>OZ007587.1:30146368-32546368 GCA_963931845.1 Maratus michaelseni
TTTACAATCGATGCTGGTTAATTAGGACAGGCAGAGGCCGAGGTCGAGAAAAAAGTTTAAATTATCTGACTCTTAAAAAAAAAAAAAAAGACTCTCTATTCTATCATTAAAGAAAAAGTAAAAAAATACATGTTTAACATTATTGACTGATACCTTTTAACACTTTCCAATATAGTTAAAAAGTGTTTATGAATTCGGTTTCTCTGTCTGTCTGTCTTTTGTCTATCCGCCGTCTGTCCGTGCTTTAATTCGGGTAAAAATACTCGGATTGCCATGCAATTTATACATGTTATTGAAGTTTACTATGACATGTTTGGTATTGAAAATAAAGTGTGTACCACTTCTAGCGCCTTTACAGGAATACTAAAAAAATTCCATTACATTACGATCTATGTGGAAAAATCATTTTTGGTGTATTTTAATGCTATTATACTGTTTCAAACATATTGGAATTGATACATATCCCTGAGGTGCACTACAAGAGGCTTACTATAGAATATTGT
The DNA here is from genome assembly GCA_963931845.1 of Maratus michaelseni. Lineage (NCBI taxonomy): Eukaryota > Metazoa > Arthropoda > Arachnida > Araneae > Salticidae > Maratus > Maratus michaelseni. The sequence goes on from OZ007587.1 coordinate 30,146,872, forward strand.
GTGTTCCTTATAGTTCACTTATAGTTCCTTTACAGGGGCACTCAAAAGAATTCGGCTACATTACGGTCTAAGGGGATAAATCGGTTGGCGTGTATTTCAATCATGTTACACTATTTCAAACATATTGAAATTGATATATATCACTGAGATGCACTACAAAAGGCTTACTATAGAACAGCGTGGGCATAGCATTCATCGTTCATTTACAGAGACACGCAAAAGAATTTGGTTACAGTACTGTCTATGAACGTACAATAATTGCTGGAAGTGTTATTTCAGTTGAGGTGTGCATTTTTAAATTTAACTGTTTTTTTTTATATATATAAGATTTCGAATACATTTCGGTTTATTGGCGGAATTTGCTGAATAGGAATTTTTAACTGTGCTATACGTTTACTAACTGAACTAAATGTTAGCATACTATGTACACTGTAAAAAAAAAAAAAAAAAAAAAAAAAAAAATCCGGAAACGTTACTCCATCTAGTGGGACAGCAATGTGACCCAGTAAATGGAGTAACGTTTACGTATATTTCGATAAGATATTCGGAAACGTTCCTGTATATTTCGGTTAGATATTCGGAAACCTTCCTGTATATTTCGGAAATGTTTCTGTGCATATCGGAAATGTTTTTGTATGTTTCTGTGTATTTCTGAATCATAATTTTTTTATTTAATAGAACGATACACTTTTTAATAGAATTAATATTATCCGATTGAATTTTATTTTATAGTGATATTCGAGTTGCTGTTAATTTTTTGTTGCACATACAAACTTAAATAACTCATTCGATAGTTTTCTTTATACTCTTGTCCCATGAATCTATAATAAATATTAGCTAATTAATTGATGAATAATAATATAGGACCAGAGTGAAGTTCAATGAACATTGTTTATACGTTTTCATCATCTTTTAGTTTTGAGATTAGGTTCCGATTCATAACTTTTGTAATGATGAAATGTATCATTTATATGACAGAAGAAATTCATAATTTCACTTATAATATATGTAATTTTCTCTTTTTTTATTAATTATATATTTGTAAATAAATATTATTCAAAATTTGATTTATACATCTAGAAATAATTCTTTTTTAAAATGCGGTCTCGTGAGTTTCATCCTGTAAATGGATACATATACACATTATGAAAATGTTTAATTTCCCTAAATAAATGAATTTTATATTACCTTTAAATAAATATTTTTTTTTCTTGTAATTAGTAATACTATTTTAAAATATTTCATATCTGTGAATAATTATTTTAGTTTCATGCATCGTACGTATACTTATAGAAAGATGTATTTTCTCAGGTTATTTTAGATCTTCTCAAGTTATACAAATAAAATGAATACTTTTAAAGAATATATTCAGAAGCATGATAATTGTAAAACACTATATTAAAAAATATTTTCAAATAGACAAAACATTTTCAAAAATGTATCTTTTTATAAATATACAATGCATGAAAGTAAAATAATTATTCACAGATATGAAATATTTTGAAATAGTATATCTACTTACAAGATAAAAAATATTTATTTAAAGGTTTTTAAAAAATCCATCTATTTACGGAACACGACACCGCAATTAAAAAAAGAATTATTTATAGATCTATAAATCAAACTTTCAATAATATTTATTTACAAATATAACATTCATAAAAAATGAGGAAAATACATATAGTATAAGTGAAATTATGAATTTCTTCTGTCATATAAACGATGCATTTCATTATTACAAAAGTTATGAATAGGAACCTAATCTCAAAAGGAAAAGATTATAAAAACGTATAAGCAATGTTCTCTGAACTTCACTATTATAGTCCTACACTATTATTCATCAATCAAATATCTAATATTCATTATAGATTCATGGTACAACAGTATAAAGAAACTATTGAACGAGTTATTTAAGTTTGTATTTGCAACAAAAGATTAACAGCAACTCGAATATTACTATACAATAAAATTCAATCGGATAATATTAATTCTTTTTAAAAAGTATATTGTTTTCTTAAGTATAAGAAATTATGAAACAGAATACCTACTGCTATAAAAAAAAAGTTACGTCTGTTACACCTCTTTCTTCGTTTTTAATCACACTTATAATATAGTCTGTCAACGAAGTGTAGGGTTTAAAACTTGTAGTTCCTCTATGAGCCATTTTTTTTTAAAGACCACGTTGTGTCCTACGAATACGAGCTTTTAAACTCGGGAATGGCTCTCAGAGTTTCAAAAATTATTTACGGATTCGGGCCGTTTCTTTGCTTCTAATCTTTATTTACTATGTTTCTTTCGTTGGAGATTTCGCGTGACGGTTTTTCAACTAATATGGTTTATAACAGCGATCTTTAATTAACGTTGCTTTTTTCTTTTTCTTTCTCATATGGTCGCACTTGCAAGTTAATTTTTAGAACATTTTCATTAAACGGAAAATTACACTATCATTCTGAGTATTAAAAATGATTTTTTATAAATATATATTATTTTTTACTGTTATTACCATTTAAACATTTTCCCCACGTGCGCTTATAGCATTCCACATAAACGAGCAAAAAAAGAAAAAAAAGCGCATTTTTAAAGCGCGATACAGTTTTTTCTTTGATTTTGTACATTTTAAAAATATTAATTCAGATATTCATCACAGATCATACTCAGTAAATTCAAATACTTAGCTCAAATACAAGTAAGTGGCTTCGCTGATAGTTCTGCGGGAACCGAAGGAAAGCTTCTTTAACACGCTGCAAACTACCACTTGAAACAGTGAAAGATGACTATAGAAATGTCACTATAAACACTTTGATATTACTATAAAAGGGAACTTCGTAGATTCCAACAGTTTTTTTTTTTAATTTGTAAATACAAAACTGAACTTCTTACCACGATAGTGGAGTTCGCAGCAGGGTCCGCTTAAAACTTAGAAGTAGGGGAAGCCCGACGTCACACAGCCCCCCCCCCCCTTTTTACTCTACCAATTATGCTTAAACAATTTGAAATTTTACCATCAAAATTTTGAGTAAACCATATTTTTAATATTAGACTAAAGCTAAAACTGCCTATATACATATTATTTTATTATATACATAATTATACATAACAAATTTAATTTTGCAAATGAAATTACAAATATGAAACAGGTGCGAATATTTGAAATTCAAAATATATTTTTTGCTTTACAAATTGCAGGATTTGCCAGTGCTAAGAACAGTTCAGGGACAACAAATATTTGACGTAAATTTAGGCTTAACTGCAAAATAATTTTGTTTCTATTTTATAAACAGAAATTTGATATTACTTTCCCCTTTATTTAAATAATCTATATTCTCCATATTTTATATCATTTCTCCGCTGTTTGTGAATATAAACAAAATATAACTATACACATTAAATTTTCTGTTATTTTTAGCATGTTTGAAATTAAAATGTAAAACATAAGAAAAATGAAAGTAAGTTGCATTTAATCACTGTTTTTATACCATTTATTATATCAACAAGAAAAAAAAAAGTTTAAATGTGTCAGTAATAGTCTGTGGGAAAATTTAGTAGCTATAATTAAGAAAAAAAAAATTTTTTTTTTTATCCTGACTGAAAGTTGTTTTCCTAAAAATTAGTATAAAAAAGTAAATTTGGGGACCCCTTTGTATTTCAGTGGGTAAGCTCGGGCTTCACAGGCATATTCGGTAAACAGGCCCTGGTTCTCAGTAGTGGACTCTTGTTCAAAACAGCTAACAGACAAACCCAACTTGCAGATGACACGTGCACAGAAGTAGGCTAGTATAATCCAACTTCTTGGGACACGCGAAGAACTCGATGGCATTCAACTTCAAACTAAATTTCTTCTAAGGGTGAAATGCGTCCAAATCCATCGAATCTAACTCCTACAGCAGTATTCATAACAACTACATAACCACAGTCACCTTATTATATTGTCATATGAGTGCACAAAATAACCGTGAAAATCATATTCCCGGAGATTCTGATATACTCTTGCGAAAATTAAAGAAATGAGAGAATAGATAACACATTCACACAGAAATGTTAGAATTCAGGACACCATGATCGCATTCAGAACTCAAAACTCACTCGGCCGCAGAGTACCTTCATAAAGTAGTAGCTATATACACTATGCTACAAGTGAATTACAATTAATGTGCTTAATTATTTTTACTATTTACATTTCTTATTCTCTCCCTGACTGCTTCTGTATATATACATTGAGAGAGAGACTAGGCATAAAAGTTAAGCATTATATATATATATATATATATATATATATGTGTGTGTGTGTGTGTGTGTATATATATATATATTTTTTTTTGACAAATGGTTTTAAAAAATTGCATTACGAAATTATTTAATGTATAAAATACATTAGCATGATAAAAGACTAACTTAAACAGGGCTGCCAATAGCGACTATTTTTATATTCTATTCGCACCACTATTTTAAACAAATAAATTTTATAACATATTTCGATTGCACATGAGTACCCGATATTCATTCTTATACTAACATTAATTTAACTATATTTAAATGTATGGCAATGAAAACTGCCTTTTTTTCTTAAACTCGGGTAGATTACACTCTTTCTGCTTTACTTTGTGGTGGGACGCATTATACCAAGCTTAGCGTCCTAACATTGTTTACTGATCTCACGCGATTTTGCGTAAACACCTCATTCCCTGCACACATATTTATTTATATAAAATCAACCATGCATTCTAAGAGAAAGGTGGAAAGACTCATGCATCCATAAAAGACACTAATTCGATGGGGATTAATTAATAAATAATAAACATTAATTAACCATATCCAATTTACAAGTATTAGTGACTTTACGGACAATTAACGCATAAGTTGGCTACTGCGATGAAAGATTTAAAGCAGCTAGACTTTGGGTCGCCAATTTTGAAGTTCCCATGAATGGAATGACAGATAAATTTATGACTAAATGTATAACTATCACCCCGCAAGACCCTTGACAACCTATGCAACCGTCTCATAATAAAATAAGCAGTAATACGCGGCAGAGTATTACTGCTTAGTTTACTGTTTATTACTTTTAATTTTACGGTATAATACTGGCAGCTGAGATGTCAGTATTATACTGTAAAATTAACTGGTTTTTTTGCAGTGCACCTTTTTCTACAGAAAACACACTAGAAGGTATGTCAATAATGCCTATCAATTTCGTATTATTTCAAGTTGTGTAAAATCATTAGGGATGAAACGAATATTCTGCCTCTATTCGGTATTTGGCCTATTCGGCTATTTTGCCGTTTTACGGTTGGCCGAATAGTGAATGTCAGTTGATCGATACTTTGGCCGATTATCTGTGGCCGAATTCTCTGGATATTTGGCAGCATACAGTGCGTACAAAAACTTTAAGGACAGCAAAAAATTACAATATTTTTGATGAATTTCAAATCAGATGAAAAAGGTTTATGATAATGTGCATCATAAAGTTCAAAAGCTAATAAAAATGTCAACAAAATTTATCTATTAGTATTGTATTACGAAAATAAAATAATTATAAAAAAAAATACTATTTCCGCTTGTATAAAAACTTTAAAGACAGCAAAATAAAAACAATACAGTAATGAAGAAAACAAATACTGTATAAGTTGTGCACCAACCATTGCTTTCAATGGTCACAAATATTCTGTCTTTCATGGGCATTGCTAATTTTTGGTACAGTTTGAGACTAGTTTTGTACCATAGATGTTCAATCGTAGATCTAAGTTCTGAATCTGACAAAAAATGCCTTCCATTTCTGTAAACTAGTCTTGCTATATCTCCTCGTAAGTTTTCGATAGTATTTAAATACTATCAGGGACTTCAGGGTGGCCATTGCAAAACTTTAATATTTTTCTTTTGAAACGGGAGTTTTGTTCTACAGTTTGTGTGGATACGCACATTATTTTGCTTATAAACCCATTTTTTCCCCTGCTATAAGTGTTGCAACAGTTGAAAGACGGTCAGAAAGAGATTTTAGATATGATTTGAATTAACTTTTCTTGGAAGAAATGCAAATGAGTCCACGCCGTTAAACGAAAAACAGCCTCATGTCATAACGGATCAGCCACCTAATCGACGTTTTGAGAAAATTTCTTTTTCCTTTCTCAAATCATGTGAATAATACTTCCAGTCATCAGAACCATCTTAGTTCCAATTGTTTGCATCGGAGAAAATAACCTGCAGCCTATGTCGTACCAAATCATCAATTTTCTCGCCCACAGTAAACGTTGGGTTTTGTATATAGTCAGTGAAGAGGGTTTATACAATTTTGCTTTGTATGGAAAATTCCCAGATTGAGTAATTGTATTGCCGATTGTTTTCTTCACACACTGAGCCCAGTCAATGTGTAAAATTATACATTGTAAAATTTCCTTACTTGGATCATTCATAAAATTTCCTTACTTGAGTATTTTCCAGTTGATTCTAGCTTTAAAAGTCTTCTTTCATTTCTGAGGGACAAAGCTTTTGTTCTTCCTCCAGAGTTCCATACCTTAAAACTTTTAAACTTAAAAAATGTTTGATGTCGGTTTTAGGTCTTCCTATTTTTTTTCCAATAGACCAATAACTCATTCCTGACAACGCAAAAGATTAAACAACACTTTTTTCATACTCAGTGAGTTTATTTCATTTTGGCACTATTATAAAATTCACAAAAATCTTAATAAAAACATCAGCAAAATCACTATGCAAAAGATTTTGTAACATCCAGATCAACAACATTTATACGTAATATTTCTATAAAAAAATATCGGTGTCCGTAAAGTTTTTACACAGGCAAAAATAGCGCGTTTATTTGCATAATTATTAGTTTTTCACGATAAAAAGTTCTCATATACATTTTGTTGAGTTTAATTTTAGTATTTCAACTTTATGATCAACAATAAATTTCCACTTCAATTATCTCATCTTAAATTTATCAAATTGCTTACAATTCTCTGCTGTCCTTAAATTTTTACACGCACTGTACATTGTATATTTAGTCGAATAAATTCCGTATAATTTTACTAGGTGTTTCTCAAATTCCAACTTGATATTTTCTGATACATTCAAGTAGTCATTTTCATGCTTAAGTACAAACAAAAACGAAAAATCATGCGTCAAGCACAGATTAGGAAACGCTTTCCAACAGAGTCAGTCAGAAAACTGTAACGAAACTTCACCGTTAAATAAGGCAAAGAAAATATGTAAGTAAACAGTTTAGAAAACATATAACACATTGAAAAACACAGTTTTCGAAACAACGTTCCAGTTTCAAAAAAGTAGTCAAATTATTTTTTGCAGCTGTGTATATGATCAATTGATGTTGATATATAGTATGATAAAATTTAGTTCAGTTAGAATATTCACATTTAGCAATTTTCGCCAATCGATTTAAATGGATTCAAAATCTTTTGTACATCCCTGTATATTAACTGAAGACTTTTGTACACACCACATATTAAGCTGAAATGCATGTTAAAACTCACTCTCAGCAATTACCAACCGTAAACGACAATGTATCTTTTTCTTGTATATGAATTTATTTATATTCCACAAACTTCTATCAGTCTACTAAATATAGTTCAGCAGAAAAATGCGTAAACACAATTAAAAACTACACTTAAGCAATTCATTCCACTACTTACGAATTCCCTTGTGTAGCCCTGTATATGAACAACCGAGTTTATAAACACACACGTACTATGAAAAAAAAGCTAAACATAAAAACTCAAACCAAAGTTGAAAACGCAGTTATCACCCATAGACTGTAAATATCGCACATGTACTGTAACCATCGTACTGTAACCAATATGTTTTGTGTGTCCCTGTAAATAAACGCAATGTAAAAAAGAGAGGAATATATAGTGCACCTCAGTAATGCATATAATTTTCATTATGTTTGAAATAGTGAAATATCACTAAATTACAATGCAAACGATTTTCCCCATAGGACGATGTGTAACAGAATTTGTTTGACCCTGATCTGTTTGATCTGTTTGACCCTGTAAATGAATTATAATTGCTTTTCCCCCCATATTCTACAAAGAGCATGTTTTAATGAGTTCATAATTATATCTCAATTTTATCACGTTTTAAATGACGTAGCATCATCAACATGCACTTGAAACGATTATTTCCCACTGACTGTAATGTAACGGAATACTTTTGACTGTCCCTGTAAAATTTGTTTATTTGGCGCTACAGTTTGGCGATAGTTTTTTTTTTCTTTTAATGGAAATTGTTTAATGGGACAATGGAGAAGTACCAAAAAGACAAATAAACGTTGAATTAAAAATCCCTCGATGAAATAACTAATACGTGTAACGCATCTGATGACAACTGAATGTGACGCCACGCCACCATCATGCACTTTTGGCGTTAAATCATATATTTTGTGACAGTTCTTTTCTTTTATAGGAAGTCGTCGGCGGGATAATGGAGAAGTAACCAATTTTCTATAGCATCGTTATGAAATTCTCCGATGCAGCGACATGGTTTACTTAATCATTTTACACAAGCTGATTTTTAAATGTTTAATTGATCTTATTTAACCAATCAGGAAAACAGTTGTTAGCTGTTTCGACAGCAGTTGATTCGACCTTAAAATCCCTCAGTCAAAGGAAAAGGAATGGAAACACGATTACAGCAGATCGCACTGGTCGTTTAATTATAATACAATCTTCCGTAATCGTTTTAGAGTTGATCAAATCAGAATGTTTTTAAAGTTTACGATGTCAGAACGGGGCTTGGCGACCGTAGCTCGTAGGGGGCAGAGCCCCCTAGTATTAAAGTACTTTTTTTTTAACACCAAATCAATTTTAAAGTGTATATAAGTTTAAGCCATATTGGTAGGTTGTTTAATTTTGAAATAAGTGTAAATAATGATGTTTATATAAATAAAAGTATTTTTCTTGCTGCATGTCTGCACTGCGCATTTAAAGAAACATTGTAACTTTAATTAATTAAATGCATAATATATGCATTTAATGTTTTAAATTGCGAATGAAATTTTTAAACACTAACTCCGTGAAACGAAATTTATCTCACCAAGGCTATTTTCGAGGCTACCGAAAAAGACAGGCTACCGCGGTGCTTTACGCGTATATTTTTCTACAGACCGCGAGAGTCACGTGATGCTCAAATCCACCAATGCAGATGTATGAAAAGAGCATCACGTCACTCTAGCGGTCTGTAAAAAAAGATAAGTGGAATGCACCGCGGTAGCCTGTCTTTTCCGTTAGCCTCGGGCTATTTCAGGAGATATCTCACTGTGTATATTTAAGAATAAGCATTATGAGAGCTACATGAACGTTTAAATTTAAGAAAGAATAACAGTATGACTGGATAGTATAAATGAAGAATATTCTTTATATATTAGTGGACTTACTTAAAATCAATTTGATCTGTCAAGGCCCATTAACATTTAATTTTAAGAAAGGATAACAGTATGACTGGATAATAGAAATGGAGAATATTCTTTATATTTTAATGGACTTAAATAAAATCAGTTCGATATGTCAATGTATCAAAGGATAAAAAAAATCTGTATTAAAATATTTTTTTTAATTAAAAAATAAATTTTATTTGTACATTTAAGAAGTGATAATACCGATCCTATTTTAGCTAAAATGTTCATGGATTGGATGTATTTATACATAAATTTATGCTGTTAATAATTTAGATTTCATAAAATTCTTGTTTTATTAATTAACATCAATGTGCTTCAAATATTACATAAACTATATCAATCAGTTAAAATTTTAAAACATACAAATAATATAAGATCAATTTTTATTTTACTTTTTTTTCTAATTTATCATTAAAATAAGTTATAATCAATAAATACTTTTTAAAGTGAGTATTGGGCCACTGAATATTTAGTATTCGGCTTAAACTTTTTGCCGAATATTCGGTATTCGGTTATTCGGCCAAATTACTATTCGTTGCATCTCTAAAATTTCTTAAAAGTGTACTTTAAAAATGATCTCTTATGAAGCGTAATATATTTGAATTAAGTTTGAGTATCTCTGTAAACGAACTATAAATTCTAAACAAAAATATTATTATTATGAAAACTTTGCAGAATCAAATTAGATCTTTATCATTCAGTAGGAAGCACTGGAATGATATGCTTTTTGCGCTAGACATTGTAGTTTAAAATAATTAATAGACAATTAAATATCAGACATTTACAGTCTGTTACAAAAGTATAAGACCACAACATATCTTGCTATTTAGGGGATTAAAGAATTATTTCAATCAAAATAAAGAATATTCTATGTTAGTACATCAATTTCTTTGTAAAATGTAGCAACTTACACAAATGAATTTTTTTAATTCGGAAAAAATAAAACATCAATCTAACAAAAAAGTGTTAAAAAGAACTGTTACAAAATAATAGAACCACCTGAGGGAAAGACAGTTTTCTTAAGTTTAGTAAAATGTTGCTCCACCATTTCTCTGAATAACTTCAAACACACGATTTGGCATAGAGTTAATTAAATTTTTAAGGAACGATTCGGGGATATTGTTTCATTTCTCCATAATGGCCATTTCTAATTCATATGTTGAATGATATTGTTTTTTTATTTTCATACACTTGGCGAGACAAATAACCCCGCAAGTTTTCTACGAGTTTAGGTCAGGGCTTCGATTTGGCCAAGGTAAACATCAATCTTTTTCCTTTTAAGCCACTCTCTTGTTGATTTCGATGAATGACTGGGAGCATTATCTTGTTAAAACTTTCACTTTGCACCTCCTAAAAGTGGTCCGAAGGGTATCAGACTTCTAAATAGCATCCGTTGGCAACTGTCCGAGTTCATTTTCCTTTCAACTCTTTGGAGATCGCATTTTCTTGCATATGAAAATGCGCCCCACAACATAACAGAACCGCCTTAACATCTGCTTACTGAAGAACTCGCGAGATATTTGCCTTAAATCATGCCAGTAGTAATTATTGCCGTACGGACCATCAAGATTGAATTTTTTCTCGTCAGAAAACAATATATTTTTCCATGAAGAGTTCCAGAATAGAGTTCTTTGTGACATTTCACTAGTAGCAGTTTATTTTTAATTTGCGACGAATAATACCAGCATTAGCTTTCAAACTTCGCCACACGGCTGCATGTGATACCTTTTTAGTTATCTGTTGTGCTATTTTACGAGCCGAATGTTATTTTTTCGTTGCCAGTTTGACAATTCGCCTATTATCACGATCTGATAATTTCTGTTTACGACCAGATCGTTTATGCGTTCCACACAATTCTTTTTTACTTAAAACATTATGAATCACAGTTTTAGAACGGTTAAGAATCTTACTTATTTCACGTTCAGACTTTCCTTTTCCTTTGTAGATACACGAAATATCCTTTGTACATACACTCTTCTCACTTCTATTTCAGATAGCTCACTCAGACGAGGCATTTTAATAATAAATTCAAAGAATCAGATACAATTCATAATTTCTACATTTTATTCTTCTTTTTAAAATTTTCAGATTGTTTAGGTTACAGTTAAACTCTGAGTTCAAAATAAAATCATCTGCTTTATTAATAATATAAGATTGGTCTTATGTTTATGAAACAGCGGGTTTGCGTAAAATCGTTTGGCATGAAACAAAAAATAATTCAAACCTTTTTCCCTGAGTTAATTGACATTATAGAGTTATTTCTTTTCATACAACTACTTTTAAATTCAAACTAATAATTTCTTTGTTGAAAAAAGGGGAAATTCTGAGTGGTCTCATAATTTTGTAACAGACTGTATTTAAAATATATATAGACAATGGATTGAGGTAGACACAAACGCAAAGCTTTCGGGTTTTACACAAGCCCTTATTAGTACAACATAAGGAGAGAAAAACACCTGTTTTAAAATTTTAAGAACAGTGTGAACATTTTCTCGGCTGGAGCTCCAAACAACTCGTTCAGGGCAGATATCTCCACATATTTGTATACCATGCTTTTAAGAAAAATTCTGCTAATGAATTTATTACAGTTGCATTTAATTATTTTAGTATTTTAAAATAAAATCATAGTCTTTTTCTCATGCATGTGTAACTAATTTTGAACGAAGATCTCCAGATTTAAAAGCACGTTTATGCTCGTTCAGTCTAATAATACTTTAGCGACCAGTCTATCAAATATACAGGGTGTTCCTTCTTATCGTTGTCCGATAGCTAATTTTGAAACCGTTTATTTTTTAGGTGTAGTTACAGCTGCAAAAATGTTTCAAATGTGTTTAGCGTCATAGTAAATTGATTTGTATCAAAATAGTTATTTTTGTAAGCTACAAAATTTAAACCTTTGTACAGTCTATAAGTTATATATAGTATATTTCTATAGTATATACTATAAGTTATATTTAGAAAATCTTTCTCCATGCTCAAAGAAGAAAAAGAGCAAAATCACCATTCTTCTACGACTCCTTTTACGATACTTTGCATTTTGTGAGTTTTCAGCGTTTTCTGGCGTTAAAATGAACAGATGCATTTTTAGAGGGTGAAAAGATGGGAAGACAGGCAAACCGAAGTAAAAAACTCTTTTCAACTACGTTGGTAAACATTAAAAAGGAACTACACATTCAGTGTGATATAATAATTGTCTGTACGTAATTAAACTATTTACCCTCTAAGAGTGTGGCAGTATTTTAGCATATCTTTTTAACGATTCATAAAATGAGGGGGTTAGAATGACAGTGGAGTAAGTCAATATTTAGTAATTTGAGAAATGAAGGATTTTGTGAAACTTGTTGTATTATATGTTTGCATTAAGTGGTCCAACTTGTTTTTCCCTCTAGCGACTCCCTAAATGAACTATGACTTATTTGATTATCACACTGAATAGAAATTAATATACTTTCAGTAAAAATATGGCTATCTAGATTTTTCAAACTTTTGATTTACTCCTCTGTCATTCTAACCTCCTCAAATAATAACTGTGAAAAGTATTAATATGAGGATTTGTATTTAAATAACTTATATATGTATTCTTCTTATGCACTGGAAAAAAAATCAACATGAATTTCAGAACTTTCATGCATGAACCTTTGAATTGAGAAACTAAATGACGGAAAAAATAGTTCAAACGCTTAGAGGGATTAATATATTACTGAGTTTTAACAAAAATATTTGTTACTGCCACAGCACCCTAAATTGTTTTATCCATAAAATAAGTAGCTCGTTTCTCTAAAGTAGTCTAAAAATGGAAACTACCATTTTAAGGTAGAAGATAAAGAGTTTACGAGAAATAACAATGATGGTTCTGTTTCAGCTCATCCATGCATTTACTACTGGAAAAAGGAACGCATTCTATAGGCAAAGCAGACATTCTTCTATTCAAAATCAGCTAATCAGTGTAATCTGATTAACAAAAATACTCTTTAAGGAAGAGAGCAAATTAAGTTGCTCTTCGCGTGCGTCAAATTGAAAAGGTAACAGTAAAACTGTCTTTATCTTGGATGCTCAACCGAATTCTTATCTTTGTGAAACATGACTTTTAACTGATGGAGATAAATTGTATATTACTTTTACTTATTTATCTTTGATATTGGGATCAGAACTTTTCTTTATCCAAAATAAATGAAAGAACTCATTTTCTCAATTCAAGATACTTTTAGTATGTACTCAAGTATAAATTTTTGAGAACAGCATAAAATTTTATTACGATCAGAATTACTTTTTCATTTAACATAAATAAAAAGTAATGAGGCTGTCAATTTAAGATATTTTAAAACACTTAACGATAAATTAGACAACAGTACAACATATTATTAAGATCAAAATTCCTTTTATTCAGAATAAATGAAAGAACTCATCTTCTCAATTCAACATATTTTTTTTTAGTATATACTCAAGTATATAAATTTTTGAGACCCGCACAGTTTTATTAAGATCAGATACTTTTTTAAAATAATTTAAATAAAAAGAATTGAGGCAGTCAATTTAACACATTGTAAAACATGTAATTAATGACAAATTTGAAACAGTACAATGTATTATTAAGATCAAAATTTAGTTTTTAACACTTTCCAACCTAGTTGAAAAGTGTTTATGACTTCGGTATGTCTGCCGTCTGGCCGTCTGGCCGTCTGTCCGTGCTCTAACTCCCGTAAATATGCTCGGATTGCTCTGCAAATTTTATATGTTATTGTCGTTCTCTATAACATGTTCCCTATTTCAACGGAAGTGTGTAGCACTTATAGTTTTTTACAGGGACACTCAAAATAATTCCGTTACATTACGTCTATGGAGAAAAATCGTTTGCGGTTTATTTAAATAATGTTTCACTATTTTAAACACATTGAAATTTATATATATCACTAAGGTGCATTACAAGAGGCTTACTACAGAATATTGTGTGTAGAGCAGTCATCGTTCATTTACAGGGACACACAAAAGAATTCTCTACTGTCTGTTAACAATAATTCCTGGACGTGCGTTTTAATTTACTGAACGCGATTTTAAATTTAACGCACTTTTTGTCTATTACGTGGTGTGTATAAATTCTGTAGATCATATACAAGGCAGCACAAAAGTTCGCGAACACATTTCCGTTTATTGACAGAAACTCCATAAGGAGAATTTTAAACTGTGCTAAGCGTTTTCTAACTGAACTAAAATTTAGCATCCTATGTAGTATGTATACAAATGTATAGATCATATACAGGGTTGAATAAAAGTATTTGGATATTTTTCCGAATATTGTATATATTGAAAATTTCTGATTTTTTTTTTAAAGTATGCAATACGTTTTCCAAATTCTTTACTTAGATGTTATCTTTCAGCTTATTAAACGGTAATGATTTGTAAAATTATTTTGGAAGCGTTTGAAAGTGTTACATAATCTATGCTTGACGCATGATTTTTCGTTCTTGTTTATTCAGATTTTGGAAAAGAAGTGAACTAATAAACCAATAGATTTTTTTAGCATGTATTCATGAATAAATTTAACAATATAACGTCTTTCATACATTTAAAAGCGTTTTGTTTGCAAGCTCGTGATTCTAGATAATGTAGAAGTCCATTCATCCCTATTGCGAATTGTCTTTCTGTGTATTTGTTTGTCTATTATAGTCATACAAATATTTCTAACCATGACAGTTTTTTCTTCGGATTCATTTAAGAGAATGTCTACAATCGGTATTACAATTATAAATTATTTATGATGTTTTAATTTTCTTAATTTTTCTAACAATTCTTTAGAATTTCATTATTTTATAAAAAATGTGCAAAATTAAATTAGACTAGAAGATAAGTAGAAAAAGAATTAGAAGATTTAGAAATAGTTTATCTTTGATATTTTAAGTACATTTTTATTAGGGTTTCGTTCATCTCACGAAACCCTATTACCCCCGCTCCGTTGTCTGTCCGTCACAGAGCCATTCTCAAAATGTATGTAACTTACAGAGTTGAAACTTAGTGTATAAATATGAATAGCAGCTGTAAAGAGTTCAAAATATTAAAATTTGAAAAATTCGTATTATTTTATTAAATAGAGATAAAAAACCAAAATTCTAACAGCCTTTTCCTATTAAATTGAAACATTTTTCGTTATAGCAGATGCCAAAGATTTAAAATCCACAATGAAATTCTTTCTACAATAATTAATTTTCTATCAGACGATTTTCACGTGAAAAATGAAAATGAAATAAAAAGTTTCACCAGTTGAAAAAAAGATAAATATGAAATAAAATTGATTGACGTCATAGTCGTAATAAAACGGAAAATGTCTAAGATTTCTCAATAATACAAGGAGTATTAGTATGTGTAAGTGGACAAAGCAGATTAATATCACGTCATTAGAGAATTAAAAAGAACATCTGACGTCATATAGGAAGTTTAACTAATTTTTCGAATGTTTGAGAATAATACAAAGCGAGTATCAATATAAATAATAGAGAATAGTAAATATATGAGTTTGAGAAACATATTGAATCGTGATAAAAATCCGATTATGGAAATATTCGCATATTTTAACATTTTGAAGGTGTACAATTTGTTTTATTTTGAAATTATTTTTTTAAATATTGCATTTAGTCCGTATGACGGATATTATTATGACAGATTATAATAGCGGGCTTGGACCGCTATCCGGCTGGTTTAGATATTCGAAAAAAGGAAAAAATAGACCGGTAAATTTTTACTTTATAAAAAACATGACTTTTTTGTTGTTGTTGTTGTTGCTAAATGAAATTTGTTTGAATTTATTAAAGAAAGGATAAAGTGTTTTGAAAGGAATATTAAACGAAACCCTTTGAGCGATCTTCCATCACACTTACTCACTTGTTTATTCAACTATTTATTAAACATTGTTACACCCGTTTAATAAAAATTAATGGTATTATTGTTGGTCATCTAAAATTATAATTATAATTATAAACTATTTATGGTTTTAAAGGTTTACATAGAAATGGTTAGTTGGTTTAGATACAAAAATGTTAGTTCTGGTTTAGATAAAATTACGAAGTGCCGTAGAACCGTTTAATATACTTAAAATTGAAATCTAGATCTACCCGGAAAAATTTCAAATGAAAATAATAATAGCATTATCGATTATTCTTGATAATTTCTTTTTTATGGAAAGTAAATAGGTGATTTAATTTTTATTGTTAATTGTGTCTGTATCAAACACATAAAATAAATTTTGAAGGAAGCTGTCATTTTTTGAAGCTGTTAATAGCTAACGTTTTTCTCACATCGCCGTTATAAGATATAAGTACTAGTGCGTTACAACATTTTAAATCTTGATTAAAGTATCTTACACATGAATTAGATTATGACAATGGTTTGTATTTCTGAATCATATCTTCAGAAATAATGTAAAAGGGATTAACTCCTCTAATTTCCTCAAAATTAATGAGCCGAATAACCAGGAAAAATAAATGTTTTCTTTGAAAGAAAAACGTGATAAGAAAAATGTAAACAAACTACCATCGGTTGGTCGAAAAACACTTTTCTTTAAACTGGTGCTATCGCGTTATAAATGTTAAAATGAAGATAAATACGTGATCTATAAAATAAGTATATACAACTTCTAATATTTACAATCTTTTATACCTTGGTTCATGTATAAAGATGGACTTTTGTAATTGATTTTTTACCCATTTTCTGATATGCTAGAACAATGCAAATTATGTTCACAGGTATGTTTCCAATAGCAATGCAGCATTTTAATATTCTTAGAACTTAAGTATAAATTAAGAAATCAATTTTAAGACCATTTTTCCGTTAACCCTGCACAGATGATAAATCACCAAATATTGTTTATGGTTACAACTGTTTAAGAACTGTTATTTTAAAAATGGAGTAAATTATGCGTGAAACCACGCTCTCTAAAATAATCCGCCTAGGTCTGAAACTACAACAATGAAATATTTCAACCATTAAAAAGTAAAAAATAAGAAAGAAAGAAAAAAAATAAAGAGAGATAACGAATGTAATATATTTTTTTTTAAATAAGCTTTTATTAATTTTTAAGAAGTGAAAAATTAATTAAATAATAATTTTACATTGAGTAAAAATTTAGAAACCCTGAATAGCTATTTTAAATAATGCTTTTTTTTTCTCCTGTCTCCATATCTTAAAACAGAAACAAAGCAAAAAGTATAATATTTTTAATAATGTCACTTCTACTACGTGTAAATCTAAGCGTCGAATTTTTAATAATCGGGGAAAATGAAACATTGTATATCGGAATTTCCTTGAAACCGCATAAATTGCAATTATAAAGTTGGGCAGGATTTTTAAGATAAAATTTAATGCTTATAAAAGAGTGTTTTTTAACTGTTTTTAGGGTTCCGTAATTAAAAAGTAAAAACGTAATCATTATAAGATCACTTCTGTGTCCGTCCGTCTGTCACAGCCCTTTTTTCTTGTAAACTATGAGACGTGGAAAGTTCAAACATGGGAAAGTTATAAAGCCTTTTCACCCACAAATTTTAAAATTATTAGCCATTTACAAATATGTTTTGGAAAAATTTAGGGGGCTAATAAGTTACTTGAAAAAAAAAGTTTTCTTTTTGTATATCATGTGGGGTATCGTGTGAAAGATCTTCTAATATCGAAGTCAAAAATACATTTTTGTTTTAATTTTAGGTATTATATTTTTAGAGATATCGTCGAAAATACACTGCAAAAATATATCCCCCTCCCACCCCCTTTATTTTCGAATCTACTGAAACTAAAATTAGGAAAAAATTAAAGAATGTAGTTCATTTAAATCTTGCAGGAAAATTAAAGCGATTTTCCTAGATGACATAATTTTTGAGAAAAACGCATTTTTCCGTTACACGCAAACTTTACTTTTTGGCGGTCAGTGGGGAATTTTAACGACGCTCGGGGTATCTATCGACGTAGAATCATCCAAGGATATTTGATAAGGATTTTCGAAAAAAATGTGTCGGTAATTAGCCGAGATATTAATGGTTAATTAAATGGTAAAGTAACTTGAAAAAAAAACTTTCTTTTTATATATCGTCTAGGGTATCGTTCAAAAGATATCGTAACATCGAACTCAAAAATATAATTTTTTTTAAATCTTAGGTATTATATTTTCAGAGATATTGTTGAAAGTATACTGGAAAAATATGTCCCCCTCTTCCCATTTCCGAATCTACTGAAACTAAAATTATGAAAAAATTATGGGTAGTAGCAGTTTAATAAATAATAAATAGTAATTAATAAATTTAATGTGCAGAACACTTTGAGCGCGAGTACTACTCGTACTTGGCTTATTTATTTCTTTTATACTTATTTTATTCGTAAACTACTAATAGTACAAGCGTATAATAAACGTTGTAATTATGTTGGGCTAAAAAAAGAAAATCTGCCAAAGTTAATATATGTTTAAATGTGGATCTTTCTTCCCAGGAAGGATCTCTAATAGACAAACAGTCCAGTTTGGCGTATATACGATGAAGGATGCTTGTGTTATAAACTCTACAGCTGCAGTTATGCTTTATTTTAACTCAGTTAATGAAATGACTTGAGTTTTTAAACATTGTCTTTTAAAACGCTCCGAAGAAAGAAACATCGTTGGATTATGAGAGTTGAGGCCAAGAAAGGCAGGACATAAATATTCCATTTCTTGGCCAGCCACTCAAAATTCATCATAACAATCACGAACAGCGCACATGAGAATATATTCTAAATTTAAGGAAGGGAGAAAAGACGTCTTTTTTAGAATGAAAAAGTAGCAAAACGATTTACTTTAACTCACAAAGAGATTGCCAAGCTTGGTAATCACAGATTTTAATTATTTTTATATATGTTGTAGGTTAGAAGCCCCTTAATCTCAGGTTCAATGGATTTTATACAACACTCCTGCGTTATCGAGGAATGGCTGGGGTGTCTAATATTATAACGCAACTTAAATACTTACTTTGTAACGAAGTACCTTCGTTGGTCGTAGATCAGTTGATATGGTGTCTACTCGTTGATCGGAAGGCCCGGGTACGAGGACGGATCGCGCTACGTTTGTTTTTCTCATTTTTGTTATAAATATATATACTTGTAATTATAATTTAATAATTTCAATTAAAAATTATAATATTGTGCATTAAATTATAATGTTGAATCTATTTGTTTTTTTATCTGTAACTAAATCGTTGTATAAAACATTATTAAACGGTTAATTTTTTAAGAAATCACTTTTAAAATATATTTCATATATGCTTTATCAATGCAACTATATTGAACAATTGTGTCAATTCGTGATTGAAAAGAAACATCATTTATAAATTACCTTAACAAGGGAAGTCAATGCGATGATAATACTACTCTGTTTTTAAAGTAAGAAGCTTAATTATATTAAAAATTAGCATAAGAATTAAATTACAACATATTTATGGTTTATTTTATTGTAACTAGAGGGCGCCACAACAGACTTTGGTTATTTCTTTTTTTTAGGTTGGTGCAGTTCTTGTTTTCAATCTTTATCGCACAAGTGCGTATCATTCTATAACAGCTTATAATCGTATACAAATGGTAGAAGCAAGCTGTAGTTCACAAGAAGATCAATCTGACGTGTCAGGATTCGATGAAAATCAGAAAAGTGATGTCACAAATGCGTTGAAGTACTGTAAAATTTTATTGCAAACCGATGGATTTTTAACAAATAATCCAGAATCTGAAATATCTTCGTTTTCTATTGCGATGGGAGAAGTATTCTATAATTCGATAGTAAATATGCTGATTTTGTAACGATTTTTGAATTTTTACTAGTCTATAATAGATCCCTTTTTTAAAAATCTCTTTAAATGATGAAAAATGTTTAATAATGGTTTAAAAATCAAAAATGCTAAATTAAAATTTAATTATGTTAAATTTTTTTTTTATTGAGATTATTAAATTATACAAGTACATTTATTTTTTTTAAAAAATGAGAAAAACAAACGCAGCGTGTTCCGGCATCGATCCCGGGCCCTCGGATCAGCAAGCAGACGCCATACCAACTGAGCTACGAACAACTCCGTTACTTTGCTACAAAGTAAGTATTTAAGTTGTGTTATAATATTAGACCCCCTTCATTTATCGAGAACTAAGGAGCGTTGTATAAAATCCATTGAACCTGAGACTAAGGGGCTTCTAGCCATAAAAATAATCAAAATATGTGATTACGAAGCTCTGCAGTCTCCTTGTCAGTTAACGGAGTGACTTCAGTTTTAAACATTGTCTTTTAAAGCATCCTGAAGAAACATCATTAGATCATGAGAGTTGAGGCCAAGAAATTTTCAAGATCGTAGACAAAATATATAAATGTCCCATTTCTTGTCTAGCCACTCAACGTTCATCATAAAAATCACGAACAGCGCGCATTAGAAAATTTTCTAAACTTAAGGAAGGGAGAAAATACTTCTTTCTTAGAATGAAAAAGTAGTGAAGCGATTTAATTTAATTCAGTTAACGAAGTGACTTAAGATTTTAAACATTTTTCTTTTAAAACGTTCCGAAGAAAGAAACATCATTGGATTATGAGAGCTGAGACCAAGAAATTTTCAAGATCATAGACAGGACATAAATATCCACTTTCTTGACCAGCCACTCAATATTCATCATAAAAATGATGAACTGCGCACATGAGACAATATCCTAAACTTAAAGAAGGGAGAAAAGTCGACTTTCTTAGAATTAAAAAGTAGTAAAACAATTTTTACTTTATCGCAGCTATGACATTGTGACAAATTAATAATAAGTAGCTTTTTAAAAGTATATTTTCAATAAGGTTTTTAGACTTTGCTAGATCTTCTGTGTGATTTTACTTGTTCTCCATCCTCACTATGTAGGGGGAAAAAACCTTATGTGATAGAGGGAAAAGCTCAACGTTTCTGAATTTAGCGCTTATAAAACATTAAAATACAATCCACAATCATGGGAAAATTCCATCATATAAAGTAGTGAATGTCTATAGTCCACACACGACAAGTTGACCGATGAGTAACGGAAATTTATAAGACGTTTTTTTCAATTTATGTGTCAAACACTACTATCAACTAGAAGAATCTAGTTTTTAAGTAGATATTCCATTTTCTGAACCATTTATATCCGTTGGCAATTTTTTTTAGCAGCAACGCAAACTCTTTAGGTCATCGGCCAAGTTATCGCGAGTGGACTATCATACAAATATGCTAGTATTAAGAAATCCGTTCTGTTGAAAAATAACGGAGAGAGTTCCTAAACTTTTCGGAAGAAGTGACAGTGGTTCAGAACATGGTATATGTGAAAAGTAAATATATATTACAATGTTCAATTGGTTAAAAAAAATTAAATAATTACCAAATTATCCGAGAAAGAAATTGGAAATAACCATTCGACTGGAAATTATATCGTCTTTTAATTTATGTTAAAAAAATAAGCTTAAGGGGTCATCTACATACTGAAATTGAACCAAACAATAAAATGTTCAATATAGACCTCGAATTTTGACATTACATTGGAATTTTCCTGCAAATTTTACCTTTAGAATAACAAACGAGAAATCATTCGATGAAGGCGTTTAGGAAATATCCACATTTAACTTTTGAAACTCCTAATGTTAAATTCATTGTTAACAGTGTCAAAACGAACTGCAATGCCTGTATTTTTTTAAGTTAATTTAAAAACTACGTGGAAGAATGAGCTGTAATTTTTGATTCGTAGATTTGAAGTTGATGGAAATACATTTCTGTAAAAAAAATTATAGGTTACAAATCATATTTTTTTACGAAAACTAATTAAAATATACATTTATTTTCGAAACTATTTTTCGAGAAAAATATGACTTGTAATGTATGAAGTTTTTAGCAGAAATCGGTTTCCTTCAAATATACAAATCTAATTATACAGTTCATTCTGGCATGTAGTTTTTGAACTTTCCTTAAAATCGTCGCACACTGCGGTTTGTTTTGAAACGAATAAAAATGATTTTATCATTATAAGTTCCAAAATTTAAGCCTCCACACTTCCAAAACTGAATAGGGCAAAAATAGCCCTAAAAATTAGGACCAAATGGTTTCCGGTTCGGTATCCTAAGTTAAAATTTACCGAAAAAGCTAAATATGATATCAAAAGTAAGTATTCTTATTGAGTTTGGTACAATTTCAATATTAAGACGACCGTCTAGGATTGTTTTTTTTTTCTTAAACATAAATTGAAAAAAAAATCTGAAAAATGGCTATTTCCTTTTTTTTTAAATACCTATTCGGAGGATAAAGTGTATGGGGCGTTCTCTTT
The DNA here is from genome assembly GCA_963931845.1 of Maratus michaelseni. Classification (NCBI taxonomy): domain Eukaryota; kingdom Metazoa; phylum Arthropoda; class Arachnida; order Araneae; family Salticidae; genus Maratus; species Maratus michaelseni. The sequence continues at coordinate 30,169,577 of OZ007587.1, forward strand.
TTTACCAAGCTTGTACGTTACTTTCATGTATCATTCGTAATTTATAAATTAAAACTAGTTGAAGTTATATGCTTACTTTATTGACACCGTGTATTTTGGGTAGTATTGCATGTATTAGCCGAACATACAAAAGAAAGGGAAACCATATAATGTTAAAATTTTCTGAAAATAGGTAATATAATTGATTCCCTATTTCCCGGTTTCAAATTTGTTATTTCTTTCTACATATATCGTAAGTATATTCGACACAAATTTCCTTTTGGCAAATTATATGATACCCACATATATCGGTTCATTTATTTTTCTCTGAAATTTATTATTTCTGCGTTTAATATTTTTCAATTAAAATATAATTTCAATGCATGCTCATTTTAGATGAATGCGCGAATGGGTCACATTCATCATTTTATGTTTAGTAAACACTATGTTGGATACAATACATAATTATACATTTAACGAAAGTATGTTTCACGAAATCTTTCGCATTTAAAAAATAGAACTCTGCTTTTACGGATATTTACATTTTCATAATTTTTTATATTTTATTTATCTATATCGAAAGAAAACAAAGATTGGGATAAAAGAGAATAAATTAAAAATAATAAAAATAATATATATTATTGTTTTAAATCCAGTAACTTCTAAGTGAAATTTCTAAAGCATCTAACCAATAACACATTCCATACATAGTATTTAAAGCTTTATTCGTAGATTTTAAATTTATGAAAATTCGTACCTCTTCCCTTAAAGAAATTAAAAGTGACAGTTACATGCTGTGATGGAACTAACAAACACATTAGACAAAAAATTGTTTTTAAAACGGAGGATAAATGTTCAAAGAAATATTTCCTGTTATTACAATAAACGACAGATATGTTTGTTTTATTTTTTCTAGATTGTTTGGAATTTCCGCTTAAAATAAACCTTCCTGGATTTTACATTTAATTCTCACTTTTATGTGTGTTATCGAACACCTTTGCGTAAACAATTGTATAATAAAGTAAAAAAAAAAAAAAAAAAAAGTCGGATAATCCGTAATCTTTTTTTTTTTCCGTATTTTTCTTTTGTCATGCACAGAGGATTCCGGTTAATTATGACACATCGACTTATCAGGATTTTTCCCTCTAAAGCGGCTGTCCCAATTATCAGAAGTAAAATTAATTATATTTATCGATTTTATTCTTGACATTTCGTCCCAATTAAACGGTGTCCCAAATAACCAGAATCTGCTGTATATTATAAAACAGAAAGCTCTCAGAGCGCGTGTTTAGAGGTCTGCATCGGCCGAAATTTCCAGGCCCAGGCCAGGCCCGACCCATACAAAAAAAATTCGGCCCGGCTCGAACAAAAAAAATATTGGCCCTGCACTGCCCGATTTAAAAGTTAAACGTTCGGCCCGAGCACGGCCCGGCCCGGTATAAAAGCTAAAAGTTCGGGCCGAGCCCGGCCCGGCCCGAGTGAATTTCTACAAAAATTGATTTTTACGTCGATTTGGTTAAAAATTTGCCTCGTAGGAGGAGATCTAACCAAAAATTCCTATCTTAGCCTTTTTTTTTTCATGTTTATAATCATTTTTATAGAAGAGCCGCAGCCTGCGATATTTATTTTTTAATAAATATCTATTTGTTGTATGTATGTGTTTAAGTTATCATTAATAATGTTAATCCATATTCCATGTATTGAAGAAAAATGCTATACAGTAAAATCTTCTAAGATGGAATTGTATAGGGAAGAAAAAAAAAGAGTTATAGACAATTTGCTTTCTTAGCAGGTGTAAATGAATTATAAATTATTTTCTTACGTATTAGTTTATTCATTTTGCATGAATCAACACATTTTTCAGTATAAAACAAGATTCCGTCATAAGCAGGTTCTTTTTCATACGTTTCACTATATTTTAATAAGCGTATAAATCTACTATTCTTTAAAAATAATAAATTTTAATGTTTAATTGTAGAATAATGGCGATTTAAAATTGTATGCACGTTTTGCAAAGATTTTTGTGCCATGTCTTATTTTACTGACCTTCGAACGGACGAGGCCACGCCGAGACAATGATTTTCTTCTTTATCAAAACCAGGACTGAAAATTTTGGGGCGTGAAGACTAGGAAGAATGACACCAGTCCCGGCTCTGTACGGAAAAATAGTTTAAGGCACGGCCTGATCCTTCAAGAAAAAAGTAAGGCCCGGCCCGAGCCTTCAGATAAAAGTATGGCCCGGGTCCGGCTAGGGTATCGGGCCTTGGCCTACCCCGTGCTGATCTCTAGCGTGTATGTATGTTTGGATAATTCCGAAAACTATGGGTGGAATATTTATCTGGTCAACATTGGATGGATTTTTTTTTCCGAGAAAATGTTTTATGTATAATACACTGCTCAAAACAATTAAAGGATATTGCAGTTTTAGGTGGATTTTGTATCTGGGAAACTTTTTAGCTGATTGATACATGGTCGACAGACATAGTAGGTTATATGAGAATAAATTACACATGTTTGGCAGAAAAAAATGCATTTTATTGCGCATTTGTGTACAAAAGGAAAAAAACACAATTTGTGCATATGAGAAAAAAAGAATAAGAAAAGGTGTTTTCTTCAAAGAAAATAATTTTCAGTAGGGGGTATGGTTTCCACGGGCGGCCAGCAACGTTGAACACCTTTGAGGCATGGACTCAATGAGGCTATTAATGACGAGTTGGGGTATTCTGCCCCACTCTTCTAGAAGAGCTCTTTCCAGTTCTTGGAGAGTTTGTGGGGGTTGTTGGCGGCCAGAAACTCGTCTTCCTAGAGCGTCCCAAACGTGCTCGATTGGACTCATGTCTGGAGAACACGCTGGCCATTCCATTCGAACGATTCCTTCCTCGAAAAGGAAATCCTCCACCAGGTTGGCACGATGTGGCCTGCAGTTATCGTCCATTAAAATGAAGTTATCTCCGATTGCTGCAGCGTAAGGGAATACAATAGGTCTGAGGATCTCTTCCCTATATCGGCGACCAGTCAGAGCTCCATCTCGAATGATGTAGAGGTCAGTGCGCCCGTCAATGGAGATGCCACCATACACCAACACTCCTCCACCGCCAAATCTGACACTTTCGTGCACGAACGCAGGATTATTCCTACTGCCACGGTCCCTCCAGATGAAAATACGCCTATTATCCGGATGCACAGAAAAACGGGACTCGTCAGAAAACAGAATATTGATCCATTCATTTCTCCTCCAGTTGACATGCTCGGTTGCCCACTCCCTGCGGTCGCGACGATGCCTTGATGTTAATCTAACACATACCATCGGTCGGCGAGTATACAGACCTACAGCATGGAGCCGGTTTCGGACAGTCTGAGTTGAAATCGTGGTGCCTGTAGCCGAGCGAAGGTGTTGTTGGAGAAGAGTAGCGTTCATGTTTCGGTGTCTCCGAGCTGTTAACGCTAAATACCGATCTTCATTGGGCGTTGTTGCCCGTCTACGACCTTGCCCTGGTCTTCCGCCTGCACATCCACTCTCCAAAAAACGGTTCCAGATCCTGGAAATGACACTTTGTGACACTCCAATGGTTTGCGCTACTTCGGCTTGAGTTTGGCCCCCTTCTAACTTACCAACAATTCTCCAAGCTTCTGAATCTGTCAAATGACTTCGCTGAGACATCGTACTCATCGAAACAAAGCAATCACTGAATGCCGATCATCCTTGTCTTCATTCTCTTTTATCCAGTTGAAAGTCAAATTTCATTCGCTGCCGCTGAAGCGACGTTTTTGACATCGAACTCAAAATTTGCATACTCCACAGTTTGAAAACCAGAAAAATTTGCATTTGTGATTCTCTTCTTCTCTTTTTGGCAAAAAAAAATTCGTTTATATCTTTATTTTATATAAAACTTCAAATATCCTTTAATTGTTTTGAGCAGTGTATATCAGTGTAATAATTTGGATAATAAAACTTGGTATTTTCCCCTTATTTCGCATAAATGCTGACAACGGTCGATTTTTTTTCCATGCTGGAGATGGCATACTACGCTATCATTGGTTAAAGAATTGAAACAGCTACATCAGTTAGGAAGAATATTTTCTGGATTTTCTTTACCAACTGGTATGAATTTTGAAATTAACAATAATGAATACAAGACGTCTTATGATAAATCTCATTTATTACAGATTACCATTCATTATAAACATCGTTTCGCATTAGAAGAAAATTTAGCGTGCTCTAATATCATCTATAAATAAAACTGAAAACAGCAAGTTTTTCCTTGATGCATCCCGAAGAACGCAGGTAAAATATTTTTGTACAATTTACTGACTTTTTATACATTTTTGACAAAGTATGATCTATTGACAAAAACGCTCGTAATCTCATAGTCTAAATACGAAATCATACTTTTAAGAGGGGGCTGAGGCGCACACGCAAAATATCTCTTAAAAATTGCAATGGTGACCTCGTCCCCATATGTAATATTTCCAAACAAAGTAATATTACAACTGGTCTTCAATAGTTTAGGCCGAAAAGTCTATGATATACAAGACCTCCGCTAATGCATTGAATAGAACAACGTGCGACATTGATATACCATTTAGAGACTGTACAATTTTATTCCCTGGTGACTTTGCAAAATCTTACCAGTTATTTCGAGAGGAACTAGATCTGGCGCAATAAATGCTTCTTTAAAGAGATCTTTTTTCCCCCCATAAATGATTACATGACAACTTAATACCAATATCATAGCTCTTTTGTCTGCATCAACTAATATTACTGATTCGTTTCTAAAAAAGGTTAGCGAACAATTACCAGAAAATACCGGAGAAATGTATCATTATTATGAAAATTTTCGTTTTAGAAAATTCTTTTCCAAGTTATGTTTATTCCTACACGAATAATGTTAGCATCAAGTTATTAATTTGATTCACAGAGCAAAATTCCATCCCACACACTAAAGAACAAATGTATAAAGTTAATAACTCTGAAAGACGATGCACAAACGAAAAGTTCATTTTTCAGCAGACAATTATTTGAGAGCAAAAATTCAGTACATTACCCAATATAATTTTTTTAAATATTTATATCCTCCTGAGCTACCACCACATAAATTGTTACATAAAGGTGGTTCTCTCATCATTTTACTATGGTATCTAAACTCACTAAAATTATGTAATTGAACACATTACCAAATCGAAGACCTCAAAAAATATTAATGGTATGTATTATTTTAACGGGCTCTGGAAATTGAGAAATTGTTTTGATTGTGCGAAGTCTAATCACACCCGCAAGTCTTCTATTTCCGTTTAAAATGCTCCAGTTCCTAGGAAATATATATTTTTCGATGATACTTAATAAAAATCGAGGACATAAACTAAATTTTGTAGGAATAGACTTAAGTGTTTAGTGTTTTTAACATAAACATCTGTATGCTGTCCTAACATGCGTTATCTCTAAGTATAATGGATGTATATAAAGAAATTTTATAAAAAATAAAACTACTTTCACATAGTTTAAGTTAATAAAAATATGCTTGTTATTTTAAAACATAATGCCACAGTAATTATAAATCCGTTAAAAAAATGTGAGATGAAAGTTAACCCTGAATTCCGACTTGCCACGGGTGACTAATTTATTAATAAGGTTGGTGTTCCTGTTATGGTCATGCTAAAATGTAAGAATTCTTCTTTCTACCATTCTGAAAAATCAAAACCCTTTTTTTTAACGTTCTTGGGGTAAGGATTTAAAAAAAAAAAATCTTACCTTCCCCATGAAAATAGTTTTAATGATCCAAAAAAGAGAAATTCCAAAAGTCTACTTAGCGGTCACATCAGCAACATATCCATATGATATGGCCATCATTGTTCACAAACCGTGATTTTCCACAATTTCATAATGCTATTCTGCTAAATTAAATAATAACATTTGGTGAAAATTTCTTTTAGTTGCGTAAAGTTATCAGCAACTGTAAATTTGTTAAATTTCTAAGCCCGGGCTGGATTAAGATTTCGAGCTTTCTGTCATACAACGTCAGGGTTCCTCTTCAAAAAAAAAACTGTCGAGTCACTAACGTCTAGCAGTCTCTTTAAAACGGTTTGGATGTTGTTTTCTTGATATAAACGAAAAACGATAAGTTTAAGGATGTTAGGAGTCAAATGATGACACATAGAAGAGAAACGGATAATTCTCTGGCATAACTTTTTTTTATATCAGGTGTTTAAGACCAACTTTAACATCTTTAAAGGTCCATCTTTCTCCAAAAAAAAACGGCGTAAAGTTCGTCTCGGTACACAAATATTGTTACTTGTCCCCTGAACCGAGAATTTACCACTTTTTACACCACTCTCTGCCTTGGACATGGCTTCTTCAGTCCATAAAACCCTCTTCTTCAAGTTGTCAGACATTATTTATATCTGAAACAAAGGTTTTTATAGAGTAATGTTTTCATGAGAAAAAATAAAAGTGGAGTTAACTTAATATGGCCATGGTACACTTGACACGACCACCTGGGTGGCCATATCAGAAGAAGGCAAGTTTTCACGAAAGTCATTTGATTATGAACAACTTCCAAAATATATGCCAACAATTACAAAACAATCGAAAAAGCATAAGAAACTGAAGAGAGAATAGGGGTGTTCATAAAAAAAGTCTTTTAAAAACATGCATAAACAAGAAAGAAAAATCATGCATCAAGCATTGATTATAAAACACTTTCCAACACTAACAGAATACGTTAACAAACATTCGCTGTTTAATAAGGTAAATAAAATATCTAAGTGAACATTTTAGAAAACTCAAAACCCATTTGAAAACCAGATTTAAGCAATTACAGGCTATAGCCACAAATGTACTCCCATTCTTTCATGCAGCATTGTGTATAATCTAAAGATTTGTATATACTATATATAGTATGCTGCAATTTACTTTAGTATAGAAGACACATAACACAGGTAAAAATTCACCTTCAGCAGTTTCTACCAATAGACGGAAACATATTTGAATTATGTCAAACATATTTGAATTACGTAGGTTTCAGAAATTAGAAGCGTTATGTTAAATTAAACATGGTTTATGCAATGATATTCTGAAATTATTATGAATTTCTTATTCGTGTAACTTTTTTAATAAAAAAGTAAACTTGTATCAAAGTAAATTCTCATTTATGTCAATAGAATACTAAAATCTGCCGAAAATAATTTATTTTCCTAATAAAATATTGCAGCAAAATAGTGAGAGTTACTTGAATTTTATTTTGATGTTCTTTGAAATATGGTTGCTAAGCAACTAATAAATTAAAGGGCAAAGTAAAAAGAAATGCATTTTAAAATTTGTGTATACAGCGCTGTATACTACCGTAAAATTTTTATACACGGCACATATTAAGCTGAAGTTTAATTCAGGCAAAACACACGCTAAAAACTATTGAAATCACACTTACCAGAAATTATTATATAGAGGCGGACATATCCAGTTCTTTTCATCGCCCTGTATATAATTTTATTTATATTTAACAAACCTCTTTTAGTATGTACTAAATAAATTTCTCGTTCAACATGCATAACTCGATTAAAAAAAAACTTTAAGCAATTTACGCTGATACACACGAATTCTTTTGTGTAATCCTGTATATGATGTATAGCATTTATACATATCGCATAGTATGCAAAAATTTAGCTAAACGCATACGTAAATAAAACCGCACTTCCAGCAATTATCGCTTATAGATAATACTTCGGATACACTTCTGTATCCGAAATCTTTTGTGTGTCCCTGTAAATGTACGATAAATTCTATGTACATCATATTATACAATAAGTATATTGTAGTAAACCTCAGTAATGTATATAAATTTCATTATATATCAAATAGTATAACATAATTAAAATACGCTGCAAACAGTTTTTCCCCGTAAAACATTATGTAATCGAATAATTTTGTGTGGCTCTGTAAATGAATGATAAATGCATAACTCTCCATAGAAAAAATGTTTTCTTACAGAAAGCATGTTTTAGTGCACCTTTGAAAATTGTATCATTTTCAATATATTTGTTATATTGTAATATGATTAAAATGCACCGCAAACGATTTATCCCCATAGACTGTAATATAACAGAATTCTTTCGAGTTTTCTTGTAAATAAATTATAAGTGCTACACGTGCTATATCTGATAGTAATCATCTTGTAGTCCAGTTAAGCGATGTATATCAATTTAAATATATATGAAATAGTGTCACATCATTAAAATGCTCGGCAAAGAATTTTTCCCCATAGACCATAACGTAATGGCATTATTTTGGGTTCCCCTGTACACGATGTCTAAGTGCTACGTTCTTCATTTTCAATACCGAACATGTCATAGTAAACCTCAATAACATATATCAACTGTCTGACAATCCGAGTATATTTAGGCAAGTTAGAGCACGAACAGACGGCAGACAGACAGACGAACAGACAAACAGACAAACCAAATGCATTAATACTTTTCAACTATGTTGGAAAGTGTTAAAAAGGAGACTTACCAAATAAAAACAAGATGAGGTCACACGAAAAACACAAAACAGGTAACTGCCGTTATATTGCACAACCTGGCTGGATGGAAACTGATCACATGTATCCTTCATTGGTCCCTTCACTGGTCCCTTCTCTGTATACTGATGCTATCTAGCGGAATTGTTTGGTTAGCTAACACTCAGTAGGGTGTGGGTGGCCATGACAGGAGCACCTAAATTATATTGTCTACCACTATTTCTACACTAGTAAATCTGCAGATCAGGAGCCTCAACGTCAGCTCTAAAAGTCATTGTTTTTTAATCTCACTTTTCACCTTATTTAGCATCTTACAATCCGCAATTTAATTTCTGTATATTACATACATATTCATAGACCTATAAAATACTTCGTAGGTTTCAGAAATTAGAAGCATTAGGTTAAATTAAACTTGGTTTATGCAATGATATTCTGAAATTATTATAAACTTCTTATTCGTGTAACTTTTTTAATAAAAAAATAAATTTGTATCAAAGTAAATTCTCATTTATGTCAATAGAATACTAAAATCTGCCGAAAATAATTTATTTTGCTAATAAAATATTGCAGCAAAAAAATAGTGAGAGTTACTTGAATTTTATTTTGATATTCTTTGAAATATGGTTGCTAAGCAACTAATAAATTAAAGGGCAAAGTAAAAAGAAATGCATTTTAAAATTTGTAAAAAATATGAAAATAAACTCATTTATATTTTCCGAACAGATGCAAAAAATGTTCCAATAATTTAAACAATCAATTTTTAAATTCTTTTAAATGTATCGGCAAATGTTCAAAGCTATTGGATATATTTAAAACCACCATTTCGAAAATTTAGCACCAGTAATTTTACGTTTAAATCCATTATTCAAATATGTGAATTTCATTTCAGTTAAAAATGAAATTTAAAAATCGTCTGCATTCCCAAAGGAAAGCATTATGACCTAAAACGAAATGTTCTATATTTTTCGAACGAATGAACCAAATGTAACTAAAAACAATACAGCTAATTCCGAGTACATCACCAACATACCCACCAAAAATCAACCTAGTCGGGCGCTTTTTACGGCAGTTATCGCAGAAAAGACAGACAAAGAGACAGACAAACAGACGGACAAACAGACGGACAAACAGACGGAAACCAAAAACTTTTCGCGTCTCCACAGTGAACCTCAATTGACGTTTCGGCAATAACAGCCATCGTAGTAGATTTTCACTAGAAATTTATTAAGAGGTTTTTGTTTGGAAATAGTGGTAGCCAAAACAGTAGAAGAATAGTTTCCTTTGGTAACTTTGGAAATTGCATTTAAAAAAATAAATGTTTTATTGTAATATGAGAACCGAAACGAAACTTATGTCTTAAGTCTCTTAAATATTATTTAAAATAAATATTTCTCTAAGCAATAATGTGTTTCACTGAGATATTTCGATATTCTTCGATATAGTGCTAACCATACCGTGGTTAGATACCATGGTTTTAACACTGTACAAAATAACTGATTTTAGAATGTTATCGTAAAAGAATGTTGAAATCAAGAAATATGCAATACATTAATTTAAGAATGTGTAGAAGTATTACACTCAGAAAAAAGTTTTTTTGAATCAACAAAAATTTGTTTGACCCAACAAAACTTTTCATTTAAGTATGGGTCAATGGAAATTTTGTTTGAATCAACAAAAAAAATATTGTTGATTTTTTTTTGCAATTCCAAAAAAAAAATTTGTATCGTCAGCAAAAAAATATTTTGTTAATTCAAGTAAAATGGTTCAATTTTACTTGAATGAACAAAATTGTTTTTGTTACATAGATATATGTTATGTGTTATTTTAACAATCTATTTTCTTTTTTCAACAAAATATATTTTGTTTGTTTAAATAATTAAACATGTTACATTACAAACTTGTTTGGTTTATACTACAAAACCTTCTGTTAAATGAACCAATCTAAACATGCAATTTTAATCCATTTTAGCAGTGAATTACGCCTGTAAACCACGAATAATAACAAGTGAACTTTTACCCTGCTTTTTTTCACGCGAAAACCGAGAGAGTGAAAATTGCCCAAGCCGGGAGTACATCCCGGGTCCTCAGAACAGCGTTCTGAGGCTCTACCACGGAGCTACAAGGAACGATATCTAATATCGGCATTTCTCACTCTTATGTATGTCGGAACGGCTGCAACCGCAGCACAACGTAGAAATGTCATCAGGAGAAGGCAAATTTCTGCGGCAAACATGAGACGACAATACAAAGCCCAGCATACGGCAACACATAGTTAATTTTTAATTCATTTTCAGCAGTAAATTACGCTTGGAAAAAGCAGGATAAAAATTCACTGTTATATTTTACCAGTGTACTTTCTTCCAGTACGAGAGTACTTAGTACCAGAGTATTTTCTTCGTAAAGATAGAAGAAAGTAATAAATGGGACAGGGGGATTTTTAAAACTATCTTGGTCCGTCCCAATGAAAAAAAGTTTTAAGTATCCAAAAATTATGTTATCCTTTAATTATATAGCTATATAAGTCAAACAAACCTAGTTACGTTCAAAGATTACAGGCGTAATTCACTGCTGAAAATGAGATTAAGCTATTGCAGAAATCGCAAAAAATGCAACATACCAGCGCCACCTGTTGCGCGATTTACAACAAAAACTAATCAGCAACAATTTATATCAGGAAGTAATTGAATATAAAGTTTTATAAAATTCCGTTCATTAGTTCTTGGGATAGAGCGCCCACAAAATTTTTGTCACATAGAGACAGGCAGAGTCATTGACAGTCATTTTCTAAAAGCAGTCAAATCGTGTTCAGGACCTTCTAAAATCCGTCCGAAACCGGAAGTCGAAAATTTTCATGATTCCAATACTTTCTTCTTGTAAAGATAGAAGAAAGTAATAAATGGGACAGGGGGATTTTTTAAACTACCTTGGTCCGTCCCAAGGGAAAAAAAGTTTAAATTATCCAAAAATTATGTTAATCATTTAATTATATAGCTATATAAGTCAAATAAAACGAGTTACGTGAGAGAGTTATAGCTACTATACAACAATTTAAATTTTGCAAAAACAACAAAATTTTTCTGGAATTACAAAATTATTGTAAAATTAAAAAAACAGATTTTGTTAAATCAAGTAAAATTGATGACATTTTGTTAAAATTTTTGAAGAGTGTTAACATAATTTTTTTGTCCAAGCAACAAAACCAATTTTTTTCCTTCAACTAAAAATTTTGCTAAAACAACCAAAATGTACTCAACAAAACATGTTTTGTTGTTTTAATCAATTCCTTTTTCTGGGTGTAATTTTCTTCTTAAATGATATCTTTCATTGATTTAACTACTAATTTACGCTTATGTGGTAAATTATTGGAAAAGAAGAAAACTAATTTATATAATTTATCTTTAATGAAAATTATCAGAGCAGAATATAAACACTTAAAATCACCCAAGTACATTTACTGTATATATTTCACCGATATTCTTATCTAAACTCTCCGAAAACCATCTAACTATATAAAATACATATGTTTAAAAAACTTTTTTTTGATTATCCGATTAAATTGATTTCTTCGAAAAGAAAGTTTACGAATCTGTGTGAGTAATTGCCCACATTTTTAGAATATTATCATGTCTGAAAAAAAAAATTATTCCATCTTTTCAAACAAAATCGTTAATTCATAAAATAATCTTTGTCTAGAAGTTCACAAAATAGGAATAAAGAAATTTTCGGGGAGTTTCAATAACGTGGTTATGAAAATAGTTTTAATGCAACTTTCACTGGATGCAAGTGTTTCTTTTCTGCATGTCTGTATTAAAAAGCGTAAAATATGAAATATATAAACAACATTCTGCCGTATTTATCACTGAGATGTGAACTTTTAATGAGCGGATAGCTTGCGTTGATTTAAGGTATTAAATGAAAATCCATAGGAGGATACTTCCGCGAAGATAAGTTTTCTCAAGGAGAAACAGTGTGAAATCTTGAAATCATGCGGAACATCATGACTTTGTCATGTTATCCTTGATCCATGACTGTCTAGAAGGATGCTCATGCTATTCAAAATTCTAATAAAGATAACTGAGAACCATGCATGCACTTATGCGAACAAACTCGTTCATAATTCTATGGGGAATAGAAAACTATTTAAGCTCACGAAATTCTTTCATATTTCGGCATTTTTCGTAATAATGAAGTTTATAGCAATGTTTCAACATAAAACTTTTTCACAAATCGTAAAAATGCCTTGTAAAATAAAAACTAAAAGTGTTGTGCTTACAGAGTAAAATGTCAACTTCTATGGTATATATTTTATAAATGTTTGGTATCATGTAAAATGTTTGAATAAAGTCGCGATAGAAAAGCTTCATAATAATGCAGTTCATGTGAGGTATATGGCAATGAATATAACAAAGGATATGAATTTTCACTTGCTACGCAAGGTATAACCAACAGAGTTAAAAATATCCAAGCCAACAATCGAATCCGAACATTTGGTACAGCGCACTAATGCCCATTTGAGCTATCTAAACGACATTCAATCTGGCCTTTCACACTCGTATATGTATATTGGCAAAATGGAAAGTCATTCATGAGCACACACCTATAGTGACATACATGAACCGAGCCAAATCCCAGCATTGGAGTGTGTGCACATATATATATATATATATATATATATATATATATATATATATATATATATATATACAATTAAATTTTCAACAGAGCAGAAATTACGCAGGAAATTAATGAATATAACAAAGGATGCGAATTCTCACTTGCTACGCAGCGTATAACCAACAGAGTGAAAAATGTCCAGACCAGGAATCAAAACCGGACAATACACACACACACACACACACAAAATCATTATTCAACAGATAATTACTGAATAGCGCATTATATTACCCAAAATAATTTTAAATATATTTCTATCCGCCTGAGCTGCAACCACGCAAATTAATGTTGAAAGTTGGTTCTCCATCATATTACTACGGAATCTGAATCTCCTAAAATTATATAAGGAACACGTCTGTTAACATGGATAGCTCGAATGGTAGAGATTGGTGTGTTATACCAAGGATCTGGATTCGGTTTCCGGTCTGGACATTTATTCACTCTGTTGGTTGTACGTAGCAAGTGAAAATTCACATCCTTTTTAGGTGCGTTCGTAATTATATAAATACGTAGCACCTATTGTCGTCGTCTGGTCCGTCAGTCTGTCCGCATATAACAACGCAAAAACTACCCAACCGGATTTTATTGCAGAAATTAATCTGCAGACGATATAATTCATTTCACAGAATTAAAAATCATCAAGATCTGAAAATTTATATAACTAGCTATAGTAGGAACGCATCTCGTTTGTCACGTTTGACGTACATTTTCCAACTTGTTTATATTTATTAATTTCCAGTGAAATTTAAGCTCGACTAAAAAATAAATCTATACTAATACTATCTATCTATACTAATATTATAAAGGAGTAAAGATTGTTTGTTTATTTGTTTGTAGGGGGTAATCTCTGGAACTATCGAACCGATTTCAAAAATGATGGTGGCAAATTGATGGTGACAACCCCTGCTCCAACATAGGCTATATTTTATGTCGGTGCCACTAACCCCAGGGGGTGCAGGAGCAAAAAACATTCTAAAATTGCGATTTTTTTAGCTATCAGACTGGCTATCAAGCCCTGAGAGCTTGCCAGCCGGTTCTGTATGTATGTATGTATGTACGTACGTAATGCGATAACTCTTCATAGAAATATCCGTTTTCCTTCAAATTTTGTTTATAGGTTCACTCTGTTAAGGCGCTTCCCTGATTAGTTTTCGGGATTGATTGGTTAAGTATAAAAGGCGGGGAACAAGGGGCTAATTCCCCCCCCCCTTAATTTATATAAATGGGTTTTTCATGCAGAATTATTCCGTTTTCCTTCAAATTTTGTTTATAGTTTCACTGAGTTAAGGCGCTTCCCTGATTAGTTTTCGGGATTGATTAGTTAAGTATAAAGGGGGCGATCGGGGGGCTAATACCCCCCTTAATTTATATAAATGGGTTTTTCATGCAGAATTATTCCGTTTTCCTTCAAATTTTGTTTATAGGTTCATTGGGTTAAGACGCTTCCCTGATTACTTTTCGGGATTGATTGGTTAAGTATAAAGGGGGGGAACGGGGGGATAATCCCTCCTTAATTTATATAAATGGGTTTTTCAAGCAGAATTATTCCGTTTTCCTTCAAATTTTGTTTATAGGTTCACTGTGTTAAGGCGCTTCCCTGATTAGTTTTTCGGGATTGATTGGTTAAGTATAAAGGGGGGAACGGGGGGGGGCTAATCCCCCCTTAATTTATATAAATGGGGTTAAAGGTTCACTGTGTTAAGACGCTTCCCTAATTAGTTTTCGGGATTGATTAGTTAAGTATAAAGGGGGGAACGGGGGATAATCCCCCCTTATTTTATATAAATGGGTTTTTCATGCAGAATTATTCCGTTTTCCTTCAAATTTTGTTTATAGGTTCACTGTGTTAAGGCGCTTCCCTGATTAGTTTTCGGGATTGATTGGTTAAGTATAAAGGGGGGAACGGGGGAATTATCCCCCCTTAATTTATATAAATGGGTTTTTCATGCAGAATTATCCCATTTCCTTCAAATTTTGTTTATAGGTTCACTGTGTTAAGGCGTTTCCCTGATTTGTTTTTCGGGATTGATTGGTTAAGTATAAAGGGGGGGAACGGGGGGATAATCCCCCTTAATTTATATAAATGGGTTTTTCATGCAGAATTATTCTATTTGCTTCAAAGTTTGTTTATAGGTTCACTGTGTTAAGGCGCTTCTCTGATTAGTTTTCGGGATTGATTGGTTAAGTATAAAGGGGGGGAACGAGGGGATAATCCCCACCTTAATTTATATAAATGGGTTTTTCATGCAGAATTATCCCATTTCCTTCAAATTTTGTTTATAGGTTCACTGTATTAAGGCGTTTCCCTGATTAGTTTTCGGGATTGATTGTTTAAGTATAAAGGAGGGAACGGGGGGCATATACCCCCTTATTTTATATAAATGGGTTTTTCATGCAGAATTATTCCGTTTTCCTTCAAATTTTGTTTATAGGTTCACTGTGTTAAGGCGCTTCCCTGATTAGTTTTCGGGATTGATTGGTTAAGTATAAAGGGGGGGAACGGTGGGATAATCCCCCCTTAATTTATATAAATGGGTTTTTCATGCAGAATTATTCTATTTGCTTCAAAGTTTGTTTATAGGTTCATTGGGTTAAGAGGCTTCCCTGATTAGTTTTCGGGATTGATTGATTAAGTATAAAGGGGGGGGGAACGGGGGGCTAATACCCACCTTAATTTATATAAATGGGTTTTTCATGCATAATTATTCTATTTGTTTCAAAATTTGTTTATAGGTTCATCGGGTTAGGACGCTTCCCTGATTAGTTTTCGGGATTGATTGATTAAGTATAAAGGGGGGAACGGGGGGCTAATACCCCCTTAATTTATATAAATGGGTTTTTCATGCAGCATTATCCGATTTTCTTCAAATTTTGTATATATATATTCATTGTAATAAGAGGCTTCCCTGATTAGTTTTCGGGATTGATTAGTTAAGTATAAAGGGGGGAACGGGGGCTAATACCCCCTTAATTTATATAAGAGGGTTTTTCATGCAGAATTATCCCATTTCCTTCAAATTTTATTTATAGGTTCACTGTGTTAAGACGCATCCCTGATTAGTTTTCGGGATTGATTGGTTAAGTATAAAGGGGGGAACGGAGGGCTAATCCCCCCTTATTTTATATAAATGGGTTTTTCATGCAGAATTATTAGGTTTTCCTTCAAATTTTTTTTATATGTTCACTGTGTTAAGGCACTTCCCTGATTAGTTTTCGGGATTGATTGGTTAAGTATAAAGGGGGGGGGGGACGGGAGGACTAATCCCCCCTTAATTTATATAAATGGGTTTTTCATGCAGAATTATCCCATTTGCTTCAAAATTTGTTTATAGGTTCGTTGGGTTAAGACGCTTCCCTGATTAGTTTTCGGGATTGATTGGTTAAGTATAAAGGGGGGGAACGGAGGGGGCTAATCCCACCTTAATTTATATAAATGGGTTTTTCATGTAGAATTATCCGATTTTCTTCAAATTTTATATATATATTCATTGTAATTAGAGATTTACCTGATTAGTTTAAGGGGTTCATTAGTTAACTATGGGGGGGGGTAACGGGGGGATGACCCCCCCCCTTAATATATTGTTTATTTCTTTATTTTTCGATGGGCTTATTGCAAATTCTTTGAAATAAGAGTATAATATACAATTAGTGTGAATAGCCTGTGAACTCAATGCCCTCAGTTTAACTGGGCAGTTTTATTTTCATTTTTTATACTGAAGGAGCTAGAAATTTTAAATTTGTCATTGTAGTTACTTATAAGATGTAAATGCTCTCTAAGAACAAAATAAAAAAGAAATTGAAATTTAAAAGGGTGAAATGAGCGAAAAGCGTTCTAAAAACAGTCTAAATTACAATTTCTATGAAATCTCTGGAACTACAGAACCGATTTCAAAAGTAATGGTGGCAAATTGATGGGGACAATCCCTACTCCAACATAGGCTATATTTTATGTCGGTGCCACTAACATCAATGGGGTGCAGGATCGAAAAATGTTCGAAAATTGCGACTTTTTTATACTGAAGGGGCAAGAAATTTGAAATTTAGCATTGTAGTTACTTATAAGATGTAAATGCTCTCTAAGAATAAATTTAAAAAAAAATCGAAATTTAAATGGGTGAAATGAGCGAAAAGCGTTCTGAAGTCATTCTAAATTACAATTTGCATGGAATCTCTGGAAACACGGAACCGATTTCAAAAGCGATGGTGACAAATTGGTGGTGACAATCCCTGCTCCAACAGCCTCTTTAATAAAAAACTATGCGTTGACGACGACTGGGTTTTTCGCTAATTGTTTCACCAGATTAATCTCGGAAAATGAAACATTTGAAGTTACTGAAAAATGTGATAGCTCAAAAAGTATTTGTCAGAAAATTGTTAGAAAAACTGCCTTTGAAAGTTAAAAAATTGTGTTTTTCTTGATATAAATTTCAAATCTAATGATTATGCCGTTTTTCAAATATTGAATTTCAAAAATTACTAAATTTTCCAATGGAGTACCATAGCGAAACCTTCATGCGTAAAAAGATAATGATAAGGGCGACGTGTCCTGACGTGTATATTGGCTATAGCACGAGTCACAAATTATAGTAGCCTTATTATTCTGTTAAAATATAAAAGTTATTTATGAAATGTCAATATTTTGTTGGATTAAAGGTTCGTTAAAAGAAATTGACCAGCGTAGCGGGCGTAGCTTGCTAGTAATATTATAAAGTAGTAAAGATTGGTTTTTTGTTTGTTTGTAGGGGGTAATCTCTGAAACTACTGAAGCGATTTCAAAAGTGATGGTGGCAAATTGATGGTGACAATCTCTGCTCCAACATAGGCTATATTTTATATCGGTGCCACTACCCCCAAGGGGTTGCAGAAACGAAAAACATTCTAAAATTTCGATTTTTTTATACTGAAGGAGCTAGAAACATAGAATTTGGCATGGTAGTTACTTATAAGATGTAAATGCTCTCTAAGAAAAAATTCTAATAAAATTCGAAATTTAAAAGGGTGAGATGAGCTAAAAGCTTTCTAAAAACATTCTAAATTACAATTTCTATAGAATATCTGGAACTACAGAACCGTTTTCAAAAGTGATGGTGACAGTCCCTGCTCCAACATAAGGCTATATTTTATGTCGGGGCGACTACCCCCAGGGGGTTGCAAAAGCGAAAATGTTCTAAAATTTCGATTTTTTTTTATACTGAAGGAGCTAGAAACATGGAATTTGGCATGGTAGTTACTTATAAGACGTAAATGCTCTCTAAGAACAAATTCTAATAAAATTCGAAATTTAAAAGTGTGAGATGAGCGAAAAGCGTTCTAAAAACATTCTAAGTTACAATTTCTATGGAATATCTGGAACTACAGAACCATTTTCAAAAGTAATGGTGGCAAATTGATGGTAACAGTCTCTGCTGTAACATAGGCTATATTTCATGCCGGTGCCACAATTCTCAGGGGAGTGCATGAGCGAAAAACGTTCTAAAATTTCGAATTTTTTATACTGAAGGTGTTAGAAACATGAAATTTGGCATAGTAGATAAGATGTAAATGCTCTCTAAGAACAAATTCTTATAAAATTCAAAATTTAAAAGGGTGAGATGAGCGAAAAACGCTCTAAAAACATTCTAAATTACAATTTCTACGGAATATCTGGAACTACAGAACCGTTTTCAAGAGTGATGGTGGCAAATTGATGGTGACAGTCCCTGCTCCAACATAGGCTACATTTTATGTCGGTTCCACTACCCCTAGGGGGGTGCAGGAGCGAAAAATGTTCTAAACTTTCGATTTTTTTTATACTGAAAGAGCTAGAAACATGGAATTTGGCATGGTAGTTACTTATAAGATGTAAATGCTCTCTAAGAACAAATTCTAATAAAATTCGAAATTTAAAAGTGTGAGATGAGCGAAAAGCGTTCTAAAAACATTCTAAATTACAATTTCTATGGAATATCTGGAACTACAGAACCGTTTTCAAAAGTGATGGTGGCAAATTGATGGTGACAGTCCCTGCTCCAACATAGGTTATATTTTATGTCGGTGCGACTACCCCCAGGGGGTTGCAGAAGCGAAAATCGTTCTAAAATTTCGATTTTTTTTTATACTGAAGGAGCTAGAAACATGGAATTTGGCATGGTAGTTACTTATAAGATGTAAATGCTCTCTAAGAACAAATTCTAATAAAATTCGAAATTTCAAAGGGTGAGATGAGCAAAAAGCGTTCTAAAAACATTCTAAATTACAATTTCAATGGAATCTCTGGAACTACAGAACCATTTTCAAAAGTAATGGTGGCAAATTGATGGTAACAGTCTCTGCTGTAACATAGGCTATATTTCATGCCGGTGCCACAACTCTCAGGGGAGTGCATGAGCGAAAAAGGTTCTAAAATTTCGAATTTTTTATACTGAAGGTGTTAGAAACATGAAATTTGGCATAGTAGATAGGATGTAAATGCTCTCTAAGAACAAATTCTAATAAAATTCAAAATTTAAAAGGGTGAGATGAGCGAAAAGCGTTCTAAAAACATTCTAAATTACAATTTCTACGGAATATCTGGAACAACAGAACCGTTTTCAAGAGTGATGGTGGCAAATTGATGGTGACAGTCCCTGCTCCAACATAGGCTATATTTTATGTCGGTTCCACTACCCCTAGGGGGGTGCAGGAGCAAAAAATGTTCTAAACTTTCGATTTTTTTTATACTGAAAGAGCTAGAAACATGAAATTTGGCATAGTTGTTACTTATAAGATGTAAATGTTCTCCAAGAACAAATTAAAAAAAAAATCCAAATTTAAAAGTTGTTAGATGAGCGAAAAGCGTTCTAAAAACGTTCTAAATTACAATTTCTATGGAATGTCTGGAACTACAGAACCGATTTCAAAAGTGATGGTGGCAAATTGATGGTGACGCTCCCTGCTCCAACATAGGCTATATTTTATGTCGGTGCCACTAATCCCAGGGGGGTGCAGGAGAGAAAAACTTTCTAAAGTTGCAATTTTTTTTATACTGAAGTAGCTAAAAATTTGGAATTTGGCATTGTAGTTACTTATAAGATGTAAATGCTCTCTAAGAATAAATTTTAAAAAAATTTGAAATTTAAAAGGGTGAAATGAGCGAAAAGCGTTCTAAAATCATTCTAAATTACAATTTCTATGGAATCTCTGGAACTACAGAACGGATTTCAAAAGTGATGGTGACAATCCCTGCTCCAACATCCTCTTTAATATAAAGTTATGTGTTGCTGACGACTGGGTTTTTCGCTAATCTTTGCCACAAATTAATCTCGAAAAAAGAAAAATTTGATGTTACTGAAAAAAATAATAGCTCGAAAAGTATTTGTCAGAAAATTGTTAGACAAATTGCTTTTGAAAGGTAAAAAATTGTATATTTCTTGATATAAATTTCAAATCTAATTATTATGCCATTTTTCAAATATTGAATTTCAAAAATTACCAAATTTTACAATGGAGTACCATAGCGAAACCTTCACGCATAAAAAGATAATGATAAGGGTGACGTGTCCTGACGTGTATATTCACTATAGCACAAGTCACAAATTATAGTAGCCATATTATTATGTTAAAATATAAAAGTGAATTATGAAGTGTCAATATTTTATTTGATTAAAGGTCCGTTAAGAGAAATTGACCAGCGTGCGGGCGTAGCTTGCTAGTTAGATATATATACAGCAATGTTTCAACATAAAACTTTTTCCGAAATGCCTTGCAAAGTAAAAACTCAAATTTGTCGTCTTCACAAATCAGTCGAATGGCAACTTCTGAACAGTGTTTAAATTGCTTTGTAAATAGTTCCACTTAATAAGAACACCTTTTTTAGGTAGCAATATCTAAATAATTCTCGAAAAATTTTACCTGCAATGCAAGTATACAATATAAATTGCTTAATATTTTCATTTAAAGTTATGTAACGAAAGTATCAATGATTTTTTTAATATAATTTTCAAATTTAAATGCTGCACAAAAATGAAAAGAAAAAATATGTTAACTTAAATACTAACAGCATCTTCTATTTTTAAATAATTATGTTAAACATCCTTCGAAAATGTCCAAATCTCTTTCATCTCATCTACTTATTATGATTCATGTAAAATATATTTTAAACCATTGGTTATCAACTTTTTTGCTTGCATAAACGCATTTGAAATTTTTAAAGGTATTCATGATCAAACCCCCCATTTAACAATTACTGATTCAAACCTTATTAATATATATAATTACGTAAAATATATATATATAGTTTGAAAATTTCACGCCAGATGTAAAAGTAAAGCAAAAAGTAATTGTTTAAAAAATGATAGTTTGTTCATCGATTTAATTATGGAAATTAGACTTTTGCTGCCGAATTTACTTTTTGCGTATATTTCTCACTTCCCGCTTTTATTTTTAAAAATCAGTTTCTTTTTGTAAATACCATATTTAAAGGTATGTTGCATAATTTAATAACCTTTAAAAATAAATCATTCTTTAAAAATTCTCGCTCATTAAGGAAAAATATGGAGAATTGGTTTTCTGATGCATTATATCTGTTTAAAATCAGCTTAATCCTGCCTACTCAAAATACATTCACATAAACAATATGTAAAATGGTGTAAATATTTTATGTGGATTATTGTGTAATGTTAATGCGATTCGTTTCGTTAAATGAGCAGTTTCTATTTAAACAACAGGGTTTTTTTTTCAAACGTATGCTATAACTTTTATTTGAATATTTCATGAATAATATTTAAAATGCAAACTTCTCAGAAGCTAAAAATAACACGTTATCTGCAGATGAAACGTAAAGAGCAATGAAGGAAAAGCTAAATTCTCGTACGATAAATTAGATACATGAAATTGAATTCTGCAATTATATTTCTTACACTTTGATATAATAAAAATATTAGATTGTTTACATGATTGGGATGTTTGCTACTAAACAAAAATCTGGCCATGATAATTAACAAATGCCAATATTTATCATGATATCGTTTTACTGCATGCGGTTAAAAATTGATTGTGAAAAAAAATATGAATGTATCTAAAAGACCTTTTATCAATGTCGATACACATTGTTAAACGTCTCTGTAAAAATAAAGAAAAAGTAATGAGATTACCGGTAAATTTTCTCTAGATATTCATTAAAAGTATTCAATAAAGATTCTGGATCATTAGTTCATAATTTTTAAAGTTTAATGAAGTAAATTAAAGCTTGCACAGGAAAGTTTATACAAAGAAAAAGTTTAGGTATAGCCCCAATCATTACAATTCATAACTACAGAGCAGTTGCCGAACAGTTGATGTCGGTTAAAGGGGCTTCTGAGTTGCAGACAACTTTACGCCCAGTCTATTAGTGAGTAGTCTTGTATTAAATTGAGTCTTGTATTAAATTGAGCCAGTGTCTTGTATTAAATTGAGCCGTTGGAAAAAGTTAAGGTGTAATATCAACTACAAGATAAAAGAACAATTACAATGAAAAGGATATATGTAAAGTTAAGAAAAGAGATGATAACAAATTTGGAATAAAAAGTAAAACGAATGAGATTAAGGATAGAGTCTAAATAATTGGAAGAAAGTGAAATAGTATAGCTGTAGTTATAACTAACTACTAGTAAGGAAGTTGAAAAAGTAAAAAATAGGGTTAGGAACATGTTCGTGAAACAGCACTTAAATGCCAGGGGGTGAAAAGGCGGGCAACGCATAAACAGAAAAAGCATTAAAAAGAGCCATACATTTTTTTTTGGTATAGCTTAGATGTTAAGTTGGTTTTAATTAAGAAATTAGGTAATTATAATGTGGAAAAAATTACAAAGTATAATTAAAATATAGAAAATTTACAGTTATAACTACTGAGCAACAATTTTCAATATTTTGGGAGAATTTGTAACAAGTTTCTGGTACATTTTTCGTAAAGATGCCCTTTCCTGCTGAAATGCATGGACACGAACCAGTCACATACAATACCTTACAGTTTGGTCACCGTTTAAGCTACAAAATGACAACTGTGTTCTCTTTTTTATGTATGTAAATTTACAAAGTGTCAGGTCAATTTATAGAATATAATAACAGAGTCTACGGTATTGTAAGAATATTTTCTCTGTTTTCAATAATATCTCGGTTTCCTGTTCCCAGTAAATTTACATAAAATAAATTATTCCCAATAGACTCACCGTATTTCACAGAAAATCTTTTAACAGTGCAGAGTATTTCAGAAACCTACGTACGTTCAGAAATCCAGTCAAAATACACAGAGACGATAAAATTATGTTATGGGTCGTTGATTTCCTTTTAACTTTCTAATCTATGGGATGATGCTTGTAACAGTTTCACATGTTTCATGCTGATAAACATAGAACATAGAATTTGTGCAAATACTAGCATGTGTGCGAAAATAAATACATAAATAAATATACTCTCTTATGCACTTACGCACACATATAAAAAATAAATAAATGAAGAAGAAATGAAAATTTTTCATAGCCATTCTATAATTATAATAAATTTCTATATTTTATTTAAGCGCAATATTACACAAAATGCTTATTTAGCAATTTGTATAAGAACTAAAAATAAATAAATTTCAATTTCCCCGCTGTGAAGCTCCACGTCACTATGCTAATATCATAAAATAAAAGTACATTTAAAACTCACAGCATTACTTGTTTAAATATCAAGCTGGCTGCGAGATTTGAATTTTCAAATCACGCAGCAAGCTGATTTGAAAATTTAAATCATGCAAAAAAAAAAAATTACAGCCAAGCAAATTTTTTAAAAATTTCTTTGAGTGTTATTTAACATAATCCTATTTAGCAATATTATAAAAGAAATCGATAAATAGCCTTAGGATTTCTAAAGTTTTCATTCGTATGCATATATAATTGGAGTATTTGACAGGTAAAATAAATAATAAAAAGAAAACTGCCCAGTTAAACTGAGGGCATTGAGCTCACAGGCTATTAACACTAATTGTATATTATACTCTTATTTCAAAGAATCTGAAATAAGAGAAAAATAAAGAAATCAACACTATATTAAGGGGGGGTCATCCCCCGTTACCCCCCTCATAGTTAACTAATGAACCCCTTAAACTAATCAGGGAAGTCTCTAATTACAATGAATATATATACAAAATTTGAAGAAAATCGGATAATTCTGCATGAAAAACCCATTTATCTAAATTAGGGGGGGGAATAGCCCCCCCCGTTTCCCCCCCCCCTTTATACTTAACCAATCAATCCCGAAAACTAATCAGGTAAGCGCCTTAACACAGTGAACCTATAAACAAAATTTGAAGGAAAACGGAATAATTCTGCATGAAAAACCCATTTATATAAATTAAGGGGGGGATTAGCCCCCCTCGTCCCCCCCCCTTTATACTTAACCAATCAATCCCGAAAACTAATCAGGTAAGCGCCTTAACACAGTGAACCTATAAACAAAATTTGAAGGAAAACGGAATAATTCTGCATGAAAAACCCATTTATATAAATTAAGGGGGGGATTAGCCCCCCTCGTCCCCCCCCCCTTTATACTTAACCAATCAATCCCGAAAACTAATCAGGGAAGCGCCTTAACACAGTGAACCTATAAACAAAATTTGAAGGTAAACGGATATTTCTATGAAGAGTTATCGCATTACGTACATACATACATACATACATACATACGTACGTACAGAAACGGCGGGCACATAAGCTCTCAGGCTTTGATAGCCTGTGAGCTAAAAAGGACTTAAACATAGATATTGGTAAATGCGTTTGGTGCAAAAAATAATGACAGTGATTTGCTACCCTTTTAAACATACAGTACACTTAACCTGAACTATAAATAAACAAGAATATGTTACCATTTCTTAAATGTCTTGCAAAGCTGTCTTTGACTTCGTGTGCAGCTGGGCATGTTATCATGATAAACGATTACTAGGAAGGAAAATTACTCAATGTCATATTTTAGACCTATGTCTCCCATGAAGCAATCGTTTACGATTTCTTGCATTCCACATTCCAGTAAGGTTTCTTATTAGTGTTGGAGTAGATTATTTTCGATTTTTGAAAAAACACTGTTACTAAAAGTCTAAGTTACCGATTATGGAAGATTCGATTCCTTCATTTAAATACATATTTATTTATTTGAATCAAGTTATGGAATCTTTATTAACGATATAGTTATCATCATAACTTTCAATTACTAAAAACACGTTGTAATATATATTACAGTAAAGTCTGCCTAAAGTGGACTCTATGTCGAACTCTGTCGAACTTTGAAAGATTTTCAAATTTCCACGATTTTATAGACATTATAAACTAAGACGGAATATTGTCTACTACTAAAATTTTTCTCGGTCCTGATAGATTCCGGTTTAGAGAACGTTACAGTATACATATTATACGCATTTGTATATGTTTTTGAGCAAAAATATGTATTATGTATGTATTTTAATATGGATGATGTTGTAAGATGGATATATATTAGATGCATGCAGATAAAATGCAAATACGTAAGTAAATATCTGTGGTGTTTTATTTCTGAAAATAAGTAATAGATGGCAGCACCACAGGAAATATACTCTTCAGTCGCTGGTGACATCTATGTTTTTAAGTTCTGTTTCTACGGCATTTAGCCACTGTAGATGTAGTTCTGTGTTGTGTTCTGTGTAAGTACTTAATCTGTGATGTTAATTAAAATGTGTAAAGTAATTCATTTCGTCATCTCAGTTTTGGTTCTGTTATATTTAATTAATTAAGTCTTCAATACATTATAAAATAGCGACGATGGAAAAGATTCTCACTGGAATAAATTTAAAAAGAAATTCCGAGTCGTACGCAAAATGGGTTTGCTTTTGATTTCATTCAACAAGTACGTGATATTGAATCCTGCTAAAGTTATGTCAATTACGGGTGTGGTAAGTGTTTATTTTTTCCTTTTCTGAAGAGAATAAAGTACAATTATGTTTCAAAACTTTAAAGAGTTTAACGATTCCATTGAATCGTTCCAGTCATACGTTAAACAAAGTTTTATACTTCATGTTTTCATGTTTTACTCAAAGTTTTATACTATAGAACAAAGTTTTATACTTCATGATGTGAAATAGGAAAAGAAGGTCCCTGCAATAATCTCCTGTATGGGTCCAAAATCGTATAATTTGCTATTTGATTAAACTTTTCATAAAAATGCTGCATCTTTGAAATATGAAGAAATTGTTGATATTCTGTTAAAGCACATAATCCCCGCCCCTAATAAATTTCGTCAAAGAATAAAATTTCCTAATTCTTATCAAAATGAAAATAAATCTATACAAGATTTTGCAGTTAAATTAATGAAACTGACAACTTTTTGTGCTTTTGCGGATGAAACATTAAATGAAAAACTTTTGGAGCTGTTTCTTAGAGGTTTAAAAAATGAAAATATTCAGAGTAAATAACTTAGGCAAATTGATTATTTAACTTTTGAGAAAGCTATTGAAAAAGCAATTATTTTGCAAAATAACGAAAATGATATTTCTGAATTGAAGTATAAAAATTTGAATGTAAATAAACTTGCGTGTTCTAATAATGTACAACCCAATAAATTTACAAATGATCTTCAAAAACAGAAAATTAAAAATAATGTAAATAAGGGGAATTCTGAGGTAAGTAAAAATAAATTGAAGTATTATAGATGTGGTAATGCATCACATTTAGCGAATATATGTAGATATATTAATTCAATTTGCCATCAGTGTAAAAAGCGAAGGCATCTTAGCAAAGTGTGTAAAAGTAAAAATAATAATTCTCAGAAACAAACAAATGATACAAAAATAATAACAATACAGTATAAAACAATACAGTTGATATTTTATCTGTGAGTCATGATAAAGGTACTATTCCGATAAAAGATTGGATTTTAATTGTAAATATAGCTAAAGCTGAAATGGAGTTTTAAATACGTGCTCCGGAATTTCATCAGTACCTGTTAAACGTTTTCGGAGAATCTTTCCAAATAACAAAATTTTTCCGCCAGATGTTCAGTTAAGAACTGCAACTGGTGAAATGTTTACACCTGTTGGGTATGTAAATGTGGATGTTTCTTATAAAAATAAAAATAAAAATCTTAAATTATATTTGAAGAAGTATAAAGAAGATAGTTTCCCACTTTTATTTGGTAGAGATTGGGTATCTGCATTTAATTTGTTTTCCTCTAATTTGCAATCTGTATATGTAAATGAAATTTCAAATTCTACTGAAAAACTCAAAGTATTATTAAATGATTTTTCTGATTTGTTTACTAATAAAGTTGGGGAAATAAAAGGTTTGAAAGCAGAACTGTATCTAGAAAAAGATTCTACGCTCATATTTTGCAAAGCTAGAACAGTTACTTATGCTCTACGTGGAGTAGTAAATGATGAAATTCAAAGGCTACAAGATGAGAGTATTATTAAACCTGTCACTAGTAGTAAGTGGGTAACTCTTATAGTTCCAGTGTCAAAACCTAATGGTAAATTTCGTTTATGTGGCGATTTTAAAGTTACAGTAAATAAATTTTTGAAGGTTGAAAAATATCCTTTACCTAGAGTAGAGGACATGCTAGCTACATTAGGTGCTGGTTTGCATTTTACAAAGATTGATTTAAATCAAACATATCTTCAGTAACCTGTAGACGAAAAGTCACAAGAGTTGTTAACTATAGACACTCCTAAGGGCTCATTTAAATTTTAAATGTTACCAATGGCTCTTATTAGTTCTCCAGTAATATGGCAAAGATCAATTGAGCAAATCTTAAGTGGTATTCATGGTGTTACAGTTTTTATTGATGATATAGGTGTTACAGCAGAAACTGATGAAATTCGTTTGAAAAGCTAAAACAAGTGTTAGAAAGATTACATGAATATAATATTATGATAAATAAAGCCAAATCAATTTTTATGGCTGATCATATTACATATTGTGGTTATACAATCGATAAGGAAGGTATTCATAAAACACAAGATAAAATTGATGCTCTATTAAATGCTCCTAGACCAATAAATGTGTCACAAGTTAAAGCTTTTCTAGGCTTTGTTACATATTATTCTAAATTTGTACCAAATGCATCTACAATTGCTCCTCCTTTAACTCAATTGCTCAAAAAGAATGTGAAATTTATATGGTCTCCTGTTTGTGAACAAGCATTTAAAAATATAAAAAATGAGATAATTTCAGAAAGAGTTGACACATTTCAACTCTAAATTATCTTTAGTGTTAGCAACCGATGCTTCTCCAATGGTATCTCTGCAGTTCTTTCGCATGTGATGCCCGATAAAGTGAAAATACCAATTGGTTTTGCGTCCAGAACTCTCACTAATGCAGAAAAAAAGTATAGCCAGGTGGATAAGGAAACACTAACTATTATCTTTAATGCAAAGAAAAAAAATTTCAGTATTTATATGGTAACAGGTTTACTTTAATTACGGATACTAAACCACTTGTATCTATTTTTTCTCCTACTAAGAGTACTCCTGTAATCTCAGCTGCTAGAATGCAAAGATATGCATTATATTTACAAGCGCTTAAATATAATATTCGTTATAAGAAAACATCCGAACATGGAAATGTCGATGCTCTTTCACAGCTTCCATTACGTAGTAAAGATTTACCACCACAATTAAATTCAAGTAATGTAATTGATGAATCTGAATTTTTTCAAATTAATCGAATTTCTACTTTACCTTTAAATGTCAAAACAATTGCTGTAGCTACAAAATCTAATCTTTTATTACGTCAAATTTTTCATCATCTAATTTCTGGTTCTCCAATTCCTAAAAATTTACTTTTTGGTGGCAAACAAGAAGAACTTACTCTTCAACATAGTTGTATTTTAAAAGGATGTAGAGTAATTATCCCTGACAATCACAGAAAACAAATTTTAAATGATTTGCACTTTGGACATTTCCGTATAGTGAAAATGAAG
Source organism: Maratus michaelseni (assembly GCA_963931845.1). Lineage (NCBI taxonomy): Eukaryota > Metazoa > Arthropoda > Arachnida > Araneae > Salticidae > Maratus > Maratus michaelseni. The sequence goes on from OZ007587.1 coordinate 30,198,661, forward strand.
TCCTTAGCTCGTAGTTTTGTATCGTGCCAGGAATTGACCAAATTATTAAAGATCTTGCACGGAATTGCACTACTTGTGTCAATTTAAAAAATAATCCACCCAAGGTAGATACTCATCATTAGGAATGGCCTACAGCTCCATGGTAAAGAATTCATATTGATTATTTTGGTCCTGTTATGAGTAAAATGATTTTCCTTGTTATTGATGCTCATAGCGAATGGCCAGAAGTTGTCATCGTTCTTAATACAACTTCAGAGCATACGATTACTTGTATTTCTTCTCTTTTTGCCAGACAAGGGTATCCTATATCTCTGGTATCTGATAATGCTAAACAGTTTATTTCTGAAGAATTTGAGATATTCTTAAAAAATCAGGGGGTTAAACATCGGTTTAGTGCTCCATACCACCCAGTTACAAATGGTCTGGCCGAGAGATATGTGCAAATTCTTAAACGTGGATTAAAAGCCTTATCTTCAGAATGTGGCACTTTACAAATAAAGTTAAATAACTTTCTTTTACAGTATAGAAAGATGCCTAATGTTACAACAGGGGAAAGTCTTGCCTCTCTATTTCTAAAGTGGCATATTAGAACGAAAATTGATTTAATACTTCCAAACGTTACAAATTTTGCACATGATAAGCAAAATGCGAGAAATGCCAATACTAAAGTAAAAGAATTTCAAATTAATCAGAAAGTGGCTGTTAGAAATTATACTCCTGAAGCCAAGTGGAAAATTGGTCGTATTTTTGAAAGAGAGGGCAAGTTGCATTATAGAATTCAAGTTGGTTCAAATATTTGGAAAAGACATGTTGATCAGATAACTAATATCGGTTCGAAGCTAATGATTCAAATTCTGAAGAGATTGATACAGCAAGTCACAAAAGTGATAATACAGTTGTTAATCAACGTGATTCTCAGCTAATGCCTCCTAGTGTCTCAGATCTTCGACCAGCTGACTTTGTCCTCCCGTCTACTCCAAATCCTAAACCAGCTAACTTTGTCTTCCCAAATACTCCAAGTCCTGCCCCAGTTGACTCTGATTTGATACCTCCAGTCCCAAAACCCATGGTTCCAGATCCCCCAAAAATTTTATGTAATTTCTTGCTAAAAGAAAAAGAAACAATTCTCCCAATGGAAGAAGCAATGAATAAATTGAAATCATTGGAAGTGGAAGAACTAATGTATTGCACTGGCAGGAAACTGACGAATGGAAAACTACAACTTCAATTAAACACCATTGAAGATTTTAATAACCTTAGAACAAAATTACTTAACTCAGAGATAAATGGAAAATTCGTACTAAAAATTCAACAAAGGAAATTAATAATCTTTAAAATTCCACATTCCATAACAGAAGAAGTTCTTAAATCCATCCTTAAAAAGCACTTAAAAGATAATATAGAACTTAATTTAGCTAAGAAAATCAACAAGGGCGAATATTACAACCAGTAATTGAAACTGACATTTCTTCAGCAAATATTTTACTTAAATTAGGCAGAATTAATTATGATTTAAAAGTTAGCATTGTAAAGAAATATATTAGCTTACAGAGGTGCTTCCGATGTCAGCGCTCCGGTCATGTAGAAAATAAATGCTCTGAAAGTAATCCTGTAAGATGTGCATACTGTGTATCTTCCCATGACTCCAGACAATGTCAACTTCAACACAATTCTGATTGCCATAAATGTATAAATTGCGTAAGATACAACAGTTCCCATTCACATGAAAAAGACTTTACACCAATTTCAACTTGTCATGCAGCATCCAGCAATAATTGTGAAGTATTTCAATATGAAATCTTCAAAGTGAGGAGTAATTCTTCAAAAACAGGTTACTAAAATTTACTAAAGTCGGTTGTAACTTAAACCGACTATAAAATTTGTAAGAATAAGGAATTCAGAAAGATTTAGTAGGACTAAATTGAAATTTAAAATCAGTAACAGGTGTCAAAGTTCTTATACAATTTTATAATTTTTTATTATATAAGTTTATTCTTCTGTAATTTTTTTTTGTATTGAAACTATTTTGTTTTTATTTAAATATTTCCTTTTGTTATTCTATAATTATCTACCTTTCCAGCTAGGCCCTTCAACAGCATAGGCAAATTTCTTTTATTGTTATATTAAGTTAGCATCTTCTCCAATTTGTTTTAATTCTGTTCACGTATTAATATTGAATGTCTCTTAAGTATTAAGGCTGGTCCCAGCTGATTTGAAATTTCTTGTACATTTTAATTTGCTGATATTTTATGCTTGTTTACTCTAGTTTTATTATTCATTCCTAAAAGATTTGTTCATTTAGTACTTACTTCTATCCAATATTATTATCTACTTCAGTTCAGTATTATTCAGTATTATGGTAGTATTATTGGTGTATCACAAAGTATTATTTGCTTTCTTTTATACTTTTTCTTTTATATATATATATATATATATATATGTTATATAAAAAATTATTTCCTTAGCATTTATTTCGCATTAGTCCCTTAAATTAATCTAACTTCTGATATAGTCAGTATTTCCTTAATTCTTAATAATATTTATTTCTATTGAATGTCCTTTTAAAAGTAAATACCCGTATATTAATAATTATCTTATTCCAAATCTTAATCTAAAATTTTAAGTTCATTCGTAGCTTTTATCAGCTCCCCAATCTATAAAATTCCGAGATGCTTTCTCATTTCGAAATGTTTTTAAAAAAGCCATTTTCTTTTTATTATTATTATTCCATGCTCTGATTTTAGCGCGCTGGGTAATTTTCACTTCAAAATTGATACGCGGCCAGGGAAGGAACTCTTTCCTGTTTTAGCTTCTCCCTCTCGCCTCATTCGCTGGTCGGGAGGTCGCCTCTCAGTCATTGGTTTGTGCGCACGTGACGTCATTTTTCTGTATGTCTACGCTCTGAACAAAACTCGTTCGCATCCTTCGGAGAGGAGGATTTTTGACGTGTTTGGAAGTATAAACATATATGTATCTGGTGTTTTAGTCACGTAGAATTTTCATATCAGCTATTTAACATCTTTAAAACAATGTAGTGATCCATCGTGGAGCCTAAGGGTGATAGGTTTATACCCGTGGGAATTGTTACGGCATCGCTCTTATTGTAAATAAAAGATTTGTCTGCAAATTGGCTGGTTTTTATGGAAGGAACTCTTGTGGACTCTTTTCATTGCCTCACCTCTTCGCCGTGATTGATAATATCAACTGCAACTTGCTATATCTTTGACGGACTGCCATTTTCTCGTGGAGTATTGCATCTCGTAGTGTCTCATCTTCGTCAAAACGCCACATATATATATATATATATATATATATATATATTAAGTATTAAGAATGTTGTGATCTCAACCAGTATTGTAAAAAGTAACTTGTACTAATTTTATTTTAATCTAATGTAATATTCAACATCTGTACTCTAAAATAGGAATTTTCAATAAACATTTCCCTCGTGGAGGAAAGTTCCTATGCTTAACGGCTGGATCCCCCCGAGAGGATGATTTCGTATCATAATTAGTACTATTGATGATGCTGCAGATCCTGTAAAAAATAATTCTTCTTCTTCCCTACAGGTACCTATAAGTTCTATAAGAATTCGAAGAGCTCCTACTCGGTTAAAATTTTAAAGTGGGGGAGAGATGTGTGTTTTATTTCTGAAATTAAGTACTAGATGGCAGCACCACAGGAAATATACTCTTCAGTCGCTAGTGACATCTATATTTTTTAGTTATGTTTCTACGGCGTTTAGCCACTGTAGATGTAGTTCTGTGTTGTGTTATGTGTAAGTACTTGTTCTGTGGTGTTAAATCTGAATATATTTCGCATTACATAAGTTACCATTGACTTAATATTTGGGAACGTTCAGCTTTTTTCACGATATCATCGCATTTTACATAAAGTAAGGTTTAGTGCCAATTTTGGCGTCTCGCTGATTGCGAAACGCCAATCAGCAAGTTTCGCAAATTGGCGAAACTTGCCTTCGCCAATTTTTAGAAATGACCAATTTTATCAATGAAAATCTATATTATAAAGCAACAACATGTCCGTGAGTAATTCTGAAGTCACGTTAACGGTGGCAAGGACCTATCCAATAAATTTTGCTTTTACTGCAAATGTTTTAACGTCTGAACATCGCACAATTAAAATTTTTATACCGTCGAATAGAGAAAAAATGCAGTTGCAAATGCAATTTGCTTGAAAATCGTATCTCTATTTACTGATTTTTTTTTTTTACATACATTTTCGATTTATATCTATCGCGGGCAGTCCGAATACGGAAGATTAACCCTTTGCACATAAAACAATATAAATCTGTTAGAATTTTTCTCCGGCTAATAACGAAATTAATTAACTTCATCAATAAATAAATAAATACATATAATAAAATAAAATAAATAAAGCACAACTTTCAGATATATGTAATGAAACGATCTGAGGGGGGACTTTAATGCCCACCTTCAGGCATGGGGATATGCTCGAAATAATAACAGAGGAGATGTCATCCTAGAATGCATATCGAATAAAGAATTACAAATTATAAACGATCCTGCAGCTGACAATACCTTTGCCGTAAATAATAAGAAGGGAAATCCAGACCTGACGTTATGTGGACATATATCAAGAGACCTGATCAATTCATGGAAAGTAGACACAAGTTTCCCATCACTAAGCGATCACAGATACATCTAATTCAATTTAAAGGCGGATCCATTAATAAGAAATTTATTCCGTTATAAAACCAAATTTGAAACCTTCAAAAAGTTCAATAGAGAATTAAAAAATCATAAAGAAAGGTTAATGGACTCTTTAAGAAATGTACAAACACCACAAGGGCTAGATGAGTGGATGAACTCTTTTCATGATTTACTAACTCAAACTATGGACAAGACTCTCAAAAAGAAGAAAATTACACAGGATCGTCAACTTAACCGGTATTCAGATAGCTTAAAAATACTCAGAAATCATTTAAATGCTCTAGGTAAAAGACACAAACGAAATCCAGAAAATGAGAAATATTTAATTGATTTTAAAAAGGCAAAAGCAGAATACAAATTAAAAATAGTGAAAGCCAAGAAGGAATCATGGTTAACTTTCTGCAATGAGACCACGAGTAAATATGGCACAGCTTTTAAAATTCTAAAACAAAAGTTTCTTAGAAATACAGACCTAATCCATACAGTTTTGGAAACATCAACAATAGAAGATACATATATAACTGTACAGCAAGATATATTACAACACCAAATTGGTGTACAAAATACAAATGAAATTCACTCATATATAAATATGTCCCCAATTCCAGAAGAAAAATTTCAAGACATCCAATTTACCTTAAGAGAAATGAAATTTGCAATAAAACAACAGAACATTAAAAAGGCCCCAGATTATGATAGGATAGACGCGATAACTATAAGAAACATGCTAAAGGAATTCCCAGATCTAGTGTTACAAATTTATAATAAATGGTTAAAATTATGCCATTTCCCTGAAGCTTGGAAAAAAGGAATTGTAATTTATTTTAGAAAAACGAACAAAGACCCATCTCAACATAAATCTTACCGACCAATAACTCTTCTTCCCATGTTGGGAAAAGTTTTAGACAGGCTGATAAAAATAAGAACGATGACATTTCTAGAAAGTAAATCCAATCTTCAACCAGAACAACATGGTTTTAGAGAGAAAAAAAGTACATTAACAGTTTTACAACAACTAAAATCACTAATCATGGAAAACTTAGATAAATATAAATACTGTGGAATGATCTCAATTGATATTCAGGGAGCATTTGACTCCATTGATTGGCACAAAATTACTGAAATAATAGATGATTCTCCACTTCCAACTTACATAAAGAACCTCCTAAAAAATTATATCAGTGAGAGATTAATCGGTTTAAATAATTACACATTCATAGAGTGGTTCAGGACACACAAAGGTTGCCCGTAAGGCTAGTGTTTAGGACCACTATTGTGGTTATTAATAGCCAATTACATAATTACAAGATACAAATTAAAGGCTCTTGGAATTATCGTTCATGCAGATGATTTCGTCGTACTCACTGAAGGCAATACCAGATCATCATTGGAACAAACTGCTAACAGACGTATAGAAACATTCGTCAATATATGCTCAGAGCTTAATCTAACTATCTCAGAAGAAGAAACCCTAGCACTCCTATTTGGAAGGAACCTCCTTAATAATCGAAAGCCAATTTTCAAAATAAAACAGAAATCTATAAAAATTGTTAAAAATCTACAGTATTTAGGAATTATACTAGACCAAAAATTAAAATTTCAATCGCACCTAAGTATTTTAAAAGCTACGATCGCCCAATTTGTTTCGGTCTTTAAAAGTTTCCACAATTGCAACAAAGGAATCAGTCCCTTCCTCAAGAAGATATGGTATCAAACAGTTATTGGAAGACAGATTCTTTATGGCTCCGAATTCTGGTATCCAAACTTGAATTTCCACGGCATCAGAATCCTTAGATCAAATCAGAGAATAGCATTGTTAAACATCATAAGAACTTACCGAAGTATTTCAAATGACGCATTAAATATTTTAACTGGAGTGCCTCCAATTACCATCAAAATGCCAAACGAATTCTAAATCTATGAGATAAAGCAAGGAAACAGATTACTTAACATCAACAATACAATAATATACAATAATCTTATGCAACGGGAAGCAACTTATAAATTTCCAGAATATTACAAGTTGAAAAATATAGAAATTATAGATAACCTGACAGAAAACATAATATTGGAAAATCATCTACAAATTTTTACAGATGAATCATCTATGGGAAATGGAGTGGCAAGTGCATATACAGTCTCTCTCAATAATAACTTCATCCATGATCATGCAGTAAGACTACACCTAATTAACTCAATCTACCAAGCCGAATTATATGCGATCCAGGAAGCAATAGTTTGGTTAACACAATCACAATTTACATCAGCCCTTATTTTGACAGATAGTCGCTCATCCTTAGATGCACTCAAGATAATTTTTCCTCGAAACTCCATAATTTTAAATATCTACAATAGTTTACTACAAAACCCCGATAAATTCATCAAAATAGCGTGGATTAGAGCACATGTAGGCACCACTGGTAACGAGCGAGCAGACCAAAAAATGCAATTACAGAAGACCATTATGATGACATCTCTGTCTTACCATTTCCAGAATCCATTCTAAAGAGTTATTTTAAAAACAAAATCATCACAGATTGGCAAAATGATTGGACCAACTCAACGAAAGGAAGAGAAACGTATAAAATTCTTAATAAGGTAGATGTTAAATTTTTATGTGTTCAGAAATCAGCAGCATATTATCTTAGCGGCCATGGAAGCTTCCCAAGCTTTTTATATAAAATTGGTAAAAGAACCACGGATAGATGTCCTTGTGATAAAAACTCTGGAACTCCTATACACTACATCTTCGGTAACTGCCCTCTTATGGAATACCATTTTAACTTCAATAAAAATAAAACATTAAAGAGAAACCTACAACGTGTGCTATTAGACGCTTCCAATTACGAAAAGTTAGATAAAAACTATAGTGTCCTAAATAAAAACTTTTCATATATCAAAGAATTATTATAACCTATATAAAATTCTAGATCTATAGATTTTAAAAACTATGTTTTAAAAGACTTAATAGACTAGTGCATAATACAATTGAAAATATTTTAAGTACAATATTATTATTGCGAATATCTGTAAATATTTATCTTTAATATTATTATGTAATCTTATCAGTATATTCATATAGAAGTTATATACATGTAATAACTTTGGGCTCACCCAGCAATAAGCAATATTGGGTAGCTCGTGTGATTGTTTTTTTTTTTTTTTTTTTTTTTTTCTCTCTCTCTTTAACTTGCTGGTAACTCCGGGTCTTTGGACACTGGGGTTCCTGGTAGATATAGGTTTTCCCCTCGTGGACTCATAGGTCCTATGCCGAGAGGTTGGCTGTCCACGAGTGGGAGGTTTCTGTTTCTGTAATGAAACGATGGGCTTAATCTTTGAAATAATAAGAATAGAAAAAGTCTTTTGTAAAAAATGAAATCGTTGGTGATTTTTTCGGCTAACTTCTGGTGGGTGGCTAATACGAAAAAATTTACCATTTTTAATGAATTTGAAAACTTTATTTGAATACATAGAAATTGATATGTTTCATATAAAAATGATTTTTGGTGTTATTAATGGGAAATCTTAAAGATATGTTAAATTTAAAATATCTATTACAGTTTTCAATCAAAAACTGTTTTCACCTATGATCTGTACAGTGAGTAGTTTGTTCTCTACCCTGGAGAAAATGCATTTAAAGACATATCGTATAGAAATTCAATCAAAAATATAAATAACAACGAAAAATTATACGTCAAGCATGGATTATCAAAAACTCTCCAAAATATTCATGATACTCGTATGAAACTTCCCCGATTAATAAGGTGAACGACGATGTCGAAGTAAACAAATGAAATGAAATGAAATCACCCTCTCGTGGAGATCCAGCCGTTAAGAATAGGAACTATTCTCCACGAGGGGAAATGTTTATTGAAAATTCATATTTTAGAATACAAATGTTGAATATTGCATTAGAGATTAAAACAGAATTAGTACAAAGTTAGTTTTTACAATACTGGTTGAGATCGCATCAATTCTTCTTAATATTTAAAAAAAAATGATGTAAGGAAAAGTATTAAAGAAAGTAATTAGAAAATTTATGAAAAGAATACTTAATCATAACACAACTAGTAATTTTGTATAGTTCAAACAGTAAGCGGAAATAGGAACAGTATGAGTACAAAAATGTGATCAGTATGTGAACTATAATATAGAAATTACAAAAACAAAATATATAGTCTATTAAAAGTACTTAATAAATGTAGAAAGAAGGATCACAGATCCTTTTTAATAAAGGAGAAATGTTTATTCAGAATGTTGTAATTTTCTTTTAGTTTATAATAGTTTAAAGGAGCAAACAGAGTTATATTCAGATTTTGGCTCACTGTGACATTTTTATTGAAATTGAAAGTATGTCTCATTAGATGACAATTACCATATATGTAATGTAGAACAGTTCCTGAGCTTTTTTGGCATATACATGTTGGGGAGGAGCGTTTTCCTATTTTATTTTTAAATGATGGGAAGCTACTGTGTCCACTAATGTAGTAAGCTATGACTGGTTTTTTGCAAATAAAGTTCAGATCCACTTTTCGAAGTAAACAATTTGGAAAACGCATAACACATTTTAAAAACCAATTTTATCATTTACTATCTAAAGTCCGGAAAACCTACGATTTTGTGCAGCCTTGTATATGATCTATAGATCTGTATATATACTACAAAGTATGCTAAAATTGAGTTAATTTAGAAAACGCATAGCACAATGGAAAATCCCCATCAGGAATTTTCGTCAATAAATGGAAATGTGTTCGAGATCTTTTGTGTAGCCCTGTATATGATCTATATAATTTATACACACCAAGTAATATGTGAAATAATAGTTAAATTTAAAAAGGTGTACCATAACTGTAAACGCACTTCCAGCAATTTATGGTTCATAGACAGTACCGTAAACGAATTCTTTTGCGCTTCCCTGTAAATGAACGATGAATGCAAATCACACCATATACTATATTAAGCATTTTGTAGTGCACCTCTGTGATATATATCAATTTAACTATGTTTGAAATTAGTATAACATCATAAATGTACACCGCAAACGATTTATCCTTACAGATCATAATGTAACGGAATTCTTTTGAGTGTCCCTGTAAGCGAGTTATAAATGCTACAAACTTAATTTTCATTATAGGACATGCCATAGCATTTCTAAATAACATATACCAATTGCATGGTAACTCAAATATATTTATGCGAGTCAGAGCACGGACAGACGATAGACGGACAAACCGAATTCATAAGCACTTTTCAACTCTGTTGGAAAGTGCTAAAATGTCACTTACTTGATAAAATCAGAAGGACCTGAGCAAAGATTTCGCATTGAAATCTTTCAGATTATTTCCTGGTATGTTTAGCACTTATTTTTAATTAACTGATTTTTTTTTAAATCAAACAACGCGTTTTAACGAAATGTGGGTGTACTATCTCAGAAAATAAACACGTTCAAACACTTTTCGAATGATACCTCATTCATCGTTGTATGTTTTGTATGTGCATAGAAAAAAGGATGTTGACAACAAAAATAATATATATGATGATTGCTTGTGTATAAGAAAATGGGAATAGATTGTCAGGAAATGTTTTGCCAAATTTTCGTCTCTCGCCAAGGTCGTTTCTCTAGGTTGTCAAGACCCCTGTACTGAAAAAAAAACGAATTATAAAAAAAAAATTTGAAACACTGACTCAGACGTTTAGGGAATTCATAAGACTTCAAATTTTTCAAAACTGTTCCAAAAATGTCTTAAATACATAAATCAATATTTGGTACACCACTTTTTTGAAAGCCTATGGGAACTTAAACATGGGATGTTCAAACTTTGTGGTCCAGCAGCCATTTAAGTGACGTCAGAAATATTAACAGCTTAATGAAATATTTAAAAATAAATACTTACAATTTTTGTGAATCCTAATGAGCTGTATATCTAAAGGAAGAAAATCCTTAAATTACGTAATCTACTGTTGCTCCGATACAGTACGCATATACACAGCCATGATTAAACATAGTAAACTAATAAACAATAGGTTTCGCTCGAGTAAAAATTAAATAAAAACCCGATTAAAAGCTCGATATGTTTCCAAAAAGTACGCGTAAGAAATGAATTAGCAATCGTATTTTAATTGCATTATAGGATGACGTCATCTGATAATGCAGTATTTTATTTTTGTGGCAACACTGATTTGAAGAAAATCTTTCATATCATTTATGAAAACAATGCCGATTTAATTTTTAATTAACTGCAGTTTTTACTCAAAAAACATGTTTTAACGAAATGTTAAGTGTGCTATGTCAGAAGACTGTTCAAAATCCTTTCATATACTATCACATTCGTCGTTCTGCGTTTCGTATTTTCTTAGAAAAAGGGATGTTGACAGGAAAAATAATATATACACTATATTTCCAATGATGACCGGTCACTTGCGATTTTAGACGTTTTGTTAAATATCTAGAAAGATACATGAGGAATTATCCTGAAACTTCAGGAGTGTAAACAACATGATAAACGTCATATATTTCCGCGAATATTTTTTCCCGAAACCCCATAAGGGGCCGTCAACAAATTGAAGAAAAACGAATATATTTTGGATAACCCTGTAAAAACTAATATCGCAAAAGCATTCAAACGATTATGATTAAGTGGCTTATTGTGATAATTTGGGTTCATTTGTATGAAGATAGCATGTATACTCGAAGAAAAATTCAGGTTTTTATAAAAACAGTCCCAAATTTTACCAAGTTTTTTGCTTATAATTTGCAGAGTTTTTAATATAAAAACAAGTTTTTTTCAGAAAATATGACAAACAAAATTATACACAATACCCTGCAATCAGAATAAAAAAATAATAAGAATGTTATGAAAAATGAGCAGGTTTACTAAATATTGTTTCACTGCGAATGCGCGAATTCCATCAAAATATACTGTGCATAATATATTAGCTAAATGTATAGACCAACTTTTATGAATGTCTCAAAAACATAGCTTGAAAATTCTGATAGTAATCGTCGATAGAATAAGCTCGAAATTCGCTGTTTCCAAAAGGAAGCAAAAAAATGAGGGGTTGTATCAAATATAGAATGAGAGACGCTTCATTCTTATTATGTCAACTTTGATAAGCTAGTACATTTGGATACAACCCCTCATCTGTTTGCTTCCTTTTGGGAACTGCGAAATTCGAGCTTATTCTATCGACGATTACTATCAGAATTTTCAAGCTATGTTTTTGAGACTTTCATAAAAGTTGGTCTATACATCTAGCTAATATACAGTGGCGGTCAAAAGTTTCCGGCCAGTATAAAATTTTTGGTTAATTTGTAAGTATACCCATATGAAGAGGAATCTCAAAGTGATACTTATACATTTTATTGGCATAGTAGTTAGGAACTTATTTATGACATAACATATAAATATCGATAAATTTAATTGAAAAAATTAATTGCAAAAGGAAACGCATGTTCTCAAAAGTTTCCGGCCAGCTTGGCAAGTTTGGAAAAAAATGGTGTTATGATAGAAAATAACGTTGATCAACAACAACTAGTATTTTGTCATCATACCTTTAGCAATAAGTACTACGGCGCAGCGACGTGGCATCGATTCAATGAACGGTTGAAGATCGTCTATGGTAAGTTTTTCCCTTCTTCTTGCAATTTTTGGGGGGAATTCTGCTGAATTGGAATATTTATAATTCCACACATGTTTGTAAAGTTCGTTCCAAAAATTGTCTATTGGATTCAGATCAGGTGATTGGGCTGGCCATTTCAAAAGCGGGATTCTTTTGCGCGAAAGCCACTGCTTGACGAGCTTGCATGTATGCTTTGGGTCGTTATCAAACTGATAAAAAATAGTTGCGACCACAACTTTTTCTCGAATAAGGCAGCAAATGATCTTGCAAGATATCCTTATACATTGCACCATTCATCTTACCGCGGATTTCAATTAACGGACCGACACATTTCTAGAAAATGCTCCCCACAGCATGACGTGTCCTCCGCCATGCTTCATTGTAGGAATAACATATCTCGAATCATATCTTCTGTTTTTAGGTCGTCGGATGTAGTGTCACGCATCACTCTTAAAAAGGTTAAACTTCGATTCATCGTAAAATAGTACCTTTTTCCAGTTTTCACTTGACCAGTCTTTGTGTTCCTGGGCAAACGCCAGTCGGGCCGTCTGATTTTTTTTAATTGTGAAAAGTCCTTTAACACCGACTCTTCCATAAAGTCCGAAATCACGTAAACGTCTTAACGCGGTAGACCGACTTATTTCAGCAATATTTTCATTCCGTAAATCGCGGGATATTGCAGCAGCATTTTTATGCTGTCCTCATCTGCTTTTCTTCTGATAATCCTGTCCACACGAATAGTCGTCCTAAGCGCCATGGCCATCTTTATATATTTTTTAAATATCGCTCACAGTATATTTTCCGATCGATAACTTTGCCGCAATCTCACGAGAGGATTTGCCCTTTTAGCAACAAACAAATCACTCATTTACGAACAATAATTGTTGAACTTTCCATTTTTGAATTTCAACTACGTTATTCACGTTGGTTAGTTACAAACACCGCCAAAAAAACACTTTACCGATAGCAAAAACTAATGAATGACAAATGGCCGGAAACTTTTGTACACACGAATTTCGAATTCTTCTCGTTTGCATCTAGTGTCTTCAGTGTCCAATCAAAATGATCACGTGGTCAGAGGTCATTTGCATATTCCTAACTTTTGGAGCAATTGCGCTTTTTCTTCACTGAAACGTTCTGGCAAACAAATCAAAGAAGCTAACTGGCCGGAAACTTTTGACCGCCACTGTATTATGCACAGTATATTTTGATTGAATTCGCGCATGCGCAGTGAAACAATATTTAGTAAACCTACTCATTTTTCATACAATTTTTATTATTTTTTAATTATGATTGCAGGGTATTGTGTATAATTTTGTTTGTCATATTTTCTGAAAAAAAAACTTGTTTTTATATTAAAAACTCTGCAAATTATAAGCAAAAAACTTGGTAAAATTTGGGACTGTTTTTATAAAAACCTGAATTTCTCTTCGAGTATACATGCTATCTTCATAAAAATGAACCCAAATTATTACAATAAGCCACTTAATCATAATCTACAGTTTGAATGCTTTTGCAATATTAGTTTTTACAGGGTTATCCAAAAGATAATAGTTTTTCTTCAATTTGTTGACGGCCCCTTATGGGGTTTCGGGAAAAAATCTTCGCGGAAATATATGACGTTTATCATGTTGTTTACACTCCTGAAGTTTCAGGATAATTCCTCATGTATATTTCCAGATATTTAACAAAACGTCTAAAATCGCAAGTGACCGATCATCATTATAAATATAGTGTATGATATGTACGTTATTTTAATTAAAGTGTTATAAATATGAATTAAAATATTCTTGAATCCAATAATAGTTAATATTAGGCATTTCTTCTATACATTTTTACTATTAATTGGCTTTTTTTAAATTTCATGTAGATACTCTCTTTTAGTTATTATCGAAAACACTAAGAAGTTTTACATTTTTTATAAATTTAATTTTTTTACAAATACTGGGTGGTTTTGAAAATTAGTTCAAAATGCTTAGATACAGCTTATCTGTTTTATACGTTTTCTTCCATCTGAAGCATAAATGTACATTGTGTGTGGTTTTATGAAAATAAAACAAAGCAAGTATAGTTTTTGATTTCGAAATAATAGGGAAATACATTCCCCCCTGATGGATAGTCGCGCATTGATCCTCTTTGGTGTAATTCATGAATCTGGAGTAAGTTAGTTCTAAAAAATTACAAGTATAAAACCTGCCAGTTAATGTTTCATACTGCATGCATACACTGCAAAAAAAAAAAAAAAAAAAAAAAAAGTGTTGATTTTACAGTATAACACTAGCACCCCAGCTGCCAGTATTATACCGTAGAATTAACAGTAATAAACAGTGCCAGTATTATACTGTAAAATCAACACTTTTTTTTTGTAGTGTAAGAATTAGAAATCAAGAATCAAGCAAACAAACTACACTGTTAAATGTTTTTTTAAAGTTTTGTGTTCAAAATGACGCCATTAAATGATGTAAAGAAATCAGAAGAATCTCATTAATGTTCTTCTTAACTTTCAAACGTTTTTTTCATGGTTCATCTCGAAAATGATTACAACTTTTACCCAAAATTTAGCTATGCAATAGCCAGTGAAAACAAATAGTTTTAGGCATTCTCAGTATTCTGTTTTACAGCGCGAGCATATCCGCTTCTTGCCTAGTGGTTAGACTGCTCTCAACAATTCAAGAAGTGCCATCTTAGAATCATTGTTAAGGTTTGGGTATTCGTAGCTTTTTGGATTACCTCTTTAAAGAGAGGTCCAGAGAGGCCATCCTTTTAAAGAGGTCCTCTTTAAATAGAGGTCCAGTGCTATTTAGGTCTTGTCTGCAAAGGATACACATAGATTTTTTCTGTCTCAATCAAGGGTGCAAAAATCTAGGCGCCAATGGGCCGATTCCCACCACTAAATTTTTAGTATTTTTCGCCTAATACGAATACTGATAAAATTTAGGCGAAGTATACTAATAAAATTTGACGAAGACTACTAATAAAATTTATTGGTGGGAATCAGCCCATTGGCGTCTAGATTTTTGTACTCCTGGTCTCAATATTTTGCAAGTTTGCCAGTTCACATTTCCTTACCAGTTAATGACTCAATATACACAAGTTTATGGTGCAAGCTAAAACAAAATCATGATTCCATATTGCACCATTTCATGGTTTATATAAAATATTAAATCAAGATAAAAAATTTCACCATCATTATGATTGCAGGACCAAAATTTGGTTCAACCTAGCAGGAAATTTCTAACATTGTAAGTACTAATGCGGAGGAAACAAAGATACTTATAGCACAAGATTTTCTTAAAGCATATAGCAGTATTACTACACTGAACAAATATTTAGAAACAATCCAACTTAAGACCGAAGCTTTCCCATATTACGCGCGTTAATGACTTTGTCTGATCTTCTAAAACCATCATGATAATAAAATCTTCTCTTTATGTTTCGAAAGATTTCATTTCTTCCTTGGAATTCGAAGCAATTAAAAGATTAATTCAAAAAGTATCTAAATGTATATCTACGCTTCATTAAATGTTGTTTAATCCATACACCTAGATTAACGAAAGAAATTCCCATTATACACGTCTAGACGCACAAATTATCCTTAAATACTTTGTCTAAAATTCATTTTCAGTCGATATATTGTTGAACATCGTTTTTGGAAAAAATGTCACCTAAAAATTTCATTCCAAGCAGATTACATAATTTTTCCGACAATTGTAATGTATATCTCTTTCGCATCTTGTCTTGCCTTTAGGTATTGGTTCGTCAAATGATCAGCTTCAGAGGAAAACCTCCGACGAATGCTTTCATCCAGAATCACGATTATCATTTGTTTTCCAGCGATTAAGGTTGATTTTGAGGAGAAAGTTTCCCTCTCCCCCGGAATGATTGCAGCTGTCGGAACGAAGTATTTATAACTCCTGGAGGAAGAAAATATTCTTCTCAAAATTGGAAATCCGGCGAGGAAAATTAAAGAGCAGTGGGCAGTCACGTATATAAACATACTTCGCCACTTTCACTCTCGTCAGAATTCATTCATCCATCATCTTCGCTTCCCGATTTTAGCAGTGTGCCAGTCAAAACAAAAGGTAACGGTTATTTCATACTCTCTTCAAACTCTTTCATCGTGTTTAGTCGGAAAAAAGTATAATAATTTTCTTGTAACTTTGATTTCAAAATTTTTGAGCGGTGATATTATACGCCGTATCTAAATAATGCAAAAATTTTAATGCGTCCCATTCTCTAGAATCGTGAATTTTTACTTACTATTTCATTTCATAATCTCAAGTTTTCATTTTATTTTTGCATAGTGATCAATTTAACAGTCAGTGCAACTTTCTTTCATCGTTATAATTCAGTCAAAACAAAAGGTAACGGTTATTTCATACTCTCTTCAAACTCTTTCATCGTGTTTAGTAGGGAAAAAGTATAATAATTTTCTTGTAACTTTGATCTCAAAAATTTTAATCGGTGATATTATACGCAGTATCTAAATAATGCAAAAATTTAATGCGTCTCATTCTCTAGAATCGTGAATTTTTACTTACTATTTCATTTCATAATCTCAAGTTTTCATTTTATTTTTGCATAGTGATCAATTTAACAGTCAGTGCAACTTTCTTTCATCGTTATAATTCAGTCAAAACAAAAGGTAACGGTTATTTCATACTCTCTTCAAACTCTTTCATCGTGTTTAGTAGGGAAAAAGTATAATAATTTTCTTGTAACTTTGATCTCAAAAATTTTGATCGGTGATATTATACGCAGTATCTAAATAATGCAAAAAATTTAATGCGTCTCATTCTCTAGAATCGTGAATTTTTACTTACTATTTCATTTCATAATCTCAAGTTTTCATTTTATTTTTGTATAGTGATCAATTTAACAGTCAGTGCAACTTTCTTTCATCGTTATAATTCAGTCAAAACAAAAGATAACGGTTATTTCATACTCTCTTCAAACTCTTTCATCGTGTTTAGTCGGGAAAAAGTATAATAATTTTCTTGTAACTTTGATTTCAAAAATTTTGACCGGTCATATTATGCACCGTATCTACACTGCAAAAAAAAGTGTTGATTTTACAGTATAATACTGACACCCCAGCTGCCAGTATTATACCGTAAAGTTAAGAACAATAAACAGTAATGCGCGGCGGCGTATTACTGCTTATTTTACTGTTTATTACTCTTAATTTTACGGTATAATACTGGCAACTGGGATGCGAGTATTATACTGTAAAATCAACACTTTTTTTTCAGTGTAAATATTGTAAAAATTTTAATGCGTCTCTTTCTCTAGAATAGTGAATTTTTACTTACTGTTTCATTTCAAAATCTCAAGTTTTCATTAGGTGCGTTCGTAATTATATAAATACGTAGCACCTATTGTCGTCGCTTGGTCCGTCCGTCCGCATATAACAGCAAAAACTACCCAACCGAATGGTTTAAAATTTAAGATATATTATCTTTGCAGAATTTTGTCGAGACATTTCAAATTTTATTAAAATCGAATCAAAACTTTAGCAGATATTAATAAAAATATTTATTAAGAAATTTGAATTTTTTTTTTTTAAATCGGTGCTTTCTTGTTAGAGGAGCCTCGGAAGTTTAATCATCAAGCGACAGAGATACTTATTTTATGACAGAAATTAATCTGCAGACGATATAATTCATTTCACAGAATTAAAAATCATCAAGATTTGAATATTTATATAACTAGCTATAGTACGAACGCACCTTGTTTGTCACGTTTGACGTACAATTTCCAACTTGTTTTATTTTTGCATAGTGATGATTTTAACAGTAGAGACTTTATTTCATCGTTATAAATTAAAAGAATTAAAAAAAAAACATCATTAATTTCATGGTTAAAAGAAAAATTAGATCAATATGTTTCAGAGAGACACATTGACAAATATTTAAAGACATTTTCATATCAGTTTAATTATTTGTATTACTATATTTATACTCCAATTGTGTATTGTTTCCATGCGAATGAAAGTTTCATGCTAGGATACATAGTATTTAGGTCAAGTACAAAACTTTTAAAAAATTGGGCGTGAGATATCGATGCGTTTCAGCTAGTATTTTATATCTAGTACGTATGTGTATGGTTTTTTCTTTTTAGATCTTAATAATTTCATAATAAAGAAATATCGACTTTCATATAATGAAGCGGTAAATTAGAAATTATAACCGATTTCAATGTTCATTACGTGTATTAAATGTTAAATAATGCTGACATACAACTCCGTTTTTGGTCAACTAAGCAATAACTGTTCATAAACACACTTCACCACTATCACTCCCTGCGGAAATCAATCATCCATCATTTCTTGCCGAATTTAGTCAATGACCAGTCAAAACAAAATCGAATGGAATTTCGTATGCTCTTCACACACTTTCATTGAGTTTTAGGCGCAAAATTTGTCTTCTTAATAATTTTCTTGCAACCATAGTTTTAACAATTTTAATTGGTAACGTTACATACTGTGTCCAAGACGTGTGAAATTTTTTGAGATATTCTTCCTCTCGAATCTCTTTCCCTAAAAGATTTACTTTTACTATTTAATTTAATAAGCTCATGTTTGCATTTTTATTTGTGCATGATAACTAATTTTAAAGTCAATGAAACTTTCTTTCATCATTTGAAACAGTTTTTATTTTTATTTATTCTATGCAAGAAAAAAAAAAGTCCCTGTACGAAACATAAATATTTTGTGTAAAGCTCTAAACTTTAATGTTATATTTAAACCTATAAGGATATTTTGGCTTGAAAATGGCCTCGGATGAAAAATAATTATAGATATCTATCTATCTATACGTCTGAGTGTGAACTGGCAATTTATATGTATAGTAGGAGCTCGATTCTCAAATGAGAAATTCGCGCGAAATTTTATTCGGTTATCGAACGAAAATACAGGTTATTGGACATTGAGAATGTCGTCGTCAAATAAATTGAATAGAAAAAAGTAGCAAAATCGACCGATTTTTTTTCTCTCTTATTGATGCAAAATTAGCGTACTAAAGTGAACAGTAAAATTCATGAATTTTGTAGGTATTGTGTAGCGAGATTAGTGAATCTACTGTTTTTACTTCTTTTTAATTTCTTTTCTTTATATTCATTTTTGTTTGTTTGTTTGTATGTTTATTTTCTTGGGCGCGAAGCACACATACGTGTGATATAGTCACCCCCCAGTGCTGAAGAATTTCATGTATTTTGAAATTAAAAATCAGTAAGTTGACTTATTGATCCTAATAATCTAAAAAAACAAAACAAAACAAAAAAAAAACCAGTAACTACCCTCTCCTTCTCCCCAATCTCAAGTCATGCAAAGTCCCTCCAATAAAAGTATAGGTTCGGTTTTTCATAAACTTTTATTAAAATATTATAAAATTGTCATTCTCTCATGTAATATACAGTACTTTAATGCTTTTTTTGTATTTAAATGTATTGTACTATACAATGCATTGTTTGAAACAGGTATATTGGGGAGTAGGAATCAATAATTGGTATTTTTGTTATTTCCGATGCTAAAATTTTATTCGCTTCTCGAAAAATTCTTTAAAACTAATTGTATTCCAGAAAAGACATATCACTGTATGTTTTTGTATTCTCTGTCTTTTTTTCTTTTTTTTTATCTTATTAGTTCTATAACAAAATAAATATCACTTACAACTGTTTACAGATTAGTATAATAAAATTAAAAATAAATAATTATTTTAATTATTTTAAGTATTTAAAACATTTTATAATACAAACGTACTTCATGTTTTCTTGATCAAGTATCTAGTCACATACATAAATATACTTCATCATTTTTATCCTTTGCAGAAATCATCCATTCATCACTTTTAACTAATTTTAGGAAAACAGCAATCAAAACAAAGAATAATGGATAATTATATAGCCTCTAAATTCTTTCGTGGTGTTAAAAAAAAAAGTAATTTTATAACAATAATGATTAAGGAAATTTAATGACTACATAACTTGTACATATAAAATGTTGAAGTTTTATCGTTTAGAAAAGGAAATGGCAAGCGAAATTTCATTCATTAATTTATCCTAATGATCTTTTATTTTTACTGACAAAAAGCTCTTGATTCAATAGTTGTTTTTTTTTTTAATTATTGTGTTTCTACTTTCTCAACGAAATTACACCTTGTATTAATTTGGAAATGAAATTTGATATATTTCTAAACTTTATCCAACAGTTTTGTTTAGCCTCAAAATTTTTTCTGGATCATCGCTCAAAATTAATGTCATATTCTCAGTATCAGTTACAGTGTTGCAAGCTTTATGAAAGCACTCCAAATTTATAACTATGATTATTAATATTAGGCGAATTTCAATATTTCATACATCCAATAAAATGCAAACTCTGAATAACAGGAAATTAAATTTTGAAACTTTAGTCTGATGTATATTTTTTAGGTATATTTTAAAAATGGTCTGACTTTTTTAGGTTAATTTTTGGACGAAACATATATAAGTAAAAATGACTTTAAAAGTCGAATTAAGTTTAAGCTAAAGTTAGTTGTAATATTTTTGACTGGCAAGCATAAAATATCTCCATAAGTGCAGTGCTTCTATGTGACCGTGACGATATACATATAAGACAAGAAATTTGACAAGAAATTTGACAAGAAATTTGAGGGGAAGAGGAGAAATGCTTATTAAACACACTCACACACATAAATATTTGATAAACAAAAGCCTCAGATAACGATGTAATTGGTTAACAACAAATGGCTGTACGAAAAAAAATCTCTTGGTTAACGACACATCTTTTGGTTAACGACTCTTGGTTATTCGATGGCATGAATTTAATAAAATGCGTCACATGCAGGCAATTAGGGCTAATACAGCAACAACATATAAATTTGCCATTAGCTTTGCAAGAATTATAAGAGAAGCATAATAAATACCTACATCAGAATATTTCTATTTTAGCAGAAAATTCCCGACAGCGCATTTAAAACAAAAGAAAAAAGTCTTGGACCAATGAATACCAATAAATGATAGGTTATTATTGCTTTTAGGAGCAAGTTCAATTGGAGACTACAAGGTAAAACCAAAATTAATTTACCAGTCAGAGAATTACCGATCATTCAATAAGTTCAATATCTCTAAATCAATCCAGGTGTTCATGGAAATCTAATCAAGTAAATTCACAAATTGATAAAGGATACTGTGACAATTGCTCAAGATCTTAATTTCGAAGTAGAGGAAGATGTTGAAGAATTAATGGAGGTACATGACCATGAACTCACTGCTAACCAGCTAAAAAAAATTCTCTTGCAGCATTGGAAAGGAAAAAAACATGGAAATTTCATTTAAACATAAAGATGGGGAAAATAAAAAAAAATTACGACAGCTGAAATAAAAAAATATTTTGACAAAGTTTGAGGAAGTTTGAAATGTTGCTTTGAAATGGAATCGAAACAAATATAATATTATCAGAACTACATATATATTTAATGAAAATTTCCATGCAGTTTTCAGAAACAGTTTAAAAAAGAGGCAGTATCAAACAGTCATGGACATGTTTTTTACAGATCCATACGTTAAAACACTCTTAATTGAGCCCAATTATCCTTCCGCTGAAGATTGGTATCTAAGGTATGTTGCCATGCACAATTTATCTTCTATAATAATAGAGGAGAAGGTGTAAAAACGGGCACAGGGGTAAATATGGGTGCCCCTCTCAAAGTGACTATTGGAGGTGTTGAAGACTGATGGCCAGAACTGTAAATTATGCCATTTGTTGAAATGAGATAGCCAGAGCGCAGCTATGGAATCGTTCTTTCAAGTAGTGTGCGTGCAGCGTGAGTTGTTGTGTGAATTGGTGTTTGTTCTGGACTGCAAACTTTTGATAGCTATCTGAAATCGTTTTCTTTTCATGTTCTTATGGTTAGTTTAAAATAATTTAACAGTGACATCCGGAAAGCGGAGATCCTAAGCTACTTTTAGAAGCACGCCTTTACTCACGCATGCCTTTAGGTTACATGTAAAAGTGGCCATCTTTCTAAGGTGGGGTTGGTGTAAATAGGTGCCCCCATTTATAATAGGCCCATAATTATACCTTCTTTACCTCTTAAACCACATAAATTATTTCAATATTTTTTTTTACGGGAAAACAGCAATTACCTACATTATACACATTACCAAATGTATCATAAAATAAACCTAACAAATGCTTTGAAGTAAAATAATTGTAATATTACCTTAGATGTAAATAATGATAAAAACTTTATAGATAATTATAAGGCCATTTTATTATCTATAAATCCTGAAAATATTCGTTAGTTTTATTTTATATCTGATAATGTGCGTAATATAACATAATGGCGTAATGCCAGGAAGCAGGTGTGGGAAGATCAAAGGAAAAAAAAATTCGACACACAAATCGATACGATTCATGAGATTACTGTGACCTTCTTCTTGTGGACAGTGATGATGATATCAACCTGGATATCAACGATGGGGATAGACCACCCCTGAGTGATGCAGCTTGCATCTTTTGTGATGGAAAGTTCTCTGAAGACACTCGCGGAGAAGTGTGGGTTAAATGTGTTATGTGCGCATGTGGGAACACTTAGATTGTGGATAGTTTTGTTTGTGATTTCTATAAATGATTTTTTTCTGTAATAAATACATTCTCTATCATTTTGTATTGTTTTAGCCTGTTTTAAAACATTTTAAACTATTTTTTGTGACTTTTTTTTAAGAGGGCCCATATTTGCACCTCATTTTTTCTGGTGTCTTTTTAAAAGCTTTTTGTAAATCTTCGTTTTCGAATTGAAATAATTGATATTAATCATTGTTTTGCCTCCTCTCATTTAGTAAACTTGTTATAGTTGTTAATAAATATAAAAAATCTAGAATTTTTCAAAAGGAAAGTCACTTTAAGTCAAAAACAAAAAAGGGTGCCCATATTTATACATTTTCCTCTAAAGATAATTTGCTTGTGTGTCTGTCCAGAGTTTTTAAAGAGACCACTGTGAGCAGAGCAATAAGATTTGGCATGAAGGTACCTATATATATCTGAAGCCATGCACTTCAAAACCAGCTTTTCGATTATTCGATTTGTTTATTTAATTTTTATGTAATTTTTAGTGTTTTATCGTTCGCGGTGTTTTTACCACCACGTTCAACCTGGTTTAAATCTTTAATCCTAATATAGTAAATTTTATTCTATTTTCAATAATGTTTATTTGGAATCCATACAGTTATTTTCGAATTCATCGAGAATGTTTTATGTGATTTTTAGATTTTTTTCGTGTTTTGCAGTGATTTTTTGACATTCTTAAAAAGAAACGTTTTGTCCTCTACGATTTTTGAATTTTTCGCGAATTTTTTATGCGATTTTTAGCGTTTTTTCGCATTTTGTGGCAGTTTTTAAACATTTGTAAAATGAATCCGACTTTAACCTTTTATCCCAATATAGTAAATGTTTTTCAATCTTCCAGCCCAATATAGTAACTTTTGTCCTCTGCGATATTTGAGTTTTTAGTAGTTTTTTTAGCGTTGTTTTCACTTTTCGCGGTGATTTTTTGACACTTTTTTTTCTGAAACGGAACTTTCCGGTACATTTTGCTACTGTTATGATAATTCAAGTTGGATGAATACCAAATTAGTTCATATAGCAACGTGAACGATGATACTCAAAATTTGTATTTAATCTTGCTAGAAATAAAAATTCAAAATAATTTAAGACTAGTTTGATTGGAGACTGGAGCGGACGCAGCCCACACTTTTGTACACTGCCGAAGGGAATGGGGCCACCAGGGATTGTTTAATTTGAAGTTTGCTTGTAAAAAGTAGACAATCAAATTGAGCGAAGCTCCCATAATTAATTCTATTAAAGTTAGTTTTTTTGTAATTAATAAAGTAATAAAAGACTTATCAATCTTTTAGGACGTTTTAAATGAATTTAATCTGCATTTTAAAGATTTACTATGGTTATGAGAAAGGGTCGGAAAAAATTAATCAATTCAGTCTAATACTTAGAAAATCGCACCTTAGACAGCAACGGTTTTGGTTAACAACGGTAATCCTGGAATGGATTACCTTTGTTAACCAACGTACCACCGTATATTGGCATTAAAGCATCTCAAAAGTGCGGAGAGATAGTAGACGATTACGTGTTGACAATAAATAAAAAAATAAAGAGAGAGGGGCATATTTAATTATGTAGAAGACATATTTTGACTGTTCTGCCTTTAGAGTTCTGCTTTTCTTGGGGGAGGGGCAGGGGGAGGAGAAATATTTCTCGTTAACGTGCAAGTAAATTCTGAAAACTTTCACAATCATGCCGTTCCGGCCAGCTCATATTTTTAACAGCAAACTTCGGTACCAAACTTCTTACTTTAAACAAAAACAGCTGAGCTATCTATAAGCTGAATAAAACCATAAAAAATGAAGAAATCTTAAATGAAAATAAAAATATTTAATTTTGGTTTCGATTTAGATCAATATAATACAATTCTTAATTGACTGTATCATATTTCAAAAACTGGTGCTCAGAAAAATTGGGGGAACGTACCTGTCCCCCCCCCCCCCCCGCCGACGCCACGCCAATAGACATACAGACAATAAAATGTTATCCGTCGAGAGGTTTTTGAATAAAAACTTGGAGAGCCTGTCATTATCGCCAAGCTGTTTTTTGTTGATCTATCTAACTTTTAAAGTAAGCACATCTAAACTAGTATAGCTGTTTCGCCTCTTAGGAGGCAATGGTATAACCCCGTTTTGTAACGTGGATTGCCATAGTTTAGACAAAAACAACCAAACAGAATCTGACCATGCATCCTGTCATCTTGTGCGTATGTCGCAATTCTCTTATAAAATCACCCTATTCATAGATGGTTGCTTTTTGCCAAAATAATAGTAAACAATATATAAGTTACAATTTCGTCATTACATATTTTTTTACTACAATGGCAGAATATTTAACTTTTGTATAACTTTTAATTAGTTTTTGTAATGATTTGGCAATGTTTAAATTGAATTATTAAATGCCTTGTGCTTAAATATACAGTAATGGTGTTTCAAAGAAATCTCATTTACTATTATTTTCATTATTATTACTTTAATCGTCACTTTGAAATAATGCTAATTCTGTTCGTTTGCTGTTCTGTTAGCTAAGTAGTTTTGGATTAATGTTAAACATTAATTATATATGAATAAAATTGCGTATGACAAAAACTAAATAACAAATGAAATAATGATAAATGCGTTAACCTCATAATTTACGCATCTTTTAAAGACATTTAGCACACACAAAAACTGATATGATTCAAAAGATACAAAACATTAAAAAAAAAAAAACTTTTAAAACTATTATCTAATGATTCATTTTTACTTGCTTTGAAAATTTATGCATTCATTTTTTTCTTGTGAGCTGCACGTTAATATTTGATGTATTTATTCTTTGGAAGAATAGTCAGTTTTCCTGTATTATTTATTTCTAAACTGACTTCCCTAGAATTTACTTTCTAAATTCTAAATCATTATCGACTATGTCAAATTGCAAAAATCTTTACGATTTGCATGATTCCCGCTAATGCAGGAAAATATTATTCCGATTCAGGAGTATGTGATGCGTAACCATTAAGATAATATGGGAACTTGGACGGAGATAGATTATGATGCGGAAGAAAGCTTACCTGAATGTTTTCCTGAAAATAGAAAGAAATTTAATTTTTATCCGCCCAACGGTTTTGTCTGTAAAATTAGTAAAATATGCAATTCGAAATAACTATTTAAGGATAAAATTTGAGTTTTCGCACAGTCGATGGTTATTTTAGCATTTAATGATAATAGCTTTGTGTAGATATATATTTTTTTTTTCATCCAAAACGCATACAGGTGGATGTAAATAGCTGAAAAAAATGATAATGCTGAATATAATATAGTAATTGTAATCCTAACACAGCTAAAAAAATTAATACTATTGAAGACAAATATATATATATTTTTTATTGATACTCATTAAGGTTTTCATATACGCTCAGAAGAAAATATAAAAAGCACAAATTATTTGGTAGATGTGCGAAAGAAAATATTTTGTTATCGGGGAATTTTTTTTTTTTTTTTTTTTTTTTTTTTTTTTTTTTCTTGTAGGAAATTATCTGACAAAAAAAAGATAAATTTTGATATGGTAAAAATATATAAAACACTCATAAAAAGAACTTTAAGAGGATAATTTTTTCCAGCTGATATTTATTTGTAAAATCAAATGAAAGCATTCAAATAATAATAAAAAAGTAAAGAAACAGACAACGATTAAAGAAAGTTGTAAACTCAAAGATGGGATATGTGTGTAAGGTGTGTGTGAGTGTGAAGGGGGGAGTGAGGTTGTCCTGCCTTGCACTTCCTAAATGATGCTATCATCTGAGGAAAGACTCGTTTACATAAAGTTTTTTTCACCATCCCTTATAAATCAAATATCGCTTTTATTCTAATCAAGAAAAAAAAAATTCATAAATCGTAAGTTTCTTTTTCACGCCATGTTTGAAATTGCCGTGAAATTTAAACTTTTCTTCAATAATATGTTTTTCCCTATTGAAGGCTGCTAAATATTCCAATCGCCTATCTAAAGATTGTGGCAAGAATCTAATCATAAATTTGCATATTTAAAAATAAAAACGCTGAAAATTCTAAAAGAAATCGAAAAATCTCTTGTGCATTTAAAAAAAAATTCCAATTCACTCTTTTTATCTCAGTCTTTGCCGATTTGTACACTGTAAATATTAAAAAAAATACTGCTAAAATAGGGCAAAAACGTTTAAGAAAATTTGATGTGACTATCATTATCCGGCTCTGAGGAAATGTTTCCGTTATCTTCAGAAGCCGTTTGAAGAAAGGACAATAATGAACCTCAGAAAATAATAAACTTCGGAGATTTACAGATTTGTTATATATATATATATATATATATAAAACTGCTCTGATAACTTTTTTGCTTAGTGCTAATTTCAGAAAAGATATTTGTGTTAACTTCGTAATCCTATTACTTTCAAAAGTTTTTGGTTAGTTCGTCTCCTAAAGGTTTCTAAAGATAAGCGAGAAGTTTCCAGAATCATGGATAAATATCTGCATTTTTAAAATTTTTCAGTGCACATTTATTAACCCAGTGTTTGCCAATTTTTACACTGTCGATATTTGAACAATACAGCCCAAATAGGGCAGTAACGTTTCGAAAATCAAATAATTTACAAATTATTCAAGTGGTAACATCCGGAAAATGTTTGTTTGTTTTTTCTCCGTGACTACGTACAAAAAAAAAAAAAAAAAAAAAAAAAAAAGAAAAGAAGAAGAAAAACGAAAGAAAAAAAGTATTCATGCGTGATCGTATAATTATTTTCAAAGGATAACATATTTTGTCGCCTGATTTTAAAACACACTTAAATCTCGTAGTAGTAGTAACGGAGACATTTTCGTTATCTTCAGAAGCCATTTGTAGAAAAGCTAATAATAAACCTCAGAAAATAATAGACTTCGGAGATTTACAGATTTTTTTGTTTCTTTTTGAAATAAAACAGATCTTTGCTGCTCTGGTAATTCTTTGCGTCGTGCTAATTTCAGGAAAGATGTTCGTGTTAATTTCGGAATCGTTTACTTTCAAAAGTTTCTGGTTAGTTCTTCTCCTAAAGGTTTCTGAACATCAGGAAGAAGTTTCAAGAATCTGGGATAAATCTAAATTTACATTGGAATTTTGTGAACATATCTTCGATTTTAAGAAAAAAATTAGTATTTTTTTATATTTGACATAGAACTTATAACTCCGATCACCAAAATTTACCGCAAAATCATTTAACTTTATACAACTATAATTTAATAGAGTTACGAATTGTGTGATTGTGATACATGGGTTATCAAATAAAGTACAAGCTATTCAAGTGGTAATCGCGGGAAAATTTCTTTTTTTGTCTGTGACCACGTACAAAAAATAAATAAATAAATAAATAAAATAAAAAGAAAGAAAGAAAAGAAAAGAAAAGAAAAGAAAAGAAAAGTATTCATACGTGACCATATAATTATTTTCAGAGGAGAACATATTTTGTCGCTGGATTTAAAAACACACTTAAATCTCGTAGTAATAGGAAAATCTTTTCACAGAAACAACAAAATAATAAACTTTAATAGTTGTAAAAATTTTGAGACATGAGGATTATTTTTAAAG
Organism: Maratus michaelseni; assembly: GCA_963931845.1. Classification (NCBI taxonomy): domain Eukaryota; kingdom Metazoa; phylum Arthropoda; class Arachnida; order Araneae; family Salticidae; genus Maratus; species Maratus michaelseni. Next base: position 30,227,155 of record OZ007587.1, read on the forward strand.
GCAAAAATACCACAGATTCAAATTTCTCTGAAGTCCGATTGCTTTTATGAAAATTAAAGCACTTGGGATACAATTAGCAAATACAGAATAGACCATAATTAAGTTAGCAAGGTATTTTTAACTAATGATTTTTCATAGTTAAAAATTTTAGATCAATATAGAATTTAAACGTGCAAATTATTCACAAATATAAAATCAAATAGGATAATAATAATTTTTGAGGAGTGTGAAGAGTGAGTGAATACGAATGTTCTGAGTGTAAAATATAAAGTTAAAAAAGTCCTTCCGGCCTGTAGCGGGAGAAAAAGGTAGCTTTCCTATATCTTCGTTTTAAAATTTTAGCTAATGTTACTCGAAAATAGCAAGCTAAAATGCAAAGAAACGGTTTAAAAAAGATTCGTTAATACTTAATTTGAATAAGAAATTCACCAAATTATTGAGCTATAGCCAAGTTGGCTTCATTTATAAAGACTTATTTTGGTCGCCAAATTTGGCGATATTTCGCCAAATGTCGCCAAGTTTGGCGAGAATTTGGCGCTAACGGATATGAATATATAGTTTTATGCGTATGATTGGGAAAATGACTACAACAATGAAAGAAAATAATTTGCGAAAAATCGCGTTCACTAAAACTCATAAATTAATCGTTGTTTTTTTGCAATGTGCTGTCTTGTAATGTGTTCAAAATGTCAGCCACCCTAGAATTTCAAACAACTCTATCTCAGCCATTTTTTTAAGATAGAGGTAAAACAAAAAATGCTCCGGAATCCTTGTACCAAGGCCTAACACGTAAGCAAAAAATAAATTTGAATTTTTACTTTTTTGTAAATTTATTTTAGTTTTAAATGTTTAAGTGGCCGCCATCGTGAAACAAGATGGCGGATCAAGCTGACCAACGAACTCGGTCGAGATATTGGTGAGCTTAATACACACAATTAGTTTCATCCAAATTGATTTATAAATACGAGTGTTATCGTATGACATTTGTCAGATATATATATATATGGATATATCTATATATATATAAATCAACATTTGAACGGAGGGTGGTTTTGGGGTCTGGGGGTTATGATCGGTGAAAATATACCAAAATTTTCCGGAATTGCTTTCCTCCGAACGGCTGCAATAGGTAGCTTTATACTTTTTTGTATTGAAAGCTACCTAAAGTAATGCGAATATTAGTAAAAATGATGCGACGAGTCAATAATAATTAACAAAGAGTCTTTATATGCAAATGTACACTTACTTAAGGTTGAAATCAGAATTACTCACTCCATAGTCAGTTCCTAACTATAAAGATGAATTAATGCGTGAACCATACCACTAAAAGGAAGAACATAATCAATATTATATTTGACATTAGTACAAATATTAATCATTACCAATAAAAAGTAACGACCCCATGGTTCTATTAGCTAGCGAAATAGGTAAGTAAATGTGGGTTATACGACGCAAAATTCTACATGCGATTACAACAATAAACTGAACTAAACTGGCTGTTGATTTGCACGGCATAACGACTACATTTGACCTAAGGAAACGGTCAAGTAGGCGCACTTCAACCAATGTCAAAGAAAGCCGTAACCACTGAGTTCTACAATTACATTATGCAACTTAGTGGCTGCAGCAGGGTGCTTGAAAATTTCGTGTAGTGCTTATATGAAATACGATGAAAATTCGTTTCGGAATTTCGAAGTTCGTACGATAGGAGTAACTGAGACATTCGTGGTTCTGCTTCTATATATTCTTCTTCTTTCTTTCTTTTTCACTTTGCGAATGTTTTCTTGGAAAAAAACAGTTTTTGGCCTTGGCACATTTTGGACATAAGCATTTTCTTTACACCAATTGGTCTTCAAATTAAGCGAAATGGCATTTGTGGCATTTTCTCTGTGGTGCTGTATGCTTTCCTAATCCTTTTTTGTTAAAATTACCATGTTAGGAAGGATCATTCCTCATCACATTCACTACTACAAAAAATTATTGTTTGATGTAATCAAGATGGAGCAAGTTTTTACAGCAACTCTTCTTCCATAGTTAAAAAATATAGCCAACACAATAAAAGTGTTAAAAGCAACATAAAAGTTACAGTTACGGTTGATAGATCTTTTAAATAAAAAGCGCTTAAATTCTCTACTCTATTTTTTTTTCAATCTCATTATTATTATTTTTTTTTTTTAACGGAAACTAAATTAAAAACTCCGATAAAAAGTACACATAATTTTCAAACATCCCCAAATAAAATAAATCCTTATTAATGATTTTTTTTTTTTTTTTTTTTTATAAATGTATGTGAATAATTTGCACATTTTAAATTTTATTTTGATCCAAATCTTGTAAATATAAAGGCGTTTTTTCAAAAAGTTATTAAGAAAGTACGCTTGCTGAATTAATTTATGGCCCACCCTGTAGAGTGTAGTCAGACAGACGTGCAGTTTTTGTAGTAAAAAATACCACGGGATCGCTCGGCAAAGAAATAATTCGAATCGGAAATAAATTAACAAAATTGATTTAATAATAATAATAATAAACTTAGTCTATGAAATTTTAAAATTAAGGCTTTATTGGAGAGACATGTAAAAATATATTTTTTGGAATTTGCTGTTTAAAAGTCATTTTGTAATGAGCCATTTGTTGCATTTTCTATTTAATTATTGCGTTTATTTTAGCAAAAAATCTCCTTTTTATTAATGCTTATACGATAAGCATAATATGCATGTAAGAGTGAGAAAAGTACTCGAATCTTTAATTCATGAAAATATTTAAAGAATAAGCATGAAATTAGTTGAATATTTCATTGACCGTGTAATGGGAAAAATAATATTCATGATCAGAAACTATGGTATTGTGCGTTTTTTAAAAAAATCGTCTTGTAAGGTTTTCCTTTTTTTTTCTTTTTTTTTTCTTTAATTTCTTAAACTAATATGTGTAATAATTAATTTAAAATAAAAATTTCATAATTATTGTTGTTTTTCAATCCAGCAAATCAAAACAACAATACTTTCTTGAAACTCTTTTTATATCGGATTTAGTCAGATTAACTCGGATATATATGAGGGGGTTAGAATGACAGTGGAGGAAGTCAAAATTTAGTGATTTGAGAAATTAAGGGTTTTGTGAAACTTGTTGTATAGCCATTGCCTTGAGTGGTCCCACTGATTTTGCTCACTAGCGACTCCCTAAGTGAACTATGACTTATTTGATAGGCACACTGAACAGAAATTAATATGTTTACGTTCAGTGAAAATAGGGTTATCTTGATTTTCAAAATTTTTCACTTACTCCACTGTCATTCTAAACCCTCATATAATACAAGTGGCCCCTGCGAGGATTTCGCCCTGTAGTCTAATATTTTTTAGACGAAGTTTAAACTACCAAAAAAAAAGGATAAAAATATCTGCAAACATCATTAGTCAAGCCAGAATATCGTCTCATTTATTCCAATCAAAATTACAATAAAAACTGATCGAAGATAGCAAAAGGCACGCGTGAGGGAAAAATTTAGCAATGGTATTTTAACTGTATTAGAGGATGGCGTCATCCGCTTCGGGAAAAACACGGGGCAAAGAAAAATAAATTGAATATTATGCATTTTAATTTAGTATAACAAAGCACACATTTTAAGCTAAACGTGAAATATACCGTTGCTGCGGTCGATCAATGGAGAATAATTCTTCAAAACATTTGAATTTGAATGTTGCTTTTTAATCATGAATTTAAAATAAACTCGTGCGGACACTTTATCTTTTTGGTACTGCTTGTTTTATGTATAATCAATCATTATTGAACAGGATATAATGCGGTATTTTATTTTTGCGGCAGCATGGATTTGAAAAAATTCCTTTTATTTTATTTATGAAGAGAACGCTGATTTAATTTTTAATTAACTGCAATTTTAATCATAAAACACGTTTAACGAAATGTGTACCGTCAGTAGCCGGTTCAAAAATCATTCGAATGATACCTTATTCATTCTTCTACGTTTTGTAGATTAATAGAAAAAAGGATGTTAACAAAATAAATAATATGTATATTGTTGTTTATACTATGCTAATATCAGGTATTAAATGTATAATTTTCTATTATACATTAACTAATTAACAACACTGATAAGCCATATGATATTATAAAAAAAATAATAAAATCTAAAAAGAGTCCTGCAAAAAAAAAAAAAAAAAGAAAAGAAAAAAAAAAGAAAGAAAAGGAAAAAAAAAAAAAAGAAAAAAAAATTCCTAACAAAGGTACAAACAATAAATAATAAAGTAATAAAATTTAATAACTAACAAAATAAAATAAAAATTTGAATTAGGAAGGTGACCGGAAGACTAAAATTCCACCAAATTAAATTTTTGAATTTGGAACACCGCAACGACACATTTAAATTTTGTAAGGCATAAGTGTTATATGTATACCTGTATGGTAATCGAGTCCTAAAACATAGTTTATAATTTCAACTAATTTAGTACCTATTATTACTAAATAGAAACAAATGATTTGTGACGCCATCTATATTAGTTTTCTAAAGAAAATGAAAGAAGTCGAGATAATAATTTTTTTTATCCGTTTTTATGAAATAAAACGACACATTTTTGATATGCCAATACAAAAAATGAAACAAATAATTTGCATTTATTTACTTTTCAATTTTAAGCATGGTTAGAATACATGTAAAGAATATATCTTTATTTTCGTAAAAACTTCAAAATCGCATTTTCAAAAAGTAGTGCTATATATATTATAAATGCAAGGTAACTAAATTTGAAAAATATTTATCGTAATATATCGTAAAATATTATTAAAAACAATCTGTTTGATTAAAAAAAAAAAAAAAAAAAAAGGTTTACGCATTTTGGCAAACTGAAAAGACAGTTCATTATCAAAGAATGAATGCTATTCTAATGTTTGCAATTCAAAAGATTACACGGAATCATGTTAGAAAGCAAGTTCCATATTAAATTACGAAAAACCCTGCATAAAAATATTTTTATAATAAGTAGGTTGTCTCCCTTTCAAATTCAATATAAAATTTAAATGCTTACATGTAACATGTAACAAAACATTTTTAAAGCATTTACGTAACATTTTATTTTTTAATGAGGAAAGGCAATTTCTCTTACATAGAACATTATGAGATTACAAATAAACAGAAGAAATGATATTTTACCAATCAATTCTAACTGAAAATTCAATTAAATGCTAATTTTAAAGGTGATCCAGTGATATTAATAACAGTTGCAAAGAAAGTGTTTTGACTCAATAACGTTGTCACTAGATGGCAGCACTACATATATAGAAGGAAATTTGTGGGAGAAAAAGAAAAGAGGGAATGTGTAAAAATTTCTCTTTACAAGGCATTTCAGTTTGCATTACCAGAAGAATGTCAGAAGATGCTAAATTTTCTTTGCAAACTTTAGTGCATTCTTATTATTATTTTCTCTTAGTTCAAAAATTAAAAAAAAAAAAAAAATGAGGCAGAGAAATCAAAAGCAACGTGATATGAAATTGTGGAATAGAAGTTGATATTTTGACTTAAGCTTTGGATTTTCTACTTGTCTCTGGGAATAGAAAAATATGAAAAAAATCACTGATTTGAATAACATTTTGATTTAAAATCCTTTTTGAGGAATAACACAATTTTTAATCATAACACAAGATAAAAAACTGCGATTATAATTATAAGATTGTATTGTGATGGTAACAAGAATGGCAAAGGATAACATTACAACTGAATTTCTGCTATTGTGATAATTTGGATTAAAAAATAAATGTGGGAACTTCAAATAAAATAAAATAAATTAAATGATTGAGTTTTTACAATGAGTCCGGCAGAAATTATAGTTCCATTTTGATAACATTATTTTTAATATTTCATTTTCCTTTAACTCTATCCTGTAAAAATGGAAATAATAAGCCGTATAAAACCACTTTATTAAAACCCTCTGAGCGTCTGAGGGCTTTCTATCATTTTCATAGAAATGATCATAAAACAAATATTAATTTAAATTTTCATTTGCTATTTTTTTTTCTAAAATACACTTCATATATCTTTATTTCACATATATCTTAAAATGCAATTTTATTAAAAATATTTTTGTTCATAACCGATTTAAGTTCTTTGCGGAAACTGAAAAATACGGGCAAACCCGTTAGAGGGTTTTAAAACTAGTCGTTGGCCACCGTAATACTTACCCATCATGGATATGCATAATGTAAAATATTAAAATAAAAAATGTGTAAACTACATATAAAATGCATTGCAATTCGAAGAAAATCGTGGCTTCATGACGTCATAAACTTTGAAGGCTCGATTACTGAATTGCTTAAAAGAAACATCCTTATAACTCCAAAAACAATAATCCTATTAACTAGCGGTTTATTGCATCTGATTAAGCGTTTCATTTCCAATTAAAATATATCTTTGAATTGAAATTTGGATGAAATACAGGGTCATAAAAAATCGAAGAGTGCGGGAAATAGGATTACAAATATCTCGGTAACTCATTATCCGATCGACTTCATGCTTTATGCAAAATTTGTTTTTTTATTGTCTTTTATATTCACTCCTTAAAATAAACTAGTTCGAAAAATTTTTTATACCTTTTATCAGAACGAATATTTCGAGAGTCCGAAAAAAATAGTTCTGGATAATCGAGGTTACTGAAGTTCAATAGGCTTCTTCCCATTATTACATACTAAGTACATACCAAATTTCAAGTTTCTATCTCAATTTGTTCGGGAGATAGAGCGTTTACAGACACACAGACGGGCGGCAAAAAAAAATTTTTTTTTTTCTAAAAATATGTTTTTTTGGAATCTCCAGTGTCTGAAACGTGTAAATCCGTCAAAAATTTTTTTTCGATTTTCAAAACGATTACAAGACTTACCCTATACAATGTATGATGGGTAAGTAAAAGGATGAAACTCCAAGAAATAACAGCAATGATTACAAAGCATTCCATAAAAAGTTAAAAAGTGCCATTTAAGTATTCGCGTCATAACATTAAGAAAACATACATTGAACATAAAATTTTCTTCATATAACGGCAGAATTTTTTTTTTATTTATACTAAAAACAATTCTCTGATTTTAAATTTTTTAAATTTTTATTTTTATTTTTTTTATGTATTTATTTCAGATATTTTATAAAAGAACTTCAGTTTAAGAATTTCTTTCTTTCATTTCTTTCTTTCTTTCATTTTTCTGTTTAAATAGTAAAACTTTCAAACGGAACTTTTATTTAAGTCATGGTAGTTAAATTTATTTTTAAAGTCAGTTTTTGCAATGTATTCGCAGCAGCTTTTTAACACATTTTAAAATGATATTTTCTTATTGTAAACTCGTCATAGTTGTTACAGTTCATTAATTATGCATTGTGTTTAATGGGAACACCATTATAATTCACCTTATTTAGCAGGTTCAGTCCCATGCAGTGCGATCGCGCTGTTTCGATTACGTGTCGAAAAGAACCACTGCATTTGATCTTGATGTGTAACTATTAGAGATGAAACGGGCTCAGCCCAAGCCCGTACCCAACTCGGGTTTCATTTTTATATGAGTCTTACGCTCGGGCTCAAAGTGAAAAATGTATTTATCCAAAAATGGAACAAGTTGGAAATTGTACGTCAAACGTGACAAATGAGATGCGTTCGTAGTAAAACTAGTTTCGGTGAAATGAATAATATCGTCTGTTATTATGATATGATTAATTTCCGTAATAAAATAAGTAGATATTAAGTCGGCAACATTTTATCTTTCGTTGACATTATACTGAAAATTCCGATGGGAAACTTAAGCATAGCTTTGAAAATTTCATAACTTGAAATCCAGACTCTTTTTTCCATTTAATATCTATTTCTCCGGAAACATTTATCCGTAAAACTGTCTGTAGATTATAGGATTGCTATAATTAAACAATTTTAGTATACAAATTTGGTTTTTAAATTCAGTAATACGGAAATAATATGACTGCATCTTAAATAAGACCTAACCACCATGGCATCCTAGAATCAATACCTATTATGAGATATCATTGAATTAATTATGTATGATATAGGATTTAATAGAATGAAGAAAACTTTTGTTAATATCTTTTTAAATTTTGATTCGATATTCATAAAGCATCGATTACATTGTATTAAATTTCAAACCATTCGGTTGGTTAGTTTTTGCGCTGTTACATTGCGGACAGACAGACACTATAGCTGCTATGTATATATCTAATTACGAACGCACGTAAAAATGGAAAATAACTTGCTCTGTTGGAGAATTAAGAATTTGGCCAAGTTTTTATTTTTATACGATCTTATTAACCCCAATTTAATTTAATGTTGGCTGAAAAGGTTTTTAACACTTTCCAGCATACATGAAAAGTGTTTATGAATCCGGTCTGTCTGTCTGCCTGTCTGTCCGTGCTCTAACTCTCGTAAATATACTTGGATTGTCATAAATTTTTTATGCATTATTGAATTTTACTGTAGAATGTTCAGTATTGAAAATGAAGTGTGTGGCATTAATATTTCATTTATAGAGACAAACAAAATTCCCGGTACACTACTGTCTATGGCGAAAAATCGTTTGCTGTGCATTTTATTGATGTTACGACATTTCAAGCATAATGAAATTAATAGGCCTTACCGAGGTGGACTACAGCATGCTTTTACTAGAGTGTACAATAAGTAGCATTTATAGTTCATTTACAGGGGCGTACAAAATAATTCCTTTACATTAGAATCTTTGTGGAAAAATCGTTTGCGCTGCATTTTGAACATATTATGATTGTTGAAATATAATGAAATTTAAAAGGATCCCTAAAGGTCAATACAACTAATTTTCTGTAGATTATGGAGTGCGTAGGATTTATCGTTCGTGCACACAGACGCACAAGAGAATTCGGTTAAAGAACTGGCTATCATCGGTAATTGCTAGAAGGTCTCTTTCATTTGTGATATGCAATTTTGTGTAAATTTTTAGTGTATTACGCGTTGTTTTCAAATTCTATAAGTCATATGCAGGGCTCCACGAAAGATTTCGAATATGGGCGGAAATTGCTGCAAATGGATTTTTATTGAGTTATGTATTTTCTAAATTGCTTATTTAGATATCTCATTTCATCGTATGAAAAAAATTTAATTTCTTAATAATATTCTGTTAGTGTTGGAAAGTGTTTCATAATATGTGCCGGATGCATGATTTTCCGTTATTGTTTAAATTAAGAAAGAATTTGGAGACTATTGAAAAGGAAAGATTATCAGGCATTATTAGCAAAAAATGCCGATGACAATTTGGAAATCAATGCTAGACCCGAGAAGCTGATTAAAGAAACTTGACGATTTTTCCTGCGAGTCATTATTTTCGGAAATTGATAATATGAAAAAATAAAGTAGAAACCTGTTGTCAGACGACTACAGTTCAACTTGCACTCTTGGTTAAAAATAAGCAAATGTGAACCTGATATCAATTATTTGACATCTAAGATGCAGCAACAGAAAAAGTAATAAAAATATGTATCTAAAGTGGAACACCGTATATTACCTATACTTTTTAACGATGTAAACAAAATTCCAAGTAACTTTTATTCATTGTTATTTGATCTACTAAATATTTTAGTTGTTAGCACGTCATTATCAAGTAAAATATCTTTTGAAAAAAGTTGGCACGTGGATGTGTAAAGGTTCGCAATCCCTAAAATAACATAATAATAAATTGATTAAATGTGATTTGTTTTCGCTCCCAGTGTTTGAGGCATATTAAATCATATTATACAGCCATCTAATGTGATTTAATAAACATAGATTACTGAAAACGGAAAATAAATTGTAGTTATTCGGCTTAATCTATTTCTTTTTTCCTAGGTAACGTACTAATAGGTAGTTTTTAGCTCACAGGCTATCAAAGCCTGAGGGCTAATGTGCCCGCCCGTTTTGTGTGTATGTACGTAACGCGATAACTCTTGATAGAAATATCCATTTTGCTTCAAATTTTGTTTATAGGTTAATTGTGATAAGATGCTTTCCTAATTAGTTTTGGGGGTTCATTGGTTAAGTATAAAGGGGGGAACGGGGGGCTAATCACCCCCTTAATTTAGATAAATGGGCTTTTCATGCAGAATTATCCGTTTTGCTTCAAATTTTGTTTATAGGTTCATTGTAATAACGCGATTCCCTGATTAGTTTTGGGGGTTCATTGGTTAAGCATAAAGGGGGGGACGAAGGCTAGTCCCCCACCTTAATTTAGATAAATGGGTTTTTCAGACAGAATTATCCGATGTGCTTCAAATTTTGTTTATACGTTCATTGTGATAAAGCGCTTCCCGGATTAGTTTTGTGGGCTCATTTGTTAAGTATAAAGAGAGGGGGGTACGGGGGCTAATCCCCCGCTTAATTCAGATAGTTGTGTTTTTCATGCAGAATTAGCAGATGTGCTTCAAATTTTGTATATAGGTTTGTTGTGATAAGGCGTTTCTCTGATTAGTTTTGGGGGTTGATTGGTTAAGTATAAAGAGGGGGACGGGGGGGGGCTAATTCCCTTTAATTCATTGTCGGTTTCTTAATTTTTTTAGGGGTATTATTCTTTGAAATAAGAGTATAATATACAATTAGTGTAAATAGCCTGTGAGCTAAATGCCCTCAGTAATAACTGGGCACTTTTCTTTTTATTTTAATAATCATCTCGTAAACCATCCATTTTAAATATTTATACGTTAGTTATCACATTATCCACTGAAAAAAAATCAACCCTCAGTTTCTAGCGTTTCTGTTAATTCATAATTTGACTAGAAAAAAAATTAATCTGAAACTCAGTCTATTATACCTATATATACTGAGAAAAAAATCACGAACAATAAGATTCAGTTAGCCAGAAAAGCATCTCATCAAACAAATACAATTAGAATTTATGGGTATTTCTTCCTAGAGGCAAATTTATGCGCTCTTTCAAGGAAAAAAAAAACTTCTTAGATTTAGAAAGACACAGTACAATTTTATGTCGTTATCTATTTTGTATATTTCCTGTGACGATAAAAAATGAGGAAAGTATTCTGATTTAAATCGGCATGCTTTATTTATCATAAGTATATCATATTTATCAATAAGAATTTTTGATAATTCACAATTTGACAGTAGAAAAAATAATGCATATGAAAGTAAAACTATTGTATTGCGATATAATAAGAAAAATAAAATCCCAAACTATCCCTATTGTCTTTGAAGAGGAAGAAAATTAAAGAAGAGTTCGAGTTGAGCGAATTTTAGAAAAGTATTGAAACTACAAAAGACGGCATTTTTCCTATCTTTTCTGATATTAAGAAATAATTCGAAATGCATTTTTAAGTTCTAAAGTATATTAGTTTCACAAATTTCAATTAAATTTATGGTTAAATCTTTCCAGAAGTAGTTTTTTTTTTCACTTATATACTATTTATATACACTGCAAAAAATAATTGTTGATTTTACAGTATAATGCTGGCAGCTGGGATGCCAGTTTTATACTGTAAAATCAACAATTATTTTTTGCAGTGTTTAGAATAATAATATGTTATGCAGTTCAGTTAATCTATTAATTATTATTTACGCGTATTCTTTCAAAATGCAAATTTATGAAATTTTCCGAACACTTACTTACTATCTTTAACAGAATCCTACAGTATTAGATAACTTACCTATCTATGTATCTATGTGACTTAATACACACGTATCACTAACAACTGTAAGAATAAGACTATATATATATCGTATATATAGTCAGTTTATTAAACTGATGTTTATATTCTGATAGTCAAAAAATTATACTGTAAAGAATGCGTTTTAAACCGCATGTTTTAATTAACACTATTATCTAAACCAATTATTGTCAAAGTGATCACTATGACACTAAAAGCGGTCGATTATACGTTGGTGGTAGATTAGAAGTCAGAATTTTTTTTTAATAATCTATTATAATAAAAGACTAAGGAGCATAAGCGTAGATTTACCAGTTATTATTACTATTTTTGTTTTTTTTTTGGAGGGGAGGTGATCACATATAATTTAAGTGCTGATTAAACCTTTTAAGCACTTCCCAGCACAGTTGAAACCATTTATGTATTCAGTTCATCTGCATGTCTTCATGTCTGAACTCTAACTTCGAACTAATCTTGGACTGCTGCGAAATTGATATATATTATTAAGGTGTACTATAGTATGTCCCCTATTGAAAATGAAGTGCGTAGAATTTTATTTCTTTTACAAAGACACTCAAAATATTGCGGATACGTTACAGTCTATGGGCGATAACTGTTTGAAGTACATTTTAATTACTTTGCACTTCTTCCAGCTTTAATAAATTTACATGCATTATTGATATGCGCTACATCATGTTATCTATAGAAAAGGGTAAATGTAGCATTTATCTTTTGTTTGCAAAAGACTTACTTACAAAAAAATTCTGTTAGATTATTGCCTACAGATAGTAATTGTTTGAAGTGCGTCTTTTAACGATGCTATACTACTTTTATCCTAATGAAATTGCTATACGTTATTAAGGTACACGATAATATATTCTCTATATAGTGAATGGGCATTTAATGTTCTTTTGCAGACACAAAGAATTCATATATTTTATCGTCTATGTGCGATAATTGCTGGAAGCACGTTTTAATTTGTGTTATGCGTTTTGAAGCTTTACTAAATGTTAGTAATTTCTTTTGGTGCTTTTGAATTCTATGGACAATATATAGGACAGCTCAAAAAATTCGAATATTACAGCTTTTGATCGAGAATTGCTGAAAGTAATTTGCTGATTTTTAGCTGGAATTACTTTTACTTCATTATGTACGATGGTTTTAGTACAAATACTCATATAAAGGGTTGCACAAAAGGATTTGGATTAATTCCCGTGTAAGACGATTTTAACTGCGGTTTTTATTCGAATTCTAAATTATTTATTTCTCCATATGAAAAGTTTCTTAATACTTAATAGCGTTGGAGAGTGTTTCATAATCTATGTGTTTCATGTGATTTTTTTTCTTTTTTCTTTTAATTCTTTAAAATATTTTTATGGAAGAAATTTCCTATGTTGTAAGAAAATATTCATTCATAAAATTACTAGTTATTACTGCAAGTTTAACTTTAATTTTAACTTTAATTAAAAAAGATTTTTTTAATGCAATAATTACATTTTTAATCATTCATAACTTACAGATAGATTAATTCTTATTATAAAAGTTAGCACTTTTACTGTCAGGACATTAGAATTATCTTTAATATAAGTAATAATTTGTAATATTTCTATTAAAGTCTAAAAGGACTGCAAAACAAATATCGCAGTAGAAACACTTTTTATAAAACCGTTTATGTAACTCTTCATTTTTAATGTATATTATACAGAAAAAACATCTAAGTGAGTAACACTGACATCATATTGACGGTGACAACGACTTGACGAATAAATTTCGTATTACTGAAAATGACTAACTTCTAACTATCGCACAATTTAAATTTTTACACCTTCAAGTAGACAAGAAATGTACTTTCAAATGCTATTTGTTTGAAAATCCTATATCAGTTTATTGATTTTTTATGGATTTTAAAACAATTTTCAAGTATGAATAATTTTAAATATGCGTGCAATCCAATTACCGAAGATTGACCCATTTGCAATAAAAAGCAATGTAAATAATTCAGCATTGGTTTGTTTCATGTAATATTCCGTAACTAAATTGTCAAAAAAAAAATAATAACTTCACAAATGAATACATCTATGAAGAAATAGGAATTCCACAGATATGTATAGAACTATGCGCTTAAGCTTAAATATTGAAATAATAATCAGAATCACAAAGATTGCTGTAAATAGTAAAATGTATCGCGATTAACCACTAACATGCATTTAATACGAAAGAGCCAAAAATGTTTTTTGTAGTAGTTGGTGGGCAATCTATAAGAAAATAGTATTAAATGTAAGAAAATCTATTAGAGCATTTAATTAAAAAAGGTTTTCATCTACGTTGTGTACACCATGCAATATTAGCGAGCATCTTTAACCTAGGTATAGCAGTCCCACTCGATATATAGAAGTGGATTGCCTGGTTTTATTAAGACTAATATTTTATAAACCTCCTAATCATGATGTAGAAGAAAATCGTACACAGCGAAACATGTTTTTATGAAATATTTATTAAGAACTAGATATAATCGACTGAAGAAATTTTAGCCATTGCACACATAAAAGTAAATCTGCTTATTTTGATAATCTTGCATACCGAATTTACAAATACATACATGAATGGAAATAGGGAAAAAATCCTTTTAAAGTAATATTAACAATCATCTCACCGTGTATTATACATAGATAGTGCTGATTTGTTATGTGTTTTATCGATAGATTCAACAATCTGGTGTATAAACTAAGGTTGTGTCTGTGTACCTAGGTTGTGTCTGAGATTTCTGAGCATCCATGTTATGAACAGCCGCATTATAAAACTCCTAATAACACAGATAAACAGGGGGACTAGAGTTTGTAGCTACTAATGCGGTAGTAAGATAAGAAAAGTGTTCTCTATTTACGGCTATCTCAAATACATAACAGCATATTAAAATAAGAAATACTATAATTTCTGCAATCAGAATGTGCTGCACCCGACAGTCTGAATTCATTTCTGGAATCATCTCTGATGATTTAGGAATTCAAGCTGGCTTAAATAATCTATTCTGATCGGGATATCACTTTGTTCGGTTAATTATGTATATATTTTCTACAATATCATCAACTCCTTCTTCGGCTGTCCAAACTTCGTGATTAGTTCTTGTTCAACAGTTCTTAATACTGTGACTCTCAATCTACTGTGGCCAATCGTGCTATGAGAGTAAATTCTTCAAATGTCATAGAGTAGACAAAAACTGCTCTATGTTTGATGGACAAATTAGCCAATTAGGCAAAAATCATATCTGCATTGCAAAACATGGAATACGTCCCGACGGACTTTCTAATGGAAAGCAATCAAAATCTTCGTTACCTTGCTCGGTAAATCCTAGAAACATTGCACAATCGCCTTGTTTGTGTCACGCATATACGAACCGGCAAACTTCGCCAACTAACTCCTTATTTCGCAGAAAACGAACAAACTACCCACTGTGCTGAGTGAGCGGATAAAAAAATAAGGAAATTGAAAATGAAAATAATAGTAGGATATGTATAATTTTATTTTAGATTTCGGATCGATAGAAGACAATTCTATAATTGACTGTTCCTACTATTCCTAAAAATTTTGTACCTATAAAAGTTGGGGAGGGAGGAGGGAACGTGTAGAACCCGCTCTCTCCGACGCTACGCCCAGGGACCAATTTACACATTTGGGGGCACTGGGCACAGATGCTTATGGGGGGCCCCCTTTAATCGATGCTTACAGCAGTCTTGAGTAAATATATATATATATATCATTTACATCGGTAATTATTAAGATAACCAACCACAAACTATTTTTGAATAGTTAAAACTTCATCCGATTTTTGCTAATAATTGAAAAATCTTCAGTAGCATTTGGGGATTCCTGAAAATAGGGGGCCCTGGGCCCGTGCCCCGAATTCCCTGTCGTAAATCAGGCACTGGCTACGCCGATAAGTGTCTGTTGCACTTCTGACTTCATGATGTTTATTCATGTCATGTTGTTACGCAGTAGAATTTCTTATAGATATTAATTCTTTTTTGAGTGATGTATTGAATAGAAATTAGAAACATATTTTCCATTTAGCGAACTTATTTGCAAAGTTTAATGACTTCAAGACTCGTCTATAAGCAAAGTTGTCTTGATTTTTCATGCTCGAA
Source organism: Maratus michaelseni (assembly GCA_963931845.1). NCBI lineage: Eukaryota > Metazoa > Arthropoda > Arachnida > Araneae > Salticidae > Maratus > Maratus michaelseni. Next base: position 30,242,950 of record OZ007587.1, read on the forward strand.
TTATTCTTTCAGTCTTTCAACTCAAACTGGGCTTCTTCAAATCTTCATTGTTACGAAGAGATTTTCAGTATATTTCTAATCTACAGTCACTAGAAACAGAAAATGAAGATTTGATATTGTATAAAAAGTATCATAAAAAATTGCGCTATGATTTCAAATTGTGCTTTGAATATTTAGAGAACATTCAAATCTCAAATTAGATTATTACACCACCATTTTTCTGTATAAATTGAAAATATTGAATGTAACGTACAAGATGAATTTATTAAATTATCAGTTGATCTTGATGCTGTGACTTTTTAAAAAATGCCAAACTGTTTTTGGACGAACATAAATACTGTACGAATATATTTGAACCGTTATATGCTGTTTCGAAAGTACCTGATGAGGTTATCTGACTTTTGCTTGCATTTCGAAGTTAATATACGGTTTAATCTAGTTTTAACTATGTTTATTCCATTCTAACAAAACAAAAAAAAATAATTTAGATATTGAATTTCGTGGGTATTAAGGTTAAAATTCACGAATTTTCAACGCATCATTTTAAGTTTTGTCAAGAATTCGTCACATTGAAAATGTCAGTTAAATTTAGAAACTTAAGAAAAGTCTCATTACAATGCCTCTGATTACGTATAAATATATTAAACATGTGTAATAGAAATAATTAGCAGTCTAAATATTTCATAAGAATATATATATATTATATATATATATATATATATAGTAGGAGTCGTTAAATATTTGTGAAGTTATTAAAGAAGTCAACGGTAAAAAATAATTAAATAAATAAATAAAATGGTTGCCTTAATTGTCAAAATCAATACTCTTTTCTAAACGTTTCTGTTAATTAATAATTTAGCAATAAAAAATGCATCTCGAAATGTAATATGATATAATAAGAAAAAAATTATCTCTGTTCTGTCTGCAGTGAATGACAAATTCCTAGCAGAAAAGCAAACTATCAACACAATAATTAAACTTATTTCGTAAATGGGAATAATTTTTAGCCACTCTGCAAAAAGATAACAGTATCATACCGAAGAATATTTCGTAATGTGAAGTATTTGTATAATCAAAAATACATTGGGACATTTTTTCTTCTTCTTCTTTTTTTTTTTTTCCCTTAAAATATTTTTGAAAATAATTTCATATAAAATTCGACTCCATTCATATCTGTTAACTGAATTATAAAACATATAATCTTAATTTCATGTAAATTCTGCTAAAGGAATTTATTAGTATTATTATTGTTGTTGTTGTTTTACAACATATTGGCAGTATAAATAAAATACGCTTTATAATTACATTTCCCTGTTATAAATTCTCTTTAGATAAAATGTTGAGTGTTTTTCAATTATACAGTGAGTTATTGAGGGCAAAATTATAATTCCCATTGTTTAAATGGGGAGAAACGGGAAAATGAGAGGAGGGAAGGAAGGTAAATTGCCAGTTTATTTAATCTATATTTTTATTTCCCAGTACACAGAAAGTTGAGAAAAAAAACTTGCAATCCATTATAAACAACTATATTTTAATTATCACACTATCGTCTAAAAAATGTAAGTCAATCCTCATTTTCTAATACTTTTGCTAATTCGTAGTCTGATAGTAAAAAAAAAAAAGTGAATAGATTATGATACAATAATAAGAAATTGTATTATGATACAATAATAACAATAAACTGTCTCTGTTGTCTTCGAAGAGGAAGAAAAATTCCTGGCATGGAAAAAAATAAACAGACTATGAGGTCCAGTTAACCAGGAAAGAGCCTTCGACAAACGCATCGAAATGACAAAAGACTGCCACTTTTCGTATCTTTTCTGACTGTTCACTGAAGGAAGCAAATGACAGCAGCAAAGGGATTTTACGAGGATACAGAAGCAAAATGAATTTACTTCGACAACTTTTCTCTTTCTTTTTTGTCGCTGGATCATTTGAGGAAAAAGAAAGTTCTTGTTATGTATTCTATTCATAGATACAAATAGAGGGATATTTCTGGTGTTTAAAAGACCTGCTATGACCAGTTAGGAAGAGATGGTTTCTAATGTACTCGCTAAAAAAAAAGTTTCGCTTTCTCTCTCTCTCTTCATGCATGAGCAAACGCGGTCGTTGCTCCGCTTATTTTGCTAACTTTGATTCAAAATTTTAAAACGTGGTTTTTCTTTTCTTTCTTTTTTTTATGACAATTATTAACAGGATTTTGTTTAAATCTTTTCTAAACTTAAAAATGTTTCTTACTGTTTCAGAAATTATAATTTTAGTGTCGTCTAAATTTATCCTAATGATAACATAAAATGAAAAATAATAAAGGAAAATCCTTAAAAGGAAAATGTTTCGAAACTTATTAATGCAACTTTTATTTGTATCCAATTATTTTTCTAGGTTTGATTCAAAACTTGAGACTTGTTTTTTCCATTAATTAATAGGATTTTGTTTAAAGTCTTATCTAAAGAAAACATTTCTCTGTAATAAGAAGTAAAAATGTTTCTTACCGTATCTTGTTTGTCTTGCACAGTTTCTTTCAAGACAAAACCGTTATTTGTTCTTTCCATTCAAATCTTGTGAAAGAAAACTAATATGTTGTGGTTATAACAAAACTTTCCTCTACATCATTCTATTACATTACTTTAAATATAAAAGAGTATTTCTTTTTTAACATTAAGTTATAGTCATAGCTTTTAGAATAAAAAAAATCGCAATAGCTTTTTCTGTTAGGTATTCAAAGCCGAATTTAAAGCATGGTCTTTCCATTAATTAACCAGATTTTGCTTAAAGTATTTCCGAAAGAAAAGATTTCTCTGTAATATGAAATGGAAATGTTTCTTATCGTGCCAAAAATAATAATTATAATTTTTTAAAGTTTTTCTCATAATAAAATAAAATAAATTTGATAAAGGGAAATCTGCAAAAGAACTAGATTTTAAAACTTATTAATGTCACTTTTATTTGCATTTTTCATTTAAAACTTATATAAGAAAAACTAGTATGTTGTGGCTATTACAAAACTTTCCTCTACATTATTCTAATATATTAATTTAACTAGAGAAGAGTGTTTATAAGTTTAACATGAACTTACAATCAGTCATAGCTTTTACAACAAGAAAAAAATAGCTCAAAAGCAATTTATGCTGGCTATTAAAAGTCAAAATTCTGCTAACATACATATTTATATGAATTGCCTCAAACACAACTAACCCAAAATAATATTCCTTCAATTACAATTACTGTACTTTGAAATTTTAAAAAGGTTTGACAAGATTATCTAAATTTATAAGTTTTTTCATTTGATAAAAAATAGCTCAAACAAAAGTACATTTTAACGAATTAAAATTTGATGACTGATACACTAGCATCAAGCCAATCTTGGTTATATTAGAAATACTGGGGCCAAATATTGGTATAATGTTGGTTATATATTGGCTCTGCATTAGAAATAATTGCTATCTCATGCTAAGTTCAGGAAATACTGGTTTCATATTGGAAATTTTTCCAATGAAATGCCAATATTGCAGAAATATTGGTTTTACCTTGGAAATATTTGTAGTGAAATGGCGAAATATTTCTTGCTAAAATTGGTAGATTATTGGCAAAATGGAACCTGTTCCACGTTGGTGCAACACTGCTTGTAAGTATTATGTACAATATTAGTCAAGATATAGCAAGATAGCTTACAATACAAACAATACTGGCCAAACATAATTTTCTACTAAGGAAATGAACTGAGCTTTATGTTTTTGTTCAAATGCTAGGTAATTCATGCTTATTTCACATAGTCGTTGGCAGAATAGTTAAAGATTTAATTTGTTTTTTAAAACAATAATGTCACTGAAATACGATATTTGAGTCAGGTTGAAGAAGCGTAGAAAATGGCATTTGAGCTGATTATAAGTTTATAAATCCATCTATACAAAATTGTATATTTTACATTGAATGCAATAGCTTAACGGGCATGAAAATGTTAAACGTTTAAAAGAGCAACAATGAATTCCCAAAGTAATGCTAGCAGTTAGAATAACTTAAGGCAGTTTTAGGATTTGCTTCTTCTTGGAGAAATTCGAGAAGGCATACGTAAGTGTTGGCTGAATTTTTTCTTTATGGTTTTGGTCGATTTATCCCCTAATCCGAAAATATGCTGAGAGAAATCTGGCAATCGAAACTATGTTTCTCTCGTGTAGGGGAAAACATTCAGCGTCATCCACTTGAATCGGGGTCTTCCTAATCCTTTCTGATATATTTCCTTCTGTTTTGCCAAATTTTACCTTTTATGTCTAACTTATTCCGGATTTTCCGAGAGCTGGAAGGTGCTATTTGAAACTCGCCCGGAATCTAAGATCTAATGAAAATAAATGATTTTGTAACTCAATAAGGAAATTATACAAGAAAAATAAATGGCAAACAATCTCATAAGAAAATTAAACTTTTATCACATGATTTTTTAAGATCATTACGAAGAAAATTGTTTAATGCAAACTGTGCTCTGTAAAAATATTTAAAAAAAATTATTACGTGAAATTATTAGTCAAATTAACATTTTACAGTTCCTGATGTACGTGTCAGAATAGGTAAAATTTAATTATTTGTGACAGAGTCATACAAATTAGTACAGAAACTCAACAAGAGTTTCTTGTCAAGGTAAAGAAAGAACAATGCATAGAACAGCAAACAAAAGAAATGTACCCCAATTAATGTTAAATGATTTTCACAATTTATTTAGTACTCTATCTAGTTTATATTTTGAGGACTGAACAAAATTAGATTTTAACACATATAGTGTCCTCGCGTTCTGTTTGTCATAGAAACAAAGTATACTTGTTTCTGTGGATGAAAAGCAGAATCCGACGAATATGTTTTTAGCTAATGCGATTTTATAAATGCACTTTATCACCTTTTTAACACTTTCCAACTTAGTTGAAAAGTGTTTATGACTTCGGTTTGTCTGGTCGTCTGGCCGTCTGCCGTTTGTCCGTGCTCTAACTCCCGTAAATATGTTCGTCTTGCCCTGTAATTTTTATATGTTATTGTCGTTATTTATAACATGTTCCCTATTTCAACTGAAGTGTGTAGCACTTATAGTTTTTTTACAGGGACACTCAAAAGAATTCCGTTAAATTACGGTCTATGGGGAAAAATCATTTGCGATTTATTTTAATGATGTTATACAATTTCAAACACATTGTAATTGATATATATAACTAAGGTGCATTACAAGAAGCTTAATATGGAATAGGTTGTGCATAGCACTTATAGTTACTTTACAGGGACAGTCAAAAGAATTCCGTTACATTACGTCTATGGAGAAAAATAGTCTGCGGTTTATTTAAATAATGTTTCACTATTTTAAACGCATTGAAATATATATATATCACTAAGTTGCATTAGAAGAGCCTTACTACAGAATATTGTGTGTATAGAAGTCATCGGTCATTTACAGGGACACACAAAATAATTATCTTCTGTCTGTTAACAATAATTCCTGGAAGTGCGTTTTAAGTTGCTGAACGCGATTTTAAATTTAACTCACTTTTTGTCTATTACTTGGTGTGTATAAATTCTGCAGATCCTATACAGGGCAGCACAAAAGTTCGCGAACACTTTTCCGTTTATTGACAGAAACTCCAGAAGGAGAATTTTAAACTGTGCTACGCGCTTCCAAACTAAACTAAAATTTAGCATCTATGTAGTATCTATACAAATCTATAGATCATATAGAGGGCTGAATACTAGAGTACTATATGCTTAATACTATAGTTCTGCCCTGTATTTGGATATTTTTCCGAATATTTGTTTATGTTGGAAAAATATGTTGGAAATTCCTGAAATTACGTTTTTGGAAAAAAGATTAAGTAAATTTTAATGCGGTTCCTCCCTAAAATATACAAAATGATTTATATACTACTATAATGGTATTACGTTCAGGGAAACAGAAAAATTGAATGTTGACAGAAAAATCAATTAAAATATTTATTGAGAAGATTACAACCATGGAAGATGAAAATTTTACTTTTATTCTTTTAACGCTATCATACTGATTCGTAAATAAATCACACGAGTAGTAATTTTTCTAAGTGAGTGAAAATGTGTCCAGGCTGTGACTCGAACCCACAACCTTTGACTAAAAGGTTGAAAAAGATGAAAAACCCGAAGTTCTGGGTTCGAGTCTTGGCATGGACACATTTTAACTTAGTTGAAAAGTTACTACTCAGATAAAGATTGCAAAATTCATTAGAAAATCTCCATTTTGTAATTATCACATATATTTAAAAAATGACGACACTCGCGCCATTTAGAAATCTTGAATACTTTAAAGGAAACTTAATAACACGACATTCGTGGGTATTACAATTTTTAAAGGTAACTTATAGCTAATATAATTAAAATTCTTTCTGGTAACAAAATAAATACTTTCCACACAATTTCGCGTAGTTATAATTGTCATGTCACCCACTACCTCTTTATCCCATATGGGGTTAAATGGGCATTAAAAACAAGTAAAAATGTAAAAGTTTTAACATTAAAAAATATGTTTGAAAATACGTTAAGTATGATGATAATGATGGTATGGTTTAAACACATAATTTTGTTTAAGGTTTTAAAAAAAAAATTAAGCTAAAATGAATGCAGAAAAATAGTACATTTCCCTACTCATTATGAAAATTTCATTCATTGTTATTTCGAAACATAATCTTCAATAATATATTTACTGCTTAAATACTAGTTCATTCGTTACAGTTTAAATGTTCACTGTATGGCGCATCGACATTATTCTAACATTCTATATTTAATTTTTTGTTCTAATTTTTTAAAAGCACAAAACACATATCAAATGTATTCTTCCATAAACAATTACGTCTCCCTTTCATACGATGAGCATAATAAAATAAACTAATCGATTGTTCAAGCATATAATAATGAATATGTATTCACAGACTTTCGGAATATTCATGGAGAAGTTTAAAATGCAGTTAAACAAAACAGACATACAAGGTGATAACAGACTAAATATACAGTCATATGGACTCACTAGAAAGAAAGCACTTAGTACCAGTTTAATGATTTTTTTTCATAATCTCCATTTTCGTTTGATTGTGGATAACATGAATTTGGGTCTTCATCATTTCTGTACTCACTTGGGCAAAGTGATTGTGTGTGAAACATACCATTGCTCCACATGGGAAATTTTGGGGAATAAGCATAGAATTCTTACTGTTTTAATAAAGTATAACTGTATAATAATAATTAAAAACAAGTTGGAAATTGTACGTCAAACGTGACAAATGAGGTGCGTTCGTGCTATAGCTAGTTATATAAATATTCAGACCTAGATGATTTTTAATTCTGTGAAATGAATTATATCGTCTGCAGATTAATTTCTGTCATAAAATAAGTATCTCGGTCGCTTGACGACTAAACCTCGGAAGCTCCTATAACAAGAAAGCACCGTTTTTAAAAAAAATAATTCACATTTCTTAATAAATATTTTTATTAATATTTCTTAAAGTTTTGATTCGATTTTCATAAACTTTGAAATGTCTCGACAAATTTCTGAAAAGATAATATATCTAAAATTTCAAACCATTCGGTTGGGTAGTTTTTGCGTTGTTATATGCGGACGGACGGACAGACAGACGGACAGACGGACGGACAGACGGACGGACCAAGCGACGACAATAGGTGCTACGTATTTATATAATTTCGAACGCACCTAAAAAGTTAACTTAAGCAAGAATTTTTCTTAAGTTTGACAGTTATAATAAAATATTGGAAATTAATCCATGTAAAACATTTTTTTTGGAATTTTTTATGTTTGTTTAATTATCTATATTTTTATATTATATCTGAATATATATATATATTTCTTTCTCTTTTCTTGTTAGCTGCACCATGTTCCATAAACAATTGTGGGTGCTCCTCAGTGTAGCAATATTTTCCTGTCACATTCTCCTTCCCATTGTTGAAGCCGGTCATCATGGAGGAAATAATCAGGAGGGGTTGGCTGTTCTATTAGCTGCAGGACTTCTTGCCAAGATACTCAAAGGACATCATAAGCACGAGGAGCATCACATCCACATACCAGTGCATCATGAGCATCACGGTCATGAACATCACGGTCATGAACATCATGGTCATCACGGATCTGGTACTACCAGGATAATTGTCCATCATCCTCCCCCATTCCACAACATTCATGGTGGAATGTTTCCAGCCCCATCTATGGTCCAAAGATATGTCTATGCAGCACCTCCACACGGATATCCACTTTATTAATTTAAAACGATCTAACTCATTCCTCATCATACGTTATTTCAGAGACTGAAATGTTCACAGAACACTTTGCCATCATGCCAACTTTGTAACCTAACACGAAAGCTTTCGTTACTGCCATGTTATAGTTTTCAGAGTTTATTGTAAATAGTTTAATATATATTTTTATGCATAAATATTTTTATGGAATTGCTGTTGCATTTCTTTGTTTTAGTTTTATAAAATTTGAACTATTTGTCAAAGACTTATTTATGCGATCACCATGAAGCCGTCCTCTTTTACCTTTCTTTTTTAACTTTCTTTCTAAAGAATTCATATGACAGTGCTACATTTAGTTGAGTTGCATACTACGTAAACATTAATTTTATCCTAGTAAATGTCTCGAAAATGCGAGAAAATATTTGCAGGAACAGAATCAACAAAAATATTTTTTCAATGACATATATAACACGAGATCAACATAAAAAAACCCCTAAAATAGATTAAATATATAGTTTTGTATGTATTGTTGAGTAATCACGAACTGTCAAGTAATGCATTTATTGTTAAGCAATATGAAATTATTAAGTAAAGTACAGTACATGCAATATATTACCTAAATTAAGTAAATAAGGTAAAGTAAAGCAAAGTAAATGTAATATATTAACTAAATTAAGTAAATAAGGTAAATTAAAGTAAAATAAATTATAAAATATTAATATAGAAAATACTAAAATAAATAGTAAATAAAGTAATTTTAATAAAGTGATAGACTATAATAAAGTAAAGTAGCTGTTAAGTAAAATAATCATTAAGTGAAGTAGTTGTTAAGTAATTGTTAAGTAATTTATTGTTAATTAATGCATTATGTAATGCATCAAATCATATATTTTTAAGTAATGCATTTTAGCATTAAAGTAATTTTTATCATAATCGGCTTTTAAAACTTTCCAACATAGTTAAAAAGTGTTTATGACTTCGGTTTGTCTGTCCATGCTCTAATTCTCGTAAATGTATTCGAGTTGACCTGTAATTTTTATATGTTACTGATGTTCACTATAGTACGATTTCGATTAAAAATGAAGTGTGCAGGCACCTATAGTTCGTTTACAGGGAAAATATTATTACGTTACTTTACGGTCAATGGGAAAAGATTGTTCCAAATGCATTTTGCTGATGTACCATTTCAATATAATGAAAGTGATATACATTAAACCATGCTTTTAGTCGAATATAGAGTGCATAACGTTTATTATTCATTTGCAGCGTCACATAAAATAATTCTGTTACATAATGGTCTACAGGGAAAAATTATTATTATTATTATTATTATTATTATTATTTTTTTTTTATTTTTTTTTTTTAGAAAATGCGACTTTACTTTTTGAAGTGTTAGTAAAAGTAAGCTTAGTGCGTCATATTTTTTTATGTTTATTGATTTTGTTTTAAATGAAAATAATATTTTTCATTAAGTGTTCTATATTAATGTGAATTTTAAGACTACAAGGAACTTATACAATTACATTTCTCTATTATACGCATCTCTTATTAAAGCGTCCTTTTTCAATGTCGCAACACGAGAAACGTTTGCATGGAGCTTTATATTTCTGACATAAGCTCTTTTCTGAGCAACGTCTCTGTATTATGCGTGTGATAATTTGGCAAAATGTTCCGAGTTTTTTTCACTGAGAAATAAAAAGAGTAATTTTTTAAACACTTTATGTCTAAAAAAGATTATAATTTATTTTTGAAAAATAAGTTTGTAATGCCATTTCTTACAAATGTCTAGTGCTGCTTATTAAACGTTTATACGAGTATACGTATAGTACATACTATACGGTGTGCAGATTTAAGATACGTATGATACGACCAAGGCGATTATACGTATGATGCGAAACAGTATATACGGAACTTACCCCAGCAGTTACGTATAAACGTTTAAACGGTTTTCGTGCCTTGCGTGAAAAAAGATGCCTTTATCTGCTGGTCGGCGGATGAAAGACATTGAGGAACACCCACTAGGGTGTATTCTAGCAGTTTATAGGGGCCATCGTGATCTCTCCCTTGTTAAAACAACCACGATGGCCTCGAGTTTACCTGCCTTGCCGTTGCAGTATAAGTAGCTGGTACTTGCAAAAAAAAAAAAAAAAAAAAAAAAAAAAAAAAAAAAAATCGTAATATTTTTTTAAACGTTTAGATTTTGGTTATTTTTTTCCCTCAAAACTAAACTATTAATTATGAAATATTTTACTATTGCGTAGTGGGTAGCTTCGAAGCTACTTTTCGCATGCCTGCACTCTCACATAGTTTCTTTTAATTTATGGCGTGAACATTTCGCGCGAACCATTATTTTTTCATGCGGCTGCAGAGCACAGGACAAAAATCTTACTCAACTAAGCATTTTGTCGTAAAATTCTGCAAAGTAAAATCATGTAGTGTTAAATTAGACACTTATTACTTACCCATCATACGTAGTATAGGGTAAGTCTTGTAATCGTTTTGAAAATCGAATTTTTTTTGACTGATTTACACGTTTCAGACACTGGAGATTCCGAAAAACATATTTTTAGAAAAAAAAAAAAATTGCCGTCCGTCTGTGTGCCTATGTGTCTGTAAACGCTCTATTTCCCGAAAAAATTGAGATAGAGACTTGCAATTTGGTATGTACTTAGTATGTAATAATGGGAAGAAGCCTATTTCATTTCAATAACCTCGATTAGCCGGAACTATTTTTTTCGGACTCTTGAAATATTCGTTCTGATAAAAGGTATATAAAAATTTTCGAAATTGGTTATTTGAAGAAATGAATATAAAAGACAATAAAAAAACAAATTTTGCCTACAGCATGAAGTTGATCGGATAATGAGTTGCCGAGATATTTGGAATCCTATTTCCCACACTCTTCGATTTTTCATGACCCTGTATTTCATCCAAATTTAACTTCAAAGATATATTTTAATTGGAAATTTGACGCTTAATCAGATGCAATAAACCTCTAGTTAATAGGATTATTATTTTTGGAGTTATAAGATGTTTCTTTCAAGCAATTCAGTAATCGAGTGACGTCATCAGTTTGTGACGTCATCAAGCCACGATTTTATTTGAATTGCAATGCATTTTATAAGTAGTTTACACATTTTTATTTTAATATTTTAAATTATGCATATCCATGATGGGTAAGTATTACGGTGGCCCCCAACGACTAGTTTTTATTTTAGAATCAATTTATTCACCACTAAAGAGCCAAGAATGTATTCAACGAGGAATAAACTTTTGAGAATACAAAAACTGCCATTTTGAGGCAACCATCTTATTTCTAAAATTAAGGAAGTGTTTTTCTAATCTATTTGTAATGCAACCATCCTAAACAGTTTTTCTCAAAGTTATACTAGTAAAAAATAGTTTAAAGATTCATATGATATGTTAGGGCCATGCTTTAGGGTTTATGGTTATTTAATCTAGTTTAATGGGGGGGTGCCAGTTATTGGTTCCTAGAATTTCATTTCACCAGTCTCCGACAGAGGTGTTAGTATTAGTTGAGGTGTTATATTAGTTATTGGTTATATTAAAGTAAGTGAAAGTCTATTATTTGAACGGTTTAAAAATGCATAATAATAAATTAAATTTATCTTGTAGTAACCACCATTAAAATTTAAGCTGTTTTACCAGTGTCTGACATCAGATGTTAGTTACTTGATATCTGCATTACTAATAATGCAGAACTAAATATTACTGCTGTATACTTTTACTATACACTCTGCGTTACTAATAATGCAGTCACTAACAATGCAGCTTACTAAATCTCACTTTTTATAATAAATATTAATGTATTTTGCTTTTGCAATAAAGACTAAAGATTTTTTAAAGCATTTTAATCTTTTAAAATAAAGTGTCAGTCACTGGTTCACTTTGTGTCAGTTATTGGTGTTTCAAAATAGGGATGCTGCCAGTTACTGTAGTTTTTGACCATATTTATGAATAAAATTAATTTTTAATAATAAAATATATAACTTTTCAAAATTTTACCAACAATATTCTTTTAATATATTTCTACTATCCTTTCAAAAACAAAGGTAAGTATACAATAGATTTAAATTTTTGTAATTGTTCTTTGAACAAGAAAAAATCCTTAAAGTATCAGTTACTAGGGGTTTCACCCTACAGCAAAAAAGAAAAGGGAAGAGATTTAAGCTTGTGTGATTGCGTTCTAAAACCTGCAGTGACGATTATTTGTCAAGCTATAAGTAATCGAAATTTATAGGTACATCACACATAAAAATGAAATTTGTCAAGATTAAAAAAAATCTAAAATCTTGTAATGCCCATACACTTTGTATAAAAAATACCTCAAGTGTCATGATTAAAAAAATTAACTTGCGTTATACATTAACACAGAGCAGAAAACAGTAGCACCATGGAAAGAAAAACATTTACGCTCGGACACAATCTTGAATATACGCAAACACAAATAAATAATTTTTCTTTAATTAAAAAAGAAAAAAAACATAATAAGGATTAACAAAAAATCGGAAACGTTTATATTCTCCTCCATTGCTCACAAAGTGTTTACTTTCCTTATATATTTACAATAATCGTTTATAGGGAAACATAACAAGATTCTATGTATGAAATACTATATTATGCAGATTGCTAAAGTAATGCAACAGATTTACAGTATGTTCTTTGTTCAGTGACGTAAGGCTGATGATGTCCATCGGAATTAAAAGTAAATACGTTACTTCAAATATACGTATACTTGGGTTATACGTATAACCGATATACTCTTATGCGTATCCGGATACGTTTAAAAGCATAGTTTAAAGTATACGTATTTGTTATGTACGTATTATACGTATATACGTAAATCGGTTAAACGTATAACTGAAATACGTATCGTATCGAGAGCACTACAAATGTCCTAAGTTTTTTCACGCAAATTACTCTTTAAAAATACGAAAATGCTGAAGCATTATCAAGTACAATTAACATTTTAATGAGTTTGAATACGTCTTTCTATAAACATGTCTTGAGAAAAAAACTAATTAATTTTAACGATTCGTTTCTGAGAGATAAGTTGACTTATGTAAGTACAAAAATTAAAGATTCTTCAGTATAGAGTATATAATAGAATATACATTTTTAGTTGCGTTCGTAATTATATAAATACGTAGCACCTATAGTCGTCGTCTGGTCCGTCCGTCTGTCCGTATATTACAGCGCAGAAAGAACCTAACTGAATGATAAATTTAATATATATAATCGTTGCAAAATTTTCTCAAGTCATTTCAAATTTTATGAAAATCGAATCAAAACTTTAAGAGATAATAATAAAAATACTTATTAAGTAATTGGATTTTTTTTTAAATCGGTACTTCCTTGTTATAGCAGCTTCCGAGGATTAATCGTCAAGAGACGGAGATGTATTGCAAAGTTATCTGACATGTATGACGTTACAGTCATATATGACATTTTATAGCCTCTATGACCAAGGCACATTCTTCATTCTATCAAATCCTATCATACGCAATTAATTCAGCGATATCCCATGATAGGTAATGATTCTAGGTTGCCATAGCGATTACGTCCTATTTAAGATGGTGTATTATTTGCGTATTACTGAATTTAAAAACCGAATTTGTATACTAAAATTGTTAAATTATAGCAATCCTATAATCTACAGACAGTTTTTTGGATAGATGTTTCGAGAGAAATAGATATTAAAAGGAAAAATAGTCTAAATAATGATTTCAAGTTCTGAAATTTTCAAAGCTAGTCTTATGTTCTCCATTGGAATTTTTAGTAAATGTCAACAAAAGATAAAACGTTGCCAACTTAAAATGTATTTATTTTAGTACGGAAATTAATCATATCATAATAACAGACTATATAATTCATTTCACTGACATAATAACAGTACGAACACACCTCTTTTGTCACGTTTGACGTACAACTTTTAGCTTGTTTTTACTAAAACAGTTAAAGTTAATGGAAGAATGTTAGTTGTTTAAGATATTATTCCACTCTAATCACCTATAAGATTTATTTTATATAATTTTTTATTTTAAAATTGTACATTTCATTCTTTTATTTTATAAAATTTATAAGTGCTTAAAAAATTAAATCACAGAAGTCTTTCTTTGATATGTTGCTCTCAATTATACGAAGCCCTTATTTTAAATCCCTTTAATCGTGCATATGTGAGAAGTCACTGTAGTAAAATTAGCTGAATCATCGACAAAAATTAAATATCTTTATCATTTATAGTATAAAAATGTATTTGAATATATATCTATATATTTTCGTTTCTATGGAAATGCTAATAATTGTAAAATTAAAAAGAACTATATATATATATATATATATTTGCTCAGCCTTTATAAGAACGGGTACGCTATTTTTCTCTAAAGAAATATTTAAAATAGTTCAAGTTTATGAGGTAACTCATAAAATTTACAAGAAGTAATTAAAAAAAAAAAAAAGTTAAAATTTTCACGAAAAGATGGCGTTAGTCCATTGCAAGTTAATTTCAAAATTTCAAGATATAAACCTTCTAGAACATGTCCTGATGACTCATAATAAACGCCGAGCCTCAACCGTCAGTGTTGCCAGATTGGGGATTTTGTCCCCATTTTGGGGAATTATGAGCCTCCGGGGGAAATTTTTGGGGACAAGTTATTAGTAAGGAAACGTTTGGGGGAAAACGTGGGGATTTTTTTCATTATTTCATGTTTTCGGGTTAAACATTACTTTTAGTCACTTCACAACACTAGTTCTGGATTCGTCGATTACACGCATTTTAAGTTCGAATGCATTTAATTGCAATATCTATTTATCTTTTCTTAATTCATATTATTTTCTTCAAAAAGTAATTGATCACAATAAAAATGATTCAGAAGTTCGTTTTTATTTTCTTTTTGAGAATGGGGATTTTTTTTTAAAAAAAAGACTCGATTCGGGGGGAAAAATTAAACTTAAATTGGTTAAATAAATTTATAATGATAAATTTTTAATTTAAAATTTAATATTTAAATTATATTCACATTACATACACGTCTTACCTTTTGAAAGTTTAAAAACATTTTTTAAAATAATATTTAACAAACTCATTAAAAACTTAGAGTATGCAAAATCAAAACTTGTACGCTGTGGGCATCACAAAACTTTCTTCTGTGTCATTCTAAATGTATTAATTTAGATGGCGCTGTTACACACAACCAACTAGGAATATGAAGTATTATAATATATTTCTTTGAATTTAACATTGGGTTAGACTGACCATATATATTATTTCTATTACCGACATACCTTTTTCTATGCATCTACAAAACACACAACAATGAATGATGTATCATGAACTAGGTTTTGACATAGTACACTCACATTTCGTTAAAACATTTTTTTTTAATTAGAAATTGCTGCTAATTAAAAATTAAATCAGCATTGTTTTCATAAATGAAATGAAAGGTTATTCTCAAATGAATCTTGCCACTAAAATAATACCGCATTATATCATGCTCAGGAAGAATTATTATAAAAAATAAATGGTACAAAAAATATAAAATATGACGCCGCCGCACAGGTTTATTTTATATTTATGATTGCAAAATTGAAATGTTTAGAAGAATAGATACCATTGACGGACCGAAACAGTGGTATTTCATGCGTAACCTAAAAGTTATACTTTGTTATATTAGAATAAATATTATTTTATATGTATTCAATTTATTTTTCTTTGTCCCGTGATTTTCCCAAAGCGATTACATCATCCTTTAATGCAGTTAAAGTATGATTTATATTTTTTTTCTCGCGCGTACCTGATGCTATCTTTGATCAGTTTTTACTGTAACTTTGAAGGAATAAATGAGACGGCATTCTGACTTGACTAATGTTGTTTGCAGATATTTTAATCTTATTTTTTCTTTATAAGTTTAAGCATGCATCTATTAAATATTAGATATTTCTAAAAACTGTTAGACTGAAGTACGAAGCTCTGCACCGGGTGCATATGTATATATATATATATATATATATATATATATATATATATATTAAGCGAAAATGATTTAATTAATAATAATATAAACTTTCTTGACTTAAAAATTAATATTACTAATAATTATAAATTAATTTTTGATATTTATGATAAGAGATTTGATTTCCCATTTAAAGTAAATATTTTTACCAATTTTGCTTCATGTTTACATAAATCTGTTTATAAAAATATAATTATCAATTATCTACATCGTATAAAATACTTATGCTCAGATATAAATAAAAACAAAAATATTAGATATATTCGAGATCAAGCAAAAATATATGGTTATCCAATTTTTATGATAAATTCAATCATCAACTCTTTTAAATAACATTTATTATATAATTTAAATATAAACATGGTATGTAATAAATTATTGTTTTAGTGTGCGATAACATATAACAAAAGATATAGAAAATAATAATTATAACATACATTATTACAATTATAACATATTAGGAAATTTAATATTTAATATTTGTTTGAACATTATATACACTTTATATAGAGAATTACAATTATAACATATTAGGAAATTTAATATTTGATTGAACATTATATACACTTTGTATAGTTGTGATTGTGCGTTGCCGATCACCTCTGTTTAAGGTGTTATTGATGTGCAGTTTTCATACATTTATAAATTAACTTATACAATAACAAATTAAATTATACATGGATAACATTGATGATTATAACTCATAAACATATCTATTTGCAATATATATAAATATAAATATATATAGTTTTTATTTTTGTCTATGAATAATTAAATTTAACAAGTATTTTAATTACTGCATTACATTAATTTGATTGAAATACAGTAGTAATACTATTAATTATCAATTTTATAAATTTTGAGATATTTTGAATTGTTTATGAATTATTTAATTAGATATTTAAATTAATCTATGAAATATAAAATATATTTACAATGTAGTATAAATTAAACATTAATTATTTAATAACAAGTCTAATATATATTTAAGTAGTAGTAAAAATAAAACATTAATTATTTAATAATATGTCTATAATATCAGTGGATTAACACAGCTGGCAGCAAAAACAATTTGAATTAAAATAATATCTCTTTTACATAATATATTCTTGTTAAGAATATCTGAAATGCTGTGCAAGTTGAATTAATTCTGTGTAGATTTATTCATATAGTAGTATTATATTTTATTTGAATTTAAAGTAAAACTACAAGTTAGTATTGTTTTTTAAAGTTTATTTATATAATTAAATCTAATGAAGTGAGTATGTAACTAATAAAGTGGATATGCAAATAGATATTAATTATGAATAATTATAATACCAACAGATGGCGACACTTTACGTGTCAGGTAGATATGATAATATTATTAATATTATTTTTAATTTAACTATAGAGGGAGCTATTGCTTGTATATTAATTTTACTTTCAGGAATTAAAATTAGATGGAGTAATTATATATTCACGGATATAATTTTGTTATAAGTGTATTATCACCAGAATAATTTTGTGTGTTTTTGAATCATTTTGTGTTGGTGTGTCATCGATGGAGTTGTGTTTAAAAAAATGTGCTCTCAACTTGTCTTTCAAATCATTTATCTCAACTCGATTGTCAAAATTATGTGCGTGCCATGTGGAAGTGGATATTATGCAGAAGTTTCTATATTTTGTGGATTCAGGATAATTATTGTGAGTAAAATATTTTATCTACAATTTAAGGGTTCTAATTTCCAATATTATTTCAAAAATGATATCTAGTGGTAATTTAGTGAGGTGATTTATAATGTTTTTAGGATAATCGATGTCAGTAAATTATATTATATATTCTTAATGGTTTTTTATTTCCTATTTAAATATTTCCAAATTTTAATATTTCCAATTGTTGTCTGGTAATAATTCAGTGTACCTGGATGATTCTACTGATCTTAGCATTATGCCAGTAGAATTATGAAACAGAATTATTATTTAAAACACATGTGGGTGCATCCAGGCTGATGAGTACATGTGCATGTGTTTTTTCATATCCAATTCATAATTAATTCTCATGTGGTCCAATTTTCCATTGTATATGGTTCATATTTAATTTATTAATCCATTTGTATTTACTTAATTGCAACTCCAATTTATAATTTTTTCCCCCTTTCTCTCTATTTCTTTTTTCAATATTCTTTAGGTATGAGTAAAATTTGGCCAATTACCATTGAAGCACAAGCTATGGTAATATTATGTTTGCACATGTTAATTATTAGCTATGTGGTATTCTGTATACACAATATCATTAATTATCTCTTTGGAGATTTAAGTAGAATGATAATAGAACTTGATATATTTTTTGAAATTCATAGATATTATAATTATATATATATATATATATATATATATATATATATATATTTATTTATTTCCGATGTCAACTTTCCTTTTCTACATTCACATACAAAACGCGCAACGATGAATGAGGTATCATACGGCAAGCTTTTGAGCAGTTTTTTGACATAATACACTCAACTTTCATTAAAACACATTGTTTGATTTAAAAAAATGCTGTTAATTAAAAATTAATTACAAAAAAGTACCAGTAACAAAAACCAGATTTCACTGCGAAAACCTCGCACGGGTCTTCTAATTAGTGAATAATAACAACATTAATAATAATAATAATAATAATAATAATAATAATAATAATAATAACACAACAGCGTCCCTTCTTCATTATTCAAATTTGAACCGTCATCTATATTTTTAATTAATAACCTCAAATACAAAATTTTGCTGCATTTCTACCCATTAGAAACGGAAATGCAGCCATAATACAAACATCAAAGCACAGCAGCGTCTTGTACTGTGTGATCAATGCCGAAATGGAATCCGCATACTTTATTTTACATATAATTATTTTACATATAATTATTGTTTACGTCTTACATATAATTATTGGTGTTATTCCATCTCATAGATGCCAAAATATTGCAATCACACAAATTGCACTATAGCTATAGTTAGATATAGATGCTACATCAATAGCTGTCAGCCGTTGGGCAATGCATACTAAAATTTCATCAGCACCAACCTACGTTAATGTCTAACTGAATATGAAATTTCATTGATTTTCTGTGCATTAGTTCTTGAGTTACAGAGTTCAAAGAAATTCTGCAACGTATACAGGTAGACATTGCCCTAAAAATAGACAAATAATATACAAAAATTCAAAAATATATAAATTCATAAAAAATGTCAAAAATTTTCGCGAATCATGTATTTTTTTCTTATAAACACAGTAAAAAGTGAAAAAATCAATTATCGTGTTACGAAATGAATTAAAAAAATTTCTTCAAAATGACAAGCGTAAATTTTGCTAACAAGCTTCGCTTTTTTCTTTCCTTTACACCATACAGGGTTTTAGCTCTGAAGGAATATGAATATCTCAATGCATTCATAGGTGAATAATCATCCTATCATTTTGATAACATTACCATGTTTGGGCATGAAGAAAAAAAAAGAAGAATTAAAACAGAGACATGATAAATGCCATGTTAAAAAGTTTAGTTTGAATTTAAGAAAATGAAAACGAATTGCTACCCATATATTATATCCAAAGCATGTCATTTCCAATAAATAACATGGACACTGAACAATTATTGCGCTAAACGACCATCGCAACAACAAAATCAAAAATTGCCAACACGTTCAGAAATACTTCTTAATATGCATCCAAAAACGAGAAGGAATTTTGTGAATATGTTTGCCGTAAGAAAATGTGATTTTAAAAATGAACCCGTCAAAATTCAGAAGAGTGTTGCAAAATCAGTAAACATTTAAACTAAAAAAATCGTAACCAATAAAGGGGAACTCATAGAAAAATTCATGAGTGTATGACATCACAATAATAAAATAAAATACACAATCACGAACTGAAAGACAGCATGCAAGTTTTTATTAACATAAAAGGAAATGTACATAAATATTCATATATTTAGGCAATTATTTGTGATATTTTAAATTTAAATTTTAAGTAATTCCCTTTATCTTTCGTTGAATTTAATTAAATTGATATTTCTTAATAATAAATAAAAATATTTGTCTGCAACATGTAACATACTGTATTGTTATATATTAATTCTTTCACCAATAATCTCAAATTATACATTTATTGTAACAGTATACTATAATTTGGCAACCCATTGGACTACTGCTGTAGCCATACATAACAGAACTATGTTGTTTAAGGTTGTTCTCAAATTCAATATGGCTATGTTCTGACACATTTTTTTAATTCATTTTTGTTTAGAAATGTATCAAATTGGCAGGTTCTCTTATAAAGAAATTGGGCAAACTGTTTTTGATAAAAAAGAGAATTTTTTTTCAAAATATGCTGTCATAGTTGAAGTTTTGAACCAAATATCCGAAGGCGAAAGAGCAGGAAACGAAAAAAAAACAGCCGTTCTGTGATAACAATAGCTTATAAGCAAGATGTAATTCATTTGTCGGAAAATGAGAAAAACTCTTCGATTGCAAATCACTTCAGTAACTATGCCTGCAAGTATAATATTTTTATGTTTAAAATCAATTTCGAAATTGTACGTCAAACGTGACAAATGAGGTGCATTCGTACTATAACTAGTTTGATAAATATTCAGATCTTGGTGCAATAGATGTTGCATTCTTATACGAAACTTCATGAATACAAAATGTATTTTATGTGCAGATTTTCATATTATACATATTAATTTTACTTTATGAAATTAAGTTTCAATACACATTTAGAGGCAATTAATTATAATTCTGTTACATTAAAGTTATACTATGCGAAAATATCCAACACAAGACAGTGTAAAATAAAGTCATCGTTATTATTTTAGTGAAATGAATTATACCGTCTCTTATTATGATATGATTAATTTCCGTAATAAAATATGTACATTTTAAGTTAACATTTTATCTTTTGTTGATATTTACTGAAAATGCCAATGGAAAACATAAGCTAGTTTTGAAAATTTCAGAACTTTAAATACTATATTTAGACACTTTTTCCATTTAATTTCTATTTCTCCGGAAACATCTATACAAAAAACTATCTGTAGATTATAGGATTGCTATTTATTAAACAATTTTAGTATACAAATGCGGTTTTTAAATTCATTAATACTGAAATAATATGAATCTATCTTAAAGGTGATGTAATAACCATAGCAACCTAGAATCATTACCTACCATGGGATATCACTGAATTAATTAAGTTTGATAGTATTTAATAGAATGAAGAAAACCTTTTTTAATATTTTTTAAAGTTTTGATTCGACTTTCACTTAATTTGAAATGATTCGACAAAATTCTGCAACGATTATTATATATATTAAATTTCAAACCATTCGGTTGGGTAGTTTTTGCACTGTTATATGCGGACAGACGGACGGAACAGACGACGACTATATGTGTACGTATTTATATAATTACGAACGCACCTAATGAGTCAGAAAATGTTTCAGAGAGTTACTTCGTTGTTGAGCGTGGAAAAATATGTTTTTGAGATCCGCTTTAAACGATAACCTTAACGAACTGATGTTATCTGTATACCTACTAGAAATACTGACATGATGTCTTCTTTTTATTTATTTATATATTTTTTTCTTTTGTAGTTTTTTATTGCAAACTCTCATTTTTAACTTTCTCCCAATTTTAACGCGCCGAGAAAACGAAAGAGGATCTTGTCGGCCATCGCTCTCTGTCTGAACCCATTTCTTTACATCTTTCACTTAAAGCTGTTCGAGATAAGGACATGCCTCCGTTACAAGTTACTGTGCCTCGGATACAAAGCAATATTTATTAAATAGCAACATTCTTGATTCATCACAAACTATATCGTTTATGACAGCAATAAACAAGAACGAAAAATCACGCGTGAAGTATAGATTATGAAACACTTTCCAACGCATCCAGAATACAAAACTTTACAGTTTACCAAGTAAACAATTTAGAAAACGCATAAAACATTTGAAAACCCAATTTCAGCAATAACTACACTGCAAAAAAAAGTGTTGATTTTGCAGTATAATACTGACATCCCAGCTGCCAGTATTATACCGTAAAATTAACAGTAATAAACAGTAAAATAAGCAGTAATATGCTGTCCTACTCTGCCGCGCATTCGCGGTATCGTATTACTGCTTATTTTACTGTTTATTACTGTTAATTTTACGTTATAATACTGGCAGCTGGGGTGCCAGTATTATACTGTAAAATCAACACTTTTATTTTATGCAGTGTACCAATAATCGAACAAAATATCAAAATATAATTCTTTTGTGCAGCCCTGTGCATGATCTATAAAATTGTATGTGTACTACACAGTATGCTAAAATTTATTTTAGTTAGGAAATATATAAGCACAATTGAAAATTCCCCTTCAGCAATTTCCTTCAGTAAACGGAAATGAACGTGATATCGTTTGAGCAGCCCTGTATATGATTTATAGAATGTATATACACAAATTAATATTACAAATTTGTTTACATTTAAAAACGCGTACCGCAAATGAAAACGAGGTTTCAACAATTATTGTTCATAGACAGTACTGTAACCGAATTATTTTGCGTATCCCTTTAAATGAACGATAATTTCTATGCCCGCCATAGTCTACAGTAAGCGCTTTGTAGTGCACTTCTGTGATACGTATCAATTTGAATTTGTTTAAAATAGTGTAATAATATTAAAATACGCCGCAAACGATTTTAACCCATACAGCGTAATGTAACGGAATTTTTTTGAGTGTCTCTGTCAATGAACCATAAAAGCTACACACTTTATTTTCAATGCTAAACATGTCATAGTAAACCCCAATAACATATATCAATTTCATGGCAATCCGAATATATTTATGCGAGCTAAAGCACGGGCAGACGGCAGGCAGACAAATCGAATTTATAAACAATTTTCAACTATGTTGGAAAGAGGTAAAAAGAGAAAAAATCTATCATATTCATTTATGTCTCTAAAAATTTGAAGATTGTTTTTTTTACTGTAATTGCAGAATAAATCTAAGTTTTAAGAACATGTCTTGTATATTGAAATCCGACTCTACGTATTTAGTTCACATGTACTTCTCCGACAATATGACCAATCGCGACATGAAACGCGCAACAATTACTTGTATGGATCCAAGGTTGGTATAACAGCTTTGGAATATTTTTAATTTAAACCAGAAGGACCCGTGCGAAGCTTTTGCACTGCAATCTTTGAGGTTATTTCCTGGTACGTTTTAGCACTAATTTTTAATGAACTGATTTTTTTTTTTAAATCAAACAACGCGTTTTAACAAAATATGGGTGTACTATCTCAGAAACTGTTCAAAAACTTTTCGAATGATACCTCATTCATCGTTGTATGTTTTATATGTACCTAGGAAAAAAGATGTTGAAAACAGAAATAATATATATGATTGTTTGTGTATAAGAAAATGGGAACAGATTGCCAGAAAATTTTTTGCCAAATTTTCTTCTCTCACCAAACCAAATATTGATTTATGTATTTAAGACATTTCTGGAACAGTTTTGTAAACTCTGAGGAAATGCTTTCATATGAATTCTTTAAACGTCAGATTCAGTGAATCAATTACTTTAAAATTCGCTTTTTTTTCAGTATAGGAGTCTTGACAACCTAGAGAAATGGCCAGGCCATTTCTCTAGGTTGCCAAGACTCCTATACTGAAAAAAAGCGAATTTTAAAGTAATTGATTCACTGAATCTGACGTTTAAAGAATTCATATGAAAGCATTTCCTCAGAGTTTACAAAACTGTTCCAGAAATGTCTTAAATACATAAATCAATATTTGGTACACCAATTTTCTGCGACCCTATGGGAACTTAAACATGGGTTATTCAAACTTTGTGGTTCAACAGCCATTTAAGTGAAGTCAGACTTCGCTGGCGTATTAACAGCTTAATGAAATATTAAAAAATAAATACTTACAATTTTTGTGAATCCTAATTGGCTGTATATCTAAAAGAAGATAATTCTTAAATTACGCAATCTACTGGTGCTCCGATACAGTACGCATATACACAGTCATGATTAAACAAAGTAAACACATAAACAATAGATGACGCACGCGTAAAAAATAAATAAAAATCTGATTAAAAACTGGATATTTTTCAAAAAGTACGAGCAAGAAATAAATTAACAATCGTATTTTAATTGCTTTATAGGATGACGTCATCTGATAATTCAGTATTTTATTTTTCTGGCAACACTGGTTTGAAGGAAACCTTTCATTTTCAATTATGAAAACAATGCCGATTCAATTTTTAATTAACTGCAATTTTTAATCAAAAACATGTTTTAACGAAATGTTAAGTGTGCTATGTCAGAAGCCTTTTCAAAATCCTTTCATATGCTATCTCATTCGTTGTTCTGCGTTTCGTATTTTCTTAGAAAAAGGGATGTTAACAGGAAAAATAATATATATGATGATTAACTTCCGTAATATTAACATTTCTTTCAAATGTTAATGTTTTTTTAACAATGGCATTTACTTTATTTCAATTTGTTATCTGAAAAATGGGGAAAGTAATATGGATTATAAATTTTTATTTATTCCATTTTCTCATTGAAATTGAAAAGAAAAAATATTATCAATTTGAATGGATGCAGGCCCGTACAGAGGAGAGAAGAGCCGGTATAAATTACCAGTGCCCGGGTCCCTAGGGAACCCGGCTTTGGTACTGATTTTTAAATAAATACCAGAAAAAGTAGACTGGTATTTTTTACATAAAAATTTTAATTAAAATAACTAATAAATAATAAAATTCAAAAGTCGGAAGTTGCTTGAACGTCTTTACCGACTGGTTAGGAGGGGGCGGGGGGTCATGAAATATTTTACGTTCGAAACAAACTTCAGCTTTTATTAAAAATCAGCAGAACGCACATAGCAAAGGTGGAATCATTTATTTATTTATGTTTTATAGAACAAATATTTTCTAAATTGTAAAACAAAATAACAAAAGCTGCAATAACGTCAGGCAATCGCCGCACAGTGTAAGATTTTGCGAATCTAGCGGGTCAAAATTCAATTTATGAAAATTATTGATATTACTTAAATAAAATTGCACTTACTATAGATAAAATGGTTCTATATTATGGAAAAATATATATTTACTCGTTACATTGTACATTTTACGTCATTATTATTACATTATCATAATCATAATAGAAAGAGTTTTCGCCATTTCCATTTATTGACTTTTACGCAGTGTTATTTTATTCGGTGCAGATTTAAAATATATACATACAATACCTACCATTTACAACAAGGAGAGTTTTTTTTAGTAAATAGTAATTAAGTTATTAGATACTGCCATCGCTGTCAGTGCCATCATTAATGTTTTCGGCACTGCCTTTTTTTTTTACACCCAATCTATAACCAATATGTTAAAGGCATTCCATAAATCTTATCTGTGCATGTAGTGTCAATAAGCCCCAATAAAATGTGTGAGCATTACTCGTATATGTTCGAATCAATTTCAAATTATTCATAACCTTAGAAGTTGCGTTACAGATATATCATTTTCGGGTTGCTTTATTTAAATATAGAATATTGCACACTTGGCCATCTACCATTGTATCTTCAAATCTGTACTCTATTTCATTACGTTTGATCATCTAATTCTACTATAGTTGGCACAAGAGCATTTCATTTAGTTTCATTTAGTGAGTGTTCTGAGAAGAATGGATAAACCTTTTTTTTCACTATTTTTTCGGTCCACTTGAACAAATATTTTTCTTTGGACGTCCAACTTTTTTCGCATAGTCATTATTACTTCTGTCTGGTATATAGAGATTAATTCTTGTTATATTCGAATCTAGCATCTCTTATTTTTCTTTAAAAAACGTTCTTTATGCAATGGCAATTTCTCCGTCTTCGATTAATGCCAATCATAAACGAATGGATCAGCCGCTTAATCTGGTCTAACATAACATATGAGCAATGTTGAAGTTTATATTTGTGTAATACATTGTCTATCAAGATACTTTTAGAATTCACTGGAAATGATTTATGTCCAATAACATCATTTATAAATATCTCATACAATTCTCTTTTTGAAATTAACACTTCAGTACCTGTAAAAAATTACTTATATTCAAAAGTTGCAAATAGTTGCAGCTGAAATTGATTTATTTTATATCTATATGCATATATAATTACAAAAAAATACCTTACAATGTACCAGAGTGTACAAAATTTTTGGCATCTTTTTTTAATTTATCATATGCTATTAAATTTTCAAATAATTTACATATTAACTTACAAGTTTATTTTTAAGAATTAACACTTTTAAATAACTATCGTAATTGTAAAATACAAAGTAAATACATTGTGTTAACGATTCCATACAATCATAAAACAATATTTACAAAATACGTATATTTTTAGCCATAAATATCATTTGCAATTACATCTACAACAATCGCCGCTCTAAAAAGGTTTAAAGAAAACGTGGTTTTGAGCCGACTTTTGATGGTGTTGTTGTGGAGTTAAACTGCTTTCACTTTATCTCTTACTGTGCGCCGCCTGAACTGATGAATTAAATTAAAATTAAATTATATTTTCAATATTTTAAATTTCTATACAAAATCCTTATATGAAAAGGTGTCACCAATACATCATAAACTGTAATACTACTGTAAAATACTGTAAAAGAAAAATAATAAAATTGATAGAAAATACTATATGAATTTTCTAAAAAAATACTATCCAACATATTTATTTTCTAATACAGTAAAGGCTGTTCATAACGGTATTCGCTGTAAACGGATACAAAATCCATGCATTTATACTTTTTAAGGCGAAAAACCTATTTGAAACGGAATTTCCTGTTCGTTTTCGTCTAAACAGGTTTTATTTTATCAGGCTTATGGTGGGGGCCCGCATTGGAACTATTACCTGGGGTCCGCGGTCTTTCTGTACGGCCCTGAATGGATGATGTTTAAGACTCTTCCCAATGTACCTATAACAGGAACAGTGGTTGCGTCAAAAGTTCGTTAGAACTTTTAAAAAATCATGAAAAATAAACAAAATGATGCTAAAAGATTGTATTTTGCAGGAATGGGATTAGATAGAAATTTAATTTTTTTTAAATAACAAAAATGTTTTCGTTTAACAATTACTGATATATGGCGTTTTATGCATAATATGAAGTAGATTTATGCAAATCAGGCTGTCAATAAAACCCCTCCTTGCACACAGATTTTTCATTCGATACCAGCAGTATGCTATCGTTACCAGATCAATCGCTGTTGCTTAAACTTTTTTACAAGAACAGAGAGTTGGCAACTGGTGTATTGCGAAAATTTTGCACAGCAAAATGACTGAAGATGAGAAAAGGGCCTGTTTCATGTGCTGGGACACTGAAGCTTGTCAGACGATTCGCAGAAATGGATCTTTTATTATAAGCCTAATTTGAATACATCTGCTTCATTTTATACATGCCAGTGCAAGTATCGGTAATTTTTTAACCACAACTTTTTTTATTATTTAAAAAAATCCGATCTCCCTCTAATCCCATTCCTCCAAACCGCAATTTTTTAGCATTATTTGTTTCATTTTAATGATTTTTTAAAGTTTTAACGAAATTTGTTGCACTGTCTTTATTTTAGCGAGTTATACTTAAATCTATACTAATAAAAGAAAGTTTCATTCTGTGTGTGTGTGTATGTGTCTGTGTGTCTGTTGGCGATGGCTAGGAAAATCTAGCCCACCTAGAAGGCTGCAAATTTAGATTTAGGTAGTCCGAACCCTCTCCTGGTGCACTTTTACTTCAGAATTTTAATATTTTAATTATTTACTGAAATATTAATTAATATCCACAAAGAACTCTCATAAAAAATACGCTTTTATTCTCTTGGGTTGGTTGGTTCACTGGTTGTTGCATCGATTCTTCACAGAAGTAATTAAATAAACCAGAGTAGCGATATATAAATAAGGATTTCTAACTAAATAGTGTCAATATGGATTGAAGTTATCAGCGTAGAGCCATGCGACTGCCGCACCACCTGTACATGACAAATTACACATACGTCCCACTGATTGAAATATTTTTCAGGCAAATTTTTCTTCATGACAATTAGTCGGGTTCTTTTTTTTTTTTTACATAACATTTATTATTATGATGGAGTTTGTTAATACAGAAAACTTTATTTAACAGATTCTTTTTTATATTTGCGGGAATGAAGAGGGGCAAGGGTCTAATTACATTTAAGCTTCAAGGTGTATTTCTAGAAAGCAGTTACCAGAATTTCCGAATAATAGTCAAAGCCAAATTTCAAATTAAGTTCCTAGCTTAACCAAATGAATCAATCTTTAAAGATGTATTGTGATCCTCCTAATTAGTTATTTGCTGAAGGCCACTTGAACAACGCCCCGCCCCCCCCCCTCCCGGCACGTCCTTCAAGGTTTTTTCTCTAACTCTGCTCCGTTTCCATATCTCAGTAACTATCTTTCCGATTTCAACGCAAGTGATTTCAAACATTATAATTAATTTAATAGTCACCCTTTATAACAATAAACTAAATTTATAAGTAGCGGTTACCACTATTTACGAATAACAGTTTAAGCCAAATTTGTAATTAAATTCAAAGCTTAAGGAAACGAACGAATTTTGAAAGATGCATAGTGGTCCTCCTAATTAGTCATTTGCTGAAGGGCACTTGAACATCCCCCCCCCCCGGGACCTCCTTCAAGGTTTTTTCTCTAACTATGCTCCGTTTCCATATCTCAGCAACTATTTTTCCGATTTCAACGCAAGTGGTTCCAAACATTATAATTAACTTAATAGTCTCTCTTTATAATATTAAAATAAATTTATGAGTAGCGGTTACCACTATTTCCGAATAATAGTTTAAGCCAAATTTGTAATTAAGTTCCCAGCTTAAGCAAACGAACGAATTTTGAAAGATGCATAGTGGTCCTCCTAATTAGTCATTTGCTGAAGGACACTTGAACAACCCCTTCCCCCCCCCCCCGTCCTCCCTTCAAGGTTTTTTTTCTCTAATTATGCTCCGTTTCCATATCTCAGCAACTATCTTTCCGATTTCAACACAAGTGATTCCAAACATTATAATTAACTTAATTGTCACTCTTTATAACATTAAACTAAATTTATGAATAGCGGTTACCCCTATTAACGAATAATAGTTTAAGATAAATTTCTAATTAAGTTCAAAGCTTAACCGAACGAACCCTTTCTGAAAAATGAATAGTGGTCCTCCTAATTAGTCATTTGCTGAAGGGCACTTGAACCCCCCCCCCCTACGGCCCTTCTTGCAAGGATTTTTCTCTAACTATGCCCCGTTTCTATATCTCGGCAACTATCTTTCCGATTTCAACGCAAGTGATTCCAAACATTATAATTAACTTAATAGTCACTCTTTATAACATTAAACTAAATTTATGAGTAGCGGTTACCACTATTTCCGAATAATTTGGTAAGCCAAATTTGCAATTAAGTTCCTAGCTTAAGCAAACGAACGAATTTCGAAAGATGCATAGTGCTCCTCTTAATTAGTCATTTGCTGGAGGGTACTTGAACAACCCTCCCCCCCCCGGCCCCTCCTTCAAGGTTTTTCTCTAACTATGCCCCGTTTCTATATCTCAGCAACAATCTTTCCGATTTCAGCGCAAGTGATTCTAAACATTATATTTAACTTAATAGTCACCCTTTATAACATTAAATTAAATTTATGAGTAGCGGTTACCACTATTTACAAATAAGAGTTTAAGCCTACTTTTTAACTAAGTTCCTAGCTTAACAAAACGAACGAATTTTTATGCATGCATAGTGGGCCTCTTAATTAGTCATTTTCTGAAGGACACTCGAACATCCCCTCCTCTCGGCACCTCACTCAAGGTTATTTTGTCTAACTGTGCCTTATTGCAATAACTGGGCTAATAATGTTACAATCTTCTCGAAACCAGCTCAATTTTGTAGTGTGCCTACTATACAGTAACGTAGGCAGCGGGGACCTGTCTCAGAAGTTCGTTCGGAAAGAGGTTTGTTTAGAACAGAATGATCCCCTGGCGGTGGTAGGGGGTAATAACAGATTTTCTAGAGCGTACGAGCATGCCGGGTATACGGTTCCGAAGCCATCGTAGACCGTGGCCAGAGTTTCATTTTTTAAGAGATTTAAGTTTATTACAAGGGCTCAGTCAACGCCGGGCTGGTAAGCTAGTCGTATTATAAGAAAACACACTTCAATTCACAAAATGAAATATTTTCCTATAATTGCCTAAAAATGACCGTATGTTCATTTCTCAAGTTCTAAAATTAGAGTCCAAATCGTTAATACAAGATTTGATTGTCTCAAATGATGTCACTTTCAAAAATTTCAATATGGAAATTCAGCATTTTTATTGAAAAAAAAAAACTAGCGTTTTACTCTAATAGCTGTTGTAATCTAGTAATTTTCACAATATAATTTTCGTAATTTTCATTTAACCTACATTGGAAATATGATTCCCGATTTACTATGAAAAATTTCATAAAATGAATATTATTATTATTTTTTAAAAGTAAATCTTTTTTTTCTCCAAAATACGAAAGTATTTTATTCAATTCAAATGCAAAACGTTCAGTTCCTACTCAGATAATTTAGCAGATTGCAGAAAAATCCATTTTTTTTTAAATTCACATTTTTCTAAAGTTTCTAGAATTAGAATTTAATTAAAAAGTGCAAATAATTTTGAAATATATAGTTTTATAGTTCCAACTTCACCTGAATCAAGGCAATCGTATTTAAGGTCTCCTAAAATGGCAGCCCGCTAATTGACGTTAAAAAAATAATATATATTTCCCAATAATATATATCTCGGATCACTTCATGGTTATAATTACTAAATTGCATGTTAATAATTAAGGTCCTGATGTTTGTGATATTTGCAATGTTGACTTGAGTTTTTTAAGCATTTTTTAAAGGTTTAGTCATTTCTTTTCTATCGCTTGTTTCTTTCTTTCGCTCCTCTCTCTCTTTTTAATATTAAATTGTTATAAGAATACCGTTCTCAGATTTAAAAGCATAAATCTAGGATTTTCAAAAGATCAAAATGAGCGAATATTTTATTCCAACATATTTGTTTTTGAGAATTTTATAGTAGACTTATGCACTGAAATTCCGTTTTTTGTCTATCTCCGAAAAAGAAAGGAGTCATCACTGTAGTCATTCCAAATATTTTTCTACCTCATTATAAAATATTAATTTAAATCAATACACAGATCTTTGTTCTCGTGCTATTAAGGAGCCTAACTGCCATTTTTCTAAAACTGAAGTGGCGTATTTGAGCATCTAAATTACTCAGTCAGTTATAGCTGTGTATTATAAAAAAATGCTCTTATTCAGTGACTGCCTTTCCCCTCTAATGCAAAGCAGGTAGCAAATTTTCTTGGTATGTGGGCATAGTATGCTAAGTTCATTCCCTATTTTCTGAATTGTGTAAAACTCTTAATCAACTTAAGCGTAAGCGGACCAAGTTCACTTGCTCTGAGGCAACTCAAAAGGCTTTTGATAATTTTTGGTATAGGCGCAGTGCTGATGCTGCGTCCAAGTGGTCGTGCCACTGCTTATGCATCTTGAACTTTCAGTTCTGCTGAACGAAACTATCCCATAATGGAGTTGGAGTGTGTTACTGTTTTTTGGACTTTGTAAAAGTTTCGTATATATTTTGGTTATAGTCCAGTCACTGTGATTACTAGTCACAACTGGTTGACTCAACTAATTAATAAAAATGATTATCTGCAAGTATGATTAAAGAGCGGAACTCAAACTTGAGGAATTATTGTTATTCTGCATCGGGCTGGGACTGAAAATGTGGTAGCAGATACTTTGTCCATGTGTCCTTAAGATACGCAGAAGAGTGCGGTGTTCCAGTAATGTGATTTAACAGCCATGATTTTGGATTCTGGGGGTAGATGATTGAAGGGAAAGGGAATGACCCAATGTTTTGCCAAATTTATAATTATTTAGAGGACACTGACCAAGTATCAAGTTGTTATTCTCAAAGGTGCTCAAGCTGGTCCCAAGATTATCATCTTATTAATAGCTTGCCTCTCAATTAAAATAAATTTTCCATTTGAAATATACGTGGTCTATCTAAGTGACCCGTATCCTCTTCAAATACTGATAGATATCGTTATGTTTAGTAATTATTGGTTATTTTTCTAAATGTTTGGAAATTGTGCCTTTCAGGAAAGCCTAAGCACATGCAGTTACAACTGCCTGTTGGGATAATTTTATTTCTAACTGTGGATCTCCAATTCAAATTGTATCGGATAATGGGAAATATTTTTTGAGTGACATATTACAGGCACTTTGTCATAAGATGGAAATTCGGCATGTTCATACTGTCCCCTATCATCCGCAGAGTAGCCAGGGGTACTAATAAATTTTACACCAGTTCAAATGAATGCTACTCATGTTCATAACCATCACGACACTTGGGCCGGTACTTGAAACACTCCACTTTTGTCTTGTGAACAGCTGTACATGTACATGATTCGACTGCAAAAACTCCTTCTGAATTATTTTTTGGTAGAAAGATTGTAACTCATGTCAACGTCTTGCGTTAATGCCGGAGACTAGCAGTCAATTTTTGGGAAGTGATTTGGAAAAACTTTCAGGAAGCACAAGCTAAAATAAGACGTATTTATAAAGTACAGGCTGAATATCATAATATGCATAGGCGTATAATTGATGTTAAGGTTGGGGATGAGATGTTTAGAAACTCATTTCCGTAGTTCTAACGTTGGTGATGAGGTTCTTTTAAAACTCATTTCCTAAGTTTTAAGCCACATAATCGTATGACAGAGTTTTTACAAAAGTTTGTTGAGCCTTATAAGGTTTTGAGAGTTCTAGATAATAATTTAGTGATAAATATTGATGGTACGCCCATTTCTGTTAATATGGTGGATCAGTTACATATTTATAAGGCACGTTCCATACTTCGTCTTCTCTTTTTTCGACCTCTTCTTCCGTGGATTCTGCCACTGATAATCAGCAGCAATCATCTCATAATATTAAGGCTATACCTTCATAGCAACATCTTCCAACCTTTCAACAATCTCACACAGTACCAGCTTAGAACTTCTCTAGTTATCAGCAACAATTGCCTCTTTATTCTTTAACTAAAAGTTTTTAGTTATGTACAGATTCGGGACGAAATAATACGAAAACTTGTGAATTATTATGCGCCTGCAAGTACAGGTGCTCCACCTTGAACAGAAGTCTGCAACTTAGTGGTCGTGAAAGATAAGATATTAGTCTGTCAGCAACTGTCTTTAGGTTTTCCATGCATAGATAGTTTTCTCTAAGAGACGGTGCAATGTCAGACCTGAATTACTTCCAAAGATACATGATTGTTGGCGCGCATTTAACTGGAGTCTCACTACCATAAACCACAAAATTCCTCAGGGTGTCCAAAATTTCAGTTATCAAGAATTCTGAGAGCATACGTAAAAGACGACAATATTGTGTTTTCAAAGTGGATCACTGGATCAAAGACAAAGATGAGAGAGAAGGATAGACATATGTTGAAACGTATAGTGGCCAGAAAACACAAGCAATCGTTTTCCCAGATGTTATTCGAAATTGAAAGCCATCTGCTGGGCTCTGTTTCAACCAAAATTTTCAATAGCTTGTGTTTTCAGGCCACCATGCGCTGTTAACACCCGTCTATCCTTATTTCCTCTGGTATTATTAAGGATAGAAACTTGAAATTTAACAGGGCTGCTATATTTAAGACTCAAATACACACATAGAACAGTTTTTTCAAAGCATCGAAATTTAAAAGGTGCAGGAGTGAAAAGCGTTCTAAAATTGCGATTTTTGTGGTATTGAAAGAGCTAGAAACTTAAAATTTGTTATAAAAGTTACTTAAAAGATGTAAATGCTCTCTATGAATGGTTTCTAAAAAAACGAAGTATAAAAGCGTGAAATGAGCGAAGCGTGGCGTTCCAAATTACAATTTCTATGGAATTGTTAAGGATAGAAACTTGAAATTTGACATGGATGCTCTTTTAAGACGCAAATACACACACACACACAAGATTTTTTTTTTTTAATTCGAAATTTAAAAGTGTGAAATGAGCGGAAATTGTTCTAAAAACATTCTTAATTACGATTTCTATGAAATAAGGAGGGGGATGGTGGACTAAACTCTATATTTGACATGGCTATTACTTTTAAGCCGTAAATGCTCGCACAGAACGGTTTTAAGGAAATTTTAACATTTAGAAGGGGGGAATGAGTGAAAAGCTTTCTAAATACATTTTAAATTCCGATTTTTATGAAACTGTTAAGAATAGAAAGTTGAAATTTGGCATGACTGCTAACTTTACGGAACAGTTTTAAAAAAATACGAAATTTAAAAGGGTGATGGAGAAAAACAAGTTTTAAACTTACTTTTTTTGCGATACTGGAGGGACTAGAAACATGAAATTTGTCATGGCGGTTACTTTAACTTACAAATGCTCGCAAAACAATGGTTTCTAATAAAATTCTAAATTTAAAAGGGAGAAATGAGCGGAAAACATTCTAAAAACGTCTTAAATTACGATTTCTATGGAATATTACATAATATTTGTTAATTAATAAATTCCACATTCATTTCAAAGACACACAAATACCACTTGGTATATTACCACAACTACACGTTCAAAGTCGCGGATTTTACTAGTATTGCATATTTGTCATTGTATGAGATTACTTTTATTACAGAAGAAGATATGTTAATCTGCCATTTGAGATGTTAAATTATTCTTTCACGTCCTTGAGTTACAACCTGCTTGTTATTATTTGTTTTCTCAGTTTGAGTTTCTGTTAGGTAGTCAGGAATATATATATCTAAACTAATAAAAGAAAGTTTCGCTCTGTGTGTCTGTGTGTCTGTGTGTGTGTCTGTTGGTGATGGCTAGGAAAATCTGGCCCACCTAGAAGGCTGGAAATTTAGATTTAGGTAGTCCAAACCCTCTCCTGGTGCAACATTACTTCAGAATTTTAATATGTTAATTACTTTCTGAAATATTAATTAAAATGCACAAAGAACTCTCATTAAAAATACGCTTTTATTCTCTTGGGTTGGTTGGTTCACTTGTTGGTTGCATCGTTTCTTCACAGAAGTAATTAAATAAACCAGAGTAGCGATGCACAAACAAGGATTTCTAACTAAATAGTGTCAACATGGATTGCAGTTATTAGCGTAGAGGAGCCATGCGAATGTCACGCCACCTGTACATGACAAATTACACATACGTCCCACTGATTGAAATATTTTGCAGGCATATTTTTCTTCATGACAATAAGTCGGGTTTAAGTTGTTTTTTACATGACATTTATTATTATGATGGAGATTGTTAATACAGAAAACTTTATTTAAAAGATTTTTTTTTATATTTGCGGGAATTAAGAGGGACAAGGTTCTAATTACATTTAAGCTTCAAGGTGTATTTCTAGAAAGCAGTTACCAGAATTTCCGAATAGTAGTGTAAAAGTAGTAAGCCAAATTTCAAATTAAGTTCCTAGCTTAACCAAATGAATCAATCATTAAAGATGTATTGTGATCCTCCTAATTAGTTATTTGCTGAAGGCCACTTGAACAACCCCCCCCCCCACCCCTCCCGGACCGTCCTTCAAGGTTTTTTCTCTAACTCTGCACCGTTTCCATATCTCAGCAACTATCTTTCCGATTTCAACGCAAGTGATTTCAAACATTATAATTAATTTAATAGTCACCATTTATAACATTAAACTAAATTTATGAGTAGCGGTTACCACTATTTACGAATAACAGTTTAAGCCAAATTTGTAATTAAATTGAAAGCTTAAGGAAACGAACGAATTTTGAAAGATGCATAGTGGTCCTCCTAATTAGTTATTTGCTGAAGGCCACTTGAACAACCCCCCACCCACCCCTCCCGGCCCGTCCTTCAAGGTTTTTTCTCTAACTATGCTCCATTTCCATATCTCAGCAACTATCTTTCCGATTTCAACACAAGTGATTCCAAACATTATAATTAACTTAATTGTCACTCTTTATAACATTAAACTAAAATTATGAGTAGCGGTTACCACTATTTACGAATAATAGTTTAAGCTAAATTTGCAATTAAGTTCAAAGCTTAAGCAAACGAACGATTTTTGAAAGATGCATAGTGGTCCTCTTAATTAGTCATTTGCTGAAGGACACTTGAACAACCCCTCCCCCCCCCGGCACTCCTTTCAAGGTTTTTTTCTCTAACTATGCTCTGTTTTTATATCTGAGCAACTATCTTTCCTATTTCAACACAAGTGATTCCAAACATTATAATTAACTTAAATGTCACTCTTTATAACATTAAACTAAATTTATGAGTAGCGGTTACCACTATTTCCGAATAATTGGGTAAGCCAAATTTGTAATTAAGTTCCTAGCTTAAGCAAACGAACGAATTTCGAAAGATGCATAGTGCTCCTCTTAATTAGTAATTTGCTGAAGGGTACTTGAACACAACCCTCCCCCCCCCCCCGGCCCCTCATTCAAGGTTTTTCTCTAACTATGCCCCGTTTCTATATATCAGCAACTATCTTTCCGATTTCAACGCAAGTGATTCCAAACATTATATTTAACTTAATAGTCACCCTTTATAACATTAAATTTATGAGTAGCGGTTACCACTATTT
Organism: Maratus michaelseni; assembly: GCA_963931845.1. Taxonomy (NCBI): domain Eukaryota; kingdom Metazoa; phylum Arthropoda; class Arachnida; order Araneae; family Salticidae; genus Maratus; species Maratus michaelseni. Next base: position 30,279,918 of record OZ007587.1, read on the forward strand.
ACAAATAAGAGTTTAAGCCAACTTTGTAATTAAGTTCCTAGCTTAACAAAACGAACGAATATTTATGCATGCATAGTGGGCCTCATAATTAGTCATTTTTTGAAGGACACTCGAACATCTCCTCCCTTCGGCACCTCACTCAAGGTTATTTTCTCTAACTGTGCCTTATTGCAATAACTGGGCTAATAATGTTCCAATCTTCTCGAAACCAGTTCAATTTTGTAGTGCGCCTACTATACAGTAACGTAGGCAGCGGGGACCTGTCTCTGAAGTTCGTTCGGAAAGAGTTTGTTTAAAACAGAATGCTCCCCTGGCGGTGGTAGGGGGAAATAAAAGATATTCTAGAGCGTACGAGCATGCCTGGTATACGGTTCCGAAGCCATCGTAGACCGTGGCCAGAGTTCCGCTTTTTAAGAGATTTAAGTTTATTACAAGGGCTCGGGCAACGCCGGGCGGGTCAGCTAGTACATATATAAACTAACACAACCAAAAATTCTATAAATTTAAATTCGTAACCACACAAATTAACTTAAACTAAAACTAAACTTAAAGTACAACAATATCAAATGAAAAAAAAGAAAACATTATTGACAATTAAAGACATTAAAGACAAAACATTAAAAACAATTTAAAAAACCAACAAAACCAAAGAGAAGACAGGCGGCTTGACTTACAACAAGCACTGCGGTGTTAATCTAGATTTACGTGCAGAACGTTCCCCCTCACCTGTCAAAACCATAAAATCAACTAACAAAAAAGGACATAAAAACAGAAAATAAATAAAATGTAAACCAAACAATTAATTCCCATTACGTCCAATCGGAACACCTCTAGAATCGAACAGTGAATATAACTCAAGTCGATAACTTTTACTTTTGCAAAAATCATAAATAAAACCATTAATAAAACTCGAAGGATAACCCTGCGAACTAGCGATACTTTAATATTCGAACATTTCACGAACCAATCCACCCGAACTTGAAGTAAATCCCTCTATGTGGTTTAAACATTTTACAAAGATGTTCCTAAAAATAGATATGTGGACATTACTTTGAAAATTCAAACTTTTTCAAAGTATCAAAATTAAAACTATTCCTGTTACCATATACACTTGTAACTAGACCCTCTCCATCAATTTCCAAAAAAGTGTCTAAATAACTCACTTTTTGATTACTATTAGACGTATATTTTAAAATCAATGAATAAGGATAAAAATAAAAAACACAATCATTTTGAATATTATTTGTTTTAACATATAAAATATCTTCTATATATCTGTAGAAATATAAATCCTTATTTAACAGTAATCCGTCTTCAAACATAAACAGATAAGTGACCTCTCATAGGTATTCCTCTAATCTGTTTATAAACTTTTTTTTCCTCTAAAAGGTAGTTTTCATAAACGACATATATATATATATATATATTATGCAGTTTGGCAAGTTCTCTTTGAGAGTTTTCCCCTTAAATTTAAATTTTAAACAAGATTAGTGATTTTTAAAATAATCCAAAATTTTAGTTCTAGTATGATGATCAAAGTTAAAGTGAAACTTTCACTGTAGTGTTTTGAAATCATCTAGTTTAATTTTTTGGAGAAGTGGTTACATATAACATGTTTCGGAATTACTTTAGGTTTTCCAATTTCTCTGTTCCAAACTTTTTGTTTGAGAAATTATTCAAGAAATATTTCGAGTACTCGTTCAAATCCTCGTCATCTCTTTGTCTCTTTCGGCGCGGATTTGTGAGGTGTATGTTCCGTGTATTGGCAGATTTATCAAAATTAACTTCGACATCACTGTTTAAGTTTAATGACTACACTGAAATATCAAGATCTCTCACGCGTTTTTAGCGTTATGTACTTAAAAAGTAAAAACGGAACATTTATGAGATCACTGGTGTGTCTGTCTGTCTGTCACTCACAGTCGTTTTTCTCGAAAACTATGGAATGTGGAAAGTTCAAATTTGGTAGAGTTTTAAAATCTATTGACCCCCATATTTATAGATTATTAGCCATTTACAAATATTTTTATAAATAATTTAAGGAGCTAATTAAGTTACTTGAAAAAAATATAAATCTTGTGGGATATCGTTCGAAAGATCTCCTAGCACCGAAAACTCAAAATATATCTGTTTTATATAATATAGTTTCAGAGCAATGTCGATTCGAAAATGTACTGCAAAAATATCCCCTCTCCCATTTCCGAATCTCCTGAAACTAAAATTATGCAAAAATGGGGGCAGTAAAGAGTTAAACCTCGCAGGAAAACTATAGCGAATTACCCTATAGGATCTCCTAGTTTTTCAGAAAATCGCATTTTTCCGTTACACACAAACTTTATTTTACGGGCGGTCAGCGGGGAGTTGAAAGGCGCTCGAGGTACCTATCAACGCAGAGTCATCCAAGGGTTGTTGTAATGACTTTTGAAAAGTATTGTCAGTAAGTAGCACAGATATTAATTAAAAACCTACCTAGAAAAACGTGGCACGGACCAAGGCGGCGTTGCAACATTTTGCGACCTTCTTTCGAAGAGCACTTGGAACGATGCTAATACTTAGATTTTATACAAGGTCTTTGTTTTAAGTAAGGCGAATAATAGTGATAAATATAGTAAATATTTTTCATTCCAATTGAATTTAACCATTGAAAAATAATTCGTAGAACATTTCGAAGTTTTTTACAAAATTTTATTATTTTTTAGCAGCATTTTTTTTTTTGTAATATTGCAGTTAATAATTAATAATTTTTTATACGGAACCCTTTGTACACAAGTAAAACTCGCAACTTGACCAATTATTGTTCATAAAATTGTAAAATATTTAATTAATTTACAGTGGATGTCTGTATCATTTCTGAAAAATATTGAGTTTTGTTTGAAAAATGCGAAGGGTTAATTTGTAATAGATTTGCGAAGTACTTGAGAAACAAAGTATTTTGGTAAAAATAGTGGATTTTGAGTTGTGTGAAAGTGTTGTACTTATATGTTTGTTTATTTAACACATTTGTATTTTATAGTTTCCTTCTCTAAATTTCTAATTTTCAAAGTATGAATACCACCGATGAAAATTTCAACTGTCTGTACTTATACAAGTGATTAGTTTTTTTTTCCAAACTGGATTCCTCTATAAAAGTCACGTGTATCCGAACATAGGACTTTTTGAGACAAAATGTCCTCGGTTGGTGATTTTGGAGCTACTCGAAGTTTACATTGATGAATGGTAAGGTAGTGTTTTTGTTACAGCAGATTATCTGAAGAGGAATAGGAGCCGATACGGAAATCGCCCTTCCTGGAGAGTCTTTCTAGGCAACCTAATTGCTATTTGCACAACGTTACGCAAGTTCGAAGAAAACCACAGAAACCTCCAAGAGGATGCGACATAGGTAGAACCCAACAGTCAGAATCTACCAGCTGTGAGAGTGGAATCTCTCATCTGCTGATGCCATGTGGTAAGAAACCTTAGAATAATAATTTAAATAAATATAAGATTAGAGTTCACGGGGCTCAAGTTAGTATAAAAAATTTATTACTTCCGTTTTAAAAGTACTATAAAAGGAAAATTCAAATTTTGTTATGTCGTTTAAAATTGAATAAACTGAATCGTGTTAGTAAGAGCAAAGTCCATAACTGTAATTAGATAATTTCACGAAGCTGTTATTAGTTAATTTGAGATAACATATGTTTGACCATGTATTTAAAGTATTCCAGTCGACTTTTATCATTTAACATACTTCTCACGAATCAGGACATTTCTATTTTTTGTGCAATAAAACTGCGTTCTTACGTAATTTCAAATCTGTTCGTTGAGTTACGTTGAACAATCATGGTATTTTCACTGAGGAGAGCTTGCACCGTTAGAAAATCAAACTTTTCTTTACTCTGTAAAAAAAAAAAAAAAAAGAAAAAAAAAAAAAGAGGAAATGTTTCTTGATGTAACAAGAAGGTTTACGAAAACAATATGATCTCTTCCGATTTATACACGATTCCAAAAAGCATTCCTTTATTTTTAGAAACTCATAAACCAACAGATTTCCGAGATTTATAGAACCATTTCTTAAATAAATTTTCTTTTGCTGTCTGTAATTTTAGGAAACGTTAAGAATTAGTTTTTACAGTGTGTTAATCAGTTTACCCAACCCGATGTCGACCTGGTGATATCAGTTCTTTGAATTATATCAATTGTCAAGTAAACATTTTCAGCTGAGTAACAGAATTTATGAAAACTAAAATAATAAAAAATGTTAAGTTTACGCTGTTAATTTAGCATGTTTGTCTGTTGATCATGTTTGTTAAACATGAAAATATTTTCTTGAAAAAGGCACCATCCGGAAAACCGAGAGTTCTTGTTGATACCAGGTTGGGAAAACCAATTAATGCACGCTACAGATTACTTCGTTAAGTTTATGAAATTTACAGGCAGCAAAAGAAACTTTTGTATCAGAAGTTCTTCTTCAAATCTGTGAAATCTATTGGTTTAAGACGTTTCCGAAGATGAAGGTATGTTTTTCGGAGTCGTGGATAACTTGGAAGACGCTATATTATTTTTCGTAAATCTTCCTACTGGATCAATTACTACTTTTTCTACAGTATAGTAATAATAATATTCTAAAATTATACTTTCATACGTAAATTTACGGGATTTGACCATTTAGGTTAATAACGCGCCAATTTTCCGTAAAATTATATGATAAATACCCGTGAATTTTCACACTTTTTTCTAAAGTGTATCTAAAAACTTTCTCATAATTTGGAATCTAAAAATCAGATTTAAAATATGTACATGCCATTTACACATTACAATATCTCTTCTAAAGATAACCCTTTCTATATTTCGATACGTATAAAAAGTAATGTTATTTTAGTGCAATTTGTTAAAGATGTTTTTGTGGTATTTGACACACTAAACATTGTCGTAACAAGTAAGTAATTAGTGTGTGACGATGTCCATATAGTTAAGTGCTTCATATAAGAATATCAGTCGTAATGTCTTTATCAATTGCAGAAATGTTATATTAACATTATATTATTATTATTTATGTTAAACATCGCTATCTTTACAATATGGTTCAAATACAATCAATTACTTAAATATGTAACAAAAGTTTTTGAAAATAATTTCAACTTGAATCCAAAGAATATGTAAAATATGGAACTTATTTATTTTCTGCTACATTTCTTTAAAGTTAAGTCTGTTTGAAATACTACATTTATAAATTAAACCCGAGATTTGGAATAAACTCTAAATGAGAAAGCCGTGTCTTTGGGGCTTTTAAACTAATAGCAATTTCTTTTGCCTTAAAGGATAACATGAAAACACAGCTGATTTTTTTTTCAAGACTTGTAGTAAGGTCGACGATCCTTGAACCAATTTTTTCCCTCATTAATCGATGCCACTGCGTTATGAATAACTCCAAAGGCAGATTGTGTATTTTCTACTCCCTTTTTTCCGCATTCTTTTGTTTTAACCGAATTTATCGCGTCCATATGCTACTCTGTGTTTGACATCGATAGTCCAAAAACTCGGAGCGTATGGGATTAGATAATTGTACTTTAATTTTAGAGTGAACAGTTAACTGATTTTGTTCTAAAAAAAATCGAGGGTTAATTTCTTTTAAAGCCAGTTCTCTATTTAAAAATAAAAATAAAACTGCCCAGTTAAACTGAGGGCATTGAGCTCACAGGCTATTCACACTAATTGTATGGTATACTGTTATTTCAAAAAATTTGAAATAAGCCCCTCGAAAAATAAAGAAATCGACAATATATTAAGGGGGGTTCATCCCCCGTTACCTCCCTCATAGTTAACTAATTAACCCCTTAAACTAATCAGGAAAGCCTCTAATTACAATGAATATATATACAAAATTTGAAGAGAATCGGATAAGTCTGCATGAAAAATCCATTTATTTAAATTAACGGGGGATTAGCCCCCACCTTTCCCCCTTTATACTTAACCAATGAATCCCCAAAATTATTCACAGAAAAGCGCATTATCAAAATGAACCTATATACAAAATTTGAAGAAAATGGGATAATTCTGCATTAAATACCCATTTATCTAAATTAAGGGGGGATTAGCCCCACATTCCCCCCTTCTATACTTAACCAATGAACCCCCAAAACTAATCAGAGAAGCGCCTTATCACAATGAACCTATAAACAAAGTTTGAAGGAAAACGGATATTTCTATCAAGAGTTATCGTGTTATGTAGATACGTACATACGTACGTACGTACATACATACATACATACAGAACGGGTGGGCACATTAGCTCTCAGGCTTTGATAGCCTGTGAGCTAATAAGTCTTTCTATTCTTAATATATATATATATATATATATAATACTGCTGCAGCAGCCGGGATTGATTGTCTCAAGTATCGTGCCTTTTTCAATTTATGGGCTTATCCTTCAAAAACTATTGCTTAAAAAAAACATCCACACTAGTCGTTTATAGAGAAATATATGATAACCATTGTGAAGCAGGCAGTTTTAAATCAAAGTTGAGACGGCCAAGATAGCTAAGTCACATAAGTTTTATAGGATCAGAAGCAATGCATAACAATTTAACCATCTTTTCAGGTATATACTTGACTAGATTGTTGTGTACACTGTTCAATCCCTTTTTTAATTTGGCTATTCTTTCGAGTTTTTTTAAATCTTAAAATTTCATTATCTGAATAAATTTATATTTCGAATAGCCGCTATCTCTACATACGCGGCGGCAAAAAAGTGGCTATTTATACTTTGCCAATAACAACGAGTGGTTTGTTTTCACTGATTTGCGAAAATAAAAAAAATATATTGGAGGCATCGATTTAAAACTTTCCACAATGTAGAAAAACTTTCTGCATCCAAAAATCCATTTTTTTTGTAAAAATCGGCCCGTAATTTTTCTTAATTTTTGCAAAAACTAGCTGCTTTCTGAAAAGGAAACAAAATAAAGTGCGAAGTCAAACCAAAAGATGCGCCATTTGTTTCTGTATGTATAAAACGCTAAGGTACGTGTCGGCGAAAAAGAGATTATTTTTCTGTTCCGCATGGCAACGAGTGGTTTGTTTTCACTAATTTGCGAATATTAAGAAAAGTATTTGAGGTGTCGAATTAACAGACACCACACACATGTAGAAAAATTTTCTGCATCCGAAAATCCATTTTTTGCAAAAATCAACCGATAACTTTTCTTAATTTTTTGAAAAAAAAAAACTAGTTACTTTCTGAAAAATAAAGAAATTAAAGTTCGAAGTCAAATTTTGGTGGTTAAATTTTGGTGAAAGGTGGAATTTGGTCGTAATTTAAATATCGCGTTAATGTTAAAGATATATAGATCTCGCGCCCCTGGCGGTGAAAGGTGGAACTTATTTATTTTTTAAGCGCGTCAGCGGAGACCTTCTCCGGAGGTTTGTTTAAAAAAGAATGAGCCCCCTGGTGGTGAAAGGTTGAACTAAAAGATGTTTTATTCATTCGAGGTTCATGTGGAAAAATCGACCAGCGAAGCATGTAGCCTGTATATATTTCTTACTGTTGCCAACTTTTAAAAATCCCAAATAATAATATTTCCAAACAATGTGTTTTCTATTGAAATATAAATTTCTACGTAAATATTAAAAATGAAAGAAAACTTTAAATTATTAAATTTTTACTTGCAAAAAGCATTTGATTGTAAAAATTACGCCAAATTTAAAACAATAAGTGCATTTTCATGCATTGAAGTATTTTTTAATGATACATGGAGCATGGATAAATAAAAACCTACATAAAAATAAAACACATACTTTTTGATATGGTACATAAAAAAAAAAGTTTTAAGTCGAAAATTACGTGATGGTTAACAAGAGATGTTTATTTTTAATCTAATTTTGATTTTAATGATCAATTGAAACTTTCATTTATTTTACAGTCATTCAATATAGTTTCGTACCATATAGTTTCGTCAGGGGACATTTAATATAGTTTCATTATTATTTTCATTTATGTATTTCATGTTAATTCATATTATATGTTATTATTTTCATAAATTAGTTATGTGGTTTTAAAATATGAAAGTCGGGCCATGTTTACGAGATCACGTGAATTTGCATTTATAAATGAAACTTGGAAGCAGTGTTTCGCAAAAATGTCGTCATATTTTAAATGAAATGTTCTGAAAAGTTAACTATTTTCAGAAAGTAAAATGTTTTATTGCAATTACACAAAATTGCTTAAATTACATAATCTTTTCCGTTCAACATTCCTTTTACGAGAAAGGGGAAAGCGTGAAATGATATTTTATTAAATGAAAAGATCTTTTAATGCTTATTTTACTCACTAAGTTCATTTCTTCAAATATTATTTATCTTCAAATAGTTATTCAGTTTCTGCACTTGTCGTCCTATTTTTTTTTTTTTTTTTTTTTTTTTTTAAACACAGGTAATTAGAGAATTTTTAGAGATCGCAAGGTTTCGGTAGGGTTAGCGAAAGTAGCGCATAGGGTGCAGCGCCCCCTAGCTTTTAGAAGTAATATATACAAAAGACCAGTGGGCCCGTGCGAGGATTTCGCACTACAATCTAATATATATTTTTTTTAAATCAAAATGTAATATTTATTAGATGCAGGTTTAAACTTCTAAAAAAATGTGATGATAAAAATATCTGCAAACAACATTTAGTTTCTAGTCAAGCCAGAATATCATCTAATTTATTCCATCAAATATGGAGTATAAACGGATCCAAGATTGCAAAAGGCACGAGCGAGAGAAAAAATAAACAATCGTATTTTAACTGCATTAGAGGATGACGTCATCCGCTTCGGGAAAAACATGGGACATAGAAACATAAATCTATAGGTTTCAATTTCAACTTCGCTTTTTAATCATAAATATAAAATAAACCCATGCGGTGTTTTTTATAATTATTACTGAGGATCATATAATGTGGTATTTTATTTTTGTGGTAACAGTATTTTGAGGAAAACCTTTCATTTCTTTCATGAAATCAATGCCGATTAATTTTTAATTATCTGCAAATTTTAATCAAAAACATGTTTTAACGAAATTTTAAGTGTGCTATGTCAGAAGCCTGTTCAAAATCCTTTCATATGCAATCTCATTCGTCGTTCTGCGTTTCGTATTTTCTTAGAAAACGGGATGTTGACAGGAGAAATAATATATATGATTATTTGATTTGTAAATAAAAATGGACTTTTTAAAGAAAAAAGAATGCAAATACCTGTTTAAAATATTTATTATTTATTTGAACATAAAAGTTTTGAATACAGGGTGAGGCCAAAACTCATTGACACATTTCAATTGTCAATAAAAAACCAAGTAATCCGTGTAAAACGTGCAATTTTGCCGACAATGCTTTTCATGATAGAAAGGTTTTTTTAAGGAAATAAAAGAAATTAGTTTAAAAAAGTCTCATAGATGGCGCTACATCAGTAAAGCTATAGAACGGATACAGAGCATTTATACATTTAAGTAGTGAAATACGCATAGCACGCATGCTTAGATTGAAATTTTTGTCCAAACTATGGAAATCCTCATTCCATAAATTGGCGCTACTCACTTGGTTTAGTTCGATTATACGAGTGAGAGAAGTTAGCATACATTATCTTGGCGATAATGAATTGTTACGCTGCTTGGCGAAATATTTTTGTCAAAAGTCATCTCAGTTAATCAAATTTTTTCTAATTATTAAGATAATTATATATTAAGCATAGATCGAATACTTTGTGCGAATCTTAATTCATAAACCAAAACCAATTACAACGTTGTAACGCACAAATAAGAAAACTAGCATAAAAAACAGCATACGGCCGTTTCAAGGATGCATCAATCCCCTTCCTCAGTGCGAAAAAAAAAGGGGGATAAAAATGAGTCTCTTAGAATTAGGCTGAAAGAACACCAAAACTATGTTAAAAAGAAGGAGTGTGAGAAATCTACAATAGCTAAACATTGTTGGGATTCCAACCACAGGTTTAATTATTCAGAAGCTAAAATTATTCAAAAATGTAATTCAGTTATAGATCTCGACTTTTACGAATCTTACTTTATTCACAAACATAGTTCATCCTTGGTAAATGATATGACCAGCACCCCTTTTCTCTCGCACGTGTGGAGGGATCCTGCGCAGTGACTCCTTTTTTCAGTTATTTCCGGTCAACTATGTCATTTTTCTGGTATATATAACCTCTTGCTTTAGCATTTTCATTCAAGCCAGTACTCGGGGTTATAACCGAGGGGTTCTTTAAACTCATTTTTATCCTTTTTTTTTTTTTTTTTTTTTTTTCGCACTGAGGAAGGGGATCGATGCATTCTTGAAACGGCCGTATGCGGTTTTTTATGCTAGTTTTCTTATTTGTGCGTTACAACGCTGTAATTGGTTTTGGTTTATGAATTAATAATTATATATTGTCCGTATCTAATTAATCCGTATCTAATTACTAGCGTAAGTATACAGAAACCAAAATTATGTAAAAATTATTAGAAATTTATATTTCAACAACAAAATTGATTTTAACACATGCCATTTAATACATAAAATTGAATTCATATGAAATTAAATTAATAATAATTATTATGATATTAATTGTATTCCTATAAGATACTTACAAATTTGAGTGTAAAAAGTAAAAAGTAAATGTATTGCATGGGTTTTTTACTGTCTGATATACATTTGCATTTTATTTTATTTTTCTGTTTCTAAATTGTAAAAAAATCATGAATCCCATATAAAAAAGATTTTTAAAGAATCTTTTTAAAAAATCTTGAAATAAATTAAGAAATTAAATTAAATGTTATAATATATGCACTTAAACATATGTTTTACTTACGATATTCAAACAATTAAGTATCACATAGTAAATTTTATGTAACTGAAGAAGTTATAATAATTTATTGTACACCGCGGAAATCGCATCACACGCAGTCAAAAATATAGTTCATTAAATGTACTTACATGTACATTTTATTGAGTTGAAGCGAGAGGATAATTTTTTTACACATGTATCCCAATTAGTGATGGCCAGAATAGATAATTTTGTCATTCGAATGAATCATTGGGACATGCGCAAAAGCATAGTTGCCAACCTTCGTATTTTGTAAAACCAATCTCCATCAGAAATTTGGAAAAAAAAAGAAAAGGATTTTTTGCGTAGTTTTTAATTTTGCTTATAATTAAAATAAACGTCTTTTTTCTACAAAATTTCTGGTGGAATTGATTAAAAAATACAATGGTTGGCAACTAAGTTTTTGCGCATGCCCGAAAAATTCATTCAAATATAAAAATCATTCATTATGTCCATGACTAATCCCAATAGTTTGAGTGCAATAATCAATTTTATTCACAGATTCATTCACTTGAAGAACATATCAATTTGAACTGTAAATGAAAATTTGTAAAAATTCCATAATTTGAATTGGTAAGCGAGTTGCCAGAAAAAGTTCCCTCATTTTTCCGATGAGAGACATGAATGTGTCAAAAAATAGTGAATTCAGAATGTTCTTGGAAATTAACAAAAAATTTTCATTCTCGTTAAACAAACAAATTCAACAAAAATACTAAAATTGCTCTACGTTACGATTTCCAGTACAATTTCCTAGAAGAATGTTTTCGTAGTGAGTGTATTAAAGTTTGCAGTATACAACAAAAACTATGTAAAACTTCATTTTTCTCCAGGATTCTTTTTAGGGTTTCGTTCATCTCACGAAACTCTATTACCCCCGCTCCGTTCTCTGTCCGTCACAGAGCCGTTCTCAGAAACTATATAGCTTACAGGCATGAAAATTTGTGTACTTATAGTTGGATACCTACTATGAAGCTCAAAATATTAAAATTTAAAAAAAATCGTATTATTTGAATATATAGAGATAAAAAAAACAAAATTCTAATAGCCTTTTCCTATTAAATTTAAACATTTTTCGTTATCGCAGATGATAACAATTAAAAATCCACAATAAAATTCTTTCTACAATAATTAATTTTCTATTAAAAAATTTCCACGTGAAAAATGAAAATGAAATAAAAAGTTTCACCAATTGAAAAAAAAAAGATTAATATGACGTCATATTGGTAATAAAATTAAAATTTTCAAAGATTTCTCAATAATACAAGGAGTATGAGTATGTGTATGTACAGAAAGCAGATTAATATCACGTCATAAGAGAATTTTCGGCAACAAGAAAACTGGACATGCTAATCCAATTGGGACCTTATGTGCAATGGAAAGAATGGTTCGTTTTGTGATGTTTTCTAGCTCAAAATTCTCTAGCCAGTCCAAATTTAGAGCTAAAGTATCTTCTTGTCGGTCCCATAATAGACCTTGTACAGCTGAAATTGTAGGCTCGACATTATCTTCAGAATATTGCCAACCTCTTAAATTGTATTTACCTTCCTCCATTACATTTCTAGCTTCCTGTATAAATTTTAGAAATCTGTCTTGATCAGAAAAACTCGTTACGACATTGTCAGCATAAAAACCGTGAAGAAGTTTCGTTATCATCTCTTTATCATAACAGGATTTTCGGTACATTTCAGTAAATAAAATTCAATACTGGCTGCCAAAATGAAAGGACTACACTTTAAACCGAAAACTAATCGTGTATGAAGAAATATTTTCCATTTTCTTTCATCTTCATCACTCCACCAAAAAAAATTTAATAAATCCCGGCATTCCGGTTTAATGCATATTTGTGAAAAAGCTTTTTCTATATCCGCTATGACACCAAATTTTTGTTCGCGGAATCTAAGAAGAATATCAGGGATAGGTTTCATTAAGTTCGGTCCACATTCTAGACATTGATTCAACGACGGAGATGACTTTTCTCTCGCAGATGCGTCAAAAACTGGACGAACTTTCGTTGTGCTGTTCTCTTTCACCACTGGTCTATGAGCTAAGTAATCCACAGAGTCTATCTTTGAATCCTCAGAAACTTCTTCAATTATGCCCAAAGTCGACCACTGATTAAAAATTTCGTTATAGGTTGTAAACAAATTATCGGAATCAAGTCAATTCAGAAGTCATGGTTTCTAATCTTTTTAATGCTAACTTTTCATTGCTAGAAATAGGGAGATGTTCTTCCGTCCATGGGAGAGAGACTTCATAAAGCTCTTCGTTATTCACAGTAATTGAATCCATGAAACTTATTTTTGATTCAAGTTCCTTCTCTTCTTGGTACTTCTGAATTATAGGATCCGTTATGCCGATTGCAACAAGACTCCACAGGTGATAGTAAATTCTTTCACAAATAAAGCCAATTGCAATATAAAGTCCATTGCATCAGACATCTCATGGGCATCATTCAACGAAACTTTATCCATCAGTGTCCAGCCTAGATATGTTTCAATTGCAACTAAATTGCAAGATAAATTTCTTTTGCGCCCAGTTAATAATCTTCCGGCAACATCGACACAGATTAAAACTTCAATAGGTCATGAATCATCTTCTGTATCACTTACTGAAATCTTCATAACTTTTAGTTCATCTATCCAAGGAACTTTCTGTACCAAAGGAATATTTTCACATATAACAGATTCATTTAGAACATCAAAATTACAAAGAAATTTCCCATATAAACTTTCTAAATGTATCTTGTAACACACGTGCTTAATTCTACTAGTTTTCTTGCCCCCAAACAAAGAATGGGTAACTAGTTCTTCTCTCAATGGTTCGTAATTCATATTTTCAGCAGCGCGTTTTAAAATATAAGACTTCTCTGAACCTGTATCGAACAATGTTCGTATATGTAAACACGAATGAAAACCTTTTAATTTTACTAACAAAGTTTGCAAAATTACCTTGGGAGATTGAGATACATTAGATAAATTAACAGCTTTCTGCTCAGGTGTTTTTTTTTTTAAAGATGGTTTTGCTTTCTCGTCTTTTTAGCCACACACAGGGTGGCTTATTCGTTCAGGCAACAATAAAATTCATGTTTATGAAAAGTCACAGCCATCCATCGTTGCCGCAGGTTAATCTCGGAAAATGAAACATTTGAAGTTACTGAAAAAATTAATAGCTCGAAAAGTATTTGTCACAAAATTGTTAGACAAACCGCGTTAGAAAGGTAAAAATTGTATTTTTCTCGATATAAATTTCAAATCTCATGATTATGCTGTTTTTCAATTATTGAATTTAAAAAATTACCAAATTTCACAATAAAGTACCATAGCGAAACCTTCACGCGTAAAAGAAAATGGGGCTGTTCACGGACGAAGATCAGGCGGTGCGGGTGAAGGAGACTGAAATATGGAGTGAGTCTATACTGTGAACGTATGCATAGTGAAATTGAAAGGCCTGCGTACGAATCATTGATTTGACTAATTTGCCTATTTTAATGATATTTTGTTAAATTCTGGTATTGAGAATAAGATGGTTTTAACCAAGGGCCCCCTTATCATAGTATTAGACCTCACAATCAGCAAGTTTCCTTTGACCGCTATACACGTGGTTAAAAAGCACATGGTTGTCCTGCTATTGGCGCCATCTAACGACAGTAACAAGAGTATTTTTTATTTTGTTTTCCATATGTGTTTTTTAATTTTCTTTGCGGTATACTATATGTTTGTCCTCTTCAAATGAGAATTATTTATTTTAAAATTGTCATATATTCGAGACATTTTTTTTTTCATAACATAAACTTATTTTACTGTTAAACCAAAATGGTTTATTGCTGTATTTCTTTGTGTAAATCCCATAAAGAAAAAAAAAATCTCATTTCATGAGTTTGCGTGTGATATTGATCTTCGAAACAAATTGCTAACATCTATATCTCGAAAAGGTAAATATTTTAATGTAATTTTCTATTTTTTCTATTTTCGTATTATATATAAAGGACATTTTGACTTTTCTCTTAGTTAGAATTTCATGTTACGTATAAATTTATCATCGTTTCTTCTTTCTTTCTTTTTCTCTTTTTTTAAATGCACATTTTTATCTTTTTATTTATTTATTTATTATAATTATTAGTCTATCATTTTATTTATTTTTGAAGTGATGGGACATCATTTTATCTTAACATATCTTTTAAGCGCAAACTTCACTATTTGTGGTCGAAAGTTTATATATATGAAGAAATGAGGAGTTTACATGAGAAGTTCCATAATTAGGTCCACAGCCAATTGGCGTATGTTGCGAGCATGGTTTGGCACTGGTGCATATTTATTTATTTTTATTTTTGTAACTCAGGTACATTCCAAAACACATTGTTTCCAACATCGCTCATGTTTGACGCCATCTTGGCTATGGACTCTATTACGAAAGATTATCCGTGGTTTCATTTAATATCAGATTATCACAAACTTGTAAAAGAAATCTCGCCTTTCGTTCAGCAGATGCTGATGATTATATCGATCTAGAAAATTTGAAAGTGTCGAGCTTTATGAGTGAAAGCAAGCATAATTTCCTTTTTTATTCGACTAGTTTGAAATAACAAAAACCAAACGGTCTTATATAATAAATATAGTTCCATTTAATGTGTATGAATTATAAATACTATTATTGTTATACTATACGGATGGACAGACAAACATACGAGCTGAAATCATAAACACTTTTTTAGGTGCGTTCGTAATTATATAAATACCTATTGTCGTCGCCTGGTTCTTCCGTCTATCTATTTGTCCGTTTGTCCGCATATAACAACGCAAAAACTACCCAACCGAATGGTTTGAAATTTAAGATATATTATCTTTGCAGAATTTTGTCGAGACATTTCAAATTTTATGAAAAACGAATGAAAACTTTAGAAGATATTAATAAAAATATTTAATAAAAAATTTGATTTAAAAAAATTGGTGTTTTTTTGTTATAGGACCTTCCGATGTTTAATCGTCAAGCGATTGAGATACTTATTTTATTACAGAAATGAATCTGCAGACGATATAATTCATTTCACACAATTAAAAATCATCAAGATCTGAATATCTATATAACTAGCTATTGTACGAACACACCTTATTTGTCACGTTTGACGTACAATTTCCAACTTGTTAAAAAATTGGAAAGCATAAAAATGTTTAATAATCACTTAACCCTTTCGCGACGAGCATCCGTTACAGAATTTTTAATCTTTTACCACCGGTTTCTCAAAACAGAAATTTTCGCCTTATTGAATCGCAGAAATGCTGTCATTAAAAAAAGCAACGCTTACAATAAAAAGTTACTGGTGGGAATAATTGAGGATTCTGAGCATCTTCTGCGTCACGTATACGAGTCGCTCGTCCCCGAGGCTAACGAAAAAGACAGGCTACCGCGGTGCGTTTCACTTATCTTTTTTACAGACCGCTAGAGTGACGTGATACTCTTTTCGTACACCTTCATTGGTGGATTCCAGCATCACGTGACTCCGGCGGTCTGTAAAAAAAGATATGCGTAAAGCACCGTGGTAGCCTTTCTTTTTCGTTAGCCTCGGCTCGTCCCCAATGGGTTAAATTATACGTGTCTCCACCCCTCCCCAACTTTCCTCCCTAAAAATAAATTCTTGTCATGCTACGCTTATGGTGTTTGTATATCTTTTTGGGGGGATTCTTCCGTAATAACGTTTTGAGGACTCTTCCGCCTACAGCCAATTGGCTTGTTACAGTAAGTGTAATTTGGCACAAAACTAATTTAATTTTTTAACCAGTGTTGTAACTCCCGTACACATTGAACTACATTCTTCCAGCATCGCTCAAATTTGGCGCTAACATTGGCTGTGGACCTGATATTACAGAAGATTGACGAATACTATATTATGTATTAATTAATCTTATATTTAAATCTTCATTTTCAACAACATTTTTGAAAACTTGATGATAATTGTGCGATATATATATATTTCGTATTTATTTTTGCGTAATTCGAAAAATATTTTTTTAAATTTTGTCAATAACATGAAATTTTTTCATAGTTCCATTTTTTTCTATGCATTTTCTTATGATCTAGTATCGGTAGTATCCACCAGGCGGCGATACTTTCCGGAGAAAGTCAATTAATAAGTTGGCAATTACCGCGGACATTTTCACCCATAGACTTTCTCCGGATTTAGAAGTCTGATATTATGATAAGGGAGTCTTGCTCAATACACGTCCTGTCTCGCGGACGCTAATAAATGTCAGATAATATGCACACCGGCATTCAAGTTCTTTACTTGATTGAGAATTCAATGAAAATGCAAAACTAATAAACATAAAATAAAATGTCTCTATTCAATTTTAAAACTATAACATTTGCACGTTTCGTTAAAAAATACTATTTATCTTATTCTATAGACACCTATATTAAAAAATCGTTTGATTTTACTTTTCAAAGTTTTATTTACTTACTACATCTTATTAACACAAAACAATTATACAAACATAAAACTATTGTTGCCAACAACATCAAAAAGGTATAAATAAAATAAATGAGATAAAGTTGCTGAAAACCATTGAGTTCGGTTGATTACATGACACTCACGAGTAATAGCTAGTATGTTTATATTATAATTTTTACTCTGTGAAAAACATGTAGTAAAAATATGGAAATTGTAAAGGCAATCGGGTTGCCTTTACAATTTATTCATTTGTTGTTTTTAGACCGGGAGGCGGCTGCACAGACAATCACCTCATCGAGTTCACTTCTGAAATTCCAGAATTAGTTAAAACTCGATTCGCATATTAAAACGCAATCGGACTGCCAAGTCATATCTTGGTGGAAAACACACGAAAATCTCATTTTAGCGGTTGGCTCGTAGGTTTATCATTGTGTGTTCCTGCTCCCAGTCCTCCATGTTTTCATACCTTTGAGTGCAGGAAAACACAATGGTAAACCTACGAGTCAACCGCTAAAATCGAGTTTTAAGGTGTTTTCCACCAAGATATGACTTGGCAGACCGATTGCGTTTTAATATGCGAATCGAGTTTTAACTAATTCTGGAATTTCAGCCGTGAACTCGATGAGGTGGTTGTCTGTGTTGCCGCCTCCCGGTCTATTTGTGAAAATGGCAATTTAACCAGACTTTTAGCATTGTTTTTTTGTCAAAAATATTCTCAAAATAATAATCACGACTTTTTGACACGTTCACAAAATCACTGTTATCGGGGAATTTTTTCTAAAAACATCAAAATTGTACTTGCAAATTGATTTCCAGTACAATTACTGCATATTTGCGATTTTGTATTACAGTGTATTTTGAAAAACCTCTAATATAAGAAAGAATGAACGAATTTCAACGTTGGTTATGAACATCAAGGGTTCTTTTTTTTTCATACAATAGCTGCATGAAAAAATCCTAACCTCCTTTTAGTAATACAGGGATCTAAAAGTAATAATTCCCTTTCCTCTAATAAAGACGATATCTGGAAAGCAACTGCACTATATCGACGCCGGCGTTAGCATGTTCAAAGTAATCGAAAAGTATTTTCTTCTATGCTTGAGATAAGTTAAATTCGCTGTCTAAAAAAAAAAAAAAGAATAAAAAAAAAAGAAAAGAAATTTGTTATTATATAAATTCATTTAAACAATATTTTGAGAAAAATGGTGCAGTTTAATTCATTTTTAGAGTAATTCTTGTTTTTATGCACCTACGATTATTTGAATTTTCTTTTTAACTACCATTATTCAAATTTTCTCACTGAAACTGAAATCCGGATTTAAAAGTTAAGACTTTCCATTGCATTATTTATTCAATGATAAATTTGGAAAAGAAGTCATTAAATTTTTGGACCATTTTTCTAAACGCAATTTGACTTGAAGCAGCATATTTAAGCAGCATATTGCATCTATGCTAGAGAGTTTCATTTATTATTTATATTTCAAAAGGTATATTTAAATGGTATAGAATGGTATTTTTCATTTAATATTAAGGATTTATGAGCCTTAACGCCCAAAATTGGTAATTGATAAAGATAGGAATTTCGAAGACCAGCAATGTTTTAATTATGACACCAGTATACTTTTAAACATAGATAATTTTTAATGACAAAGCTGGAAATCAAACAATTAGCAGTAGTAGATTACTCACTTGTGATATAACAAAAGATCCAGAGTATTTTAGAATTGTATATTTACAGATCTATATGGATATACACTATATGGCCATTAATGACCGGCAACTTTCAATTTTAGACATTTTGTCGAATATTTAAAAATATACTTGTCAGATTCTTCTGGAATTTTAGAATTAAAAAGAACAGGTTTAACTTCATATTTATCATTGTTGATTTGATAAGGAGGACAAATAGAGGACAAAAAAATAAAGAAAAAAATAATACTTGGGATCACTCTGTAAAATAAAATGCACCAAATGCTCTATCGCCACAGAATATACATAGGCAGACATTGTACAATATGTGTATTCATTTGTGTAAGAATAGCATGTATAGTAATAGAAATATAGCGATTTTTTGTAAAAAATTAAAAAATTCTTGGATGTTTTTTGCTTATAACATACAGGGTTTTAAACCAAATTTAACGCCAGTTTCAGAAAATTTGACAAAATGTAGTAGAAACAATATAGTGCAATTGGAATATAAATATATTAAATATTTAAGGAAATATGGGCAGTTGTATAAAATAATTTTTATCTGCGCATGCGCGAACAATAACAAGGAACTTTTTGCATAATTTAATAGTCAACTCTATGGAGCAACTTATTAAAAAAATCAGTCAAATATCGTAAAAATTCAAAGAGATATCGGCGTTAGAGTGAGCTTTTTTTTAGTTTCTCACTAAAACTCGCTGAATGATAAGGGATTTTCCACAAATTGCCATTTTTTATTTTACACTATTTTCCAATTTTTAATGATACTTTAGTTCTCTTTGAAAAACACCCTAACGAGCTTATTCGAACAAAGAAAGAATTATCAAAATCAAAGGATCCATTCCGAAAGTATTATAATCTGGTGCAATAAAGTTTTCCAAGCCGAACTAAAGTATCAACAAGTGAGTAAGTGTGATCGAAGATCGCTCAAAGGGTTTCGTTTAATATTCCTTTCAAAACACTTTATCCTTTCTTTAATAAATTCAAACAAATTTCATTTAGCAAAAAAAAAAAAAAAAAAAAAAAAAAAAAAAAAAAAAAAAAAAAGTAATGTTTTTTATAAAGTAAAAATTTACCGGTCTAATTTTTCTTTTTTTCGAATATCAAAACCATTCCGATAGCGGTCTAAGCCCGCTATTATATTCTCTCCCTATAATATCTGTCATGCGGACTAAATGCGATATTTAAAAAAAATAATTTCAAAATTAAACATGTTGTACACCTTCAAAATGTTAAAATATGCGAATATTTCCATAATCGGATTTTTATAATGATTCAATATGTTTATCAAACTCATATATTTACTATTCTCTATTACTCATATTGATACACGCTTTGTATTATTTTGAAACATTTGAAAAATCCGTTAAACTTCCGATATGACGTCAGATTTTCTTTTTAATTCTCTAATGACGTGATATTAATCTGTTTTGTGCACATACACATACTCCTTGTATTATTGAGAAATCTTTCCGTTTTATGTTTTATTACCACTATGACGTCAATCAATTTTATTTCATATTAATCTTTTTTTCAATTGGTGAAACTTTTTATTTCATTTTTCACGTGGAAATCGTCTGATAGAAAAATAATTATTGTAGAAAGATTTTCATCGTTGATTTTTAATTTTTGGCATCGGCTATAACGAAAAATGTTTAAATCTAATAGGAAAAGGCTGTTAGAATTTTGGTTTTTTATCTCTATTTATTAAAATAATACGAATTTTTCAAATTTTAATATTTTCAGCTCTTCACAGCTGATATTCTGATTTATACACAAAGTTTCAACTCTGTAAGTTACATAGTTTTCGAGAATGGCTCTGTGACAGACAAACAACGGAGCGGGAGCAATAGGGTTTCGTGAGATGAACAAAACCCTAATAAAAAATGAAATATAGTATAAAAATTAAACATGACAATTTGTGGACAATCCCTTCTCATTTAGCGAGTTTTAGTGAGAAACTAAAAAACAGCTCACTCTAACGCCGATATCTCTCTGAGTTTTTACGATAGTTGACTAATTTTTTTTTAACAAGTTGCTCCATAGAGTGGACTATTAATTATGCAAAAGGTTCCTTTTTATCGTTCGCGCATACGCAGATAAAAAATATTTTATACAACTACTCATATTTCCTTAAATATTTAATATATTTACATTTCAATTGCCCTATATTGTTTCTACTATATTTTGTCAATTTTTCTGAAACTGGCGTTAAATTTGGTTAAAAACCCTGTATGTTATAAGCAAAAAACATGCAAGAATTTTTTTAATGTTTTTAAAAAATTGCTATATCTCTATTAACATACATGCTATTCTTACACTAATGAATACACATATTGTACAATGTCTGCCTATGTATATTCTGTGGCGATATATCATTTCGTGCATTTTATTTTACAGGGTGATCCCAAGTATTATTTTTTTTCTTTAACTTTTTTTGGCCCCTTAATTATACTCCTTATCAAATCGACGTTGATAAATATGAAGTCAAACCTGTTCTTTTTAATCCTAAAATTCCAGAAGAATCTGACAAGTACATTTTTAACTATTCCACAAAATGTCTAAAATTGAAAGTTGCCGGTCATTAATGGCCATATAGTGTATTCAAAAACATAAACTGTTCCTATATTAATCTGTCAGTATATTTTCGCTCGAATTTTAAACAAGAAAACCTCTTTGGACGATTTGCATAAAAGTTGAATTTATTTTTCCAGTGAATAGAATGTTATGTTTTTGTTTATATGTGAGATAAACGTAGAGGAAAATATCAGATTCTGTGGGCCGTTTGTAACTTCATTTATTTACGTACAGTTTTCAACTCAATATATCGGTATCTCATTTAAAAATAAAATAATGCACGTATTAAAGAAAATACCTTGGTAGATCTCATTGTTTTTAAAAATATTTTAAAGGTAAAAGTAATGCACATTTCGAGCTTTTTTTTTTTTTTTTTGAAAGAATATTATATACATTCTTCATTAAATATAAGAATTATTCTGAATTTACATTAAAATTAGAAAGAGTCTGTTCGAATTATTATTTTATTTTCTGGTTATTATTTTTATGTAACTGCTGCTCTTTTCTCCGATTAGTTAGCTTTGAAAAAAAAAACTATGTATTTGTCATGTTAATATAACTATCAGAGCTTATATAACTCATCTTAATATAACTCATACTGGGTAGTTAATCCACCCAGTAGAATGTTAGCTACAGTTTGTTGAACTTTGTGTCTTCATTTTTTCGTTTAAAGTTAAATAAAAAAACTACAGTAAGGTACAATAATTTTTTGAATGCTATCATTTTATTCGTCTCGTCGAGTTCTATCTTTCAAAAAAAAATCCCAGTCGTATGTCAACTGGTTCGCCAGAAATTTCAGAAAAACGTTTGCATTTTCTATTTCTTAAACATATTATAGAAAAAGCTACCACGTTTACTATGATAACTAAACTCTGCAAAATTTGGGCGATGAATCGCCAATTGTGGTAAATCTGCCCTTTTGTGTTTAGTTTGGACTGTTCATTACGTTATTTCAAATATTTACTTTGCATTATTATAGCAAACAAATCGTATTATTATGTTATATGCTTATAGATTAGGAAAAAAATATATATATATATGCTTGAAAATTATTTAAAACGTCTTCAAAAATCGTTACAATTATAATTTTCAAAAAAATTTTGTTTGAAAGTACATTTTTCGTTCAAATTGGCGCTTTGAAGATTGAAATTATGCAATATTTGGGAAATTCAAATCGCATATTGTGACGACTAGTGTTGCTTTTGATATTAGCGTAAACGCTGTTCTTAAATTAAATTTGGCTACTTTCTGACACATTTGTTGATTAATTTTTATGAAAAAACGGATGGAATTGGAAGGTGCTCATACTTAGAAGCTGTGTAATCAAGCTGCTTTTTTTTTCATTTTTAAGTAAATACGGAAGATTTTTCAGAAAATGCTGTTAAAGGTTACGTTTTGGAACAGAATTTCCCTACGCGACAGCGCGAGAAAGAGAAAATAAAAACTGATGTTGAGAGACAACAATCGCTTATAACTCAAGCTATGTGGTCATTTATTGGAAAATGAAAAAAACTGTTCGATTACAAATCATTTCAATAATCATATCTGCAAGTGTCATGCTTTTAGCGTTTAAAAATAAATTAGCCAGCAAGTTACACGTTGTTGAGTGGGGAAAAATACTTTTTTGTGGACCGCTTTAATCACGGACACGTTTCTGCTTTATAACATTATTTTAAAAAGAAACACTTCAATATAATTACTTACAGGATAAAAAGAAAGGAGCAATAAAAAAAAACTCTCATGAAAAAGGAAATGTGCTAGACATTAAAAAAAAAACGAGGAAAAACTTTCTCCTTCTAAAACACGAACAGAAGAAAAGAGCAATGTATTCTCTGCGACGAAACGTTAAGTCACTTTCCCTGGGTCAAAAAAGTAATCCACCAAAGTGAAAATGGAAAAAAAAAATCACGAACTGTAAGTCTGCGCACGAAAACAAGTTCTCACGAATACTAGTTGGAATAAATATTCCTTTGAAACCGAAATATCAATGGAATCTTACTGTGAAGAAACGATTTTCTTTAGTGTCCACATGCGTCTGTTTGTATGTCTGTCTCGCCATAACAATCACCAGGGCCCGATTAACCTCTGAATCGGAGCTTGGTATAATTTTGGGGCCCCCTCTCATATGGCAAAAGTTTTCTTAGTTTTTCATTCATGAAAACTCATCAATGATACTAATATTATTCTCGGGAGTAACTCAGCCAATGTCATATATACTATATTAAACAGCTTTTTTATGTTTCCTTGTGTATACTTCAGATATATTCATTACCTATAGCTGTATGCTCAATTTCCCGGGTGGTCTCTAAGCAGGCACACCATGATGCTGTATGATTAATGCTACATGAAAACGATTTTCACGATAGCCATATCTCATGGAATTGAATATCATCAAAATTGATAGTCAGTTAGACCTTGGCATAAGTTGGAAACCTACTGATGACATTCATACTTCTTTCTCATGAAATTTTCACAAAATTTTACAAAATGTTCACAAAATTTCATAAACTTTCTTTTCTAACAAAATTAAAAATACAATGTAAAAAAAAACGAAAATGCGAATTAGAGGGTCCTCTTCGCAGTCATTTTGGGACCCCTTTTAAATTTTTGAAGGGAAGCATGTGCTCCAGGTGCCTTTTGGATAATCAGACCCTGACCATCACAAGAATCCAATGAACTTGAAATTAGGTAAATGTGATGGTGTGGTATTCGGAATCAGTTGTGTTGTTTCCTACACTCTTTTATTTAACCCATCCTGGTTTTTGTGTGTAAAGGTGTAATTTTGTAATAGATTTTTAACTCACATCCTGATATGCTATAATTATAAATATATATATATATATACATTTACAAAAGTGTGTTTCCGAACGCAATACACCATTTTAATATTTTTAGAACTTGATTATAAATTAATAACTTTTTTAAGGCATTTTTCCGTTAGCCTGCCACAGGAGATAAATCACCAAATATTCTTTATGGTTTACCAAATGTTTATGTGTTACAAAAAGAATGGATTATATTATGCGTAAAAAAAGGCTAACTGGGTTTGAATCTGCAACAATGAAATATTTTAAGTACTATAAAGTAGAAAATATAAATTAAAAATGAAGAGTATAATATGTTAAGTAAAAAAAAACGCTTTAATCAATTAATAGATTCATATTCATTAAATTATGATTATACTTTGAGAAATCAATTTGGAAATTCTAAATGATGATATAAATAATGCTTGTTAGGGTTTCGTTCATCTCACGACACCCTATTAGTCCCGCTTCGTTGTCTGTCTGTCACAGAGCCGGTTCTCAGAAACTATATAACTTACAGTCATGAAATTTTGTGTACTTATAGCTGAATACCTACTGTGAAGCTCAAAATCATAAAATTTGAAAAAAAAATGTATTATTTTAATATATGGAGATAAAAAACCAAAAATCTAACAGCCTTTTCCTATTAAATTTAAACATTTTTCGTTATAGCAGTTGCCAACAATTAAAAATCCACAATAAAATTCTTTCTACAATAATTTTCTAGTGAAAGATTTCCACGTGAAAAATGAAAATGAAATAAAAAGGTTCACCAATTGAAAAAAAGATG
Organism: Maratus michaelseni; assembly: GCA_963931845.1. Lineage (NCBI taxonomy): Eukaryota > Metazoa > Arthropoda > Arachnida > Araneae > Salticidae > Maratus > Maratus michaelseni. Next base: position 30,305,064 of record OZ007587.1, read on the forward strand.
AATATGACATCATATTGGTAATAAAACGGAAATTTTCATACATTTCTCAATAATACAAGGAGTATGAGTATGTGTAATTACAGAAAACAGATTAATACGACGTCATTAGAGAATTAAAAAGAAAATTAATCTGACGTCTAACATTTTGAAGGTCTCTATACAACATGTTTAATTTTGAAATTGATTTTTTTTTTAAATATCGCATTTAGCCCACATGACAGATATTATTATGGCAGAGTATAATAGCGGGCATGGCCCGCTATCGGTCCGGTTCAGATTTTCAAAAAAACGAGAAAAATAGACCGATAAATTTTTACTTTATAAAAAACATGACCTTTTTTTTTTTTGGATTTATTAAAGGAAGGATAAAGTGTTTTGAGAGGGATATTAAACAAACTCTTTGTGCGATCTTCGATCACACTTACCCACTTGTTTTATTTCCTGTTGCCATATCTTAAAAAAGAAACAGAGAAAAAAAAATATTTTTTTAATATTAAAAATTTATTAAATTTCGCTCGGTAGTTATCAGTAATTATCGGGTTCGGTGCCCACGCCAAATTAATGTACTGTAACGAAAATGTTTTAGAAAAATCATGAATTGCAGTCATAAAATAAGGCGGGATTTTCAAGATAATCATTAAATGCTTACAAAACAGTGTATTTTTTAAAACCTATTTTTGCTTTTACAATTATTCTTGAATTTGTTTTATGTTTTCGGAAAATGAAGAACATTTTCATTCATACGTTATTTTTCTATGAATATTCAGAAATTCACTGAAAACAAACCGGTGTATTTGGATAATTGATTCAAATGTCAAATTAACAAGTAAATCTGCAGATCTGAGACCTTTAGGTCAGCTCTGTAAGTCGCATTCTTAACTGGCTCTCATTTCACAAAAAAATCCTAACAATCGAACTTTTTTTATTATCCATGGTGCATAAGCATATAAACCCCGGAGGTTCGAGAAATATAATTTTTAATTACTGAACAATTTAACAAGATTTTGCACAGTAAAATTCTTCGAATGGTTATTCTGTTTTTTCCTTTTAATGTAAAATTATATTTCTTCAAGGAAGCTTTGTGCCCCCTCACCCCCAACCCCCAATTGTCTCATTAATTTAACATTCGTATGTTCGAATAGTTGTGCTTTTTGAGAATTCCAGAACATTCATTTTACAATGTGATTTTATTAGTATAACCATCTCGTCGAAAAGGAGGCTTTATCCTATACTAATAACGATGCATTATTTACTTGTCAACCATAAAACATCTGTTGGTGTTTCAGAAGTTGGAAAATATATTGTGTAGGGAAGCTTGCTATACAAAAATGTAGAGTAAATTCCTCATTCGAAATTTAAAATTAGTTTACATTTTCTATCAATCAGAGGTTTTTTTTCTTTTGGAGAAAAAACAGTGTTGTTTATCATTTTATAACACTACTTACAACAGGTCTCTTATATAAATAAATCTTAATCTACTTTGATAGAATAAGCATACCAAAATGAACAATAAACTTTTCTGATAAGAGTCTAGCGAAAGAGTGAAACTTTCCAGCCATTTCAAACCAAGGCATTGTTTTCTACAAGAGGAACTGTTTCTTTTTTTGTGTGTGTGTGTGAAGATTATCGGCACGTATCTAATGGAATCTGTCAACTTTCAACTTATTTAAAGAAAATACATTGTTGTTATTTTTCTTAGCCCAAATGTAAGGGTATATTGCTTTTTCTCTGCAACAAGATCTTAGTTTATTATTTGCCAAAATTGATTAAATTAATTGTTTTTTTTCCTTTTTTTTACGTAAAAAGTCAATTATTTTCTGTATTAAATTATAAAACACTGATGAATCGCTATGAGAATGGTTTTGAATAAATTGTACTATTTTGAAACAAATAATTTATGGTTCAAATAAGGTTTACCTAATATATATATATATATATATATATGTTACGGTCAATCTGATTAATGCGGTCATTATTAATAATAACCAGTTATTAATAATGACCGCGGTTATTATTAATAATGACAGGATTAATCATATTGACCGCAACACACACACACACACATATATATATGTTACGGTCAATATGATTAATCCGGTCAATATTAATAATAACCGGTTATTATTAATAATGACCGGATTAATCATATTGACCGTAACTTATATATATATATATGTGTGTGTGTGTGTGTGTGTGTGTGTGTGTGTGTGTGTGTGTGTATTTTTTCTATAAATGAAGCAATGAACAAATTTAGGTTCAGTCTTAAAATATAGGTATAATCTGTACTCGGTGAAATTGTATTTAAAAATATTAAATATTTTATGTAAAAATTTAGCTAATGTAATTTATTTTTATTAAATAACTTAATAAGAGATTTCTTGAGGACAGTTCAAGAGTTCGGTATAAAAAAGAGGGCAGCTCCATTTACGCGTGAATTCTACTTTTATAATACAAGACAGCACCAAAGGGATGCCCTATGGATTGATTGATGCAAGGACGATGCATTTCCATTGATTTGCGAGATCTATTTATATCTCATTTATCAATTCGATGCAAGACGAAATAGCTTCTTTTTTCTTTTGCCCTAAAGAATTTGTAAAAATGGAGCTGCCCTCTTTTCGCATATGACTCTTCAATTAATAAAAAACGCAATTTGAGGTGAAACGTTTAAAAATATGCTTTTAATGATTGTTTACAGAAAATACTTAATATTTTTTGAATCATAACTAGCATAAATGTGGGATTATTTCATCCAGATTTTTTAATGCTCAGACGATATATATGTATTAATTGAATTTCTTAAAACATTTATCAGCCCTATGTATATTACCTTTGGCTGAAAATCATTTTCATTTATTGATCGATGCAATGACTTTAATGTATTTATCTTCAAAGCTTTCTTTAAAAAAAATAAAATAAAAGAATCAAATTACATTTTTTTTTACACTTGCCTCAGCAAAAGCTGAAAATTCAAATGCGTATAAATTATTAAAAGTGGAGTAATCCCATTACAAAAAGCCCTGGACGCAGTTTCGTTTGGAAGAAAGCATATTTTGAGTCGATTTCATTTATTGATTGTTACAGTGATTTTATTTTGTTTATCTTCGAAACTTAAAAATAATAACTTTCTTCTTTTCAAACTGTATTTTTCGTATGACCTTAATCAGCAAAATCTACAACATTCAAATTCTTATAAATTATTAAAAGTGTAGTAAACCCTTTACAAAAAACTCTGAACGCAGTTTTGTTCGGGAGAAGGCATATTTTGAGTCGATTTCATTTATTGATTGATACAATGACTTAATTTTGTTTATCTTCGAAACTTAAAAAAATATTTTTTTCTTTCGAATGAAATTACATTTTTCTGTACACCTGCCTCAGCAAAATCTGAAAATTCAAATACGTATAAATTATTAAAATTGATGTAATCCCATTACTAAAAGCCCTGGACGCAGTTTTGTTTGGGATAAAGCATATTTTGAGTCGATTTCATTTATTGATTTATACAATGATTGTATTTTGTTTATCTTCGAAACTCAAAAATAATAACTTTTTCTTTTCAAACTGTATTTTTCTTATGACCGGAATCAGCAAAATCTTTCAACATTCAAATTCTTATAAATTATTAAAAGTGTTAGACAAATAAATTTTGTAAAATGAGACCCTTTACAAAAAACTCTGAAAGCAGTTTTGTTCGGGTGAAGGTATCTTTTGAGTCGATTTCATTTGTTGATTGATACAATGACTTTATTTTTTTTATCTTCGAAACTTAAAAATATACACTAATCAATTTTTCAGCGGAGCTAAAATTACGCTGTAAATTAATGAAATACAATGGATGCGAATTATCACTTTACTAAACCGCGCATAACCATTAGAGTAAAAAAATGCTGAGTGAGAGAATGCTAAACTGTATGTCGTCTGGATGGCTTAATTGGTAAAGCACTTGGAGCGCTATTCTAAGGGGTCCGGGATCGAAACCCGGTCTGGACATTTTTTTTCACTCTAATGGTTGTACGTTGTTTAGTAAAGTGATAATTCACATCCTATGTATTTCCTTATAAATATTTTTTTTTCTTTTGAATCAAACTACATTTTTCTTTACACCTGCCTCAACAAAAGCTGAAAATTCAAATGCGTATAAATTCTTAAAACTGGAGTAATCCCTTTACAAAAAGCCCTGGACGCAGTTTTGTTCGGGAGAAAGCATCTTTCGAGTCCAGAGCGTTTTGTAGGTTGTAGAGTCGCGAAAGCGTGACAGACGAAAGTCAAATATGTCATCACCGGCGGCAAAAACGAATTTTTTTTCCTCAACCCTTTTAGAAGCGGACTTGGGGACCTCCCACTCGTTAAGTTTTCGATTCTTGTTTCTGATCCCAGATTCACTTTTCTTTAACCTAGTTTGTTCTCTTCTTTTTTTGTCATGCCGAAGGATTATCTTGTGTGCATCCTCAGGCAAAAGACAAAGTAATGAAAGTATGAAATAGATGCCATACGCATTTCTGTAGTTCAGAAAGGACATCAATTGAGAAAGGATGTTTTTCAGATTGTTATACAAAAAGTACGCATTCATCGGAGTGGAATTTGGAAATTTTCAAAGGTTTTTATACTTTGTGAGCCATACTAATTTTTGAATGTTTCTGTTTTTCGTGGTTTTACAATCGTATTCAAATTTAATAATTTTTTTTTAAAATCAAACCGGTGAACATACTCAGCTCTGATGACAATGAAGCAGTAGTGTGTGCTGGGAGATGACTACTTCACCGGTATTCAAATTAGATTACGAGGGTGTCATTAAATAACGAATTGTTTGTTCTTTTTAAACGGTTATTTAATATTGTTATATTTCTTAACAATCTTTTCCCTTAGCTCTGCGCACGTAGAATGTATGATTTGCAATTCGGAATGCAAATTTTACATATAATTTTTTCAATTTTTTTTTCATATTTTTTAAGAAATAATATGAAAGCTAAATTTAATAACAACTTGATTATGAAACCTAATTTTCATAATCGGGTTCACCTAATTATAGAACTTTCACCCGTAGCTGTATAGCTAAGCAACGTTGAACGATGACACTAAAACCTTTCCCCCAAAATTACCTAAGTGACAGTGGACACCCCATAAAAATCCGTTTCGCAGAACGTGAGTTACAAGCTTTAGGAATGAAATGTCCATTTGTATTTTATGTATTAACCCTATTATATTCAATACTATTATATTTCTATTAAATAACTTCTAGAATATTAAACCAAAGTGTTTTCTAGCTAGTTATAGAAAGCTAAAACTAAAAAAAAATATCCTTACACATAACTGTCGACTTAAAATAAAACCTCATGTAAACGACAAAATGATGAAATATTTTGATTAAAGGGGGAAATAAACAGCGTAAAATAATTTAAATTGTTGAAAAAGAAATTCTTAAATAAGCATTCCCCTCAAACACAATTTTGAGGAAGCATCACTATTAGCTTTAGGTGAATTTGATTGCTTATTTGAATTCCAAAAAACTTTAAATTATTTTTTCGACATTTTCTAATTTTACCTGTAACTGGTGATTTATTCAAAACATTTCATATCAATCGTATTTTTGTCATTTCTTAAAAATTTCTATAGATTGTTATTTGTCAAATCACTTGTTGAGTCATTTAAAATATAAAAGTATTTCCCATAATAATGAAGACTGAAATGTGATTCAAACTAAGACTCAAACTACGGTGCAAAATAGGAAAATATTACCCCTGAAGGTTTAATACTTTCCTAACTTCAATCATAAATGTAATGTAAAGGGTGAAGCACGAACACCTGTTCATGATACATAAAAATATACATATAGATACAATTATGTAAACTTCGTTCGTAATTACGCATTACGCCCGGGTGTTTCATTTCTTCGTTTATTTCTTGAGCTTTGATACCACAATTTCTTCGTCTTATAGAATCGCAGAATTTCTACCATTAAATAAAACCAATATTAAAATTCGGAAAAAGTGGTACTCAAATTCCAGAAACACACTAACCCGTGTAATTACCTAGTGAAACATTCGGTGCAAACTACTTACCGCAACGAGTTCGTTGTACTTGCATTTCAGAACGTGCATAAAATAACGTCGGCCGACTTTTCCTGCGCCGCCGTAAATATAAACTGTGGCCATAAAAAAAATTTCTTCTAAGCCATTCTAATATATCATATATCCTAATACGAGCAAATCTTGTGTGTGTGTTGTTATATACAGGGTCATTCATAATTCCCTCCGGGGTTTCGAAACGTTATAGTAAAAAAACGAAGACGAATATGAAAAAAAGAAACATATGAAATTATTCCGAAACTATTCAAGTTTTACTTACATACATTACAGGTGTTCTATGTGTGAACCCTTGGTCACACGGCATACATCCATGCGATAGTCCAGTTCCTGCCATACTCCGTTTCTTTAAATCTGAATCAGTGGTGTCAGTTCAACGGGCCTTTCGTAATAAATATCGAAAACAGGGACCAACTGACAAAACAATTCATGTGTGGTACCGGAAATTTAAAGAAACGGAGTATGGCAGGAACTGGACTATCGCATGGATGTATGCCGTGTGACCAAGGGTTCACACATAGAACACCTGTAATGTATGTAAGTAAAATTTGAATAGTTTCGGAATAATTTCATTTGTTTCTTTTTTTCATATTCGTCTTCGTTTTTTTACTATAACGTCTCGAAACCCCGGAGGGAATTATGAATGACCCTGTATATATATATATATATATATATTCAAATTTTATCTTAAAAACGGCTCTAACGATTTTGACGAAATTTTGTATTCTACCGTTTTGGGGCACCATACAACCATTGGGCTAGGTCACATGTTCATGAAAATTCGATTAGTGGGTCATTTTGGGACACCATGGGTAAGGGTCAAGCTAATTGTACCTAAAAATCGGTTCAAACAATTTTACCTAAATTTTGTATCCTACAATATTCGGTCACGAGAAGACTATTGGGCTGGGTCACATAATCGAGAACTTTCAATTAGTGGGTCATTTTGGATTCAACGCGGGTCAGGTTAATTTTATATAAAAAACGGCTCTAACGATTTTGATTAAATTTTGAATCCTACGAGTTTCGAGCACGAGAAAATCATTGGGCTAGGTCACACATCCCAGAAAATTTTATTAGTGGGTCATTTTTGGGTCACTGTGGGTCAAGCTAATTTTATCTAAAAAACGGCCAGACTATTTGGACTAAATTTTGAATCCTATGGTTTTTGGGCACGAAAAGACGGTTGGACTAGGTCACATGTTCGAGAATCTTCGATTAGAGGACCATTTTGACCATGGGTCATTATGGGTCAAAGCATTTTTATCTTAAAACTGCTCAGAGGATTTGAACTAAATTCAGTATACAGTTGTTGGGAACGAGAAGACTATTGGGTTAGGTCACATGTTCGAAAAATTTCGATTAGTGGGTCATTTTGGTCATGAGTCATTATGTGTCAAGCTATTTTTATCTTAAAAACGGCTGAGACGATTTGAAATATATATTGTATCCTACGGTTTTGGGGCATGAGAAAATCATTGGTCTAGGTCACATGCTCGAGAAAATCCAATTAGTGGGTCATTTTTGGGTCACTGTGGGTCAGGATCAAGCTAATTGTATCTAAAAAACGGTACAAATGATTTTGACTAAATTTTGTATCTTACAATTTTCGGGCACGAGAAGACTATTGGGCTGAATCACATGTTCGAGAACTTTAGATTAGTGGGTCATTTTTGGGTCAACGCGGTTCAAGTTAATTTTATCTAAACGATTTTGATTAAATTTTGTACACTACGAGTTTCGGACACAAGAAAATCATTGGGCTAGGTCACATGTCCGAGAAAGTTCGATTAGTGGGTCATCATCGATCAAGCTATTTTTGTCTTAAGAACGTCTCAGAGGATTTGAATTTAATTTAGTATCCTATATAGTTTTAGGGAACGAGAAGACTATTGGGCTGGGTCACATGTTCGAGAAATTTTGATTAGTGGGTCATTTTGTTCATAGGTATTTATGACTGAAGCTATTTTTATCTTTAAAACGGCTCAGTCGATTTGAACTAAATTTTGTATCCTACGGTTTCTGGGCTCGAGAAAATTCGATTACTGGGTCATATTTGGGTCACTGTGGCTCAAGCTAATTTGACTGCTTTAACAAAATTTTATACCTATTTGTTTCGGGCACGAGAAGACAATTGGACTTGGTCATATGTTCGAGAAAATTTGATTAGTGGGTCATGATATTTGAATTGAAAGCTAATTTTGACCAAGCATAGATCACAAATTACAAATATAAAGTATAATTTGAAATATAAAATTCGAAAATGAGATATGTCTGTAGTGTTCATCGAAAAAAGCATATTCCACAATTAATCTGGTTAACAGTCAAAGTTGGCGTAAACAATATGCGATCCTGGCAATAATGTGCTTTGCAAGTGAAAAAAAGTCACAAAAATGGAGTAAATTACATGAAAAACCACTAAAAATTGGTTCCAGCGTTTTTTAATTATGTTACACTATTTCGAATATACTGAAATTGTTGTACATTACTGAGGTTTAAAATAAGATACTTGCTGTAGAATATCATGTGCACATCATAAATTATATCTATCATATACAGGGCTACACAGAAGAATTCGTAAGCATTACAGAGTGTGAGCGTGGATAGCTTAAAAATTGTTTTTAATTTAATTATATATTTTAAAACTGAACTATATTTAGTATACTAAAAGTTGTTTGCAGAATATAAATAAAGTGCAAAGAACTGGATACATGGCTGTCCATGAATGGTAATTTTTGGAAGTATGATTTTAGTAGTTTTAAGCGTGTTTTTGCCCGAAATAAATTTTAGCTTAATATGCGGCTTGTATAAAAATCTGTAGGTAATATAAACGGCGGTAGGAAAGAACAGAAGTACATTTCCGTATATTGGTGATTTTTAAAGTATTAAGCATTTTATTACTAAACTAAATTTTAGCATATTGTGTGGAACATATATCTATAGATCATATACATGGCATCACAAAAAATGTGTAGTTCTTTTCCGGCTATAGACGGTAATTACTGAAATCTGCTTTTCGGGTGTGTTATATTTTTTCTAAAATGTTTACTTAGGTATCTTCTTTACCATATTAAAGAGCGAAAGTTTGTTGACGTATTCTGGAAGTGTTGGATAGTTTTCATAATCTATGCTTGACGCATTATTTTTCTTTCTTGTTTAATTCTCATTATACAAATGTTCCTGGTCAAATAAAGAGCAAGAGATCAAATTGTTTACATAAGAATAATTTATTTGTAGACTAATGTTATGTATACTACACAACTTAAATAAAAATATCTAAGCTCTCCACACGTAGAACATCAATCTAGATCGCATTTTCATTTTAAATATGTAAAAATATATAGGCTGAATCAAATATTTGTAAATGTAGGGCAGCATGTTAGCTTGTGTCTATGAAGTTCAGAAAACTTATCGTGCCACAGCTGAAAGTAAATCTTGAAGGGATAACAAATTCAAAAGAAAATACTTTATAAAAATAAAAATGGAAAAAATATACACAAATAAATTCAGTTGATAAATTATTCATTACATTGTGAACAATTACAGACGAATATATATTCTGTGGCAATACCTAACCGTCTACTAAAGACTGTTGGAAAGGTACCCAACGGAAAAACCCATCGCTGGGTTTGATAGAGTTGGGGCGTTTAATTCATCAACAACCGAAGAAGCTTTGGGCTTATTCATTCTTCTCGGCAGTAGTCGGGGAGGATTAGAAAGCCAACCGACGCCTATATTGACCACAGAAATGCCTAGCCTGATTATGGAAGTTTATTGCAAATAAGATTTGCAATAGAATTTTGATCTTCAATTACTCAGGCCACAGATCGATATTCGAAAATCGGGCCACGTTATTATAGTTATATGCTTTTGAAGGTGGCTGGGGGCGGATGGAAGGGCCGACAGATGCCTATATACACGCTCTCGTGATTATGGAAGATTGTTGCACATAGGGTTTGATTAGAATTTTGACCTTCAATTACTCAAGAGAGAAATCGAATTTCAAAAATCGGGGCTTGTTATTACCTCTCTCTTGCTAAGATCTATGTTTGTACTAAGTTACATTGCAATTAAAGACGCCATTGCTGAGAAATCGTGTCCATTTCATTGTCAGATTGGAGTGGATACATATGGAGCTTCGCTCACTTTCGGCTTGTTGCGTTTCAATAAGCGTTTTATTTAACTCTTAAACAAAAAATTTCACCATCCTTATAAGGAATTTAAATAATTAACAATAAATAATTCAAGGCAATGATCGTTACCTTTGTTGCTCAGGAATTATGTGAACAACGTGAATCATAAGAATATAGCACATTTTTCACAGAAAATCTATTTTGCAATTATCATAACTATAGATTTTTTCAATAATATTTACAATTTAATGACAAACTAAGAATATATTTGAGAAATAAATGAATACTGATGATTGTTCTTACAAAATGTCTTGTACTGTGCTGTAATGTACCTTGTAAATGTTTTGACTTTCGATAAAATTTCAATATGTTGCACAAATACATTTTAAGACTCCCCTCTTCCCTCCTACAATTATAATTGCTATAAAAAATATGCTTGCAATGACATATATTTTTAGAAATATCAAGTAGCCGTTGTTTCCAGATCATTTTTTTCAATAAGATAGTGTTTGTTCATCATACGTTTATTGCCTCATTGACTCCATGCTTTATGGTGATGAAAGATGTTGGGCTGAAATATTTTAATGCATAACGCATAAATTGAGATAGTTTTTGGGCCGTTCGTTCTTACAATTTGCGTTGTAAACAAATACCCCATAGTTCGAATCCAGGAAGGCAGAAATAAGAATATTCAATGAACGAAGACATCTCAGCTGAAGTTTATTTATTGATATATAGCACGTATAAGATGGTAAGAATGGGGTGGTCTCGGATATTAGAGGCTTAAAACAGTTGTTTTCAGAACAAGAGCTAGAAGTGATCTGCCGTTTGGGCAGTAGATTGTCTTGCCAAGATTCGATATTACATTGAGCCAACAAACCGCAGACGCGCAGAAGAATTTATATGTACGTTAAGGCAATGCAAACTGCAAAAGTGCTCAAAACAAGGTAAAAATCAAGATTACGTTGATGAAATAATCCTGCCATTAATTTTTAAAATGTTAAGCTTTTTAAATTTTAATGCAGCCCAGGGTCTTATAAGTTATATTAAAAAATTATCCATGCTTTTACAAGTACGGAGGTAAAATTTCCATTCTTCTACTGTCAAAACTCACCGAGTTATAATACTTTAAAACGTATAAAATTTCGGAGTTTTCAAGCACTAAAAACAAACAGTTGATTTTTAAATGCCTTGCCGCATTGAAATATGTTTTGCAACGATTACAAATGAATTAACATAAGAAGATCAAAACTTTAAAATTTCATTATTCCGAAACTAGCACTTTACCAAATTACTTTCCGTTTCGTATCCTATAGTAAAATTTATCAAAAAAGTCCCCTATGTCAAAATTAGGCTTTCATATTAAAAGTTTCAGAGTTTGCTACAGTTTCATTATGAAGACGACCCCTAAGATTATTTATTTACATAAGTTGAAAAAAGACATAATATCCAGTCGTTTGGTTATTTTCGTTTTTCTCTTTCATAATTTAGTGATTAAAATGTTTGTGGTGTTTTATTTTTTGTTTTGGGCCCGCTATACATTCCGTACGTATCACCAATTGGTACAGAATTTAAGGAGATTTCAATGACTTTATTGCACCCGGTATATCAGTCGGAAGGCACATATTTTACATCAAAACACAGAATCTGTCTATTTATGAAACTACTTGATTCTTAAAATTCCACAACCTAGATACAGATGACTGTGGGCGGTGGATAGTAGACGCTGTAACTTATCATCTAAAAATATTCTTCTCCGTAGATAATATTAAAAAAATGGTTTTAATGCATTTGTTTGGTTGGTTTCGGGATCTTCGGTCATCTTTTGTACACGATGCTAAACAGACCGGGAGCTCCGTTTTAAGTGGAATCCGGCTCACTGTATATATCCATGCTTGCGTCGGGATTCAAACTAGGCACCTTTCGACTAGTAGACAACTTGGTCAAATCCTAGAACAAGCGAAATACTCGGCGGCGTTGAATTTGGCGAGGCGATAAATGAGTATTTCTTGCTACCGGTTTGTTTAATACATTTTTTCCACACCTACTGTGGTTTGTTCTGGAAATTGAGTTGGTTTTTGAGCGAATTAGATTGGATTGGTTTGTTTTAGAAATTGTATTGGATTTTCAGGGAATTAGATTGGATTGGTTGGCTTATTGTATGTCGTATAGTCGGATTTGTTGAAATACGTTTGTGGAATGAGTTTTGTGTTTGAAGTTTTGTCGTATGTCGTAGAAGGATAATTAGTGTGAAATGAAAAAAAAACGAAATAAAGAAATAAAATAAAAGTAAGTGAATTTTTGTTGATTTTATCTGATAAGATTTTGTGCGCAAATACATAAATTACTGACCACTGCTTGATTACATTGAGTGCATTGTAGAGATTACTGCACAGCAAGTTCCATGCATCCACGGGTTTTTTTCGGTTAATGTACGCGAAGCGTACATATATAAGTTACTGACCGCTACTTGGATGTATTTCATCCATTCTAGAGATCGCTGCACAGCGAGTTTCGTGCATCCTGGGATTTTTGTTTTCGGTTGATGTACACGAAGCGTACACATATATGTTACTAACCGCTGCACGGTGGGAGATTTACTGATTCTAGCTGGCCAAAAATCAATTTTTAAAAAATGTTCCTAGCATAATTTATTTTTTACCTGATATTGCTTAATAGTTGGGGTGTTCTACTCTGCGAATGGTTTTGATATAAATATAATTGTATGGTCCAGAGACTAATGCAAAGATGGTGTTTATTATTTTATGAACGAATCACGTTTTTTGAGTATAGCTGTTTAATCTGATATTTCAAGTAGAATAAAAAATAGCGTTATATTATGGACGCATCTGAACTAAATATGGTCTTTGTCTTATCGGATTTATGTGCATAAATTTTCAACAGATCAATTGTTAATTCATATTTAATGTCGCAAAAAACTCTTTATTCTTTTTTTTAAATTGCCATTTTTAAAATAGAAAAAGTTATATTAAAAAGCAAGATAAAGCTACTTTTTGGATACCATTCAATAGTTTAGCTTATTACCTTTTCGATAAATTTGAGTTTGTCTGCATTTATCTGCATCCCTAGGTTTTAGAATTGTTTTTACCTTATTAAGTTTAAATTAATATTTTTTTGAAATTTTAGTTCAAGTACCATTTTTTTTATCAAAGTCACCAGGATTTAAGTCAATCACACAAATAAACTTTTGAACCCTTATACAGCAGCAACAAGCTCCGAAAAGGTTAATTCGGTTGAAAATGTTTTGTTTATACAGGAAAATTACAATGAAGAACACACGATGTTTTGCAAGCGCAAACGTTTAAATGTATGGCCCAATTTGGCCGAAAGTTGTCAAATGTATATCGATCTCATGACAGATTCATATAAAATATAATACATACCGGCAAATTTCGAGTGGTATCAAAATTGGCCCAGGAAATTCTCGAAATTCACTTTGGATATGGAAAACATGATGTAGAACTTTCTCCATTGTGTCTTATGACTCCCACTATTTACATAAAGTTCTGCTATGTAGAGATAAGTATAAGTATACAATTACATACATTCATATATATATATATATATATAAATATGTAAATGTATAGAGTGCCCTTCTGTCTGCTTTGGACATTAATCATAAGAAACTGCTGCGGTAACGAATAAACATTTCTGTGCCTGTAGACTTAATTATGCAAGAAAGTTCTTGAGAAAATCATCTAATCAGGAAATTCTTTTATATAATATTGTTTTCAAATACTTTCCTAATTAATAAAATTACAAAATAAAAATTAAAACAACTCTTTTTTCTAAAGACAGTCATTGTGTTGTTAATTTCCCAAGATAGAAGAAAAGGCTCTATATTCTGAGAGCGAGAATGAAGAACTTTCAGATGATGAAGTGTTGAATTTAAATTTCTAAGCAACTTTCATTTAAGCTGTCGAATGTTTGTCTTGTATCTGAATCTCTAATAGATTATTAGAAAAATTATTTTGTTTAATAATTTGTAGTATTATAATAGAGAAATAATTTTATCACTTTAAGTCCCATTCTGTTAACAAAGTATCATTAAGATTATCAACACGTACCTATTAAGTAATTAGATTAACTCTTTTATTAATTGTCTTAACGTTTTAAACGTGTTTTACATAATTGAATGATACATAAAATGTATCAAATATATAATTCAGTTTTAATGTCTCAAATTAATCAATTTCCAATTCAAAATAACCATCTCCGAAGAAACTTTGATTTAAAACTTAATAAATTTTGTTTAAATGAGTTTAATATATCATTTATTTAAATAAAACATAGAGTTCAAGAGAAATAAATTGGAAAATAATTTTGGCCAGCTAGAATCGGCAAATCTCCCACCGTGCGCTGATTGACTGAGTTTCGTGCATTCCCCAAATCAAGAATCTAGAGATTCTCCCTAATCATAACCTGTGTGCTTTGTGGCAGAGAACTCACTACTTACCGTTTTATTACTACTACCCTTCACTACTACTAAACCGTTCCTATGAGACTTTGTTTCACGAAGTAAACATTGATTTTATTCCGTTTTGTGAAAATTTACAAAGCTTAAGCAAGGAGGAAAAAATAGCTAAAAATTTGTAAAAATAGAAAAATCCGGAAGAAAAAATTGCTAAAAGTTTGTAAAAATCGAAATATCCGGAGGAAATATAGCTAAGAGTTTGTAAAAATAGAAAAATACGCAGGAAAATATTGATAAAAGTATGTAAAGATTGAAAAATTGTGAAGAAAAACTTGCTAAAACTTTGTAAATATTCACAAAACGAAATAGAATCGATGGTTACTTTGTGAAAAAGCTTGCTCTAAGAAGAACGCGTTCTGATTGTGTAGAATTTGGAGGTTGCCGATTTTTCGGTTGGCGCACGTCAAAAAAATCACCAAATGAGGTGTCTCGCTTGTTCTAGGATTTTGCCGACAACTTCCCAACCACTAGATAACCAGGTGGGCTTTAATGAATTTGGAGAAAACACAAATGTTCTCATTTCACACAAAAATATTACACTGCAGTTATTCATGTGAAAATTATTTGAAGATAATTCTATCGTTACTTGAAATGGCAGGTCATTTTTGTGCAAAGACACGTCCGTTTGATCCACTCTTCAATGCATTGATCCAGTAGATAAGTTTTCTATATTTTTCGCAGTACTTCATATAATAGATTTAATGTCATAGTCCCAAAATTTTTGGCTTAAAGACAGCTGAGAGATTAAGTTTCTCTGTTCTTCAGATTCTCTTGTATTGCGAAATCATAAGACGAACACTTGACTCATCCACTAGTTCACATATTCTAAAATATTTGAGAAATTGGACTGTAACGCATGTGTGACTCTCTCGCCCCTACATAAGTTCTGATTAACACTGCTATGAAGAGACAAATTAAGTGAGGTATATTCTTAATGCAGAATAGAAATTTTATTCATTGAAATTTATTTTATGTATTTATTATTATTAAGAGAACATAGGTTTCATCTTATAAAGCCAGATTTTTTTTATCAAGATTCTATTGATAATGATAAAAAGAAACGAATTTCACTTTATTGGTCTTTTGTTTCATTCCCTTCATCTGCCTTTATTCTTCAATTCCTACTATTAGCTCACACTCTCTGTATATTTATATATCTTGTTCAAATTTCAATCGTTAATAAAATACTTTGTATTCATCCACTCAAGTTCAAATACATTTTTTAAAACTTGTACTGGATGACAATTGATGTTAATACAGTTTTTTCAAATATTAATTCATTAATTAAATTTAATTTTATATTTCATTTCTGTTCTAAAGTATAGACTCACTCCATATTTCTAGTCTCACTTTCACACGTAAAAAGATAATGGGGCTGTTCACGGACGAAGATCAGGCGGCTCGCGGGCGAAGGAGACTATAAATGTGGAGTGAGTCTATACTTTTGAACAGAAATGAAGTATAAAACTAAAATTTAATAATAAAATTTAATTAATTAATTAATATTTGAAAAAAACTGTATTATCGTTAACTGTAACATCGCTGTGGCACTTTATTGTGAAGTTTGGTAATTTTTGAAATTCAATATTTGAAAAACGGCATAATCATTACATTTTAAATTTATATCAAGAAAAATACAATTTTTTTAACTGTCTAACGCAGTTTGTCTAACAATTTTGTGAGAAATACTTTTCGAGCTATTAATTTTTGGTATTTTAGCTATTTATCTTTTATTTAATTTTTAATACATTTCAAAAATTTCTCTTACGTAAGATATTTAGCAGGATATAAATTTA
Source organism: Maratus michaelseni (assembly GCA_963931845.1). NCBI lineage: Eukaryota > Metazoa > Arthropoda > Arachnida > Araneae > Salticidae > Maratus > Maratus michaelseni. The sequence goes on from OZ007587.1 coordinate 30,321,574, forward strand.
GGAATAAATACCGTCAGTGGCGAAGCGTGTAGATCGCTGGAAAAAAATTTATATTTGACCTAAGTAGGAATTGATTTTAAAAAAAGTTTTTATATTACTTGTTTTGTTTGTAAAATGCTTCTTCTGCAAAATGATTTAATCGCAAAATAAAGGTCTTTAAGACTAAATTATTTCAAAAATAAGCATCACCCACTTTTCAACAAAAAGTAGGTTAATAGCAATACTGGTTTACATACTAATATTACAAAAATAATGTATACGTATTGAATTGATTTTGATTAAAGAAAACTAATTAGATCTATACTGTCTTCTTCTAAAAATATCTAGCATTTGTTTTGCATTTTCTTTGTGAAAATATTAAAAATGTTGTATATCAGAGAGTTTAAAAATTAATTAAGCCACAAAGAATAACTATATTTTCATTAGCATATCCATACATCACGACTAATTAAAACAGATCTCAGATCCTTTTCATGTTTTTTCAGGCCGAAAAAGACTTTGAACCGTATCCATTTGAAGTTCATTCATCCATCAACCGTAGTTCTTGATTCCATATCTTGTGATAAAATTTTCAAGGTCGTACTTCAAAGATCTCAGTTACTTCCTAAAGTGAGAAATGGATTAGTTGTTCAACAAAAGTAATCGTCAATTTGATACCATGAAAAAAATTAACCAAAAAAATGTTTGTGTTTTTTTCATCAAATATTAACAGATAATTCGTTAGAAAAAACGTTGGTTAAAGAGTTGTGTACTTTAATGAACAATCGGATATGATACAGGCCTTAGGTCCTCAAAAAGAGCAAATAAAAGAAAGTTTTGGTGGAGTTTTGATATTTGGTACCTTTATGTTTTTGGGGTCACTGAACACGAATCTGAGATTTGCCAACAAGAATTTTTCACGGAAAATAAGTTTTTATTTTTCAATATTTCTCAGTTTTTCCAAAATAACTCCAAAACTACGCATTTTACGTGAAAGCCGACCATATATGAAATTAAAGAGGATAACATTTTCTACATTTTATGTCTTAAGGGGACAGTTTACCTTTTCAACAATTTTTTTATTTTAAAAAATATGGTTCAAATGGTGAACTCACTTCATTTCAATGTTCAACTAAAAGTACATTTAAAAAAAATTAACTGCATAATTAATTAAAATTTTAAAAAAGTTCAAAAATTTTTGATTTTGTTAAAACCTTACTACTTTTTTAAATATTTATATTTTTGCCCAAAATTGTTTTTAAAGATTTTCAAATATGTACTACACAAAACTGTGCATGGGTTTTTAAATACATCTAATATTGCATTTAATATATTTTTTTAATGATATACATAGTGTAAGACGATGAAATCTAACACATTTTCATATACTTTTATTACAAAAATAATAATAGTAATCTGAAGGTTAATTCCATGCTTAGATTTATAACATATATAATAAGGAATATGTACAAAAAATTTTAAATCTCCAGCTTAAATAGAAAAAAAAGCCTTAACATTTTTAAAACATGAAAGTGGAGAAAATATGAGCACGGAGAAAAAGCCATTTAAAGTTTTTATTTGTGAAAAAGTAGCCCTTAAACATCAATCCTGTACATATTACGCATACAGCATTGTAAACTGTGTTAATGTAAGTAATATAAAACATTTCATGTACATATCATTCATAAAAAAATTTCATGATGGTAAAAAACAAATATCTGTAAATGAAAGAAAATGATCGAGAAAGGCGTTTTTTGTTTAAAATGTACTTTTGAAAACAAATTTAAAAAAATTAAATGTGAGACACTATCTGTCACATCAATCAAAAAATAAAATGTTTCATAAATGTTATATATATTATTTAAATACAAAAAAAATTTCACTTTTCATGTGTTCTAAACAATTTTAAAATAGGAAAAACAGAAATAATCATTGCTGTTGTAAACACACTGTTTAGTTGTATCTTCCCTCTTTCAAAAGACGTAAAAATAAAAATCCAATGAAGGAAGCCCCACCAGTGGCTGAGATGTTTTGCTCTTAAAGCTGGTAGACGGGAGGTGCTGGGTTCAAACCCCTGTCGCGCTCGTCGACCTAACCTTTCGGAGTTTTCCGTGGTTTTCTTCTAACCTTGCCGTAAATACGGGTTAGGATCCCTTAGAAAGACTCCGACGGAGGGCAAGCCCCCCTAGGGCCGATATCCCTCGTATAGATTATCGGCTGTCATATATCAACCAGCCAACCAACCAAAGAGGGAAAATCCAAGGTCAACTAGTCTGACAAAAATCAGGGAGTTTTAACAAATAGCATACAAATCAGAAACACAGTGAATGACAAACAGATGGAGCGCACGTCAGTTGGGAATGTAAACAAGGGATTTAAAGGACTGTTTCTGGTCAATTGCACTGGGTATATTTACAAAATTTACAATATCTCGCGATATAATTGCCGTATGGGTAAAAATGAGGTGTCAAAATATTCACAATTAAACAGGCTTTCATTTAATATTTTAAAAAGAGAATCTATTTTTTGATCAATTTTGAGGTAAACAGTCCCTTTAAAAGTTTTTTACTCTAATCAATGATTTAGCAGTGAGAGTGCTGCAAAAATGGGTGTTAAAAGCAAAACATTCTGAAAAACTGGAATTACGGCAACTTAGCAAACTGTCCAGTCATTCGACCATTTTTATAGAAAATGGTTACATAACCATAATTTAAATGTATTTCGACCATAATATGCGTAATAATATGGTCAGAATAGAGTTAAATTACGGATATATAACATGTTTTCTATAAAAACGGTCAAATGACTGGACAGCTTGCTGAAAAATTTTAACAGTGCATTATTTTTTATTTTAACATTATTTTAAGCAAACGTTGACCATTAATGGTACTAAAGATTATATCATTGACTACATTTTTCAATAAAGTTGCATGATAATAAATACGACGACTTATTGTGAATCATTATTTAATGATAAATAAATATGTACATTAGTAAGGAACGTTAGTAAGTATAGTTACATAAATATTAAACTACATAAAGCAAAAATCTTATTTCTGCATTTTATTACTTGAAGCCGTAAAACAAGAAACAAGCCGAAACAAGGCTGTTCATCGAGAACTAAAACATAAAAAATAGACGTATGGAATTAGTGTGTGTTTTTATTACTACCAATATTACAGTATAAATGTTTTCTTAATGGTAAATATTTTATACCTTGTGGCATGACTTGTTCCTTTTACATTGGATCTACGGGTTCAATGGGTGGGCAATCCATTTTCAACTTGGTTTCAAGGTCTAGCTCGTTTTCCTCGTCTTGACTCACCACTGCGATGTTGAAGTAGTTCCCTTTTCATTTGAGGCACATTTTGAAGCAACAAAGTCCAGCCTTTTTGCACCTACAATTTCCGTGAAAGTTCTTTGTGCACTTCCAGGTTACAACCTTCAACAAAGCAGAAGGAGCAGGGGTAGTACAGTGAACAAAGCCTGAGACAGTTTTTTTTTTGCACTTTCTGAATACAACATTCAACAAAGCAGGGGGAGCAGGGGTAGTGCAGTGAACAAAGCCTGAGACAGATTTTCTGCACTTGCTGAATACAACATTCCACAAAGCAGGGGGAGCAGGGGTAGTACAGTAAACACAGGCTCAAGGCCAGTATTTGTTTTCTTCCATCTCCACTCTTCAGCATTTTTTCAACTCCCAGCCATTGCTGTACCTGGTGATATACTCTTAAAGAGTGCTGTCGTGCTGGAGTTTCAGATGGTGGTAAAGCAGAAATGTTTGAACTGTATCTAAAAGATGACTTTTTGTACGAAATATACCTTAGGTGGTTCAGCGAAGGCACATTCGTTCCACTATAGCCGTACAGTGAAACAAGGAAACGTTCCTCAGAAGCTGCAAGCATCTCCTGTGTTGCGTTCGAGTTTTTAAACACTTTAACAACGTCAGCAACATGTGGATTATTCACAAGAGTTTTGAGGAACTTCATTTTCCTTTGCATAAACAGTGCTGACATTGTATTACAACCGCTCATAGCCTGTAGGAAGATAATGTTTTCCGCAACCGTTGAACTTATAGCATAACTTGAAGAAAATGTCGCTGGAGAAACGACGTCCTTCCCATGTTTTAAAAGAAAACAGTTTCAGCCCTTCAGAGACCTATCAAAATGACCAAGAGGTCTACATCTACCCCAACTACAATCACCGTCTCATTTGATGGACATTTGGATCATTTGCAAAGGACAAAGCTGTGTTTACAATCAAAGTACCTGTGTATTTTTTGCTTGCTTACATGTAATATCTGCTGATGAGAACTTGTCAATTATCTTAGATATTAACCGACCCTTGTGTTTTAGGTGAGCAAGAAACTTTTCCTTGGACATGGTAGGTATTATTGTGTTGTCAATTAATATGTCAGTTGCAGCATGCTTCTTTGATCGTCTCATACACTCAACAGTTTTTGTACCACGTCGTACGTCATCAGTATAGCCAATAAACACAATTACTGCCTCTGCTTCATATTTTAACTGCACGTACTCAACATATTTTTCACGGATTTTAGAAAATTACCGATTCTTAAGCCAAACAACACTATGCAATAAAAAAACACCATCAATGACGAATTGAACCCTGTTGCTGAACCGCTTGTTTGTTAGGGATTGGAAAGAGAGTAGATTTGGTTCCATTTTTTTTAATAGGGACAGAGATTGCTCATTTTTATTTATTTTGTAGTTATGAAGAAAACAGTGACACTCAGGTGCATAAAACGTAGTCAAACATATAATCTTTAGTATTATTAATGGTCAACGTCTGCATAAAATGATTAGTTTTCATTCTGCATCGACGTTCAGTGCCGAAAGTCTCGTTTTTTCAGAGTTTTTTGCTTTTAATACCCAGTTTTGTGGCACTCTCACGGCTAAACCTTTGATCGGAGTAAAAAACTTTTAAGACATAAAATGTAAGAACTTTTATCCCCTTTAAAATTTCTTATATGGACGACTTTCACGTAAAAAGCATACACTTGGAGTTATATTAAAAAATGAAACAGAGAAAGGTCCTTTTTTTATACTCTTTCTACGAAGAAAATTTATTTTCCGGGAAAAATATTGTTGGAAAACCTCATATTCGTGTTCAGAAACCCCAAAACATACAGATACCATGTATCAAAACTCCACCAAAACATTCTTTTATTTGCTCTTGTTGAGGACATAAGGCCTGGATCATATCTGATTGTTCGTGAAAGTACATAACTATTTAACCAATGTTTTATCTAACGAATTATCTGTTAACAAGGCGGTTTAATATGATGATACTTTAATAATATATAAAAGCAAAGATACCAAAATAACTTTAGCAATAAAAGAAAATTTGAAACGAAAGATTCGTCTTTGTTTATTCACTATCAGAAAAACATTTTTCCATGAAAAATTACTTTAATCTATATGTTACTAAAATAGACGTAAAATAAAAATGAATGTACAAAATGTCTTAAAAACTTTAAAACATAAGATCTTAGTAATACATAACTCTTTTAGCGCTTTCGGCTCCAAACTAAGCCATTATCAAGGACCTTCGATCAGCGGAGACCACAGCACAGATGTTGTTCAAGACCAGAACTCAAAATGACAGGAGAACTCATTATGGACATGAGTCGACGGATGAACCCATTGTTGGGGAAGGGGAAACTCAAATCATGACACTTTCGAGAGACCATACTTTCCCGTAACTCGGGGCAGTTCGCACCAAATGCCTGGTATTTGGTATGATAATACATCATTGCAACAGTTTTTGCTTGCGATAAAATTTCTAGGGACTCCAAAATTACACAAATTTTAAAATCAGTAGTCCGTATAATGATTCTTGCTTTATGGAAAAATATCTCAATATCACTTATTTGGAATAATCTAGATAGGGCAGTGGCTGGGTCTCAAAAAAAACATAAAAAATTTAAAATTTAGTTACCATATTTCCCGTCAGAGATCGCCATAAACGCAAAAGAAAATTGTGTTGATTCTATCCTATCTATTTTTAACTTCAGCACAGCTGTCATTCAGTAAAATACGAAAAATCAATTTTATTTATATTTGGTTTGTGTACTTCTCCCAAGTGGTCGTTATTGGCGTAAAAGAACATTGAATAAATTCTGTCTTTTAAAATTATAGCTTGGAGTATGATCGTCGTGTGAGAAAACAACGACAACAGAAAAATCCATTTTAAAGTTTTAATTATGCTATTTTCAACCAGACGCGCTACCATAGTAAAGAAAACTGGAATGGGAAAAAAATTATTAATATACAAATTTGACAATAGCAGAAGCTTGTTCTGAAGATTTGAGCGAAATTCGTTCTAAAAGTTATACAAAATTAAATAATGTCATCTTCGAACAGTACTCTGAATTAAGGTGTAATGCATCTGAATTTATTTTGTTGTCCTTCCAAAAATCTATAAATGTTAAACAATTGTGGCAATGTATTCTCTATGCGGAGAATTAGTTCGTTCGCTTTAGAAGCAAATAATAGATATTTCCATGCGAATCAGCCACAAGGAGTCATGCACAATACAGATGAAATGAGCTTGATTTTTATACCAATCTTTGGACTCGGGCGGACTTGGACTCATAGAGAAAATTTTATTTAATCTCAAAGGAAAAAAGGAAGAAAAGCTTGCTATTTGAGTAACAAGAATGTATTCTAAGTTTCTTGAATTTTGTTACTTATCTTTTGAAAATAAGTTTCAGAAGCAATTGAATTATTATTGATGTTATATACGGAGAAATATTCTAGCTGATCCTGAAGCATTTGCACGGTCAGTGTTAGTAACACAAAGAAGCCATAGGATATTCCTTTTGTATCCTCGCTTTCTGTTTGTTATTCTTTTCGATAATGACTGTAAAACAGAACTCATGTCTATAAATTTTTAACACTTTCCAACCTAGTTGAAAAGTGTTGATGACTTCGGTTTGTCTGCCGTCTGGTCGTCTGGCCGTCTCCCGTAAATATGCTCGGATTGCCCTGAAATTTTTATATGTTACTGTCGTTATCTATAGTATGTTCCCTATTTCCACTGAAGAGTGTAGCACTTATAGGTTTTTTACAGGGACAGTCAAAAGTATTCCGTTACGTTACAGTCAATGGGGAATAATCATTTCAAGAACATTTTGATAACGCTACGTCATTTAAAACATAATGAAATTGATATATAATTATTAAGCGCATTAAAACATGCTTTTGTAGAATATGGGATGCAAAGCATTTATTATTCATTTACAGGGTCAAACAAAAGAATTCTGTTATACATCGTTCTATGGGGAAAAATCGTTTGCAGTGAAATTTAGTGATATTTCACGATTTAAAACATAATGAAAATTATATGCATTACTGAGGTGCACTATAAATTGCTATCTTGTGTGCACTGCGTTTATTTACAGGGACACACAAAATATATTGTTTACAGTACATGTGCTATATTTACAACTGGTACAGGTGCACCCTCACAATCATCAATCCTGTCTGTCGCTGCCTGTCGCGAAGGGACGCTGGTCCCAGAGAGAGACACTGTTTTGATAATTCTTTTTTTTAATCTTTTATTTGTTTGTCCTTAGTTCCTGCCGCCTGCCGCGGGGGGCTTTGCCCGGCAGGACCAGCCTCTTGGTGAAGTTTGTACTACCACTGATTATTTGAATAAATGGTGGTAGTGCTGGCCGGCTGGTGCTGCGGTTTGTCTATTTTTTTCCGGCGGTGCTCGTGTCTCTGTCTCTGGTGGACGTTTTGTTTATCGGGGACGTTCTTCAAGGAGGGGCGAGTGTGTGTTTTGTTGGAGGCCTCTGCGTGTGCTCTCTCTGCCCGTCAACTATTGGAGTCACCCACCAAATCCCTGCGTGCCGGCGAGTCATCCGGGGAAGGCCGTAGCTCTCAACGGCATGGTTGCCAAGCCGAGTGGCCTCCCTTAAGCATTAAGTCTATGTGTGATAAGTGCGGTTTCAACTTGGTTTGCGTTTTTAAGTTTAACTATTTTTTTCCATACTACGTGTTATAAACTAGATTGAGCATATACAGGTCTACACAAGGGAATTCGTAAGTATTACAGACTATGAGAGTGAATGTCTTAAGGGTAGTTTTTAATTGTGTTTACACATTTTCCTGCTGAACTACATTTAGTAGACTAATAGAAGTTTGTGGAATATAAATAAATTCGTATACAGTGCTACGCAAAACAAGGTACATTGTTCTTTACATTTGGTAATTGCTGCAAGTGAGTTTTAAGTTGAATTTTAGCTTAATAGGTGGTGTGTACAAAAGTCTTCAGATAATATACAGGGCTGTACAAAAGATTTCAAATGTATTTCCATCGATTGGCGAAAATTGCTAAATGTGAATATTCTAACTGAATCTAACTGAATTTTCTCATACTATACATCCACATGTATTGTTCATATACAGGTCTACATAAAATAATTCGACTACTTTTTTGACACTGGAAGGTAATTTCGAAAACTGTATTTTTAATTGTGTTATATGTTTTATAAAGTGTTTACTTACATATCTTCTTTCACCTTATTTAACGGTGAAGTTTCGTTACAGTTTTCTGGCTATGTTAGAAAATGTGTCACAATGTATGCTTGACACATGATTTTTCGTTCTTGTTTTAACTGACATACGCCCGTAGAATGAATTAGTAGATGGATTTTATAATCGCTGGAACGAACACAGTGAAAAAGTGTCCAAGACTGGATTCGAAACAGGATCATTGACATTGCGTGTCAATGCTCTACCATTAAGCTATCTGGCGATGTTCAGACTGGCACTTCTTATAAGTTGGCAAAGCTACAATCCTGCAGCTCAAGATGAAACGTCTTCATGAACCACAATTCCTGTGGAAAGCATATGCTATCATTATACACCCGACGTCAATAATTGTTTTAAATTAAAATGTGAATTGACGTTTTGGCTATAACAGCCCAAGAATAAAACAACAATTCTTTTTAGTACATGTAAAGTATGTTTATTAAGAGGAGACTTCAACTATATAATACTGATGGTGACGGATCCGCTCTCAAATGTATTACAAGGTATTTTCATTTTTTATTGTTCAAGTGAATTATTTCATGAATTGTTTTTAACAAATCATACCTTTGTTGATTCATAACTTTGTTGATTTGGGTAATCGTCCTCAATTGGATATTTTAAGCTTGGTATTGTTATCGTTATTATTGTGAAATTAACCTGATTAATATTGAGATTAAAAATGAAGTATTCAAATTTGAAGATGTAAAATTGTGTGAAATTAAGAAATGAATGTGAACCAAAATATTATGGTAATCAATTGGTTTCATGAGATATTCAGAAAATAGATTTAATGTTGTTTAACTATGATAATGGAGTTTTGTATAAATGTAATTGTACATAAACGTGTAAATATTTAATTTAAAATTTGCTCTTTACCTTTTTGCTTGCATCATGTGTTTATTTCCTTTAATTCTAAGGCCTAACTTTACTGCTTTAAATTAAAGTTAAGGTTAATTCTTGTAAGAAATTTACGTATTAATTATAATAGCTCATATATTAGAGTTCACTACCAAAACGACGAAAACGCATAACGATTACATATAAACATATTACATATTATAACATCGATTTTTTACTTAAATTTAAACACTTTATATAAACTTTAATGTTTGTTAATTTACAAACTCTGCCTAGAGTTCATACGATCACACAATTTAATTATGCGTTGTATTATACAAGGTGTGACCAACAAGTAGGGTAAATCACCTCTCAAATCTAAAATGGGAAAACCCGGTTATCAGCGAACCTTCGTCACGTTCCGTAATATTCACATAACAGTAGTGCATCGTTATCGTTTCGTACGCCTGTGAATTTCAATAAATTTATTATCGACTTTTGTCTGTGCGGTGGATTTTGTGGCGTGTCATGGAGCAGAGGATCAATTTGAAATTCTTGAACAAATTGGTTAAATCAGCAGGCGAAAGTCATGCAATGCCGAAGCAGATGTACAGTGATCAAACCGTGACCTTGAAAAGTGTGTACGCGTGGTTTAAAAGGTTTAGTGATGGGCGTGAAAAACATTCATCGGAGTGGGTGGATCACTGCCAGCAGAACAAAGACAAATATCAAAAGAGTTTATGAACTGTTGCAGCGAGATGGGCGATTAACCATCAGGATGCTGTCCCTCGGAAAACTGTTCGGAAAATCGTGACACAGGATTTGAGAAAACGCAAGCTGCTATTACATGGGAATTAAAAGCTGTACCATTGGATTGACGATTTGTACACACGCTGTCAAAGGTGCATAGTACGTCAGGGACTATTTTGAAGGATTGTATACAATTTCCATGTGAGGACTACTCAATGTAAGACTTATTATCATTCACCCTACTTATTGCTGACACCTGGTATGTATATGTAGGATGTCTGGGTCCATCTTTTAAAATTTAGTAACGGAATTTTAAATTGTGTCTAGAACTTCCCAGAACACACCTTTGAAACGTCATTTTAGATGAAAATATGGATTTTTCATTTTTGCCATAATATTAAAATCCAATCTATTATCTATCGAATTCTGCTTTAATTATGTCTGTATCTGTATTAGAACCCGAGTTAGAGTCTTTTAAAGTTGCATCTATTACAGCTTGCCGAAGAATTTTACAACCGAAAATATCGTTCTGAAAACCGGAAGTAAGCTGAAATGTATGTTTACATTCTTCTTTTTCGAAAGCTTACATTTAAATTGGGTTATATGTTCAAGAAAATACATTGAGTATATAATTAAACCTTTAAAGAATAATAATTATTTTTATAGCAAGAACCACCTTTAAAAGTTATTTTTAGCTTTTTCTCAAAATGAAGTTTTTCAGATTTTTACTGCACAAAAAACATCCTATTACAAAAAAGTATGTATGAAATGCCTTCAATTTTTTTTACTTGTGCAAATGCTTATTGAGGGAATAGACTGCAATCATGATGATATATTAATTAGTTTTATATTTACGCTAGTATAAATTAAAAAGTTGCAAGAAATTTTACGAATTTTTCAATACATTACTACTTTAAGTGCCATACCTTTTTCGATAGAGATGCTATTATAATGCGGCTAGTATATGTCCTAGAGAAAGTTATCTTTTTATGCAATTTACAAAATGCGAATGCATTGATTTGATTTTGAGTTATCATGTTTTGCACAAATGTAAATTTTTCACATAATTTTGACTATTTTTCACTTTAAAAAAATTCTTTTTGTGTAATTTCTAAAAATTTTATATTTTTTTCATAGTTTTAACTTAAACGTCATTAGAAAAAATTGGTATAAAAGAAAATTTCAAAAGATTCAAAAAATCACCTCCGAATGTGTGCGCATACCTTAAGATGTCGTTCCTTTCATAACAGAAGGATTTTTGGTACCATTTGTAGAAATTATCTTTATCTTATCTTCATTCAAACATATTGCACTTAACATATGACTCAGGTTTAACCCTCTAATTGCTTATTTCGCTATTTCCATGTGGAATACAAATGTATCAAAATTTGCTCATCCCGCGATTACCGTGGACACGGTCTTTTTAACACTTTCCAACCTAGTTGAAAAGTGTTTATGACTTCGGTTTGTCTGCCGTCTGCCGTATGGCCGTCTGTCCATGCTCTAACTTCCGTAAATATGCTCGGATTGCTCTGCAATTTTTATATGTTATTGTCGTTATCTATAGCATGTTCCCTATTTCAACGGAAGTGTGTAGCACTTATAGTATTTTTACAGGGACACTCAAAAGAATTCCGTTACATTGCGGTCTATGGGGAAAAATCATTTGCGGTTTATTTAAATAATGTTTCACTATTTTAAACGCATTGAAATTTATATATATCACTAAGGTGCATTACAAGAAGCTTAATATGGAATAGGGTGTGCATAGCACTTATAGTTACTTTACAGGGACAGTCAAAAGAATTCCGTTACATTACGTCTATGGAGAAAAATCGTCTGCGGTTTATTTAAATAATGTTTCACTATTTTAAACGCATTGAAATTTATATATATTACTAAGGTGCATTGCAAGAGGCTTACTACAGAATAGTGTGTGTATAGCAGTCATCGTTCATTTACAGGGACACACAAAATAATTCTCTACTGTCTGTTAACAATAATTCCTGGAAGTGCGTTTTAAGTTACTGAACGCGATTTTAATTTTTACTCGCTTTTTGCCTATTACGTAGTAAGTATAAATTCTGTAGATCCTATACAGGGCAGCACAAAAGTTCGCGAACACATTTCCGTTTATTGACAGAAACTCCAGAAGGATAATTTTAATCTGTGCTACGCGTTTCCTAACTAAACTAAAATTTAGCATCCTATGTAGTATATATACAAATCTATAGATCATATACAGGGCTGAATAAAAGTATTCGGATATTTTTCCGAATATTGTATCTGTTGGAAATTCCTGAAATTATGTTTTTAAATATGTTATGCGTTTTCCAAATTGTTTATTTAGATGTTATCTTTTAGCTTATTAAACGGTATGATTTGTAAAATTATTTTGGAAGCGTTTGAAAGTGTTACATAATCTATGCTTGACGCATGATTTTTCGTTCTTGTTTCATTTATTCACTAGCACCTTCCATGGTTTTCGCGTTTAACTCGTAATAACACATTAAATACAACATTTAATCTTTCAATTACACCTTGTCCAACAAATGGCAGTAGCTTTCCACTGATTATTTTGAAATTTAGTCGTTTCATTTAATCTTTTAATTACACCTTGGCCAACAAATGGCAGTAGCTTTCCACTGATTATTTTGAAATTTAGTCGTTTCATTTAATCTTTTAATTACACCTTGGCCAACAAATGGCAGTAGCTTTCCACTGATTATTTTGAAATTTAGACGTTTCATTTAATCTTTTAATTACACCTTGGCCAACAAAAGGCAGTAGCTTTCCATTGATTATTTTGAAATTTAGTCGTTTCATTTAATCTTTTAATTACACCTTGGCCAACAAATGGCAGTAGCTTTCCACTGATTATTTTGAAATTTAGACGTTTCATTTAATCTTTTAATTACACCTTGGCCAACAAATGGCAGTAGCTTTCCACTGATTATTTTGAAATTTAGTCGTTTCATTAGCTGGTTTTAGAAGCATTCTCTACTTTCAAATCAGATATGGCTGACCGAAAGCGTTTAGCGAGTGACAGAACATATATTCGTGATGATTTATTTGACTCTGAAAGTGATATTAGTTGTTTTGAAGACAGTCGTAATAGTGATATACATTGTAATTTATAAGATTACTCTCGAGGTAACGATGGTTCTGAACACGACTCAGTATCAATGCGAAGCGTTAGGCAGTCATACAAAAGTGATATGAAAATATTTCATCATCTCCTACCTCATTTACGTTTTGGGGCAATCAAGGAATAACTGTGAATATGTCTAACAATGAAAGTGTATTTTGGAGTATATTAAACGTTTTAATTACTCTTTTGTCAAAGTCTAAATCTATAAAAAAACATCTATTTTCCAAAAAGTAATTACATATTTTAATTCCCAAATATATATAGATTTGAAATATGCAATAAAAGAAATACACAATTTTTGAAGTATTTTAGGATGAAAAATTGAACAGTGAGGGGATGAGAAGTGAATGAGGGTTAATACATTTGGATACTAAAATGAAATTATGAAATCAGACTGTATATATAAACCTGCACATGCCAATTCACTGGATTCTTTTTAAGGTGTATTTTTATTTTATTTCATAGTAATACGGTTCTGGATTAGTCTAATTATGTGACAGTAGTTTAAACACAAACAAGTGGGGGAAAGTATTGACTACATTTTTGAAATATTAATATTTATAATAATTAAACCATAATTTAATTATCAATTCCAGATAGTAAATTTAAAATTTACTTCTTGTAAGCTTCGTAAAATGTATGTGAAAAAGATTGTATAAAAGTTATAACTCTGTTAAAAAAAAGAAAGAAAGAAAAATTATGCGTCAAGCATAGATCATGAAACACTTTCCAACGCTTTCAGAATACTACAACAATAGTGAGTAATGTGAAGTTACATTATAATATGGTGAAAGATAATGTCTAAGTAAAACATTTTGGAAAACTCATTACGCGTTTCAAAACCCAATGCTGAAAAATATATTTATTAGCTAAATAATATTATATAGTTTGATAAATTAATAATTTATGGTAATTATTCTTTTAACATTTCATCCTCATTGTAGTTATCGTCTTCAGACATTGAATGCTTCCGTTTATGGGCCTTTTAAGGTAAAGCTGAGATGAGTCGAATATGATTGGCTAACAAATAATTCTGGAGATCATATTACAATTTACAATCTCTCAAGCTTTTGCCCGGGAGGCATTTTTTTCAGCTTTTAGTCCTTAACATTGAATAAAGGGAGGAAAATATTTGTGTCCCATTCATCCCTGCTGTGGGGATGATTGGGACATAGAAGAATTGTTTTTTAATTTCATATTATATTTCTGTATAATAATAATCTTGAATAAATACTATGCATAAGATGTAGTCAAACACTTAATGTATGAAATGTGATATATAATATTCATAATAACTTAAATAAAATATTTAAAATAAACATTTTTGTGAAATTGTCCCATTCATCAACCATCTCCCCTAATCATGTTAATTATATATTCAAAATACTTTCTAAGATCGTCTACCGTATGTTGAAATGTTGTAAATGACCTCAGAAACATGCCCGAGTTTCGTAATTGGAATTTAAATTTTAAACGCAATTTGTAAGCGCAAAAGGTCATCAAAACGCACTTTATTGCCGAAACGTCAGTGAATGCTCACTGTGGAAACGCTAAAAGTTTTTCGTTTCCGTCTGTTTGTCTGTCTGTCTGTTACGCGATAACTGCCGTAAAAATCGTCCTATTAAGTTAATTTTTGGTGGGTATGTTTGTGATGTACCCGGAATCAGCTGTATAGTTTTTAGTTACATTTAGTTCATTCGTTCGAGAAATATAGAACATTTCTTTTTAGGTCATAATGCTTTTCTATGGGAATGCAGAGTATTTTCAAATTTCATTTTTAACTGAAATGAAAATCGCATATTTGAATAATGGATTTAAACGTAAAATTCGATATGGAGGTCTTAAATATATGCAATAGCTTTGAAAATTTGCCGATACATCTATTAGAATTTAGAAATTAATTGTTTAAATTATTGGACATTTTTTTTTGCAACTGTTCGAGAAATATAAAACATGTTATTTTCTTATTTTTTACAAATTTTAAAATGCATTTCTTTTTATTTCCTCTTTATTTTATTAGTTGCTTAGCAACCATATTTCAAAGAATATCAAAATAAGAAATGCATTTTTTTTATCTAAAACATTACAAGAACAAGAAGTTCATAAGAATTTCAGAATATCATCGCATAAATCGTGTTTAATTTAACGCTTCTAATTTATGAAACCTCCGAAGCATTTTATATGCCTACTAGGGGGCCTACCCCCTGCGAGCTACGCTCGCCAACCCCCGCTCAGACTTCGAGGCCTCTAAAAACATGACAGCGTGCTTTGTTTTAAAAATATTGGTAAATCTGTAATTGGGTTGCCATGCTTTTAACGTTTTAATGGGGCATTTTGTGATTATCATGGGCCTCATACACAGATGTTGCGACAACTGACGACTGTTTTCGGGATTGATAAGTAAAATCAATTACAACTTGAAAACCAGCTTGAATAAAATGGTTAGGTTTAAATTGCGGCTACCTCTCGGATTTTTATAACAATGATCTGTATTCTAGTCTTCCTTTGCGTTTAAGGATGAGAAAAATTCCATCTGCTTGTGAATAACATTAAGAACGACGGTATTGAAAAGTACTATGTTATAGACATTTTCAGTAACAGGTTTTAATTTTCTCTCTATTTTAGTGCACCATCATGCATATTTTCATGTTATTTTAAATATGTAAATTATTTATTTTAATTAATATGTATATACGAATTTTCTAAAAATTATTTATCATACAAAATTAATTAAATATTTTGTGCATGCATGCCTGCATTTATTCGGCATCAATTGATGAAATATTTAAACCAATTTGCTATCCGCGATAATTTTACACAATGTTATGTCACTTGAATATTGTCCATAAGAAAATCGGGTACTTTTCCAGTATAGGATCCTTTGCTTTTAGGTTTGGCGTAATTCGAGCTTCAAAAAGGAATAGATTCATTAATATACAGGGTGTTCTAGAAAGGACTCCCCAACTTTGAAATGACATAACTTCGAAACAGTGAGAGATAGAAATGTGAAACAAGTTGAATGTTAGACAGACAGGTCTGGAATTTTTTATACATCAATTGAAAAAAAATAGTTCCAATATTGAACACGAGAGGGCACTGCAATCACAAAGCTGTGTCTTTGAAATAGTTCCTGAAAGTGAGCTGTTTGAACTGAGATAAAAATCACATTACAATGGTTTATATACGGTTACCTTTTTCAGCAACAACATGACCAACCTAAAGGTAAAGTTCAAAATCACTTGTTGCAATACTTCTATTGAAATGGATGTACATGCCTCACAGATGAATTGTTCAAGCTGTTACAACGTTTGGGGATTCTTAGAATAAACAGCGTCCTTTAAGTAACCCCACAAAAAGAAGTCGCATGGATTCAGATCCGGGGAATATGGTGGCCAATCCATACCAATACCTGTCACTTTGAGATAATTTAAAGCAATGATTCTCGCACTGAAGTATTCCTCGAGGAACTCAAACACTGCAGTAGTACGGTGCGGTCGGGCCCCATCCTGCATAAACCATGAAATCTCTGGTGCATCCTCTAGAGCTTGAAATGTTCCAATAAACTGCTGTAAAATTTCAATACATCGAGATGCGTTAATCATTTCCCTCCTGAAAAAGAGCCCAATGATTCCTTTACTGGACAGTCCTGCCCACACTGTAATTTTTGCTGAGTGCAGTGGTTTTGAAAGCCACACAAACGGGTTTTCAGTGCCCCATATTCGCCAGTTTTGTTTGTTCACATATACCTCTAAATGAAAATGGGCCTCATCGGTGAACCATACATGACCGACATCAATTTTATTTTCATCAATCATCTGCACTAACTCATTTGCAAAAACGTCTCTTTGTTGTAGAGCTGTATTTGTGATCGCTTGATGGCACTGTATTTTATAGGGAAACAGCTTCAGGCCTTTTCGCATTATACTGTACGTAGTGGTGTTTGACAATCCTGCTTCAGCAGCGACTCGCCTTATGGATTTTCGAGGACAACGTCGAATAATTTCTTCGACTGCTTGCATATTTTCAGGTGCCATGACTGATCGACTGCATCCCACATTTCCGCCTAAATCATCGGCCACACTGCCCGTCCGTTCAAACTTGTTGAATAAATTGCGAATTGTTTTCAAGTCTGAAACTTTTTTAACATTATATATTTTTTTTAAACTTCGCTTTGTCATCGTCGGACTTCGATTTAATCGATGGTATTCAAGTACAATAAAAATTCGTTGTTCCAAGGAATACGGCATGATATTCTTGAATTCCGAATTATTCTCTAATTCTATACAACTTTTTTACACGTGTCAGCAATGAAACAGACGCACGGATGAAATTTCTGTACTTCTGAGTACCATTTAAAGTTCCATGTGCTTGTGCTGCCACCTATTATCCAATATTGGAACTATTTTTTCAAATTCGTGTATAACAAATTCCAGACCTATCTGTCTAACATTCCACTTGTTTCACATTTCTATCTCTCACTGTTTCGAAGTTATGTCATTTCAAAGTTGGGGAGTCCTTTCTAGAACACCCTGTACACAGATTTGTTGCCAAAAGTTATGAAAACAAACCCAACGATCTTTTGGTGCTTTTCTATTATAGGGGTCTTGACGCTTTTTTAAAAAGCTTGGCGCAATTCGGGCATCAGAAAGTGAGGTTTGGTTCCAAATGACATAAACAGCCATGGAAACAAATTCGACGATTTTTTTGTTTATATGCGTATTTTAATTATACATATATTATTATTGTTTTTTCTATACAAATTACTTCAGATTATATATAAAATAGGATAAATGACATTTTACGCTAAACAAATTGTATAAATATTGAAAAAATGCTTCTGTATAATGACAAAGTGAATAGGTTGACATAAAGTATGTTGCCAAATTTCCTTTTCCGCCAAGGCTATTTTCTTGGTTTCGTCAAGGCCCCATATACTGGAAAAGCACCGAACTTTTAGGCTTGTTTATACATGTATTTATATGTGTATATACAATTTATTTATAATTGTCTTTCAATTTACCTCTTTTTAATTTCAATTTGAAAATGACGAATAAAAAGAAATCAATAATCCCTATCCGGATCCTTTTCAATTTTTTTCCCTTTTTTGTCACAAAAAAACTGAGTAATTAGTTGCCATCATTACAGAAATGTCATTAAAATTAGAAAAAAATTAATATCTCGAAAACGAATTCCAATTTCAAAATTCTATTACCAGTTTTGACATCAGTGGACTTTTATGGACAATTGGTATTAATTTCACAATCAAGCGTTTAATATTTTATTAAAAATAGCCCTGAAACATAATCAGTCGTTTAATCAGTCGTTTCATAAAATCGTTTCATAAATTCGTTTCATAAAATCGTTTCATAAAATTGTTTCACAAATTCGTTTCATTAGGATTTTATATATATAGGGTAGATAAGTATGTATGTAACATAAAAAAATTAAATTGCGAATTGTAAGATGCTAAATAATATGAAAAGTGATATTAAAAAACAATGACTTTCAGAGCTGATGTTGAGGCTCCTAATCTGCAGATTTACTAGTAGATATAATCAGTGTCGATGCATTACAATGTACATAATTTGTGCGGATATGTGAATGATCTAAATGTTCTACAAAGACAAATTTCAATAAAATACATACCTTAGCCTATCTCAGTAATAAATCTGAATTTATTGTGTATATGCAAATATTTATAGGAAAGTTTGCACACAGACGGAAGCAAAAATACAGGTAGACAACGTGAAATCATAAAATATTCCTAAGTGTGTTGAGGAACTTTAGAAACCTCATTAAACAAAATTATAGCTTCGTCATAAGTGTCAGAATGTGCAAATGCGTATGAAGACTTTAATTTATTAAATCGTTCATATTGATGTAAATGGACGTTATTTTTAAACGTTAGTTTGTTAAATTTTTAAAGGAAAAATTTAATTTATTTAAGTGAAGATTTAACTTAGTTACACATGTCATACTGTGAATCACAGTATGACTGTGAGCCCACCAACTGACATCGAAATGAGTCTTCTTTCGTGGGGAGAAGTTACGATGTCTCACTTAAACGTCTTACGGTTGGAGCACAACTTACCGCATGTAAAATATGGAAAAAATTACGATTATTGATTTCGATTTATTGTTTTCTGATTCCAAGACAACTTATGAAGAATACAGGTTCTTAAATCAACGAAAAAGGAATAAGATGATTCCGATATCACAATTCTTTGACCTAAAACATATATTTCAGAACGCAATTAAACGAAACTTTCTTTAAAGTTGGTAACTTTTTGGCTTACGATGCTATAATTCCAAACTACAATTTGTAATTTTATATAGGTAAACAATGGATGAAATGCTAGAAAGAAAAAGATTTTCTATAAAAGTATTTCTATTGTTTTTCCTATTAGTTTAAATAAAATAAGAATTAACAATGGCAAAGTCAGAACAGGCTGATATGCAACGTGTCAGATACAAACTAAACAATTTCAAGATTTTATTTAAAAGCTTCTTCAAAACTATACCTCAGATATACTGTAAAATATATAATACTTAAAAAAATTAATTTTTAAATATTGGAAGAGTCCACATTATACCTCTTTTAGTTTTCACATAAAATCAAAAATATATTCTAGTTCAATTGAAGTACGTTCCAGTGCAACCAAGAGATAAACCAACGGACTAATCAAAGGATAAACCAAAAACTTTTTCAGCTTAATGAAAGATTTTTTTTCATATTCATATATTACGCTTAATGAACATTTAGTGTTTAAAACAATAACACATTAGTTAATCAATCCTCCTTGTTGCACGAAACAATGAAAAGTATACTGGATTAGACTTGAATATAGTATCAATATTTTGTGATTTGTAAAATATAAAAAATTATAAAAAAGTTTAAAACAATAACACATTAGTTAATCAATCCTCCTTGTTGCACGAAACAATGAAAAGTATACTGGATAAGACTTGAATATAGTATCAATATTTTGCGCCATGTGGAAATTTATTGTTGCTTTAAAACAAAATTTTACAGGTATTATAGCATTATATGTGATTTACTACATTTTGTACACTTTTATTTGTATAGTGAAGTTGTTTATTTCTTTTGCATTCACGCTGTTTATCTCAAATTTTTGTTGAAGAAAACATTTTTGAAACGTATAGCTAATAGTATTTGATTTCAAATACTTTTTGTAGCAATTTCATAAAACAATTCAAAAGAAATGGGATTTTCGGTTATTTTTCAATCACTGTTTTCTTGAAATTTTCATTTTCGCAATTCAGGTCAGTATAAAAGTTGAACAGCAGATAACCATGTAATTTTCTTATAACGTCTTTCAGTGTTAAATGCATATTAAACAAAACGTTATAGAATATATTAAGTTATCTTTCTCATTTAACTTTTGTACAGGATAAAACTAGTAAACCATGAAATAAAACTATAAATGCAAAGAACCAACTTTTTCATGTTGTAACTTTACAATTTAATGTAAACCATTATTGAAAAAGAATTTTTTTTTCACTAATGCTTTATATTAAATTTTAAAGTTACAACAGGAGAAAAGTTGGTTCTTTGCATTTATAATCTTATTTAATTTCAAAAACTATCTGGTTTACCAGTTTTATCCTTTAATCCCAGTTTTACATGTTTTATCCTGTAATGATTTTTAAATGATTATTTTTTGCATTTTTCTTGTATCTTCTGCTTGTGACTTTATCTTATGCGGTTACTTAAAATCGAGAGTAAACATCAACAAACAATGTTTCCTACCTGATCAAAGACTAATCTAATCTCATTTAAAGGCCGACATTTAACGGAAGGCATCTGCCATACCGAGAGAAATTCTGTGAAACATGCGATGCTTTGATGATTTATCAATGAGTTGACCAAGTAAGATAATATTTAAAACATATAATTTTCAGAAATGAATATTTATTCATTTATTTACTTTATCATTAAACAGTAAAGCTGCAATATAAATAAAAATAAGTTATTTATATTTACCGTGTTATTTATTTTCAAAAACCGTCATATTTTATTTCTTCCCCATCTTGATATATCTTTGATTTAAAAACATTCTAAAGAATAAAAATGAATTCCTTTTACATAAAAATATTTTGCTTTTTCAAATGATACAGGCTTAATTTACAGGCTTGTCTTTTCCCAGATCCATTAAATATTGGTCAACTGTAAGCAACGTTATCTTTTCTTAAAAACATACTTGAAATTTTCATACAAAATAAATTTAAATTTCTGCTGAAACTCGAACAAAGCAAGGTGCATACACTTCTTGCTATTTCCAAGTACTGTAGCATTATTAGTTCGGGTTAGAAATTTTCTACTTAACATTTAAATTGCATAATTTGTAGTAACCTTATTTAATATCTTAAGTTGTACTTTTCTACGATTAAATAAGGCAAACAATTCTATTAAAAAATTGAACTGCATGCTCTCAGTAAAAGAAATCGTTGTTATTTTAGATAGTTAATACATGTTTTGGACAGATACAATATGATTTGCAAAATATATCTAAAAAACTTTTCCTAATAAATGATGAAAACACGTAAATAAGTTCTAAAGTTAAATTGAATAAATTGCTAGTATTAATTCCAAATTTGAAAGCTTCTTTCAAATAAGTGTTTATTTTATACACAAGGGCCCCATATACATAATTGTTTAGAAATCCGGAGAACCGAGAAAAAAATTATTTAGAATTTGTGAATTTGTGAATACTATCTTTTTATGCAGGCAATGAAATATACTATTATAAGACCCATGATTATTTAAATGGAATATTTATTTAGATCCTGCTTATTTTCTCTTAATTAGGAATAATAAACTGGAACACTACAAACGGAATCTATAAGGAAGTACTAATACACACAAATTATAATATATGTAGGTTAAATTTTAAGGTAAAATGTTTGATGAAATACCTCTTCTTATTCTTTATTTCAATGTAATCATTCACTATAAATGGACATTAATTTTGCTTGGTGCATTTTTTAATTTATTTGCAATTTCACAAAAAATAATATCGTGTTTACTCTATCTTTCTTGTGGTGGCCTTATTATGATGCATCTGCGAACAAAATTTCTTTATAATAAATCAATGATTTTTGAGCTACCAAGTGATTTGTGTACCTAATTTTAATAACTAGTGCATTTTTTTCAAGTATGAATATGTACATATGTACATAAATATGTACATATTTACATCATTCTTTGTGCCAACTCCAATAACACCAATAAATTTTAGTACTTCACCATTCTTTAAGATTTTCTGACGAATGCACTGCACTAATACCATACATTCTAATACGAGCAAATCTTGTGTGTGTGTGTGTTTGATTATATATATATATATATATATATATATATATATTATATATATATATATTATTAATATATATATATTATTAATATATATATATTATATATTATATATATATATTATATATTATTATATTATATATTATTATATTATATTATTATATATTATATATATTATATATATATATTATTAATATATATATATATTATATATATTATTATATACGAAATTTTGTATCCTACCATTTTGTGGCACCAGAAAACCATTGGGCTAGGTCACATGGTAAAGAAAATTTGATTAGTGGGCCATTTTGTGTCACCATGGGTCAGGGTCAAGCTAATTGTATCTAAAACAAGACTTGCCCTATACTACGTATAATGGGTAAGTAAAACGTTTCAAACGATTTTGACTAAATTTTGCATCTTACCATTTTCGGGCACGACAGGACTATTGGAATGGGTGATATGTTCGTGAACTTTCGATTAGTGGGTCATTTTTGGGTCAACGCGGGTCAAATTAATTTTACATAAAAAACGGCTCTAACGATTTTGATTAAATTTTGTATCCTACGAGTTTCGGGCACGATAAAATCATTGGGCTAGGTTACATGTTGGAGAAAATTCGATTAGTTGGTCATTTTTGAGTCACTGTGGGTAAAGCTACCTTTATCTAAAAAACGGCTCAGACTATTTAGACAAAATTTTGCATCCTATGGTTTTCGGGCACTAGAAGACTGTTGGGCTAGGTCACATGTTCCAGAAATTTTGATTAGTGGGTGATTTTGGTCATGGGTCATTATGGGTCAAGCTATTTTTATCTTAAAAGTGGTTCAGAGGATTTGAACTAAATTTAGTATCCTACAGTTTTAGGGAACGAGAAGACTATAGGGCTAGGTCACTTGTTCAAGAAATTCGATTAGTGGGTCATTTTGGTCATGGGTCATTATGGGTCAAGCTCAGGGGATTTGAACTAAATTTTGTATCCTACGGTTTGGGGGCACGAGAAAATCATTGGGCTAGATTGCATGCTCAAGAAAATCCGACTAGTGGATCATTTTTGTGTCACTGTGGGTCAAGCTAATTTTATCTAAAAAACGGCTATTTTGACTAAATTTTATATCCTACGGGTTTAGGGCACGAGAAGACAATAGATCTTGGTCACTAGGGTGGAGTGAAAATGACCATAAAAAATTTTTTTGGGAATTTTTTCTTTGGATAGGTCTCAAAAGTTGCCTTTTGGCAAACTGAATATTAGGTTAAATTTTCATTTAATTTGGAATTCATCTTTAGGGCTCTACCAGCTCTTAAAGATTATGCCCTTTATACGTGAAAAACCAAAAAAGTGTAAATAATCAGGAAATTTTCTTTTTGGAATTTTTTCTTCGGATAGGTCTCAAAATTTGTCTATTGGCACACTGAAAATTAGGTTAAATTTTCATTTAATTTGGAATTCATCTTTAGGGCTCTACCAACTCTTAAAAATTATGCCCTTTATATGTAAAAATTCAAGATATACACTATGTAGTGTAAAGTATTCAAATAATTTTTTCTACAGAATTTCTCTGATTTTAGTAAAATAGCCCATAAAATATGACTGATTAAAGTATTACATGTGATCAATCTAAGTGTCGTCATGGTTTGAGACCTTGAAGGTAAAGGTCACACTAAAATGTGAATTTTTCGGAAAGATAAAGAAAAACTATAAAATAATTATTTATACAGTTCACTTTTATGTTTTGAATATACATGAAAGATAGTTCTCTGAATGTATAGGAAAGATAGCTCTCTGAATGTATAGGAAAGACAATTTTCTGAATATAGGAATACAATAAAAGGGATATATACGATTGACTGTAAAACTATCTGACTATTCACTCTAATTTATATTAGCCTTTGGTATCAAAACTAAGCATTATGTTTCGTGATTTGATTTTTGCTCGTATATATCCGTCCCTTGCTTCTAGTCCTATAACTTCCAATGTTGCTTCTGTAACTAATTTCACGAATCTTTCAAAATCAAACTTTCAATCTTTTGGCAATCTTTGTTTCAAAATATTTAATAGCACCATTCTTTCTCTTACTGTGTTTACAGCAGTTCCGTCACAACCATAGTTTGTCAAGGTTTAAGTTGTTTTCAGTGCAGTATTTTAAAGTCCTTTCTGCAATATGCTTTCCGGATCCAGAAGATAGTGTAATGTTTCCCTGATACAGTGAATTATGCTCTTCAACCAGACATACATGTTCTTCACTTATAGTTATTCGATGTAATTTATCTCCAATTTTCTCTTGATGTAGTGTTTTATATTTTCTTCCATCAAAATATATACTTTTGATTCCCGCTGTCAAAGCTTTCAGATCATCTGTTTTATCACATTCTCTAGTTTTATTTCGTTCTCTGCGTACTTTGCTTCTGTCAATTATAAATGATGAATAGTTTTCTATTATAATGCCAATATCTTGTAGAGTTGCAGAAGCTATTGCTGCTACGCATCTATCAGAAATCCCATACTGATCTGAGACCCTTGAAACCGTAGGAGATGTGTTCTCATTTGTCTTTGTGACTCTTCTTTAGCAGTAGATGCTTGTGATACGGATATTAATTCTTCACACCCTGATGAAGAGCTACTACTTCTTTATTCATCACCACTGTCGAAATACATAACAACTGTACTGCCCTGATAAACTGCAGAATTTAAACTTGGCTTTTCAGCCCTCATCGAGCTCCTTGTTTTCCTGTCTCTGTTTGTCTCAATTTACTTGTCTAGGCTTTATCGAGCATGCCAATAACCCTCATTCTTGCTGACTTTTGGTCAAGAAGAAATTCCTGCTCTTTTGGAGGAACCACCTTCTTTGATTTTTCACAAGTACATTTAGGAATTGGCTTGCCCTCTGAAATGTCTAGAAGTTTACTTACAGCTTCAGATTTGAAAAACTGAACCTTCTTCATGCAATTATCATTTCTTTTGGATTTGGCGAATCGAATAAGATTCTGGTATTTAGAAAAATCGTTGTCTATCATTTGATCAATGCCCCTCTGGGAAACTATAAGAATTGATGCTTTCTTCCAAATTTCTTCGATCTTCTCTCTTAGGATTTGAATTACCTATGACTTTGGTGGATCTTTACCATTCCTACTTTGTTTTAATTCTTGTCTTATGTATAAGTAACATTTTATAACGTCTGCTATTGTTCGCAAAACAACTTCATTTACTTTTGAAGGCATATAAAATAAGAGAGATTCCACTGCACGTCTAGTAATGGTAAATTTCGGTTTGCCTCCACTCGCACTCATTTTTGCGTTAAAAATGAAAAAATTAATTTGTAAAGCTCAATAAAACGTTTCAAAAATTTTAAAATAAAGATTTAATGATTAGAAATGATAAAGGAAGTTACACTAAACATTTTAAATATAAAAATGTCAAACGAGATTACCAAAGGACACTGTAAATGTACAATTTATGGTAAAAACCTGTTGCGTGAAACAATGAAAATATAAAGGTCCTGGTAGAGCCCTGAAGGTGTTTTTCAAAATTCATAAAATTTTGCACGTATATTATAGGTACTAAAAGGCAACTTTTGCCTGCTATCCGAAATCAAAATTCCAACTTTCGTTTTTTCACTCCACCCTATTGGTCACATGTTTGAGAAGATTTTATTAGTGGGTCATTTTGGTCATGGGTCATATTTGAACTCAAAGCTAATTTTGACCGAGTATAGCTCGGTCTTCCCTGCTCGTGTAATATTAATCATTCAGATTATGGCCTCAAAATCGACGTAAAAGGATGCGTTTATCAAATTACGCTTCATCCAACAAAGACGGTTTTATATAACTGATAGTACAAATTTTCTAAGTTAAAGACTGAAATTAGATAATGAAAAATATAATGCTTTTCTAAGCTAAACTGAGCGTAAAGCCGACAGAGTAACAAAAATCCACTTGTTTGTTACTCATTAGTTCGGGTAAATTTCATTGCTGAAAAATTAATAGAAAAAATTAATTGAAATTTACTTTCCTAAGCTAACCAAAAACTGAAGTATGATCTGTCATATCTTTCTTTTAAAAAATGAAATTGTTACAAAATGAAAAAAAACAATCACGACAGGAAGAAAAGTAGTTTCGTAGTTGATATTCTTTAATGGCGATGTGCAGTTTAAGTTTCCACATTATTTAACAATAACTTTAATTTTCGCTTCAAAACTTTTTTCTTATATTTTTTATTGGATAACATGTATGTTAGACATACAAATTTAAATCTTTAGCAAGCTTTTGTTAGAAAATGATGAAACTAGTTTTATTTCATATTTTGTGCAACCTAAAATTCATAGAGTATTCTAGGATATAGTTTCACGTAGCAATATGAACATTTAGAGCAAAATTCTCATATATCTTAATATTTTTCAATATTAAAAGTTCAAATATTCACACACTAATAATAAAATTCTTGTAGCATTTAAGGATTTTTCTAAATTTCTGTAGTAGATATAGACATTTTATGGCCCTTATTAGTGAAAGTCATGCTAGCATATTTTAAACATTTTTGCGTCTCACGTCTTTGTTTTTAAATCCATTTCCGAGAATCATTTATTTCAAAGTATATTTTTATTTACAATATTTTGAACAATTTTATGATCTTTTATTTAAAATACACTGAGTACATCATTAAAAAATTAATAAAATTCTGATCAATTCAATTATAAGAACTAAAAGATCTTAAAACACCATCAAAAACTTTTAAATGCACTAGGCCTTTCGAAAGATCTGAGTCTTTCTTCGTCAGGCGCAAAAAAAGACGTGCTTCTACTATGAAAGCACCAGCAAGACTGAAGTGAGAGATAAGGGAAAGGAAACAAGCTGAAGAAACAGCCAATAGGAAAACAGAAGACAACAGCCAATCACAAAGGAGTAAAATCAAAACAATAAATAGAACACAAAGTAGAGGGGGAATAAGGAAAAAAATTATAATAAAATGAAAACACACATTTATACTAAAATATGGAAACAGATGAAATTAAGAAATAAATAAGTAAATAAAATATAAAATATATACAAAAAACAGGCTGATATTAAATAATACAAAAATACATTATATTGTAGTACTGAAAAGCTTTTTCCAAGCAGCAGAGAGCATTGTGGAATCAGATTTATCATTAACAATAACATCACGATTAAGATAAATGGCTAAATTTTCAAGAAAGTCCAATTCAGATATACTATTGGCATTAAAGATAATTTTAGCATTTTAAAAATTAAAATAAATCCCAAGAGTGCTTCGCAATAGAATATTTAGAAATTTTTTGTTTAGTTATTCTTTTAAGCGGATTTCGAGATTTCTTTTAGTTTGACCAATATAAATAAACAGTCATTATAAATTCATACATTTCATTATAAATAAACTGTCAAATATTTTCTCAATTTCAAATCAAAACCCTTTTATTCTTTCTATGAGTATTATGGAGTTCAAATTCAACAACGGGAATTTGATAATTCAGTTGTTTTTTGACTGGACTCAAAACTCGCTAATTAGAACTCATACAATATTGCTTAATGTTTATAAATATTTTTATGTGAACTTAGCAAAGACAAATATGAAATATGTTAAGAGGACTGTAAACTTTGAAAATGAGCAAATATTAAGAAAATTAATTAAAAAACAAAAAGCAGTGTTTAATTTGTTATTATTATTATTGTTCTTTTGGTAAATTATCTGGATTCATCTTAAATCACGTTGAGGGTGATTTAAATCCAATTAAATTTGTAACTAATTTTACAAAGTTTTAAACTCTTATCGGTAATCAATCAATAAAGTGACAACTATGTGAATTATTTTCAAATTTCTTAAGTTTGCAAATGGTTTTATTTTTTTAAATGTATAATTATTATTGGGATAAACAAAAACATTCACCAAAATTATATTATCAAATTCAGTATTAAGAGAAAAATAAATAAATATGCGAAAACATTTCTATATTTTTAGTGAAA
The DNA here is from genome assembly GCA_963931845.1 of Maratus michaelseni. Classification (NCBI taxonomy): domain Eukaryota; kingdom Metazoa; phylum Arthropoda; class Arachnida; order Araneae; family Salticidae; genus Maratus; species Maratus michaelseni. The sequence goes on from OZ007587.1 coordinate 30,350,169, forward strand.
ACGAATACACAAATATGAGTACTTTCAGGGCCATAATTTTATATTAAAATAATCATTGATTTTAAATCAATTTAGAAATCGCATGGAATATTCTTAAATATGAATTTCTTATGTATTACTTTTCTTCAAAAAACTTTTATCGTCCAGAATATTTTATATTTTATTTCAAACGTGACAGTATATGCATGTAGTAAATGCCTATTTTAATGTGAGGCATAACTTGAACAGCTTGTGGCAGTATGCCAGGATACTCTTTTATAAGGGTAATCTAGTGCGCGAGTGAGATTTTGTGTGCTATCGTGTTGTTCTGAATCGTTAACCTTTGTGAGCGAAACAGAAATCTTTTCTGTCTTTCTTTAAGTTTCGCAAAGTGCGTATAAATCTCTGGAATTGGTTGCCACGGTTATTTTGCAGATGTATGTTAATTAAGTGACTGTGGTTGTTTAGTGGCTAAAACAACGCCCCCTAGAGATAATGCCTTAGAGCTCAATTTTGACGTCACGGTAGATCGGCTAATGATTCAACTGATTACATCCTACCATTCCTGAAACCACAATAAAACAAAATTCTAAATGAATTTTTTTTTAACTTGCATAATAAAATTGAAGATCAACTAATTCAAAACAGACACAATTTGCTTACACCCCCCCCAACCCCCCCCCCCCCCAAAAAAAAAATGTAAAAAATTTTGTTTTATGTAACAAAATTTGAAATACAAAATAGTTATTTTTATTGAGAAATAAAAGCTATCTTTTGAGGTTTCATTAACACTTTTTTTTGTTGTTAATGTGCAAATGAAAGCTCATATTTGAGTTCTAGCATATTTTTATGAAAATTAATAATATTTCGATTAAAGATTGGATTGCTGTCAATTAAAGCAAGTACTTATTTACAGTATATATGTGCATTTTTATCAATATTAACAATGTTAATCATCATCTATTAAAATATCTTTACTTTGTCACTGCTGAATACTTGCACTTGATAATTGCAAATTTCATTTATTTTCCCATATATGCAGATTTTTTAATAAACACCAATAAAAATCACCAGTAATAGTTAACTATTATTATAAATATTAAATATATATTTTAGTTATGTGCGATTGAAAAGATATAATTTTGTTTTGGTTTATATTTATATATTTTGTTTTTGTTATGCAAAACTTGAGAAGATAAAAACTAACTTTTAATTAGTTTTTAAATATTTTTAACACAAAAGTAATTACAAATTTTAAATGATATGTCTAAAAAATTTGCTAGATATCTGCATTTTATACACAACACACACACACACACATATATGTTTTTTTTTGTTGTTGTTTTTTTGGCAAAGTGTAAACAAAGATGTTTTATTATATAATATAATAATTCTACTTATAGAATAATTATTATAAATACCTAAAAATCAATATAATGTGAATGTCATTATGTATTCCATTTATCGTGTTCATCTAAATAATGTGATTATTATATTTAGATAAACTAAATATAATCCCAAAAATATAATAAATTATATAATAATCAATATAAAAATAAAATAAATTGTAATCGGAAATTATGATGTTTTAGACCTTATTTGAAGAGGATGTAATCAGTGTGGTATACATGTAACATGCATTTATATAACAAATAAGTAATTAAAAAAACATTTTTTAGCTAAGTGTAGTACATTTAAGGCAAAGGCAGATTTGAATACTAGCCGCAATAATTTCATTTGAACATTAGTAAAAATATATATTTTATATTTTATAATAATAGTAAAATATCTCTGGTGATTTTTATTGGTGATTATAGAAAAACTGCATACATGGCAAAATAAATCAAATATGTAATTATCAAATTACTCAGTGCATTATATTAAGTTTTATCTTACACTTTTCACTAACTGATAAAATTTTGCATATGAATTAGTGGCAGGATAAGCATTTAATTAAGTTAATAAATTTATAATTTAATCTCTGTATGAAAAAATATATCAATATTTTAGCGATAAAATACATGAAACATGAGAGGGGAGCATCAGAAGGAAACAATCGTGAGTTTCTCAAAACTTATTTTTATAAATAAAATGTAAATTTTTTTTTATGAGAAACAAATGTTTCTTGAATTTTTTTTTTAATTCATAGCAGTATTAAAAATATTTGCATAAATCGTGCGAAGTCTTTAAAAAGAATTGCATTGAAAAAAATGAAAGCTATCATAAGCGAACTAATATGAAATACATGAAATTATTTATGCACAATTTTTTATTCATATGCATGAAAAGAATGACAGTTTTTAACTAAAAAGTATTACATTTACAAATAAAGCAAATTCATATTGAATACAAAAACTGATACGCGAGATGCTAATTATTTACTAAATAAACAAATAGTGCAAAAGTAATACGATATTTTTCACGCCACCAGCTTCGGAAAAAAGCTGTGGGATTAAGCCTACTCATGGAACAAGAACCAAAGTAAACATATTTTAATAGATAGTGATTTTAACATTGTTAATATTCATAAAAATGCACATATATACTGTAAATAAATACTTACCTTAATTGAAAGCAATCCGGTCTTTTATATAATTAAAACTAATTCCCATTTAACGGAAAGAACTTTCTAATTACGAAGCACGTTGCCGCTACAACGCACGGTATATGAGTTACTCTCCGTCTCCTTATGCTCCAGTACAATGAAGGCAAGGGCGAATGGCCGATCTGAAAATACGTCATTCAATCCAGTGTTGCCAATCCTGAGGCATTATCTCTAGGGGGCGTTGGCTAAAATCAAGACAACATTAGGTACCGGGCTTGCTCATGCCGCGACCTACGTTATACACGGCCGGTGCATGACGTTTTAAACCTCACATGGAGTGGATCATTTTTACACAGTGATTGGTGCAAAATGGCGCGCCCACCGTTTTGCACCAATCGCCCTGTAAAAATGATCCACTCCATGTGACGTTTTAAACGTCATGCACCGGCCGTGTATAACGTAGGTCGCGCTCATGCTCATTCATTTTCATAACGTCACACATAGTAGCTGGCCGCGACCAGCGATTGGTATAAAAGAACGCGCACGTCGTTTTGTGCCAATCGCTGTATGGCTTTAGTCGCGGCTAGTCAACTTTTGTGACGTTATGATAATGAATGAGCAAGACCGGTAACTATTTTAGCCCTGCTAAAATGGTGACATCTTAGCTAGAAACTTCGGATTTACAGTGAATCTCGCAGATACGGTATTCTGGTTGCGATCAAAACCTGTCATGAATATTACTCCGAACCGGATTTGTTTGTTTGTTTGTTTATTGAGAACATACAACTGACTTGTGTGCTTGATACAAATATCCGCTTATAAGCAGGGCTACACTAAATACCGGACTTGTTCATTCATTATCATGACATCAAAAATGGTGGTTGGCTGCGACCAAAGACATACAGCGATTGGCACAAATCGCTGGTCGCGGCCAGCCACTATTTGTGACGTCATGAGAATGATTGAGCAAGCCCGATATCTAGTGTTGCCCTGTTATAAGTCATCGTCGAGAAGAGGATTGGATAGACACCGGGAAATAAATCACTGAAGAATTACAGCCCGGACCTCCACAATGAGTGTGCAACGGAAGTGACGGGAATTGAACCCGTCTCCCTGACTCCTACTCTCGCAAATACAGAGGGCTCTCTGAGCCGGATATACTAAAGGTTATGCTGGGCCCGTGAATAGTGGATTTACTGCTGTACTGCAGTTGTTTGTATGAAATGGTGTTTTCATCTACCAAAGTTATATTTACTCTCACTGAGTCCATTTAGTTGTTTAAAATTAAGTAAGGATTGTACTTCAGGAATGCGAGTAGTTTTATAGACATTGTAAACTTAGTGTAAGACTTGAATTATAACTAATTTGGAAAGAGTCTTATTAAGTGTGTTTGGACACATTTAAAAGTAAACTTATTATTCCACTGTTTTTCTTATTTTTAAAATAATTTAATAAACTGATATTTCTGTTATTAAATTGATATTAGAAAAGATGTTGTCTTGCATTACTTATTGTCTAAACTTATTTCTGTTTATATATATATATATATATATATATATATATTATAAATGTGTTAAAATGTATTGTTTCAAAAGGGGTATTACATGTATGATTCAGGGTATGGTTAACATATATGTGATGTTATTTTTTACGTTTAACGAGCAGGGACCTTTTAGTTTATCAGATTTTTAATTTTCGGTTTTAGAAGCGCTTGAGTGTACGCACCAGAGTCAAGCAAATTCCTTATTCCTCGCGATCGTTCTTTGTACTAACATCGACTAAAATTTCTTTCTCATCTTTCGACTCTGTTCGTTAACTGGTGGTTGGGTAAAGGTGTCGCTCTTTACGTAAAATACTGTTTCAAATTTAATATAAGTTGATTTTGTAAACTGGGCTTTTGAAATGTATATTTTTGTGTTTGATAAGGTTTTACTGCAAGGGACGTTAACCTTTAAAAGGTATGCTCCCAATTTGGTTTTTATATTTCAGTTTAATAGAAAAGAAGAGGATGGAAGTACAGATGAGCCTTATGGAAATTATCTGGTAAAAACTTAGAAATTTTAATTTAATTTTATTGTTAATTTTGGGCCTATACAGCAAAAGTTACTTTCAGTTTGTATTTCCTTGTAAATGGCAGTAGAAGTTTTTTTCACTTTGACAAGCACGAATAACTTGCAAAATATTAATTCAGATCTTGCAATTAAAATTACAAACTCACAGCATCACGAAGTAAAACTTTAACTTTATCTGAGTAGGTTTTGGCTTGTGAATTTTGGAGTAAATTTACATTAATTCTGAGCATTATTTAAGTTATGTTTGAAGTCAGTAAAGAGTCAATTTTTGGCAGCCTTAGCACATGGTGAAGTAACTTCTACGAATATTTTTCCGAATGGTAAGATCTTAATTTTTACGCATTTAAGAGATTAAATTTGTAATGAAGTAGATTTTTAAAATGCGTGTCTCTACAGCCACAATATTGATGGATGATAATTATAAAATTTAAAAATAAATGAATTTTGGACAACATTTTTAAATAATTGCCCATTTCATGTTTTATCGTCTTTTGGTTCTAAATTTTAAATATATATATATATATATGGGGCATGTTTAGCCTAAGAGTTTACATTCCGATTCTGGACAGAGTTTGTGGTAATAGGCCTGAATACTCATTTATAACGGTACTCTAATGGACGAGAGGATTTTTGTGTTTTTGTGTACGGTCGTGTTGTCTGTAATCGCTAGCATTTGTGCGTGAATGAGAATTTTATTTTGTCTTTCCTTAAGTTTCTCAAAATGCGTATCGATCTCCGAAATTGGTTTTCACGGGTTATTTTGCAAAGAATTTTTAATTAAGTGACTGAGGTTGTGTATTGTTTATATTTTGAGGTGTTTATTATGTTTATTGAGAACATACATCTGACTTGTGTGCTTGACATCAAGTGCCGGCTTATAAGTCATCGTCAATATACAGGGACGAGATAGCCACAAGGAAATTTACAACACCAGAGAGTGCTCCACAAAGTGTGTGCAATGGATCTGGCGGGAGTCGAACCCGCCGACCTGACTCCTACGCTCTCAAGCGATTAGCGGAATGGTGTCTTAACCACTCGGCCACGGAGGCCCCTTTGAGATGTTAGCAATAAACTGCGAATTTACAACTAATCTTGCATTTAAGATGTATTCTAGCTGCCATCAAAACATGCCGTAGAGGTTTTCCCAAGCGTGATGTACTGAAGCGCGACCTACGTTATACATGGCCGGTGCATGACTTTTAAAACGTCACATGAGTGGATCATTTTTACACGGTGATTGGTGCAGAGCGGCGCTCCCACCGTTTTGCACCAATCGCTGCGTAAAAATAATCCACTCCATGTGATGTTTTAAACGTCATGCACCGGCCGTGTATAACGTAGGTCGCGACTGATGGCTGTGGTTGATAAATGGACAGTGAATTTACTGCAAGGGTGCGGGTGTTGATAAGAAGTAGCGATTTCACCAACTTAGAATAAAATAGTATTTAGGCGTACGAAGTCTAGTTTGTAAGGGTTGTGCTTCTAAAAAAGTGTTGTTTTCGAGATATTGAGAATTTAGTGTAAAACTTGAATTTTTACGAAATGCGAAGGAGTCTTATTACCTATGCTTGGAAGCATCTAAACTTAAATCTGTTACTCAACTGCTCTTCCTCTTTATTAAGTGGTTTAATAAACTGTTGTTTTTGTTGGTAACATAGTGTCGACATGAGACGTGAATCGGCATTTTACATTTGCTAAACATTGAAGACGGGAGATGCAAAAAGGAGTTTTTAATTTCTCAAGCGCAGAAGATGATAAACGTTAATCCATGTTATTTAGTTTTCAGGCATTGAAGACCCGAAGCAACAAATCACATCTTGTGCGTGCGAAATCGTTGTTGTGCGACTAATAGTACTTAATTTATTTTGTGTGTGTAACCTAACGGCTTAATAAAATTCAGTTTTGAACATTTAATCGAAAATAGAGTGCCAATCTGATGAATATAGTGAAGAATTATTTAACATGTGTTTTCAGATGTACTAAGTTATGTTGAGACTGCTAATGAATATGTCAGTGGTTTTGATAGCGATAGTGACTTATATATGAACCGCTCCATAAGGGACAATGTTTTAATAATTACCACACTAAAAAACTTTGTTAGAATAATCAATCATTGTACCAACTAATTTTTAATAAAAAATTTCGTTTAATAAAATATTTATATTGTTTTGAATAGGTGTATTTATTTTTCACATATATACCGAAAATGTGCGAGGACTGTGGCTTCATTCATCCCATAGAGTATACTGTCCACAATGTGTTAAATTGGTACCATGTCCTCATTTGAAGCTAACAGCATCTAAAGGGTTGTTACAAACTCTTAAAAGAAAAGAGAAAATTCTTAATTTGAACATCCGCTTACCCCTTACATGGCCTATTCTAGGATTTTTAAAGCCTTGGATTGGAACATTTTTACATATCTATTTATTATTGGTAATAATAACAGATAAATCAATTTAAAAGGTTTCTTGCAATTTCTGTAATTCTGACTTGCCTAGATTGCCTAATAGAACAATCCACCACTGCTGACCAAAATGAGTACTGGACAAATTCATTAAATTTAACGTTAACGAAATTAGAAAAATAACCCCGTTTAATGTCCTTGATCCCTCTCATGCACGAATGACTTTTAAGTGACTAAAAAACATATCTCATCAAAAACAACTCATTGTAAATGATCCTGCCAAGCAACAAATCTAAAACGTCAGTCATAAAAAGAAGCGATATCACATAAAAAGCAATATAGAAGGGCATACTCAGAGTGCCGTATAAAAATGTATCACTACTCATAATGTTTCCAAAGGACTCGGAGTGGGGTACAGTATGTGAAAACTGCTTGGCGACCTGTAGGCTTTTATAATGTGTGTGTACCCTGCACTTACACATGGCTATACGTTTAACAAATTTCTTTTTGTATTACTGCTCCCATGAAATGACAAAAAATTGAAGCTTGTGTGTTTGCATGTCCATTCTTATTTATTAGCTCGTAAATCGATTTGTTGATTTTATTTAACATTGTTTGAACGAGAAACATCACTTTTACGATGAGGGTTTTCTAAGTAAGCATATAAATATTTTGAGTTTTTAAAAATAATATAAAATGATGATCATATACATATTAATAAGAATGCACGTAATAATAGACATTAACTAAACTGAGATATATTGCAGTAAAGCCTGCGTAAACGGAATCGCACGTGACTGGGCAAACATCCGTTCTAGCTAGGCTTCTGTTTTAATAGTATAGTTTATATAATATTCCTTATGTTACAAACGTGACATTTTCCGTTTAAGAAATAAGTCCGTCATAAACAGGTTTTATTTTACCAGTTTTCACTTTAATTTTGAAACAGCGCATTAAACGTGTTTATCATAAAGATTATGTTAAGAACTATTGGAAGGTATAATTATAATAATAGATAATTACCATTCTTGCATACCGTTTCCTGTTTGTCTTACAACTCTTTCTGGTTTATTATAGATCTTTTTCATACGAATATTTAGAAAAGGGATATAACGGAAATTAAAAATTTATATGTATGAGTTTCACAAATTTTCAAAATTAATATACTGAATATATAGTATAAGCCTGCAGGTTGCGAAGCAGTTTTCACATACTGTACCTCACTCCGAGTCCTTTAGAAACATTATGAGTAGTAATATATTTTTACACGGCACTCTGAGTATGCCCTTCTATTATATCGCTACTTTTTATGACTAACGTTTCAGATTTGTCGCTTGGCGGGATCATTTACAATGAGTTGTTTTTGACGAGCTATCACTTCTGTTTGTAAGGTATTTTCATTTGGATTATACATATTCCATTTTAATTCAGAAAAGAAAAGAAAACAAGTGGGTGAGTTTGATCGAAGATCGCACAAACGTTTTCTTTTAATATTCCTTTCAAAACACTTTATCCTTTCTTTAATAAATCCAAATAAATTTTATTTTCCAAAAAAAAAAGTCATGTTTTTTATAAAGTGAAAATTTACTGGTCTAAATTTACTGGTTTTTCTCGTTTTTTCGAAAATCTGAACTGGCTATTATACTCTGTCTTAATAATATCTGCCATGTGCACTAAATGCGATATTAAAAAAAATCAATTTCAAAATTAAACACGTTGTATAGAGACCTTCAAAATGTGAAAATATGCGAATATTTCCATAATCGGGTTTTTATCATGATTATCTGTCATGTGGACTAAATGCGATATTAAAAAAATCAATTTCAAAATTAAACATGTTGTATACAGACCTTCAAAATGTGGAAATATGCCAATATTTCCATAATCGGGTTTTTATCATGATTCAATACGCTCCTCAAACTCATATATTTACTATTCTCTATTACTCATATTGATACTCTCTTTGTATTATTCTCAAACTTTTGAAAAATCGGTTAAACTTCCAATATGACGTCAGATTATTTTTCTCTTTAATCCTCTAATGACGACATATTAAGCTGCTTTCTGTATTTACACATACTCACACTCCTTGTATTATTGAGAAATGTTTGAAAATTTACGTTTTATTACCAATATGACGTCTTATTAATCTTTTTTCAATTGGTGAAACTTTTTATTTCATTTTCAATTTTTACGTGGTAATCTTTCAATAGAAAACTAATTATTGTAGAAAGAATTTTATTGTGGATTTTTAATTGTTGGCAACTGCTATAAAGAAAAACGTTTAAATTTAATAGAAAAAAGCTGTTAGATTTTTGGTCTATTATCTGTCTATATTAAAATAATACGATTTTTTCAAATTTTATGATTTTGAGCTTCATAGTAAATATTCAGCTATAGGTACACAAAATTTCATGCTTGTAAGATGTATAGTTTCTGAGAACCGGATCTGTGACAGACAGACAACGTAGCGGGAGTAATAGGATTTCGTGAGATGAACGAAACCCTAAAAAAAAAGAAATATGACAGAGGTAGAAAAATAATTTAATAGTGATGCTATAAACTTTTAAAATGTGTAATGTAATATATCTTATAAGACATAATATTGGACTACTTTAAAATCATTCAAAACCCGTTTATCGATTCTCACACATCTCAGAGGAATTCGTTTATTTTTTAGGAATGATAAAATGGGACGAACAAAACAGCAATATTTTTTGTTGTTGATGTATAAGCTATAGGGTGAATCTTTAATTAACTCAGCAAAGATTTCAATATAAAGATTTAAATAAGGATTATAATAAAAAGTATTATAAGTTTTAAAAATGCGATCTCATTATTTTAAAGTTATACCGTACAAAGCAATTTGTCAGATATGTATTTCTTTTTTTTTGAATCAGTCATGAAATCAGCCGTCAGCAGTGTCGCAACAGCGGCGGATACTGCTTCAGGGTCCACAACATCTGCCAATAAAAGAAAAAAGAACGGTATCTAGGTAACGAAGGCTACTTAGACCTATCTAGGTATAACGAATACTACTTAGACCTACCTATGAAATGGTGACCTCTGTCCGCAGGAACTATCTATACGCATAACTGGCAGAAGAGGGTAGCAATCATCCATAATTGCGATACCGTTTTTTTAAGATGTTTTCGCCCTGGACAATGAAAGGAATGACATTATTAAAATGTGTTCTAATTTATAACCATCCATAGAATTCGTGTATTTGATATATTTTCTTTAAGTGATTGATGTGCTTTTCAACGACTGTTGTGCGCTTGAATAAAATACCTAATTTTTATCTTGAAGTCCTGTCGAATTGGTTTCTCGACTGTAAGTACTCTGTGAGTCATTAAAGAGGTATGCATTTACTTGCATTATCTTTCTGAGCATTTTCTGTGGTTTCTCTGTAGTTGGTGTCACCTAGAATATTTCTATAAATGAGTTCTACTGGAACGTTTATATAATCTAGTTTCTCCTCGAATATGAGCAGGACATTCTGCGATGATTATTACCCGCAGCACCTCCGTCAACAATCTTTGTGATTTCATGGGAAATAAAATTTTATTGAATTGTTGTTTAAATTTTGTGTTCCAGAATCCCTATAGTATCATATCATCATATATTCTAATGCGAGCAAATCTTGTGTGTGTGCGTGTGTGGTTATGCAGATTTTATCTTAAAAACGGCTCAAACAATTTTGACGAAATTCTGTATCCTACCGTTTTGGGGCACCAGAAAACCATTGGGCTTGGTCACATGTTTAAAAAAATTCGATTAATGGGTCATTTTCGATCACCATGGATCAGGGTCAAGCTAATTGTATCTAAAAAACGGTTCAAACGATTTTAACTAAATTTTGTATCCAGCATTTTCAGCCACGAGAAGACTGTTGGGCTACGTCACATGCTCGAGAACTTTTGATAAGTGAGTCATTTTTGGGTTAATGCGGGTCAAGTTAATTTTATCAAATAAACGGCTCAAACGATTTTGATTAAATTTTGTATCCTACAAGTTTCGGGCACTAGAATATCATTGCACTAGGTCACATGTGACGAGAAAATTGGATTAGTGGGTCATTTTTTGGTCACTGTGGGTCAAGCTAATTTTATCGAAAAGCCAGCTCAGACTATTTAGACTAAAATTTGCATCCTATGGTTTTCGGGCACGAACAGATTGTTAGGCTAGGTCACACGTTCGAGAAAATTCGATTAGTGTCTCATTTTGGTCATTGGTCATTATGGGTCAAGCTATTTTTATTTTAAAAAAGGCTCAGAGAATTTGAAATAAATTTAGTATTCTACAGTTTTAGGGAACGAGAAGATTATTGGACTAAGTCACATGCTCGAGAAAATCCGATTAGTGGGTCATTTTTGGGTCACTGCGGGTCAAGCTAAATTTATCTAAAAAAAGGCTTGGACTATTTTGATTAATTTTTATATCCTATGGGCTTGGTCACATGTTCGAGAAAATTTGATTAGTGGTTCATTTTGATCATGGGTCAATATTTGAACAAAAAGCTAATTTTGACCGAGCATAGCTCGGTCTTCCCTGCTCGTTGGATTTTCAAAAGGGTGCGTGATGAAATCTAGAAGAAACTTTAATAAAGCGGAAACCTAGATAGATGAGCTTTCAGGTGGACAAACTGAATTCATATTCATTTTTCAAGTAACATAATAAAACTTTAAAAAGATTGTGCTAGTAAAGAGTCATTAAAATACATGTCATTCAGTAAATATCCATCGGTTGTAATGTAATCAAGATTTTTTTAAGTGATCCTGTAAATGAACCGTAAATTCTTCAATGCCGCTTTACAAAAGAGAGCTTCATTGGCTCGAATGTAGTAACATGTCGGAATATGCGCGTGCATATAACCACTTTGAAAAAGTTAAGCAATTTAGTATTTTCTCTCCATGTTAAGTATAGGAATCCAGTACTTTAAACTGGTGTAAATCAAAAACTAATCTATACTTCTATATGAAACTTTGAAGATTTGAACTACTTAAAAAACAATTCCAGCAATCCGCGTAAAAATTCGATAATTACACCTGTAGACCTATCAAAATATTTTTTGAGTGACCCTGTAAACGAACCTTAATGCTACATTTCTGTTTTACAATAGAAAGCTTAGGGTCGACTGTAGTAACATATCTTAATATAGTTTGTAGATGACCATTTTGACAAGAGTTAAATAAATTGATAATTTTTCCTCTATGTTAAGTATAGAAATCCAGTACTTTAAACTGGTGTAAACAAAAAACTAATCGATATTTCTATATGAAACTTTAAATATTTGAACTGCTATTAAAAACAATTTAAAATCTATCAACCCGTGTAAAAATCCAATAATTACACAGTTCTGTAGAGCAATCAAATGATCTTTTGAGTGACACTGTAAACGAACCATAAATACTACAATTGTATTCTACAATAGGAAGCTTACTTGGGTCGCCTGTAGTAACATATCTTAATATAATTTGTATAGAACCATTTTGACAAGAGTTAAATAAATTGATAATTTTTCCTCTATGTTAAGTATAGAAATCCAGTACTTTAAACTGGTGTAAACAAAAAACTAATCGATATTTCTATATGAAACTTTAAATATTTGAACTGCTATTAAAAACAATTTAAAAGCTATCAACCCGTGTAAAAATCCAATAATTACACAGTTCTGTAGAGCAATCAAATGATCTTTTGAGTGACACTGTAAACGAACCATAAATACTACAATTGTATTCTACAATAGGAAGCTTACTTGGGTCGCCTGTAGTAACATATCTTAATATAATTTGTATAGAACCATTTTGACAAGAGTTAAACCACTTATTTATTTATTTATTTATTTATTTATTTTGCTGCGTGTTAATATAGGAATAAATTACTTTAAACTAGTATAAAATAAAAACTAATTAATATTTTTGCATGAAACTTTAAAGGTTTGAACTACTTCTAAAAAAAATTCAAAAGGGCCAAACCGCGTAAAAGTGGGATAATTACACACCCCTCTATCCTTGTCAACAGATTTGGGCTGAACAAGAATTGAAAGAGGGTAAAAACAGCACTTATAAAATCGCATTTACTAAAAACTTAGTCATCGAATTACGCTTTGTTTCCTTAGTCACTTGGCACGTCTCATTCCATAGAAATAAGAATTTTGTTTCTTTGATAAATAAAACGCGAACTGTAGCGGTGTTAAATTCCGGTTTTGGTCAGTCGGGAAAATATAAACTAGATAGTGTCTTTTATTTTTTATTTATTTTATTTTATTTTATTTTTTATTTATTTTTTGGTAAAATTGTTTGGCATTAATTGGCAGAAGTTCATTTCATTTAAGGTTACGGTGCATTGCATTGTTGCTTCTTTTGCTTGGCGAGAAACTCTGTAGAGTTTGTACGATTATTCACTTAAAGAAGATTTATAATGGATTATTAAAAATAAATATTGTCGAATTCTTGTCGCTTGCGGGCTCCCTCCAGGCAGAGCAGGTGTTTGAACATTGTATTTTTTTTAATGTACCTTAATAAAGGAATCCGGGAGGGACATTATACTCTACGGACTTGGTTTCCTCGTCTGGGCAGTCCCTCTTAGGCTATCAAATCAAATCGAACACAACATTTATTATAAAATTTTAAAATGAGTGAAACATTACGTTTAAGATTTAAAAATTTATTATTAAGAGTTATTAAATTGAAGTTGAGTTGAGTTACGCTAAATACTTTGGGCACATTATCACAAGGTTGAAACTAGTGTAGTCTAGACATCATAAAACTCTCTTCTATGTATACCAAATCGTCTGCAACCAAAATTAAAAAAAGATCTATTCGCTCTTGGGATATAGCTATGGAGGAAATCGGAATAAGCACAGCATAAAAGCAGCACCTTCCTGTTGGACGATTTACACTCACACCTGATCAACGTCTATTTATTACAAAGTCTAACAGCATGTGAAGTTTGGTGAAATCTTATGCATTAGTTTTTGAGTTATTGCTATCACAGAAATCATGGAAAATTCTGCATAGCAGCTCCACCTGTAGGGCAATTTACACCAAAAAATAATCAGCTTTTATTTATGACAAGGTCTAACACAATATGATGCTTCATGAAATTCCGTTCATCAGTTCTATCACGGAAATTGTGAAAAATGCAGCATAACAGCGTCATGTGTTGGGCGATTTGCACCAAAATCTCAACCACTTTTCTTTATGTTAAGGTCTAATAGAATATGAAGTTTTATGAAATTTTGTGCATTAGTTCTTGCGATATAGCTATCACGAAAATCGTGAAAAAAGAAACATAGCAGCGCCGCCTGTAGGGGGATTTACAGCAAAACTTAATCAGCACCGAATTATGTCAATGTTTAACTGAATCAGAAGTTTGATTAAATTCCGTGCATTAGTTCTTCAGATAGAGCGCCTACAAAGTTTATGTCATATACAAGCAGACACACAGACAAATTCATACTCACAAGGGGACCGCCAAACATGATGCGCACAGATTTTGATGATTTTAAAGTACGTTGTAGGGATCAAACCCCTAACTATTCAGGTCAAAGGTTTCCTTCAAATGGGCTTTAGTTTTCGAGAAATTTCGGGTTAAAGTTCAGCATGCATTTCAAATACCCATTTGTTGATGATCTTGAATAAGGTCTCCGTGGTGCAGAGGTAGCGTTAGCGATTTGAGAGCCGGAGATGACAGTTCTGTCCTCTCATGTGACTTTTACCTTTTTTAACAAATTTTATATATTTGTCGCGTTATAAGTTTTACGCAGAATATTGAATTCTGCATCTTTGAACTTTTTGATATTTTCCTAATAAATTCCATTTACATTTTCGAATATTTCGTAAAAATTTACTTTTTCTTTTTTTTTTTCAGTTTTGAAATTAATATTTCTATTGACGAAATTCCAAACTAATTAATTCCAACAACATATCTTGAAAAGAGTAATAAAATATTAAAGCAATAACGCTTATATCCAAGTTTTAGCCGGTTATATATATATTTTATATATTATTTAAATACATTTAACTGTAAATTTCAAACTCAACATCATTTTTGATTTGCACAAATAAAAAATAATATATTACTTTTTTTTTTCAGTCTAACAAGTCGATGCCATGCAGAAAAATTCAACTAGAAATGAAAAATCGTTTGTAAATTACAATACATATAAAAAAATATCCATTGAGCTCTATATATATTTGCAGCTCAGTGAAAATATCTGAAAAAAAAAATCGTCTGCAATGACTTTTACGGCAATATCAGAATAAATAAAATTTTCTTTTTATCCATTTCGTTTAGCTTCCTTTGCAGACTATTACCACGTTTGAAATAATTTCTTTTTCAAATTTAATGCATTTTTAAATATAATTATCACAATTTAAATATTTAAAGAATATATAATATGCTAATTTATACATTCTTCCAATATTGTTAAAACAATTATTTAAAAGCGATTTTTAATGCGGAATTTGTTTAGAATATTTTTGCGATAGGTATCACACAATTAGTTCCATATTTAATAAACTAAAAATGTCGATGTCGGTGATGATAAATAGTTTAGTATTTCAGCAGTTAACATATTTCAATACATTTAGAACAAATGAAATATTAAAAGAATATATTATTTTGTTAATTTTTTCTTAATCATTTAAATTTTTTAAAATAGAAAATGCACATAAAAGAAATACATTATTTCATAAATACGATAAATAAATAAGTAAATATACATAAATGTAAACAATAATCATTTTAAAAAGACGAGATATGAAGACATAAATTAATTCGGATTTTCGTCAAAAGAAATATTAGAATAAAAATTGCGCAAAAACTATAAATTTTCACGAAATATTCGAAAATGTAAATGGAATTTATTAGATAAATATCAAAAAGTTCAAAAGTGCAGAATTCATAATTCTGCAATAGGTATTTGAAATGCATCCTGAACTTTAACCCGAAATTTCTCGAAAACTAAAGCCCATTTAAAGAAAACATTTGACCTGAATAGTTAGGGGTATGATCCCTACAACATACTTTAAAATCATCAAAATCTGTGCGCATCATGTTTGGTGGTCCCCTTGTCAGTCATTTTCTAAAAACACACAGATCATGTTCAGGACCTTCTAAAACGAATAAATCCGTCGAAAACTGGAAGTTGAAAATTTTCACGAATACTCTTATTGTATAGATAGAAGAAAATGATAAAAGTCATGTTTTTGTTTAGAACCATAAGCAGATTTTCTTTGAAAAAAATCTCATGCAGAACTAAAAAAAATTTTAAAGTGGGATTTTCCAAATAAATATTTGAAAAGAAAATTTTTCTGCTATATGTTGCTGGATTTCAGAAACATTTTCGAACTTTATATAAATCTAGGAATAAAAATAATATTTTACTGCTCTGGAGATTGTTTTCGATACAGCCCCATATAAGGTTGGATGCATGAGTGTACTAAATTGAATTTGGCAGGATAAAATCAAATTTATGTAGAAACTAGTATGTTGTAGTCATCACAAAACTTTCTTCTACATAAATCAATAAGTCTACAATAAAAACTAAATGACAATCTGTACATTTTTAAGCTATAGCTATGGAGAAAACCAAATATATTAATGTTATATAAAAAATTTATTTCGCATTATTCCTTTAAATTAATCAAAATTCTGACATATTCATTATTTCCTTAATTCTTAATAATATTTATTCCTATTTAATGTCCTTTTAAATGTAATAACACGTGTATTAATAATTATCTTATTCCAAATCTTATTCTAACACTTTAAGTTCATTCATAACTTTTATCAACTCCCCAATCTATAAAATTCTGAGAGACGCTTGTTGTCATTTCGAATGTTTTTAAAAGCCATTTTTTTAAATTTTTTATTCCATGCTTTGCCTCGCGTGCTGGGTATTTTTCACGTCAAAATCAATACGCAGCTACGATAGGGATTCTTTCGTGTTAAATCTTCTCCATCGCACCTCATTCGCTTAGCTTAATTTTGTCTGTCACTCATTAGTTCCTGCATACGTTACGTCGTTTTCAGTAACTCTACGCGCCGTTAACAAAACTGGCTTGCAAGCTTTTGGAGAGCAGATTTTTGTCGTGTTTGGAAGTGCTGACCAAATCGTTATCCTGTGTTCTGTGACTTAGAATTTCACAACAGCCTCTTAAGATCTATTAAATGATGTAGTGAGTTATCGCCAAGCCTGGGGGCTATAAGTTTATACCTGATACTGTGGGAACTGTTACTGGCATCGTTCCTGGTTGTTAATAAACAATTTAGCTGGAAATTGGCTGCACCTTATTGAAAAAATTCTTGTGGTGTTTCATCATTGCCTAACCTCCTCGCCATGATTCTTGATTACGACTGCAATAATTCACCATCTTTAACAAACTGCCATTTTCACGTGGAATAATAAATCATCTTCGTAAAAAGTTTACACATATATACTTATAGCAGCGACACCTGTTGGGCGGTGTACACCCAAACCTAATAAGGATCTATTTTTGTCAAGGTCTAACAGAATATGAAGCTAGGTGAAATTCCTTGCATTAGTTCTTGAAATAGAGATATCGTGAAAATCATAAAAAATGAGCATTGCAGTGCCACATGTTAGGCAATTTGCAACAAAACCTAATAAGCATCTATTTATGTGACGGTCTAACAGAATATGAAGTTTGATGAAAGTCTGTGAATTAGTTCTAAAGTCTATCTTAAAAACCATGAAAAATGTAGCATAGCAACGCCACCTGTTGAGTGATTTACACTAAAACCTAATCTGCAACAACTTATGTGAACGTTTAACAGAATCTGAAGTTTGGTTAAAATCCGTGCATTAGTTCTAGAGATAGAGCTATTGCGGAAATCATGAAAAATACAACATAGCAGCGCCACCTGTTTGGCGATTTATACCAAGGACTAATCAGCACCAATTTATATCAAGGTCTCACTGAATCTAAAGTTTTATCAAATTCCGTGTATTAGTTCTTTGGACAGAGCACCAACAAAATGTTTGTCACATACAGACAATTTCTAAAAATTGTCAAATCGTGTTCAGGACCTTCTAGAACGTATAAACCCGTCGAAAACCGGAAGTCGTATTTTTTAATGAATACAATACTTTCTTCTTGTAAAGATAGTAGAAAGTAATAACTGGAAATATATTTGTGTTTTTCTAATTTATGTATTTATATAAGGTCGCAAGAGTTCTTTATTTGAACTTTGGATTACAAGGAGCAGCGAATTCTTAATTGAGGCTCGTGATCTGGAACTCAGACTCCCGCACAATAAAATTCTGATGAGCAGTACATTTTCATCGGGAGAAAAATAGCAGATGAGCTAGAACTTTCGTTGTGGTCAGACGGACTGCGAGAGAAGGCTTCTTTAATTTTTAAGCCGATCAGTGTATTGTGCTAATCTTTAAGTCTAAAATTCCGAAGACGGTCAAAATATGTTTATCTAATTATAATTATCGTTGTAAATATTTTATGCTGTCATAATTAATCGAGACATATTAAACTTCAACATAATGTAACTTTGAAAAGAGTGTAGACTATAAATTATTGATTCCTAGACACCGAGACATTAATTTTATCTTAATATACTGTTATATTTTACGGACACTACCAACAAAATCCAACATATATATGAATTATAAGTTGTTGTACTCAACATATCTCCTTCTAATACACAAATAATCTATTGTACTTCAATATTTCGACGACTTTCAGGTCATAAAAGTGTCAGAATGTCAAGAACTTTTAAATCGAAGAAAAAATCAATTTTTACTTCTATCTTTACAAGAATAAATTATTGGATTCGTGAAAAACTCTGACTTTAAAGACAATATGATTTGAGAATATGATTTCAAAATAATTTTCACCCTTGTCTATAAATTTACTCTCTTTAATTTGAAAAATCCTATTGAATTATCTAATTCATGGGGTTATCTATAGCATTAATTATCAATGCGGTCTTTCTTATATTGGACAAGCGAAATATGGTTTAAAATTTCGAATTAAAGCACGCAATAAATATATTCAAAAACATGAAACCAACAAATCTGACATTACAAAACATTGCTGGGTGATGAACCACAGCTTTGACTTCAACTCAGGTAAAATTATCTCCGAACCCACTCCTATACTTGAACTTAGATAGTTGATATAAGAAAGCATTTTATATCTGTAAAAATCATAACAATATTGTCAATTGTGACTTCGATATTCCCCCATTATCAGATTATTGGAAATATTATATAAAAGCCTCTTTCTTAATTTTTACTAGCATTATTTCACATTACCAGTTCCATACTCTATACATTTTCCCTATTGGCTGTTCCCTGTCATTTCCTGTTAATTCTTTTGTCAAGAAAACTATCCGTTGAATGAGCTACTTTTCCTATTAGCTGTTCTTTGTAATTTCCTGTAATTGTGTTGGTAAATAAACCTACCCGTTAAATCCGTTTTTCTTCCATATATTTGTACAAAGATCCATCATTCTTTGCACTGATGAAAGTACGCTAAATGCTACCGAAACTCGTTTGCAATAGAATAACAAGAAAGAAAAATCATGCCTCAAGTATAGATAATAGAACACTATCCAACACTTCTGGAATATTTTAACAAACCTTCGCTGTTTAATAAGGTAAATAAGATACCTAAGTAAACAGTTTAGAAAACGCAAAACACATTTGGAAACAAGATTTCAGCAATTACAGACCATAGTAAGAAAAGTACTCCAATTCTTTGTGCCGCCCTTTTTATAATCTATAGATTTGTATATACTCTAATATATTATGCTACAATTTACTGTAGTAAGAAAACACATAACACAGTTGAAAGTTCACCTTCAGCAGTTTCAACCAATAAACGGAAACATATTTGAATTATTTTGTACAGCTATGTATACAACCTTAAGGGTCTTATATATACGCCACATATTAAGTTAAAGTTCAATTCAGACAAAAACGCGCTGAAAACTTCTGAAAGCCCACTTCCAGAAAATATCATACATAGGTGGCCAGGTGCCTAGTTCTTTGCTTGGCCATGATTTTATTTATATTCAACAAATATCTCTTAGTTTGCAAAATATATTTCACGTTCAAAATGCATAACTCGATTAAACAACCCCTTTAAGCAATTTACCCTGATACTCAGTAATGCTTACGAAATATTTTGTGTAGCCCTGTAATTGATCTGCAACAATTATACATACCACATAGTATACAAAAATTTAATTAAACGCATACCTAACTGAAAGCGCACTTCCAGCAATTATCTCTTATAGACAGTACTTTAGATACAGTACTGTATCCGAAATCTTATGTGTGTCTCTGTAAATGAACGATAAATGCGATGCACATCATATTATACAATAAGTATATTGTAGTAAACCTCAGTAATTTGTATCATTTTCATAATATTTCAAATAGTGTAACATAATTAAAATAAACTACAAATAGTTTCCCCCCGTAACCCATAATGTAAACGAGTACTTTTGTGTGGCTCTGCAAATGGATAAATGCTTTACACTCCATATTCTACAGAAAGCATATTTTATTACCCCTTAGAAATTTATTATCAATTTCAATATATTTGTATGAGTGTAACATCATTAAAATTCACCGCAAACGATTTTTTTCACCATAGGCCATAATATAACGGAATTATTTTGAGTGTTCCTGTATAGGAAATATAAGTACTACATATTTCGGATCGGTTCTATCTACGGATTTTCAATACCGAGCAAGCCACAGTAAACATCAATATCATATATCAATTGAATGACAATTCGAATATATGTACACGAGTTAAAGCACGGACAGAAGGCAAACCTAATTCATAAGCAATTTTCAACTATGTTGGAAAGTGTTAAAATGTTCTGGGGCTAAAAACGTTGTTTTAACTGTTTATATAGTGTTTCATTATTTATACTAAACCATCAAGTAAGTTCTTAGATAAAAAAAAGTTACACGTAAGGAATAGGGAATTAATCGGTCTGCCTGCCCTGTTCATACATTACACAGTTTACATTTCTGAAAATGCTTTTAAATTCAAGAATTTTAAATTTGTTATTGGAGTTAATTACAGTTTTTCCACCCATGGATGAATTAAGAACAAGTTTGGAATGCACATGTCTGCTGAAAGTCCGGCAGTTTTGCGCACTAAAGTCGCAAGGGGCAGAGCCCCTTAGTATATATATATCTATATATAAGAATGAAAATCGTAAAATAAATGTGAATATTTTATGATGTATATCAGAAACGCGGAAGTTAACACATAAGAAAAATAATACTCAGATTATAAGACTTGATAATTTAATATTAGACTGAAAATTTTGAGAAATAAAAATGAAATTTTTTTAGAATGTATGCCGGACATGCAGGTGAGCCGGAAATACAACTTAATGCAACTTAATGCACTCACATGCATTTAATTTTTGGACAGTCCCCGATGAGACGAAAACGAAATAAATTCAAGAATTTTAAATTTGTTATTGGGGTTTATTACTAATTGGGGTTTTTCCACTAATGGATGAATTAAGAACAAGTCTGGAATGTATGCGTCTGCTGAATGTCCTGGAGTTTGCACTCTAAAGTTGCAAGAGGCAGAGCCCCCTAGTATAAATATATCTATAGTATATACATCTATATATAAGAAAATTCCGGTGAAAATAGTAAAATAAATGTGAATATTTTAAAAAGTACTAGCTGTTACCCGTGACTTCGTTCACGTAGCTCTTAAATAAAAGTAATGCATTAATTAAGAAACGTATATAATTAACAAACTCTTTATCATATTTTATAGTAGAAAATACTTCTCATAATCACAATTTCAATATTTTTGTTTATATATATATATATATATATATATATATATAATCATGTAAAAGATGACATCATCTGTTTCGGAAAAAAAAAAACATGGGGTAAAGAAAAATTAATTGAGCATTTAAATTTAAATTTTGCTTTTTAATCATAAATATAAAATAAACCCGTGCAGCAACAATGTCCCACTTTATCTTCTTTATTGTACTATTCATTTTTTATAATCATTGTTGAGCACGATATAATGCGATATAATGTGTTATTTTATTTTTCTGGCAACACTGATTTGAAGAAAACCTTTCATTTCATTTATGAGAACAATGACGATTTAATTTTTAATTAACTGCAATTTTTAATAAAAAAACATATTTTAACGAAATGTGAGTGTACTATGTCAGAAGCCTGTTCAAAATCATTTCATATGGTATCTAATTTATCGTTGTATGCGTTTTGTATTTGCTTAGAAAAAGGGATGTTGACAACAGTAATAATATATAGAATTATAAAAACTGATAATTTAATATTAAATTGAAAAATTTCAGAAATATAAATAAAAAAAAGTATTATAATGCATTATATATGTGAGACGGAAATAGAACCTAATACAAAATAACACCCTCACGCATTTAATTTTTAAACAGTCCCCGATGAGACGATGACGAAAAAAGTGTAAATTTACAAAGACTATTTCTGTGCAAATTTGAAAGTAAACATGAAAAAATTGTAAAGTATAGCAGTAGCACCAAGTCTAACCACATAAAATTGTAATGCTCAGGTGATAAAATAATAACGATCATAAAATAATAAAGACTGAAAAATTAACATTAAACTGGAAAATTTAAGTATTATAGGGGGGTGGGGAGTATATTTTGTGTTATACGTGATAACTGGAATACAAATTTATGCAAAACCAATTCCACACGTTTTCAGACAATCCAATGTTTAAATAATTCCCGATTGTAAAACAAGAATGAAAAATTATGCATAAAGCATTATGAAACACTTTCCACACTGTCGGAACATTGTTAAGGATTTTCGTTTTTTCTTACAATGAAATGAGGTACATAAATAAATAAATAATAATATTAAGAAGAAGAAGAATAAAACATATAATGCAGTAAAAATTCATTTTCAGCAATTGTTGTCAATAGCCGGTGATGCATGCTAATTCTTTTGTGCAGCCCTGCATATGATCTATACACCTCGTAAAACACTAAAAATTAGTTATGTTTGAAAATGTATACCATAGCTGAAAACACTTATCCAGCAAATATCGCTCATAGTCAGTCCAGTAACCAAATTCTTTTGTGTCTCTGTAAATAAATGATAAATTATACGGAGTCAATAATCTATAGAAAGCCTGTTGTAGTGCATCTCAGTAATGTATATCAATTTCAATATGTTTGAAGTACGTTGACACCATCAAAAGGCGTCGCAAACAATTTTTTTCCGTAGACCATAATGTAAGAGAATTCTTTTGCGTGTCCGTGTAAACGAACTATAAATTCTACACACATCATTTTCAATAGCAATCATTCTATAGTAAACATGAATAACATATATAATTTGCATTATAATCTGTGTGTATTTATGACAGTTAGAGCACGGAAAGTTGAATAGACAGACAGATGGCTAGAAAGATAGACAGACAGACAAACCGAAGTCATAAACACTTTTCAACTATGTTGAAAAGTGTTAAAAATGATTGCGGAAACACTAAATATATAAATTTATAAAGAATGTTTCTTTGACAATTGAAAAGTAAAAGTGAAACAGTTTAAAAAGTATGCGAGTAATTCAAAGGCTAACACATTAAAAACACCTTTTAACTCTAATAATTTAATATAAAACTGAATAAAAGTCAGATATGTCATTAAAAATCAATATATTGTAATACATATGAGAATTGTGAATAAAATTTTATGTAAAATAACAATCCTCACGCATTTAATTTTTAGACAGTCCCCGATGAGCCGAAGAGGCATCGAAAGGAGTAAAGCACAGCAATGAACTTGAGCGCCTGTCCTAGATCTAGAGCAGAGTCTGCTGACCTAGAAAAAACAGCCCGGGGCCCACCTCTCGTATTTAAAGGGCTGCGATGTTTCACTTTCCACACAGTCGATCGCTATTCACGGATAGACGAACAGCGCCTCTGTATCTCCCTAGCACAGGTAAGCTTCATTCCACATACTTAGAACAGAAAAAGAAACGTTGGATTAAAAAAAAAAAAGCATTAGTGAAAGTTCATGGATTGCAGTGAAAGTTATTGGATTTTTTTAATTGTCTTTCTTTAAAAACTTTAATTGATTATTAGAAAAAAATTAAAAATGGAAATGTTAAATTAAAAAATTATATATATTTGCCTTTTATTACTAATGCAAGAGTTTATTCATTTTGCTTCTAAAGCATGAATAGCATTTACGACCAATTTCAAGTCGGGATAAAAATTAACTAGATAAATGATTTTTTTTTTTAAGATAAAATTTATAAAGATATTGCACATTTGAAAACGAATACTAAATTTTTAAATATTTTTCACACTTTTTAAAGGATTTTCACAACGCTTTTTTGAAAGATATTATTTTTCTTCATATGGATAAGTGTAATTTTATAAAATATATTAGTACGCTTATGGTTACTAAAAATGTTTTTAATACCGATAATTCCATTATAAACGTAAAGGTAATATTTTTATATAATAAAAAAGGGAAAAGAAATATAAGAAAGAGAAAAGATATATATATATATATATATATATATATATATATATATATATATATATATATTTGTACATGTAATGTATTTTTTAAAAAGCAACTCAATGATATACAACTCAGAATGAAGAGTACATTTAGTTGTTTCATGTAATTATTACTATATTATTTTTGCACTTCATAAACTTAATATACTCTTCTGTTATTAATTGTACTATAAAAGTGAATTTTTGATAATAAAATAGGAGAACAAAATTAGATAATATTATATATTAATGACATTAAATGCTAAGACAGTCAAATTAAAATTTTAAATTATTTGTTTTTCATGCAAAAAATTTGAATTTATGATGAAAGGTTATTCAAAAGGCCTTCAAAAAATCAAATTAATATGTATAATAAAGAGTAATATTTTATGAACCCTTTAAAACAAAATGAATGTCTCTCTTAATAGTTGTTAAATATGGAATATTTTCAAACAGAGAAAATTAGTCATTTTTCTCAAAATTTGATTTTAATGTCATGCAAGGTAGTAAAAATCTTTCAATATTATTTCATGATATTTTCAGAATATATAGTGTGAGGAGGCTCTAAAAGGTGTTACTGAATTTTCCTTTTTGTTGTTGTTGTTGTTGAAAACATATATTTTTCTTCGTGTTATATTGCTAAAATTTTGAAAAAATATATATAAGTAAAAAAAAAAAAGTACAGCTTTTTTTTTTTAATGCTATAAATAAACAATTTTGTAGGTTTAGTGTACGTACAAGAATCTCAATTATAATTAGATTTAAAAAAAAAACATCTGTTTTACATGCGGGAATTCTTTTCCAATCGTGCACGCAGCTTGTGCATCCAATTTTCTGCTCGTCAAATTACAAAAAAAAAGAAAGAAAAGAAAAACCAATTTTCTTTTTTAGGATCTGAAAAAAAAGAAAAGAAAAACCAATTTTCTTTTTTAAGATCTGAAAAATAAATAAATAAATAAATAAAAAATAAATGAAAGGTGTCTATTACTGCCATTTAAAATTATGCTTTTGTAATGTATATTTTTGGGGATATAAAATGACAAAAATTATCAATCTTATTCCATTTTCAACATTCTAAATCTTAAAAAAGAAAACTTTAAATAATTATCATAAACATTTAAAATCTAAAATTCTAGTTTTGTGACGTCAGATATTTTTCAGTGACGAAATCATGTGTGAAATTCCTAAAACAAAAGTTCATTGAGTTCATTTAATAAATATTATGCAATATTATATTATAGTAATGAAAAAAAAAGAAAGAAGTTGAAAGCAATATGAAAAAGACTGAGTTTAAAAATTTTCAAATCAAAACTATTGAGTTTCGATTTTTTTACGAATTTGTATGTCGATTTAAATGTACTATTAATATATATCAATATGTGTTTATTTTTGGAAAATATTAAAGCTTAAAATGTAATATATTTCACTTTTTACTTGTTTTAAAATCATGAGATGTAAGCAAGCGTATTATTACAACTAAATAAAGTTAATAAAAAGGGTAAACAGAAAGGGCGAAGTAAACAAATTTCAATCTTTCTTATCTTTCTTCTTCGAAAATCTGCCCAGCCACTTGTTGCACCACGCTGTCTGCCAGGTCCAGACGAAGGTAATTCTTGTTCCAGTTTTAGATATCCCTGGGCTTCTCTTGCCTTCAAGGGGCAAACAGAGTTCAGCTAAAACAACTGTTGACATGAAAATCACTTGAGGAAGCATTAAAAATGTAGAACAAAACTCTTTCGGCTATGTTATAAATAGATTTCTACAACTTTTACGCTTGAGTAGAAAAATATCATCAATCATTTTCATTGAAAAAAAAAAGTTGTTTAGATGAATTTGAGCTTCTTGTTAGTTGAGAGTTTGGTATTTTAGCAGAAAAAAGTAAGAAATACTTTTTTTCCTTTTGTTTTCTATTTCAAAAACTGTTTTAATTTGTTTTTAAAATTAAATGCCAGTGATTGTTGTATAAGTGTTACAGAGATAAGTGATAAGCCTCACATATTTATATCTATTTGTTTCATCTATTTATTTATTTTTAACTATAAATGATGAAAATACTTTTGGAGTAAAAAAAATATATACATATAAGCTTATTTATTATTTTGTTATAGCTAATTGAGCCATTAAACATTTTCTTTTTTTTTGGCCACAGAAATAAAAATAAGAATAACGAAATGAGAGAAAAATATTTAATGATAAATTTAAATGCATGTATAATTTAAATCTATAAATTTAATTAAATCTAGAAGATTCATTTTATTGATAACAGTTTTTTTTAACCTTTTTCATGCAATTTTCTGCTGAATGTGAGAATTTTTTTTATTTCACTAAAAACATTTAGAGAAAAACTTTTTTTTACTTTTAATGTTCAAAACAAAACAACAAAAAATCTTCCTAACTTTTTATTATGAAAACAACATTAATTAGAAGTAAAATTAAGAGAAAGTAATTTATTTTGATTGATTTACAGTAGTAATATTACAGTAGTTATATTCTCGTAAATAGCGTATGATGCTTATCCTGTCAAATTTTATAATCGTCTAAAATTTATGCTTTTTCATCTTGGAGTCAAGTTGTTAAGGCAAGTGAGAAAATATTACGGTTAATCTCACTGGAATTAATCCCTCACTTTAAAATTCCCCTTTTTTACAAGTGATGCGGCACTGTTAAATCATAAAAATAAATAAAAAAGGATTAAAAATGTAATTTAAAAAAATCTTTATACTGCTGGTGCAACTAAGTTGCAATCTTGAAAAAAAAAATTATAATGTGATTTTGAAAATGAGCAACAATCAGTGCATAGGTTCTACCTTTTTGCTTAATTTATTCTTTATCATATTCATAATATTCTATCGTCTTGCATAGTCTACATTAAAAAAAAAGAAAATTTAATATTTACAAATTTAATGGAGCATTGTTAATATCAAAATAAATGTAGTCCTGTTATCAATAAAATGCATCTTCTAGATCTAATTAAATTTATAGATTAAACATAAAGATTTAAATTTTGTATTCATAAATGTTACATTTCGTTTGTATCATAGCATATTTTTTTTAAGTTATTGTGATATTTTTATGTAAATTATGTTTCAATGTTATATGTATTTTATTTTTAATTAATTTTATTATTCACATAGTTTTTTTTTAGTTTTTTTTTTTTTTTTTATTAATCTTCAGTTTCTAGGAATTGCTATTCAATATTATATAACAATATTTTTAATATAAAATAATTCAAACCAACAACAAATACACATTAATATTTTAAAAAAAACTGAAGTATAGCATTTAATTCAAAAAAATAATTAAAAAGTTATATTTGCTTTAATTTCATACATTCAAATGTTTCAATTTGACTCCAAATTTATTCTAGTTATTAGGGAAAAAATTTTCATTACAAAGTACATTTATCCCCCTCCTTCTAAATACGTTTCTAAATAATTTGAATTTACAGTGTATATTCGTTCGCAATACTGCAGCATTAACGAGAAGACAGACGATAGTAGTTTTGAAATGAGCTCCAAAGCTTTGTCTTCTTAAAGCTATTCTTACATAGTGAAATGTATAACGAGATATTTTGAATTTTAGTTAATTTCATTTTAAGGGGGCAGCAACAGCTGTGAAATCACAACAAAACAGCTGATATCGATATACCCTTTTTCTCCGACATTACTGAAGCAATTTCAAAAAAATTTAAAAAACTTTGGCTAAAAGATAAACTGATCGTTTGGCAAAGTATAAGTAAATAAAAATTCAATAGTCACGTCGAGCAAAAATCGCTTGATCTTTTTTGTTCGCAAAATTGTGTAGCTAATATATTTTTACTTTTATTTTTAGCTACTATCTAAACTACTTTTTAAAATGTTGGAAGCACTTATCTAGTTTCTCAGAAAAAGATACAGTCACCATAAAACAAATCGATACACCCCATAAAATTTAATCGCCGAAATGTCGCGGAGAAAAATGGAAATAGCCGTTCGATTAGAATGAAGTCTTCTTTCAATTTATGTTGAAAAAACTTAGGGGGCCGTCTTCATACTGAAACTGTACCAAGCTCTGAAATTTCCCAAACGAACACCTAATTTTGACAGCATATTTCGATTTTTCGGTACATTTTGCCGTCGGATACCAAGAGGGAAGTCATTAGGTCAAATAGTTTAGGAATTATGAAGATTTAAAGTTTGGAACACGTACTGTTAATTTATTATTATTATTTTTCAAATCATTACAAAACAGATTGCGATGCATGTAGTTTTTAAAGTGTAATTCAAAACCTACGTGTCTGCAATTTTGCATTCGCATTGCTGAAGCTTCTAGAAATCTATTCCTGTTAAACAATTCATATGTTTCAATTCATAATTTTTTCGGAAATCAATTTTGAAAATATACATATCTTAAAAGTAATTTTCGAAAAAAAATATGAAATGTAACCTATATTTTTTTTAAAAATAAAAATAAATTTCTGAAAGCTGTAAATCCCAAATTACAGCACATTCCGATAAATAGTGTATGAGATATAAGAACTACCTTCAATGAAATTTATTTTGCAACGATTAAAAAGAATTTTAACATTAAGAGTTTTAAACTTTAAACTTTTTCTAAACTGCTTGACATAATGGATTCCTTTTTGGTATCCAAAACTAAAATACACCGAAAAATTCAAATATTCTGTCAAAATTGGATGTACGTTTTGGAAATTGCAGAGTTTGGTACAATTTCAGTATAAAAACGGTCCCTTAAGCTTATTCTTTACCATAAATTAAAAGACGTAATTCCCAATCGAATGGCTATTTTCGTTTACTCTGCAACAATTTGGTAATTAAATTTTATGGGGTGTATTATTTTGTTTTCAATACTGACAGTACATTAACTTCAGCTGTGTAAAATGTTATGTTTTAATTAATTATTTATTCATTCATTTATTTGCTGTTGTTATTATGTAAATTACATCTACTTTTTATTTCTTGCCGAAATGATCAATTTATTGTATAGCTATAACCAAAATTATTTTTAAAAATAAATGAAATTGTTTCTGTAGCTCACGCGTAAAAGATACATCAATAACATCTGTTATTATTTCACAACTTTCGTTCCTGCCTCAAAAAAGAATAGAATATAAATCACTTTTTAGTGGATAAAACATGCATCAAAATATTAAAAATATCACTATATTTAAAACTCTGAAACATAAGTAATATATTTTAAAATATTACTTAAATAATAGTACATTAATGTGATAGAGGTGCGGGACATTGAAAAAAACTCAGTAAACAAATTATATTCGATCACCTTTTATATTTCTTTTGATTAAACGTAAATCATCTCATAAGGTTAGATTAAAATTATTTATTTATTTTATAACAACAAGGCCATCCAACCCGGTTCACCGGGGTTAAAAATGTCACCCATTTGAACCACCCGTTTTACAGAACGGAAATGAAAATCATTTTTAATTGGAAACACTAACATATTTCTTACATTCAGTATATTTCCTTAGACTGCCCACCAAATACACCAAAATACAGTTTCGGTGCTTTCGCATACCAGCAGCCAATCGTGAATTGTTTCTTATTTATAGCAATATTTCTTGATTTAATTAATTCAGTATTTAAGCACGTAGTTCAATTACATATCGGGGTAAGAAAGCGCCAAGCTACATTTTTGGTGAAATAAATCTAACACTGTAATATGTTTACTAAAAATATCAACGTTTGACACACAATAACATCGTGTAATAAACAGACGCACGTTTCATGAGTATCCTGGACTCATTTCCTCAGTGTAAATAAACTTAAACCCTATTGTATCCCCCCAAAGACATGAAAATGAATCTAAAAACCCAAATGAAAAACAACAACACACCGAGAAACTCCTCCAATCTGATTAAGTCGGTTGGTTGGTTGTAGAGGATTCACTATGACAAAGTAACTCAACCCAGAAAGGTGAGATGTACGGTACACTTGAAAAATCATTAACCAGGGAGTTAATGATTCCTCCCTGGTTAATGATTTTTCAAGTGTACCGTACATCTCACCTTTCTGGGTTGAGTTACTTTGTCATAGTGAATCCTCTACAACCAACCAACCGACTTAATCAGATTGGAGGAGTTTCTCGGTGTGTTGTTGTTTTTCATTTGGGTTTTTAGATTCATTTTCATGTCTTTGGGGGGATACAATAGGGTTTAAGTTTATTTACACTGAGGAAATGAGTCCAGGATACTCATGAAACGTGCGTCTGTTTATTACACGATGTTATTGTGTGTCAAACGTTGATATTTTTAGTATATTTATCCACACAAGATTTTTTTCATTACTGTAATATGTTGTTTGATATAGTAAATTATAATATCCAACATATATTTTGTTTCTAATGTCACTTGGTGGTAGAATATTTGACAGGTTTCGTTTTTGACCCAGATGTTTATGCCCCCAGTGAAGATAGCTAATTTACAAAAAACGTAATAGTAATATCATTAAAGTAATGCCATATTGTTACTCAAAATATCTGAAATGTTACTTAAGACATTGGAGAAAAAACTTTATGTTGTATATCTTGATTTGAGTATTTCATCAAATTTTCAAATTGAAATATCTCAGAAGTTCAAAAATGTGGCTTGGCACTCTCTTGCCCCGACCCCCTCATATTTATTAAATTCATATTTTATTTATTTATATCTTTATTTGTGAAATTTTAATTTTGTTTTGCAATTTAGATACAGAATATTACACGGAAACAACAAATGCTGAATTATTTAGATTGTTTTAAGTGCAAATGCCTTAATTTTCCGTTATAGAGAGGCACGTTCATTTTTGAGTTAGATTTAAAAATAAATCATGCTTGAAAAATATTTTTAAAACTATAAAAATATCAGTAAAATGAGATACAGTTTTCAAAGAAGTTGAATTTAAAAGTAATTTCTTTTCTATTCGAAGGTGCAAAAATTTAAATTGTGCGATGTTTAGATGTTAAAGAAATTTGGGATGTAACAAAATTAATTGTTGAGTTCATTGCCACCGAAGATATGACGTCAGCGTTACGCAAGGACATATTTTTGCTTTATAATATATATATATATATATATATATATATATATATATATATATCAAGTATATTTAATTTTAGTTTCACTCTTAATTTGAAAACATTTCACAAGTGGCCGCTGGAACTTGGATATTATATACATAGAGGGAATTTTTTTTTAAATAGTATAATCGTTTTAAGTTTTAAGAAATGTAAAATTTGACAACTAACAGTACAAAATAAAGCAACAGCGAATTTAATTTTGCTTGTAATCGGTCTGTATCTACTTTGCGTATTTTAACATCCAATTATGTAATTCACATTAAAATAATATAACATAAACTAAATTTCCGGCCTAAAAGAAAGAAAATACAACTTAATTTAAAATGTTTATTTACTGTTTATCATACTACATAATTATGTTTTAGAAATGACACCTTTATATTTTTGCTAATTTGTAGTTTTTCAAATATTTTTTATACATAAGCACAGGTATTTGCGGTGTTTAAAGAAATTTCAGTTTTTTTTTCTCTTATGTATTTTTTAAATATTTGAAACAAATTTTACGTAACATTTACAATTCATTGTACTGTAAAATTTGGTTCAAAGTTTCTAATCTACATGGATTTATTCTTTTTCAGGAAATAACTTATTTTTAAGAAAAATAAGAGAGATCTATGTAGGATAAACAATAAAAACAGAATTTTTCACTTAAAAAAAATCTTATTTCTCAAAAAAAAGAAAAGAAAGAAAAAAGAAAGAAAAGAAAGAAAGAATGAAAGGAAACAAAATAAAAATATAATAAAACTTTAATTGAGCTAAATCTAGGATATTACGTGGAAAACAATCAAATTTATGAAGAAGAAAAACTAATTTTGGTTAAATTGTTGCAATATATCTTTTCTGAATAGCAATAGCTGTGCATTTTTACTTGATGTTACATTATTTATTTGAAACTAAGGTCGGTGCATTTTTAGTTCTAAATATTTTACTTGAAGGATTATTTTAACTAATTGTAAACGTAACAGATTGTGTCGTAAATAATGTTAATCCTAGTACTGAAATTACTTATAATATAAATTTATCTTGCTTTGACAAATTAAAGAATCCTTGTCCCGGGAATATCATATGATTTATTGAAGCTTCAATGGACGATGCTTTTTACGAACTAACACGAAAATCAAAAAGTTATTCTGTTTTAAACTTTTACATATTTTCTTTACTTTTTAATGTGCAGTATATTCCACGGAAAAGATTTTTTAAATTACTGGAGCTGAAGCAAAAAATATTTTTA
This sequence comes from Maratus michaelseni, assembly GCA_963931845.1. Lineage (NCBI taxonomy): Eukaryota > Metazoa > Arthropoda > Arachnida > Araneae > Salticidae > Maratus > Maratus michaelseni. Next base: position 30,383,044 of record OZ007587.1, read on the forward strand.
TTTACTAATTTCATAAATGTCTATGTAATTTTATTGTAATTTGATTTTTTATAAGAAATTGTTATGAAAAGATGTTAAAAAGATTACTTTTGTCTTATTCAGAATTTTAAGAGATTTTGAACGATTTACAAAAATGTTTAAGTCATTTCGAATGTAAACGTTAATAATTAGAACAGAACTGCATTTTTAAGTCTAAGTACCCAAAGTTTATTTTAAAAATTCCATAAAAATGTGTGTCGTTCTTATGATTTATAAGAAAAAATATTCAAAAAATTTTCATAGAAAAAAAAAAACTATTATTGCTCTTCTTTATGATTTTGAGTACACTTTTATGATATTTTGCAAATATCTATAAAGGCTTTAATTGACCAACTTATGCCTAATATGGTTTTCTATTTATAAAGAAGTAAAAAATATATATATATTTGTTTATATTATTAGAAATAGAAATCAGCATACAGTCTAAATATACCTCGTGACACGTTATTTACGTATGAATGACTGACCAGTGGCGATTCACGGTCAGAGAGATCTCAAAAAGGTCACACGCAAATGACATGCTAAATATTTTTGAAATGAGGAAAAATGAAATGGAGCGAATTCTATTCATTTTATTATTTTATTTTTTATGCTTAATTTATTTTGTGACTTAATTTCCTTTAGATTATAGTTTCTATAAAACACTTTTTTTAGCTTAAAGTGACATAAATTTAGCAAGCAAATTCACTCCGCTATTTGCTGAATGCCAGTGAAACGATTTAAAATCAAGAAAACGTCATTCAATTCAACTTAATTAGTCGAGGATAGACCAACTATCATAAGCATTTTTAAGAACTACTCAGAAAACAAGTAACATAAATTTAGCAAGCAAATTCACTCTGCTAATTGCTTAATGCCAGTGAAACGTTTTACAATCAAGAAACCGTCATTCAACTTAAGTAGATGAAGGTAGACAAACTATCATAAGCATTTTTTAGGTCTATTCAGAATGATGCTTAAAAGGGGGTGGGGGTGGAGGGTGGAGGGGGAGAGGTCTTCTTTGGCCAATTTTTTTAATATTTTATTTATTATTTTCTTTTGCTTTTTTGCATCCTTTAAATATATAGATTGTTACCCTAAAGCGATTTCGTAATATTCCCATTCCTTAGAAAGTTTTATGCTCGTTGAACGTAACGCCGCAGCAGACAGAAAACGGCTTTCAACGCGCAGCTCTACGCTGGAAGTTTTATGGCGTCTTAAAACCATGCCGGAAAAAAAAAAAAAAAAAAAAAAAAAAAAAAAACATTCTGCAACAATGTCGAAAATGCGTCTCGAAAGGAAGTCGAAACCGTCTCAAAACAATTTTTTTTTTAAATAATGTTTTTAAACTGGGCGACCATTTTCTCGAGAACTATACTACCTATATTCCCCTCCCTTTTTTTATGAAATGTAATTGTACTTGCGAGAGCTTATACCACTGAATATGATTAATTATCATTAATTAATTATTTCTTCAAGCTCGCAAAATGTAAAAAAAACAGCGAAAAAATTACGTTTTTTATTAAAATGGCTGCCATTTTGCCAAAAATCAAATTTTCAAATTAAATGTTGATATAAGTTCCAGAGAATATAATGCCCTTTTATAATTTGGCGACCAAAATTGTTTTAGATGTTTGTTTCCAGAGAAAAACGATCGCCTGATTGGAATTTCACGACTCGCATCTGCAGGTACACCTCGTCACCGACACAAGGCGTATTATTATTTTTATTTTTTACATCCAAAAATTTAAGTATATAAGTGAAATGTCAATAAGTGTAATACAAAAATCTCGAAGGTGATATCCTTTTTCTTTGTAAACGAAAAAACCCCCTCAAAAAATAATGTGAATTTTCGATTGAAGAAGTAGAATCTCCCCTTAAGTGCTAGAAATAAACCCAATCAAAGTATTATCTTCAATGTATTTTAGGTTGATAATTTCAAACAAACACATAGTATGATAAATTTTACTTTTCCAAAAGAAACTCCCACTTCTACTTAATTACACTGGTAGTGTTAGCCCATAGGAATATACTCTGCCTGACATCACAGCCTGCAAAACTCATAGAGTAAACGTGCTCCGCCACCTATTATGTGTTTTCTGTGGACAGGTTTCTGATGAATTCAATTCCAGCAAAATCTTTCATCCTGTATAACACTTGATCCGTTGGAAATTAAAACCTCCCTAACATTTCACCGGCGAATTCATGATTGATCAGCTACCGATACAGAGATATCCTACTCTTTATGAGACGATTTCAATGAATTTGCCAATGAGCGTTCATCCTCTAACGATAAATTCCTATCATTGGCCAATCATTATACCAACATGAATCAATTTATAGCATAGCAATGGCCCATGAAGTTTTACACTATTGTAACTTCTTTTATGACTAATTGTTTTCTTGTTTTTCTACAAAGAAATCACATCTTCCGTTTTTGAATCAACAAAATGGGAATTATCCTGTGGAAAAAAATCACTTGTTTAATGAGTCCTAACATAATTTTGATTTCTTCTTTGAAACGTAAGCTTACAAATTAAAGCAGAATAGTAAATAAAACCAATATCGATGTATAGGTTAGGATTAATAGATTTACAAAAAGAGAAATCTAATTGATTTAAGCATAATTGATGTACATGCACTTAACATATTTGTCGCTTTTCAATATGTTTTTTACAACATTAAATTTGCTTTCTGACTTTAAAAAAGAGTTCAGGAAGTCCTAAATATTTTCAGTTCGAACTCAAATATTTAAAATTTCTCAACTCTATTTTCCAGTATGTATGTCGTATCTTTAAAATTAACTAATTAGAAAAAATATTTTTTTTTTTGGCATAATACGAATGTCAAATTAAGGAGTGTAATTTTTATTTTTATTAAATTGCTATTTTCATTAAGATGTAAACATTTCATAAAGAAATCCGTATAATAAATTTGGTTTCTTCCTTTTTGCTTTCTCAAAATAATTCAGCGAAATATGCTTGATTAAAAATGAATTCTTATTTAGATTTCATCAGAACGATTTTTCATTGGTTAATTTTCTAATGCAGATAAGGAAAAAAAACTGATATTTTAAACGCCCATAGATGTACATATAAGTCATTTTAAAAGTAACCGTTTTAAAAATAAATTCAGACGCTTTCATTTCCTGTGGTTGAAAGTCCCATAATTGTCCTTGAGAGGAAAGTTAGTGTAATCCTACAATTTTTATAACCATATTTTTATATTAACTTTTTAAAGGACACTTCTGTTGGAAGCCAATAACCCAATCTTGTTAAATACTGTAGAATTTAAAATAATAATAATAATAATAAATTAAAAAATATTCGACTGATGAAAAATAACGCTTGTATGCCTATTTACGTATATCGAATGTATATTATCATCATGATCAACCGTTTTCGATCCACTGTTGAATGTAGGTCTCCTACAGATATTTCCATTACTTCCTGTCTAATGCTTTAATCATCCAATTAACACCGGTCACTTTTCTGATTTTATCACTCCATCTTACTTGAGGTCGCCATCTTGGTCGTTTTATATCTCTGGGATACAACTGTAGTGTGTTTGTGTTTCATCTATTGTCTTGCCTTCTTGCAATGTGTCCAGCCCATTTCCATTTTAGCCGTTTAATTATTTGAATGATGTCAAAAACTTTCGTCTGATTTCTTATCAAGGTTACTCTCTTTCTGGCTCTTCTAGTTATGCCTAGCACACATCTTTCCATATTTCGCTATGTTGATTGTAATTTTTGTACCATCCGTTTTGTAAGCGTCCAGGTTTCTGCTCCATAAGTTAGTGCAAGTAAAACACATCGGTTAGACACCTTTCTTGTTAATACATATAGATATATGTGTGTTAGTGTGTATATTATAGGTTTACAGAATTTCAGAATACGAAAAATATAATACTCTGCCCTTAGTTAATGATTATAATCCCTCATAAATTTTAAAGCTCTCTTCAAAATTATTTAATGTAAGGATAAGGCATCAGTAATATTCTGCTTTTACAAGAGTATCTACTCAGTATAGTGTTTCATGATCCGAGTAATCAAAAGTCTCATATTCGATCCAGTCGTACTTGGCACCTGATGCTTTTTTTTATGTTGTTGTTTTTCTACTGTTATTGACAAAACTGAACTGAAAGCGCCGATGAAGCTTATATTTCTTTTGGTGTGTGGTGCCGGGGAACCACTTTTCTGCCTGTCTGTTTTTATACTGAGTGTTTCGAGCAAACTTACTTCACAAGATTTCCTTTTTCTGAAAAGGAGAACATGGATCAACTGTTGATGTCAGAAAGTCCTCTGTGAAGAATTTTTGTCTACTGCGGAATATCAAGACTGGCCCTTTCCTAGCAAAACTATTTACAGATTTTATTTTTGTTTACATAATTTAATAAACACACAACTATGATAAATAAGAGCAGAAATAAAAATATCTGGGTATAAATAAAAAAACAAGTTATATGTTCAACATTTTTCCTTTAAATTTTCTTTCAAAATCGCCATCCGAGAAAATTTTCCGAAGTGTAATCATTTACAGTTGTTCTCAGTGACTGTTATTACCAAAGTTGAATTTACGTCCAAAAATAGCAACAATTTCTTTTTTCACCAGGAAGAAAACCAGGTAAAAAAAAGAAATTGTACTGAAGAGAAAGGATAACACATAAAAAACGATATTCCATTCATAACTGGAACAAAGAGCCTTTAGGCCACACCTGTTAAGATTTTCCTTTCTGCGACGTGACGTTCATGCTTTCATCGAACTTGAAATCGAACTAAATGAACACGTCCCGAGGGAAAGGCAACGAACGCACGCGACGTGAATGAACTTTTGCGTGGAGGAAAAGAAAGTTACAACGGTCAAACTTTTCCATTAATAGTTCCTTGCCAATGACCTTAGGATCATCAACCCTCCGATTATCAGAGCACAAAACTTGGCCTAGATATGATATTTTTCATTTATGCAAAAGCATAAAGGAAAAACCTCCACCTTTAAATTATAAGCTGAACGTTTTGCGCATAAGCATATAATGGGTTCTGAATATAAATATGTGTTCTTAACTATTTTAAGGATTAAGTTTTATCCTTATGTCATTACTATGCATATATATAATCAGGTAAAAAAAAAGAGCCTACCGACTAAAAACATTAACTTCATATATTAAAGTGCAATGTGACCGTGAAATTAGTCAGAAATTTCCTCCATAAATTAAAAAAAAAAAATCCTGTAATAGCTTCCCAATTAAAATATGCGTTCTTTAATATTTTAAATACTAAGTTTTATCCTTCTGTAAAGTATAATTATACATAAACATAACTGTTTGAGGTAAAAAGAGCAGCGTGATTATTAAAAAAAATATTTTTACTTGCAACATTTGACTGGGGTGTGGCTTTGAAATAAGCCAGAGATTTTCTCCATAAATATATATGCATATAAAATCCTATAATAGTTTTCTAATTTAAATACGCTCTCTTTTAATATTTTAAGGATTAAGTTTTATTTTTTCTTTCGAATATAATTATGCATAAGTATAATCATTTGAGATAAAAGAGCAGCTTACGTACAATAAATTTGAATTAAAATATTAGAGTGTAGAGTGACTGTGAAATTAGTTACACATGTTCTCCATAAATTAAGAAAAAATCTTACTGACCAGATATTTTTCAGCTACTAATTTGGTCTAGATATGATTTTTTTTTTTCAATTATGCAAAAGCATAAAGGCAAAACCTTCTCCTTTAAATTATAAGCTGAGTGTTTTGTTCATAAGCATATAATCGTTTAAAAAATAAATAGGTGCTCTTTAGTAGTTTAAAGATTAATTTTTATCCTTCTGCCAAGTATAATCATGATTAAACATAATAATTTGTGACAAAAAGTGTAGCGTGCTTAACTAAAATTATTTATATATGTTATATTAAAGCTGCAGAGTGACTGTTAATTTAGAAAAGTTCTTCATAAATTAAAAAGTAATCCTGTAATAGCTTCTCAATTTAAATATACTTTCTTTACTATTTAAATAATAATTTTTGCAATGTTCCAAGTATAATTATGCATAAACATAATCATTTTAAATAAAAAAAGGAATAAAAATTTCTAAAAATATTGATTTGTAATATTAGATGGGAGTGTCAATTTGACTCTGAAATTAGTTAGAAATGTTCTTCATAAATTAAGAAACAAATCTACGTGTCATATGTATTTCACCTACTAACTTTCACTAGATATGCTATTTTTCATTTTCTCAAAAGCATAAAAGAACCCCTCACCCCTCCTTTAAATTATAAGCGTGGTATCTTGCGCTTAAGCCTATAATGGCTTCCGAATATAAATATGAGCTCTTCACTATTTAAAGGATTAAATTTTATCTATCGCTCCTGTTTAAACATCCCCTAAATACTATATAGCTACAAAAAATCTGATTTTTCTATATACTTAGCTAAATATTTCAAAAGCTAAAATAAATTTGCAAGCTTTCTGAATCTTAAATACAGGTCTAAATTTTATATTCATTATTTGAACATTTATTTGGGCACAATTGCAGCGATTAACAAGTAATATTTGAATAATAAAAATACCATGTATTATTCTACTTTTAACATTTGCGAACTGGTATTCTGACACCTAAGGTATGAAGATTTAAAGGTTTAGTTCTCAAGCACTCCTGGTTGGTTGTTATGGCCTTGCCTGTATTTTTCGGCATATTGTATGAAAATGTTATTCATGATTGCTTTATGTTATGCATTATTACGTTTCCTCTCATGTTTTTTCCTATATTATTACAAAATCAGAAGAATATCTAATATTAAAGATCCTCTTGCAAGCGGAGAAATATCACGTTTTCTCAATTGCTACAATTGCTACAATCTGAAAAAAACCCACAAGGTATCTTTCAGAGAGAAGATTTAATCAAATAAATTTAAAAATAAAATAAATAAATTCAAGCATGATAAGAATTTCACACAGTACCTCTAAGTATGTGACCCTGATTTTTAGCGTATTGTCGAAAGAATGCAGGTTACGAGAATGGAAAAGGGAAAAAACACAATGATACATACCGGATCGGTCTCCGGAATTAGGGTTAAAATCTAATCGAGGTGCTTAAAAACCGCTTCAAAGGAACGCTATTTGTAGAACAAAAATGTTCCCCGCAGCTATCATTAAAAGTCTCATTCTTTACATTACTAACTCCTTTAATGTACATCTTAGAAAAAGAATCCAGCCCTTCATTCTTCATGCTTCATCAAACAATATGAAAGAAATCACTGTGAGAGAAGAGTCTGACATAATTCTGTGAGAAGATACCTCAGCGGGATAATTCAGTGACCGTAATAATGCGAAATTCGTTCCTTGTTACTTGCACCGCAATCTATTTACACAGCATCATTTTTGCAGTTCTTTTACAGCTCCATTATCTTTCTTTTATAAGCTAATGGGTTTGGAAACTTAACAAAGCAAATACATCATTATGTCAAATTATAGAATTTGTTTAGAGATTGCTTTCAGTAGCAGATCGTAATCATTTGTCAACACGTTAATCCGCCGTATATTACAAACCAGTGTCCTTCTTTTGTAGTCATCACATGGAATAGGAGATGAATTTGGTTTTGGAAACCAATGATTTAGGAGAAAATGGGATAGAGATTACTTTCTATAGCAGCTCATAATGATTTATGAATACGTTAATTCAAGGTAAAATACAAATGAGTGCCCTTCTTTTGTAGAAATATAAATGAGTAGAGTTATTGTTTTATAGTATATTAATATTAAAATATGAATTATATTGAAAATGCTTAAAATTACTTAGTTTACATATAAATAGTCTAGATACTGTAGCGTACAGACAGATTTTATAGTTACCAACATCATTTCCAAGAAAGCTTAAGACACCACTTTTTGTTGAAGAGAATAATAACTAACCCACATTAATTACCAGATTTTTTAATCAGTATATAATTTTTGGCATTTTCGATTTAATCCTCAATGAATTTGTGCTATATATAATTTTAAATATTAATATATACTTATAGAATATCAAAACAAAATTGTCCAGAATTGCAATAAACAAGTCTTGGGGTTTTCAAATAATTATGAAACGTAAGAAAATATGTTATGATCTACGCTACGAAAAGTTTAACATAATGTCTTTTGGGATTTTAATTTTATTCTTATACATCTTGCATTTGTTATCCTATTCCTCTACAACAATATGAAAATTATTAACTTATTTTATCTTTTTTATAGTACATTTTATTTGTATGTTTAAACAATTTTATCTTCTTTTTTTTTTTCTTTAGAAAAAAATCCTATAAAAGAAAATGTCTTCCCATCATTCCAAACGCAGTTTATACACAATGGCACTTTTAGTGCTGTGCGGGCTGGTGATTCAACAAGCCGAGGCTGGAATAGGAGGACTTCTTGGTCTCGGCGGAAAAGGCTTAGGAGGAAAAAAAACTTCAGAAATGTTAGTAGCTGCTTCTATTTTAGCCTCCCTTATCACAAAACATAAAGAAAGCCAAAATCAAAGCAAACAGAGGGCACCTATGCACATGCCAATGCCTGTTCCACCATACGGAGGTTATGCAGCTGCTAGTTCACCATACGGATCCTATGGAGCCTACGGAGGAGGCCTCGCATCATCCCTTTACGGAGGTTATCCCGGCATGTCATCTTACGGAAGTTTCGCCAGTCCAGCTGGCTACGGTGGAGGATACGGAGGTTACCCTAGCTACTAGAAAATTTTACTGTCAACGGTATTAAATATATCACTTCCCTAGTCTCAGTTCCGTTATAAAGCCCAGGGATAGATTCCTGAATGATAGATAGCTTAAAATATATTGCAAGCGGCATAGATTAGCCACTACAATGAAGAATGTTTTCGTCGATTATCTTTGTTTTATTGTATTGCGTGCATTTGTTATGTGTCTTTATTCTGAAACGTGGTGCGCCCAAAATCTATTTTCCTTTGCTGTATTAATATCTTCTGTATGTCTGTATTGTCGCAACTTTAGCTGTAAATATTTGCTTGAGTGTTTTTACCTTTCTACGCTTTTTTTTTAATTTGTAAACCATAGTTATTGTCCATATCTACATTTTCTGTAATTTTGTCTTTTTCTCAAACCATTCTACTGTTAGTGTTGTTACTAGCTGTTAAACGGCTGTTTCCATTATTTCTATACCTCAAAAAGCAGCTTTTCGAATTTCTCAACGATTTCAATTCACTGAAAAAGTGGATATTGTTGTTTGAGCATTCAACACGCTGGTACACATTCAGGAATTCATATCCCTGGAGTATCTCCATGTAGAGGAGATCTAGTCCCCTGTAAATACGCCCAAATAAAAACTTTTTCGAAATATTTTGATAAGAAATTGGAAAAAGTTTTATAGTTTTATATCACAAGCCTCGAATGATGCATCACGAACCTATTGGATACATTATATAGCTGTGCATATTTCTGTATTCCCTCTTCAAATTTCGTGGCCATTCGAAATGGTGTCAGCTGACACTTTCATATTCATGTATCAAAGGTATCTCTGATACTCAATAAAAATTTTGTTTTAATAATCTTGAGTCATATTTTCATTTTCATTGCTTATTTCATTTCACTTCATTTTAGTATATTTTTCAGAAAACAGCTATTAGAACTGCTTTAAAATTACGTGAAAGAAAATTGTGAAATTTTAAAACAATATTTATATGATTTAATTATATTTTAGATTGTTTAAAAACTAGACAGATCACAGTGGTAGTTTTTTTTTCAGTTTAGTTGTATCAATTATGTCTTAAATAAGTTTAACACAATTATTCCAATTGGTAAATAAATCATGATTTGTAATTTTCCTAACTGAGTGAAAAAACGACCATGCCAAGATTTGAACCAGAGACCTTTGGATTAAGCTTCCAATGCTCCGCCAACTGATCTGTCGTGGACAAATCTGGCGGACACAAGTTACTCAGATAACATCTAGTTTGTTATCTGACATAGCTCAACAGAATAAATCGCAGCTAAGGGAGCTCCAAGTAAACGCTGGATACGTAATTGCACTTGATTTATTTTAACACAGTTATTCTATTTGGTAAATAAATTATGTTTATGCCAAATGTCCCTGATTCAAATCTTGGCCTGGACTATTTTTAACTCAAATGGAAAAATTACTTATCAATTATGTGTTAAAATAAGTTGAAATAAAATTTCACTGTTAAATCAAAGAAAAATATTATTTACTGACACTACTGAAAAATTCAGGTTTTTTTATTAAGATTTTATGAAACTATTATTAACGCAACGAAACTTTAAATTCTGATTTTTTTAAAATGATATTAAATTTAACACATTTTTAAATTTATATAATTTTTACCTGTTCATTAATAACAGAAAACGATAATTCGTGAAAAACGCTTTTCTTTATCATGTTTAACAAACACGGAAAATTTTACGAAGCTAAAACTTTTAAAAATGTTCAAACATTAACATATGGATAACTTTTATTGAATGATATGTATTTTAGATAGTCTAAAAACAGAACATTCTGTTTTTGTAATGCCCATATTACAATCATATTAGTATACCAGATCATCAGACATTAGCATTAATCGTGGAAAGCAATAATAGTATAGGTTTATCTTTTTATATTAATTTATCTTTAAAAACACATTATTTCCTTTACTGACCATAATAAAAGAATTTTTTTAAGGAAATAATGTGATTTTTAATAATAAAAATTACATGAAAAGATAAACCTATACTAGTATTGCTATCCACGATTAATACTAATGCTTGATGATCTGGTATACTAATATAACAGAATGGTATGTAGTGAAAAATTTTTAATTACAAGAAATTTGTTAATTACAGGTAAAAACCACAATATTGTAACTTTTATTATTTTATAAGAATTGAAAATTTTTTATAAATAAGCACTATTTATTAATTAATCCAGGGTAGCGAACTCGGAAAATATTTTCCAACTGTCCCGTAATTACCTATTTAATAAGGCATTTTAAATGAAAAGTCCTTTCTAAATGTCTTTATTATTATATAAACTTTCTAATAGTCCCAAATATTCTTTTGACTACCGTTAATTTTGAATAGTAATTTTTGTGATATGTAATTGCAACAACTCTGAGATTAAATAAGGCGAAAAAATTACTAATCAAAATTAGTGGTAGCACATATATAGATTAGTTGGAACCCCTTTTCTAATCTATCTTGAAATATTCAGGGAAATAATTATTGAGGATTTTTTTTTTCTTAATTAATAATTTGAAACATAAAAGGTGACGCAATAAAACACTTACAATTAAATTTGCATAATGTGTGAAATACACTGTGAATTACTTTGTTTAGACAAAATAACATCCCAAAAATAATCTAATGTATAAACTAAACTAGTCGTTGGGGGTCACCGTAATACTTACCCATCATGGATATGCATAATGTAAAATATTAAAATAAAAATGTGTAAACTACTTATAAAATGCATTGCAATTCAAATAAAATCATGGCTTGATGACGTCATAAACTTTAAAGGCTCGATTACTGAATTGCTTGAAAGAAACATCCTTATAACTCCAAAAATAATAATCCTATTAACTAGCGGTTTATTGCATCTGATTAAGCATCAAATTTCCAATTAAAATATATCTTTGAAGTAATATTTGGATGAAATACAGGGTCATGAAAAATCGAAGAGTGTGGGAAATAGGATTCCAAATATCTCGGCAACTCATTATCCGATCGACTTCATGCTTTATGCAAAATTTATGTTTTTTTATTGTCTTTTATATTCATTTCTTAAAATAAACAATTTCGAAAAATTTTATATACCTTTTCTCAGAAAGAATATTTCGAGAGTCCGAAAAAAATAGTTCCGGTTAATCGAGGTTACTGAAATTAAATAGGCTTCTTCCCATTATTACATACTAAGTACATACCAAATTGCAAGTTTCTATCTCAATTTTTTCGGGAGATAGAGCGTTTACAGACATACAGACAGACAGACAGACGGACGGCAATTTTTTTTTCTAAAAATATGTTTTTAGGAATCTCCAGTGTCTGAAACGTGTAAATCCGTCAAAAATTTTTTTTCGATTTTCAAAACGATTACAAGACTTACCCTTTACTACGTATGATGGGTAAGTAAAATGAAAGTTTGTCTGTATGTCTGTATTTTTATATAAATCCACAAAATAGAAGCGAGAATCATGAAATTATACGCACAGACGTATTTAGAAGACAGCTGAGGCAACTAAAGTAATCCGAAATCGAAATAAATTATAGTTAATTTTTAATTAATAAAAAACCACTAATCTAACAGCAATTTTCTATCAAATATAAACATTTTTCGTTATTATAGCAGCTGCCAACAAAGAAAAATCCAAAATAAAATTCTTTCCACAACAATTAATTTTCTATTGAAAGATTTATTTCCACGTGAAAAAGGAAAATGAAATAAAATGTTTCAGGAATGTAAAATAAGATGAATATGACGCCATAGAGGCAGTAGAACGGAGTTTTTCAAAGAGTTCTCAATAATACAAGGAACATAAATAGGAGTAAGTACAGAAAGCAGGTGAATATGACGTCAGCAGGTAAATATATGACGTCATATGTGTTTGAGAAACATATTGGATCATGATAAAAATTCGATTATGGAAATATTGGCATATTTTCACATTTTGAGTTCTCCGTGTTCGTTTTTGCTATTTTAAAATCTTTTCCACGTACATACGCGTGTGTATGCACAGATATTAGAATTTCCACAAATTTTTAGGTCCCCAGAGCTTATTCTTAGAGAAGAACTGAAATAAAAATTTCAGTTTCAAAAACAAATAATAAAATTCATAGACTTTTCGTATTTGCCTTTTTTTTTCATGAAAAACTTGATAAATTTATTATATAAATTTATATATTTTTATAATGGGTTTATATTTGATTCATGTGTATAGCATTCCTCATGCTTCTTTTATTATGTTTTTTTACTGCCTGTTTAATTTTGAAATTGATTTTTTAAACAAACAATTTTAAAATCCTGGAAAAACCATTATCTATATATAAATCTACATATCTATATATAAATGTATATACATATCTATATATAAATCTACGTATATAAAACTACACTATAAAAAAAGAACCAAATTCGCACCTTCTTGAATACGTTTCTTAATCTATGAAAACATAATATATGCACGAAAGAAAGTATACAATAATCTCTTCCGAGTTAATCCCGATTCAGAATCCGATTCCCGATTCCGTTCTTTATATTTGGAAAACTCAAAAATCAATATATTTTTCACATTTAAAGAATCATTTATAAAAACAAAGTTTCTTTTGCTGCCACTGATTTTTGGAAACGTTTTCGATTGGCTTTTATAGTGTTTTCATCAGTTTTCCCAATCCGGAATATAGGTTTTGCGGATGCTATTAATTCTCATTTAAAACAAAAATATTTCACAGGCATGATAAATTAAGAGTATTAATATTAACATTCAAATTAATATTATTTTGTTACTCTTGCATGCACTGTAAAAAATGACCAATGTTTCTAATTTTATCAAAATATACTATAACCATGAACGAAAATATAATATAATCTTCTGAGTTATCCGAAATTCCGAAAAGCGTGTTCCATTGTCTTTTGAATCCCCAAAAACCAATACACTTTCAAAATTTAAAGAATTGCTTATAAAAACAAAGTATTTTTTGCTGCCCGTATTTTTCAGAAACGTTTCCGAATAGTTTTTATAGTGTATTAATCAGTTTCCTCAGCCTGGAATACCTGTTTTTAGAATGTCATCAATTCTCAAGTAAATGTTTTCAGTTACATAAGTTAATTTATACATGAAAGTGTAAAGAAATAATCTTAATTTTAATATTAATGTTAACACTGTTAATTTTGCATGTTTGTCTGTTAAACATATTTGTTGAACATGAAAATGTTTGTTTGAGAATGGATAGCATCGGAAAAAAAACTATATTCCGGGCTTAAAAAACTGATTAATACACTTTAAAAGCTACTCGTAAACGTTTCGAAAATTACGGGAAGAAAGAGCAATTTTGTTTTTATAAATGATTCTTTAAATCTCGAAATTCCATTGATGTCTGAGGTTTCTAAAGATAAAGAAACAATTTTCAGAATCATGGTTAACAAGGATAAGTTTATATTATAAATTTATTCGTGATTATATTATATTTTCGTAGATTAAGAAACATCTGTCATTTTTTTACAATGTGTATAAAGTCAGTTACGCAGATTAAAATGTTTGATTAAAAATCAATAGTTTAGTAAAAGCTGGGTTTCGAAAACTGATTAATACACTCTAAAAACTACTTGGAAAAGTTTCTGAAAATCAGTGGCTGCAAAATATACTCTGTTTTTATAAGTGCTTCTTTAAATCTTAAAAATATATTGATTTTTGATATCTCTTAAGATAAAGGACTCTTTTCGGAATCGTGGGTGACTCAGAAGAGGTTATTTTATATTTTCGTTTGTGGTTATATTATATTTCCGTATAATAAGAAACACTTGTCTTTTTGTACAGCATAAGCTCTTATTTTAGTTAAAGACTTTATTTTATTTTGCTCGAAAAAATAATTAACACTTTCTATTCATATACATTTTGCACACCACCAATATGTAATTCAACTTCACTTTTTAGAAATTTTAGGAAAATTGTACTCAGCAAATACATTTATTTCAAACAGTACGCAAATTTATAGAGGAAGATGAGGCACAGTGGATCGTTTTTTAATTCTTTCTTTTTCTTTTCTCAAATTTGCAGATCAATCTACATGAAAATATTTCTCCATATACTCCTTCTTATCTTCATGTATTGAAACTAACTATGAGACATTACACAGACAAGAATGTATTTAAAAAACAGTTCAACTAAAATATATACTTAAAAACATTTAAAATTGAAATCAAAAACATATACAAAGTATACGTTTCGCTATGTCATCGCATTGCTTTTTCAGTACTAACATCAACCACAACGACAAAACATCGCACACAACTGGATTCAGTTAAAGTTGAATGTTTTTTTTTTAGAAGCAAGAAATACTCAGTAGGAATATGATTGCAACTGGTATATAAAATGAAAAGACAGTGAACAACAGTATCAAACAATTCAGCTTTAAAACAGTACTTTTTTATGATTTACATTTCTTTTAAATAAGAGAGTTAAACACTTTTATTTGTGTTCAAATAATTTATTGCTTTTTTCACTGTATTTACTCTCCTGAATCCAAAGATAGAAAACTGTAGTAGACCTGTCAGAAGAAGATGTATATTACGAAATATAATGTGATGTAGAGTGAGATAGTATTTAAGTTACCAGAACAACAGATAGCACAAAGCTGGGAGGTCCGTAGTTCAAGAACTAACAAACGAAAATGAATAACCCGAACTTTATGTACAATGGTCAATCTCTGCAATGATTGTAATACAATCTTTTTTCAATAGAGTGGACTAGAGAACATTTTAATTTCTATTGGTCACAACAGCCACATTTCTGTACTAAACTCTACTATCAATGATCAAATAAAAGAGTTGATTCTTAATAGCCCGAATTTTGTCTAACGCATAAGATTAGATAGCGCAATGGCATTCCCATTGTATTCAGTAATACGGAAGGCAGTACATACTACGTATGATGGGTAAGTAAAAGTATTTAATTTTTGAGGTATAAATATTTTATTTCAAGACGTGATTTCAGATTTTTTTATTGAATACCGAAACGCGTAGCAATGACAGTGGAAAAATCTGATATTAAGAACTTCTCACAATAAATTAAATTATGGCGGAAATTTATCAGGAAATTTAGAACTTATTTAAGACGGAATGCATTTTAAGAAGAAGTTCTTATGAAGATCAAATATCCTTTCATCGAAATTCTCTTTTGTAACAAGCGTCAATATTCAATTATATTTATAACATTTCCACTTGTATCAGTGATTTTACTTCAATAGTCTCTCTTTTACTATTGAAACGATTGATGCAAAAAATTATGAGAAAAATGTATAGAGTATGTAGGTATGTATAAATAATATGTATACATAATGTATATATGTATATTATGTATATATTATTATGTATATTATGTATATATTATTATGTATATTATGTATATATTATTATGTATATTATGTATATATTATTATGTATATTATGTATATATTCAATTACTTACACTATTAAAAAAAAATAGATTATTTGTTTGTACAATTTCCAGATTTCGATTTAAAAAAAAAAAAAAAAAAGATGAAAGTGATTGTAAAAATTATCATTTCTTTCTTTAAGGCAGTAGGATTTTATGTTATTTACACTGTACTCCTCCCCCCCCCCCGTAGAAATTCAGAAATTGTACTGGCAAAATAAAGAAAAAAATTTACAAATATGAATATTATCTAATTATTGTTTCGTTATTTTATTATTTGTTATTTAGCCTCAGGTGCATCAGGCCTTGGACTATCTTCGCCGAAATTTTCAGACTTCTATTTCTGCTAGATTTCGCTAGCCATCGCCGACACACAGACACACAGAGCAAAGCTTTCTTTTATTAGTATAGATATATCTATGAAATAGATAAAAACAGAAGGGGGAACATTAAACACTGTATGAAACAGTTAAGAACATTCACTCGTAGTATTTATTTGAAATCTACATATAATAAAATCCGAAGGCAAGAAAGTGTCTGTAACCATTCCGGGAGGGACCACTCTTATCTGCAAATCGATTGTAGTTAAATGCCATGTTAGGATTAACAGAAAACCTGTCAGCAGCTAAATGATAGTATGTTCTACTTGAAATCATGTTTGCTCAGCATATTTTTCCTATAAAACATGTATATCATATCCTATTATAATGCTTTATGTTCTTAATTAAAAATCCAGATTAAACATCGGAAGCCTAGGTCAGATATAAACAAACAAACACTGTTGCGAACATATTGTTTTGGCGCCATCTACCAGCTTTAAAATGTACTTTTCTACAGTACAAATCTTTCAATAATAAAATCTTCATGCTGTTTATGAAGTCTTATGAAAATGGAACGCAGATCAACAATCCGTCCTTTTTTGACGGCTGTTATATACTAGCTTTTTACAAACTTACTGTGCTTAATTTTTTTACAAGCATAAGGAATTAAGTTTGGAAACAATTATTCAAAGCTTTTTTTGTTTATTCATAAGGTAAAATATCCATAAAAACTTTCCAAATTATGTTAATCTTAGATTTTTTTTTTTTTTTTTTTTTTTTTAATGTCATTTCAAACATTTAGAAAATTTATGATTTTAAAAAAAAATCAGTCGATTTAAATCAGGATTTAATCACTAATTTAAATCATCTGATTAAAATTGTTGATGTACTTTTCTAATACAATGCAAACCTTTCAATAATAAAATCTTCATGCTTTTTGTATGAAGTCTTATGAAAATGGAACGCAGATCAACAATCCGTCCTTTTTGTCGGGAGTTATATACTAGTATATTTATAAAATCTATAAGAAAACAAGTGGAAGCATTAATTATCGAATGATATAGTTAAGAAGATCTACAAGTACCTTCAGTAGGATATGTTTTATTCTTTTTTTCTTTTCTTTTTTTTTTTTTTTAATTAGAGCTTTTTAATATGATCGGAGCCCGATTAACTGCAAGTAGAACCCGGGGTGCAGGTACTATTTGAAGCTCTCACCAAAATAATTTCGAGTTACAATGTTAATTATAATTTATTACAGCAATAATTATTAATTAATAATTGTTATTACATTACAAACATAACATACAAACTTGTGGTGCAGTTAAAATTTTACACCATTTTTTTTATGTTTAAAAAATGCGTCATTTATATATCTTTGTGATGCTAATTAGTATCCTAATGACTTAAGTTATTCGCACAAGCATGTTTGACATAATATTAAATTTTCCGAAATTTGGCAGTTTTTTTTAACACTTTCTAACCTAGTTGAAAAGTGTTTATGACTTCGATTTGTCTGGCCGTCTGGCCGTCTGTCTGTGCTCTAACTCCCGTAAATATGCTCGGATTGCCCTGAAATTTTTATCTGTTATTGTCGTTATCTATAGCCTGTTCCCTATTTCAACTGAAGTGTGTAGCACTTTTAGTTTTTTACAGGGACAGACAAAAGTATTCTGTTACATTACAGTCAATGGGGAATAATCTTTTCAAGTGCATTTTGATGACGCTGCGTCATTTAAAACATAATGAAATGGATATGTAATTATGAAGCGCATTAAAAACATGATTTTTGTAGAATATTGGGTGTAAAGCATTTATTATTAATTTACAGGGTCAAACAAAATAATTATGTTACACATCGTTCTGTGGAGAAAAATCGTTTGCAGTGTAATTTAGTGATTGAAATATATTTCGCTATTTCACACATAATGAAAATTATATGCATTACTGAGGTGCACTATCAACTGCTTTCTTGTGTGCATTGCGTTTATTTACAGGGACACACAAAATATATTGGTTACAGTACATGTGCGATATTTACAGTCTATGTGTAATAAGTGCGTTTTCAACTTTGGTTTGCGTTTTTAACTTTAACTATTTTTTTTTTCATAGTACGTCTGTGTTTATAAACTCGATTGATCATATACTGGGCTACACAAGAGAATTCGTAAGTATTACAGACTATGGGAGTGAATTGCTTAAGGGTAGTTTTCAATTGTAATTACGCATTTTCCTGTTGAACTATATTTAGTAGACTAATAGAAGTTTGTGGAATATAAATAAATTCATATACAGGGCTACGCAAAAAAAGATACATCGTCGTTTACGTTTGGTAATTGCTACAAGTGAGTTTTAAGTTGCCTTTTAGCTTAATAGGTGGTGTGTTTGAAAGTCTTCAGATAATATACAGGGCTGTACAAAAAATTTTAAGTGCGTTTCTATCGATGGCGAAAATTGCTAAATGTGAATATTCTAACTGAATTAAATTTTATAATAAAATATATCCATATCTATTGATAATATACAGGGCTGCACAAAATAATTCGATTGCTTTTTTGACACTGGAAGGTAATTTTGAAAACTGCATTTTTCAATGTGTTATATGTTTTCTAAACTGTTTATTTACATAGCTTCTTTCATCATTTTTAACGGTGAAGTTTCGTTACAGTTTTCTGGCTACGTTGGAAAGTGTTTCATAATCTATGCTTGACGCATGATTTTTCGTTCTTGTTTTACTTATTTGCAAACACAGACATAGTTCAGTGATGAACAAATAGGTGAAATAGTTTTTTAATACCAATTGTAAAACAGAAAATTTATTTAATATGTATTTTTCAGAGTCCATACAAAATACATTTGAAGACCCCTAAACGTGGAGAACCGGGGCACGTGCCACGTGTGCTTCTCTGACAACCAGTTCGTTGAAATTCATAAAAGACGTTTCGTAACTATTGTTTTAACCATTGATTTTTAAAAATTACTCAACTAATAACTTTATATGCAACTAGATCGAACCCGTCAAACCTTGACGGGAAAAAAATACTATAAAAATATCAGTAAAATAAGCTTCTTTATTATTTAAGAAGGGGAGAGTATGAAACAGTGTTCCAAAAATTTTATTAAAAAGTTTCCCCCTCCAGTGAAATAGATAATCGTTTCCGATACAAACTCCAAACAAACAATCCGTAAACAACTGTGTAAATCAAATCAGTTCGACATTACTCCATATTCACCACTGGAAATAAGAAAATTTCATGGACCTATGAAGTATGATACAAAAAATATATTCCTATATATATCCAAATCGTATTCAGTAAATAAAACACACATCTCCCCCTGTGACAATGCAACCGAGTGAGCTTCTATGCGCATGTGCATTGCATCTGCCCGAAGGCCTAATTTTCTTTTATATTTACTCTTTTTTATTGGAACACGTAAATATTATTAAATTGAATTTTTCCAATAAAAAACAAGTATTATTTTGTTCCACTTTAAAAAAATGACATGCAAATGCGTTTCATCAAATTGCTTAGCAAATTACTCATATTTTTATATAGTTAGCTAAAATTTCTATTTATTTCTAATGACTTAAGACAGAAGCACGATTTTATGTGTCATGAAGTCATTCTTCTTATTTTATTCATTATATTCATTATATTTATTTATTCATTCTTCATTATTTTAGTCATATTTAAAAGCCCTACATTTGCAGTGAAATATTAGATTAAAAGTACATCCGTAAAAATGAGTAAGATATTAGAATAAACTAAGATTATAAAACAAATTCCGAATCTGTTGAACCAGTTCATTCAAATATTTAGGTCTGTCCTGTTTTAGCAGGATATATCATCACACAGAAGTTATTTTTTTATTACACCAATTTAAAGCGTGGAATACAGTGTTTTATTATTATTATTATTATTATTATTATTATTATTATTATTATTATTATTATGTTTTATGAATAAAACATGGCTTTATAATATAATGAATAGATCAAATAACATAATGATGTTTCAGAAAATAATGGAAATAAATTTCATCTCAATATTTGAAAAATATAATCAGCAGTTACAGTGGTATCTATTATCAGGACCCGGATGTTATTCATACAGGATCCTTAAAATAATGTCCCCAAACTATTGCAAAAAATACTGTACAATTAAAAAAAAATAAAAGAGACTTCTTTTTTCAGCAGATTTTGTTTACGTGACAAAGTAACTAAGATTAAATACTATATATATATATATATAAGGGCTTGACAAATACGGTCGCTAGGTCGTCACTGGCGACCAATTATTTTTATCTGGCAACCAAGTTATTTAATCTAATGGGGTTTTTGTTGTTGTTTCTTTTTTGTACAAGAACTGACCTAAGCTTTCTTGAAATGAGCACAAACGCCACCCCTCCCCTCTTTCCCAATATTAAAAGAGATAAACTTATATTCCCATAAAAATTATTTTTAACTTTTGTTTTTAATTTGGCAAAAATAGGTTCATCAAATGTAAATTTTAAAATAGTCAAATCAGAATTATTTGAGACTTCGACAGAAAAATAGGCGAAAACTTGATTTCCTGCTTCACTATTTCGTCGATGCGCTTCCTCAGCAGATATAGATTTTGTAGCATTCAACTATCCGGACATTTAAAGCATTCGGCAAGCGGCATTTTCCTAACATGCCGGTTAATACACTGTTTACAGTATTTATTTATTTTTTTTTTTTTTAAGATGTATGATTTTGATAAGTTTCAAACAATGCCTGTTCTTATTTTTCCTCAATTAATTCATAAAAACTTTTGTGTTTTTTGAAAATTAATGACGAGGAAGGAGGGGGTGATAAATATTTTTTACTGGCTACTAGAATATTTTCTGGCTACCAGATTGTATCAAATTTGTAAAGCCCTGTAATATATATATATACTAGCTGACCCGCCCAGCATTGCCCGGGCCAGTAATAACAAATTTAAACAAATCTCAAGTTCGTATGATTTTATATCTTTAACCCGATTTTGTATGAAATTATATTTTTAAATGAAAAATTCCCGAAACAATATTGATATTTTCTTGTTTTTTCACGTAGGGTCATTTCATCTTTTTTTTTATAGCTCCTGTTGTCCGAACTCTTTGAAATTTTTATTGGTTATAAATATAATGGTTTTACAGCCCGTGTAAAAATTTCGTGAAAAAATATTGTTATCTAGTTGTAAAAAAAAAATAAATAAATAAATAAATAAAAAAATTCTGCTGACTTTTTTTTAATTTTTAATTTTTTTGTTTTTGCGTTGGTCCTTTTAACATAACAATAAAAAAATCGTTCTCATCTCCAGAGCTCTCTGAAATTTTAATCGGTTATAAACATAACTGTAACCAAGCTCCCTTTAAAATTTCTTGAAAAAAAAAAATACACACTTAGCAGTGAAAACATGAGTCGAAGCAGAACGAAGCACCCAGCTTTTTCGCATTCTTTTTTTTTCGAAAATTTCTCAAGTTTTATTTATATAAAAATACTTTTACAATGTCGGAATGTTTCGAAAATTTTGTTGGTGGTGTAAATATTGTCTACTAAGATGAAAAGATTGTGACGAAATACGGAATTGTAGTTACATTTAGCGTAGAAAAAAGATCGTCTCCGTGAGGCGTGAATTGACCTGCGTTCGCCGCAGTTTTTTAAAGTGTAAAATTCATGTTTTTAAAAACAGATTGTACCGACGATTTCAAGAAGGTTTCAGCTTCAAGAGAATATTTTTGGTTTGTCGGCATCTCTAAAATTGCGTACTGGAGCAGCGTTGCCCTAAAGGGGGGGGGGGGGGATTTTTTAGAGCGTTCACAACGATATTTTTTTCGAATTGATTACAGAATTTGAGACGTAAGAGGGCTTTTTCATTTACCGGCGCGACAGTGATAAATCGTACGCGATTGTCGTTATCCGACATCGATTGCATGCAAAATGCATGCAATCGACACATACACTATGACGACAAAATCATCAGGTGGAAAAGCAAATAGTGTATATGAATGAGTTTTGCCTGCACAAATGTCGGATAACGACAATCGTGTATGATTTTTCGATGTTGTGTAGGTAAAAGGAAAAGTGCTAAAAGAGTACGATCTTTGCGTATATGTGTTCAAATTTTAACTGTACCGAACGGTTTCGCAGATTTGGGTTAAAACAAAATTACGAAATAACGTAAAAAAAACGCGCATTCAGCTGTTCATTTCCTCCCGATGTGTAAATCAGGTTCTGGGTGTGCGCGAGTGCTTTTGCCGAAAGAAATAGATGAGCTTTTAATTAATATCTTGGCTAATTATGTAAAAAATATATATAAATCTGATCCTTAGGTGCATCAGGCTTTATCCTCACCCAAATTTCCAAACCTCTAGGTGCGGTACATCTCACTAGCCATCGCCAATAAACAAACAGACAGACACACCCACAGAGTGAAACTTTCTTTTATTAATATAGATGTATTGTTTTTAACATATTTCCACACTCCTCCTTTTATGAAACAAATTTAGAATCTGTTGACACAATTCACTCACATAATTTAAGTCTATCCATTTTCTGAAATTTGTTTATTCCACTAAAAATTATTTTTGGGTTATTTTATTTAACGAGTGGAATATGTTATTATTATTATTATTATTATTATTATTATTATTATTATTATTATTATTTAGATTAATAAAATGTTTTTGGAATGAAAGAAATACATTAGTGTTTAGATAAAGATAATGAAAATAAATTTCTCCTGAGTATTTGAAAAATATAAACAACAGTTACAAGTAAGTTTATCTTTTACCAGAACCCGGATGTTATTGATATGCATTCAAAAAGTATACATGTCTCAAAAATAAAGGGAAAAAAAAAGCTTTTACAGTTCTACAATTAATAGGAATCAAAAGAAACTGTCGATTATTGTTATTAAATGTTATTTACGCACCTGGGTGATTTAAATTAATAAACAAACGTTTCTTATTTTTAACATACCTCGATATTGACATACATTATTTGCATGCTTAATGCATCCATCTTACATACACCCATTTTACATATGTAACAGATACATTTATACAAGATACATGCATACTTATATACAATAATATATTCATTACAGAATATATTACTTACAAAACTTTCAAAATATAAAGGATACATGCATTACATATTTTACATACATAAACATCTTTTAAAATGAGAAATTAACAGCGATCACTTTGTCTGTAATGTGCTCTTCCAATTACGTAAATTTTCATAATCCTGCTTCAACTAAAACTAAATAAACATACAGGGCGCTTCACAGTATAAAAAAGAGAACGTTGAATTACTTTCAAAGGGAAAAAGTCTTTTATTTCAAAAATTCAGGATTTACACATGAGAATAAAAAAAATTAAAAGATAGGATATCAAAATGTTGGCCGTCTGAGGAGACAACGAAACGTAGTCTCTGCTCTAAATTTGCAATAACCTGCTTGAGTCGGTCGTCTGTTGGAATCGATCTTTTCACACTTATTATCATTGTTTTCAGTTCTTTTATGGTTTTTGGTCGACCTCTGCAGATTTGATCTTTAACATAGCCTCTTAAAAAAAAGTCTACTGGTGATAAGTCAGGGCTATAGTGGAGGGAGGTCTCAAAAGTCCATAGACAAATCGATTTGGGAAGCCTCTCATAATGACACGATGGTTATAATAACTTTTAAGCAAGTCCAGGATGCTTCCTGTTGAAAGTGGAGGAGCTCCTCCTGATGAAACCATGTGTCTTGGATCCAGAATTCATGGTAGGCATCAGGAATGAACATCGTTGTCAAGGAGTCGAGAAAGCGTTCAGAATTAACTGTGTGGACCAAAAAAAAAAGATTCAAAATACCATCAACACACAGACCACACCAGACAGTGACTTTGTGGAAGAAGAGTTGTGGTTATTGTGTAATTGTGGCTTGACAACGACAAATTCTGAGTCCTCGTTGCCCCAAAACCGATAATTTTGACGATTGACATAGCCATCCAACCAGAAGTGTGCCTCATAAGAAAAAACGATATCGCTGCAGTTGAAACCAGTGTCGATCATTTTGCACATGATGTTAGTGAACTCCAGTCTTTTTTCAATAACATCTGGGCCGAGAGGTTGTCCTAACTGAATTTTATAAGGGAAAATGTCAAGATCTTTGTGGACTATTCTCCATGCTGTGGCTGCACTGACGTCAAGTTGTTGAGCAAAGTGTTGAGTTGATGTTCATGACTCTTCTTGCATTATTGTTTTGGTAACGGTGATGTTTTCGGGCGCCCTTGCTGTCTTTTGTTTGGTCTTCATGCTCACTTTGTCATCTTGTTCGTTCAAACTTGACAATTGGTGCTCTTAACATGCTTGAAGATGTCTTTGGCCTATTTTTAAAGGCACTAGACCACTTTTTGAGTGGTTTGGCAGGTCTCTGGCCACAAAGATAAAACTTTTTGACTAATAAACACGCTTTTCGATTGAATATCGGTATATTTTTGAGAAAACAAAATATTCTTCGGCAGTAACCAGAATGCATAAATAAGTTTCAATTGGGTCTCTGCGCATGCGTGCACAATTTGACATCACTAGCTCCATCCGCTGAAGAGTTATTTAAGTGAAAGGTTGATCATTCTGCGAAGCACTCAATACATTTAAATTGCGGAATCTTAAACAACTAGAGCGTTGTGGCCTGATATCTTGTAGTTTCAGTCATAATGTGGATAAAGCTCATATATTGCTTAATTTTTTTTAATTGAAGGATTTGTTTACTACATGTTAACAAATGCAGTTAACATGACTTAAATTACCCGCACTGTGAAAAAAAACACATGCAAGTGTAACAAAATCATATTAATTTTAATGTTAATATTAATGCTGTTAATTTATTAGGTTTGTCTGTGAAATATGTTTGTTGCACGCAAAAATGTTTGTAAAAACTACGCGGAATTATTTCTGAAATCCGTGCTAGCAAAATAAATGCTTCTTTAAATAAAGAAAATATATTGGTTTCTGAGGTTTCCAAAGATAAAGGACACTTTTCTTAATCATGAGTAACTCGGAAGAGGTTAATGTATATTTTCATTCGTGGTTATATTTTCCTATATTAAGATACATTTGTATTTTTTTAAAATGCAGAAACAACTTTAACATAATAATAAATCACTAATCAAAGAATATCTAAATATTCTAAAATTTATTTTTGCAGTTTTCTGCTTTACAAAGATTTGAAAAATATAAATATCCAGTGTTATAGTTTGCCATTTAATGACATACTCAAAGTATAAAAAGATTCTTATAAAAGTTTAATGTAATTTCTGCACAATCAGCCGAGTACTTTTGTTCTGAAAGAAACAAGCTTTTAACATTTCCTAGATTTTAATCATATTTCAAAGTGTCTCAAAAGCTATTCAATTTAAATTGTGCATAAATATTTGGCTAGTAAGTATGAATATAAGAGAAATTTTGAACTGTTACAATTAGACCACCAAGAAATTCGCATTAATAACGAAACACCCAATAATTAGAATGAAGAAAAACTGTAAATTGATGTCCTCAATAGAGTCAAGGAAGTTCGACAATTTGAATAACATTAATTTTGCAGTATGAGTCGGATATTACGAATCCGTAAATTTTTTTATAAAATTATAATTTACTAGTAGGAACCCGTCAAAGCTTGACGGAAAAAAAACTGTAACAATATCAGCGAAATAAGCTTCTTTATTATTTAAGAAGGGGTGTGTATGAAACAGACTTTCAAATATTTTATTTAAAAAGTTTTTGTTCCCCAGTCAAATACAGTACTATTTCCGATGCAAACTCCAACCAAACAATCCGTAAACAACTGTGTAATGCAAATCAGTTTGATATTACCGTCATATTCCTCTCGGCAAGAAAAAAATTTCATGGACCTATGAGGTATACAAATAGTATATTCCTACGTCCATCTCATATTCGGTAAATAAAAAAACATAGTAAATAAAGCACACATCCCCCCCCTGTGATTATGCCACCGACTGAGCTCCTATGCGCATGTGCATTGCATCTGCCCAAAAGCACCGTCGAAATTCGACGTTAAAAAAGTTTTAAAATGTTTAAATTAAAAGTTTTAAATTGTCCTCTTTAATCATTGTTCGTTTCAAATTCATATCTTCTAAAACACATCCATTTTTTTAAGCTAATCAATTTTTATATAAAGAATTTTTTTACAGTAGTAAATCAATCTGCAGATGAGGGAGATTTTTAATGTTTTCAAGTGTAATTTATTTGTTTGGTTTCTTCGGTTCCTTCACATAATCAGGATTATTCCTTTTCTATCACAGTCAGGGATATTTTCCCTCTTATACAGTTGGCAAATCGATCTTAAAAAAAAAATACCATTCCTATCATATTCTGATATCTGATAGAACATATACATCAACTAATTCAACATATCAATTTTATGTTCAACATAAACTGAAAATAGTTTGTTTTTTTTGACAGATTTTTGTTTAGCGCCAAAATGCTCTATCTTACGGATAATCTGATCTTATGATTTATCACTGTTTTTATTATTATTATTATTATTATTATTCACTTTTTATGATGGTTAGGGAAATCTATTTTCAATTGTGGCAACTTTCCCGGGGGCTATTTTACATTATTGAAGCAAACTGGTGGTCATTGATAAGATAGAAATGAAAAACTTTTCATGCTTGAAAATTATTTAAAAAGTCGTTAAATTAAGCGGCAGTTTTCAAATAAATTTCAATCGAATGCTAATTTTTTTTTTCTAATTGATGAATTAAAATTGTAAAATACAGTAAAATGTAGTAAAAAAATATAAATTTGTAGTATTTAGAAGTGATGTAAGCGCGATGAAAGCTAAAGCGATAGCGCCGTTTGTTGTCACAACCGTTGTACATTTCTAAAAATTGCCACTGTATTTTGGCTGGCGTTAAAAAGTAGAAAACCAATTTTTGACATCGAAAGAGAAATTCACAGTGAAAGAAATAGGACTTTGCGCTAATAAGGAACTGTTAAATGAACTTATAATAAACCTACCAAAATAATTCCTATGAAATATTAGTCTTACATTGTTTATTCTAGCTAAAAATGCAATCATTATTTCAAGTTTTTTTTCTACCATAACACTATTTTTAATAATTTTAAATTTCCTGGAATCCTTTACTTTTGTGATTTTTTTATTAGAAAAGGAAATCTTCTAACCTATAATTAAAAAAAAAATGTAATTGGTAACATGTAATCAATGTATGCAATCAAGATAAAGCAATCAATGACGGCTCCAATTCTAATCTTTATAATTAAGAATAGAAAAATCAGTTAAAATTACGTCATGTTGACACAATTATATACATTTTCTCTTTAGTTTTATCAGTTTATCAATGTTAAAATGCATTTCAAGCTAAACATAACGTCATTTTCACTGGCGTAAACTTTTCACACGTACTTTAGATATGTTACTTTAATACTTAAACACCATGTATACAAATAAAAATATATTTTGTATTTAATTGTAATGAAAAAATGGCATCAACAAAGTTATAATGCATAATGATAAAATAAACCCAATGGACAATATTCCTGTGACGTCACAATAAATATGAATTTTTATTCGCTTATAAAACACGCGAATAAATATTTTTACTGAAATTTAACTTGCAAATTAAAAAATTCGGCCTAGGAGCAGCGTGCTTTTAATATTTATTATTTCTCTTTTATCCTAGTAATCACAGAGTTCAGAGAATAAACTCTGTGCTTCGCAACAGTGGGCGTTATACGAATTGCCGACTTTATGACGTCATTAGCAGAAGTAAAAGTTTAATTGAAAATTACGGCTAATTAATTAAATTTTCGAACAAACGAATGCACGATAACAAATCTGTGTCCAAATATTTTTCATTTAAAAAAAGAATAATGTAATTTGATGCAGTAGTTTGTTCTCACGAATTGTCGAAAGAAAACGCTTAGCGTTTTAAATATATAGATGTATATTTTTCATAATGCCAAAGGAATTTCAATAATTTTTCAATATGAAAATGTACAAGTACTTATCTGGAGACTCAAAATAGAGCGATACTTAGGATCATCCGTCAAACTTTTTCATGATGCATGGCCATCTTAATGTATTAAAGATATATTTATTGAAATAATAGTTACATTATTCATTTATTTTAGATAATATGAAAATTTCTTCTTATCTTTTTTTTTCTGAAAAACATCTGTACTTTCTCTACAGTGTATGAGTTTTCTTCATATATTTTTTTTTTTACTTTTAAAATCAAAATTGCTTAAAAGGTCAGATACCTTAAAACCGACAGAAAAAAAACTGATTTTTATTAACTGATATTTAAATTTAGCATTTTCATCTATAATAATAAGGAAAGAAATTTGTCTATATCTGTCAGCTGTGCTTTGAAGAGATCGCTAATGCATTTGATTTGCTTTTATGAGTGGGTGAAAATTGCCAGCAAACTTGGAAGATCGGAAACTACACTGTAAAAAAGGACCAATGTTTCTTATTTTAAGAAAATATGCTATAACCACGAACGAAAATATAATATAATCTTCTGAGTTATCCGAAATTTCAAATAGCATGTTACATTGTCTTTTGAATCCCCAGAAACGAATACATTTTCAAAATTTAAAGAATAATTTATAAAAACAAATTATTTTTAGCTTTTCGAATTTTTCAGAAACGTTTCCGAAGGCTTTTTATAGTGTATTAATTAGTGTCCTCAGGCTGGAATACCTGTTTTTCGAATGTTATCCATTCTCAAGTACACGTTTTCAGCCGCATAAGTTAATTTATACATGAAAGGTATTCCAGGCTGAAGATACTAATTAATACAGTATAAAATCCCTTCGGAAACGTTTCTGAAAAATTCGGGCAGCTAAAAATAATTTGTTTTTATAAATTATTCTTTAAATTTTGAAAATGTATTCGTTTCTAGGGATTCAGAAGACAATGTAACATGCTATTTGAAATTTCGGATAACTCAGGAGATTATATTATATTTTCGTTCGTGGTTATAGCGTATTTTCATAAAATAAGAAACATTGGTCATTTTTTACAGTGTACGCGAATCGTTCCATTCAATATAAAATAACAAAACATCCAAAATCTGAGCTTCAGGTGCATTTGTACCTGTCTTCGTCTAATCCGGAACCAAATTTCCAGACTTCTACGTACGACAGATTTTCATAATCATCGCCAACAAACAAACAGACAGTCCAAAGCATTTTTTTTTTTATTAATATCAATTTCTTTTTTAGTATTTAAAGAATAGAAGTTTTGTTTCGATAGTTGCACATTTTTATTATATATGTGTGTGAGTGTGTCAGTAATTAACCATTTAGTGGAAATATCTTCAAGTTACTATTTTTTTAAATAAAATTATTGGCACAGTTTTCTGCATTTTTCTTCTATTTACTAATTAAAGTATGAGTATTCATGTTCCGGAAACATTTTCTCATTTTCTTTTCTAGAATTAAAATTATTTACAGTATTAGTTACAAAATGAAATTGCACCAGTAATTGACCACTTCTTTTTCGGTGCAAAATTCAAAATATGAACGTTCGTATTTAAAACTGCTTCTAAAAGACACGTATACAAGGGGATACAATAGTCAGAATTTTTTTTAAAAAACACAATAATTCACAAACTAATAAAAATAGAAAAGTAAAAATATTTGTAATTTTCCTAATCTAATCTTCAAGTCTATCTTTAAGTGCAATTATAACTTGTAAAAAAAAATTTCTTTGGATGTTAGATATGTTATCTAACAACCAAAGTTAGAATATATACCCATTAATTCCTGTTTTCTGCAGTTTTAATATTTCACTGGTCGATTACTGGTGCACCCACCTTATTTATCTGATTAACAAACAAATTACTTCTTAAGGCTGACTTATGGGAATGTTATCTTGCACGCAGTCATAGGCATCGACTTAGCAGGGGCAACGGAGCAAGAAGGCAAACTTCTAGCACAATTTTTAAAATGCTATTTTTGCTTTCATAAATATGTCTGATTAATTAGGACAAAAAAACTTTTCTAAATTAATAGTTTAAGCATGTAAGTTTGCTTCTTTCGCTCGCGTGAAGTCGGGGCCTATGCATATGCATTTCACCAATACTTCGGAGAATCGGAGAATATGTATTATTTATGACTTAAAAGTAATAAACATTTAAAAATAATTACTTTCCTAAATATCAAAACTCTTCAATGAAGGGTTGTTTAAATATTTCTTTAAAGTATCGTATTAGCGTGTCTAATAATTTTAAGATACAGAATTTTAAAACTTTTACTAGCTTTATATTTCAACGGTACCTTAAAAATCGTTGAAATATAAAGACAATTACTTGTTTAATCTTTGCTTTCCAGTTCTAAGACAGGAAATTAAAATAATAATAATTTTAACATATTGAATTTTCGCACGGTACTTTTCTGAAAACAACATCTTATGTAATAAAAATAAATCTGTTCCTTAGTATAAAATATACTCATTACATTCTCTCAAGATGGCAGCACTAGCAACATATTTGAAAATCTTTCTTTGTAAAAATCATTTTCAGACCAGTGAGTAGTAGCTTTTAGGTAGATTTCGTAACAAATACTACCTATTACATTCTCCCCTAAGTTGGAATTTTTGAAAAATTTTTGCAGATCAACGCCGATTATGACTCCCAGAAAACAAAACCACCCCCAGTTCAAAACTTTATCTATCTATCTATCTATGTCACTTTTTTATGGACACGATAACTCCCATATGGGAATTATATAATTCTGCACAAATCTCTTCAAACTGATACATATAATCAAGGGGTATAAAATCTCGGTCAAGTTCGTTAATGGGCAAAATCGAACCAAGGAGGGGATGAAATGGGGGGCTTTTTGTAAAAACAGAAACAAACCCATAGTTTCTTAATTATGATACGTATCGAATCCGTTTAAAGTTATTATTACTTCTAGGAAAAGGGCCGAAAATTTATGTATAACAGATTTTTGATATCATTAAAAATGGCCCCAAGGGAGGGAAAAGATTAATTTTAGAAGAAAAAAATTCATAACTTCGTCAATTCAGAAGATATCAAATCCGCTTAAATTTATTATCAATCATCTTAATATTATCTAAAACTTTTATATTGACAAGTTTTTTATAGAATCAACCCTTATAGAAGAAAAAAAAATCCGCGCCGTCTCCGCTTGCAAACAACTTAGATTTTGGAGTGGGCGGTCCCAACTGCGGCATCATGGCTAAAAAGTCATTTTTTCCTCAATTCCCAACAAATAAGTGCCCCACGATCTGCGTCTTCGAAATCTACCTGTGCCTGTAGGCCGAGCCATCAGAGATTTTTTTTAAATGACACGGTTTGAATAGGAATAGTGTTCCTAACTTTTTATTAGTATACAAGAAAAAAAAAACACTCAGATTTCTCTAAAAAAATCAGATGTTTAAAAATTGCTGTATACAAGATTCTTTATAAAGAACTTTTAAAAAATCAAATTAAACACGCATATTAAACATCCCATTGAAGTTAGCCTTCTTTCTCTATGAATCGATAGGAAAATAAATAATTAAAATGAAATATATGTAAAAGTTTAATAAATTTTTAAAAAGTAACAAATTAAATAATAAAAAAATTAGATAAATTTTAAAACTTGTTTTGAATGTATGAATAACAATATACACATTCGCAAATTAAATATTCTGTAAAATACCTGTATGTGTTACTATAAGTGCATAGGCATTGATAATGAAATAAATATTTGATAATTATCAAATATTCGAAGTTTCTTCTTTTTCCTTTTTTTTTCTGAAATAGTGTATTTCTGAATCATACCAGCCCTACTGAAATTCAAAATTGTATATTGAATAACAACATGACAAAATATGATTCTCAAAGAAAAAAAAAATTAATAAACAAGTAAATTAAGTTGTCTGGGGACAATATCAAATATTTTTATTTTAGCATGTGAATTTTTTTTCATTCTATTGATTCCAAAATTTCAATCGAAATTACATATTTAAAATCCAAATTTTCCCTTTCATATATGTTAAAATATGCAATGTATTCTATATACTTTTTCAATATTCAATAAGAGTATATTTTGATAACATTTTGATATGTATTTTTTTTCGCATATTTGTACTAATACTAATACTTATATTTGTTAGATAAAATAATTTCATTACACATGCAATATATCTATATTATAATGGACAAGCGTGCCCGTGCGTAACGCTGACGTCATTTTCCGAATGACAACACTTGACGCATAGATTTCGGTTTTGCATCTTTTGTTACTGTAATTTTTTTTATTTCTGAACATCACATATTTTTAATTTTTATACCGTTATATAGGGAAAAAAAATCTACTTCCAAACGCAATTTGTTTTAAAAACTGTATCGCAATTTACTCATTAATGATAGCATTTAAATTAAATTTCAAGTATGATTCTTTAAAAAAATCTATCTCTTTCGCTTGCAGACGATTACAAAATATTAATCCGTTTTCAAATCCAGCATTTGTTTCCAGCTGATACTCCAAAATGAAATTAAAACTTCACTACGCAATAAGTGAAATAATTTAAATAAAAAACGAATTTAACAGACAACATGTAATTGAAATAAGCGCTTAAAAGCGCTGAAATTATCAAAATAATGATAATAATAATAAAAGAAAACTATTGAGATAACGAAATTTTTAGCGATTTCTTCGGCTATTAAGGGGACCA
The DNA here is from genome assembly GCA_963931845.1 of Maratus michaelseni. NCBI lineage: Eukaryota > Metazoa > Arthropoda > Arachnida > Araneae > Salticidae > Maratus > Maratus michaelseni. Next base: position 30,416,275 of record OZ007587.1, read on the forward strand.
TAGACCTTCAGTTAGGTTAAAAACGACTAAAAAATCGTTTTTCTTATTTTGGCTTATTACTATACTTCAATCTTAACTGCAACATTTGCAAAAAACCGCATGCAATTGCAAAGATTCCTATCAAAGTTACGAGCATTTTAAATTTGACACCGTAATTGAGTTACACTAAAAAATGAAACTTTAAATCGCTTTTTCTATAAATGAGAATTTTCGTCGAGTTAAAATATAGAAAAGGTTCCAGGCGTCTTATATTTTATCCAATTTTCAAAATATTAAGTATTATTGTTAGCAGTGTACTATATTTCAAAACTTGGTATTAATATACATGCATTACTGTACATAAAAGGAAAATTTCGTAGTTATATAACGTTTTTTCCATGAAAATTAAAAAAAAAAAAATGTAAATATTCGAAGTTTTTATTAATTTTTCTCAATATATTGGTACAATTTTACAACGCATACCAACTTTTGTTGCAATAATATAAAGCTACCATTTAACAAAGCACCATGTTCCTGAAGCCAAATTTAATGCGCATGGAGCATTTTTAATTAGAGTGATTAATTAATATATTTTAATTAATTAATTAATTAATTATACACATTTTTTAATAAAATTGCTTAATTTACTTATAAAATGTATGAATTACTATGTGTGCAAAATTTCAGTATACAATTGAGTGAAAAATGAAAAAAATGGTTTTGAACGTCCACTGTCCCCTTAACTTCTGGCACGACCAATACGAAATTACCATTTTTAATAATTTTCCAAATTTTATTTGAATATATAATTGACATATTTCATATTAAAATGCTCTATGGTGTTCTTAAGCGACAAAAAATTATTAAATGCAAAAAATCGAATAGAGATTTCAATAAAAAAAATGGTTTTGTTGTATATTCTCTATCCCGGGAAGCCCGGGTTGGATGCCCTAGTTTATATAAAAAACAATCTTGAAACAGAAAAAATATTCCTACCACATAATTTTCATATTTCAATGGCATTAGGGAATTTTACATTTTCGCCACGTTAAATAATGGATGTTGCAATCTTATCCCTTTACAAATATTCTTACTGGTATTTTTTTTTTTTTTTAATTATCCAAAAATAATCAAATTTCCCGCCATTGTTGCGAAAACAAGAAGTCAAAGATACATTATTTCTTGTGCCATTTTTTTAAATATTGAAGGGGTGTGTTGAAGACTTCATAGAAGAAATAGAGACATGAAAAACACCGTAGAAACGGTCAATTGAAGCATGGATATCTAAAGCTATTTCTTTATTCGCATTTTAAATTTTCCTGTTCCGAAGTAACACGACGGTTATGTAGGCATTGTTATGTTTGGCTATAGCATTTTATGACAGATAAAAAGTTTTGTCGGTACTCCATTACAGATTCGCAAGATTCTTTAAAAATAACTAGGTAAATTTTCCAAACAGAAATATTTCGTTTTGCAAAGTAAAATTGAAAACACTCTCTAATTTTTCTGTTTTACCATGTGTTAATCACATACTGTAGAGTATGTATACATAAAAGTTTTATCTTTAGGGGAAATGGGGGGAGGGAGGGATGGAGCAGGTATGCCCTTTTTTATGATAAATACACTTTATATTTAAATGCAAATAATAATAATTGTACTTAAAAATTTAAATCTATAAATATTTATAAATTTTTTTATTTAATATACTTCAGTAATTGCTAAAAATATTAATAAAGCAATTAATGAAGTATATTATCTCTAGATGTTCGGCTTTGTTATATAATTACATTTAATTTATGTACTTACTGAATTTTATGTGGATTGTTTAAATAATATAATTCATTATTATCATAATAGTTAGTAATATTTGAGTTTAAAAAACAGTGATATAACCTAATCTGAAATTTTAAGATTATATTCTACAGAAACTGCTTAAAAAAAACTGTTAATTCGATAAAACAGCAAAGTTAAAAAATAATTAATATATTTTAAATTAGTTATTAATTTTCAGTTCCATTATGAAGTAGAGAATTTTAAAGCCTCAAATTTCTTTTTAGCCACGTCATACATATTTTTAAGCTTAAATTAATCTAATAATTAATTTTCCCGCCAAATAAAAATTTGAATTTTGGTAATGTTCCTCAAAAAAAAAAAAAAAAAAAAAAAAAACACGTTACAACTTTGACTTTTTGAATAGTCAGTCAATTAGTCGAACTCTTGGCATCGGTGTTAACTTCATGTATTCTTCGTCACAGCATAATTCAGTTATGATTACTCATCGCATCATTTATTTCGCAATATTAAAGTGAAATTACATATTGCATTTAGTGCCATAATCAAGTAAATAGAGTTTCAATATATGTTTGTTTACGTGTTAAAAAAGGTGTCAATTTTTAGAGAATCGTTCATACATCACCGCAAGAACAAGATGACGCCCGCCGGTGCCTCTACAACTGCTTTTCGTACAGTGATTTAAGAACGCTCTGGAGAATACAAATTTTTTTAACACTTAAACAAAGGATATATCGAAAATTATTTACATGAATATGACACTAAAAGGCCATATGTAATTTTACATTAATATTGCGAGATAAGTGCTGCGATGAGTAAAGTAATACATAATTTAATTATATTGCGATAAAATGCGATCATACACAAAGATACACCAATGTGAAGAGTTCCACTATTGACTATTCTAAAAGTCAAACTTTTAATAGTTTTTTGAGAATGATATTCCTAAAAATCAAAGTTGTAGTTGTATTAGGCGGGAACAATTAGCTTGATGGATTCCGATAATTTTTCATCAGAAATGCCCTCTGTAGATATGTTTCTTTTTATATCTAGTAATTAATCCTTCCCTGAAATCTATTTTTAAATAGCTCAATTGTAAAATTATACAAAATAAATTTACTTATAAATTTATTTATATATTTTTTCAAATATTTTTAATTAAGCGTATAAAAGAAGTCATTGACTTTAAATTGATTTAAGGAAAATAAGGCTAAATCATTTCATCTTATCAGACAAAAGGAAAGTGTACATTTTATTATAAAATAATGCAATGTAAAATATTCTTAGTTACACACAATACAATAAATAGTTTGTTCATAATTAAAGTACATTAAAATATGTACTGTTACGTACTAAAATATATACTACACTACTATACTGTTATGCACCCGTAGTATATCGAATTAAAAATTTGGTATTTTGTGCGTATGTACAGATATTTCACACGATATACTACATTTTCTGTTTTAGCTATTTTGTCTATACAATATGCAATATCATAATTTAGTAAAAACAAATATATAATTGTTCCATAAAGTTCATGATATAATTTGACCCATAAAAGAAAACGAGGTAACTAATAAAAGATTAAAAGAAATTGCTACTTTTTAGTTTTTAAACGTGGTCACAATTTATGTAATTATTGAATAATAAAAAATATTGTAAGGTTAAATTTACGTATTTCATATTTAAATAATTTGCAATAAACGGGTTAAATTTGACATTTTGGCTTATTTTATATGATTTATTATGATAGCTTTATTTTTAAAAAGTGTTATATAGAGTACAATTTGCATTTTCGTATAGTGCATTAAAAGAAAACATCGCTTTCCTTATAAAGTTATTCTTCACTGGACTATTTTATTAAAAAAATCGTTTCACTTCATTTCCCATGTAATTTAGTGAAGAAAGCCAGAAGTGTAACCCTATACTTGGTAGAAAAAGGATGTTTAATTTTTTTATTACCTCACTAATAGGTTATCAGAAGAATATTGTCAGACAGGTGCTATAGAAAAAAAAAATGCACATATGTATTTAGCATTTCGACAATAGTGAGGAGGTATCTGTATCATTTCGAGATGACACCTGAACGATTCTATTTAAAAGCATTTCTGCCGTGATCGTTTCATTGAAGGTATTAAGTGTCTTTTATGTTGCTTACAGGATCTTGGATAAAGCTTTTGGGATAGGAACCCGTGAGTAGTTTTAACCTTTTTTATAAATTCTTTTAAAATAATTTTTAAATATTAGTGACTTAAATTTAGCTATCTGCTTTTCGGTGCGTTCGTAATTATATAAATCCATAGCACCTATAGTCATCGTCTGGTCCGTCTGTCCACTCCACATATAGCAGCGCAAAAAATTCCCAACCGCATGGTTTGAAATTTAATATATATAATCGTTGCTGAATTTTGTCGATTCATTTCAAATTTTATGAAAATCTAATCAAAACTTGAAAAGATATTAATAAAAATATTTATTAAGTAATTTGAATAATAAAAAAAAAAAAAAATCCGTACTTCCTTGCAGTTATAGCAGTTTCCGAGGATATATCGTCAAGCGACCGAGAGGTATCGCCAAGTTGTCTGACATGTATGACATTATAGTCATATATGACGTATATGACATTTTATACCTTCTATGACCAAGTTATAGTCACATTCTTCAATCTATTAAATCCTATTATACGTAATTAATTCAATGATATCGAATGATTGGTAATGATTCTAAGTTGACATGGTGATTACGTCTTATTTAAGATATAGAGTCATATTATTTCCGTATTACTGAATTTAAAAACCAAATTTGTATACTAAAATTGTTTAAATATAGCAATAATATAATCTACCGATTGTTTTTATGGATAGATATTTCCGGAGAAATAGATATTAAATGGAAAAATAGTCTAAATATATATTCCAAGTTCGGAAATTTTCAAAGCTAGGCTTAAAGTTTCCCATTGGAATTTTCAATAAATATCAACAAAATATAAAATTGTACAAACTTAAAATGCACTTATTTCTTTCGGAAATTAATCATATCATAATAACAGACGTTGCACCTCATTTGTCACGTTTGACGTATAATTTTCAACTTGTTTTGTTTTCTGGATAAGAAACATTTTTGTTAATATACATTATCAAAGTGTACACTTGTTAATGGTTCTTTTTCTGAAAATAAATCTTGAAAAAAAAAATTATGAAGCTAAACTTGAAGAAAACTCTTTTGAAAAGTTAAATGGATATTTTTTTTTCATGCTGAGACAGTGTTTCTAGAAATTTCAAATTTTGATATGAAATACGGCTTGGTAATATATCTAATAGTTTTAAAAAAAAAACTATGAATTTCTGAAATTTATCTGAATTTATGGGAAGTTTGTTATTACTAAAATTTTTCTTTTTCGTTTCTATTTGAATTTCTTTTGTAAAAAACCAATTGTCTAAATGGACAAATAAATATATTATGAAGTAGACACTGCAAATTTGGATATCATATACAAAAAGAAAATAAAGTTAACACCTTGAAGTTTTTTATAATGCAATTTCCAAAAGAACATCAATCAATAACTGTAGTTTGTCGTCCATTAAAAATAAATACACATCCATTAAAAAGAAGAAAGAAATTTGTCAAAGTATTATGTTATGTCCAATAAATACATTCAGAGTGTGTTTTTTATATCCCACTATATTACAAAGATAAAACAAAAATAGTTTTTTTTCCAATTGCTGCTGTTTAAAACAAAGTTCGATATTTTAATGATTATTACCTTAATTCTAACTATATTTTTAACTTTTAATTTTTATTTAATATTTATGAATTTTAACACAAAACAACGTTTTTGTTGTTATAAACTAATGCAGTATTAAACTCTCTTATTTTTAGTTACGAAAAAGTAGTACATTTCACCATTTTAAATATGCGTTCAAATTTTCAGAAAATTTCTCAGTAATCACCACCTAAATTCAAAACTTTTATTTTAAGCTAAAGATCCTAATATTAAGTTGCAAAACTTCTTCACTGAATAATACATTTTTGAAGTGAAAAATGAATTTTGAAAAACAAGATCACTAATTTACTTAAAATTTTATTATATTGATTTTTCATTTATCTCAAAGCAAGTAAATGTATAATGAGGGACTATTTACCACGGACGTCAAAAAGTAATACATTTTGTTAGATTCTATAATGGTTTTAAAATCAGAACTTTTTCATCAGAACTCATCACAATTTTAAATTATGTAATTTATTAAAAATTGATTGCTTTACTTTTTATTTATTTATATTTTTATTACTTTGTAACAAATTTTATATTTCTTTATATAGGACAAAATTGTTACACAATACTTTAAGAATTCAACTCAGGAGTGAAATAAATTTCACTTTTCTGTAAAATAATAATTATTATTATAATAATAATAGTGAATTAAATAAAAGTAGTCATTGTTGAATGTGTAACAACATTATAAGTTGTACTTAGTTACTTGTTATAATTCAAACTGTAATTGCTCAGTTAAGGAGAAGAGTGAATAATCTGCAAATTTTCGCCAAGTAATTTGATAAAAATTAAATTTTCATCTTAAATCCATTAATCCTCTGACCGCTTATCCCGTCATTTCCACGGGCAAGATATTTGTAGAAAAATTTATATAATACGCAATTTTTGAAGTAATTTTGTTTTAAAAATCCAACAGTCAAAGGGATAAAATGCAAATGATAAATTTACTTTATATTTCAAATACATAACGATTTGAAATGTGTAGTAATTGAGAGATACTGGTCAAAAGGATTAAAAAATAATAATAATAATAATAATAATAAGCGGTCAGAGGGTTAAAGTTATTTGATGATATTTAAACATATAATCTTCATCCCTGTATAAGTTTTAGGTCTGAAAAATAAAAGTAAGTTATGAGATTAGTCTTTTAAAGTGAACGTGTTTGCCTATTTTTTGAATATTTCTATACCGCATTTTACAGCAAATGCTTTAAGCTTTTGAATAATGATATGATTATTCGGATTCATAGATTCTTTCAATGCGAAATAATATAAAATCTTTGCGGGAGTCCCATTAGTGCTCATGTCTGTATAACGTGCGATAGAATAAATTTATTTATCGGAGTACTGACACACAGAGTACATATCAGAGTACTGACATTGTAAAATTTTATTGTTTAAGAGAATTTTGGACAAAAGTATACTTTGCGATCCTGCCGTTATTGCCAAGCTAATGTTTGTTTACTTATCTAAAACTCGTTCAAGCGTATATGAAGTATTGCGGATTTATATAGTACGGGTAAAAGCTGGTAAAATACGGTTGCGTATATGATAGGTCAAGATACTCTAGTTCTCAAAAAATAAATAAATAAAAAATAAATAAATAAAAATAAAAGAAACAAAATATGACTATAGAGGCTCAAGAGTTCTGTGATGTTGCATATGAGTCACCTCCGTATTGTGGTTTCTTGGTTTTTGGTGGCATTGTTGAACTAAAACTTAAAAGGAAGTGTGGAATATGCCCAAGCACTTGAAATACTGCAACACGATATGGTCTAGTTACGATAGAGTTAAATGAAAGTGGCGTAAATGATTAGTTAAATGTTAATTTCTATTAATAAAATTATAACTTCAAATTATAAAATTTTCTAAATTTTTTTTCTATAAAAATTTATCGTTTTTTTTTTTTTTTTTTTTTTTTTTTTTTTTTTCCATGCCAACGTGTACTTGACTTTGGAAAAATAATCGCTTGTGGCATGGCCGATGAACAAAAAAGGCCATTTTATACACTGCTTCTATAAATCTTTCCAAATCTGTCCAACTTGCTCGAATAATTTAAAACAAAAATTCATCTCTTCTTTGAAAAATCAAATTTAGATTTTTTTAAATGAATTTACCTTTTAATAATACATTTTATTTTCCTTTTATATTTTTAAGAATTTGAAGTGTTAGTTAAGGCTGTACCATAAATGTGAATTAGACAGAGAAACTCAGAAATTCGGGTCCCCCCTTAAAATTTCAAAAGGATCTGAGTTCGATATGTACACCAATGAAAAAAAAATCATATACTAAGAAAAAATAAAGCTAAAAAGGTTTAGAAACAAATGTGACATGTTTCCGTATGTAAATTATATTGAGTGTCTTATTTAAATTATAAATTACAACATTGTAACTAATATTTATTCAATAAATCATGTATACAAATAAACTGTAATTTGCATTCAGGTTCAATTTCACGTACACATCACAATTTTTTTTTTTTTTTTTTTTTTTTTTAATTGAGTGTGTAATAAAGTTTTACTAAAATTGATAAAATCTACATTATAAAGCAAAATATGACCATGAGTAGCGCTAACGTGATACTGGCGGTGGCAACGACCTAAACAATAATTGTCGCTTTCACTTCGATTTTTTTTTTTTTTTTTTTTTTTTTTACTTCTAAACATCGCCCAATTTCAAAATTTTCACCATCGAATTTAAGAAAAAAAAAGGTACTTTCATATGCAATTTGTTTGAAAACCATATCTCAGTTTACTGATTTTCTATGATTTTTAAAATAATTTTCAAGCATGTTTTGTTTTTTTAAATATGCATGCAATCCAATTACGGCAGATTAGTCCGCTAGAACGCCGTTAGAACGCAGATTAGTCAGACGGTCCAATTAGCCCGCTTGCACTCTTAAAACAATGTAATTAATTCGGTATTTGTTTGTTTCCGTCTAATATTTCATAACTAAACGGACAAACGAAATCTAAAATTCAGAAATAAATAAATAAAACGCAAATTTTACATATACGTAATAGAACTACGCAGTTAAACACTGAAATAATCAGAATCACAAAGATTGCTAAAAACAGCGAAATAGTTTGTCATTGATTGCTAACATGCGGCTAATACGAAATAATCAAAAATTTCTTTATCATAGTTGGTGGGTAGTCTAAGATAATATACTAAATGTTAAAAATCTTTTAGAGTTATCAATTGAAAATATTTTTCATCTACGTTATGTAAACAAGGTAGTATTTATAAGAATCAAACATTACAGAAAATATTTATAACAAGCAAAAGGAAAGAAGAAAAATTAGAAATTCATCCATAAAGTTTCAAAAAGTAGTTCGTTGCCAAGGAATATTAGACTGATAAATATGTTTTATTTCTCATTCGACAATATCGGGCAATTGCTACTATTTTGTAAAACAGCCTCTTGATCAATAAAATACTAATAATAAATTTTGAGAAAGCAATTTCTGGTTGGAATACATTACATTAAATATAAGAATTTAGAATAAAATGCAGTGTTTTAAAATATTTAAATGTTTAATAGGCATCGTAGTCATTTTTCTTAGAGATATCACCTTTGCTATAATCACCAAAAATAAAATTCAGATTGAATTTTTAAAAAAATAACGAAATAAATTATGTGAAAATAGTGTAAAACCATATAGTCGAGTGAATCCGGATATCTCAGTTTTTACTCTATTTGAGAAGCCCTGTAGATGGTAATAATTGAAAATTTTAATTCTAGGAAAGAAGGAGCAGCCATAATGGTATCTTCATAATTATATTTCTGTAGTTTCTGTGTTAGATAGATTATTTTATAATTGTTTTATAAAAAAAATTTCAGTGTTTTCTATTTCTGAAAATTTTTTAAAAGAACAAGTTGCGGAAACTTTTTATATTATTGCATATAGCACGTTTGATAAAAATTCATTCTCTCCATTGAAACTGTTGCTAGCATTTATAGGAGCACTTTTAACGGTTTGCTTTTCAATCTCCATTATCTTGGGGTAAGACCGGATATTCTACGTGGAATAAAAAGGGTAATAAAAAACAATGCTTGAAAAAAAGGAACCCAAAAGCTACAAGCATAAGAATGATTATGATTTTTCAAAAGTTCATAAAGAATTAAACACTTTTTCTTCAATTTATCAAATTATAATTATTTTGTCTTTAAATATTAAATCATTAGATTTATAACTGAAATATTGTTAGATAAGTTGCTTAATTAAAATTGTAAAGTAAAATATTTTGAAAACAAAGTATGAACTCTTACATTCCCATGTAAGACAAACAAATCCATTCCGTCTTAGCCAACTGGCGGAGTAAATGCAGATAATTTGACTTTTTCTAGAAAACAATTCATTAATAAAAATGTGACAAACAAATCATATATTTATGTTGATATTATTGCGTAAGAATAAGTGTAGAGTAATTATGGAGAATTTCACTAAATTCTGCTTGAAAATCTTGCTCCAACAAGCAATTAATATTAATGTATCCGACTTTACGCTACTTTCCCCTATCTGTTATGAAAATGAAGCATCTCTTAAAACATAAATTAACAAAAGTACTCAGCTCTAACAAAAAAAACTTTTAAAAGATGTATTTTTTGTGAAAACATTTTCGACCTCCAGAAGAGGTTTAATCCACCAATACGTGGCATTATAAAATAAATTAAAACTAAATAATAAAAATGATTTTTTCCCCGCTCTTTTCATTGTCATAATTAAAACAGACTTAACAGTATAAAGATAAGTAGAAAAGAAAACCTTGCATCATTATTGAATGTTAGAACTACTCAAAAGCATTTGAAAATAACAAAAGGCATTTAGAAGTGTTTGATTTATAATAGTCATATACATTAAAAATACTCAAAAGCATTTGAAAATAGCGAAAAGCATTTAAAAGTGTTTGACTTATAATAGTTTTAATTATACTATCAGAGGCTTTTATAGCTCGTTTCAGTAAACCGATGCATCTATATTTGGCTTACCTTCACCTCTGATTACAGGAGAGAAATTAAAAAGCGGGAATGGAAATAGTTTAAAATTTAGCAACAAACTTCTTCATCGTTCGTTCTACTACAGAATCATTCACAATTTGCTTATCACGACAGTAAAGTATCTATATGATGCATTATATATCTGTATATATAGTTTCAAAATAAATATTTTTTTAATGTTGCAATTAATAAAATTATTTTAGAAAATTTATCTGATTGAAAAAAGAAAGAAAAACAGAAATATTTTGTTCTTGCAATATTGAAAATTAATGTTATGCAGCGTTATTACGCTTAGTATAAACCTTTGTTTTTTCCGTGATTTGTAAAATATTTATCTAATGCAATTGGTTCATTTTCTGTAGATTTAGTTTATGTATATGGATATTTCAAACTGTCATATGAGATTATTTCAGCAAATTGTCTAATAAACATGTTATTTCTTCAGCTTTACTTTCATTTAAAAATTGCAAAACTATCTATCTGAAAATTTAAAGATACTGTGTCAATCTTCATTTGTTATGAAAAGTGATTCTTGAAAATTTTGAATTCAAATCTATTTTAATTTATATATTCAAAAAGTTTTGTTTAATAATCTTCATGTGTTTATCTTTGAACAACAAAAGCAAATAAGGGACTAAAATATTCATGATGGAAGTGAAATCTTAATTACATAATGTTTATTTAATCTGACGGAAATAACTGGCACTTGACATGTATTACTTCTTAGCTAAATAGTAGAAAGATAACATTTATTTTAACAGCACAAATTTCTTAAAAATAAAATTATTTCGAGTTGCATGTTTTTTTACTGTTAGATGGATTTAAACATCAAGGATATTCAATTCAGAAAGCAAATACTCTCTGTCTATTTATAAATATATTTTACGATGAGAAATGTTTTAAAACTATACTTCGATGAATTTTTATTTGCCCCTGGAAACTTTCTCGTAAGAGTTATTTAAAAAATTTTCGAGATGAATATTTTTTCAAAATTTTACAGAGCATCATTTGCAAGGTATTTCCGACAAATGGCAATTTATTTAATACAAAAACAATTAAAAGTAAAATGTACAGATACTATTTGTGATAGAGAGCTTTTTTTTTTTAAATCTTTATTAGCTGAGAAATTTATTGCAAATTGAATATTAGATCAGACACAGTTAAAAAAAAAAAAACTACTTTTATCTTTTTTTCTAGCTTTTCTTAAGATGTGTCTAGAGGGATTATACAGACTTGTTTACTTCAGTTTCATATTCATAGTAATCAGCTTTATTACAATACCAAGACCAAAAGTTGTTGTGGCACATCACCATGACGGTGGCGGAGGTGGAGGAGGAATAGAGACTTTGCTTGCTGCAGGAATCTTAGCAAAACTTCTTAGACATCACCATCATCATGGACATGGACACCATCATCCTGTTCCGATTCCTATCCCTATTCCAGTTCATCACGAAGGACACCATCACCAAGTTCTTGTACACGGACACCATGGAAGATAGAGAAATTGCAGATTGTTTTAGAGAACGATAAATAATTTGTGGCAATATTAATAAATGTAACTGTAATCTCAAGATTGTTATCCTGATTTGTAATAGTTTGATGAAGCTAAAAACTTATAATATGTGTGTATATTAACGTTTTGGAGACAAATATTTGTAATATTTTTACATTTATTTGTAGATTGTAATTTTTGAAGTACAGTGAAACTTCCATTTAACGAAGTCTCATCGTTACACTTAAACACTTCGTTATGAAGAAAATTCGTTAAATAGAAATCAACTTAAATTTATTAAACTTGTATACATATAACTCACATAAAATTAAAAATACACACAAAATGGAAATATTTCAAAAATATATTTTAATTCGGACAGTCATTTTTTTTTAAAAACAAATGTAGACATATGAGAAAAATTTAATTAGAATAATGTCTAAAAAAACACAGAGAAGTAAACAAAAGCTGACGCGTACCTTTTCTTTTTGGATTAAAATGTGATTAATTGTGTGTGTTTTGATTAAATGATTAAAATGTGTTCATTTTCATACAGTCCGCTGAAATAAATTCATATATTCATAGCAACAGCAACCTATCCGTTTGAATGCTGTACGTGTACACGCACGAAAGTGTAATAAACTTCGTTATATAGAATAAGTTTTTCGTAATATGGAGATTAATTTATATGTAAATCATGTGCAAAGTCAAGGTTCTGCAGAAAATTTCGTTAAGTAGAAAACTTCGTTGAATAGGGACTTCGTTAAAGGGAAGTTCCACTGTATAATATACAACAGAGAATACATATTAACAGAGAAATATTATCTCTGTAAAAATACTTAGAGAATATTTTTACATTTATTTGTAGATTATAATTTTTCGTAAATTTAGATGCCCTTGGTCGCATTACGCTTTTTTCTTGTTTCCATCAAGAGCGATGTAAGGAGCGACTACTCTATATTAACAATCTCGCATAATATATAGAACAAGTTGTTTTGAGTAACCTTTATCATTACATTTGAAAATGTTCCAAAGTTCCAACAGCAATATTGATATTTGCGTTTTCTCAATGAATATGTAATGTTCGTCTAAAGTAGATTATCTACTACATTTTTTAAAAAAACTTTCAGCGAAATCATAGAATTCAAGTGCTAAATGTTTCTAATCATGCATACATAGATACATACATAGATACATACATATATCTATGGACATATTTATTTATCATACACGTTTGTGTATATTTTTAAACTGTTTTCATAGTTTCTTAACGTTTTTCATATTTAAAATTGCAAATGTTTTAATTCTGGAACATCTTCTCTATGAATTGTTATCATTTGTTTTGTTTATCATTTTGTATGTATCACATTTCGTATACCACATCATTATTTGTATATACGTTTATTAATAAAATTTTTATCAAACAATTTTTTTTTTACATCACTTTGTTATTGAATATTGAATACACAAAACATCAATATGGAAATTAGTTTCCAAAAGTATGTTCAAAGACTGAAAAGTAATTTTCCTTTGAATGCATAAATTATTTTATCATTAATTTAGTAAGCATCGTATACTGACCAGTTATTTGAAATTTATAATATTCGTAAATATAAATCAAGTTATTTGATCAAAATAATGATTCGCTTTGAATTTTAGAGTTAGTGACTTTGCGCATATAACTCTTGCATCTAAACCAGAAACATTTTACAATAAAATAACCTTTATTGAAACTTTAAGACTGTATTTACTTGATAAAAAATTAACTTAGTCTATTTACAGGCCATTTAATGGTTGGATAATTGAAATGATTGTAACAAGGGTGCAACATTTAATGTTATTTTATGTGAATTTGTATCTTTTGTTATAAATATTTTGGTTTAAAATTTCATGAGTGGTTTATATATTTGTTCATGTACTGTAATTACCGGCGTATATCCGCGGCTCAAACAAATATGTTTCCGACCTGAAATTGTATTGTATAAAATGAAATTTATTTTTATTTAGTACTTATTTTACTTCTTTTATTAAATAAAATTTATAGTTTAAATTAAGGTACATTGCCAAAGAAAATAAAACAGTCATTTGACTGAAATGTTTAGCAAACCGTAGTACAACAATAGTAATGTCCTTATTAACCACTTCGGCCCTGATTTTTTTTTTTCAATTTTGGGAAATAATTACTGTTATGCTAACAAAATTAAAAATAGCAATTGGAATCACAGAAGTTAGGGTTTAATGAAAGTTAACGAATGCCTTCTTTACCAAAACCACACAAATGTAGTTATTTTGCGTGTTTTTCACATATAACAATAGTCTAAGGAAGAATTTTTGAAGACATCTGGAAAATGTCGTATTACAACTAAATTAAACAAGCATAAAAATTTAGTAATATTTTTTATCTTTTATCACAAATTACCAATTCGGAAAAGGATTCCCAAATTTTAATTTAAAGAATGAAACGTATGTTTTAATTAAAAGAAATGCAAAGGGCTTGCTAATAATTAGGAAAATTATTATTATTATTATTATTATTACTAAATGCTAAACATAAGTAAAGTCATAATAGGAAATGTAAAGATTCATACTACCACTATTAGTGCTGGAATTAATAAAAATAATGTTTAAGACAAAATAATACTCAATAAAAGATATGTCCTATTAGTAGGACGTCAGGGCCGAAGGGGTTAAGATCGCCAGTGCATAATAAGGCCACTTAAGTAAGTTAACCATAAACTTTTCACTGTTTGTTTTTAACCCTTTATTTCAAACACATTCAAAATATTCATAAATATGATATAAAAATATGAAATTTGAACTTTAAATCTAAAATGAATTTTAAATTCATACTTTATATGAAAATTTAAAACGTAATGATTAAAGCAAAAACTACTTTTTAATTTCTAATTTAATAATTGTAGAAACAGTAAATTTATCAATATATATATATATATATATATATATATATATATATAAAGAGAGAGAGAGAGATTATTTACAATCTATAATTTTCTGAAGATGCTGAATATATATATTTTTTTTAAATTGTGAGTATCATATTCGAAAAGCGCATATCCAAATCTAGTTTTTTTAGTATTCTTATATTGGATATTATAAACATAACATACATGTATGACATTAATTTTTTTTTTTAATTTTAACCATAAAAATAATAAAAAATTATTAAGCTTCGGAAAGAAAACCAAACATCTGTATGTAAAACCCTGTTGAAACGTACGTATGAACTATTCAACCATATTACAAAGGTTGGTCAGTGGTTTGTTGAATTAACTGGCAGAAATCTTTAAGCAGATACAGCCATTAATGGACAAAACTACGTCCTTTTAGAATTAAATACGAGTTTCTTTAATATGAAGATAGTCTTAAATAGTTCGCTTACCTTATTACAATTTAAATTTAATGAAACAAACAGCTTATATTTTTGATTTTAGGGAATGTGTTCAGTATCAAATATAAAATTGTACCTAAAATAGAAATTTCGTTCGCATTTCAATTTATCATTAAAAGAAAAAACAAATTATCCTAGTTAAAACAAAAACAATTTACTAATATAAATTTTATTCTTTTAGTATTAAGTTTCTAAAGCAATTACAAAAAATGTCTCTAGTTCCCTATTCCTTTACCCTGTGTAATTTTTGTTTTAACTTCATTTTTATAGGCAATGATTTTACTCTAATTCTGTGTAACATTTAAAAGAAGAGAAATTTAAGAGGCAAAGTATAGTAATTTGAAAATTTAACGTCTATCCAAAAGATATGCATCAACCGTGTTCTTGTACATGTAAAAACAAGTAAAAAAACATGCGTCAAACATAGATTATGAAGCCGTTTCCAACGCTTCCAGAAAATTGTAGCAGAACTTCCCCTTTTGAAAATATTAAAGAAGTTAGTAAACAATTTAGAAAGTGCATAACACATTTGAAAACCAGTTTTCAACAATTAACGTCCATAGCAAGAACGTTAATCGAATAATTTTGTGAATTATTTTGCATGATCTATAGAACATGGTATATAGATTACATAGTGTGCTAAGATTTAGTTAAATTACAAAACACGTGACACAGTCAAAAGATTTCGGCCAACAGATTGAAATGTACTCGAATATTTTTTACATCCTGTATATTGTCTAACAGATTTTTAAACACGTCTCATATTAAACTAAAATCAAATTCAGGAAAAAAAAAGCATACCATAGCTAAAAACGTATTTTCACAAATCATCTCTTTGATAGACGGCAATGTACCAAGTTCTTTATGTAGTCTGTATATGAATTTATTAATATTCAACAAACACTTCTTACTGTACTAAATATAGTTCAACTGGAAAATGCATAACTCAATTTAAAAGTACCTTTAAGCAAAATTCTCGCTCATACACAATAATGATGTTTAAGAATTATTATGTCTATCCTTGCATATTATCAATAGAATTTATACACACCACGTAGTATCCAGGAATTTAGTTAAATTTAAAAATGCGTACCACAACTGAAAATGCACTTACTTTATTTATTGCTGATAGACAGTATTTTAACCGAAATATTTGTGTGTGTACCGGTCAAACAATGCGAACTGTTTTATACGTCATATTCTAAAGTAAGCATCTTGTAGTGCACCTCAATAATGCATATAAATTTCATTATGTTTGAAGTAGTGTAACATCATTAAAATACGCTGCGAACAACTTTTCCCTTTAGATATTTATCTATTTAAATATTTTGTGTGTAAATGAATTAATGAATGTAATTCATTTTCCTTGTAAATGAATGATAAGTTCTTTGCCCTCCATATTCCACCGAGAGCATGTTTCAGTCTGATAAATGCAAATCAATTTTATTATGTTTTAAATAGTATAACATAATTAAAATATACTGTAAACGACTTTTTCCCATTGACTATAATGTAACGGGATTTTTTTGAGTGTCTCTGTAAACTATAAATGCTATATACTCCATTTTGAATGGAGAACATGCATCGTAAACCCCGATAACATATATTTATTACATATAATCCGAGTATATTTACGAGAGTTAGAGTACGAACATATGTAAACAGACAAACGGAAGTCATAAACACATTTTAACTATGTGGAAAAGTGTTAAAATCATGACTGATAAACTAACATTTAGCTTATTGATTATGGAGAAAAAGCCAATGTAAGATTAGGGAAGCTCGTAAATTAAATCAACATAATCTTACCTATTTTTCCAAAATTAACTAACTCTTTAGAAGTATTCCATTCACACGCCCATTAAATTTTTGAGATTACTAACCGTAATTACTAACCTATTATTATGTAAGTATACTAATAAATATATGAATAGGTTCGTATTCGTAACACCTTTTTAATTACAATCTCAATGCTTCAGCATCTGTAGAGGAAGAACGAAAGAAAATCCGTTTTTAACAACAAGATTAATTATTTTCGAGATTATGTGAGGATTACGTCTTTTACATCAGACTAAAAAAAAAATTAGTAGCTTGAAAATACTTAAAAGATTACTCAGTCGCATCAAATTTAAGTATTCCGGAACATCAGTTGGAATATTTTTCACATCGGACCTGGAGGTCATCAAGGAAAACACGGGTGTGTCAACGGGATCTTCACGGGTTTCCTTGAGATATTATGTTTTTCCGTTTTTTTTTCAATCTATCCGGTAATTTATTTATGGCAGCAGGTAGCTACACCCCTTTTCGTGTTCCGGGATGGGAAGGAAGTGTTTATTATTTAAGACTAAAGAATCCGCACTTCAGTTATCAGTTGCTAAGCACTCTTTGCACTGAGCATTTCTTAGCTTACATCATCCCCAGTAAGTAGTTTTGTGAAAGTTTGTATTCCTTTTTGCGATATATATATATTATAACATGGGTAACTAGTTAGATTGAAGAAATGCATGAATTTGTCTTTCTAGCCTCAACTTATTATTATTTTATTTTGTCTTCATTTCTGTACCGTATGCTAAATATGTCATCCATTCCTCCAAAACTGTAAAACATAATAAGCGGTATGCATCAAAATATATCATTAGAAAATAATTACTAATTTTAAAACTTTATCTGATATTGGTAGAATATAATCGGTATTATTCCACTATAAAGATCTTGGAGTTCTTTTTAAAATTATTGGCCCAATTTGGGCTTAAGAAAGTGATATTTGTTGCCAAATAATATAAACATATTTAAAACAAACCTAATGAACTTTTATACCTGTTTATATATATTTATCTATTATATAAAATTTTATTATTTGTATTATCATTAATGTTTTATATACAATTGATTTCTGTTTGTATATAAAAGTAGATAAATGGCTTCTTTACATTAAATAAATTGTATAAATATTGATAAAATTGTTTGTGTATATAAAACATTGAATGCTATATTTATGCTTGAGATTGCGACACTTTTATAAACAAAATATATTTAGAAAGTTATTTTCTATTTTTTTTCTACTTTTTTTTATCATATAAACATAGGTTTATGGTTAGACAATTTATTTATGCGCATAGGAGGTGGATATTTTGGAGAGATTGTTCATTTCAAAATACTGTAATTTTTATAAAGACGAAGTAAAAACAAAAAATATATATTTATATACTAAATAAACAAATAATGTATAATTATTTTAAATTATTTTTATATTTTAGAAATATTCTTAACAGTATTAGTACGTCATCATACAAAAATACCATCATCTCGATGTCGAATTTTGAAAAGAAATTAAATGAAATTGCGCATTCAAAATATGTAGAACAGAGGAATTAAAAATTATTTTTAAATGAAAATAATAGCAAAAAATAATTTGATTATAGAAAATGAGTATTTAATAATTTTGGAATAATGTTCTTTTTTTTAATATGAATTTTATATAGATTTTTTAACAAATGATTCTGGTTAACCAAACCTCTACTGCGCAATTTCTGCACATGTTTCTCTGATGTTATTTCTCTTTGTTTTCCTTCCTACATTCTAA
Source organism: Maratus michaelseni (assembly GCA_963931845.1). NCBI lineage: Eukaryota > Metazoa > Arthropoda > Arachnida > Araneae > Salticidae > Maratus > Maratus michaelseni. The sequence continues at coordinate 30,435,305 of OZ007587.1, forward strand.
GTATTTGTGAATGTAGACATGATATTTTATTCTCTTTATAATTTTTTTCATAATTTAGGGAACTCTGCCCTCTATGAGCTATTTTCCACAACCCCCGCACAGACGCTGCAGGCTCTAAATACACACTACATTTGCACTGCTTTATAAAGACTACGCGATAACGGAATATTAAACTATAATCACGACCAGTGGCGATATTCTGTAATCGAGTTGCCATTCACTTTCCTTTGACTGTCTATTTTTTTATGCCCAAGGATGCATCCACCATTGTCGCGACAGCTGACGGCTGTTTTCTTGTTTAATTAAGAGAAATCAATTACGTTTTTAAAAAATCAGCTTCTATAAAATGGTTAAGTAAAAAAGGGTGCTGCATTCCGGACTTTTATAACGTTTAAAAGAAAAGGTTTCTTTTAGATGCTATAAGAAAATTGTTTTAAATATGACATTTTAAATGTATCATTTTAAATAGGACGTAATTTTCAGCAATAAACTCTTTTCGCACGTAATAATTTAATTACTTTAAAGTTTTCTTTCTTTTTCAATATGCACGTGTAAATACATATTTCAATTATAAATACAGTGTTTAAAAATTCTATAAGTAAATGATTTTAAATATGAAGTAAATGCTATGACCAGTAAATGCTTTTCACACGTAATAACGTGGTTATTTTAAAGTTTACTTTTTTTTTTTAATTATTATTATTATTCCCATTTAAACATATTCTACAATTGAAAATTGTTTCCAAATTTTATTTTTTGAGCTTTTTAAAACCTGGCAACACTAAGTAAAAAAGGGCTATTTCAAACTATGAATTGAATCTCTATTCAGATAATGAAGCTTTAAATAAAAAATTGGAAAACGAACATAAAAAATTAGACAAATTGAAAAAAATGATTGGACACTGCACACCACAATCTAGTGAAGTATTTGACTGCAAAAGATGGTTAAATTGCTGCGCATAATTTTTGATCCAATAAAACTTTTTTTACCTAATTATTTTGACCTATTTCAACATTAAATAATTCTTTGAGTTAAACACTCTATGTTTCAGCGTATTTACCATACAATTGGTTATAAAACGACCAGTTTTCCTGCTTTATATGTAATAGTTTTTTTTTAATTATGAGTCGAGGAAGGGTAAAGGTCATAATAAAAACAATTACGGGAGCAACGGTGGAGGCCTGCATCATTAGTTTTTTTTTTTTTCTTTTAGAATAGGAAGATTCTAAGCATTTACGAATTTAGAATTTTTGAGAAAATGTAAAGGTAGCAGTAAGAACATTTTTTATTTTACAATTTCTATATTTACTGCAGATAAAATGTGTATAATCTTACAACAAATTTAGATAAAACAATAATGTATTTCACTGAAAAGAGTTCTTTTGTCATGTAAAATTGTTCGCGATATCTTTTATTTTTTATTTTTCTAAATCCTTTAAAAGCCACATCAGATAATTCCTTAATTGTTTGGTTAATTATTACTAAGTTCTTTCGAAAAATTCAGAGCTTGTGTTCATATATTCTTCTAACGAAGTCAACAACCCGAAAATAGTTAAACGTTTTTTCACTTATTTTCCCTAAAATTAAAAATAAATAATATATATAATCTTCTCATTTAAACTAAATGTATTTAAATAATTATAAAACTGATAGTTTTGTTCTGAGACATAAATAAGACGTGAAAACCTTAATTATTTAAAGAATATGATTTTGAGATATTGATGGATTATCGTCTTTAGAAAATCTTAGAAATAGGTGCCAATTAAGGATTTAAAACTATTTTAAAAAATAGTCATCCTATACAACACTTTTATTCTTCAACTATATTTCCTTATTTCATTCTGGAAAACTTTTACGCATTGTGGTGTTGCAAAGAACACGTAGAGCAACTATGCAAAAGAAATATGTAAGTTTTATTTTTCTGATTTCGCATTCTTTTATTATCAAGATGTATTATACAACTTTATACGCTAAATTTCTACACTAGAAAGAAAATAAAAAAGTAAATTTTACGGTATAATACTGGCAGCTGGGATGCCAGTATTATACCGTAAAATCGACATTTTTTTTTTCAGTGTAGGTTTGATAGTAGACAATTTTTTAGGATAAGTTTATATGATGCCTTTATTCATTCAAACCTTTATTCATTCTTGCATTCATGGTTTATATGAATGCTTTCAGCAGTTTCTCAGTGAATCCCGATGCCCCGATGCATATTTTAAAGCCTGAAATGAATTCTGTATCTTCTCTTAATTTATGATGATAGAATTTTAATTTATTAACACTTTCCAACATAGTTGAAAAGTGTTTGTGAATTCGGTTTTTCTGTCTGTCTGCCGTCTGTCTGTCTGTCTGTCTGTCTATCCGTGTTTTAACTCGCATTAATATATAGAGATTGTCATGCAGTTGATATATGTCATTGATTATTAGTATGGCATGTTCGGTATTAAAAATGAAGTGTGTAGCACTTAGAGTTTCTTTTACAGAGACAATCAAAAAATTTCCTTTACATTACGGTCAACGCGGAAAAATCATTTGTGGCTTATTTTAATGATGTTACACAATTTCAAACATATTATGATATGTATCACTGAGGTGCTCTACAAGAGGCTTACTATAGAATATGGTGCGCATAGCACTTGCAGTTGCTTTACAGGATGGTTCAAAACAATTCTATTACATTACGGTCTATGGAGAAAAATCGTTTGCGGTTTATTTTAATAATATTTCAGTATTTGAAACATATTGAAATTGATATATGTCACTAAGGTGCACTACAAGAGGCTTACTATAGAATATTGTGTGTACCATCGTTCATTTACAATTTACAGGGACACAAAAAAGAATTCGATAATGTATGTTAACAATAATTGCTGAAGTGCGTTTTCTGTTGCAGAACGCGTTTCTAAATGTAACTCATTTTTTGTCTATTACTTGTTGTGCATAAATTCTATAGATCCTATACAGGACAGCACAAAAGTTCTCGAGTACATTTCCGTTTATTGAAAAAAATTCCAGAAAAGGAATTTGAACTGTGCTAGGCGTTTCCTAACTGAACTAAAATTAAGCATTCTATATAGTATATTTACAAATCTATAGCTCATATACAGGGCTGCACAAAATAATTCGGATATTTTTCCGAATATTGATGGTAATTTCTGAAATTGTGTTTTTAAATACGTCATGCCTTTCACCTTATTAAACGCTGAAGTAATAAGGTGAACTTATCACCACTTCCTAAATAATACTAAAATTATTTAGGAAGTGTTGGAAATTGTTACATAATCTATGCTTGACGCATGATTTTTCGTTCTTGTTTTGATTTGTGGTGTATGTGCTTCTTTACGTTTATTCATTAATATGGATCTCAAAGAGAGATTCAATCTTAGCTTATTAACTATTTAAAACAAGAAAGAAAAATCATAAGCCAAGCATAGATTATGAAATACTTTCCAATACAATACTGTAACAAAACTTCACCATTTAACAAGTTGAAAGATGACGTCTAAGTAAACAATTTGGAAAATGTTTAACACATTTTCAGCAACTACAATCAATACTCGGAAAAATATCCGAATTATTTATTCAGATGTGTATATGGTCCTTAGATTTGTATATATACTACGTAATATGAGAAAATTTAGTTCAGTTTGGAAACGCATAGCACAGTGGAAAATTCCCCGTCAGCAATTTCCATCAATCCGTGGAAATGAATTCGCATGTTTTTGTGAAGCTCTGCACACAATCCACAGAATATATACTATACACCAAGTGACTCGCAGAAAATTAGTTAAAGTTAAAAACGCATACCATAATTTAAAATGCACTTCCAGCATTTATCGCTTATAGACAGTACTGTAACCTAATTCTTTTGTATGTCCCTGTAAGTTAAGGATAAATGTTAACGATAAATATAACGCACACCCTATTCGATAGTTTGCATCTTGCAGTGCACCTCAATGATGTATATCAATTCAAATATTTTGAAAAAGTGTAACATCATTAAAATACACTGCAAATGATAATTGTCCGTAGATCATAATGTAACGAAATTCTTTTGAGTTCCCTTATAAACGAACTATAAATGCTACACACTTTATTTTCTATACCGAACATGCCATGGTAAACTTCAATTACATGTCAATCCGGGTATAGTTACACCAGTTAGAGCCCAAACAGGCAGAGAGACGGATAGACAAACCAAATTCATAAACACTTATCAAGTATTTTGGGAAGTGTTAAAAAATGTCATTTTGTTCATAAAATACAGAATGTTGCCATTAAAATTTGTTTTAAAATTTAAGTGTCAAAAATTCTCGAAAAGACACAGTATTTGAAAACTTTTCCAAAGTTTGTAAATGAATAGATTTATTGAAATTAGTAATTACAGAAACTAATAAAATATTGATCGAAATTTAAAATTAAATCAAGATATCTTTTTTTTTAAGATAGTGGCTAATTAGAAAATTTTTAATTAAAATACGGCAACTTTCAGCGTATTTTTTTTTCTGCTCAATTTACTGAAATAATTTTCTTGTCTCTTGCTTTGAAATCTTCTCTCGTGAAGTTTCTTGAATGGTTTATACATGGTTGTTGACCATCGAAAGTGAGAATTATTATGCTATTTAAAAATGCTTTTTATGTACAGTTGGCTCCTCAGAAATAAATAATATAAACCAGAGAGAAGGAAAGAAAGATAAAAAAAATAATCTTTGCAAACCAAATTTTTGCAGATAGTAACTGACAATACCATTCGATTCAGAATTGTATTATTTTTTATCCACATAAAGAAGATAAATTTATAAGGCCTTTTCCGTATTGAAACAGAAACGATTTTTAAATTTTTCACAGTTAGCACCTAATTTTGACACCAAAAACAAATAATTAGATAAAACATATATTTTTATGGCGTTTCTATGAATATTTACAGCAAAATTTCATATTTAGAAAAAAAAGGTGCTGATTCTAGGGAAAGGTACATTAAATTTTTTTTTATAAAATTAATCATTTTTTCAATTGCTATATGTTGCCATATCTATAGAGGTGATTTAAAGTTAACTAAAAAAAAAAAAAAAAAAAAAAAACATTTAGAGTAATTGTTGCACTTTTGTATATACACTTTATTTTCAAATATAAAACATTGTAATTAGGACCCATTTGTACATGGGATGAAATAAAAATATTTGTCAACAGAATGATTTAGAAAATCGTACTAGCTGTTTATGAGGTATTCATTATACTTCTTTAAATTTTAAACAGCATTAACTTTTTATATAAGGCACCAACTAAATATTTTTTTTTAAACAACGTTAAGTTTTTATAAGATCATATTATTTAATGAATTGTCTAAAGCTTTTCTGTGTACTGTTGTTACCACTTCCTACGTTTCTTTAATTAAGTTTTTTTTTCATTTTCCTATTACAGGTTCAAATAACATGATTGTGCTACGAACCCTCGTTCTTACCACAATTCTTTTTATCGCTTGTTGGTTCTCACTACCACCTACGGTAACAGCAGGTGGACACCATGGTGGTGCCAATGGTATCGATATTCTTCTAGCCACGGGTATGGTTGCTAAACTTTTACAGAAGAAAAAGCATGGCTGGGGAGGTAGATCTGCTCAGGTACCGATAGGAGGTCGAGCTCATGAAAGTCCATATGGAGCTCAATCAGTGAGAGTCATAGTACCACATCATTCTGTTCCTCATCCTCCACCCCCACCACCACCTTCTTCTATGCGATACCAACAACCCATGCAGCAGCAACCTCAAACTATGGTTACTTATTCGCAATCAAGTCAAGTAATGCCTCAGCATGTGCCACATCAGCCAATGTCTCAACACACCATGTCACAAGCGCCAATGGGAACCATGTCACATTCCATGTCCCAATCAGGGTATCCGGGTGCTGGTTACCCAGCCTCGAATGCCCAACAAACGACAGTTTACGGATATTTTACAGAACTCCAGCCAAGGGATCAAGTGGAAGTCGTTCGTATGTAAATCATTAGGTGAATATGATACTAGGTAGAAAATGATTAATATAATATATTGGGCCTTAAAAAGTTTTATATAAAGAGAATATTATGTGTATAAAATTATTTATAATGTGCCTTATAGAGATTTAAAAAAAAAAACATTTTAGCTAGCAACCCATTAGGCACATATCTTGTTAATAATTGATAGTAGTAAATAAAATTTATTAAATTGTCATCACTAGAGTCTACAAAATATTATTTAAGGTTTAAATAAATACAAACAATTGTTGAAAATATTTACGTTTATTCCACGGCTACACTATTTAATTTTATCATTAAATATTATTAAATAGATAATTAGGATTACAGTACAATGTCTTAACTCAGTGCTTTAGAGTCATTTTCCGTTTTTTTTAAAACTGAAATATAAGAAAGTTATAATTCATGTTCGTGGGACAAAAAATTTACGGAATGGTAAATTATAATATTTAACGATGTAAGTAAATTGACTTTAAAGAGCATATTTGCATAAAAGAATTCGATATTCTATATTTCTTGATGTCATATATTTTGTTTAAATTGTTTGTGTAATTATTGCATGATGAATATATAAGAATACATTCCTTTAATGCACTATTTTGAATTTTGTGACTTATGCTGCTTGATTTTGTTTAATTACAAATAATTTAATTGATTATTACAATACTTTATCTTTCTTGTTCTTTCTCTAAGTTCTTATAACTCTGTAAGCAAATGAAATATATTTAGAACGGTAGTAAGTAGATGATATCCAATGTTTTGAAAGATAGAAATGCTTAAAATAGTAATTATATAAATGCAACCATACAACTTTTCCCCCAAAATATCTTACGCAATTTTTTTAATAATTTCCTTAAAAACAATTTTTTGACCTTAACTTTCTTATATAAATTTTCTATTTATTTTTTTGTTTTCGGGGTACAAATTTTATATTGATTTAACACATGCTAAAGTGTTTTGTTTTTTTTTGTGTGTGTACAGCAGTTTGAAAACTATTACATATATTGTTCAAAAACATCCATTTTTTTAGTCATGCAGATCTTCTAATTTTAATCAAATTTATCTCACATGTACGTAATACGCACAAACATATATGTAAGTATGTATATTATACATACATGTTTATATATATATATATATAGTTACAATTAATCCTTATAATTTGCTTTTGTTTTAATTAATACTTATGACATTCTCTATTCTTCTACCTATTTGCCGTTTTTTCGAATGATTTACATGTCCTATGTAAGCTATCTTTCAGAAATGATATCTATTATTGCTTTCTCATATCTATTTTTTTCATTCATTTAATTTACTTACATTTTATATTTTTTATTAATGTTATTTTTTTTGTTCTTGCATTAACCCTCTATATTCCACCCTCTGTATTTGTATTACTATTGTTTGATTTTTTCTTTCTTTGTTTTGTCTACCAGAAATAAAATAAAAACCCTTTAATAGTAAAATTGCTTTTTTATATTTTGAAGTTCCTACACATTTTTCAAATACCCTTCTTGCTCAATTTCTGTTCTATTACTTCAAGATTCCTTTTAAATATCTGTATGTTTTTCCTTCTATAAATTAGAAAAATAATTTCTGATCATTATATTTCTGTTTTTAGTAAAATACGACTTTCTAATTAGGATCGTTAGTTAATTTTTACATTTATATATCAATTCTTAACAAGTTTTGTAACATTTATTATTTTTATCTTTATTATTACCCTTTACTTCTTTTTCAAAAAAAAAAAAAAAAAAAAAAAGAAAGAAAGAAAGAAAAAAAAAACAAATTTGCTGATTTTTAATACTTTTGGTGAAAATTCCAATGCTGGCTAAATCTGGCTTCCAAATTCCTTTCGTCTCATTTTTTTAAAAAATAATTTTAAATAAGTACTTTTTTACTCCAATGAAGAAACGTAAATTTTCAATTTAAGCAGGTGTAGTTTCTGGTATGTCATGCATTTATTACTATTGAACATTAATCGTACACTTTATTGCTTCCCATGAACTTTATCATTTTTAAATATGATGCTAATAGTTCCATATTTAAACGTTTCCTTTACAATTTTTAATAGTGTTCAATTAAACCTTATAATTTCATAATATTAACCTTATAATTTTCATGTGCGTGATCTTCATATGATCAAGCACAGAGTTTGTAAAATAAGTTTTTTCTTGGATTCTTACTACTTATGAATATAAACAAAGCCATTTAAGTTTTATTGAAATAAAGAATATAGCAATTTTTCATTTGTTCAAACAAGGCAATATTCATAGAAAAAACTTCAAGAGATTTCGTAGTTACTGTACCTTTTTTACTTATTACTTTAATTTTAATGACCATTTTTTTTTAAACTCATTGTTTCTTTTATTAGGGTGCTTGTCGAATCGCGCTAGAAATGCTGGGAAGCGCAGTATAAAATAAAAATGAATAATATCTAGTCTTTTATTAATTGTAATAATTAAAAGAGGCTTTTTTTATTACTTACTTTTTCTTTTCTTTTATAAGCTCTTCGGTTGATAATTTTTGCACTCATTGCAACTGGAATCTGAATCTGAATTGGATGAATGCACTAAAACTAAAATAACTAACAAGGGAATAATTAAACGTTATTATGTGTTTTAAAACTATCTTCTATTCATTTTCATTTGAAATAGCAGTAACAAAATTTTATGTTATACATTTTGTTATGTTATTATGACTCCTTATATGAGTCATGTAATTAGATTTTTCATAATTCTGACTGTTCATAGTGGTGCAAAAAATTTAAATATGAAGACAGACAGATATTGCTGATTATTTCCCTGTGCTTTCTTTTTTTTTTTTTTTTTGTACGTGTATTGTATTTGTTAAACCATTTCCTTTTTTTCTTTTTTCTTTAATATTCAGATTATATCATTGTTTTCTTTCATACTTATACATCATCGTTAAAGAGTTATTTTTATATTTCTTCATATCATGTTTTAATGCTTTTATTTCTCTGTTTTTCCGAAAGTAAGTTTTAAAACTCAAGTTACTCTCTTTTATTTTTTAAACGGATGATCAGAATAATCAAATTCCTTTAAACAAAAGTACATGTTATTTAGAAATACGTGAATTTTCATATTCATATTTATTTTCATTGTTTATGTTTATGTAATTTTTAAATTAATTATCTCATTATTCCAATTTCTTTAACTCTTCAAGCAAAGTAGTCGGTATTTTTTTAAAGTTTAATTGAACCATCAAATCATACTAAAAGCTAAAGCTATTTTTTATTTTCTGTATGTCACTTAATGTGTTTTCTTAAGGGGTCATAGGACTTTAAAACCGGAAAAAATGAAAAAAAAATTACAATTTTCAACATTTATTATCTAAATATATATATAATTTAAAAACACACAATTATAGGAGAGATGAAAGATAGACATATGCTCTTTTATTCCAGATATTTATAAAATTACAATAGGCAGAACTAATATTTATAGAGGGCTTACACATATTTATACATACAAAGTGTCAGGCATCTTTCTATCAGAAAATTGGCATAACAGCCTATGCGCAGGATTAAAAAAGAAATTTTATATCTAGGATAAAGCTTTTAGTGACTAATTATACTTCAGATTGCAATAAATACGGCGAGCCTCAATAAATTTGTTTTAAAAACATTTTTATATTTTTAATACAAAGTTGTATGTAGCTTAATCAATTTTTTGAAATTTTCAACATTTCAACATCAAAAACAATATTTTTTTTGCACAATAAAAGAGAAACTTTAGGTTCAATTTATGCAGACTAACACAAATATATCTTATAAAAATTTTAGGAAAAAATAAATATTGAAACTTTGTGGGCTATCCTACGCGTTATACCTTAAAACCTCATTTTGAGAAAATTTACATAAAAATTTTATTATTAAACTTATTTATATTTCGGACGTTATACATTTTTGAGTATAACTCGAGTAATTGTACGAATTTGTTTAGCGCGGTTTGTTTTATAATGTTCACAAAAGATTATTCTTTGATATATATATTTCTTTTAAAAAAATCCTATGACCCCTTAAAAGTATATCCAATATCTTATTTAGATTACCTGTTTTGTTAGCTTATGGTTACTCTCTTTATTTTGGTTTTTATCATTTTCTGTTACTTTAATTACATTTTGCCCTTTCTTATTTCATCATTGTATATCAAGAACAGTTCTACCACAATTTTTTCGAACAATATTTTTTATATTATTTAATCCCAGAAACATATTTAAAATTCTGCGATCAATCAGAGAAAAATTTTTAATCTGAAGAGATTTTTTTTTTTAATAATTATTTCTATTCTGTCATACTCCTCAGAATTCCTAAAGAGGTAAGCTCTTTTCCCGCAACAGTTGACATTACGCAACATTATGTTTACTTGTTTACATAATCATACATTTATTTTTATTATGTTTAATCATTTAATTCATATTCTCTGCCTAATAACTTTCCGCTCTACACTTTTAAATTTGATGAACGTTAAAATTTAATCTGTGCAACCACTTTATTTTTATTTATTTTTATTTTTATTTATTATTTTTTTGCTTAAAAACCATATTTTAGTTTCATTAGTTTCTAATATTTCTCTATTTATTCTAAGTAATTTTCGTATAGTAACAGAGGGACAAATTAGTTTATAAAAGTACTTATTCGTAATCCAAATTTGTCTCTAAATTGTTTATATTTCTGAGGACTTGCTTATTTATTATAGTTTTATCTAAATTTGGTCTTTGTTTCGATAGGTAAACTTTTAACGGAAAAGTTTAAACAAATGGTGCAGAGTAAATACATGTATAACTATTTTTTTTTTAATCGTCAAGTATTAAATATTTTTTTAGATAAAAAAATATTGATCATATTTTATCTTTATTTCTCTATTTATAGGCACTACCTGAAATAAAATATATTTAGTTCAGGCCCATTTATATATATAAAACAGTGAGTGATATATTTTGTGTTCCTGCGTTAAATAACTGTTATGTAAATACAAAGTTTATAAATTTCTTGTTAGTAATTATAAGATATATATGTTTTTATGTAAACAATCAATGAAAAGATACATTGTACATATTTCTATTACATTATATAGAGATTTATGTATTATACTATTATACTATTTACAAATAAAGACTATGTATTTTTTCTTGGTTGCCATTATTTCTTATTTTACATTATTTTCTTTAAATTACACCTTTAGTTCTTGTAAAAGGAATGCCATATTTTAAATTATAAGTGACATTTTATGAAAAAATTGAAAAATTTTGCTTAATATACTTATAAAAAATCTTAGTTTTGTACTGAATTTAAAATACAAAAAATCATATAAAGAAATATAACTGGAAATGAAATTAAAAAGGTTGAATAAATCATGGCAAATGTTTACAAATTATTTTATATATTTTTTTAAACACCACATTTAACATCCCCATAACTTATAAGAAACTAATAAATAATTGAAGAAACATATCAGAAGTTCAATGATTTCCATTTTTCTTTTCATACTAATAAAGCAATAAAGAATAATAGAAGTCATTAACTTTATATTCCAAATTTATAAACTACTTTTATACAGAAATTTTATAATTACTTGAAAAAAATTATTAGACATGTATTATTAAGTGTAAGCAATTTTCCTCAAAGTATATAAAGATCGACATCGTTCAAAGTTTTATTATATTTATGCATAGTCATTTGTATAATGTGCAAAATTTCTAGTAAAAGCTAAGTATGAAATAATGATGCATAAACTTTTATCTGCATCGGCAAAATAAATCTGAAATTAAAATAAACAAAAACATTATCTATTAAGAAAGAATAAAATATTTCAATAAACAAGTTCTTTATATAAGATTTTAAAATATGATCCACAAAAAAAAAATCCCTAATTGCACTTTTTAAGAAAAAATATTACAATTTTTTTCAAGTGTATTGCTCAATTATTCACAATGATTTTTCATATTCTAGAAAGTTATATAATAGTATTTTATAAGGAAAAATCTTAGAAAATGAATGTAAAAAACTGAAACGGAACAAAGAGGGAGGGAAGAAGAACAGAGAAGAGATTTTTACTAAAAAATAGAATTAGTAAATTGGTGCACGCCGATCTTTTTTCAAACTTTGGTGGTTTGAAGGACTTATATATAAGAACCTAAATATAAAAAATACTGCATGATATTTGGGCCCATATGCACCAACAGTAATGTTTTTACTTAGTATTTAAGGGCTTTTACCTTTTCCACTAATATCATTTTCTGACTTTAATTATAATGTGCTATATGACTTTAATTTGTTGCTCCTTCATGAATTTTATTGTTAATTAACGATATATTTAAGTTTTTTACGCTATATGTACGTTACACAGATAAAAAAACCTTTTAAAAAGTAAGAAGAAAGAAACAAAAGTCTTAACGACATCTACGTAAAAGAAAATAGAGATGGATCCATGTTATTTAATTTTAACTTGAAGTATGGTTGCCGTGATGTAGTATATACGGTGGTATACACCGTATACCTACCGGATAACGTGGTATTTCTTCCGTAGTTATAGCATACTAGCTGACATGCCCGGCGTTGCCCGGACCCGTGATAATAAACTTAAAAATACCTACAACCAATGTTGAATGATTTTATATTTTTAAATGAAAATATATCCAAACGAACTGAAGGACAGTCGTTATAGTTATTGCCGATTTAATATCGATTTAATTTCTGACGTTTTGACAATTAAACTAAAAGTTCCTGAGGAAACCTAAATAATATAAAGCGCTCCCCCACCTTTCCTCTTTTAAACTCAAAATACTATGCAGTATTGGCCAATTTATTAGTTTCATTCGAAAAAAAATTAAATTAAAATAATGTACTCATGGCATCATAATTCAATTTTATATTTTAAGAGAATAGTATGGCTGCTATAATTTGTGACTCGTGCTATAGCCAGTATACGTCAGGACACATGGCCGTTATCATTATCTTTTTACGCGTGAAGATTTTGCTATGGTACTCCATTGTGAAATTTGGTAATTTTTGAAATTCAATATTTGAAAAACGGCATAATCATTAGATTTGAAATTTATATGAAGAAAAATACAATTTTTTACCTTTCTAACAAAGTTTGTCTAACAATTTTCTGACAAATACTTTTCGAGCTATTAATTTTTTCAGTAACTTCAAATGTTTCATTTTCCGAGTTTAATTTGTGGCAACGATTATCGATAATCCCAGTCGTCAGCAACGCATAGCTCTTTATTAAAGAGGATACTCTCTGGTGTACAGTCTCTGCCTATAACATATACCCTCTGGTTTTTTTACGACCGCACAACTGATGGTTGCCATATCAGAAAACAAAAATAAACACATTTTTAAAGTTTAATTATGAAATTTCCCACCAGTGGCGTTACCAACATAAAAAAACCCTATAATGTGCAAATTTGTATCAACACATTATTTGGTTGTGGCATAAGCTCATTCTAAAGATTGGAAAAAAGTGAAAAAGGAAAAAAAACATATGAAATCAATTTTATTTATACATAGTTACACTATTCTCTGTCAAGGGAGCTATAGACAAAAAATGCTGTGGAATCTGCCCAACCTATTTTTAGAAAGATTACAGCAGTCATTAGGAAAAAAACATATATATATATATATATATATAAATTCAGTTACCCTATTTTACGCCAAGTGTCACCATAAACGTAAAAAAAAAATTCATCTATTTTCAAATCTATCTTACTTACTTTTTAACTTCAATACAGCTGTCATACAGTAAAACATAGGAAAATGAATTCTTTTTATGTTTGGTTACTCTATTTCTTGATAGAGGGCACTATCGATGTAAAAGGATATTGGGTTGAATCAATCTTATCTAATTTTTACTTGGAGTATGATTGCCATGTGACAAAACATTAAGAAAAATCATTTTGAAAATTTAGTTATACACTTATTAACCAGGGGCGCTACAAGTGTAATAAAAATAAAATAAAATGTAATGTGATATTTTTTATTAATACATAAAGTTGACAATGGCGTAAGCTTCTTTGTGATGGTGGACTTATTTTAAAGAACTCTTTAACATACAGTAATCCCTCAGCATTCGCGGTTTTAACATTCGCGACTTTTGATTATACGCGAGTATGAAAATGCGTGAAAAACGTAACATTCACAAAATCTGATTTGATTATTCACGATTTTTTAAAAATTATTATCTCATTCCTTTTCAGAACTTATAGAACTGATAGTGGTTAAATATTATTTGCCCTGTGTTTTCTTAGTATATATTTACAAATGAGTTTTCAATGGTCAACTGAAAAAGGAGCGGGTATTGTTAGGATAGCTAAATGCGCTTAGATGGAAAATAACAGCATTTCAGCAGCATTTAGCTGTATTTAAATATCGTATTTCAACATTGTATCGAGTACTCACATTTCAGAACTTAACAATACTCACCCTCCAAAGTTCGATTAGACGAGTGAGGATGGATAGACGAGTATTGTTATTTCTGGAATGTGGGTTGCCATAGTTTGGACAAAAACTGTGCATATGCATTGTGCGTCTTTCACCATTGCTATGTATAAAGGCATTCTACCTATTCGATAACTTTCCAGAAGCAGCGCCATCTATGATAATTTTTTGAACTATTTTTTTTATTTGCTTAAACAAAATTTCAGATCCTAAGAAGCATTTTTGTCCAAACCGCATTCTCGTACGCCAATTGCTTGATCTTTTATTGGATTTTAAAATGTGTCAAGGACTTTTGGGACAACCTGTATCAAGAATAACGATGCTAAATTGAGATATTAAAACTAAGATATAGAATTTTTTTTTTTAACGAAGTGACATAATTCAATTGCATATGCATACATAGAACTGCATGCAATTCGGGTAAAGATAATTATTTAAATGTTAACAAATTTTAACGCTAAAACCATAATATTTTTTAAGTTTAAAATAAAGATGAAAAATTGTTTAAATATATGTTATCTGCAAATGACTTGGAATACATCTATTTTTCACATGAAAGATCTTTTGTAGGTAAATAATAAACACGTGAATTTTTCACATTGCTAACTAAGCGTAAAACCGACAGAGTGAAAAATGTCCAATCCGGGAATCGAACTCGGAACCTTGGAATAATGTTTCAATGCTCTTCCATTCAGTTACGTGGACAATACCCAGTCTGCATCTCTCATTCACATATTCACTATTCAATAATTTCGGATGAATTTCTCTGCCGAAAAATTAATTGAAAAATTATTTGAAATTACATAGATCTTCATAAATGTTAGTAAGCTGTAGCTTTTACAGGTCAAATTATGATCTGGGCATATATTTAATTACCATATAATATACTTTGCATTGTGATGCTTTAATTTAAAGGTATCAATAATTAAATTGGGAGTAATATTAAATTATTTGGGAATGTTTGTTTTATAGTGTTCTCAATAGAGGACATAGGACGCTTCTAATTATTCTCTCTAAATTGGATTTAAAAATGAAATATAGTGATGAGTAGTTTAAATAATAAGCAAAGTAATGAGATAGTTATGAAAGACTTATTTTTAAATTTAAGCACATGTATGTTTTAGGCAGAATATTTGAAAATTTAAATGAAGAAATATTTTTATTTTAAATAATTTGTATTTGTGTCTACATTCCATGATACACTTAAGCAACCTAATTGTAATTTTTTTTGTACATAAAGTGAAACATTTTAAGCTTTTTTACCGATTTTTAGTAGCATTCGATAGTTTTCATTTATGAATTTGTAAATTGCACATAGCGTACAATTTTTAAAAAAATGTTGGCCTTCCAAAAAATAACCTTTTTTTTTTTTTTTTTTTTTTTTTAATAATTTTGTGTATGTTTTCCCTTTTATGATTGTAAACGTAATGTCTAGCTGATAAATTCAAACCATTCTTCAGTCATAACAGTTTTTTTTCTATTCAACTTCCGCAATAGGGAACATTGATTTGTTAAACGTCAATGTTGGATTTCATATGCGTGTTTTATGTTCTTTTTTTTTCTTTTCACTGACAACAGTTAATTGCTGTTCTATATGAAAGCAAAACACGTGGGAACTTTTGATGTTGAATTGAAAACAAACCTTTAAGTTGGTTCTCAAACATGATTAGGCGACTACAAAATATAATAAACAATAGACGAATCGAATAATGCGCTTTGATATTTTTAACGGAAAAGTTTAAACAAATGGTGCAGAGTAAATACATGTATAACTATTTTTTTTTTTAATCGTTAAGTATTAAATATTTTTTTTAGATAAGAAAATATTGATCATATTTTATCTTTATTTCTCTATTTATAGGCACTACCTGAAATAAAATATATTTAGTTTAGGCCCATTTATATATATAAAACAGTGAGTGATATATTTTGTGTTCTTGTGTTAAATAACTGTTATGTAAATACAAAGTTTATAAATTTCTTGTTAGTAATTATAAGATATATATGTTTTTATGTAAACAATCAATGAAAAGATACATTGTACATATTTCTATTACATTATATAGAGATTTATGTATTATACTATTATACTATTTACAAATAAAGACTATGTATTTTTTCTTGGTTGCCATTATTTCTTATTTTACATTATTTTCTTTAAATTACACCTTTAGTTCTTGTAAAAGGAATGCCATATTTTAAATTATAAGTGACATTTTATGAAAAAATTGAAAAATTTTGCTTAATATACTTATAAAAAATCTTAGTTTTGTACCGAATTTAAAATACAAAAAATCATATAAAGAAATATAACTGGAAATCAAATTAAAAAGGTTGAATAAATCATGGCAAATGTTTACAAATTATTTTATATATTTTTTTAAACACCACATTTAACATCCCCATAACTTATAAGAAACTAATAAATAATTGAAGAAACATATCAGAAGTTCAATGATTTCCTTTTTTTTTTCATACTAATAAAGCAATAAAGAATAATAGAAGTCATTAACTTTATATTCCAAATTTATAAACTACTTTTATACAGAAATTTTATAATTACTTGAAAAAAATTATTAGACATGTATTATTAAGTGTAAGCAATTTTCCTCAAAGTATATAAAGATCGACATCGTTCAAAGTTTTATTATATTTATGCATAGTCATTTGTATAATGTGCACAATTTCTAGTAAAAGCTAAGTATGAACTAATGATGCATAAATTTTTATCTGCATCGGCAAAATAAATCTGAAATTAAAATAAACAAAAACATTATCTATTAAGAAAGAACAAAATATTTCAATAAACAAGTTCTTTATATAAGATTTTAAAATATGATCCACAAAAAAAAAAATCCCTAATTGCACTTTTTAAGAAAAAATATTACAATTTTTTTCAAGTGTATTGCTCAATTATTCACAATGATTTTTCATATTCTAGAAAGTTATATAATAGTATTTTATAAGGAAAAATCTTAGAAAATGAATGTAAAAAACTGAAACGGAACAAAGAGGGAGGGAAGAAGAACAGAGAAGAGATTTTTACTAAAAAATAGAATTAGTAAATTGGTGCACGCCGATCTTTTTTCAAACTTTGGTGGTTTGAAGGACTTATATATAAGAACCTAAATATAAAAATACTGCATGATATTTGGGCCCATATGCACCAACAGTAATGTTTTTACTTAATAATTAAGGGCTTTTACCTTTTCCACTAATATCATTTTCTGACTTTAATTATAATGTGCTATATGACTTTAATTTGTTGCTCCTTCATGAATTCTATTGTTAATTAATGATATATTTAAGTTTTTTACGCTATATGTACGTTACACAGATAAAAAAACCTTTTAAAAAGTAAGAAGAAAGAAACAAAAGTCTTAACGACATCTACGTAAAAGAAAATAGAGATGGATCTATGTTATTTAATTTTAACTTGATGTATGGTTGCCCGTGATGTAGTATATACGGTGGTATACGCCGTATACCTACCGGATTACGTGGTATTTCTTCCGTAGTTATAGCATACTAGCTGACATGCCCGGCGTTGCCCGGACCCGTGATAATAAACTTAAAAATACCTACAACCAATGTTGAATGATTTTATATTTTTAAATGAAAATATATCCAAACGAACTGAAGGACAGTCGTTATAGTTATTGCCGATTTAGATTTAATTTCTGACGTTTTGACAATTAAACTAAAAGTTCCTGAGGAAACCTAAATAATATAAAGCGCTCCCCCACCTTTCCTCATTTAAACTCAAAATACTATGCAGTATTGGCCAATTTATTAGTTTCATTCGAAAAAAAATTAAATTAAAATAATGTACTCGTGGCATCATAATTCAATTTTATATTTTAAGAGAATAGTATGGCTGCTATAATTTGTGACTCGTGCTATAGCCAGTATACTTCAGGACACATGGCCGTTATCATTATCTTTTTACGCGTGAAGATTTTGCTATGGTACTCCATTGTGAAATTTGGTAATTTTTGAAATTCAATATTTTAAAAACGGCATAATCATTAGATTTGAAATTTATATCAAGAAAAATACAATTTTTTACCTTTCTAACAAAGTTTGTCTAACAATTTTCTGACAAATACTTTTCGAGCTATTAATTTTTTCAGTAACTTCAAATGTTTCATTTTCCGAGTTTAATTTGAGGCAACGATTATCGATAATCCCAGTCGTCAGCAACGCATAGCTCTTTATTAAAGAGGATACTCTCTGGTGTACAGTCTCTGCCTATAGCATATACCCTCTGGTTTTTTACGACCGCACCACTGATGGTTGCCATATCAGAAAACAAAAATAAACACATTTTTAAAGTTTAATTATGAAATTTCCCACCAGTGGCGTTACCAACATAAAAAAAAAAATCCCTATAATGTGCAAATTTGTATCAACACATTATTTGGTTGTGGCATAAGCTTATTCTAAAGATTGGAAAAAAGTGAAAAAGGAAAAAAAAAAAATGAAATCAATTTTATTTATACATAGTTACACTATTCTCTGTCAAAGGAGCTATAGACAAAAACTGCTGTGGAATCTGTCCAACCTATTTTTAGAAAGATTACAGCAGTCATTAGGAAAAAAACATAAATATATATATATATATATATATATTTAAATTCAGTTACCCTATTTTACGCCAAGTGTCGCCATAAACGTAAAAAAAATTTCATCTATTTTCAAATCTATCTTACTTACTTTTTAACTTCAATACAGCTGTCATACAGTAAAACATAGGAAAATGAATTCTTTTTATGTTTGGTTACTCTATTTCTTGATAGGGGGCACTATCGATGTAAAAGGATATTGGGTTGAATCAATCTTATCTAATTTTAACTTGGAGTATGATTGCCATGTGACAAAACATTAAGAAAAATCATTTTGAAAATTTAGTTATACACTTATTAACCAGGGGCGCTACAAGTGTAATAAAAATAAAATAAAATGTAATGTGAATTTTTTTATTAATACATAAAGTTGACAATGGCGTAAGCTTCTTTGTGATGGTGGACTTATTTTAAAGAACTCTTTAACATACAGTAATCCCTCAGCATTCGCGGTTTTAACATTCGCGAGTTTTGATTATACGCGAGTATGAAAATGCGTGAAAAACGTAACATTCACAAAATCTGATTTGATTATTCACGATTTTTTTAAAAATTATTATCTCATTCTTTTTTAGAACTTATAGAACTGATAGTGGTTAAATATTATTTGCCCTGTGTTATCTTAGTATATATTTACAAATGAGTTTTCAATGGTCAACTGAAAAAGAAGCGGGTATTGTCAGGATAGCTAAATGCGCTTAGACGGAAAATAACAGCATTTCTGCAGCATTTAGCTGTATTTAAATATGGTATTTCAACATTGTATCGAGTACTCACATTTCAGAACTTAACAATACTCGCCCTCCAAAGTTCGATTAGACGAGTGAGGATGGATAGACGAGTATTGTTAACTTCTGGAATGTGGGTTGCCATAGTTTGGACAAAAACTGTGCATATGCATTGTGCGTCTTTCACCATTGCTATGTATAAAGGCATTCTACCTATTCGATAACTTTCCAGAAGCAGCGCCATCTATGATAAATTTTTTGAATTATTTTTTTATTTGCTTAAACAAAATTTCAGATCCTAAGAAGCATTTTTGTCCAAACCGCATTCTCGTACGCCAATTGCTTGATCTTTTATTGGATTTTAAAATGTGTCAAGGACTTTTGGGACAACCTGTATCAAGAATAACGATGCTAAATTGAGACAGTTAAACTAAGATACAGAATTTTTTTTTTTTTAACAAAGTGACATAATTCAATTGCATATGCATACATAGAACTGCATGCAATTCGGGTAAAGATAATTATTTAAATGTTAACAAATTTTAACGCTAAAACCATAATATTTTTTAAGTTTAAAATAAAGATGAAAAATTGTTTAAATATATGTTATCTGCAAATGACTTGGAATACATCTATTTTTCACATGAAAGATCTTTTGTAAGTGAATAATAAACACGTGAATTTTTCACATTGCTAACTAAGCGTAAAACCGACAGAGTGAAAAATGTCCAAGCCGGGAATCGAACTCGGAACCTTGGAATATTGTTTCAATGCTCTTCCATTCAGTTACGTGGACAATACCCAGTCTGCATCTCTCATTCACATATTCACTATTCAATAATTTCGGATGAATTTCTCTGCCGAAAAATTAATTGAAAAATTATTTGAAATTACATAGATCTTCATAAATGTTAGTAAGCTGTAGCTTTTACAGGTCAAATTATGATCTGGGCATATTTTTAATTACTATATAATATACTTTGCATTGTGATGCTTTAATTTAAAGGTATCAATAATTAAATTGGGAGTAATATTAAATTATTTGGGAATGTTTGTTTTATAGTGTTCTCAATAGAGGACATAGGACGCTTCTAATTATTCTCTCTAAATTGGATTTAAAAATGAAATATAGTGATGAGTAGTTTAAATAATAAGCAAAGTAATGAGATAGTTATGAAAGATTAATTTTTAAATTTAAGCACATGTATGTTTTAGGCAGAATATTTGAAAATTTAAATGAAGAAATATTTTTATTTTAAATAATTTGTATTTGTGTCTACATTCCATGATACACTTAAGCAACCTAATTGTAATTTTTTTTGTACATAAAGTGAAACATTTTAGGCTCTTTTACCGATTTTTAGTAGCATTCGATAGTTTTCAATCATCATTTATGAATTTGTAAATTGTACATAGCGTACAATTTTTAAAAAAATGTTGGCCTTCCAAAAAATAATCTTTTTTTTTTTTTTTCTAATGATTTTGTGTATGTTTTCCCTTTTATGACTGTAAACGTAATGTCTAGCTCATAAATTCAAACCATTCTTCAGTCATAACAGTTTTTTTCTATTCAACTTCCGCAATAGGGAACATTGATTTGTTAAACGTCAATGTTGGATTTCATATGCGTGTTTTATGTTCTTTTAGATCACAGGCTATCAAAGCCTGAGAGCTTATGTGCCCGCCCGCCGGTTCTGTATGTACGTACGTACGTATGTATGTATGTATGTACGTAACACGATAACTCTTGATAGAACTAACCGTTTTACTTTAAATTATGTTTATAGGTTCCCTGTGATGAGGCGCTTCCCTGATTAGTTTTGGAGGTTCATTTGTTAAGCGTAAAGGGGGGAAACGGGGGGCTAACCCCCCATAATTTAGATAAATGGGTTTTTCATGCAGAATTATCCCATTTTCTTCAAATTTTGTATATAGGTTCATTTTGATAATGCGCTTCTGTCAGTAGTTTTGGGGATTCATTGGTTAAGTATAAATTGGGAAAGGGGGGATAACCCCCCCCCCCTAATTTAGATAAATGGGTTTTTCATGCAGAATTATCCCATTTTCTTCAAATTTTGTATATAGGTTCATTTTGATAATGCGCTTCTGTCAATAGTTTTGAGGGTTCATTGGTTAAGTATAAAGGGGGAAAGGGGGGCTAATCCCCCTTAATTTAGATAAATGGATTGTTCATGCAGAATTATCCGATTTTCTTCAAATTTTGTATATATATTCATTGTAATTAGAGACTTCCCTGATTAGTTTAAGGGGTTCATTAGTTAACTATGAGGGGGTAACGGGGGGATGATCCCCCTTAATATATTGTTGATTTCTTTATTTTTCGAGGGGCATATTTCAAATTCTTTGAAATAAGAATATAATATACACTTAGAGTGAATAGCCTGTGAGCTCAATGCCCTCAGTTTAACTGGGCCGTTTTATTTTTATTTTATTTTCATTGACAACAGTTAATTGCTGTTCTATATGAAAGCAAAACACGTGGGAACTTTTGATGTTGAATTGAAAACAAACCGTTAAGTTGGTTCTCAAACATGATTAGGCGACTACAAAATATAATAAACAATAGACGAATCGAATAATGCGCTTTGATATTTTTAAATCTAACACATTAGAGTCCGGTAAGAGGCTAACGACAGGCTGACGCACTACGTTTCGGGATCATCTCCTTTCGGACTTCAGACTAAGGCTTTTGGACAACTAGAGTCACGTGACGCTGTCTTCGTTCACCTGCATTCCTGCCTTTCCTGCACCTGCGCCACTAAAAGAGCATCACATGACTTAAGAGGTCCAGAAAGAGACGAAAGTGTAACTTGTATCTTTCGTTACCCCCCCCCCCCTCCAGTCCCGCATACACGACGTAACGTGCCCTGAGAGAGTGTCGAGTTACCAGAAATGTCGAGTTTTACGGAATAAGGGATGGGATATTCACAACTCATAATATTCTACTGAATTTACCGTAATGGTAGTTCTTGCTTAATACAGGACACGGAAAATTAAAACATAAACTAAAATAATTTTAAAAAGTTTAAATAAAAACTTTACATACAAAACCAGGTTTTCTAACCATTGAATTATCATATTAAATAGATTACGCTTTCACATGTTGAAAGTGCACATACTGTGCACGATGCGATGATTATTTCTGAAAGATGTAATGTACATGCAACAGCATAGTCAAATATCATATTGAGAATTTATGTGTTATATGTTTATATATACGAATACGTGTATATATACGAATTTTAGTGATGGCTCTACGAAAATCTATCTACAATATGGAAACCCTTAAAAAAAATATTTAACCTCAATAACATATTCACTTAAATTGGTTTAAAATACGACCACAATATTAAGGGGATTCTGCTGCATTGTACAGAATCTATGTGTACAGGTGTGTGCGTGTAAGAATAAAAAATAAAAAATAATAAATAATTGTATTTCATATAAAATAAGTCATTCTGATTGGCAATTAAAATTCTAGATGTTTAGTTCTTGAAATATTAGAAGTAAGGAAAGTTGATTTGAATTCATTCAAAAAAGATAAATGATCTCTTTAAATAGTGACGTCCATTTTAACAAACTTTAATGCTGATGGAAAAACATTTTGTAAAAAAAAAAAAAAAAAAAAAAAATTAATAATAATAATAATAATAATAATAATAATTGTTACATAAAAAAAATGGTATGAAGATAAGTTGATATTAAAATACGTGATAAATAAGAAAGCAAAATGTGAATATCAAATTCATAAGTTATCTTTATTTCTCACATTTATTTTCAAAACTAGATGGCAGCACCAAACAATTGCAGAAACTGTAAAGAACTGAAAGTCTTTCAAATGCAGGAATGTTACGAAAATATAACTCATAACTAGAATTCAAAGAAATTAAGCAAATAAAAAAGGTATAATTGCATGGTTTATTTTTTTGGCTGGACCATGATTTTCTTTCAGTTTATTGCAGGATCCCGTCATAAACAGTTACTGCATTAGAAAATAAATTTACTGGATAGTACTTTTTTAGAAAACCTATATAGTAATTGCTAACAATTTTATTAATTTTCATTTACAGTATTATAATTTATGATGCATTTGTGCCACTTTCCCATGTAAAGATTTAAATAGAAATTTAAAATATTGAAAATATAATTAAATTTGACTGAAATTCATCAATCCATTTTATATGAAAAAGGTTAAAAGTATGAAAGAAATAAAATGCGAAACATTAACATGTTTCATGTTAATGTTTCGAAACATTAACATTAACCCAATTTTCTCCCTGATTCCTGTTCGCGCTTCTGAAATCATCCATGTCATGAAAATAGGGACACCATTTCAAAACTTTCTTGAGGAGGGGGGGGGGGTAGGGGGTGGTGCATTTTTTTTCTCGTGTTCCGCACAGTTGAGAAGCAATTTATACAGTTTTATTCTCACATTTGTTTATAAAATTAGCCAAAGTACTCATTATTGATAAATGTGCTGCACTTTGAAAAAGTTACCATAGTAAAGCCTTAGCAAACGTTACTGATATTTAGGAATTTCTGTGCTTAAATGTGTTTATTTAACGCCCTAATGTTTCTATTTTAATCAAATATTGTTTTAGTTTTTGCGTAATTTCAGAATTTTTTTTAAATTGTGTTCTGTGACAACTGATACACTTCCAAATATCAATTTTTTTGAGGGAGCAATTGCTCACTCCCTAGCCTCCCCTGAATTAAAAGCATTTTTCACTTTGGAACTGTTAATAATAATAATTGAAGATTATTTAATTGATATAATATGAATGGTACAAGCAAGTGCCAACATACAAAAGAAATATTCATTATCGATTTCTTGTTACTAAAATTTATATATATATAAATGCATTTAAGCACTCCTGAGATAATATTTTGACTTAAAATAAGACTTTCTAATGCTGCTCTAAAGCTAAAAATATAATTAGACAAGGTTTATACAAGGATAATTTCTATTTGGTTTTTATTTTTGATGTTCATAAGTTTTGAAGAAAAAAAAATAGAACCAGTCATATAATATATTTTTTAATAATACCACCGAAAATATTTTTGTTGCAATAGACATTTTGGATATAAATCATTAAAAATAAACTAATACCAGAAGGACCCGTGCGAAGCTTTCGCACTACAATCTTTCAAATTATTTCCTAGTACGTTTTAGCACTAACTTTTAATTAACAAATTTTCTTTTTCAAAAAAAAAAAAAAAAAAAAAACGCATTTTAACTAAATTTGAGTGTATTATGTCAGAAACTTGTTCAAAAACTTTTCGAATGATACCTCATTCATCATAGTATGTTTTGTATGTGAATAGAAAAAGGTATGTTGACAACAGAAATCATATATATGATGATGGCTTCTGTATAAGAAAATGGGAATAGATTGCCAAAAAATTTTTTTGTCAATTTTTCTTTTCTCTACAAGGTCATTTCTCTAGGTTGCCAAGATCCCTATACTGAAAAAAAAAAAATTACAAAAAAATTGAAACACTGAATAAGACGTTTAGTGAATTCATATGAAAGCATTTTCTCAGATTTTTCAAAACTGTTCCAGAAATGTCTTAAATATATAAATCAATATTTCGTAAGCCTACGGGAGCTTAAACATTATTTGGTTTATTCATTAATGTTAAAAATTCAAAGAAAATATAAAATGAATATTTTATATAGTATACCATATTATTGGTCATATTTTAAAAATATAAGTTGTTGACTACGTTATTACTTACCCATTATACGTAGTATAGGGTAAGTCACGTAATCGTTTTGAAAATCGAAAAAAAAAAATGTTGACGGATTTACACGTTTCAGACATTAGAGATTCCGAAAAACAAATTTTTTGAAAAACAATTTTGCCGTCTGTCTGTCTGTGTGTCTGTGTGTGTGTCTGTAAACGCTCTATCTACCGAACAAATTGAAATAGAGACTTGCAATTTGGTATGTATTTAGTATGGAATAATGGGAAGAAGCTTATTGAATTTCAGTAATCTTGATTATCCGGAACTATTTTTTTCGGACTCTCAAAATATTCGTTCTGATAAAAGGTATATAAAAATTTTCGAAATTGTTTATTTTAAGGAATGAATATAAAATACAATAAAAAACATAAATTTTGAATAAAGAATGAAGTCGATCGGATAATTAGTTGCTGAGATATTTGTAATTATATTTTCCACACTCTTCGATTTTTCATGACCCTGTATTTCATTCAAATTTCAATTCAAAGATATATTTTAATTAGAAATGAGACGCTTAATCCGACGCAGTAAACCGTTAGTTAATATGATTATCCATTCTGGAGTTATAAGGATGTTTCTTTTACGCAATTCAGTAATAGAGCATTTAAAGTTTATGACGTCATCAAGCCACGATCGAGGCTAACGAAAAATAAAGGCTACCGCGGTGCTTTACGCATATCTTTTTTACAGACCGCCAGAGTCACGTGTTGCTCGAATGCACCAATGAAGGCGTATGAAAAGAGCATCACGTCACTCTAGCGGTCTGTAAAAAAAGATAAGTGGAATGTACCGTGGTAGCCTGTCTTTTTCGTTAGGCTTTCCACTTTATTCCAAATTTTAAATTTCTATGTTTGCGGGATCTACTCAATATTTTTGATGACGCGAGAGTGAGTGAGTGTGTGAGTGACAAAAAATCGCAACTTTGAGTTCATATATCGTCTGCACTAATTTATGGGTATTTTTCGAATTATCCATATTTTTCAATTTTTCCTTATTTAGTCTCTTATATATTACCTTTATTCCAAATTTCAAGTTTCTAGCGCTATGAAATCGAATTATTTTCAAATTTTCCTTATTTTTCGATTTTTCCGATTTTTTCCGATTTTTTTATTTTATTGTCGAATTTTATTGCGTTTTTTATTTTAACTTATTCTGAATCCTAAACACTATCTTTACCTCGAATTTTAAGTTTCTAAGGCTAAAAGATCAAATTATTTTAATTTTTTCAATTTTTTTCGAATTTTCCGGTTTTTTTAATTTTTCCTTATTTTGCATCCTAAATACTACCTTTATTCCGAATTGCAAGTTTCTAGCGCAACAAAATCGGATTATTTAAAAATTTTCGATTTTTTTCGATTTTTTTCGATTTTTTCAATTTTTACAATTTTGCTTTCGATTTTTTTGGTGTTTTTGATGTTTTCTTTTTCTGGATGCTAAACACTACCTTCACACCAAATCTTAAGTTTCTAAGACTGCAAGATCGTATTATTTTCAATTTTCAATTTTGATGGAATTTGCTGAATTTTCGAATGTTTTTATTTTTCGATTTTACCGAATTTTATAATTTTTCCTTTCTTTGTATCCTAAACACTACCTTTTTTCCAAATGTCAAGTTTCTAGGGCTACGGGATCTACCTAATCTTTTTGATGACGCGTGGACGAGTGAGTGAGTCAGTGACAAAATATCGAATGTTTGAGTTCATATATCGTCTGAACTAGAAAAGACAGAAAGCTGTAATTTTAAATTTTGGTCCTGTGTGCCAAATACTCTAGAAAAACGAAGTTTCAAATTTTTGGGATACTCCAGCGCGGAGATATGGGGGGGTCAAAAGTGCCCTGAGTTGCTTCCAGAAAAGTATGCATACGGCGGTGCTTTCTCGACTTGGCGTAGGCACAGCGTGCCTCCAGATTTAGAAAAGAGGATTTTTTTTAATTTGGTACATTAGTATCGAAAGACAACATTCTGATGGCGAAAATAGTATTTTTGAAATACTTGAAATTTAGAAAAGAGGATTTATTAAATTTCGTACGTTAGTATCGAAAGTCAACATTCTTATGGCGAAAATAGTATTTTTAAAATGTATTAGTTGAAAAGTAATCCTGTGTTAAATTTACCCATTGCTTTACATGGGTTGGTTAGTTGTTTTGGGGGTGCTATGTCATCACGAGATTTTAAAAAAGAAAACGCTTTCCGTGACTTTTTGCACGTTCCGCTTTTGTTTCTTTACAGTGACTTTTTATACATTACGAGAATCCAAATTGAATTAGAAACCCTTTACCTTTTGACTAGTAGCTAGTGCTCTGGTCACGAAACAAGGAAATTTTATGTAGTATTTTTTGTCTGTGGGATTGAAGACCGAACCTGATAATGGCCACAACCAGAGCTTTACAAATTGGATAAAATCTGGTAGCCAGCAAAACATTGTAGTCACCAGTAATAAAATATGTCCTCTCTCCTCCCCCGTCATTGATTTAAAAAAAAACAAAAAACAGAAAGGTTTTTTGTGAAATAATTGAGAAAAAATAATAACATGCATAGTTTAGAGTTATTAGCTGCATTAATCGACATGTTCGGAAAATGCTGATTGCCAAATGCTTCAAATGTCCGGATAGTTGAGTGCTACAAAATCTATATCTGATGAGGGGGGGCATTGATAAAATAGAGAAACAGGAAAAGAATTTTTTGACTTTTTTCCTGCCGACGTAAGTAAAATTATTCTGATTTTATTATTTCAAAATTTCCAATTAATGAACTTATTTTTGCCAAATCTAAAAAAAAAAAAAAAAGTTACAAAAATTTTTTGTTTAAATATAGGTTTTCAGCTAATTTCTTAATATTGGGAGGAGAGAAAAAAATGCCATTTGTGTTCATTTCTTAGGTCAATTTTTATTTAAAAAAAACACTGACAGATTAAATAATTTGGTCGCCAAAAAAAAACAAAAAAAAAACTTGGTCGTTATCGTTGACTTGGCGACCTCATTTTTCAAGCCCTATATCTTCAGATACTGAGTGCATATTAGTTATTTGGTACAAATAATTTAGAGTTTAATATTAAAACAAATACTTCACGTTCTATATAGATTTTATCAATGACTTTTATTTACGTAAAAATTATTAAGCAGCTTATCATTTATGAAAACGTCCTCTTCGCCGTCATTATACAGAAGATATATATTTTTTTTTTCATTGGGCTGAAATACAAGGTGGCATGAGAAAAAGAAAGAAAATAAGAGTGTTAATAGTACCCCTGAAGACGAAAAATTTTTGTATGTTCGAATCCACTTATACTCAATCAAAAATACAAGATGCTCTTAGTACAAGCCAAATCCAAGATTTGTACTCACAATTGTACAAATAATGAAGATAGTGTGACGATATTCTCAATAGACTAACTTTGGTGATCGTACTATAAATAGTTACCATTCGCGTCCAAACAACACTGAGATAGACGTTCCATAATTCAGAGTGTGAGTGACAGAATATACGGCATCTCTGACACCGAATAACAACGTACTTACAGCATTTTCATTGAGGTCATACATTTTACATAAAGCAAAGTTGGCCTTTTGAAAAATTCTCTGAAATGTCTTTATTCTTGTTCTCTAATACGAACAGAATTCTGGGTTCCGTTTGTAGTGATACATCTTATATTTTTGACTGAATAAGTGAATTATAAATCTGATTTCCTATACAAAAACTGCTGATGTTAATAAACTATCACTTGTCTGATATTATGAAAGCAGCTTACGAATACAGTGTATATATTATAATGCGAATATTTGCCAACATTACTTAGAGAAAGTTTTTGTAAATCGTGATTTTGTGGTACAGAACTTAAGTATTTCCAAATTTTCATTACTCTGAAAACAATATTTGAAATCAAATTCCATAAATAAAATATATAATTCTGTATGAAAGAGATAAGAGAAACAGTTTCATGGATAATTTGTTTTTAGACATTAGGGTACATATAAGGTTGAAAGAACAAGAAAATTGAAAGCTTCCAAAGTTAAACCACAATCTCGCATATTCATTTGAATATAGCTGAATTCCTTGCAGTCGTTCACTCAACTACTCAAGCTATCATATATACTCAAAACACTCTACTGCCTACTAATGAATACTAATTTAATTCAAGTTTCCTTGAAACAAACAATTTTTTTTACGAACAAAACCGAACCACTAAATCTTTCAGAAGTGTATTGGAATTATCAGAAAAAGATAAATAAATAGGTTAGATCTATTTATAAACATCAATCATTTTTGAGGGATAAACGTAACTCAGAATTTGTAACAAAATACACGTTTTTTGTGCGGATCGTTTTCGCTATCATAACACAGTGTGTGTTGTTTTGCCTGAAACGGGGCCACGTTTTTTAGCTTGAAGGAATCCTCTCAGTCAAACGATGATGTTTAAACAGGATAAAAGGTACGTCGGGGGACGTTTACCAATGCCAAGATGGCCAGAGATTTTCGGGTGAAAGTGAGCTCCAATCCAGTTAAAGGAGATAATCCATTTTAACAACTCTTTGAGATAGCTGCTTCCTTGAAGGCGTACATATTTTCTTCGTAAAGAATGCGCGCATCAACGAACAAGGGATTTATAGAAGCGTGAGAATATCTAAAATTCTATGTTCGTAAAATTTTAGTGCCGTGTCTTAGTAAGAAAATTTGCACTTATTTATATTCATTTCAACGTGAAAGTATAATTAGATTCAGCGGTGCGAACATAACAATTTCTTTGCCAGACAGCCGTAAACGTTTAACCTATCCACTAAATAGATACTCCGTAGCACGCTGTAATAATTTTTTACTTTTTTTTTTTTTTTTTTTTTTTTTACTTTAACGTATACAGTGGCGAACCAGAATTTTTCACCTAAATGTGCCTTTGAACAGTTATTTTTCCTAAAAGTTACAAAAATGAATATATTTTAAAATATGCGTATGTATATAGCTCTTCAATAATTGATAGTTCCCTACTTGCTTTTTATCGTAATTGGTAACTGAAAATTGAATTTGTTAACTCAATCAAACTGATTGATAAAGAAACTATATACAAGTTAATTTTTTTTTTCTACAATCTAAAAGATTTCACATCAATCCAAAATAATATTTTTAAATATATTACATAGTAGTAATACTTTTATAATAGTAATAATATTTTTAAATCACAGCATATTCACTATGGCAGTTTCAGTTCGGCGTTTTAATATTTAATTTTAAAAAAAATAACAGTAAGATAATTCATTTATGCGTACATTTAAAACATCTCTTATAGTAACATGGAAATGGATTAATAGTAATAATAACTACTTTTTATTCACCATATAGGATTTTAAAAAGATCCGAAGCTTATACAATGTCCTTTCGCGATATCAGTTGAGAAAGGCAGGTATTATTATTGACATAAGTAATGTGACATAAAACTTTTTTTTTTTTTACTGTGTGTTTTATTTTCATAGATTATTGATGTTTTAAAGCGAATGTTCTACCGTAGGCAAAAAGAGATCATAGAAAAGAACAAATATGTAATACATTATTTTAACTATCAGTTGCAAAAATGAAGGATTGAGGCGCTTAAAAAAAATTAACACAACTTGTATTATTTTAGATTGTTCAAGGATTTCTCGAGGTAAAAGTATATTTCATATTTATATTTCTGTGTCCCACAAAAAATCTGAAGAAAATGCAGATAAACTTTCATAGAAACTCAAAAAGAGCGGTGTTTGAGTATATGTTTTTTGATATATCTAAATAATAAAAGCGCAATGCCATGTGACTGAAGAAAACAGTTACGGGTTGGCCGCTTTACTTTTCACAAGCCATTTATACTCAAAATTATTTTTTAAAAAAAATCGAATAAAACTGCATAAAGTTACATCTTTAGAAAGATCGTTAAAAAAAAAAAATAATCCTTGAGACATGAGTTATATTCAAATATGTATATATTCTGAGATAACTTCAATTGAAATTACGTTGACAGCCCAGTATATCATTCCTTCAAAGTAAACTGACACTAGAGATTCATTCATCGAGAGCACTAAAAATATCAAACAATGAAAGTATTCATTCGCAAAGCAAGTCCTCGAGCGATGAATTTTGCTATGAATTGTCAAAAATTTTTCGCTCCTGTAAGGTAATCAGACTTTAGCTTAACTCTATTATGTGAAGTGCTATACAACTCAACTTTCTTCACTATCTTTTCTTGATGTAAGTTAATATTAATCAAAGCCAACTCATGTAATAATATTTAGTGAATCAAATTTCAAAACGAATGGTCAGTTGATTTGGTGCATATGTATTATCCATGACTGGAAGATAGATCACCAAAAATGGTTGTTAATCGCTAATCATGTATATCATTATCAATTGACAACCACGTTCAAAACAGTAATTTAATGAACATTTATTAAATAGATAACATTATAAAAATTGTAAATAATATAGGAGTAAACTAAAATAATACAAAAGATTAATTTAGAATACCTTTTTTAAACACATAACATCAGATTGACGGCTTTTAGCAAAGGTATTTACGATCGTAGTTTTATTTTTGGCTGTATGTTATATCCACCAGAATGAAAATGAGATATGGGTTAATTTTCCAGCATAGGGCCTTGGCAAGAGCAGGAAATTTTTCATGCATATTTTCCAGCAACCTATTTACTGTTTCATATGCATAAGCATTTTTTGAAATATTTACACAATTTAGTTATTTAAAAGAAATAAACCACGTATATATTGTTATATACAAGCAGAAGTAAATTGTATATATAAAACGATAATAATAATATCTATGAATAAAATGTTTATATGTATATAAATACATCTATCTATAAACAAGTATAAAAGTTCATCAGGATTGTTTTCCTAGCTGTTTATAGCATTTGGCAACAGATCTCATATCTTAAAGCCCGAATTGCGCCATTTTTAAAAATTATTAATCAAGCCCTTATACGGGAAAAGTAACGAGATGCATATTATAACAACACACTATATCTATGAATATAATATACATATCTCTATCTCTATCTCTATTATATATTATACAGTTATATATGAATGTTTCTGCAAAAAATACGTGAATAAGTATGCAACTCGATTATGACACATTATCCAAGGCGTTTAAATGAGAATAATGATAGATTTGCTAATCTTCCGTAATCGAATATATTGTCAAGGTTAGCATAAAGCTAAAAAGATATAAGCAACAATACAGTTTAATGTAAATGTGTATACCCGTAAAAGATTTACAGGAAAAAAAAAAAAAAAAAAAAAAAAAAAAAAAAAAAAAAAAAACATTGTTTCAGCAAATCGTATTAGCTAAAATGCGTCAATTGACAGTAGACACAATTACGGCAAACGGACATGAAACATAAATGACAAAGTAAATGAGACAAGCGCTTTCTGTCAAGAAATATGAAACACACAATAACAGAAATATATACAAAATGCTGCCGTAGTCACAAGGAATTCTGAATTACTCTTTAAGAATCTTCTGCTTTAAAGGATTAAGCAAGTAAATTAAATTATGAATAAAAGTAACATGCGGTGCCACGCTTAGCATACATTTAAGGGAGGCCGTCTAGATTATATATATAACGTATAAAACTCTCGAAGATTGATGAATTTGCATTTAAAATGTATAATTTCAAAGTAACAATAATGCAAAACATTTGAAGTAACATGTGATGTTTTCAATATCATAAACTACGAAAGAAAATATTTCTGTCTCTTTACAGCTAGCGGTGGAGATGTCTAAGGAATTAGTTTTACTCAGTATAAATTTAAAAATATTTCTTCACTTTAATACAATTTACAATCTCCATATAAACTTTTTGAAAAATGTGCAAAAAACGTCAGAAGTTAAAGTAGAGTAGTACTTTTTAAAATTTAGAAAGGGATTAAAAAATGACTTTAAATAAATTTATATATGTCAATGCATCAATATATAACATTAACATAGATGGATTTTTAATGGAGAATTATTGATTCTGAATAAGAATGTCAATATTTTCCTTAAAATAAATAAAATTAAACTGTGTACTTAAAACATTGTATTAAGATTAGGGTAATTTAATTAATCTAGTATGGTTTTAATGACCATAAACTTTAGTCTCCTTTATATTTAACTAGCTGTTACCCGTGACTTCGTTCACGTATCATTAAAAGAAGAATAAATACATTAATTAAGCAAAATATTTCATTCCCGATAATTAGAAACGTAAATAATTAACTAACTCTTTATCACATTCCATAGGAGACAATACAGTATTTCTATGTTATAGAGGCCTTGACATAACTAAGTTTTAAAAAAAGTGAAATTTTGTGACAAATAATCACGAAAAGGAAACTGCAACCAATGAAAAAAGGCGGGTCAAATAAAATCGTGGAAATCGCCGAATTGTGTAAAAACATATGTCAAGTTTACCTGATAAACCATTTTACTTTTAACGCCTTTGTGAAACGTTTTAATAGCCATCCTTCAAAGATAATGGAAATAGTATATTCTTTTTCATTAAATTCAATTCTTGTGAATAGGGAGCAATAATTGTAGACCTAAATGCAAGGAGCTTAAATTTGCCCCCTTGATTTAATCTATAACTGAAAAAAAATCTTTATTTCTAAATAAAAATATGTTGACAGACGATATTTGTTCTCCAGAATAAATTGATTCATGAAGTTTGAATATGTGAAAATACGTTTTTATTTTTAAAATTTTTTACTGTAATCAAGATTTTTGTTTTCACCATCTATTCAAATTGAAAATAATTTTTTTCAGTTTTAATGAGAAAAAGTACATCAATCCGTTTTATTTCTTCTTTTTTTATCCACAAAATTGGAATAATTTAGTTGCCATTTTTAGAATCTTCGTTAAATTTACAAAATAATAATAATAATAATAATAATAATAATAATATCTCGGAATTTAAATCATTTTTTTTAATTCTGAGAGTTTATGACATCCTCGGATCAATGATAACCGGTGTTAAGTAAATCGCGTTGCGTTCGACAACCTGAAAGGAGTAGTCGCGAAATACAAACAGGCGGTCAAATTTTAATATAATAGATTCGTATTTATTTTTCTTTTCCTAATAATCATGGTGTGGTTTTTGGCAAAAAATTCATCTGTATGTGACTGATATTCATGCATAATAATCGGTATGGATAAAAAAAATATTTAAATTTGTCGTTTTAAATATGGCGTGAAACTCATCTACTTCCTAAACTTACCGATTCTTGTATTATTAATGTAAGGAATTGATTCACGCTCCTTGTAAAATACATTTGAAAATTCCCGTTTTATTTCAAATATGACGTCACTTTTTCCTCAGAGAAATCTCTTTTTAATGGCATAATTCTTGTTAATTTTCTTTTTCTAGCAATCAGGGCGTATATTTTAGAGGAAAACTCATACTTGTATGTAATAGGTATTCAAGCTAATTATGAATCAGTATCGATAAAAAATATTTTAGTTTTTCGTCTGAAATATTACGTCCATTATCTATCTACTTTCATTATACATTGATATTCATGCTCCTTGTATTATTACGAATATTTGAAAATGCATGTTTTATTTATGACGTCACATTGTCCAAGCCGAGGAGGATCCTTTTCATAGTTCCATGGTCCAAGCGAAATCTATTTTTTAATAACATAATTATTGTTGCATTTTTCCTTCTTATTATAACGCAGTTTTTGACAGAAAAATATCTTTTTAATGTAACCGATATTCATACTTCATGCATAATAACAAATATTACATATTTTTGTTTCAAATATCACGGAAATTCATCTTCTTTTGAATTATTTTTAATTTTCAGTTTTCACGTGAAAATCGTTCAATTGAAAATTAATTGTTGAGGAAAAATTATTTTTTCGTGTTTTTATTTATTGGCAACGAACAAAGCGCTAACAACGATAAAGTAAAATGGTTAAATTGGATGGAAAAATGTCCATTTATTCTCTATGAAAATAATGAATTTTTTAATTATTCAAGAAAATATTTGAATAAGATACATAAAATCTAGCCTATGTTCATTTATGGGTTATAATCAACCAATATGCAAAGATTCAGGATACTTAAACTATCCATTTTGACGCTGGCTTCAGCCTAACATTTGCACACAATCGGATTTATAATATTACTAGCTGTTACCCGTGACTTCGTTCACATAACATTAAAAGAAAAATAAATGTACTAATCAAGCAAAATATTTCACTCCCGATAATTAAAAACGTAAATAATTAACTAACTCTTTATCACATTTCATAGAAGAAAATACGATATTTCTTTGTTATAGGGGCCTTGATATAAATCAGTTTAAAAAAAGTAAAATTTTGTGCTAAATAACCCCGAACAGGAAACTGCAACCAATGGAAAAAAGACGGCCAAATAAAATAGTGTAAATCAACGAATTGGGTAAAAAGAAATGTCAATTTTACCTGATAAACCATTTTACTTTTAACGACTTTGAGAAACGTTTTAACAGCCATCATTTAAAAATAATTCATTGGAAATAGTATATGCCTTTTCTTTAAATTCAATTCTTGTGAATAGGGAGGAATAATTCTACACCGAAATGCAAGGAGCTTCAATTGCAAAGCTTTTTGCAGCCCAAAATTACATGCAAACGTAACACTTAAATTGCAAAGCTTTTTGCAAGCCAAAATTATATGTAAACATTACTTTTGCACGTAATTTTCATTGCAAATTAACATTTATTACGGTTCAAATTAAAATTAATTTGGGTGCAAATTGCATGTAAATGTTACGTTTGCATGTAATTTGGGGTTGCAAAAAGCTTTGCAATTGCAAGTGTTACATTTGCATGTAATAACAAATTTGTGTCCTTGGTAGGAGGATCCTTTTCATAGTTCCATGATTCAAGTGAAATCTTTTTCTTAATAATATAATTATTGTTAATTCTTCTTTCTAATTTTAGCACAGTTTTTGACAGAAAAAGATCTTTTTAATGTAACCGATATTCATACTTCATGTATAATAACAAATTCTCCATATTGTTGTTTCAAATATCACAGAAATTCATCTTCTTTTGAATTATTTTCATTTTTCATGTGAAAATCGCTCAATTGAAACTTAATTGTTGAGGAAAAATTATTTTTCCGCATTTTTATTTATTGGCAACGATCAAAGCCCTAGCAACGATAAAGTAAAATGGTGAAATTTTATCTAAAAATGTCCATTGATTCTCTATGAAAATAATCAAATTTTGAATTATTAAAAAAAGTATTTGAATAAAATAAACAAAAACCAGTCTATGTTCATTTCCGGGTTATAATCCACCTATATGGAAAGATACAGGGCCATTAATTTCTCCATTTTGACGCTGGCTTCAGCCTAACATTTGCACATAATCGGATATATAATATTATTAGGATTAGGATTATCCTGTTTAATTTAAGTTAACAAGAGTGGCATCTAGTGAAATTTGAATAACTTAGAACAGGAGCTTT
The DNA here is from genome assembly GCA_963931845.1 of Maratus michaelseni. Classification (NCBI taxonomy): domain Eukaryota; kingdom Metazoa; phylum Arthropoda; class Arachnida; order Araneae; family Salticidae; genus Maratus; species Maratus michaelseni. The sequence continues at coordinate 30,472,390 of OZ007587.1, forward strand.
TTGGCTTACACAGTACTGTTGGAATCGTTTTATTCGCAATAAATAAATAACTATACAGGGTGATTCATAAAAGATGGGCAGAACTTTAAGGGGTTATAGTACACTTAAAGACAAATAATATTAAATAGGAGACTAAGGGTCCCAGACGTATTCCCAAGGAGATAGGGGGCATTAAAGTTTAGGGTCCGAAATTTCAAATGATTATAAAACATGGAAAAATTGGTCGATTCGTTTGCGGTTTTTGCAAAAAATTTTCTTTATGCCAGTATTTTCTTGAAATAAAATTTTAAAGTTCAATTTCAAAAAATGCCGATAGGGGGCGCTTTAGACTTTGGAGTAACAAACAACTATTTTTTAACGTTATTTTTTGTATTTCTTTAAATGATTTCGAAAGCTTAGACTTAAACTTAAATTTTGATCTAAAAATCTGAGTCCTAACGAGTAGTTAAGTAGCGTAAACTGAAATTTGAAATTTGAAACCCTTCTCCCCCCAGAACAAAAATCAGTTATTCCCGATCTTTGTGTCGTAGATTAGGCTCTAACTACTGCCGCGTTTTGCTAAAATTATTCTTTATGTCAGTATTTTCTTGAAAATAAATTTTAAAGAAAATTTTCAAAAAATTCCGATAGAGGGCGCTTTAGACTTTGGAGTAACGAACAACTATTTTATACCGTTATTTTTTGTGTCTCATTAAATGCTTTCTAAAGCTTAGACTTAAATTTTCAGCCCAAAATCTGAATCGTTAGACGTGGTTAAGTTTCTGGGGAGAGGGGTTTGAAATTTCTACTCCTGAGCACAGTTCAGTTTACCATGTCCACACATTGTGTGCTGTGATACGAGGTAAAAAGACACAAATTAGGATTATGTTACCAAAGCATATTTATTAACATGTAATCACAATAAATGTTCAAAATTGTGACCGCCAGAGGTTATGCACGCAGAACAACGGCGACGAATGGAACGGCGAACATTCGCGAAAACATCAGGCTTTTCGAGCACTTCCCCTACAGCGGCGGAAAGTCTGGCGACCAGTTCCTCGGGGGATTCAATGGGTGTCTCGTATCACAGCACAGAATCGTTGGGCATGGTTAAGTAGTGCAAACTGAACTATGTTCAGAAGTTGAAATTTGAACCCCCTCCCCTCGCTACTGAACCACGCTCAGCGATTCAGATTTTGAGCTGAAAATTTAAGTTTAAGTCTAAGCTTTAGAAAGCATTTAATGAGACACAAAAAATAACGGTATAAAATAGTTGTTCGTTACTCCAAAGTCTAAAGCGCCCTCTATCGGAATTTTTTGAAAATTTTCTTTAAAATTTATTTTCAAGAAAATACTGACATAAAGAATAATTTTAGCAAAACGCGGCAGTAGTTAGAGCCTAATCTACGACACAAAGATCGGGAATAACTGATTTTTGTTCTGGGGGGAGAAGGGTTTCAAATTTCAAATTTCAGTTTACGCTACTTAACTACTCGTTAGGACTCAGATTTTTAGATCAAAATTTAAGTTTAAGTCTAAGCTTTCGAAATCATTTAAAGAAATACAAAAAATAACGTTAAAAAATAGTTGTTTGTTACTCCAAAGTCTAAAGCGCCCCCTATCGGCATTTTTTGAAATTGAACTTTAAAATTTTATTTCAAGAAAATACTGGCATAAAGAAAATTTTTTGCAAAAACCGCAAACGAATCGACCAATTTTTCCATGTTTTATAATCATTTGAAATTTCGGACCCTAAACTTTAATGCCCCCTATCTCCTTGGGAATACGTCTGGGACCCTTAGTCTCCTATTTAATATTATTTGTCTTTAAGTGTACTATAACCCCTTAAAGTTCTGCCCATCTTTTATGAATCACCCTGTATATACAGTGTGCCCTCTAAAGTCCGTTATCACCCCAATAATTTATGAGCCACAAGAACTATAGTCATAAAAGTGGAATCTAGATATAGTACAGTTGTCATGCGTTGCACAAGGAAACCGCTTGCAGCGCCAGCTGGCGGCTAAATTTGGAGTTAACGTTCTTATTTAAAAAACGGTACGAGATACGGGGAAAAAGTCAATTACAAAATTGTTGAGCATCATCGATTTATTACAAAACACATCTTGCTCACAAAAATGATACAAATGAAAAACACAAAGCGCACTTGTGTTTGATCTCAGTGAACAAAACTGCATTTATCGGGAGTGAGGCTCATCTATCTGTAATGCTCAAAATGGTGTCCTTCAGCAACAATACACATCTGGACATGGAATTGAACTTCCCAATGCACATTGCACAGCATGGCAGGTGAAACGCTGGCACAAGCATCCGTAATACGGTTTCGAAGTTCCTGCAGTGTTGGTGGAGAGGTTGCATACACTCGCTGTTTGATGTATCCCCACAGAAAAAAGTCCAAAGGGGTCAGGTCAGGTGAACGTGGAGGCCATTCTTCCCAACCACCATACTACCATGACTTGTTGCTGGAATGTGTCCCGAATGTACTGCTGGACACTTGATACCTTGTGTGGCGGGGCGTTATCGTGTTGGAATTCCGGAGATCATTCAATGGCAAATCTTCAGTGACTCCATTCGACTTTCCGAACACTTTTACAGAACACTGTCGTTCCATTAAGTAATAATATAAAAATAAATAAAAAACTTAGATCCTAATTTTACAAAGGTGAATTGTTTCCACATGGGAAAATAACGTCATGTTCTAAAGAAAACGTGCAGTTTCATTCAAAAAGCTGAAATCATGATGTAATTTCGAATTAATTTTATTTCCACCCATTTGAAATATAATAAATTTGAAATTGAATTTACATATTTATGGTAATGGAAATTTAAAATTGTTTAAAATGAAACTATTTCGCCATTTTTTCTCTAAAATATGCAATATGAATATATTTCCATACTATTTTATCAGATAAATAAATTTCACTTTTTTTTTTTATTTTTTTACTTATTTATTTTTACTTATTAATTAATTTTTTTTTTTTTTTTTTTTTTTTTTTTTTTTTTAAGAAACAAGATTTTACTAAATTAAGTCCCGTTCAGGCGAAACGTAATTGGTGATTCAATATAAAATAAACGTGAGCAATAAAAATAATTTAACTAATAATTCAGAGAAAAGGGAAAATAATGTTCATCTCTCTCTCTCTCTCTCTCAGTTATCGTTAAAAAAATGCTTTAAGTATGATTTAGATACCAAATCGTTGGCCGATTTCGTCAAAAATGTATTCAGCTTTTCCGACTGTGTCCTGTAACATATTCACCAAATGGAACCTCAATCAAAAGCATAGTTTGGGTGATATCGTGTTCCCTCACACACATGTATATACACCGACATAATCGAAAATGCACTAAAACTGGTACTGGGCGATTAAAATACAAAAAAATTCAAACATACACGCATAAATACACACGCACACATACGGAATAGGTTTTAAAATAGCGGTAACGTATTCAGGGAACCTCAAAATATAAAAATATACCAAAATTTCCATAATTCGATTTTTATTATGACTAGACACTTCCATTACACTATATGTGTCAGGAAACGAATAATGTTATCACCAGTGTAAGCTATTTGTTCTTCTGAAATTGACGTTTATCTGTACTAATATTATAAAGAAGTAACGACTGTTTGTTTGTTTGTAGGGGGTAATCTCTGGAACTACCGAACGGATTACAAAAGTTATGGTCTCAAATTCATGGTGACAATCCCTGTTACAACATAGGCTAGATTTTACGTCGGCACCACTACAAAAAAAATTCTAAAATTGCAATTTATGTGGTACAGCTGGTATAGAAGCTTCGTATTTGGCATGGTGGTTGCGCTTAAAATGCAAATGAAGAGACCGGTTTCTAAAAATTTCTAAATTTAACAGGCTGAAATGAGCGGAAAACGTTCTACATTACGATTTAAATGGATTTATTTGGGTTAGAAACTTGGAATTTTGTATAGTGGTAACTTTTAACATACAGATGCTCGGTATAAACAGTTTATTAAAAAGCAAAATTTAAAGGTATGAAATGAGCGGAAAATGTTATAAATTATGTTTTTTTTTTTCCTAAATTGTTAGGGATAGAAACTTAAAATTTAATATGCTGTTATTTTTAGACGTAAATGCTTCTACAGAACAGTTTTTACAAAATTCTTAATTTAAAAAGGGCAGAATCAAAAAGCTTTCTAAAATTGCGATTTAGTGATGCTGCTGGTCTAGAAAGTCGAAATTTGGCATGGTGGCTATTTTTAAAATTTCAGTTCTTGCTAAGAACGGTTTCTAAAAAAAGTCCAAATTTTAAAGAGTGAAATGAGTTGGAAAAGTTCTAAAAACCTTCTAAACTATGATTTATCTGAAATTGTTAGAGATAGAAGCTTGAAATTTTACATGGCTGCTACGTTAGAGACACAAATTCATCCATCCACAGAACAGTTTTTAAAAGTTTAGAAATTTTAATGTGTGCAGGAAATTAAAAAAATTTAAATTACAATTTCTGTGATATAGTTATTAAAGAGATTTGCTTAACTAGAAGATTGGAATTTGGCATGATGCTTACTTTTAAGATGTAAATACTCGCATAGAACTGTTTCTAAAAGTTTCTAAATTTCAAATGAAAAAAGAAATGAAAGGAAACCTTCAAAATACGTTCTAAATTATTATTAATTTGGAATTAATTTTAGCTCTTCTCATTCATTTAAGCCTTATGTTCGCCTAATGCATTATAAGAATGAAGTTTACTCAAAATGTGGCTTAATTAGTAATTTTTGAATTATCTGTAGCAGTAAAATTTCCTCTAATGAAAACAGGCCCACGAATACCACTTGGCATTTTTCAACAATTACGCGAGCAAAGCCGAGGGTTTTGCTAGTTATCTATAAAGTAAAAACTTTAATGCCATGCCATACGAAATAGAATTTTATGAAATGCTATGCCATTTTGCCATTTGGTTGTTTTTTTCCTTTCTTTTTCCGTTTTGTCAGAAAAATCATATATTTTCTTGTTACATGTGCCAAAGAATAACTGCTTTCTAATTCATAAAGCTAAGTATACAATGAAGAATTACACTGAGGAATTACTATAAATGCGTCAAAGTAACGAATAAGCCAAGACGTTTATAAGCTCATATTTTATATAAGCTAATAGTTATTTTCTAATTGTCATTTAAACGATTTATGGAGGTGATTCTATAAAATTCCATTATTATGATCGCCATATTTTTAGAATATTGCATTTTTATTTTTTTGCTGGAAGCCCCTCCCCCCCCCCCCCCCCCCACAGAGTTAACTTGAACGAAGACCGTTGGTTCTGCTAGTAAATAAATAAATAAATAAATATATAGAAATTAAAAAGATAGACATGGAATCTTTCACTTAAAGAATTCTAATAATGTAAAACTTTGAAATCAATTTAATCATCTGATCATATTTAATTAAAAAATAATAATAAAACAGCCACAATTTACCCATCTTTTTCACATTTTATGGTGACCAACAACCGCAAATACTTTTTACTTGTGAATAGGAAAGCTTTAGAAATTATTATTGTAAAACCAGTACCATTGTTGTGTACGTTTCCGACAGCTAGAGGTCACTATTTCGTTTTTTTTTAGCCTTTTTAGTAGTTTATTTCTGCAAAAACAAATAATTTAATTAATAAAGATTACAGATTAAATGTTTATAGTAATTATGCAGTTCTAATTATTAGTTTTACATATGAGAGTATTCTTTCTTTACACCCAGAATACTCAGAAGGACACTCACAATGAATGAACACATCCATGCACATTTACATTCTAATTTTACTTCTCACAATTAAGTAAATCCTCATGTAAAATCATTTGTACATGAATTTTTGATTACTTTAAGCGGATAATCGGCTTTACTGAATACTAAATTCCTGAAACAATATTGGAAATGCCTCATCTTTGTTCATTTATTTTGTTCATCAGAGGCAATAATTCGATGTAAAACTTATGTGAGAAGGTACTCCCATATCTTAATTAAAATAAGTGTATCGTGTAAAGAACATTATGAGTTCAGTAAGGTAAATCAAATAAAAATACTTCAGGTATTAATTTTTTATGCTTTATTTCATTTTATTTATTATTTGGGAGGGAGGATGAGGCGGGGGTAGAGGGGGGGGCGTAGCATATCTTCTGTACATTTCTATAATTTATTTCGAAACTTTTCCTTCGGATTACTGAGTTACTTCCTTATTGCTTTAAACAATTGATTATATTTTCATGATAATAAATTTTAAAAGCTTCTTAAATGTAAAATGATTTAAGTCTCTAGTTGATGAAAATATTTTCAGATCTATTAGATAAAAATACAGAAACAAAGTAAATAACTGTTAACTGGTAACGCTCGACAAAGTTTTGTGCGAAAACTCCTATCATATACTCATGAAGTGAAAACGATGATAACATACTACTCATTTCTTATTACTTATGATTCATGTTTTCACGTCACGTTTTTAAAAATGCAGTAAAAGTAACATTTAAAGTGAAATTAGCAATTATGAAACACAATTATTTAAAATTTGGTTTTACCCAATTAACACACATTCATTTTTAAAACGTTCAGAACACGGCTTTGCATTTCGTAAAAAAAAAAACGTTTCTGACAGAGGTAATAAATCTGAAAATGTGTCTTGTAGTTTGTACTAATTTTGAACGGTTTTTGAAACGCAATAAGAATCTTAAAAACGTCATTCAAAGTCGCAATTCCACTGTATTGTATTGGTATATCTATTATTTTTCAACTGTTTTTTTTAAGCTTTATAATGTGAAAAAAGACGTCAAATAATATATATATATATATATATATGTATGTATGTATAATTGAAATCAAAATCAGTTTTTCTGTATTCATCACAGTGGAATATATAGGGTGCATCATAATTCCCTCTGGAAATTGGAAAGATTATTAAAAAAAAACTATTACGAATGTAGCAGAAAATTTTGTACCACAAAAGAATCACTTCAAGTTATGTTAAACTTTACAAGCGTTCAGTGCACCATAAGTAAAAAAAAAAAAAAATATCATATGAAAAATTATAATCATAAGAAATTATGTTCTTTAATATGGAGAGTTGTTAATATTATCATTCTGTAAAGAGAACATTCCCTCGGAATTTAAAGATTATTGTGTATAAATTAATGGATTTGGGTGAATCGAGTTTTTCTTTTCTGCCATCTACATTTTTACTCGGCTGCGGATGCGTAAACTTCGTAGTACGATTGCATTAAATTTGGAGATGTTTGCCATATTTTTACTTCGAATGCTGAATGGAGCTATAAAAATGGCAGAATATAACACACACACACACACACACACATATATATCTATATATCTATATATATAAATGAAATCAAAATCAGTTTTTCTGCATTCATCACAGTGGAATATACATAGGAAGGAGCGAATTTTTTTTTCTTCAAATCAATTTTGGGTGGGGTGGGAAAGTTGCTATATCAGATCCTCATTCTGAATATAAAATATCTTTGAAAAATATTAATATTAAATACTGCCCCAAGGTCATTGAATATTGAGAAAAAACGTAACAGCGCTCGCCTATGGAAATTTTGTTTCGTCTCCAAATCAAATTTGGTGGTGTGGGAAAGTTAATCTATCATATACTCATTCTGAACATAAAATATCTTTGAAAAATATTAATATTAAATACTTCCCCAAGGTCACTGAATATTGAGAAAAAACGTAACAGCGCTCGCCTATGGAAATTTTGTTTCGTCTCCAAATCAAATTGGGTGGTGTGGGAAAGTTAATCTATCATATACTCATTCTGAACATAAAATATCTTTGAAAAATATTAATATTAAATACTTCCCCAAGGTCACTGAATATTGTGGAAAACCGTAAAAGTTGTATATTTTCCCATTTTCTTGTCAAACATATACAATGCACAAATATTATTAATATTAAATTAATTTTAAAGTATACTTCTTAAATTATTACTATTATACGCTTATAGTAAAACTATGTAATATTTATATCAAATCCAGTGCAAGTATAATGTTTTGAGTCTTGTAACTGCGAGAAAACGAAAATAATATCAGCAAGAGAAAGGAATTTTTTGCTTGATCAACGTTGCAACCGAAATATGGCTATTGGTGGTATCGATAGGAAGACGACCAAACAAAACCTTGCTGTCATAACAAGAAAAAGAAAAAGGAAAGTTTTTGAAGATAAAACAAAAGCTGAAATTATTCCAGTACCAGTAAAAGCCAAATGACTAAAAAATGCTCTCTATCTGAACTATACACAAAAAATGAGCCACGTACTAGTACATTGTCAAAGGATGATGCTGTTCACGTTCAGGATAAGGAATTTCCCGTGGTTGCTAAAACTTTGGACAGATATGGTATTTACGACAGAGCTGGAGTAGCGATTGTTTCTGCTACTCTCCAATATATCCGGGAGTAACTTATCAAATGTTGTGGACAGAAGTAAAATTACACGAACAAGGCAAAAAGAAAGATCCATTTTAATCAATACGTCCGTATATTTAGAAACAGATCAGTTTGGTTTATATTTTGATGGTCGTAAGGACAAAACTTTTATCATGGAAGACACACGGTGACAAGTTGTATTAGAGGAACACATAAGCTTAATAAATTAACCAGGTTCTGAGTATTTGGGCACTTTTCGTTACTATCTAGAAAGGCTTTTTATTTTAAGTGAAGAAAAAAAATGTAACTACAAAAAAGATTGATACCAGTAAGCTTGTTGCAATTGGCTGTGACGGAACTACAGTTAACACGGGTTACAAAGGAGGTGTCATATAATTTCTAGATGAAAAAGAAGGAAAGCCACTTCAATGTCTTATTTGCCAAATACATGCCAATGAGCTTATCTTGTGCCATTTGTTCGAGCATCTTGATGGTACAACAAATGGGCCTCAAAGTTTTACAGGATCGATTGGCAAATCTCTAAGAGATTGTGAACTTCTTCCTCTTATACATTATAAGAGAAGCTGTACTTTGCCAGAAATTGCTAATAAAAAGGATTTAAGCACGGATCAACTCTATTTGCTTGAGATATGTGAAGCAATTTCTTCGGAATTGTGCCCCGAAAAATTGTATAAAAGAAATCCTGGTAAAATAGTGCACTCTAGGTGGCTTACAGTGGCAAATGGAATTCTTAGGCTATACGTTTCTTCAAGTGAACCGTCTGAAAATTTGTTAATACTAACAAATTTTATAATAAGAGATTATTCAACTATATGGTTTCAAATTAAAACTAAGCTTTCATGCATTTACGGAGCTAAGCATTTGCATCAAACAGTTATGTTATCACGATATTTACCAAAGGAATTACAAACAATAATAGATCCCGTAATTCAATGAAATAGTTATTTTTGTCACCCAGAAAATATTTTGATTGCCATGTTGGCTGACGATAGGGACTAAGTAAGAGTGTTGGCACTGCGCAGAATAATAAAATCTCGAAAGTTAAGAAATTCTTTACGTACGTTCAAGTTACCTGAGATCAATTTTGAAGCCAAAGACTATATCGATTTTATAAATTGGGCTGAAGTAACCGTGGCAGAACCACCATTAACTAAGTTCTTAGTTCATAACATTCTTCCAAAGTATATCCTAAATCCAAAGACAATAGATGAAGACATCTTACCTAAGATTAAACTATTCTCTTGTCACAATCAAGTCACTGAAAGATGTGTGAAACTTGTTACGGAGGCTTCTTCTGCAGTTTGTGGTCCTTTGAGAAATGATGAGTTCATTAAAACTTGTCTTGGAGTCTCAAAAAAAGTGCCAGTTTTTGAAACCAAAAAACAGTATGGACTAGTATAAAATGGTAACTTCATTTCTTGTAAATTGTTATAGTAAATTATTTTTACCTTATTACTATAGTTCTTTAAAAATAATTTGAAATTACATTTCCTTACATAGGTTAAGTAAAAAATATAAAACAATTATAATTACCCAAATTTCATATATTTAAAAAAAGTATAGTCGTTGGGTTAGTATAATAAAAGTGAATTTGATATAAATATTACATAATTTTACTGTAAATATATAATAATAATAATAATAATAATTCGATGAACATCCTTTTAAATTAAATTATATATTTGAGGGGAAAAAATGGAAAAATGCACAACTTTTATGTTTTTTCTCAATATTCAATGACCTTGGGGCAGTATTTAATATTAATATTTTTCAAAGATATTTTATATTTAGAATGAGGATATGATAGAGCAATTTTCCCACACCACCCCATTTTGCTTTGGAGAGAAAAAATCCATAGGCGAGCGCTTTTACGTTTTTTCTCAATATTCAATGACCTTGGGGGCAGTATTTAATATTAATATTTTTCAAAGATATTTTATATTCAGAATGAGGATATGATAGAGCAACTTTCCCACACCATTTTGATTTGAAGAAAAAAAATTCCCATAAGCGAGCGCTCCACCCTAAATACAGGGTGCAGCATAATTCCTTCTGGAAATTGGAAAGGTTATTAAAATAAAATATTACGAATATAGCAGAAAGTTTTGTAGCACCATATAAAGAATCATTTCAAGTTATGTTAAGCTTTACAAGCGTTCAGTGTATCATAAGCCACGCGGCGCACTTCAATTCTAAAACCAAGTTCTTAGCATGCTTGTTTTACCTTCTCAAGCTCAATACTCGCGAATGCGCTTCCACATGTGATTCTCTTTCGCAATTCTGTTAAATTATATCGCCTAGCATAGGGATCACGAACACATGATCTTTGATGTCACTGCGCCGGAAATAATCACATGGATTTAAGTTAAGTGAGCATGCTGGCCATGTAAGTAAATTATTGTTATCCTGCGAAGCACGTCCAATCCAATAATTAAAAACTTGAAGTGAGATTTTATGTAGTGGCATACAATTTTTTGCTATATTTGGAAGAGTAATATTTTCGAACATTGGAGAGAATTACGCTACACCTTGTAGACATATGTTGGTATTGAATATATCGATTGAAATTGCATAATCATATATTGCATAATCAATAAATTATGTTAAACGTATTTGTATATGTTTGAATACACAGACACTGTAAACTGGAGTGTATGAAATTCAGACACTTAAGTATTTGCAACGGATGTTTAAAAAAGAAGACACTTTAAAGTGTCTTATTTTTAAGACACTTATTTGCGTTTTAATTTCAGACATTTGAAACGTCTGAATCACGGCTATTTTTTACCTCTGATTTGTCGACAATAGGCAACCATTTCTGACCGCTTTTTCTTAAATTTCATTTTTAAGTATTAAATTCAGCTATGTTTGAGCACATTGAATCCTTAATAAATGTGAAAATATTTGACCATAAAGCATGACGGGTTTATTTTAGAAGCAGATCCTGATTATAGAATGCACAAATTGGGTCATGGTCCTTCTCTCCTCCTGATTTTAGTGACCCCCAAATTTTGTATGCAATTTTCGAAAAGCTGATATTTTTAATCTTTTTCGACATTGTACTTGTTATATTAGTTTTAACTTTTACAGTAGGATAAGATTAAAAACAAAAAATATGTTTATCTAATCTCCTCTCAGGTTCAATGGGCCGGATCCCGAAGGGTATGGCTCATTCGACTCGAAATCGACAGCCTTCAAGATTTCTCTTAAGCTCATATGGAACAGATTGCGCGTCCTGGAGGTGAAAGGTGGAACTAATGGATTTCGCAGCGCGTGCGTAGCACGCCTGCAATACTGTGCCGCAGGCAGCAGGGAGCCAGGCCGGAGGATCGCTCGGTGAGACGTTTATAGTATTCCAGGTTGGAATTTTAGGATTTTTCCGGTGCGTGCAAAGTACGCCCGGTATACGGGGCTGAAGGCCTCGGGGACCCGGTCCGGAGGTTCGTTCGTGTTGAGGTTGAATACATATCGAGAATTCAATTAGATTAGTGGCCCCGATGTAAATTAGGGGCCAGCTAGTTTGTATTATTAGGGTTCCAAAACGTCGATCTGTCTGTGTGTGCGTCTGTGAACGGATAAACTCTGCGAGCGCAGCGAGCAGCATTGCGCTTCTAGTGCCAAAAAATTCGGAAAACTCCTCCTGGAATTACAGTTTCGAAGAAGTCGTGTCTCTAAGTTTTGAAAATTTGCGAAAAAGGAATTTTTTTTTCCGAAGAAGTTCATGATTGACTGCAAAGGGACCCTGCTGCGAGGTACAATCGACCAATCAGCTTTCGCCTTCGACCTGCACCTCAGTAACTTCTATTTCGACTACGGTCAAGATGGCGTACTGGGCGTTTTCTAGGCTTTTCGGGAAAAACCCGAAAATTGCTCCATCCGCACGATAATTTGCAAACGGCGTAAAACATATAGCGATTTTATGAAGGTAAAATTTGAAAATTCGACCAATTAGAAAAGAAGATTTCAATTAATAAACTTTTGATTTTAAGTCGAAAAAAAGATCATTTTTAATTTCAATACTCCAGCAGATTTTCAACGCAGACAAATCATCTGGGAGCAGTTTATTTCTGAAATTGGGTTGAGATTTCAGAGATTCAAAAAATTTTTCAATTCGGCCTATAATTTTTTTATTTTAGCAAAATCGCGATTTTTGTATTGGAAAAAAAAAAGAAAAAGAAAAAAGAAAAAAGAAAGAAAAAGGCTAAAGTATTTACAATTTCATTTCAAATTATCTCGGGTCGTATGGGTCCGATCACGACGCGGTTTGGCTTGTTCGACTCCACATCGACAGAACTTATCAATTTTAGCTCCGAGTTTCACCACAGGGTTCGCTTTCCTATCTTTGGTTCTATGGGCCCGACCACGATGAAGTCATTCCACTCAACATCGCCAGCCTCAAAGATTTCTGTTATGTTCGTATAGAACAGATTGCGCCCTCTAGCGGTGGAAGGTGGAACTAATGGATTTTGCAGTTAACTCGGATTCTATGGGTATCATCTCAACGCGGTTTGGCTCATTCGACTCGACATCGACAGAACTTACCAAGGGACTCATCACCAAGGGGCTCTTTCCTAACTCGGGTTCTATTTGCCCGATTACGACGCAGTTGGCTCATTCCACTGGATTTCGATAGCTTTACAGATTTCGGTTATGTTTATATAGGGTAGATTGCTCCCCTTGGCAGTTGAATTTGGAACTAACGGAATTTCCAGCGCATACGCAGAACGCCTGCTATACGGTGCCGTAGGCAGTGGGTACAGGTGCCTGAGATTCGTATAGAACAGATTGCGACCCATGGCGGTGGAAAGTGGAACTAATAGAATTTGCAGCACGTGCGCAGCACGCTTGCTGTACGGTACTGCAGGCAGCAGGGATCTGAGCAGGAGGTTTGTTCGGTTAGAAAATGATACTATTTGAGGTGAAATTAAGGGATTTTCTGGTGTGTGCGCAGCACGCCTTGTATAAGGTGCCGAAGGAAACGGGTACCCGAGAAGGAGGTTCGTTCGGTTCGAGGTTTTTTATATTCGAGGTTTTATACAATTCGAGGCCCCGATCTAAATTAGGAGCCCGCTAGCGGCCGAAGCCAGCTAGTAATTATATTAACTTATAATTGCGTTTCATCTTGTATTGTATTATTATTGTATCCTCGTATAATGAAACCATGTAACAGTTGTATTCTGGAAGAATGCAAATATGTGTTCTGCTGATGGTTAATGGATTCTTTCTGCCAGATCATTGATATTTATCCTGCTTGTAAACTAGTGGGTTAGGCGTCTTGGTAGGTGGTTCTGTATATTTTTATTGTTAATGTATTCATAACCTGTTATCACTATTCAAGACACTTCAATTCATTGACTGAATTTAACTTCAGACTTCATAGCTTCATACTTGCCGATGGCTTACCCTCTTAATCCATCGCCTAAACGACTGTGAGAACTCAGATTAACCTAAATCCCTCAGTTTTGCATCTTTTCTTCGACAAAAAACATAATTTTATACACGAAAACATGAAGAATTAGAAAAATAGTCAATTTCACTTTTGTTTCTTTATACTTGAAGCCAATTGACTATTTAACACGAATGTTTCGTTAAATTCAGAACATTTCCAAGGTATACATGGTAACTATCTTCAAAATACAGTAGTAGATATACTAAATTGTTGCAAAAGCATGTAAATTAAGCTGTAGACAACTGCATAGTATAATTTGAATTGGAGGATGCATATATAACTTATAAAAGTTAATTACTCATTTTTAGCACTTTCCAACCTAGTTGAAAAGCGCTTATGACTTCGGTTTCTCTGTCCGTGCTTTAACTCCCGTAAATATGCTCGGATTGCTCTGCAATTTTTATATGTTATTGTCGTTATCGATGGCACGTTCCCTATTTCAACTGAAGTGTGTAGCACTTATAGTTTTCTTACAGGGACACTCAAAAGAATTCCGTTACATTGCGGTCTATGGGGGAAAATCATTTGCGGTTTATTTTAAAAATGTTTCACTATTGTAAACGCATTGAAATTTATATAGATCACTAAGATGCATTAGAAGAAGCTTAATATGGAATAGTAGGTGTATAGCATTTAGAGTTACTTTACAGGGACAGTCAAAATAATTCCGTTATATTACGTCTATGGAGAAAAATCGTCTGCGGCTTATTTAAATAATGTTCCACTATTTTAAACGCATTGAAGTTTATATATATTACTAAGGTGCATTACAAGAGGCTTACTACAGAATAGTGTGTGTATAGCAGTCATCGTTCATTTACAGGGACACACAAAAGAATTCTCTACTGTCTGTTAACAATAATTCCTGGAAGTGCGTTTTAAGTTACTGAACGCGATTTTAATCTTAACTAGCTTTTTGTCTATTACGTGGTGTGTATAAAATCTGTAGATCCTATACAGGGCAGCACAAAAGTTCGCGAACACATTTCCGTTTATTGACAGAAACTCCAGAAGGAGAATTTAAACTGTGCTACGCGTGTCCTAACTAAACTAAAATTTAGCATCCTATGTATATATACAAATCTATAGATCATATACAGGGCTACGTAAAAGTATTCGGATATTTTTCCGAATATTGTATATATTGAAAATTCCTGAAATTAAGTTTTTAAATATGTTATGCGTTTTCCAAATTGTTTACTTAGATGCATCTTTCAGCTTATTAAACGGTAATGATTTGTAAAATTATTTTAGAAGCGTTGGAAAGTGCTACATGATCTATGCTTGACGCATGATTTTTCGTTCTTGTTGATTATAAACAGTGTGAGTTTTGAGGCGTGACATTTCCATATTTACTATTTTGCAATTTTTTACGAATAATTAAACAAATAAAAAAGAAAACTGCCCAGTTAAACTGAGGGCATTGAGCTCACAGGCTATTCACACTAATTGTATATTATACACTTATTTCAAATAATTTGAAATAAGCCCCTCGAAAAATAAAGAAATCGACAATATATTAAGGGGGGGATCATCCCCCCGTTCCCCCACCCCCTTATAGTTAACAATTGAACCCCCAAACTTAATCAGGGAAGCTCTTTATTACAATGAACATATATACTAAATTTGAAGCAAATCGGATAATTCTGCATGAAAAACCCATTTATCTAAATTAAGGGGGATTACCCCCGTATCCCCCTTTATACTTAACCAATGAACCCCAAGACTAACCAGGGAAGCTCCTTACCACAATGAGCCTATATACAAAATTTGAAGAAAATCGGATAATTCTCCATGAAAAACACATTCATCTAAATTAAGGGGGGAGGATAAGCCCCCCCCCTTTACCCTCTTTATACTTAACCAAAGAACCCCCTAAACTAATCAGGAAAGCGCCTTATCACAATGAACTTATATACAAAATTTTAAGAAAATCGCATAATTCTGCATGAAAATCGCAGTCATCTAAATTAAGGGGGGGCAGCCCTCCGTTCCCCCCTTTATACTTAAACAATGAATCCCCAAAACTAATCAGGAAAACGCTTTATCACCATTAACCTGTATACAAAATTTGAAGAAAATCGGATAATTCTGCATGAAAAACCCATTTATCTAAATTAAGGGGGGATTAGCTCCCCCTTTCCCCCTTTATACTTAACCAATGAACCCCCCAAAACTCTTCAGAGAAGCGCATTATCACAATGAACCTATATACAAAATTTGAAGAAAATCGAATTTCGGCAGAAAATCGAAGAAATCTGCATAAAAACTCATTTATCTAAATTAGGGGGGGTATCCTCCCTTTCCCCTTTATACTTAACCAATGAACCCCCAAAACTATTGACAGAAGCGCATTATCAAAATGAATCTATATACAAAATTTGAAGAAAATGGGATAATTCTGCATGAAAAACCTATTTATCTAAATTATGGGGGGTTAGCCCCCCATTTCCCCCTTTATGCTTAACCAATGAACCTCCAAAACTAATCAGGGAATTGCCTTATCACAAGGAACCTATAAACAAAATTTAAAGTAAAACGGTTAGTTCTATCAAGAGTTATCGCGTTTCGTACATACATACGTACGTACATACAGAACCGGCGGGCACATAAGCTATCAGGCTTTGATAGCCTGTGAGCTAAAAAAAATATGTAGATAAATAAATGCACGATAAAATGAAGAAAAACTTTTCCTTTGCGCTAATAAATTTTAAATAATTCCTTATTACTTTTGAGATAATGTATAAAATTCATATTATGCGAATTAACATAAAAATCATTAATATTACTTACTTGATCAAACTACTTAAGATTTGAAAGTAGTTTTTTAAAACCTTATCTCTAATCGAGATTTTATTAAAAAGAGTTTCTTCTTGTGCATTTACCTCTTTTTTTGCGTCACGAAAAGATTACTATAATTGAAACAATTTTAATCTAATAAATCTGAGTGATTATTTTGCGCAACACAATGAGTGAAAGGAAGCTGTCACGCTTGGCATTGAAGAAGAGTGATGTTAACATATTTGAGTGATGTAGAGCATCGCAAAGTAATTTCATGCACGAATTCTGTCAAGAAGTGGGATACATTTTTCAGAACGAACCCCTGTAAATTATTTTGCATATAAGGTAAAGCTAGGATAGTCTGCGCACAATTCAGCAGAATAATAAAAATACATATAAATATTATTTTTTTGCTAAACTATGCATGATTAATTTTGACTTTATTTGTTTTTTATGCATTTCCATTGTTATTTTGTTGCTATGCTGCCATTTAATAGAACAGTTGTAATAAAGCCAAGAAAACTATTTTGCGCAATCTGTCCTTACAGGGTTGGTGTGATTGCGCACATGGGTAGGAGAGATTATTATTAATAATAACTACAATTTAATCGTTAACAATAGCAATTACACTTAAATGGCATTAATGTAAGGCTTTTGCGAATAAATATTATTGTATTATGAGTGAATATTTCAACCTAATGGTACAATTCCAGACATTCAGTTCACCCATCCTCATTGCCCAGTATTTTTTTAACAAACGAATTTATTGCAAAATTTACTTTCGATAATTATGTGTTTTTTAAAATTAATTCAAAATTGATTCATTCACATGTTTTACATGTAATATGAAATATATGCAAATTTACCATTAAGCTGCGTAATCTATCCTAGCATGAAAACTAATGAGAAACAATGCGCCATCTCTCCTAAGTAGCAGATGCGCAAACTCTCCAATTTCGGTAGGGGAGATTGCGCGGCCTTTTATTTAATAATGACCGCTACTAAAACGAACCAGTGGTGTTCGCACCGTTAGTCTATGTTAGTAGCTTATGGGAAATCGTTTAAATTTAAAATATTTTGTAATACTGATACTATATAGAAATTCTGACGAATAGTTCTGAAAATTCAAGCACTTACTTTCGGAAAACAAAACAAAATATAATGCTTTATCATAGACGCTCGAAACAATCGACGTGCACATTCAAGTACACACTGCTCTACTGCTGTTGTACAACTACCTGAAGTCGCTGCGCGCTGACTCTACCCCTTCCCCTGAACCTCTTTGTGCGCAATCTCTCCGACCGCGTCATCTCTCCTGGCTTTACCTTAATACGTTTTTAAAAAAAGATTCTTTATGAACTGTGTAGAGAAAAAAAAAAGAGTGGTATAACTGCTTTGCATTACGGCATATTTTAAATAAAAGTGTTATTTTCTTTCTTCTTTTAACTAATTTTAAAAAAATGTAGATTATTGTTATTGAAAGTTAAATGTTTTTATTTTATTTAATACGTTTAAACAAGATTTGGCAATTTCTTGAGATGTGACAATTTTATAAATGTTTTATTTATTATTTAAAGTAGGGGTGCACAACTTTTATAAGAGGAGGGCCACTCATAAAAATGACTGGCTTGTCGAGGGCCACTATCCAACCCGATCGGCGAAATTCTCGATTTTGCGCGCCCGATCGACTAAATTCACGATTTTTCCGAACCCGATCGGTGAAATTTACGATTTTTGCGCACCCGACCGACTAAATTAATAATTTTTTTTTTTTTTTTTTTTTTTTTTTTTTTTTTTTTTGCGACCTATGGACAAAATTTACAATGTTTTCGCGACTAATAGGCGAAATTTGTAATTTCTGGAGATGTTGTCATTTAGGGTCTCCGCGGGCCACATGTTGTGCATCCCTAATTTAAAGGACATTTCATTAATTAAATATGCATATTCTAAATAAAGGTAACTTACACGAAATTTTTATTTGACAAGTTCAGTATTTGATCTTTTTTTTTAAAAAAATGTCTATTTGTAAATAGACATTTTTTTTTCATCACGTTCAAGGTGAAAGTTTTTCTTCATAATTTATGGATTTTTTTCCTCAGTGTAAACTGAAACACCGAGAATCTTAAAAGATAAACCGATGTATCGCTGCCACTGCGTTGAATTAACTGTCATTCCCATGCATGTGATTAAAAGAAAAATATTAACTGCCTATCATTGCTCACTGCGTGCAGTTCCTAAACTTCTTTCACATATTTGTGGTTTAGTATGCAAGTTATAAACTGACATTATTATTCAGATTTTCTTAACTGATTTGGTTTGTAATATATGTTTAAACTAGTATCTACAAATTTAGAGCACTCAGTTCTACTACTAGAATAATAAAAAAAAAATTCCTAACGAAGTTTGTTTATTGATATCATGTGAAACACCCAACCCCCTTCTGCATGCGCGAGTATGGTTGCCGAAAACATTCCTGGGAAGACTTTGAACTATATGGTCTTCATTCTGGCCCTCGAGACTTCCTCAACCTTAATTGCACTTTTGAAATGGCATTCTTTGAAAACATTTTCGTAGGAAAAATTCCTCTATCACCTTGCATCTGCTGTAACATGCTCAATGTTTATGTCGACAATTTCTTCAAACACAGGCAGAATGCATTCATTCATTTATCTTCAATCGCTATTTCTGCTTTCGACGAACGCGAACGTCTGCAGTTCTCTGACACGCTTTTTCTGTAAAAAAAATCTGCTAAGTTAAATGACTTATTTCTCATCGCATCTCACGTCACATGTGCTTCTACGTCTCTGTGAAATATTTCTTCTCTACTGCAATCCAAGTAGAAGATATCGTCATTGTCTACGAAATTTTACATATCACAGTAGTATGATTCAAATTTTTAGAAAGTTGATCCGCAAATAAGAAGGAACTAAAAGAAACGAAAACACCTCATTCAGAAAACAAAAAACAAAATGGGCACACCTTAGGGATTCTTTCTAAGTGTGAAATCCTTGTCAAAATTTCTTCATAAGTCAGGTTTGGATGACCGATTATGAGTGCTATTTGACAAGTGTATCACCTACTTTTGTGGTGTAAAGCTCACGATGGATTAAAACATCAATCAACACCTTCACTTGATAGAAATCTGTCGGAATTTTCATATGGATGAATGGAAGTTAGTACTCAAAATGATAGTTTTATTTTCTGAGTACATTGTGACTCAATTGTTCTTTCTCAAAAAATTTTTTTTTTAAACAATTGAATGCATCGTTCTTTTTTAAATACTGACAACTTAAAAGAGAAAAGTTTGAACAAGGAAACATATAAAAATGTTTTTTTCTACATTTTACTCTTTTATGATTCGGATTTTTAATTTAAAAAAACAAAAACAAAAATAAACGCTGAAATCAATTACAATATAACTAAATAGAAAAATACGAAATATTTGACCTAGGATTAACTTACCAATAACTTAATTGCAATTAACCCGTAATCCCCGTCGTTAAGTCTGAGGGACTTCTATGAATACATTTAATAATAGATACAAAATTTATGACGCGAGACGTACGTGCTAACGTACTTAGTTTTGAAACACACTATATTCATAAAATTTTTATATACATCTTTAGATCATTAGCTGATTAAAATACTTTACTGTCAAATGCAGTAAGGCTAGATTTGTAATATATAATTATATATAAGACATTAAAACGGGCGTTTCATAGTCGTTAATTTAGATAATTCAGAAAGTCTCATCAGAATTAAAGTATTTAAAATATTTGTCAGAAATCTAGAAAATTTGCAGAATAATATTCTCATAAAAAATGTCATTTATTTTGTATCTAGTTATTCCGTTATATTACCTTATTCTTGCTAATTCAGCCACTCTATGTACTTCAGACACTGATAACACAAATATTGGCATAAAATCCGTTTTACCTTCAATATAAAGGCAGATTTAACTTCATTACTACAGAGAGAAAATGAATCTGTAACTCTACCAGAATTACAGTTGCTACTTAGCCTATACTCTACAGAAGACATGGTATCACCAACTTCAGTAACGCAAACAATTACATTATGTTTGAAATAGTATAACATTATTAAAATGCACTGAAAACGATTTTTCCAGATTGACCTTACAGTAACGGAATACTTTTGAGCGTCCTTATAAACGGTTCTGTGTCAATCCGTCGCGCACAATTCATCACGGCACAATTCATCGCAGCGTCAATTCATCGCGGCGTCAATTCATCGCACGAAAATGTTTTTGACGACGATGATGATAAAAGTAAAGTTAATTTAATAAAATTATTTAATCATAATTCATTTAATTCTTTTTCCGAAATAGATAATTTTAACTAGCATTTTAAAGGCCAATTTTAGATGCAGATTAAAATATTTATATAGATATATTTCTGCTTTTACTGCTTTATACTAAAAAAAAATCAATCATTAAAATAGGAGTTTTTTTTTTAATATGCGATTTTTGGGAATTTCTCAATAAAGAAATACATGTGTAATGCACTAGTCAGCAAGTGATTTCTTATCCTCATCGTCTTCAGAAACATTTTCGCTGGTACGAATTGACGCTGCGATGAATTGTGTGCGATGAATTGTTTCGCGATGAATTGTGCGCGACGAATTGACGCGACACCCTTGCAAATTAACCATAAAATGTCATATACTTCAGTTTTTGTTTTTTTACCGAACATGCCACGATAAATCTCAATAATATATATCAATTACATGTCAATCCGAATATATTTACGCTAGTTAGAGCATGGCCAGACAGACAGAGAAACCGAATTCATAAACACTTTTCAACTATGTTGGAAAGTGTTAAAAAGCGCAATGAATCTGCTATCAGCACTTGGTGTACTATTTTTTAACTCAATTTGTTGCAATGATCATTTAATTTTCATTGACTTTGCGCAGAACTATTCA
This sequence comes from Maratus michaelseni, assembly GCA_963931845.1. Taxonomy (NCBI): domain Eukaryota; kingdom Metazoa; phylum Arthropoda; class Arachnida; order Araneae; family Salticidae; genus Maratus; species Maratus michaelseni. The sequence continues at coordinate 30,493,982 of OZ007587.1, forward strand.
CTTACAACTTTTATGTTAGGTATGGTGTTTTCATTCATTCATACCAGATTTTTATATTCTGCGTTTATCGATCGTTCTTTTAATCTAATTAAATTTTATTTTGTTGAAAATTCCCCCAAATCTAATCCTGCTGCTTTCACATTCTACTCTGCATTCTTCATTCACTATCGTATTCAACTCTTTCCTTCTACAAATTTAGATATGCTACAACGAATTCCCTAAACTTTGTAGGCTACAAACTGATTACTGGAAAAATCAAATGATCAAAATAAATGTGAGAAAAAATTGTTTCTCATTTCCAAAAATATGTACTATTTCAAATGTATCATCTCAAATAATAGAAGACGATTTTATTTAATTTATATCACAAAGAATGTAACTCTTAATTGAAAGTTTTTGCAGATGGAATAGCAAATTTTTGTGAAGATGTTTGTAGCTCATCCGATATCTTTTATGATTTTAGATTTGTCACTTGACAGTTTTAGAGAGAGTGGTTTATTGTTTAACTCGGATACAATTGTGAATATTTGACGATTTATCACCCATGCAAATATGGAAATATGCGTTAAGATTTACGTATTAATTTAATATTAAATTCTAAAATTCCCCCAAAAGTTATGAATCTAATTTATAAAATCTGTCTATTAAAAATATTCCAAACTAATAGGAATAATTTAAGACCCTTATTGGGAAATTTCAGCATCCATAATTTAACATTTAAATCAATTAGTTAAATACGTCATTTTCCTTTCAATAAAAAGAAAAATTTGGAAAATCGTCAGAATTCGAATAGCATTAGGACACAAAAGAAAGTGTCCTATATTTTCCGAACGAATCAACCAAATTTAACCACAAACGATACAGCTAATTCCGGATACCTCACCAACACATCAACCGAATATACCGACCTAAACGGGGGCTTTTTGCGGCAATTATCACGGAACAGATAGACTAATTAACTAACAAACAAACAGATAGACATAAACGAAAGACTTTTCGGGTCTCCACAGTAAGCCGCAACTGTCGTTTTGGTATATATAGCGGAGATAGTCCAAAAGTATTCCTGTTTTTGTATGAGCCATCATTGATTTCCGGATTTTTTCAGACGTATAGTGTATAATTATCCTATAACAAAAAATATTTATTTTAAAAATATTTTTGTAACTAAAAGTGTATAATTCCGAATTCCGAAAATAAGGGACGTGTTTCTACTTTTATGAACACATTGTTATGTCCAAGTTATGAGTCGTGACATTGTCATATCAGAAGATTATAGTATTTGCATAAATTTATAATATCAAACGTATAGAAATGAAAACCTATCATGCAAAAATTACTTTTAAAATATCAGAATTATAGCCACGTCCTATGATTTATTTAAAAAAAAAAAATCATTTGGCATGAGTAACAATTTTTCAATATTCTAACACTAATGTTACTTTGTAATTAACAAAAAAATTCGCAAAACTTCCTTTTTCTCCCTGAATGTAATTTTATATGTATACCTAAATTTATTCCTTATTAAACAAGTATTTTAGTTTTACATTTCCTTCTTTTATCCTAATGACTCTCTAAGGATTTCCTTTCTCCGTTTTAAATTCAGCCAGGAAATAATCGTGTCCGATCTTTACACTCCATTCATCCAAAGACTTTTTTTTTCCTTTCACTCCCAATCCGTTCTCTGTACCTACGAAAGCTAAAGGATATATCCTCTAATCTTCCTATTTCATCAAACTCTATGCCCATGTGAAAAGGTACCATGCGTGCTTTGTAATGTAATTTTGACAGATTTTCAGATTACATATCAAAGTTATGATATCCGAAGCATTTTCCATAAATCTGTAAGAAATGAACAATCTCAAATCATTATTAAATTAATATTATGTTTTTATTACTTACCCATCATACGTAGTATAGGGTAAGTCTTGTAATCGTTTTGAAAATCGAAAACTTTTTTTTGACGGGTTTACACGTTTCAGACACTAAAGATTCCGAAAAACATATTTTTAGAAAAAAAAAATTGCCGTCCGTCTGTGTGTGTGTATGTGTGTCTGTGTGTCTGTAAACGCTCTATCTCCCGAAAGAATTGAGATAGAGACTTGAAATTTGGTATGTTCTTAGTATGTAATAATGGGAAGAAGCTTATTGAATTTCAATAACCTCGATTAACCGGAACTATTTTTTTCGGACTCTCGAAATATTCGTTCTGATAAAAGGTACATAAAAATTTTCGAAATTGTTTATTTTAAGAAATGAATATAAAAGACAATAAAAAAACATATATTTTACATAAAGCATGAAGTAGATCGGATAATTAGTTGCCGAGATATTTGGAATCCTATTTTCCACACTCTTCGATTTTTCATGACCCTGTATTTCATCCAAATTTCACTTTAAAGATATATTTTAATTGGAAATTTGACGCTTAATCAGATGCAATAAACTGCTAGTTAATAGGATTATTATTTTTGGAGTTATAAGGAAAAGCATCTTTCAAGCAATTCAGTAATCGAGCCTTTAAAGTTTATGACGTCATCAAGCCACGATTTTATTTGAATTGCAATGCATTTTATAAGTAGTTTACACATTTTTATTTTAATATTTTATATTATGCATATCCATGATGGGTAAGTATTACGGTGGCCCCCAACGACTAGTTTTTCATACGATATGGAACATTGAAAAGTTATTAAAATAATCTTATTATGTGGTAAATGAAGAATTCATTTAATGTAAATTATACTTTAGTTTATCAAATTATAATTTAGTAGTTTTAAAAGCTATTCAATTGTAGATGAGACCACACTAGTTATTTTTTAAGGGAAATTCCATAAAAATGTCAAATTTGATCAAAAAAATTTCGAATTCAAGTTGTCATTCCGTCATATATGTAATTACCCTTAAAAATATTTTCATCTTTATATTTTATTTTTAATTTTCAAAGTTTGCATTGAAATTTCTTCAAAATGTTCGTAACGAGGATACTTCTATTTTTGCAGACAAAAGGGAAATAAATGCGATTTTTTTCCATTATCTATTATATCTTAATTGATGTCCTTTTCACATTACAAATAAAGATAAAATATATTTTTAATTTGAAGAGATGGTTTTTAAGACCATCAAGAAGTACAAGGGCCTTAAAAGTTATATCACATAATTTAAAAAATATATCATCCGTTTAAAAACATGAAACTGCAATATTTTTATAAAGTTGAGTCATAATGACATCACTTCATTAACAATAATTCATGTATGTTTGCATTACATTTGTTTAAAGCAATTTGACTTAAAAGTTTAATCAGTGAAGCCATCAAGGGAATTTTTCAGAGAAATTACCAGAAATTTCTTACAGAAAAATTCGCTTTATTTAATTGCGATTAAATAAGGTACTGGTATTTTCCTTGAAAAATTCTCTGATAGGTGGCCACCCCATAAGTGTTTTACGGCAGTGCTTAGTATATAAATGAATTTTTTTAAATATAGGGTATTTCGGGTACATGGTAATATTTAAGAAAAAAATCCATAAACAAATTTTGTTTTATTTCCCCCCTACATGTCTCGCACGTATGTAAGTAAAAAACTCCTGAGATATGATGAAAATTACATAAAAATGGCTGTAGAAAATGCCAAGAATGAATTAACAGTATCATTAATGTCCTCTTTTTTCGCTAATCCTTTCATTAATAAACTTCTCCTCTTCGTTTATTCTTAACATACTTAAATTTACCTACAGAGGGGTATAATTGAGGGGTTTGAGGCGAGAAAGTACCAAGATGCATTTTTGGTGAAATAAATCTGACCCTGTAATCTGTTGTTTAATTTTGTAAATTATAATATACGATATAATATTTTTTTCTAATGTCACTAGGTGGCAACATATGTCCCAGAATTCGTTTTTGCCCAAGATGTTTCTAGAACTTTTTATCAGAAAAAAAGTGAATATCATTAAAGTAATATCATTAAAGTAATGCCATATTATTATCCAGAATTTCTCAAATGTTACTAAGAAATTGGCGAAAAATTGTGTTATATATTTTTATTTGAGTATTTGATTTAATTTTCAAATTGATATATCTCAGAAGTTCAAAAATAGGGCTTAGCACTCTCTTGCCTCGACCCCCTCAATTAGAATATAAAACAAATGTTTCTTTGTTAATATAAAATATACCCAAATTCTTCCATACACTGCGTAATTTGAGTATAGTTGAATTTTCATTTATTTTGATGTAGTAAATGGAACAATAAATGTAACTACATCTAAGAGAACATGAACCAGAACTGAAATGAAACAGATAAAAAATCCTGTCGTTTGTATTATCTATAAGCTTTTAAATTATGAACGTGCGATTTTTATGCCCAAATTATCAGGGATTCTAAGAATAGGAATAAAGAAGCTCTAAAAGCGGAATCATACGAGGATTCTAAAAGTAGGAAAAAAGAAGCTGTAAAAGCCGAATCATACGAGGAAAGCAAATGTTGAATTGTTTTGTTTTCGATAAATGCAACTTCCGTTGCAAAAACTCAATATTTGCAAATCTGCACATCAATCGATCAATACGACAACAACAAAATTTCTAAATGTACGAAAATTTAACTATATAAGGAAAAACATATACAGGATATACATAATTAAAGTTCATCTGCCCAGAGCTGTCTTTAGTCAAAACTATTCATCAGAAAAGTATGAAATTTGGAATACGACTAAATGAAGGGATGCGAAAGACATTTAGCAGAAAAACAAAAATAAAAAATGACCACCGGAGAACGTATTATTAATTTTTTTCAATAAATTAACAAAACACAAGCTGATATACTGTAGAACTGATTTATCAAGACAAATACTGCTTAGTATGTTGCCTAGTATTGTCAAGTACGGACTGAAATCGCAAAATAGCAAGTTTAACAGTAATGCGAAGCAAATACTCAGAAATGTTAGCGCGTGTCGGGAAATATTGTCCTTGAGTTTTGGCAACATTCCGTTTGCAGAAAATGGACCTCTGGGAATGTGTTTCAAAGCTGGAAACGTCCGCAAAGTTTCTGGGGCGGAATCACCATTTTCTTAAAATATTTTTAACCTGTAAAGCACGATACTTTAAATTGCACGATATTTTCCGAGGAAAAGGCATGAGATTGATAAGAGATTCATTGCGTCGTTTTATTTAACATTTTCATTGTGCGCGAGCAGATACATCATGTGGTTGCTAAAATTTGCATGTATGCCGAAATTTTATCAGAAACGCCCTCTGGTGGTCATTTTTGAAATTATTATTTTTACCAGAGGGCCCGTGCGAAGATTTCGCACTGAAATCTAATATTTTTTAGGTACTTTTCTATTATCCCATCGATCACCTTTCATAACAAAAAACTACCGCCAAACTGTAAGATTAAACGCCAAAAATGCAGTCCCATTTACTTGATGTCAGAATCATTACGCGTATTTGTTACGTCATCTAGTGGTTTTACATTCGACAGTTGCGTGTATTTTTCATTATGTTTTACTGATTTAGTAGTTATTTTATTAATTAAAATAACAATTGTGTCCTTAAATTCTTATATTTTATTTATTTATTTATTTTTTACACCGCACGGGTTTATTTATAAAATAAACCCGTGCGGTGTTTTTTATAATAATTGCTGAGCATCATATAATGTGGTATTTTATTTTTTTGGCAACAATATTTCAGGAAAACCTTTCATTTCTTTCATGAAAACAATGCCGATTTAATTTTTTAATTTCAGCAAATTTCAATCAAAAACATGTTTTAACGAATTGTTAAGTGGGCGATGTCAGAAGCCTGTTCTAAAACCTTTCATATGGTATCTCATTCGTTGTTCTGCGTTTCATATTTTCTGAGTAAAAGGGATGTTGACAGGAGAAATAATATATAAGGACCAGAGGGCCCGTGCGAAGATTTCGCGCTGAAATCCAATATTTTTTAGGTACTTCTCTATTAACCCGTCGACCACTTTCCATAACAAAAAACTACCGCCAAACTAAGATTAAACGCCAAAAATGCAGTCCCATTTACTTCATGTCAGAATCATTATACGTGTTTGTTACGTCATCTAGTGGTTTTACATTCGACATTTGCGTGTATTTTTCATTATGTTTTACTGATTTAGTAGTTATTAATTAAAATAACAATTGTGTCCTTAAATTCCTATATTTTATTTATTTTTTGATATTCCAATGGCAACGTTCTCCCGTTTATTTGGCGATAGTTTTTTGTTATGAAAAGTCGTCGACGGGATAATAGAGAGGTACCATTTTTTATTAATATGTAATATTTATTAGATGCAGGTTTAAACTTCTAAAGAAAAAGTAAGGATAAAAATATCTGCAAACAACATTTAGTTGTTAGTCAAGCCAAAATATCATCTAATTTATTCCATCAAAGTTAGACTAAAAACTGATCCCAGATTGCTAAAGGCACGCGCGAGAAAAAAAAAATTAACAATCGTATTTTGACTGCATTAGAGGATGACGTCATCCGCTTCGGGAAAACCATGGGACTTAGAAATATAAATCTAAACATTTCCTTTTCATATTACTTTTAAATGCTAAAGGTGTAAAATTAACAACTATAATATAAATTAAAATAACTTTTATTAGTTGTTTTACATGTTTCGACTCTTCTGAATCATTTTCAAAAACAAAAATGAGTATATTCTAAAGCTGAACGGGCTTTGAAGTTATTATTTACATGTACTTTAAAAAAAAAAAAAAAAATTACGCACGTTATCTATTATTTTTTTTTTTACTTGATTGTTTATTTTCATATCTTTGAGCATGGAGTAATTCTAGCCACAGTTTCGGTAAATTAAAAGATGCCGCATCGTTACATATTGTATTTTTGCGCGTGAGTATCTCTATGGTTTCTCTTATTATGGATGGATAGTGTAGACTGGAGGGAAATATTATTTTACTTTCATTGAAATTTATTTGGATGGTTTCTTCTTGATATAATCTTGCTAGGGCTGTAGTTTTTCTATTGTATTTAATATCAGCTATATATATATAAAAAAAAGAGCATATATCTGATATTAAATACAATAGAAAAACTACAGCCCTAGCAAGATTATATCAAGAAGAAACCATCCAAATAAATTTCAATGAAAGTAAAATAATATTTCCCTCCAGTCTACACTATCCATCCATAATAAGAGAAACCATAGAGATACTCACGCGCAAAAATACAATATGTAACGATGCGGCATCTTTTAATTTACCGAAACTGTGGCTAGAATTACTCCATGCTCAAAGATATGAAAATAAACAATCAAGTAAAAAATAATAGATAACGTGCGTATTTTTTTTTTTTTTTTTTTTTTTTTTTTTTTTTTTAAAGTACATGTAAATAATAACTTCAAAGCCCGTGCAGCTTTAGAATATTCTCATTTTTGTTTTTGAAAATGACTCAGAAGAGTCGAAACATGTAAAACAACTAATAAAAGTTACTTTAATTTATATTATAGTTGTTAATTTTACACCTTTAGCATTTAAAAGTAATATACTATTACAATGTGTTATATTTTATTATATTGTTATTTCAATTTCAATTTCGCTTTTTAATCATAAGTATATAAATAAACCCGTGCGGTGTTTTTTATAATAATTGCCATGAGCATCATATAATGTGGTATTTTATTTTTTTGGCAACAATAATTTCAGGAAAACCTTTCATTTCTTTTAATTTTTTAATTTCAGCAAATTTTAATAAAAAACATGTTTTAACGAATTGTTAACTGGGCTATGTCAGAAGCCTGTTCTAAAACCTTTCATATGGTATATCATTCGTTGTTCTGCGTTTCATATTTTCTGAGTAAAAGGGATGTTGACAGGAGAAATAATATATAAGGATTACTAACCAAATAGCAAATAATTCTTCGCCGAACTTCGGCCAAATGTCTTAACCCGACTAATTTTTCTCCTGGAGACCGCACTCTCCGGATACAACACTAAAAGCGTTGTTTCTGTCCGACAAACCGCCTTTCGATCATCCCGACAACTACTGAATCAATTTTGAAGCTTTTTCCTATTAGTTTTCAATCATTTGTCAATTGGTAATTTTTTGCCGAGATCATTACGATATCCGAGACCATTGCGATATCCTAGATCATTGCGATCTTTTGCCGCTTAGCTAATGATATCATATAAGGAAATTTGTAAGATGCCAGAATAGTATTTAAAACGTAAGAAATTACGTTTTAATTAAAAATAAATATTGCTAGTCGTGAATATTTTCCACTATAAGATGCAAAAGTATTTACATATCGGTTACATAACTAATTAAAACGTAAATAAAATATCGTTTTATTTGAAAGTTACTAGGGGGCTCTGCCCCCTGCTCGCTACGCTCACCAACCCCCGTTCTGATTTTACAGCCTCTTAAAACCTGGTAATGTATCCAGTTTTAAAAAGATGATGATGATGATATCACGAACGGCGACTTTCTACTGTAATCAGGTTATAATGCTTTTTCATTTAACTGGTTATAATGCTTATTCATTTAATTCATCTTTTTTATTTTTAATATTCATGTGTAAACACAATTTTTATGACGTAATTTTCTTTATTTCCTGCTTTCAACACGTGATCATTTAATTATTATTTTAAACTTTCATTATTGTTTTTAATAGTCTCGTGCAAATACATTTTTTATTTGAGATAAAACATAATCCTTTGCGCTTATTTAGAAATTGGCAACAATATAAAACTAGTCGTTGGGGGCCACCGTAATACTTACCCATCATGGATATGCATAATGTAAAATATTAAAATAAAAATGTGTAAACTACATATAAAATTGCAACTCAAATAAAATCGTGGCTTGATGACGTCACAAACTTTAAAGGCTCGATTACTGAATTGCTTGAAAGAAACATCCTTATAACTCCAAAAATAATAATTCTATTAACTAGCGGTTTATTGCATCGCATTAAGCGTCAAATTTCCAATTAAAATACATCTTTGAAGTGAAATTTGGATGAAATACAGAGTCATGAAAAATCGAAGAGTGTGGTAAATAGGATTCCAAATATCTCGGCAACTAATTATCCGATCGACTTCATGCTTTATGTAAAATTTATGTTTTTTATTGTCTTTTATATTCATTTCTTAAAATAACCAATATCGAAAATTTTATATACCTTTTATCAGAACGAATATTTCGAGAGTCCGAAAAAAATAGTTCCGGTTAATCGAGGTTATTGAAATGAAATAGGCTTCTTCCCATTATTACATACTAAGTACATACCAAATTGCAAGTCTCTATCTCAATTTTTTCGGGAGATAGAGCGTTTACAGACACACAGACACACACACAGACACACAGACGGACGGCAAATTTTTTTTTCTAAAAATATGTTTTTCGGATCTCCAGTGTCTGAAACGTGTAAATCCGTCAAAATTTTTTTTTCGATTTGCAAAACGATTACAAGACTTACCCTATACTACGTATGATGGGTAAGTAAAATGGCTTTTTCAATAAAAGATTTTTTACTCGATTTTTAAGAATTTTTTGAGTTTTTATTGTCCGACCGTGATAATTTTTTAAATTTCTGAAAGCTTGTTATATTTCGCGTCTGGTGGTATGATTTTCGAATCCGTAGGATGGCTAGAAAAAAAAGTAATAGCTCCTCAAAAAGTCCCTAGTAAAAAAGCGATGAGTATAACCCAGAATATCTACGCAGAATTTGATTGGTCCATTTCGTTTTTGGCTCAGTTCCAGATTACTTTTTTTTAATATAGAAGGATTACTTTTTAGTTTAAAGTTATTACTGTTAAATGAGTTAGCAATGAAAATTAGAAATAATTACAATTAAAATTTAAATTACAATTAATTTTCCATTGTAAGATGCAAATGACATTACATTTTAAGTTAAAAAATACATTCTTACTTAATAGTTACTGATACTACACATATATAAATATTTTTGCGTCTTACAAAGAATAAATAACTGTAATTTAAATTTAAATTGTAATTAATTGCAATTTTAATTGTAAAATCATTTAACAGCAATATTAAAACTTTAAATAAAACAAAAATACTTAGGTTTTAATTAGTTACATCATCAATATTATACTCAAAATATACTCACTTAACATTGCTTCTTGATTGCGAAAATCCTATTCTTTAAAACTTATCATTATACTATGGATATGCATGAAAGAGTAGTGTTTATTATTTCTTTTAATATCCAAATAACTAACTTAATGAATACTTTTTTCAGTCATTTTTTAAAACTTTTAAAAAGCATAAAATTAAATTCCTCGCTATCTGAAGAAAAAAAAAGATGATATACTTCTTTATAAGACAACCAGCTGACCCCCCCCCCCCCCCGACATTGTCGGGGCGTGATATAAAAAAAATCACGTAATTAATCACAAAAAAATATAGTAAATAGCAGAGGACCAAATTTAATACATTGCAGAATCCGATAAAAGCTGGCTAAAATAATTGAAAAAAAAGTCATGCCGGTGGCTTTTATTAGTTTTAACCGATTTTTTTTGGCAAAAAATAGACATTTTTTTAATGAAAATTGGCTTTTGTACAACGATTTTAAACTGCGCATTTTTTAGAATTTCTTAATTTGTTTTAAAGACATTTAATTTAATTAGAACTTAATAAATAAACAAATTTTTCAATAATGACGACAGTGATTTTGTCATCGTGATTTGCAGTCGGAATTGCAACTATGTCAGCTAAATTTGAAATGGAGGTGCAATTAATTATTTAAAAAATAATATGTAGCATGTTTGTTTGTTTGTGGGATGTAATCTCTGGAACTAAAGAACCGATTTCAAAAATAAATGGTGGCAAATTGATAGTATCAGTCCCTGCTGTAACATAGGCTACATTTAATGTCGCACCCACTACCTCCATATGGGTGAAATAGCGAAAAACGTTCTAAAATTGCGGTGTTCCTGATACCGAAGGGGTTAGAAATTGGAAATTTGGCATGGTTGTTACTTATAAGATGTAAATGCTCTCTAAGAACACTTTCTAAAAAAATCGAAATTTAAAAGATTGAAATGAGAGAAAAGCGTTATAAAAGCGTTCTAAATTTCAATTTCTATGGTATTGCTAAGATAAAAACTTGAAATTTGACATGGCTGCTTCTTTTCATACGCAAATGCACACGCAGTATTTTTTTTTAAATTCGAAATTTAAAAGGGTGCAGGAGAAAAAAACGTTATAAATTACTATATTTATTATGGTGAAAAGACTAGAAACTTGAAATTTGGCATGATGGTTACTTTTAAGATACAAATGCTCGCTAAGAATGGTTTCTAAAAAAATTCGAAATTTAAAAGGGTGAAAAGATTGGAAAGAGTTATAAAAATCCCCAATTAGATCCCCAATTTCTAATATAGTCGCAGAATGGAAATTAAGAAATCTAGAAACAATAATCATAAATAAACACAAAACTGAAATTAGGCTATGGCTTAGATACCTAGACGACATATTCATTATCACAAATAAACGTATTAATCTAGATAATTTCCTTGACGAATTAAATTCGTATGACAAGAATATCCAATTTACAATAGAAACAGAAATAAATCATTCGATCAACTACTTAGATGTAAAAATAACTCATGAAACAGCTAAAATAAAAATGCAGTATATAGAAAACCCACAGCAAACATAAACATAATCTCCTACAAAGCTGATACTCCACTACCGTACAGATTAGCAGCCATGAATACATATATAAATAGAGCCCTGCATGTTTGTTCAACAGAAAAATCACTGAAAGATGAATTAAAAATCATAGAAAACATAGATTTAAAGACAGGGCATCCGAGAAAAACGATACTTAAACTAATTGAAAGAGTAAAAGAAAGAATTGACCAGATACAACCAGCACAGAAGAATTTAACATACACACCTCCCAGAAAATAAAACTTGAATTAGAAAAATTAGGAAAAATAGTCCCAATAACCCCCAATCCATCCCTCTTCAAATCAATAAGAAATGAAATAGAAAAATATGAGGAAATACAGACAGCAGGAATATACAAAATCAACTGTTTAAATAGCAGAAATGAAACGTTTACCTACATAGAAATGACAAAGAGAAAAATTGAGGAAAGAATCAAAGAACACATAAGAGATATAAAACTGAATAAACAGTCACAACTATGATTTATCTGAAATTATTAGGGGGAGAAACTTTAAAATTGACATGGCTGTGTTACTTTAGAGACGCAAATGCACCACAGAACAAAAAATAAATAAATAAATAAAAATTTTAAAGTGTTCAGGATGTATGTTTATGAAACCACTTAATTTTAATTCCCACAATGCGGTATCACAATTTTGAAATAAAACTTTCCGTTTATTATGTATGTGAAATATAGCTTTTTCTTATTTCCAAATAAATTTGTTCGTAAATTAAGGTGTCATTCATTCATTTCAATATTTTACCAATGGAAAAAAAAGTGCTTTGCCCCTGAAAGAGTTAACCCTTTCCGGCACAGACAAATTCTTTTCGTAAAATGCGAAATTACTGACTGACACTGGAATTTACAAACGACTGTTTTACAAAATAACAACTCCTTATTTTAAACTTTCATTATAAAAACAAAATTTTATTAAAATATTCTTGGTGCCGTATGCAAGTTTGGAATTAAAATTAGGTGTGCCCGTAGTGGGACCACTGTGCCGGAAAAGGTTTTAAACATTAAAACCCCAATCAAACTTGAAACTCTAAAAATACAAAAAATAGCGAACTATGAAAATCTACATAATGCTCTAATAAGAGAAGAAATAGAAATTAATACATCCAAAGACGTTTCCAATGATATGGTTCACTCATTGCCGTTGGAAAAAGATGTTAGAAGAGGGGGAGAAAAAGAGGGAATTGAATGCCGATAAAAGGAATTCTTCAACCACCAGTCGTATATATACTGAAGAATCAGATGCTCGAGAGTTAACAACTGATGATGCTCTAGCCAGAGTGAAAGTGCTATTGTGCAATGGTGACAGTTTTTATTTAAAACTTATTTACATTTTTGATAATGTGGGACGTTTTTAATGGAACTTTTAACCATGTTTTTAGATAATGTCTGAGTGTAAATTTGTAATATGGAAAATAAATAGTAAATATACAGACATAAACAAATTAACACCTGTTTTAAAGTTATAAAAACGTTATAAATTACGATTGCTATAGTATTTTTAGGGATAGAAAATTGAAAGTCTTTTAAGACGTAAATGCTCTCCCAGAACATTTCTTTAAAAATTTCAAATTTAAAAGAATGCAGTAGTTAAAAACCTTCTAAAAATGAGATTTATGTGATTCAGTTGGTATAAAAGCTTGGAATTTAGCATGGTTGTCCCTTTTAAGATGTAAATGCTCACTAAAAACGGTTTAAAATAATTCCAATTTTTAAAAGGGCGAAGTGAACATGAAAATGTTTTAAAACGTTCTAAATTTCAATTTATTTGGAACTGCTAAGGCTGGAAATTCGAAATTTGGCGTGGCTGTTACTCTAGAGATGTAAATGCTCGCCCAAAACAGTTTTCTAAAAATTCGAAATTTAAAAGGGTGCAGAAGCAAAAAGAATATTAATTTAATATTCTTCATTAATAATACATTTACAGCAGTTAGATTTTTGTCCGTTAGGAGATGCTTCTGCATCGTTTCTACTTGTGGTTGGTTGGTACGATGGTTGAGTGTTACTCTTGTTAATTTTTTTTAATTTGTGGGCGGCAATAATATTGTGGCAGCGGGCGGATTGTTTTTCGCATTTGAAACTTTAAAAGCAATATAAGAAAATTTTCCTGAAGATGACCATAGATAGTGGTCGAAACGTCGATATTTTTAATATTAATGTATGTATAAAATTTTAAATTTGTATACACCATTCAGTAAAAATATGTGATGTTTTATATTCACTTCTTTATTGTTGTATATTGTACTTGTTTTTTGTTCAAACTTACTGATAGTTGACACTTTAGTGAGTGTGGCTTTTCCGAATTTCTTTTATTTTATTTATTTATTTATTTTGATAATCCAATGGCAACATTTTTTCATTTCTTTATTTGGCATTACAATTTGCGATAGTTTTTTGTTATGAAAGTGGTCGGCGGAATAATGGAGAAGTACCAAAATAATATATATATGTAAGGGACTGTTAGACGAACTTACACTGACTACCTAATTCTAAAATTAATTATTATATTAAACTGTATTTACAATAAATTTCCATTAATTTGAACTGTTCACATTATTGAAAAATGAAACTTGATTCGGGAAGAGTTCCGAAATCTGTGTCGCTTGACGCGATTGGCGAAAAAATCTAAAAATGGCGCCGAAAGATGTTTTAGTAACTTATCAAATTTTTAATATGGATAAATTTTTAAATATGTATTAACATACTTTTATTAAACTATGGTTCTGAGCTATCCTAAAAAGTTAGGTATAATGCTAAACCAACATTTTATCACCTTTTTAGATATTTGAACAAATAATGAAAATGAATAAACAAATATATTTAATAAATCTAAAAGACCTTTTTGTGATTAATAATTGTTATTGTCGGGGGGGGGGGGGGGGCTCTGCACCCCCTTAACCCCCCTATTGTAAATAATTGTAAGCAATTAATAAACGAAAGAAAAATTCTACCGATAATATCTTCTGGGGAACTTACGAAAGGTACATTTATCATATAAATAGCACATAAAAATCATAAAATATAGAAGAGGTTTGTATAAAAATGAAAAGAGTAATTCAATTTATATAAGTGTTTGTTATTTAGTATTTTCGGAGGATAAGAAGGTAAAGATTTCGTTCACAACTGCCATTACACTATGGTAAACAGAAAAAATATCTATAAAAAAACACAAAAATATATTTATGTAACATTACATCTACAGACAAATATCGTTTAAAAAATAACTTCAAATTAAAAATTTTTTTTGAAAAAAATATGCAAACAACCACCTCGAAACATTTAAGACAAAATAAACGGCAAAAAAATTCGCCAAATCTTACGGCACAAGTTATGGGACTTTTCAACTTGATTCATTTAATTTATAGTTTACTAGCTAACCCGTCCGGCGTTGCCCGGGCCCGAGATAATAATAATCTCTTCTATACGAATATGACTGAAATTTGTAAGGCTATCGAAATCAAGTCGAATGAGACAAACCCCGTCGATATCGGGCTCATAGAACACACGATCGGAAAGCGCACCCTGGTGGTCGAAAGTGCAACTAAAATATTTAAGGCTATAGATATCAAGTCGAATGAGCAAAACCCTGTCGTAATCGGGCCCATAGAACCAGAGATACTCCTATAGTCCCCCCTTCCACCGCCAGGGGGCGCAATCTATTCTAGAAGAGGCATTTTCAAAACTCTCGACGCAACCAAATTTTCTAGTAGAATTGAAATTTAACCAAGAGTAAACATTGACAAAATAGCAGAAATCGCGAAAGTGGGTTACATAAACGATCGGTTTCGATAGAATTAATGTAGATATTTTTTAAAACCCAACGATGCGTTTTGAACAAAATGAACATGTCTATGATCTGGAGTCTACTGTTTGTCCGTATTCTCATTTCCTGAGTCAATGCCGATTTTTAAACCTGGGCCGAAAAACGAAAATCTCGTGAGTGATTTTTGGAAAGGATTTTTTCCGGAGGGTTAAAATTAAAATTTTTCAAAACGGATACCAGTTTGTAAAAAGCAAAGAGATGTAGATTATGCGCGGTATTTTTAGTTTTTCGTATCTTGTTTATAAACACCAATTCGGCTTTTTAAAGATAGAAGAAATAGTTAAAAAAGCGAAATTGACTTACATTAAAAAACATTTTTTAAAGGGTTAACGTGAATTTGTTATTAAACTAAAGGTTTCTGTCTGAACCTGATAGAACGTAGATGTCTTTAGGTGTGTTTGTTTTTTGTTTGGTTATTTTAGAAAGCCGATGCCAGATTTTATATATCGCAGAAAATCGGACTCGCAAAAGTGAGCCCTGCGCGCGAATTTTTTTCGAAGGGTTAATATTCGCATTATTCAAAAACAAAGACAGATATCGAAAAAGCAATAAATGTAAATATTGTCTGGTATTTTTAGTTTTTCGTACCTTTCTCTGAACTGCAGATGCAAATTTGTAAATATTGCTAAAATCGCAAAAATCGCGAAATGGCATACAGAAAATATACTTTTTTGAATGGTTAACTCGTATTTTTTAAAACGAAAGGTGGCTTTGTAAAGGGCAAAGTTAGTTCTTTAATTTGGTGATCTTTGTTTTTCTGTATTTCTTGTAGTCCGATGGATGCAAGACTCGGAATACGGGAGAAAATAAAAAACATGAATTGGATGCTTCTTGATTCTTTTTTTTTTTAAATGGTTAAATGTAAAAATTTTTCAGACCAACCAGATCGTTTGAGACGTAAAGGTACGTTTTTCGAGAATATGTAAACGGTTTTTGGGTATTTTTAGCCGTTCGCCCATGGCTAATTTAGAAAAACTTAAAAAGAAAAACGGAATGACTCATGCTTTCTTCCTTCTATTCCCGAAGATATGGATATTGGTTTCTGAGCAATCGCAGGTGGTTTTCGAAAGAGTGATTATTTATGTGTGATCTTTGATCAGTTTTTAATTAATAACTACTCTAACTTTCAAAATAATAAAATTCTGAGGCTCAGGTACACCAGGAGAGGGTTTGGACTACCTAAATCTAAATTTTCAGGCTTCTAGGCGGGCTAGATTTTCCTAGCCATCGCCAACACACACACACACACACTTTCTTTTATTAGTATAGATTTTAAAATAAAGTAAAATGTGACCTGTAATCAATGTAAATAAACAAGATAAAATAATCCATCGAAGCTCTAATTTTAAACTTTTATTTAAGAAATGAAAAATCAACAATATTTACGTCATTTTAACACAATATAATTCTATTTTTTTCTAGTTTTATCAATGAAAAATACATTTAAATTTGTACATAACGAATTTTCAGCGACTCTATCTTTTCATACATGCTTTTCACAATTTTGATTCATATATTTTTAATCCGGTATAGGTTATTAATAAGTACATTTCGTCTCATGTTTGAGATTTTCGTGCCACATGAAGAAACTCGCACTTCGTAACCACATTTACATTATAATCTCACTACTGTTAGAATGATAAGCCGCAAACTTATGTCATTTTAGATACATTCGTAGTAAAATATTTCAGTTTTATCAACGACAATCATCTCTCCTTGTTAAATATTATTCATTTTCACACGCTGAAGCATCTGAAGCATTTTACTCCTTTCCAAAATAAAGGACCTTATAAGCCGAAAGAATGGAAAATAACATAATAAATATGCATTTTCATTAATAAAATTGAAAAATAAAATACTATAATCGCTTCAAATTGACATAATTTCTCACTGATTTTATTTTCTCCGTGATAGGTTTCAGGCCCTATGGCCTCAAATGCAGACCTGAGGATTGAAGAATTGTTCAAAATTATTTCGATAGAGCTCTATTGAAATGTAACAGTTTTATTAGAAAAAATACATGTTTTCTGTTTAACATGACTTCATTTTCATTAATAGAAGCATACAGCCTTCCCGCGATTTAGACCATTTGTACCTTTGTAATATAGGAGGAATGTTTGAGTCCTTTTGACTTAATCTCAGTATAGGAAGAATAAAACAGCCTTAAGCCTTTTGATGGGTCTTAACCACTATCTAACAAGAAAAAAAAATTCTCTTTAATTGTAATGAGAAAATTGCATCAATAAAGGTATGAAGAGGAGGTATAAAATAGGTGCTAATTATTTCCTTTTACTCAGCAATAATAAAAGTAACCCGATTATTACGATTTTTTAAGAAAATCGTTAAAAACTCTTCAAATTAAAAATAAAATATAAAAACATTCTAAGAAATAGCTAGTGCGGGCTCATTTACAAATGAACAGATTTCAGTTAAAAATAAATAATTAATGGAATTGGTCCAGTAGCAAGTTCAGGGTAGATTACGAAAAACCCGTCTTTTATTTTAAACATATAGATCTTTTTTAAAAAATATTAATCATTAACTGCAGCTTATACTTTAGTTTATCTCTTAAATTAAGAATTTTTATTGCATTATTTTATCAAAAGTGAGTAAATCTGTAATTTAAAATATCAGCAAAGGAATGAGATTGTGAAGGTTTTGAATCACTAAAGAAATTTAATGAATATGTAATATGTAATGAATATGTAATTGCATATTTAAATTTTCTCTGCAATTTTTAGTAATTCAAAAGTATATTCAAGCCCCAATTACAACATGGGCAAGAGTGTGCTTGATTCCGTACCTCTTTTTAGGTTATCCCGAAATATTTCTCCTCCCCCTCTGCATTTTGTAAAAAGAATAAATTGTTTAATTAAAAAGAAAAAAATGTTTCCAGTTAATCCTTAAAGCAAACAGTCCAACAAAACTTTACTTCTAAAAGCAAAATTAATACTATTATAAAGTTGATTATTGCATCATCTCAAATTTAAGTCCACTCCTCTATTTAATCAATGAATCATGCAGACTTTATGAAGGTAGTACTTGTGTATAAATGTACTATATAACTTGAAAACATTGAAAATTTTAGTATTTTGTTTTTCTATTATGCGAGTTTAAGACAACCCCAAGGCATTTTTAAAACTTTATTATATTAGACTAATAATTTAAAATTATTAAATTAAAAATGCATTAAAATGTATAAGTTTTATATCATATATAAGTTTTTATAAGTACAAGTATTAAATATATAAGATTTTATCTCTTACTTACAAATTTTACTTTTATTTCGTGCATTTAATATATTTCAGAACATGGTAGAATTCCAAAAATATTGTGATAAGGCTTTGTTTCGTAAAGTGTAATTTATGCTGAATTTATTGTTATAGGTTATTAAAAGAAAAAAATATATGAACACATTGAATTTTTTTTAAATATGTCAGAAATAACAAACCTAAAAACATTACACACATTACTTTCATAACGTTAATAATTCTTACATTCGAAAAAAAGTTTGCGGAAATTTCGTATTTACAGTGGATTGCCAAATTTTCGTCGGTAGTCAAAATTTTTATCATGATTTTCTCTCGAAAGTGGATAAAATTGTTTTAAAATGATAAGGAGATACAGTGCGTCCCAAAAGTTTAAAGACAACGCGATTTTCTTATTTTAAAATTGAAAAAGAGGAATAGCAATTTCAAAACAATTTATAATTATAAACAATATCAAGGCAATAATAATCTCATACAAAAATAATATTACACAATCACAGACTTTGTGAGATAAATTAAAACTTAGATTTTACTCTCCCGAAAGTTAATAGACAAATAAATTTGTTCCTTTAACGTCAGCCTTTTTTTTCTAATCACTTCAAAAAACTCGAACAGGCATACTCAAAACAAGAGCTTGATAAAATTCTGGCATTAAAGAAAACTAACTTCGTTCAATTTGCAGCTTCAGAACTTGAACCGTTGCAAATTGACGCTTATTAACATATACGTTTCTAGCTAACCCCAGAGGTTCTCTATTGGGTTCAGGTCAGGACTTATAACTGGCCAGTCCATAACAGTTACTTGGTTTTGTCTTAACCACTGCATTGTAGAGTTGGGCACGTGAATGGAGCAATTGTCTTGTTGGTATATCTATTTGTCCCCACCCAGCAACTTTCCAAATGGAAGTAACTGTATTTCAATCGTTTTCTGGTAATCTTCGTATCATTGACGACCTTTCAAGAAAGCAATATCGGTTGTTCCATTATAAGGAAATACTCCCCACACCATGAGTGCACCCCTCCCTGTTGTCTGGTGAAAAAAGTTCGTGGTTCCTTGCGAATATCGTGTCAGTAATATACCCAACCACCAATATAAATTAAATTTCTTTTCATCACTGAAAAAAAAACACTCAACTATTCATCTGCCCAATTCACGTGATTTCAGCCCCACTAAACACGAGGGTCTTTATGCCGTTTTGTAAACTTTGGCGAACGACGTAATTTGCGATAATCAAAAAATGTAATTGCCTGCAGCAGTCGATGGACCATAAATTTTGATATTGGAACGCTTACTTCTTTAGAAACTAACCATACAGACAGGTTCTGGGTTGAAACTAATCTGAAAATCTCCCTGTTTAGCCGGATAGTTGTTGCTTTTTGGTAATCCAAAACGGGATTTTGTTTCAAAATTGTCACCTTTTGACAGAATTCGGTAAATACTAACCCTACTGTGTCCAATATTTCTTGAAATGTCCGCACATTTCTATCCACGAGCCTTTAAACGATAAATCTGCAAAATTTCGTCTTTGGAAAACTGTACATTGCGAGGCACCTTTGCGATCAGTAGGAAACAGAAAGACAGATTCCCTTTTATCTCAGGAAATACTTGAGTCACAAGTATTGGATTATGAAATTTTTGATTATTAAACTATCCTTTGATTACGAAAATTTTGGATATCAGTATTTAAATCAGCTTTTAACACCGGTTGTCAATATATTTTTAGGACACCATTTAAAAAAAATTAAATCTATGACTGTTAAGAGTTGTTTGAGTATTTTAATATTTTTATTTAATCATTATATATTTGCATAGTTTATTTCGTCTTTCTTACTCGTTCAGGTAGCTCTTAAATCCAAAAGTATGGTTGTCTGTAAACTTTTAGTAAGCACTTTAATGTAAAGAGTTTATTTTGATAGTGTAGTTGTTATGTTTGATTTTTTTAAAGCGGTGAATATTATGTGGACAAATATTTCTATGTTCTATAATTATTCCGTAATTCTGAAATTGTTAAAATTATCGGAAATTCGTAGGGAAAACTGGATTTGTTTAGATTTAGTCAGATTAAGATGTTATTTTTGGAACAATTTTACTTGTTTATGGAAATTTAAATTATATCATATTCTGCTAAATTTTCGAAAGTTTTATCTCATTGTTTTCTTACCATATTTTGTAGTTAGAATGACCTGAATTTGCGACGTTACTTTCTGGGAAAACTCCAAAACTGAAACTTTCTTCCAGCATATGAATCATTGAAGGACACGTTTGTGATGCCTAAAAACAACTGCGAATAAAGAAAAGCTAAATTATGGTAGAGTTTACAATTTTAACCAAAAATAAGTTGATATTGTGACAATAAAGAAAGTCTGAACACTAAGTATCGATCAAATGTTTTGAGATGATTTTCTGGAAATGAGATTAAATTGCGCAGCACAATTTACAGACACTTTAGTAAAATTGTTTATTTTTGTTACATGGAGAATTTCTTAAGCATTTTCAGTTTTATCTCTCACATTATTTTTTGGTGTGTTTCTGGAAAAATAAACAGTGGGTGTTTTCGTTATTAATGTAGTTTCGTTTAGTGGCGCCCTGAAGAGGAAAAACCCTTCATATTTGCAACGTGCAAGAAACGAAATATTCTGTGAACATTATATTTTTCTAAAATGTCTTAAAGTCTAGTCTTTCGTCCACTCGAAGAGGTAGGAAAACTTTAACAAAATTCCAGCAGCTTTGTGAAAAGAAATCACAAAGAAACCATGGAAACTCGCATGTTACCCCAACTCTAAGACCTTTTCTCAGCCAGTGAAGAATAGCTTTTTATGAATTATTTATCTTCTGGTCATAAAGCCAAAAGAATTCAGTGGCGCACCCAGGATTTCGGTCTGGGGGGGGGGGGGTAGTGCATTTTGGAGGTCTGCACGGTCCCGGACTTCGCGGCTTCGCCCGAGGCCCGTACCCTGCAAAATGAAGGTAAACTTTAAAACAGGCCGGGCCTGCAGATTTTTGATAGGCCGTCCCGGGCCGGGCCGATTGACAAAATAACCGAGCCGGAATAAAATTTAATGGGCCCGCGGGTCGGGTATGGGACTTGTACCCGTGAGCCGTGATGATTTCTAGATTTTTATTTGTTGAAACTTCAGTTGTTTTCATACATCGTCAAAATAAAAATATTCGAAAGATATACATTTAACACTCTTTTTTTTCGTCTTTGAATGAAAATCAGTTCATCACTGTCACTATCACTACCAATTTAAAAATTAATTTTACGTTTAACTGTCCCGATATAAAATTTAAACGAAGCCGGTAAAATGTGATGATAACGTTCGCGAGAATAAGTATAAATCGACTTCATGAAGTGACGTTAGTTTAGAAACATCATCAATAGAGTAATATATCATGTCAAGCGTAGAGATCGGCATCGGATGTTTACATCGTGTCTGAGTCCAAGTTTTATTGTTTTAGCAGACTCGGGCCGAGCCGAGATCAGGCTTAAATTCTTTTATATACAGTCGAGCCGGGTCGGAACTGGACTTATTTGTGCCCAATCAGTTTGCTTTGTCAAAATAGTAATAGAAATAATAAGATGCTGTTAACGGATTCAGTGAAAATATGCCTTAAGTGATTCTCAAATTCCCAGTTTAACAACATGAAACTCTCAAAACATTTTTGGACTTTTATTTTTAACTGTAAAGGCATAAAATTAACAGGTCTGACTTTTGAAGCGATTTGGAATCGAGATTTGTTTTCAATTCTTTGATAAATAAATAACCTATTGAGATATTAGTATTCCTTTCTTGTGACGATAGGTTTTTCTCCTTTACCGTACTATCGCGTCCGGAAATTTAATTCAAAACGCCAATTCTGATAGTACTTTCTGAAAGATTTTTTGCATTTGTCAGAAAAAGGAAAACGCTATTCGATTACATAGATTTTGAATAAGAACACCTGTCAATTTTATGCATTCCTGAAGAAAATTGATTTCATAAATGTGTCAGAAAGTAGTGCCATTCGATTTGAGAAGAGCCTTAATAAATTACGATAAAATATTTTCAAAAATCTACTTTTTTATACAGCTTAAAAGTTATGATTTTTTAACCCTCTTTTCCTCTTTTATTCTAAACTATATTAATTGTTAGATTGAATCTTTATTTGAAGGCTGAAAAATCTGAGTAATCATTAATGTTGCTATTCTGTTTTTTTCTGTCTTGTAAGCATAAGTTAAAATATATTGTAAAATGTCTCCAAAAATACGTATGTAATATTCTTTAAAAGAATCTTAATTTTATGTTGAGTAAAATCGGAATTTTTTAATACAAATTGAGCGAACTGGATAGGCCATGATTTAACTGATTTTGTTACTGGCCGGGTCGGGCCTGTTTTATTTGATTTTTGTACTTGTCGGGCCAAACTTTTAACTTTTGCAACGGGCAAGATAGGTTTCGTTCGGGCCTGGCCTCAAAATTCTGGCCTGTGCAGACCTCTAGTGCATTTGCATGACACTCACGAGTCGGTGATCAAGTGACCATCTGCATTTGCGCACTGCAACAGTAGCTGAAATTTACTATAATCACTTCTGATATCCATCAGTGATACAAAATTTGTTAATTATTTATGGATATGTGCAGATTTTTTCCTTTTTTCCTTTATACTTTACGATTACTGAAAAATGTTACAAAAATGCTTTATTTTACGATATAAAGCTGACATATTCTGTAATATAATATTTTATGTAATGTAATATAGTACGGTATTCGTTGTAGTGCAGCAATGTAATGAAATTACGATGACTGCTCTTGTGCGTCTCTGCTTCATCATCAGTAATTCGATATCGTTTGAATTTGAACATATGCTAAAACGTATATTATTTATCATAAATGAACAGAATGAAACATTTTGTGAAGAAAACAGAGGAATATAATTTTATAATAAAATAGTTAGTCTGTATAAATAGAACTTTGATATGAACGACAGAAAATGTTATCTACTTATTTATTTTTCAGTATCAACGGTTTTTTGCCGCTGTGTATTTACAGGGGGAAAACTACTCTTCTGTTAATTAATTAATATTATGAACATTCAATTCATTTTTAAAACTTTTTTTTAATTAAAAAAAGAAAAGAAAAAAAAAGTGCCCTGTTAAACTGATGGCATTGACCTCACGGGGCTATTCACACTGATTGCGTATATTATACTCTTATTTCAAAGAATAATTCTGCATGATATTCCCATTTAGCTAAATTAAGGGGGGGGGGGTTAAGTCCCCAATTCTCACCCTTTATACTTAACCAATGAACTTCCAAATCTAATATCAGAATAAACAGGTATACCAAATTTGCAGCAAATCAGATAATTCTGCATGAAAAATCCATTTATATAAATTAAGGGGGAGGGATTAGTCCCTATTCCCTCCCCCTTTATACCTAACCAATGAACTCCCAAAACTAATCAGGAAAGCGCCTTATCAGAATGAACCTATATTCAAAATTTGAAGTAAATCGGATATTTCTATCAAGAGTTATCGCGTTACGTACATACATACTTACGTACATACAGAACCTGTGGGCACATTAGCTCTCAGGCTTTGATCGCTTGTGAGCTAACAAATAAAGAGAAAACTGTCCAGTTAAACTGAGGGCATTGAGCTCACAGGCTATTCACACTAATTGTATATTATACTCTTATTTCAAAAAATTTGAAATAAACCCTCGAAAAATAAAGAAATTGACAATATATTAACAAGGGGATCATCCCCCGTACCCCCTTATAATTAACTAATGAACCCCCAAAACTAATCAGGGAAGCGCCTTATCACAATGAATCTATAAACAAAATTTGAAGCAAAGCGGTTAGTTCTATCAAGAGTTATCGCGTTACGTACATACAGAACCGGCGGCCATTAGCTCTCAGGCTTTGATAGCCTGTGAGCTAAAAACCGTTAACATGACAATTTACATCTATTGTGAATAGGAAAACAAGTCAGTTTTATAATATGGAGTCTTTTTTGGCTTGGATACAATGGATATAAAAACAGTAAAAAATGCTAAGACGGAATTGCAATAAATCGGTGAGAAATTCCCCGTTTTCGTCTTAGCTGGTAAACTGTAAAGGTGTTTCTTTCGATGGGACCATGGAATGTTTGTGATTAAGATAATATTCCGTTATAGACAGGTTTCATTTACACTAGTTGAACTCTATACGTAAAACTTGTGTAAATACTGTTTAACTTGTGTAAATGAAACTTGTTTATAACGTAATATTGTCTTGATCGCAAACATTCCATTGTCTCAGCAAAAGAAACACCTCGAAAGTTTACCTGCTAAAACAAAAAGCTGTATAAAATGGAATTCTTCACCGATTTATTGCAATTTTGTCTTAGCATTTTTTATTTTTGTTTGTGTCCATGATTCAGTAAATTAGTACCTTGTTCGGCACAGGAGGGAGGGGCAGACCGCGGGATATGCCCTCTCTTGGCTATTAATAAATTTGAAACTTTATGCTTACGAATATACTAGTGTAATTATCCTTAGAAAGAAATTAATATGTATGCTTACCATGCTAGTGATGAAGTGCTGGTGAATTATTCTAATCTTAGATGATTTTCTCGAGCTTTGATGATATAAATTCTCCAAATATAAAATTTAAAACTATGGCTATTTTTTTATACGTTGAGTTAAATGTTTTAACCCGAATGATGCTAAAAAAAGTGTATAACCAGAATTACTAATAAAATAGAGATGCATTTCGCCAGCCCCTCCACCACTCATATTTTTTTGAAAATATTACCAATATTATGAATTTCGAAAATATTACCGTTTATACCTCGTTTGTACTAGAGTAATAAAAATTTTTTAGTGTGTGTGTGGAAGGGGGGGGGGTGAAGAAACGGCCAGTCCTTGCCCGTACTAGCCCGCTTGTCCACCCCTCCCACTTCAATGTTTTAGAAAATGGATAGTGCCAATCAGTTATACCCCGTTTGTACCAACAATCTTTTCGTTTGCACCTCATTTGTACTAGAGTAATAAAAATATTTTAGTGTGGGGCTGTCATTTCTCCAGCTCCCCCCCCCCCCAACCTCAATGTTTTACAAAACGGATAGTGCCAAACGTTTATACCTGTTTGTACCAACAATCATTTCGTTTGTACCTCATTTGTACTAGGGTAATAAAAGGTTTTTAGTAGGGAGGGGGGGGCTGGAGAAAAGGCAGCTCCCCAACTCAATGTTTTACGAAATGGATAGTGCCAATCGTTTATACCTCGTTTGTACCAATAATCTGTTCGTTTGTACCTCATTTGTACTAAAGTAATAAAAGATTTTAATGTAGGGCTGCCGCTTCTCCACCCCTCCCACTTCAATGTTTTAGAAAATGGATAGTGCCAATCAGTTATACCCCGTTTGTACCAACAATCTTTTCGTTTGCACCTCATTTGTACTAGAGTAATAAAAAGATTTTAGTGTGGGGCTGTCATTTCTCCAGCTCCCCCCCCCAACTTCAATGTTTTACAAAATGGATAGGGCCAATCGTTTATACCTCGTTTGTAACAACAATCTTTTCGTTTGCACCTCATTTGTACTAGATTAATAAAAAGATTTTAGTGTGGGACTGCCATTTCTCCAGCCCCCCCCCCCCCCACACACACACTTCAATGTTTTACAAAATGGATAGTGCCGTGCCAATCGTTTATACCTCGTTTGTACCAACAATCTTTTCGTTTGCACCTCATTTGTACTAAAGAAATAAAAAGATTTTAGTGTGGGACTGCCATTTCTCCAGCCCCCCCCCCCCCCACACACACTTCAATGTTTTACAAAATGGATAGTGCCAATCGTTTATACCTCGTTTGTACCAACAATCTTTCCGTTTGCACCTCATTTGTACTAAAGTAATAAAAAGATTTTAGTGTGGGGATGCCATTTCTCCAGCCCCCTCCTCTCCCACTTCAATCTTTTACAAAATGGATAGGGCTAGAGCTCCTATAATACTATTATAGGAGTCTTAGATAGGGCCAATCGTTTATACATCGTTTGTACCAACAATCGTTTCGTTTGTACCTCATTTGTACTAGAGTAATAAAAGGTTTTTAGTGTGGGGCTGTCATTTCTCCAGCACCCCACTTCAATGTTTTGCAAAATGGATAGTGCCAATCGTTTATCGACCTTGAATGGGTCGTATTGTCCGTTACACAGATGTACAACGTAGAAGAAATACCACCCTCTTTTGTACTTGAATCCGCTTGACCGTGCTACAAATATGGATGATGGATATGTACTCAGAACTGAGAGAATCAGAGTACCGCTATAAGTCTTTACGCTTAACGTATGTCGAAAAAGGCAAAAAAAAAATTGAGAATAAAGATAAAATGAGATACAAAGGTTTTAAACATTTTCTAAAGATCTTAAAAAAAAAAAAAAAACATTTTATAATTTTATAGAAAACTTTATATAGTTACTTCATTATTAAGTTTCAGCGTCTGGGGGGGCTTCAGCCCCCTTAGCCCCCCCCGTGGGTGCGCCAATGAAAGAATTAATTTACTATTTACTGTCCATATTACCAATTTACATTCAGACATTATCTAAAAACATGGTTAAAAAATTTCATTAAAAAAGTACCTCATTATCATAAACGTAAAAAAGTTTAAAATAAAAACCTTCACCATTGCACAAAAGTGCTTTCACTCTGGCAAGAGCATCATCGGTTGTAAGTTTCAAGCCTCTTCGCTATATATACGACTGCGGTTCGAAGAACTTCCCATATAGGCATTCAATTCTCTCTTTTTCTTTTTCTCCCCCGCCTCTACCATATCTTTTTCCAGTGGCAATCAATGACTGTGTGTACCATATCATTGCAAACGCCTTTGGATATATTAATTTCTATTGCTTCTCTTATTAGAGCATTATGTAGATTTTCGCAGTTCGCTATTTTCTGCATTATTGAATCTCTAGATAATGTCTGAATGTGAATTGGTAATATGGACAATAAATAGTAAATGTACAGACATTAACAAATGAACACATGTTTTAGAATTAATGTATTTTTTGTAGATCTTAATCTGGTAATTTTATCTGGCCTAGGAAACTCGTTTGATATTAGCACTATTGAAAACATATGCAGATTACTTAAATGAAATTAACCAATAATTAATTATCAAATAAAAATAACAAAAATATGTGACATCTCAGTCCTAAAACAAAAGTAAGTGTGAAAGCATGCTCTGAAAACTCATAAAGACGCATCTATACGTAAATGACACCAAATACTAATTTAGTCAATTATTAACTTTTTATTTTGCTAAATTTAATAAAATTAATGTTTCTTAAACTTAAATAAATATACTTAAGAGCAACAAGTATTTTATTTTACTAATTTGATCAGCAGCATATCAAACTACACCAAATTATTAAGACTGTAGACATTAATTTGGCATCACTATTAGTCTTTCACTTCCTCTTGAAAAGGGAAAGAAAGAAAGACCTTGAAAGTAAGCTTCAAAGTAATCAACATTTCTTTCAACGCATAATGAATTGCAGAGTGAAATTTATGACTACTCAACTTCAAATAAATGAACAAGAACTCATCTAAATTGATAAAATGTTATTATGTGTAATAGATTAAAGACATTCGAACAATAATTATAAACATTATTATTTCAATTGCGTTCTTACGCTCAGACTTTGCAATGTGTAATTTTCCACTGACGTATGCAAAATTTCCAATGATGCAATCATAAAATCTGAACTTATTACTTTTGACTTTAATTTCGTCAGTCTTCTACAAAATGTAAACGCGAAAACACGTAGAGCGAATAAGCTCTAAAATGTCATCTAATATAATCTAAATTTAATTGTTAAATATTAATACTTGTAATGTCCATGTGCTGTAATTTAGTGAATATATAAATAATCAAGATCGTGAAATATGTGAATTTATTCAGCCTCATACTAATTAAATAATTAGTTTTTCAGCATAAACCTATTGTGCGTTCAGAGCCACTGGATTATACTTATACCTTGGATTATTTAACTGGGGATAACTATTACTAATCAGAAGTAAGATGCACCTTCAGAAAAGGTAAGAAAATTATGTCTTATCCTTTTTTATCTTCGTGAGACACCATACGCGCTCGTTCGACCTCCTCCTTCAAAGATTATAGAGACTGAAAAATTGTCTCAGAAGGAAGGTGAGATTTTTAAAATTTAAAAACTGAAAACATTTACAAAGCATATAGAAATCAATTAGAACTAATTCGAAAGAACGAAAATAAATATAAGAATCTTTATAGAACTAATTAAATAAAACTTAATAAAAACAATAAAGAAAAATCAATCGAAGAAATGGCTTTCTCAAAAGAAACAAAGATAATTGAAAAATTAAACCAAAATAACTACTCCATATGGAAATTTAAGGTCCAAATGTTATTAATAAAAGAAGATTTATCAAAATTAATAACAGAAGAACCGCCAAACCCAATAACACCTGATTGGCAAATGAGGACAAGAAAGCAAGGGTCATAATTAACTTAAGTCTTGAGGACTCACAAATCGTTCATATAAGAAATTTAAACACGTCAAAGGAGACGTGGGACACATTAAAAAACATTCATGAAAGACGCAATCTGTCAAGTAAACTTTATTTACTCAGAAAATTATATGGAGCTAAATTACAAGAAAACGGAAACATGCAGCGTCACATAACAAACATTCTTGAAACCATCGATAAACTCTCCGCAATTGGAGAAAATATTAGTGACTCGCATATATCAGCACTATTACTGTGTTCACTTCCACCTAGCTACAACACACTCATAACGGCTCTGGAAGCCAGGCCGGAAAATGAATTAACAACAGATTATATTAAAAATAAACTTGTCGACGGATATACTAAACGAGTAGAAAACTCGGAACCAATCGAAAATTCGGCAAAACGTTTAAAACACAGAAAAAGTTTGTAAATAATGATTACAAAAATCATAATAAATATTGCACGTACTGTAAGCAAAATAATCATAACTATAAAGAATGCTGGCACTTAAAAAACAGAAATTCACAAAAAGCTACACCAAAACAAACATTTAAACCAAAGAAGTTTACATCGTCGCTCTGCTTCGAAAACACAATCGGTAATAGTGAAAATGATAGGTACGAAACGAAAGAAAAAATAAATAAAAACGTACAAATAAATCATAACAAAAATCAAGATGCAGCATTTATAATCGAAAAGCCCGGAAAACCAACCTGGATTATTGATTTTGGAGCATCTTCCCATATTGCGAACAGCAAAGAAATATTTACTGAAATAAACAACACCGAACTAACATCCGTAATAATCGCGAACGGAAACACACTCAATTCCTACGGATCCGGTGAAGTTATGATTACAACAAAAACATCAAACGGGGACTCAAATAAAGTAAAATTAAAAAACGTGTTAAATATTCCAGATTTGGAAACAAACTTAATTTCTGTGAGTAAAGCAACTCACACGGTTACAAATTAATATTTGAAGACGAAAAATGCATGCTATCCTGTAACGGCAAAACGTATCTGGAAGCGAAAAAGAAAAATAACTTATATGAGGTAATTCTCTCAGATAAAGATATCCCAAACACAGCAATTATCGTCAACGACTGCAAAAATAAAGAATGTCTAGAACTTTGGCACAAACGCCTAGGTCATAGGAATTACGAAAGTATAAAATAAATGATGAAAAACAACTTGGCCAATGGCATAAAAATAAACAACTGCTGTCATACTACACACTGTGAAACATGCATAAAGACAAAAACTACTGATGCACCATATCCGAAATTATCTGAAAATAAAACGACACAGGTACTCGACCTGATACATACAGACGTCTGTGGACCGATAAGAACAACCTCTTTAGGGGGAAAAAGGTACTTCGTCACATTTATTGACGACCACTCAAGATTTACTGTTATATATTTACTATCTCACAAAGATGAGGTCTCAGACAAAATAAAGGACTATACACAAATGGTTCACACACAATTCGGGAGATATCCCAAAGCATTCAGATCGGATAACGGGGATGAAAATATCGGTAAAAATACGGAGGACTTTCATAGAAAAAGAGGTATAAAACACCAATTTAGAGTTCCACACTGCCCAAGCCAAAACGGGATTGCTAAAAGAAAGAATAGGAGCTTGATAGAAATGACCCGAGCTATGCTCTCAGAAGCTGGGTTACCCCACAGATTCTGGGGTGAAGCAATAAATACAGCAACACATCTCCAAAACAGACTACCAACAAAGGCTACAAATAAAACTCTGTACGAAATTTGGTTCGAGAGAAAACCAAACTTACATTACCTTCGAGTATTTGGCTGTAAAGCTTATATATACATAAATAAGACACATAGAGGAAAATTAGATAACACAGCCAGGGAAGGAATATTCATGGGATATGATAACCACTCAAAGGGTTACAGAGTATTTACTAAAAATAATGAAATCATAATCGGGAGAACTGTAAAATTCCTAGAGAATAACACACACATTCTGAATGAAGAAAATAATGAACCAGAATGCCTGCTTGATAACAAAAATTACATTGAAACGGAAATAAACAATACACAACAAACACAAGCAGAACCCGATCAAAACATTCCTACATTAAGAAGGTCAGAAAGGACAAACAGGGGAGTTCCACCCAATAGATATACATCCGACAGTTATATCTGTATAGTAAAAAACGATGAAATAGTAGAACCGAAAAATTGGAAAGAAATCAATGAAATAAAAAATCCTAGAGAAAAAGAAAATTGGCTCAAAGCCACAAATGCGGAAATAGAAGCGCTGATGAAAAATAAAACATGGGAACTGGTAGAACCACCCCCAAATAGAAAAATAAAAGGATCAAAATGGATCTTTAAAAGAAAAGTCGATAGCTCAGGAAAATCACCCATATATAAAGCAAGATTAGTTGCTAAAGGATTTAGCCAGAAATTTGGTGAAAATTATGATGAAACATTTGCACCAGTAGTGCAACATACCACCATTCGTGCATTTTTAACCGCAGCCGCTTACAAAAATCTAGATGTACACCATATTGATATAAACGTGGCATTCCTTCATGGAAATTTACAAGAGGAAATCTACATGCAACAACCAGAGGGTTACATAGATAAAAACTCTAATTATAAAGTTTGTAAACTAAACAAGACCATATATGGTCTCAAACAGGCAGCAAGAGCCTGGCACATGAAAATAGAAACTTCATTAAAAGCACTTAATTTCACGCAAAGCACAGCCGATACATGCTTATTCATAAGAAACGAAAAAGAAAATTTCACATACGTAATAATCTATGCAGACGATATTCTTATAGCAAGTAAACCGGAAATAATAAAAGAAATCGTAAAAACGTTAAACGAAGAGTATGAATTGAAAAACTTAGGACAAATAAAGAGATACTTAGGAACCAAAATAGAAAAAATACCGGACGGTTACGCACTAAACCAAAAATCAAAAATTGAAGAATTAGCTAAGAAATTTAATCTTGAAAATGCAAAACCATACGGTACACCAATGGAACCCGGTTTTAATAAAATAGAAGATGACGAAAATTTGTTACCAAATAACACAGAAGATCGCAAAGCCATAGGCTCACTTCTTTACATCGCGACAGTTACTAGACCAGACATACCAGCACCAGTCAACATCCTTAGCAGACGTAATGAAGCACCGCGAAACAAGGACTGGAATGCAGTAAAGAGAATAATCAAATATTTACACTGTACGAAAAACTTAAATTTAGTTTTAAATACTAAAAAGAAACCAATATTAGAAGTTTATACCGACTCCGATTGTGCAGGAGATACAGAAACGAGAAAATCAACTTCTGGCAGTATTTACATGTTGGGAGACAATCCAATACAGTGGATCACAAAAAGGCAGACATATATTGCCTTATCATCTGCTGAAGCAGAATATATAGCTGCAGCAAACGCTTGTCAAGAAACTTTATGGTTAATTAAATTATTGGAAGATTTAGGATTAACTCAAGATAAACCGATTATAATGCATGAAGACAACCAAAGTTGCATAAAGATGATACACAACGAAAAGTTTGATAAGCGTACCAAACACATAGACGTCAAATTTCACGCCATAAAACAGCTTAGAGAAGAAGGAATCATAGAATTAAAATATTGTCCTACAGATCAGATGATAGCAGACGCGTTAACCAAGCCCATACCCAAACCTGCACTGGAAAGACATGGAAAATCAATGAAACTATTTCAGATCAATTCCTCGGAGAAGCTTAAGGGGGAATATTAGAAATATTAACCTCATCCGAGCAATTTATTTACAGAAAAACCGCTCTTTCACTTCCTCTTGAAAAGGGAAAGAAAGAAAGACCTTGAAAGTAAGCTTCAAAGTGATCAACATTTCTTTCAACGCATAATGAATTGTTGAGTGAAATTTATGACTACTCAACTTCAGATAAATGTTCAAGAACTCATCTAAATTGATAAACTGTTATTATGTGTAATAGATTAAAGACATTCGAACAATAATTATAAACATTATTATTTCAATTGCGTTCTTACGCTCAGACTTTGCAATATGTAATTTTCCACTGACGTATGCGAAATTTCCAATGATGCAATCATAAACTCTGAACTTATTACTTTTGACTTTAATTTCGTCAGTCCTCTACAAAATGTAAACGCGAAAACACGTAGAAAGAATAAGCTCTAAAATGTCATCTAATATAATCTAAATTTAATTGTTAAATATTAATACTTGTAATGTCCATGTGCTGTAATTTAGTGAATATATAAATAATCAAGATCGTGAAATATGTGAATTTATTCAGCCTCATACTAATTAAATAATTAGTTTTTCAGCATAAACCTATTGTGCGTTCAGAGCCACTGGATTATACTTATACCTTGGATTATTTAACTGTGGATTACTATTACTAATCAGAAGTAAGATGCACCTTTAGAAAAGGTAAGAAAATTATATCTTATCCTTTTTAATCTTCGTGAGACACCATCCGCGCTCGTTCAACCTTCTCCTTCAATCACTTTGCTTTATGTTTATATATATCTATATATACTTATGTATGTATCTATATACACACACACACATATATATGTATGTGTGTGTGTTTGCGTATCTATGAAAATCTTCAGAACGATTTCAATCTGATGTGGATCTGTAGTTTTGTTAGATAATTATTAATACATAAATTAACAATATCTATTATAGTTGATGAATAATCAGACCGGTATACAATTCGCAAACTCTGTTCTAAAACGTAAAATAGTCCGGTTTTGTGGTCTACATGATAATATCATATTCTCAATATTTCTTTCAAAAATTAGATTTTAACCTATTACAAAATTTCTATTTTCATGAAAATGAAAAAAAAATTAAAAAACATTAAATAATAATGTAGTGAAAAAGGACTCATTATAAAAGCACGAGAAAGAGTGATTCACTGTCATAACAAGCAGATAATAAAAATTGATCATTCAGTTTTATTGTTTTTGCTTTGAATAACTTACATACAACTGCACTCAAGCGAATATTTGAAGAGTACAAAATAGATCTGTTCGCTTAATCATCATTACTCAAGTGCTGAAAATAGAAGTTTTAATGTCATTCATATGGAAGAAAAATCTTTTTCAACAAGTTTAAAGCCATGAAAGTACTTGTAAAAATTATCCGTATTTCGACAAAATAGATGAATAACTTTCGTAATCCGAAAAAAATATGTAGTAAAAGTTACTTTTGTAAAAGTTAATACTTAAAAAAAAAAAAAAAAAGTGCATCGGATAAAAATAAATCACAAACCTCTTTCTATATCAACACAAAATGTATGATTTAAAAAAATATATATACATATATATATATATACATATATATATATATATATATTTAAATACACCAGTTTTTTTATGCTTAAAGAAAAATAAAATTGAAGAAATTGAAGAAAAATAAAATGTTGACATTATTGTTAATATAAATATTAACTGTTGTTTTTTTTAATCTATTAAATTCAGTGTTTTTGAACACAACATGGGAATAGATGGGAATAGCTATTGTCATACTGGTATGAAAAAAAAATTTCTCTTTTGTTTTTTTTGATCGAGTATCATGCTTAAAATACTGAATACATTTTTAAAAGACCTGTGAGAGATGGTACCCAACGTAAAATTTCTGCTGTTTTCTGGTTGGGTGCAGAATTTTATGATAAACAATCGGAAAAATAATTTTTTAACAAGTAGGTGAAAAATATCAGTAAAATCTACACGATTTTCGCAGGTTTGTAATGAGAAATTTCAATCATTATTAATGATTTACTTCAGAAACATAATAGTTTTACACATAAAATAGTCCTCCACAAAACATTTGGATATTTGGGAAGAATATATGGACATGATAATGTACTAGTACATTCTATAGGCATTGAGAACAGGGTTCCCAGCAAATACTAAAATTTTATTTTGAATACCACATTCTTCATAAAATGTTATTTGCCTGATTTAATCATAAAAATTCTGCAGCCAAAAATGGCTACTATTTCGCTTCAAAAATAGTGGTATTTAAAATGAAATTTTAGTACTTCCTTGGCAGCATTGAGTGAGAAGTACAGTTCTCATTATCGTTCAGTTTGAAAACAAAATATAAATGTTTTTTAAACATATGTATGAATTTTAATTTTATATAAATTCTGATATCTGAATACCTTGATTAAAATACAATTACTGAAAGATGATAAAATATGTAATTTGCTTCAAATGTTTTGCAGAAGCTACAAGATTTTTTTTAAATACAAGCTGCGTTCCGTCACCTGTTTTTAGATACGACTATTTCTGAATATTAATCTTCTAAATATGTTATTTGATCAGAGAACTCTGCGATTAAATAAGACGAATATTACTGTTCGGGAACAATGGTGATAAAAAAAAAAGAACCGCTACGCAGTCTGATATATAGATCTAATATAATTTAATACATTCTAATAAATATCATTCTTAGAAGGATTGATCACATACCTTGCCAATTGTTTAAAAATAATCTATTTGTTACGAAGTAATTTTCTTCGTCTTGGGTCTATTAATTAATTATCTTAAATTTTATTCATGAAAAAAATACTCTGTTCAAAAATAACTCTCTACTGGCCACGCTAAGCAATGCCCAAGAGAAAAAAAAAATCAATATTTTCCTTTTTTTTTGGTCTTATTTTATGAAAACGAAATAAAGATTATAAGATATATTTTTTAATAATTATAGCTTTTACCCCTTTCTACTTCCTTTTATAATAATATTTTTGCTGCTATTTAATTTTTAAACATTTTAAAAGAATTCATCAAAGAAATTAGCTTTAAATGTATTTTTACCCTCTTTCTTAATATTTTTATCATAATATTTTTGCTGTCATTTAATTTTTAAACATTTTAGAAGAATTTATCAAAGAAAGTTTATTTAAATGTGATTTTACCCCCTTTCTTCTCCCTTTTTATAATAATATTTTTGCTGCCATTAAATCTTTTTATATTTTAGAAGAATTTATCAAAGACATTTTCTTTAACTGTGATTTTACTCCTCTCTTCATCTTTTTTATGATAATATTTTTGCTGCCATTTAATTTTTAATCAATTTTAAAAGAAATTGTCAAAGAAATTTTCTTTAAATGTATATATAAAAAAGATTTTATATAAGCCGAAACATAATAACTAAACTTATATTTTTATATGACATAAGAAATATTAATTAAACTTTCAAAGTCAATGTAATATTGCAAAAGTGAATAAGATTTATGCTTCCTTTTTTATATTTAAATTTTTTCATCGCTCATTTTTATGGAAAATTCTAATGCAGTTATCTTTAAAATTTAAAATTAACAATAGATGAAGATTCAAATAAAATATAGCATAAAAACAATATTTTCTTAAGAAAAATAATTTTTTTTACTAGATCGATTTTTGAAGCATGAATGTCACCATAGAACAAGAAGGACAATGGAGGATTGAAGTAAAACATGACAACATATTTGTTTCACATATTTTTAGTAACTTTTATAACATATCTGTTTACGCAGATATCACTTTACTGGTAATTTTTTAATGTACTTTAAAAAAATTTATAAATACTTTTTTTCTTTCGTATGATGTTTTATGTAAATGATGGTAAATAAAAATTACTTAAAATTATGTGTGAACATAGGTGTAGCGTATTTTGGCGGGGGTGTCTTTCCCCCCTCCCCATCATTACGAGCACAAAATTTTTAGGAAGTGATACAGTCAATAAAATAATTGCTTTCCATAGATTCTAAATCGAAAAGAAAATTATCGAGACAAGTAACTACTATTACTTTCATCTTCCATGTGTTCATTTTTGTACCGGCTCACACAGATCTTCGATTTCTTCAAAATAAGGTTAGATTCCGAAGTTTGCTGGTTCGAACACGCACAAACAATGTGAGTGGGCAATGGTTTTAGAGTATGGTAGCGAGAATTTTGGATTGTTTTCCCTTAGAAAGTCCTGTCTGAAGGTAATTTGTCTTTTGCAATACAAATAAAATATGATTTTTGCTTTTTTGGCTAATTAATACAACATCAGACATAGAGCGAATTCCCCCTACTCTACTGCATTTCAAGACTTTAACACATTCTGATTGCAGCAATTCCAAAATCCGAGATAACTTGGTCTAACTAACGTAGTCTGAGCATAGTATTTATCTTTATTGATATAAAGAATAATAGCTTGTAGTTACAATTAAAATGAACTGTTTTTGATTACTATTGTTTTGTACAGTCGCTGAAAATGTCTATGCAAGGTAATTATGTGTATTATAGGAGAGTGTCGTACACGGCGAAACAGGCACTTTTAAAACGAAGTTTGTATTTGTACCGCTAGATTTTGCGCTCTTCAGCTTTGTCTGGGGTACTCGTCGACCACATTGCAAATATGGATACTTCGTTTAAATGTTACAAAAAGAAAGCACATTTTTGACCTGAAAGCTACCCACTTAACTCGGTTAGAGATCGCATATCTTAAACAAAACTGTGTGTAATATTTCAGTTCGAATATCTTACAGATGTTGCAGCTGCACTATTTTTCCATTTAACTACAAAGATTAAACTCTTATAAAGCCGAAGGTAGAAGTACATAATTTGTTACCCCAACAAATCGACGCCCTAT
Source organism: Maratus michaelseni (assembly GCA_963931845.1). Classification (NCBI taxonomy): domain Eukaryota; kingdom Metazoa; phylum Arthropoda; class Arachnida; order Araneae; family Salticidae; genus Maratus; species Maratus michaelseni. The sequence continues at coordinate 30,531,936 of OZ007587.1, forward strand.
ACAATGGGGCATGGAGTGGTAGTACTCAGTGAAACAGTGTCCAACTGTGCAGAATTACAATTCTACTTGTTCTATAATGGATAATATGCATTATTATTATTTTAATATTATTTATGTTTTTGGGGGATGGACACCCATAGATAGGAAAAATGTTTCTCACCTTATCCACCACATAACAGCAACAAGCTCTAGTCACTCGATTTATTAGTTTTTAAACCCTTTTTATAATGCAACCATTGATACATGGATGCTCAGAAATCTCCACGGCATATACCAGATTGTTGAATGTGTCATTGAAACAAATAACAAATCAGCTTTTTCTCACTGTGTACCGAACACAGTGAGATGAATGCTATTTTTACATTAAAGTTATGTTGTTCCATTTTCTATTCATGTTTATTAGTAAATCTGGCATACCAAATGCTTCCTTTAAGCAAATTTATATATTTAATGGATAAAATTTCTTCCAGACCGTTATATCTATTTTTTAAATGATGTTTTATAAAAATCTGAGTCACCGTGTACGATTCTCCTCTACACCATGAAAAGAGGTTTATAGTACATCAATATCAATAAAAATAAAAAGCACTACTCAGCTGCATGGTTTATAAAGATCGTTTCTACTGCGATATTTGATTTGCAGTCCTTTTAAGCTTTTAAAGAAAAATTAAAACTTATTACTTTTTTTAAAGGAAATTCTAATGTCTTGATGGCAAAATATTACTTTTATAATAAGAATTCATCTATCTATAATTATGGAGGTTTGACAATATGACAATATTACATACAAATGTGTTTATTAAATTTAAATTAATATTAAAATTAAATCCACAGTGTTAACTCAGAATTTTGTGAATAAATATTGTCTTACAACATCAGAAATTTCTTTCATTTCTTTTTTCAAAAATTAATTCAAGGGGGATAAGGTATCCCCTTGAAAATTATCACGTTAGAAATTGGACGAGAATGATTCCAATTTTTTTTTTTGGAACAGCCCTGTATATGAATATAATTGTATTATAAATACCCTACAAAATGAATTAAAACTTATTTCAGCTAGAAAACACGTAACATAGTTGAAAATGCACTTTCAGAAAATTCTTGATCAAAAGCCGAAATTTATTGGAATTATTTTGACAGTTCAGTATATATTATTTATAGAATTTGAAACACCAAAATAGGTGCTAAGTTTTTGTTAAGTTTAAAAATGCATCACACAATTTAATATTCGCTTTTAACAATTGTCGCATATAGGTGATATTGTAAATTAATTCTATTCTGCAGCCCTGTAAAAGAGCATTAAATGTTACATGCACCATTCACTATAGAGAAGACATTATGCACCTCAACAACGCATAGAAATTTGGTTGAAAGTATTATAGCATCCTTAAAAAACCCACTTAAAATAATTACTGCTAGCAGACAATAATGTAATAGAATTCTTTTGTATGTTACTGTATCAATCATAAAGGATAAGCTTACAATTTTCACTGGAAAACATCATATATCGCTTATCGGTAATGAATACAAATTTCAAAACACAAGTAGTGCAATGTAATTAAAATGTACTTCAAAAAATTATCGCCTATAGGCTATAATGTATCCGACTTATTTTGAATGTCTTTATATACGAACTAAAAATGCTACTCACTCCTTTTTTAACAAGGAACATGCTGCAGTACGCGTTAATAAGGTATGTCATTTTCGTGGCAATCCAAGATTAATTACGAAGTTAGAGTGTGAACACACAGACTTAAGGCATAAATGCTTTCAACTATATTGGAAAGTGCTAAAAAATGTTATCAGCACTAATATTATATCAGTTCCCTCACGTCCCTCAAATTTCTAGTCACTCTACGCCTATGCCTGTGAAGTACTTTCCATGTATAGCAAAAAAACAAAAAAATAATAATAAATCCTTTAGAATTTGTTTAAATTCCGAAAATTTCGTTTTGCGGTAAATAACAGTTTAGGTAGATAGCATGATACTATGAATATTTCAAAGTAAGATATTTTACGTCTCTTGATGTAATTTTGATATATATATATTAGATTTCCAATACTTATTTTGTATTTTTTTATATTTTAGGAATTGAAAAGGTGCATATATGAGATTTTAATGTGCTCTTCCACGGTACTCTCCCACCTTCAGTACCGGATGCTTCAAAATGTACTCTTGGTTCTATAGATAAATCCTATTCTCACTTGTTTTTTTAAATATATATTTTTAAAATAAAGATATGAGAGATTTTACAACTGTTTTTTTTTAATTATGACAGCTTTTATAGTTTATTTTAAGCGTTCTTTATTTTACTTTAATAACACATGTACAAATCATTACATAAGGAAAATCATGCATTTGAAAATACTCAAAGCTAATAAAATGACAGAAAATCTCTTAACAAATTAATGGTTGAATTGCATATCACTGTAACTCTTATGCAAAACCAGATAATAAATAATATGTCAATATGATTGAGTATTAGCGGAAAAGTATACGTAATACATTAAAGATTTGATGACTAAAATAATGCTTTGTGTCGTGAACATCTTGTAACAAAATACTTAGTGTAAGGAACTGTGATTTTTTCTTATTTCCCACATTACTGTAAGATTAAAGAAATTCTAATCCTCTTTTCTATTTCTCTCTAAAGAATCACACGTCTCGTGTTTCTAGTTTTCCTGTAAGGTTCGGTCTCTTTGAAGATTTTTCTCCATTTATCATGTTGTATTAACAATTAGAGAAAGGATATATATACTTAAATAGTATTGAGAAAAACGTTTTTGAAATATAAATTTCACATCGCCTCTATGCACGGATACATTCATTCAAGTAATAGTATTATGTAAAATACTCAGGTACGCATAATCTAGTTACGGTTGTTTTATAATAAGAAAAATGATTTTAGGATTAGTTTACAAAAGTATTCTACAAAACTATTAATATCCAGGAATATTATCAATCATACGTTTCAAGGAAAAGTAAAAATGACACTCCTCGTGTTTCTTGTTTTCCTGTTGGTTTCTGCCTCTTTAAAGTTTATTCCATTTATCAAGTGTACTAAAATTCAAGAAGAGGCTTTATTTAAATAGCATAAAGAAAAAAAAATACAGCAGAAATTTTATATCGCCTTTGTGTTCTGACATATTTATTCAACTAATAATAATATATAAAATTGCACAGCCATAGATAATCTGGTTATACAGAGTGTGTTCGCACATTTTTAGACGACTTTCATGGTAATTACAAAACTATGATACATAAAATATTTGTTTTTTAAATGTTCAATTTCGTAACCCTTATAGTGAACTACTTTTCTACACAGTAATTGCCATGACAATAATGGCTTTTGTAGTTTTGGAAGATGTATTTTGGTCCATTCCTCTTGAACAGCTTTTCAAAGTCCATGAAGGGCTGTAGGTCGACGTTTGGACAAACGCTTTTTAAACATCCAAAAGCGCAAAATTCCATGGTTGAAACACCAAGAAATTTAGCAGGTATATCATTGAAGTGTATATCCTGATATCAGTTTCTCGTTATTTTTTTTTTCAGGAAATTAACAGTGGATTGTGATATATAGCTGTTTGCTTTATCTTGATGCAGTTCAACAGATTGATCACACTGGGATAAAAGATATGGTATTTCATGTTTGAAGATTGACAGTAAAATATGTTTCTGTTAGTATGTGGAGTTGACCTTAGTATTTTTCTCCACTCACTTTATATTTAATTTTCTGTTATATGCAAAGCCGGAAGCAATCACAAATCCTTTGATGAAACTTTCTTTAGATACATTGAATCATATTTTAAGGGTTTTTTTTTTCTCCTCATTGATGATAATAAATGGATCTCTTTTTATTTAAATAATTTAAATAGACTAAGTTTCATCCATTTTAACAGCATTTTTCCCTTTTTGACCGTATAAATGCTTCCCATAACGAGTTTTGCATTGTGTTCTACATTCAGTGATATGTCGTGCGAAAAGACGATGAACATTGTGTTTTTTGGCCTTTTAAAAATTCAAATCAGTATTAATGATTTTGTTAACAGTTGACACGACAGTAACACACGACTATGTAGATATTGTACAACATTTGTGTTCATTTGTGTTCATTTTAACGATTTAGCAACAGTCCTTTGACTAGGAGGATTTACCTTTTTCCAAAAAATATCTTACCTTTAAAATATTCGAAGAATTCCTTTCTGTTCTTGGGTACATATTTGGAACACTTTTTCCATTTGAAGCCAGGCATTCACGTTTTTCCCCAATCTTATTGACAATATTACCTACTGTGGCTTTAGATATAGAAAAAAAACATGTATTTTACATAACCGATTTTTTAATAACCGAATACGAATAATTTTCTTCGGAAAATGCAGAGATATAACCTTCCATACGTTGGTTTTTTCATAGCGCCATTTTGCATGTAAAAAAATTTCATTTGCCACACGAGAATTTATACTTTCAAAAACATATTAGGTGTAAAAAATAATACAGACTAATTTTCCTATACAGACGATTTTTTCCCCACCAAACAAATTCGTCTAAAAAATGTGCGAACATCCTCTGTATTTGTTTTTTAATAAAACAAATATGATTTTATGATTAATCCACAAACTTAATTTATAAAAATATTAATATCTATGAAATGTTTTCAGCTAAATACAATTATGAAACTACTCTACGATCACTTGAAATGCTGTTTTTCTTTGCTTAAACTGTAGTTTCCTTTTTAAAATTTAAATCTGTCATATCGCGATAGACAACTATAATAAGTAGAAAGATGAAGTTACATGTAAGGAAATTCAATTATAGGAAAATATTTCAACACATTTCAGCTTAAAGATACGAATACAATAGAAAGGAAAAAATCATGCAATACATATGTACAAGGAACATTTTAAAAACCCATTGTTATGAAATGACTACAATAGTTAGCATCTAATTGAGGAATGCGCAAGGCTTTCAAATTTTGCTATAATATGCTGCTAAGTATACACATTCCTATTCACAAACATGGCCACTTTACAAAATTGTTGTTATAAAAAAATTGTCAAGTATTTATTTTTTCGCGTCGATCCAATTATTTTTTTCTTGCGGATTCTCGATGTTTAGCATATCTTGCCAACCTTTTGGTTCATATACGGGATCGTGCCGGACTGCATATGCAGACCTGTCTTGTGGCACACCTCTATTCTGATCTTCTCGTTTGTTGTGTTTGTTGAGACGCGGATGGTGTATCTGGAGCAGTTTGGTTTGGTGTTAGATCAAATTCTACTATACTTGTGTCATTTTGTTGCGCCGGTTTGTTTGTTTCTGACATCAGCTCAATTGTGTCAACATTTTTCTCAATATTTGAATTACACATGTTATTTTCAGCGAATTTGACGTTTCTGGCTAAAATTACTCTTCCGTCCCCTGTAAATATTCTGTACGCTTTACAGCGGTTGTCATATCCCACGAACGTGCCTTTCTCAGCTCTGTCGTCTAATTTGCCGCGTTTAGATTTATGAATATATGCGTAGGCGATACACCCAAATACTTTCAAATATTTTATATTTGGTTTTGTGTTTAACCGTAGTTCGTAGGGGGTAGAGCTAATGGATTTCGATGGTAAGCGATTCTGCAAATGATTGGCTGTACATGTGGCTTCCCCCCAGAGTTTATGTGGGAGGTTAGCCTCACTTAACATGCTTCTAGTCATGTCTAAAAGTGACCTATTTTTACGCTCAGCAATCCCGTTCTGGCTCGGCAGTACGGTACTGTGTGCTGATGCTCAATACCGTTATGCTTGAGGTATTCTTCTAATTCATCGTTAACATATTCTCCGCCATTATCGGATCTGATGGCGGTTGGAAATTTTCCAAATTTGTTTTTGACGGTCGAAATGTATTCCCTTAACTTTTCATACGCTTCACTTTTTTTCGTCATTAGATAGATGACACAGAATCTGGAGTAATAATCTATGAAAGTGACAAAATAGCGTTTTCCCACTATGGTAGGAGTATTTATCGGACCACACACATCACTCTGCACTAACTCTAACCTTTTTGTGGCTCTATATGCGACCGATTTTGGAAATGGGGTATCGTTTGTTTTGGATTTAATGCATACCTCACAATAAGTGTTGTGTTTGCAGCAATTTAGGGTTATGCCATTTACAAGTTGTTTTTATACAATGGTTTTAATTGCTTCGTAACTGCTATGTCCAAGTCGCCTATGCCATAAGTCTATACATCTTGTATTTGTACAATTGTGCGTTATGTTCACGTAATTATTATCCCCTGGTTTATTATTATTTACCTGCACTTCATATAAGTTATTCTTCAATTTACCTTGTAGAATTATTTCCCCATTGTGTATGATGTCACACGTATCTTTATCAAACTTTACTTGACATCCGTTTTTAGTAGCCCTGCTAACTGATAGCAAGTTTGTTTCGATATCAGGTACATACAGTACGTCACGAAGTGTAATTTGCCTGTCTTGTTTTCCAGTGTTTATTACTATTTCACCTGACCCGTATGAAATTAATATATTACCATTGGCAACAGCCACATTTGTCTCATCGTTGCTGGTTATTTTCAAGAACATTTTTTTAGAATTAGCAATATGACTTGAACTTCCACTGTCAATAATAAATGTTTGTTTTTCGATTGTTCAGTCAATAACGCTACGTTTTTATTTTCAGTTTGTTTTGTATCACGCGGTTCCGCGATTTTGTCGGGTACATTTTCTTCAAAACACAAAGAAGTAGAATGATTTTTATTTTTGAACGGTTTGTTATGCTGTACTGTATGATTATTTTTCCTTTTTTGAAACCAACATTCACTGTATGAATGATTTTTCATTTTACAATACGAACAAAATTTATTGTTTCTTCTTTGATCTGTGTAGCCTAATTTACCCTGTGTTTTATAGGCTTTAAACCCATTGACTGAATTTTCCGAATTCTCGACTCTGCGAGTAGACTCATCTATAAGCTTTCCTTTAATAAAATCAGGCGTTAAATCTATTTCATTTCTCGCTTCAATCGCTGTGATCAATGTATCGTATGACGGGGGTAACGAACATAATAAAATTGCAGATTTGTGTGAATTTGAGATATCTTCTCCTATTCTTCTCCGGCCAATTTATCCACAAGTTCCAATAATTTGGTAATATGTGTTATTAAATTCCCTCCTTCATTTAGCTTTGTGCTATAAAGTTTGCGAAGGAGATGTAATTTGCTTGAAAGATTAGAACGCTCATGTATATTTTTTAAAGTAGTCCAGGTTTCTTTAGCTGTATTAAGATGCTTTATATTTATTATTTGGCTATCTTCGATGCTAAGATTTATCAAGTCTCTTGCCTTGCTGTCCTTCTTCGTCCAATCAGCGGTTATTGGATTCGGGGCTTCGTCAGTGACGACTTCAAAAAGCTCTCCACGTATCAATAGCATATCAACTTTAAATCGCCAAATTGTTCGCATTTAATTTTTCTTTAGCTGCACTATCCTTTGCGTATGCCATTATCTATCTTTTCTTTACTTTTAAGTTCTTCAAGTTAATTGAATATATTTTTTTTTCTTTTATCGGATTACCGGATTTTTCTTTATGATTTGAGGATCTATGTTTTATTTTATCTACTTAACGAGACCTCAGTCTCATAATCAAATATGTTAGAAATATTTTACCTAACATATATTAGGCGTGAGAACGGTTTACCTCTTATGTTTGGTTTATAACTTAATCATATTTCTTCACATCTTATAGAAATAAATAAGAATGACCTTACCGTTTGGTAGCTTCGTCACCTCAATATCAGTGTAATCCATTTTGAAACAACGTTGTTTGTCATTGTGTGAGTATCATTTTTCTCGTGTATCCAATGAGAAAAGAAATTATATGCTTTCACTATATAGATGACCACTGCTGTAAAAATATATATTCCGTAGTGGCGTAGTGGTGCACTATGTAGAGATATTCATCTTCACACATTAAAGAATAAGAAAGAGATTTAATATAAGATAAAATGAGAAGGACATTTTACACCCTCTTAGACGGGTGTTTTAGCAAGGAGTGAGGCAAAAAACATATATACGAATTATACGTCCTTTGCTCAAAAAGTAGGTTACATTTAAAGGTTATATACGTTATAATCATCATTATCTAAAATGGCCAATTTTGCATCATTAAAGTCAAATCAAGTGTTCATAAAATACAGAATGTCTCATTAATAAGTGTCCATCGCTGCTCAGCACAAATGTTCCGCAGATGGCGAACGAAATAAACAGTCTTTCCTAATAGGCAATAAATTCGTATCAGTACTGTCGGTTATCCAGATGTAACGGACTAGAACGGTCCAGATATAAGTTCTATGAAATGTAACTTTTTTTTCTTTATTTTTGGTTGAACAATTATCGTAATTAGGAGGCTTACTTGCGTAGCACGTGCAACATTTTTTATGTGAGTTTCTCTATACGAATCCACTGTCAAATCATGAAAAAAAAATTTTATTAGTTTGCGCATTTACTGTTAAAATTTATTTTATAGAAATGCTCATATTCCAGCAATATATAACATATTTATATTCTAATTGTACTATGTTGTTTATACTATATTTTATCAAATTTTCTAAAAATGGTGTTAAATATGGTTGAAAAACCCTGCATGCTATAAACAAAAAACATTCGAAAATTTCTTGAATGTTTTAAAGAAATAGTAAAACCTCTTATGAATATACGTGATGTTCTTGTACAAATGAACACAAATATTATACAATATTCACATAGGCGTGTGCTGCAGCAACAGAGCATTTCGTACACTTTATTTTGCAGAGGGATCCCATGTATTTCTTTTTTCTTCAATTTGTTGTTGGCTCCCTAATTGCCATCGGGTTCAAATCTTCATTGCAATAAATGAGGTAAAACGTGTTTTTTATATTCCGAAAGTTCCAGAAGTATTCGCCAAGTATTTCTTTAGATATTCGCAAAATGTGTAAAATTGAAAGCGTCCGGTGATTTTTGGTAATATAATGCATTTGTTTAGATTGTTCGCTAACAACAAAAAGTATTTTTGTATGAAAAATATCTATACGGTATTCAAATAAAGTATTTAAATTTATTAAATCTGATATTTTCATATTAGTCGCAGGCCAAAGGTTGATAGCCGAATAATTCGCACAACCTTCTTACAACAACCTTTTTTATTTTGATAATTTCAGTGGTTTAAGAGCGTAGTTCGATTACATGTTAGATTACAGTTGTTAAATTTGTATTTTATTTATATTATTATATTTATTTTAACTTTGTTATAGAATACTAGCCGAAAACAAATGGTAAACTATTTATATTGTTTTAAATGCAAAAGGGTTAATTTTTTTAATTGAGTTATACGCGATAAGAGATGGATTTAAGAAAAAAATATGCTTGGAAATTATTTTAAAACCAAAAAAAATTAGTAAATTGAGATACAGTTTTCCAACAAATTGAATTTGAAAGAACATTTTTGTCCCTATTCGACTGTGTAAAAAATTGAAATTTCACCGATGTTAGAAGTTAAAAAAATTGCAGTAAAAGCCAAATTTGTTGGTCAAGAGTTTCCAACGTCAATATGACGTCCGTGTTACTCAAGAAAAAGTTTTTGCTTTATAAAATAGATCTAAAGAAGTTTAACAAAAGACTATAAGTTAAAAATATTGTAGTAAAAGCTAAATTTGTTGCTCTATAATATAGATTTGTAATGTTTATCCTTGGCGACTGGGTGGTATGAAAAAGCATAATACATATTGTAATTTTCTTAGTAACATATTTAATCTTAGTAGCATATTTAATCTTTAAAAAATTATACGTATGAGCAGTTAACACTTTTTTTTAAATAAAAACATGTATCTGAATCATAAGTAGGGCTTTTTGACAATTTCTGTGACAGCAGCGAATCGCGATATTGTGAAAAGAACGATACAAAAGGAATCTAGTAAATATAATTATTTAAATTTAAAAATAAATGCAATGATACCTTGACGGACGTTTGACCCTGGTAATTTTTTTTTTTAAACTAATGAAGTTTTCTTTTCGACCTCTGTTAATGAATATGGATTTGGCTGACCAATCTTTTGTTCGTTTTGCACGTTAACATAGCGCCGCCATATTGTACTTTAACTAATTGGGAAGTCACATTTCGGTTAATGAAGATTTCGACTATCGAATATTATTCCAGTACAAAATAGCTTTATTAACTAAAGGTTTCACTGAATAAATTATTAAAAATTGTGTTTTCTAACGAGAAAAGCAACCCTGAAATAGATATGCGCAAAACTTCAAAACCATTTTGATGTTGATTTCTTAATTTATACATTTGGGAAATAATTTTCATCTTAATGAAGTAAGTTAGAAATCTACTAAATCAGATATAACAAGAGATTTACAAAAAACATACTTTTAGAGCTCGGGATAAAATGCTAAATGTTATATTATTTAAGGAAATCTTTGGTTTAATATTTATTCATTCTACTTATCTGATTTCAAGATTAATACTTTTAAAATGAGGTTAAGGTAATGAATTTCTGTATTAAGGTCATAAAAATTACTTATTAATCTTCTTTTCTTGGAAATATAACGATGAAATGAACTCTGAATATGAAAATGTTAAAATCTATGTGCGGAAAACAATGAATAAAAAAAAATAGAGGGATGGCATTATGCTTTCTTTTATATTTCAGAAACTACGCATCATGAAAGGTCAATGCTAAGAAATAGATTAATAGAAAGTAAATAGAGGAAAATTTTATTTAAATAATAAAAGAATCGGTAATGAAAAAGGTTATTTTTTTATATTTTGGAATATGTTAAAAAGATCACTTTCCCCCTGAAAGAGTATCAATATTGCTTTACAATTAAACGATGTTTTATAATTTGAAATTGTATATTAAAGTACATATATTTTTTATTGTATGTCTTTATTTAAATTCATAGGTAAATTTTATAAAATTCATTTTTAAAATGAAAATGTTAAGAAAATGAAGTTAGCCATAAATAAAAATGTTATTATCGACTTTTAATAATTAAATATATATATATATATATATATATATATATATATATATTAGAAAAGGGATTTTTACGATTTAAACGATTACTTTAAAAACGGCCATTGATATCCAAACGCCTGATCGTATATTAATGAAAGTGTATACTAATAACGCAAAAGATATCGTGTAAATATTTTATTAGAAAATTTATTTAAAGATCTTTTCAAATTTCAAAATTACGAACTAGCCTATTCTGAACTAATATATATTAAAAAATACAGGCGAAATTATACTATGGAATGTTTTATGCAAAATGCTTTATATTATGCCTTGATGGGTCTAAAAATAAAGATATGCGGCTTCTATAGTATCAACCTGAAAACACCGTACAACTTTTTCAGCATAAAACTTTCAAATATTCTTTCACAAATATATTTTGAAAATTACTTATTGTCACCATACAACTATTCAAATTTAAAACTATAAAAAGCATATCGAAATTTTCATTTTCATTTTCCTCCCAAATAGCTCTTTAATTAATTTGGTTCGAATTTATTTGTATTAATATTCTAATTGTTTTAAATGACCAACGTAACTAGTTTCCTCGTTTTCGACTTTTTTTTTTCGCCAAAGTAGAGGCAAGTATACATACATGCATGCACGCAAAGTTCAAAGCAATTTTACCCAAGTTCTAAAATATATCTATATCAAGTTTCGTGCAAATCGGTCAAAAGTTGTGGATTTGTATAAGGAACTAACAAACCAACAATGACTTATATATTATGCTTTATATATTATTTCTGTTGTCAACATCCATTTTTCTAAGCAAATACAAAACGCAGAACGATAAATGAGATACCATATGAAAGGATTTTGAACAGGCTTCTGACATAGTGCACTTATATATATATATCTTTAAAACATGTATTTTGATTAAAAATTAGAGTTAATTAAAAATTAAATCGGCATTGCTTTCATAAATGAAATGAAAGGATTTGTCAAATCAGTGTTGCCACAAAAATAAAATACCGCACTGCATCGTGCTGAACAATGATTACATATGAAAAAAAAAAAAAATAGTACAATAAAGATAAAGTGGGATATTGTTGCTGCACTGGTTTATTTTATATTTATGATTAAAAATCAAAATTGAAATTCAAATGCTAAATTTATTTTCCTTTATCCTATGTTTTTTTTCCAAAACAGATGATGTCATCCTCTAATGCAGTTAAAATACGATTGATATATATTTCATTTTGCCTTTCCTATCTTTGATCAGTTTTTAATGTCACTTTGATGGAATAAATGAGATGATATTCTGGCTTGACTAATGTTGTTTGTAATCCTTAATTTTTCCTTAGAAGTTTAAACCTGCAGCTAACAAATATTAGATATTGATAAAAACTAGTGTGCAGTGCGAAATCTTCGCACGGATCCACTGGTATATTATTATTTATGTTGTCAACATCTCTTTTTCTAAGTAAATACAAAACGCAGAAGGATAAATGAGATACTATATGAAAGGATTTTGAACAGGCTTCTGACATAGTACACTCATATTTCGTTAAATCCTGTTTTTGATCAAAAATTAGAGTTAATTAAAAATTAAATCGGCATTGCTTTCATAAATGAAATGAAAGGATTTGTCAAATCAGTGTTGCCACAAAAATAAAATACCGCACTATATCGTGCTGAATAATGATTACAAAAAATAAATAGTACAATAAAGATAAAGTGGGACATTGTTGATGCACGGGTTTATTTTATATTATTAATATAGATGTATGATTAAAAAAGCAAAATTGAAATTCAAATGCTCAATTCATTTTTCTTTGATCCATGTTTTTTTCCGAATTGCCTTTTAGGTAGCTTTCATTACAAAAAGCTATCTATTGCAGCCATTCGGAGGAAAGCAATTCCAAAAAATTTGGCATATTTTCGCTGATCATGACCCCCAGACCCCCAAACCACCCTCCGTTCAAATGTTGATTTATATATATAAATAATTTATTAATATATATATATATATATATATATAATAGGACGGATGGGTGGGTAGATGTTAGATTACAGATGTGTGGCGGAGTTGTCTGGAAAATACGCATGGTTAATTTTTTTTTTTTTTTTTAAGGAATGGGGCATTTTGATTTAGAACTACGTTTGTTCATACACATTTTATAATGGACTATGATTTGATACTTTTATATGCAAATTAATGTAGTTATATTTACATATTCATTAATTCATTTTAATGTATTCATATTCATTAATATTTCATAATGTTATCAATTAATTGTATTTAGATTAATGCCCACTGTGGACAATATCATATTAAATTCTAATACAATGTATACTTTCTTACATGCTAATATAATGCTTGTATTTAATTTTTAATAATTGTTCTACCCTCTCCACTTAAATCATGTGAATTTCATTTTTAACAAACTTTGTAAAAACATTAAATGTAACTAATTTATTTCAATATTTTATTAATATTAAATCCTTAGCATCTTCATTCTTATAATTTTTTATTTAAATTTGATTATAAATTAATTTACGTGATGTTGCATTTCTGCCAAAGGTATTTAATTGTAGCTATGTCATTGCTAGGTACAAATATTTATCTGTAGCATTAATCGATAATTAATAATTTCGCCATTTTACATATCATTTTTTACATAGAATTTTTCTTTAATACATTAATTACTTTTTTTATGTAATTGAATTTTATCAACATAATTTTATTCATTATTTAATTATTTATATATTTATTATTTAACTATCAGTTATCATTCTTTAGACAGTAATTGTTTTAATCTTTAACTAATAATAGTAATCAAATGCTTTTATTAAATCATAGAATATTCACTAATTTTTTCATAGATGGCAGCGCCTTATTAATTCATTTGAATACATGTATGGTGTTCTATTTTAAATTTTCTATAGTTGGAGCTGGTTCTATATATTGGTTTGTGTTTGGCTTTGCTGTACAATAATAATCCTTGGTCAATCATCTTTTAAAACTCATTTTGGCAACATGTACTGATTTTCCCCAATTCATTGCCTGAGTTATGTGGTTACTCCTGTTTGGATCATGTATTCTATCTGATAACTATTGTTTTCTTTTCCCTACCCCTTTTAATCTTGCTGTATTTTGAACTTTATGATTATATATCACAGTGTATTTCTCTTTTTTATGGGTAAGGTTTCTTTCCTTTTCAATATTGTTTTTATTTTTTTAACTTTATGATTTTTTTCACAGCTTAATTCTCTATTTTGGTGTGGTAGTCCCAAAATCATATTCTTTAGCAATGTTATAGCTAATATAATGATGAAACCACACATTTTATTTGTGGTAATTTAGGCATTTGGGACCTGAAGATTCTGTCTAAATTCTACAAATTTTATTTTTTCAATTTTTTTTTTTTTTTTTTTTTTTTTTTTTTTTTTTTTTTTTTTTACTATGTATGTAGAATATCTATACTCAGAGTGTTGGGGAAGAACAGTATTGTTGTCAATTAATTATTACATTGTAATTCATAATTTCATAGTTTTTGTTGATGTTTCGGGAATGTTTCATTAATGGTTATATATATATATCTGACATATGTCATGCTGTAACTCTCCTATTTATGAACCGCTTTGGATGTTAATAGGATATACCAAGGTCTCGACTGAGTTCGTTGGCCAGCTTCATCCGCCATTTTGTTTTAAATGGCGGCCATTTAAAATTTTTAAAATTTTTAAAAATTCAAAAAGGTGTACAAAAAATTATAAATTGATAATATATACATATATTGTTATATATATATATATATATATAAACATTTGAACGGAGGGTGGTTTTCGAGTCTGGGGTCATGATCGGTGAAAATATACCAAAATTTTTTGGAATTGCTTTCCTTCTGTCGACTGCAATAGGTAGCTTTTTGTAATGAAAGCTACCTAAAAGCTACCTATTGCAGCCGTTCGGAGGAAAGAAATTCCAAAAAATTTTGGTATATTTTCCCCAATCATTACCCCCAGACCCCGAAACCACCCTCCGTTCAAATCTTGATATAATATATATCTGACATAGGTCATACTGTAACTCTGTTATTTCTGAACCGATTCTGATGTGAGTGAGTATGTGTATAGGGCTCACCAAGGTCTCGACCGAGTTCGTCGGCCAGCTTCATCCGCCATCTTGTTTCAAAATGGCGGCCAATTCAAAAATTTAAAATTTTTAAAAACTTTAAAAAGTGTACAAAAAATATAAATTGAAAATATCGTTTCTGTTACGTATTAGAACGTGATACAAGCATTCTGGAAGATTTTTTTTTTTGGCTATATCTTAAAAAATGGCTGAGATACGTCAGTTTGAAATTCTGGGGTGGCTAAAATTTTGAAATAACCTGATATTTGTTATGCTTTAACTCTCGTATTTATGAACCGATATGAATGTGACTTATCATGTGTACAGAACATACCAAGGTCTCGACCGAGTTCGTTGGCCAGCTTCATGCGCTATCTTTTTTCAAAATGGCGGCAACTTAATTTTTTTTATTTTTTTTTTTAAATTCAAATATATGTATAAAAAATTATAAATTGAAAAAGTTGTTTCCGTGAAATGTTAGATCGTGATACAAGGACTCCGGATTTTTTTTTTTTTTTTTTTTTTTTTTGGCTTTATCTTAAAAAATGGCTGAGATATGACAGTTTGAAATTCTAGGATGACTGACATTTCGAAACAATCTGATTTTTGTTATGCTGTAACTGTCATGCTGAAATTCGCATTCAAATTCAGTATTAACAAAAACCGGGATTGAATCTTCTATAATAAAGATTGTTTGGGTAAAATGACTTGAATTTTTAAAAACATTGACTATAAAAGCTCCCTTTTCCTCCCGGTACAGGTCGGAAAAACTTTTACAATGTTCGATCAGTTTTTACCGTAACTTTTATGGAATAAGTAAAATGATATTCTGACTTGACTAATGTTGTTTGCAGATATTTTTAATCCTCAACTTTTCTTTAGAAGTTTAAACCTGCATGTAGTAAATACTAGATACTAGTAAAAAATATTAGATTGCAGTGCGACAATTTGCTTAAGGGTGAGTAAACAATTTGCTTAAGGGTGAGTAAAATTTATCTTTAAGACGCCTGATCAAGAGGATTCACAGAAGCATTTGACTAAACAAAATTGAATATCATTACACTTTATAGCTTGAATCCAAACAGTATTTAAATAAAAATATTATAGCTGAAATATATTATAAAAATGTGTATATCTCAGTCATCTTAAAGCAATAGAAATTAGTCGTTGGGTGCCACCGTAATACTTACCCATCATGGATATGCATAATATAAAATATGAAACTAAAACATGTGTAAACTACTGCATTACAATTCGAGTAAAATCGTGGCTTGATGACGTCATAAACTCTAAATGTTCTGTTTCTGAATTGCGTAAAAGAAACATCCTTATAACTGCAAAAATGTTAATCAAATTAACTAACGGTCTATTGCGTCGGATTAAGCGTCTCATTTGCAATTAAAATATATCTTTGAATTGAAATTTGGATGAAGTACAGGGGCATGAAAAATCGAAGAGTGCTGAAAATGTGATTGCAAATATATTTACAACTAATTATCCGATCAACTTCATTCTTTATGCAAAATTTATGTTTTTTTTTGTTGTTGTTTTTTATATTCACTCCTTCAAATAAACAATTTCGAAATTTTTTATATACCTTTTATCAGAACGAATATTTCGAGAGTCCGAAAAAAAAGGTTCCGGATAATCGACGTTACTGAAATTCAATAAGCCTTTTTCCCATTATTACATACTAAGTACATACCGAATTTCAAGTCTCTATCTCAATTTGTTCGAGAGATAAAGCGTTTACAGACACACACACACAGACAGACGGACGGCTAGATTGTTTTTCTAAAAATATGTTTTTCGGAATCTCCAGTGTATGAAACGTGTAAATCCGTCATTTTTTTTCGATTTTCAAAACGATTACAAGACTTACCCTATACTACGTATGATGGGTAAGTAAAAGCAAAATATAAAATCCTAATAATATTATAAATCTCATTGTGTGCAAATGTTAGGCTGAAGCCAGCGTCAAAATGGAGCATTTAATGATAATGTATTTTTGCATATAGATTGATTATAACTCTCATATGAACATAGGCTGCTTTTTGTTTATTTTATTCAAATATTTTCCTTAATAATTCAAAATTTCGTTATTTTCATAGAGAATAAATGGTCATTTTTTTCGTATAATATTTTAAAATGGTTAAATTTACTTTACCGTTGCTAATACTTTATCGTTGCCAAAACTAATTTAAAATCCGGAATAATCATTTTTACTCAACAATTTAGTTTCAATTGAAAAATTTTCACGTGAAAAATGAAAATCAAATAAAAAAAATTAAAGAATTAAAAAAAAGATTAAATAATATTATTAGAAATAAAACGTGCTTTTTATAGTTTTTGATAATAATACAAGGTTTCAATATGCGTAACCATAGAAAACAGGCGAATATGACGTCAAACATCGCAAATAAAGCGGATAGGCTTTGATTGGTGAAATAAAATGATCTTGGGTTTTTTTCTTCACTTTTTTTTTCTTTTGTATGGTAAAATACTTGGCGTTTTACCGTCTGCGCACGGCTAATATAACTATACCGTATTTTTAATTTAAATTTTAAAAAGTAAAAAGAAGTTTCAAAAGAAAATAGTTAGCAAATGTCAATAATATGCTCCTCAAAATTATGTATGTCGAAAATGATGTCATGGGTAGCGAGAAATAGCTATTTTCATTCTTAAAACTAAAAGAAATAACTCGATTACCTAAAAAAGAAAATGACGAATGTGAATAGTTCCATTTTTGTTGATAAAACATAAGATTTAATATTATTTTGTTAAAGTAACATAATTTTCTCTATGCCAGTATTGAAATTAATTGCCTGGAAAAGAAAATTAACAAGAATTATGTCATTAAAATGGAATTTCTCTGGAGAAAAAGAGACGTCATATTTGAAATAAAACGGGAATTTTCCAATATGTTTTAAAATGAGTGTGAATCAATTCCTTACATTAATAATACTAGGGCATCCGACCCGGGCTTCCCGGGATAGAGAATATAGGTGAAAACCATTTATTTTATTTATTTATTTTTATTGAAAACTCTAATAGACTTTTTACATTTAATAATTTTCTTAGATTTCCGCCTAACAACACCAAAGATCAATTTTATATGAACTGTGTAAATTACATATTCAAACAAAATTTCGTATTGGCCTCGTGCCAGAAGTTAATAGCCGAAGAAATCGCTAAAAATTTTGTAATACACAGCAGCTTTTCTTATTCTAATAATTTCAGCGGTTTTATGCACTTATTTCGATTGCATGTGTGTTAAATTTGTGTTTTATTTATACTATTGCATTTATTGGTTAATGAAGTTTTAATTTCGTTATGGAATATGAGCTGGAAATAAATTCTGAATTTTTTATATTGTTTAAATGCAAATGTTTTAATATTTTGTAATCGTCTGCAAGCGATAGATGTAGATAAAAAAAATCATGCCCGAAATTTAATTTAAATGCTATAATAAATGAATAAATTGCGATACAGTTTTCAAACAAATTGCATTTGTAAGTAGATTTTCCCCCTATATAACATTGAAAAAATTAAAAGTATCCGATGTTTAGAAATTAAAAAAATTGCAGTAGCAAAAATCGCAAAACCGAAATTTCGTCGTCAACTGTTGCCATTCGCAAAATGACGTCAGCGTTACGCACGGACACGTTTGTCCTTTATAATATAGAAGATAGATAGATAAGGACCAGTAAGTATAAAAAGTAGATGAATTTCACGCCACATTTATAACGAAAAATTTAAATGTTTTTTTTTATTTTTTTTTTATCTATACTGATTATTAAGCATGAGTATCCGTTATATACAGATGAGAGTTTTCTGCTAAAAATCACATCATAATTTTAAGAAAAGAAAAATGGACACGAATCTATTATATTAAAATCTGACCGTGTGTTTGTATTTCGCAACTACTCCTAGACTATCGAACGCTACGCGATTTACTTAATACCGGTTATCATTGACCCGAGGATGTAACACAGACTCTCAGAATTTAAAAAAGTAAATTAGATGCCAAGATTTATTATTATTATTATTATTATTATTATTATTATTATTATTATTATTATGTAAATTTTAGCGGTTTCTCTAAAAACGGAAAGTAAATTACTCCATATTTGTGTATAAAAAAGGAGAAATAAAACAGATCAGTATATTTTTTTACACCATTTTTTCATTAAAACTGAAAAACAGAATTTATTTTCACTTTGATGGTGAAAACAAAATCTTGATTTCAGTAAATTATCCGAAAAATTAAAACATATTTTCACATATTCAAACTTCATGAATCAATTTAGTCTGGAGAACAAAAATTGCCTGTCAACATACTGTCATTTAGAAAACAAGATTTGTTTCAGCTATACCTTAAACCAAGGAGGCAGAATTGAATTTAAAGAAAAACACATATACTATTTCAAATTAATGTTTTTTTGAAGGATGGCTTTTAAAACGTTTCACAAAGGCGTTAAAAGTAAAATTGTCTATCAGGAAAAATCTGACATTTGTTTTTACCAAATTCGTCTATTTCCACGATTTATTTGGCTCTCCTTTTTGCATTGGTTGCAATTTCATTTTCCTGATTATTTGGCACAAAATTTCACTTTTTTAAGACTGAGTTAGGTCAAGGTCCCTGTAACAAAAAATACCGTATTGTCTCCTATGAAATGTGATAAATAGTTAGTTAATTATTAACGTTTTTAATTATCGGGAGTGAAATATTTTGCTTAATTAATGTATTTATTCTTCTTTTAATGTTGCGTGAACGAAGTCACGGGTAACAGCTAGTTAAATTATAAAGTCATTGGGAGCATCAATAACTCACCAGTACATTTATTTTCCTTTTCTTTCTTTTTTTTAAGTATTCTTTAATATGTTTCTCAGAACAGAAAAAAAAATCGTTAAATTGTTGAGGAAACTGCCTTATGTCTTGCGGCAACCAAAGATATGATGTGGAAGTATTTATATTTAAATCCGAAAATTGAGGCAAAAATAAAAGAAACACGACGAAAGATTTTGATTGTTAGATAGCATAAAGAATTTGATATCAAATTTCTGATATGCGATTTTCAATTTATTTTTTCTTGACTTGCAAATTCTTCATACTGTGCTATTATTTTTAAGATCATCAATGTTATAGCTATATTATAAAGGACTAGTGTGTCCGTGTGGACGCTGACATTATTTTGCGAATGGCAACTTTGACGATAAAATTTCGGTTTTGCGATTTTTGCTACTGCAATTTTTTTAATTTCTATGCATCGCGCATTTTTAATTTTTACACCGTTATATAAGGGAAAAAAATTACTTTCAAATGCAATTTGTTTGAAAACTGTATTGCAATTTACTAATTTATTAAAGCATTTACGTGGAATTCCAAGCAGGATTTTTTAAAAAAATCTATATCAGTTGCAGACGATTACAAAATTTTAATCAGTTTGTACTTTAAACAATATGAAAAGTTCAGCATTTGTTTCCAGCTAATATTCAATAACGAAATTAAAACTTCTTTAAGCAATAAATAAAACACAAATTTAACAGACATGAAATTGAAATAAGCGCTTAACACGGTCGAAATTATCCGAATTAAAAAAAAACTGCTGTCTGTAGATAACGAAATTTTTAGCGCTTTCTCCGGTTATTATCTTCTGGCAACTGGCCAATACGAAATTACCGCTTTTAATAAATTTCATTTCATATAAAAATGCCCTTTGGTGTTGTTATCGGGCAATCTAAAATGCATGTATATATTAAATGTAAAAAAAAAAATCTAGTGGAGTTTTCAAAAATAAATAAATAAATAAAATAAATGGTTTGCACCTATATTCTCTATCCCGGGAAGCCCGGGTTGGTTGCCCTAGTTCAGATAAAGATGTTGCTTATGTTTGTTACATATGATTTAAACATTTATAACGGTAACACATTGAAACCGAAAATGAAAATTCGACTCTTGGGCAGTGTAAAATGTTCGCGCGTCCCATGCCCAATTATTGGACGAGTAACCTTTTCTTAACGTTGGTAAGTGAGATCTCAAATTCCTCTCGCTAATATTAAATCTATAGCCTTGGAATGGATTCTTATTTTTAAAATATCTTCTCAGAAAATTTATATTTTTAATTTGTTTCCATGTATTCTTTCTCAAAAAATATGTTTTTTTTTGTTTGTTTTTTGTAGTTGATAAAATATTTTTAAAATGCATGCTTAATTTAATGTTTTGTATGTTAAAAGCTGATGAGCTGTGAGTAAGATTTCAACACTTAAAATAAAACTAAGTGCATATTTTACAAATCCATATATTTAAAACAAAAAGCGCATTCTGTCAAATTCCAACATTACTTTTCCACACGAAAAGGGTCTCTTTGCGCATGCTTCAATATTTTTTGAAGGCTTCTCCCCTCAGACTCGGTAAACCTGTTTAGCCTAAGGGGCTTGAAAAAGGTTGGAGGCATACTATTGCATTGAAAGCATAGAACTTCTAATATATTTTAACTCTGAGGTTGAAAGCTAAAGCTTTTTGTAAAGAACTCATGTTTTCACTATTAAATATACGTATTTGGTCTAATATAACATCTAGTATATATATATTTTTTCTAACTAAATATACATAAATTTTAAAGAGATTTTTCGATACAGTCATATTGATAACCGTTTGAAATGTCAGAGTGTTCGGAAGATGAAAACTATTTTTTTTATTGCTATGTTAAAGGAGCCTACGCGAAAACAAACAAACAAAAAAGCGAGAAGAAAACATATCTTTTACAACTAGATAATAACATTTTTCTCGAAATTTTTACACAGGCTGTAAAACCGTTTTATTTATCACCAATAAAGATTTCTAAGAGTTCAGATAAAAAGAACTTTTTACTTTAAATCTGTGAAACGACCCTACATAATAAAACAAGAAAATGAGCACTTTTATCACTAAATATCAATGTTTTTTCGCGAATTTTTCATTTTAAAATATAGTTTCATACAAAATCGGGTTAAAGATATAAAATAATAAAAATTTGATGCTTTTTAAAATGTATTATTACGGGCCGGAGCAACGCCGGGCAGGGTCAGCTAGTATTCTGTAAACTGAAAATGGAAAGGGGATCCTTTAAGAAGAGTACACAGGCAAAAGAAGTTCAAAATATTGATTTCTGGAGGAGATATTATAAAAATAAATTTCACGTTCATAGATTTAACATTAGCGAAGAGAATTTTAAATGCCACTGACCAATAGATTTTAGATCATATGCAGAACACAGAGTTGGATTTCGGTACCATGGAAATGTGTTTTTTTTAATACACCGTGTTTCTATATCTGACTAGTGAACAAACATCGAAAGTGTTAACAAATATGTTATGTTAATTTCTCGCCATGCAGAGATATTTTATGTATATGTTAATACACTCTAAAAACGACATTTTCAAAACTGAACAAAAAATACTCAAATCTGAGTATGTCACATAGTCAAAATGGCTCTGAATCAAAATTATTCAAGTTTGAAGCATGTATATACTCATTTCTAAAAACATGCACGCACTCAAGAATAAAACATCATGTGCTCATATTTGAGTATGTTCATGAACTGTTTTCTATGTGCTCATTTTCGAGTATGTCCATGATTAAAAA
The DNA here is from genome assembly GCA_963931845.1 of Maratus michaelseni. Lineage (NCBI taxonomy): Eukaryota > Metazoa > Arthropoda > Arachnida > Araneae > Salticidae > Maratus > Maratus michaelseni. The sequence goes on from OZ007587.1 coordinate 30,554,709, forward strand.
ATGAGTTTGAACTGACTCGAATCATTTTTGAGTATGTTCATGTTTCAAAAATGAGTATGAACATGACCTCCTTGTGCTCAGTTTTGAGTATGTCCATGTTTAAATACTCTGAGTATTTCTGGTATTTCAGAATTGAAAGCATTGGGTCGCCATATTTGAAACAAAAATTTTCTTAACAAAATGAAAACATCGATTTACTCAGATTTGAATGTGTCATTTTTCTCAGTGTATGAGTTCGGATTTTTTTCATTTATACTACGGAGAAATAATCGAATTTGTCCTGCATAGTATCCTTTCTGAGACTACATAATGCCAGCAGTTTGAGTACATGAAAATGAGTTAAATACCATTCCTTTACGACATATAGGTTTTGAGAAAGTTCTAGCACATGATACGTTATACAACTAATTCTATTTTAAATACTACAATATGTTCATCGGATGAAAATATAATGAATTTGTCCGCATTCATTTTCATTTATCAGCAGTTAATTATCTTTTTTTTTTTTGGCTATTTGGACATTTTTGAAAATTAGTTATTGGCAGTCATTATTAATGGATGACAGATTAAAAAACACATGAACTTTTTAAAAATGCATAATACTGATTTAGTTTACAAAAAGTTACAGATAAACAAAAGAGTGTTATAGTTTATAGGAATTTTAAAGTGCACCGAGGCATTACTTTAAAGTTATTCACAAGTATTATAAAACAGTTAAAATATTTTTCAAAAACAAAATTGAAATATTGACTGCAATTAAATATGGTATTCTTCTCGGTATAATAGACTGCTTTAATTTTTTCAATGTTTGCTTATCTTGAACAATTTCGATTTATATTACGCAATGACCCGAATGTGGCCAAAATGTGAAAGCATCGTGACCAATGTGCAATCTTACTTTCCTTTTGTCAACACATGACGTTAAAAATGAGTCACTGTGCACTAAATGTTAAGTCATACATCCCATTTTGTGACGAGGTACAAACGACTGAAAAATTGGCCACAATGACTTCACAGTAAAGAGACACGAAATCACGGTCACCAGAAAGTCATAAATGAGGACATGAAGATGATACCTTCTGGTCAGCATTGTGAGAGTGATAGATTGTGATGACTGTGATGTCACAGTGACTTCACTTAACTACCTGTGCTATGAAATATTTAGTTTATAAATTGTTCAAGTTAATGCGAACGAAAACAATTTTGTTACTTCAGTAGCTATTTAAAAAGAAGACCGCAGAAAAAAATATTTCAGAATTATCCTTTTCTATCCGAAATATCTTAAACTTCATTTTGGTATGACTTTTAAGTTGAAATTAAATGCAAGTGTTACGCTTGACTGCATAGACGCTAAATCTAATTTCATAAGTTCTCTTTTATACCATATGCTTCATATGAAAATTACACTATTTTTCTTTCTTTTGTGCAAATAAACTGAAGTAGTCGGTACGAAAAATTAAGTTAAAAGTTGTGAAAGTAAATACACATATCAGAAAATATACTTATATAGAAATAGACATAACTATATTTTAAAATATTCTATTTTCAAATGGAAGAATCACTACGATCTTGTCCTTTCCTGTGAAAGCAAGTGTTATTAATCCTATTTATTAAGCTGCTCTGCTGATATCGTCGTGAGTAAAGATTTAGACACTTTCAACTCGTAAAAAAAAGATAAAAACTTGTAATCTTTTGGGTGCAGTGAACTATATTTTTTAAATCTTGCGAGAGTTTATTTTTCCCAGAAGCTATCATTATTCTTTAAGAAAGCTTGGAAAAAATGAAAATATCGAAGATTTTTTCCCCTAAGTATTTCGGAGTTACCAGGTCTATAAAAATATGCACTATCCTTTGCTGACGGCTGATAACTTACGAATGGTGTCGGTAGATCATGAAATTAGAATGTTTCATTTTGAACCAAAAATATATTATTTATATTTTTTAAAGTATTTATTTAAAGCATTTTATCTCTTTGTGACTGATTTCTGGGGGGAGGGGTGAATGAACATAGGAGGACTTGCCCAATATCAAAACATTTTTCACCACAAACAGAATATATTTGTATGTATTAGGCGGAACATAGATTATCCAAAAATAATCAAATTATGAAGAAAAAGGAGATTTGTAGCGTAATTTGTTGTAATGCATATACTGCCAAAATCACATATAAATGAATAACGTAAAACATTAAAAAATGTTTCGTAAACATATAATACAGTGTATTGTTTTCATAACAGATAAATGCAAATTAAGATTCTATAAAATAACAGAAAAAGTATTGAATCAACTGTGGATAATTAGCTTATTTAGCTATTCAACGGCCATGTAAATATTACAGAAAAAGCAATATATAATAAGCGATATATATAAGCGAATTTCTAAATGAATCATTAAATATATCACAAATATATATAATGAAAATATAGAAAAACTAGCATTTCGCCTTACCGGATCTAGGCTATCTAGAGCCTTTTATTTCAAAAACCCACGGACCGAGTTTACCCAAACAGCCTTTAAGGTCGCCAATTCCAGCCATATAAGGGATGGCGCTCCTACGTCGTAGCGACGAAGCATCCCCCACTGCATTCAAAAACTTTTGTGGTCAGGTCGCTCCGACAGTAACACCCTGTACAAGAGGGTAGTAACGTGCATGATTTGAGCACCACCTCTGGTTCCCCCGAAAAATCCTAAGTAAATCGCATACCAACAAGAATGCCGGCCTTAAGGCTAACCCCAAGTTTCTCACAGATATGCTTGCTTCACCAAACTATCAGACATGGAAAAACTATAAAGACGTTCATTTGCCTTTCAACAATGTATGGAAAGAGACGATATCTGTAGCGAGTGCGGAGAGGTTCTTCCCAGCGAATAGACACGCCTTTGGGTTGGACGCAAGCAAATTCAGTCTTTCTACTTACTCCAAGCCTGCAAATTATACCTCCAGGCCACTAGAGTCGGATGCCAGCATCGTTCTCCATGTAGCCGGCTGGTACCAAAGAATCCAACTTACGACATAGTGAACTCCACACTGGACGAGTTGACAACCCGAAGGTCTAGCACCAATGCGTTGCACCTGTCGAGAATTGTGACATCAAGCCGCGCAGGGTTTAACGGTGATGCTCGTATTCCATCCTTACTATAGGAACGGCGAGACGAGCCTAAATGCACACAAACCGGTGGTTACTACACGCTGCACCGCGCTGTTTTCCACATTTTTTCGCTAGGGGCTTCAAATGCGCGCACACGACTATCTCTTAGGGTGTTGCAGCACCTCTACAGGACACAAACTACTTTCTTCGCTCATACGGAGGTTTGCAACCTGTCGCCTTGCGTTTGGCTTGACGTCACTATGGAACCATACAGAGGATCGTACTTCGAAAATGCACTCTCAAAACCTTCTTGCCTCCAGAAGAAATCTATAAGTACGGTACTACATCTTTTCTCTGGTTTTTGGCACAGAATCGTTCCCCGGCCTAGAACCGGACACTGGAATCGACCTACGGGATACTATTTCTCACAGATCACCTGAATCCTATCTACGAATAAGAAATGCAGGTGTGAGTGACCGTTCCGAATAACCGCGAACGCCCTGGCGACAGCCCCATTAGTCGCGTAGCGCCTGCAATGTGGAGGTTGAGATTTGTCTGTCCTTCGGGCATCCCTTCTTCCTCACTTAAAGAGAACAGTAAGGGTCACCAAGGGGACTGCTCCGCATGAATAATATCGTAAAGAGAATGGATTGTTTTCAAGGCACGTCTATGTGATTAAAAGGAAGTGTGTCTCTATGTGTATGTGTGTGTGTGTCTGTCTGTCTGTTGACGACGGCTGGGGAAATGTGTCGCACGTAGAAGTCAGAAAATTTTGTACTTTATAGACGAATACATTTCTTAATGCACCTGCAGCTCTTTTTTTTTATTAACTTTTTGTTATTTTATGTTAAATGCAAAAATTGCCATATTTTACCTATTTTCCAAATTTTACGTCCAGTCATAAAGTTAGTCCACGGTCAATCTTTTAGTTCAATATATTAAATTTTGTCCTCTTTCCAATAAAGTATAATATGAATTCGTACAACAATTTTTTAATTTTTCGCGAATTTAAAAATAATAATGTTTTTTTTTTATTAAAAAAATTATTTTTGAAATCTTACCCAACTAATTTTACATTTCACATCCTGTATTGACAAAATAGTTAGGAAACATAAAAAAAATATAAATATATATAAAATAGTTGTTTTTAATATTATTAAACAAAGTAATGACGATAAATATATATATTTCTTTTTTTTTTTTAGGAAAAGAAACGAAGAAGTCTATTTTGATTTTTACCAAACTCGTGACTAAATCTAATTGGAAGCAAACCAAAGTAGTTGCTATGGCGATGTAAAAGACAATGATGAAAAATTGGATTTAATCGATGGATAATTATTCGTGTAAATGCAAGGAACGTTTTGTTGCGTTCGACTATTGTTGTTGAACTCAGTTGAGCGTATGAAGAAGAGACCCCGTTATTGCGATTGCCATATTTATGATCAATCGTTCTTATGGCAAAGGCATTGGCGTCCTCACTACTACGGCTGCTTGAATATTACATTTAAGAAGTAAATATTTATGTATATTTAAAATAATCAGGGACAGATATTTTTACAAATTAGAATATTAACAAAGGGCTCCGGTTAAAGAGATTAACATTTTTGCAGTTACTCAGTAACACACTGGAGTCATCGAGGCCTCTACCACTAGGTTCGTTTTTATATTACATATAATATAACAAGATGGAACCCGTCAAAACTTGACGGAAAAATATTATTACAACAATATCAGTGAAATAAGCTATTTTATTAATTAAGAGGGGGAGAGTACGAAACAGTGTTTCAAAAATTTTATTTTAAAAGTTTTTTCCTCCAGTGAAATACAGTACTATTTTCGATGAAAACTCCAAACAAACAATCCTTAAACAACTGTGTAATGCAAATCACTTCGACATTACCGTCATATTCACCACTGCAAGAAAGAAATTTGCATGGACCTATCAAGTATGATACAAATAGTATATTCCTACGCCCATATCATATTCAGTAAATAAAAGAACATAGTTAATAAAGCAACCATCCTTCCCCCCTGTGATAATGCAACAGAGTGAGCTCGTATCGCATTGGCACTGCATCTTCAAAAGACACCGTCCAAATTCAACGTTGAAAAAAGTTTTCAAATGTCTAAATAAAGAGTTTTAAAATGTCCTCTTTAATCATTTTTGGTTCCAAATGCATATCTTCTAAATCCATTGCTTTAAGCTAATCAATATTTGTGTAAAGATGAAGATTTTTTTTTACAATAATACTATGCAATCTGCAAATGAGGCAGATTTTTAATTTTTTTCAAGTGGAATTTATTTGTTTCAAATGTGTTTGTTTCAAGTGTCAAATTGTTTATTATTCTTTCGTACTGGGCCTGTACGTAAAGGAAATAAATAAAAATAATTCATGCTTGAAAATTATTTTAAAAGCCATAATAAATCAGTCAATTAAAATAGAATTTTCAAATAAATTTCATTTGCAAGTAAATTTGTTTCTTATATAACGGTGTAAAAATTAAAAATGTGCGATGTTTAGAAATTAAAAAAATTGCAGTAGCAAAAATCGCAAAACCGAAATTTCATCGTCAAGTGTTGTCATACGGAAAATGACGTCAGCGTTACGCACGGACACTTTTGTCCTTTATAATATAGATAGATAGGGTAAATATAAAAAGTCTAGGGAAAGTACACAGAATAATTTCACTATTTTTAATAGAATAGTGGTTTAGATCCTTATAAATTTACATGATATAAAACAATTGGTCATCAGTAAATTCTCCATTATTTCTCGGAAAAAAAATTGTGAAACGATTTCGTATACTTTCCAACTGTTAAAATATTTTTTTTCTTCTGAAAGGAAACAAATGTACACAGTTTTTCTTTTACCAGTAACCAAACATAAATATTTTAATTTAAAGCTATTAAGTTGAAAAAAAAATCTAGAGATTAAATACTGGGGAAGAAAAAGTTTCTAGACACTTTCATTGGATTTCCAGAATATAATTGCAGACATTTCATCCAATTCTAATTAGCATATTTTGCTTTGCAAAGGTGAAAAAGATGCGAATTGCCTAAAGAGAATATTTTTTCAAGCGTAAAAATAGAGGAAGAAATTCATCAAGCAGTCTCCGTTAATCCCTTCTTCAAACATCCTTAAAACCCGCTCCTGGAAACTTATTCGCCGAACGACATCAGAAGGGTAAAAGTGTAAATTTTGTATTATATGGATTTTTTTTATACAGAAAAGCTATTTTTTATTATATATTGTAGTATTTTCTTTGTTTAAAGAATACAAATGACTCAAATGAGGGTTCATGCGTTTTTACTAAATAATTTAAAGTCATTAATTGAATTAAATGAATTAATTATAAAGATAATTTTCGAAAAGACTCGATGTGATTCGAATGATTCAAAATTATAACCTATTTATGTTATTTAATATAACTAGGAAATCCAACCCAGACTTCCGTTTTACAGAACATAAGTGAAAACATTATTTTTTTCCATTGAACACTCTAACAGATTTTTTTTTTATATTTAATATATTTTTGCAATTTGCCCACTAACACCACCAAACAGCCTTGTATATGAAAAATATTAATTATATATTCGAATAAAGTTTTGAAACGTTTAAAAAGGGGGAGTTAGCCCCCCTTTCCCCCTTTATACTTAACCAATGAACTCCCAAAACTAATCAGGGAAGCGCCTTATTAGAATGAACCTGTAAACAAAATTTGAAGCAGAACGGATAATTCTATCACGAGTTATCGCGTTACGTACATACATACGTACATACATACAGAAAGGGCGGGCACATTAGCTCTCAGGCTTTGATAGCCTGTGAGCTAAAAAAGAATTATTGTTCAAGGATTTATTGTGCTTTTATGTTACTTTAAAATAGTTCATTTTATATTGAAATATTACAACTCTATGCCATATAAAAGCCTGAAACTGGTAATGTTGGCAATTTATTGGCAACATGTTGGAAGCCTTGTTTAAATGTTGTTATTAAGATTGGGGTGTTTACAATTTTAAAATATTGCGTCAGTTTTGGTAAGGCATATTTCGCCAACATAATGAAAATGAAACTTATATTTCTGCAATAATGGCATTTAATAGTAAATATTTTCCAACATAAACCATTATTTTTGTAATACTGGCTTTTTATTGCAAATATTATAAAAACGATTCATTATTTCTACAATATTAGAATTTCTTTGTAAATATTAACAGCATAAAACTAATGCTTAACAAATATTGATATTACATTAATTCATACTCGGGAATAAACAGATGCATAACATTAGAAAAAGCAAGAAACTTTATTGTTATGAATATTTATCTATGAATATTAAAACGGCAATATTTATAGCCTCAAGACGAGCACTTTCACAAAGAGAATTTTTAGCGATGTTGCTACTTTCGTCTGGAGAAAAAGGTTTAAAATTGAAGAATCTGCTATCCTCTTTTTAAAGTGTTAATCCACTGTCGCTCTTCATGTAATAGCCTGGAGTTAGGATTTCGCGGATGAATGGGTGAGATCAACGTCACTTACGACCACAGATCTTTCCCTGGTGAAAGTGTTTAACTTTTGTTAAATGCACATTAACCCCAATTCTCTTCTATTCCATAGAAAAAGAAAAGAATGCTGTTATATTATTATCGATAGAACTGCACTTGTTAAAAATCCATCAGTGATTATAGATTTCTGCATGTAAAAGTGTGAGAAGACCAATATACAGGGTGTTTCTAAATGAATATCGGGGTTTTAACACTTGGTAGTATTTATTACATACAACTTAAAATTATAATTAATACATAAAATGAAAGAGCAACTCAAACAGTTTTACCTACAAGCTTACAAGTGTTCAATGAGAACACCTTTCATCACACAGCACACATCTCACATGAAGTCGATAGCTCAGTTCTTCCCAAACGTTAATTAGTGTTTGTGGGGTAATTGTTGCAACGGCTGCCTCAATCCTGTTTCTTAGGTTGGGTAGGTCAGCTGGTAGTGGAGGCACATACACTCGATTCTTTATGAACCCCAACAGGTAGAAATGACAAGGCGTCACAAGATCGGGTGAGCGTAGAGTGGCGTTTGGGAAGAACTGAGCTATCAACTTGATGTGTGCCGTGTGACAAAAGGTGTTCACATTGAACACTTGTAAGCCTGTAGGTAAAACTGTTTGAGTTGCTCTTTCATTTTATGTATTAAGTATAATTTTAAGTTTTTTATAATAGATACTACGTTAAAACCCCGATATTCATTTAGAAACACCCTGTATATTTTACCATTGGAATACTTCATGGCTATTGTTTATTATTATTAAAAACGTGTCTGCTACACTACAGAAAAGGTTTACACCAAGAAAAAAAATTGCGATTTTATAGAAGTTTAAAAATTTTATTCTAAATTAACAAAATATAAACTTAAATTATGTGTTTAACAAAATAGAAAACAAAAACCCTCCTAACAAAAATAATAGGATATAAATGTACTACAACTAACATTCCAGGGTTAAAAATACCGGGAAAGTCTTGTTTTATTTTAATGCTTTTTGCATGACCGTATCAGTTGAGCAGTTACAGAAGGCGCTTAACGAAAGGGACTACACTGTTATTTTTTCTTATTCTAAAAAAGTGTCTGTTACACCATAGAAGAGGTTTTCACACACAAAAAAAAAATAGAATTTTTTAAAAGTTTAAAAAAATGTATTCTAAATTAACAAAAGAGAAACTTAAATTGTGTGTCTAACAAGAGAAACAGAAACAACTTCCTAAGAAAATTAATAGGGTATAAAATATAAATGTAGTGCAATTATTCAAGGATTAAACGTGCCGGGAAAGTCTTTTATTATTTTGAATGCTTTTTGGCACGACCGTATCAGTAGGCCAATTACCTAAGGCGCTTGGTGAAGGGGTTACATGACTATTTTTAGGTAAATTACGTAATAAATACTACCTATTACATTCTTCCCTATGTTGGAATTTCAGAAATATTTTTGCAGATCTATGCCAACCATGACTCCTAGAACCCAAAACCACCCTCAGTTCCAAACTTTATCTATCTATCTATATAGCTATAACTTTTTTATGAATACAATAACTTCCATAATTCTGAACAAATCTCTTCCAAACTGATACATAAAATCAAGGTGCAGAAAATCTCGGTCAAGTTAGTTATATGGGCAAAATAGGACCAAGGGGTGAAAAAGGGGAGGGTTTTTGTGAAAACAGAAAAAACCCACAACTTCATAACTATGATACATATCGAATCAGTTTAAAGTTATTATTAGTTCTAAGAAAAGGGCCAAAAATTTATGTATGACAGATTTCTGATATCATTAAAAATGGACTCAAGGGATGAAAAAAATTGGAGTTTAAGAAGAAAAAAATTCACAACTTCGTCAATTCACAAAATATCAAATCCTCTTAAATTTATTATAAATCTTCTTAATATTTATTATCTACAACTTTTATATTGACAAGTTTTTGATAGGACGAACTCTTACAGGAAAAATAAAAACGAAAAAAAAATAGGGTGTAGAAGGAAAAAAAAATCACATCTCCGTTAATCCTCCACTAAGGCGATAAAAAAGCATCATTGGTATAATGAAAATTTTTGACAACCCTCAGAGATGCTGTATGTCTCACTAGAAAGAACGTCCAAATTTAAAATATAGTGTGTGGTTCATTTAATGAAACAATCACCACACGGCTTACATTTATTGTATTAATATTATCTATAACTCTTGTAGTAACAAGTTTTTGATAGAATGAACACTTACAGCAAAACATTTGGGTGGGAGGATTTATAAAACAACAAAACTACCATAACTTCTTATTTATTAGAAAAACAACCTCCTAAGGAAATTAATAGGATATAAATGTATACTACAAGTAACATTCCAGGGTTAAAAGTGCCGGGAAAGTTTTGCTATTATTTTGAATGCTTTTTGCACGACCGTATCAGTAGACCAGTTACAGAAGGCACTTTGTGAAGAGGATTCAGTTTCCATTTGTCAAGGCTTCAATGTTCTCCCACAAATTCAGTTCTACCCCAGAGGGTAGAATCTGTTGACTTAGTACCTCTCTCCCACGTACTAGCTTCACAGCAAGTTGACTCTTAAAACCACTGCTTTTACGGGCAGGTATATGATATTCACATGGAGCCAACAGAAACGAATTCTTTGTTCTCTAGGTGTCCACGCTCCTAAATACTGTCCACATCCGATGTTGTTCCACTGTCCGATGTTGTTTCACTTCGGTTTTCGTATGAAACCAGTGCCGCTGTTCTTTGTTTCGCTATGTAAAATTTCCAAAAAAAATTTTAACCCATTTTTTTAAGTGTTAGAATGATATGTTTTACAGATTTTAATATTTTTTTACATATTTAGCAATATATATGTATTTAACAATGCATTAATATGGTACAAAAAATTTGTCTATTATTAACAGCATTATGAAATGAGAAAGCATAATCGATTATTATACAATGTTGTCATTTGTATTCCGAAATTGTACTTAAAGAAAATGTGTTTAATTAAAAAAGTGCTCGTATTTCATACTTTTGTCATTGACATAAAATGTATAAATACTCAATAAGAACCTTTAAACCATGTAGAATGTTTTAAAAAGCTTATAACTTAAATACACCTATAGTGGGACATGTACCGGCAGTGAGGCACTAATATTTACAGTTTAAAAGATGAATATGCAACTTAAATGCAACTTGGAATTTAATAAGTTGCATAAGAATTGAATATGCAACTTATTGAATTCCAATCTAATTTAATGTGGGATCAATAATTTATCAAATTAAAAGACGATTTGAAAAATATCGAAAATATGGATCCTCAGATATTATAAGCAAAAATGGCAATTATGAAATTATAGCGTTTTGGTATGAAATTTACTAATTTAACAATTTTCCTTTGTACATATACCTTCGAGTTATTATTTTCAAAAACGACTGATATTCAAAACTGAAATAGAAATCACTTGTCAGACAACTCTAATTCATCTTGCATTTCGATAGAAGTGTCAAGGTTTTAATCCGGTGATAATTATTTGTCATCCAAGATGTAATATTATAAATCGCATTTATTTTCTTATTGCTTTCTAAACTGTATATGTTACTATAATTATTAAAGTGTAATACTTACATGTATGCTACCCCCTTTATTTTAAGTCTAATAAACAAAACTTCATGTAAATTTGATTCATTAATTTTGATCCACTGAATTTATTTGTTGTTGTTGGCATGTCATGGTTATGACAAATATATATTTTTTTAATTTGGTACTCGGATGTGTAAAAGATTGCCGTTCCTGTTGTATAGTGTCTTCAAAAACTGATTTTTTGGCAAATTCATTAAAAGATAAGTTTTTATTTAAAATATTGTTTCTTTAATAGTATGTTTTGTTTTGCCTTAAACGGCCATTGATGTATTCTGTTACACTCTAAATAATTTGTTAGATCAGCCAAAAACAAAAAATTAGTATTTTATTACTTTCAAAGGATGGCCTGCTTTGGGGACACTATTTCTTAAATTGTACAAATAATGAACATGAAGCTCCACTACTGAAGAACATTTAAAATTTTATTTTTATGTTTAATTTATTTCAAATTAAAAATTGTTTGTGATTAAAAGCTTTGGATATAATTTATTTAGATTTTTCTTCACCAGAATAAATAGTGCGCCAGAGAAATGACACTAAGCTGCCAGACATGTGATTCTTAAAATAAGTTAATAGCTGAAATAGTTTATACTTCAATGTTGATTGACTGGTTGGTTGGTAACACTTTTATATATTTTTAAATAAAATTGCTATACCTGTTAACTTATGTTAGGTTTTCGCTGCACTAAATCATAGTTCTCACTGGAATTTAGAATTTGGTTTATTTGTGTTCTACTAATATGCCAAAAATATCAAAATATTAAATTAGTAATAATTTTTTTCATGTGCAGAAAAACGTAATTTATATGAAATTCAATAATAAGAGTTTCTCTGTAATTGGTTCTCTTGTAGGTATAGACACGAATTCATATGAGCACAAATAAAGAAAATAAAATATCAGAGTTCATTGGCTTCTGAAAGGCCTTGTTTTGTAAGAAATATGAAATTTGTTGAAATAAAAAAATGCTTCTTTATTGCCCTTTTCTTTTTTTCTTTTCACCCTTCTCCCCCCCCCCTTTCTTTCCGTAATTAGATGATTGGATGGTTTTTTATTATTACTACTAAGTGTCAGGTATTTTTTTAGGTTAAATATTTTTAAAAACTCTTCGTACTTGTTTGTAGACAACAAGAGAAGCAGAAATTTTGGCGGTGAGGAAATGGTAATTCAGATAAATATTCATTTATTGTTACCACAAAGAAACAAATAGCACAGAAAATGTAATATAATTGAAAGATTTTAAACTTTTTATGCTGAAGTAGGCAAACGTGTATTGAAAATATTGGCAAGATTAGAGAATGGGAGTCGTGAAGGATTTTTTTCTTTAACCCTTTACGGCACAGTGATACCACTCCGAGCACACCTAATTTTAATTCCAAACTTGCATACGGTGCCAAGAATATTTTAATTAAATTTTTTTTCTATAATGAAAGCTTAAAATAAAGCTTATTTTCTAAAAGAGTCGTTTGTAAATTCCGGTGTCAGTCAGTAATTTCTTATTTTACGAACGGAATTTGTGTGTGCCGGAAATGGTTAAGCAGAAATAATTTGAAACACAGATTTTCTCCCTAAAGTTAAAAATTATAAATATGCAATACAAATGAATATTTAGAGATTAAACTACGCCCTTCAACAAAAAAGCTTTCTCTAGTGCCTACTATTTTCATTGATAGAAATTCCTAAATTTCATGGGTCACCCAAGCCCCCCTCTACCATTTGTTATATTCAGGAACTAAAAATGCGAAAGCGTGTTTTGAGAGCCAGAAAACGTCCTAAATTAAAAAAAAATCAATGTATCATAATTCGGCAAGTATTAATCGTAGAACATGGAAATTTATACTGTTTAACTTCTTGGACAATGGATAAAGTTTTTCTAAATATAATTTATAGAATCCACGAACCGTATAAAAATTTAAATTTCGCAACTTAAAAAAGGATAAAAAACTATTTTGATGTAAATGGATTTTAATATAATGAAGAACAACATTTGAAATATATTTGAAATTGGAACTATACCTCTAAAACTTTATCGGTTTAGAAGTTTGCTGTAGGTCAACAATAAAAAGTGTCACTCTGTATATAGCTTAAAAAATTACATTGAAGATTGTAGGATACTATATATTATGTAAAGTAAAATCAATGTAAAAACGATTTTCACAACAAAAGTTGAGGCCACTGATTTGCAGATTTACTAGAGAAATTATATGTAGTGCAGACATTTAAACTTCTAAATTTGTTTTCTTTAATCTGTATAGTTGTTATAAGACTGTAAAAGAAATTATATTTTCTTAATGGTACACTACAAACTATACCCAATACTGGAGCGTAGAGGAAGGTGAAAGTTTTAATTTTTTATGTTTTTCAAGGAATATATTTCGAAACTTTGAATGTTTATTTTGATAGATGAAGGTTACGACTAGGGTGAAAGAATACATATATTTTGATGTTCACTAATATTTTAATGATAATTACATAAACGTGCTTAAGTGGCTCATTATTTTTATATTTACCTTAACATACATGCGAAATTATAGTTTTTAAATACAAAACGATCGCAATTAATTTCGTATAGTACAGCAACGTTTTTTCCCCCAATATTCTTTCTTAAGCAACTTCTTTTTTTCTGTGAAAATGCAAAACGTATACTTTAATATGTTTATTATAAATATTAGAAAATCAAATTTCCTTACATAACAGACCCTTGTTATCCGCATCTTTTATTAAAATTACACCGGATCTAAGAAAAAATCCTAAAATATGCTAATACCTCAGAAAAATATTCAATGATTGCTAGAAATGGCTTATTATCAGTCCATAAACACTTTTTATTTAATATTACATGATCAAACAATACGGTTTTTTGATAAGGAAAAAAAAATAGAGATATTTTCAAAAGATTTATGGGAAAAGGAAATAACAGAAACATAAAGGAAATAAACAACGGGAAATGAAATAAATCTGACTGACTATCAAAAGGTTTCAAATTGATACGTTCCGTGCTTTGTTCATTCTTGCATAAAATGTTTCAACTTTATCTTCTATTTATATGTGATTTGAATAAAACCGAGAATAGAACGCCTAGAAATGTAATAATAGTTTAATATTTATAAAATTAACATTACATTAGTACTGTGTTTAGATTTGGTACATTATTTGCCACTGAACATATAATTATGCTTAACACGCTCACTACCGGATTAAAATTAATGGAATTTTATTTTATTCAGAAATTCCAAATTCATAATAGAGAAGTACTAATAGCAATATTTGCTTTATTTAATGACAGACATTTCGTGAATACATAAAATAAAAATTCTTCTTTTGAATTTTACTGTGTGAATTCGTAATTTTCGATTAAAAATAAAATGTCAAATGAGTAACTAGGAACTCACCGAGCGTCCTCGGTGGTGAACGTGTTAAATTTTTATTCTGTAGCAAAGGTTTTGAGATTGGTTTAAAAAATACAATCAATATGAAACAATTTTATGATTCGAGAACGTTATTATAAAAGTAATAAAAACACGTTAATAAAGAAAAGCAAAATATTTATTAATAAATATGAGTTTTATGGCTATCGAATAAAATGTTGGTTGAAAAATTCAATGACAGTATTCAAATACTGTAAGCATATTTGCATGGTAAATTTCATTATATATAAGCTCATTCTCCCGGCGTTACCCGGGCCCGTCAAAAAATATACAAAACGCGAAAAAACTAAAAATCACAATAAAATATCACGAAAAATTAAAAAACAGCTGCACAAATTCTGAAAAAACTTCACTGCATGAAAATAGAAAAAAAAATTACTATATTGAGACGAAAGATTAAAACAAGATTTCTTTTACGAATGTCAAAAAATCTCTGAGAACCGCGAGAAAACTCTAAAAATCGCATTGGAAATGTCTAAAATTGATTTGACGTGTTTGGTTACAACACTGTGTGAAGTGTCCACATGAGTTATTATATTAAATCGAATTTAAGATTGAATATTTCGCTACACTGAACACATTTATGTTGTTTGGTGAACTTATAAATCTTCTTATGTTTTAAAAAGTTATACTTTTGCTGCATACATTATAATTATAAATCACAATCTGAATTGAATGGTCTTTGAATGAATCTTCCTATGTCGTCGTACATCATTCTTTTGAATAAACGTTTTTTGACACACATAAAAAAAGGGGTCTTTTCTCCTGAATGGATCGCCAAATGTTGTTTTACCGCATAAAAGATTTGCTGCAAATAGTACACACATTAGGTAATTTTGGGTTATTTTGTCTTGATGAAGAGGGTTTCGCATCGTTATTCGAAACAGGTGAAAATGAAGATTCCATAACCTGACTCGTTAATTCGTTAATCTTGGTGAAAAGCTTGATTATCCCATTCTGATATATCATCATCACTTAACAAAGAAGAATGCATGACTCGTTCCATTTTAACTTACATGAATAAAAGCAGAACAGGAGAAAATTTCTCCCCAAACTCAAAGAAAAGTAAACACTAATGATAAAGTCACGTTACATTCAAATATATACAATAATAGGGTGCGAGCGCGTGCAAAAAAACTATGCAAAACTATGGTCACGTGGTATATATCATGTAATATGATTGGTGCGTTAACTTAACATAAATTTTAGAAAGTTATGTGACCTCTGTAGGCATAAAATGTTCAATGAAAGTGGTCATGTACGGGATATCCTTTAACTTGATTCGTGCAATTTTTTGTAAATTGCACCTCTCAAGAAAAACAAAATGTATTTAAACACTCTATTAATATATATATATTTTAATAGAGTGTATAAGTTAAGGAGTAGTTAAAAGCACTATGAGTGAAATCACTATGAAAAATGTAAAATAATTTAGCTAAAAAAATAAATTAAATTAAATTAAACTTTTTTGTTATATATATATATATAACAAAAAAGTTTAATTTAATTTAATTTATCTTTTTAGTTAAATTATTTTACATTTTTCATAGGGATTTCACTCATAGTGTTTTAACTACTCCTTAACTTATAGAAAATTCTCTTATTTGCGATCTCCAATGAGTTATAAAACAACTCTCAAGTTTGTTGACTCACAGTCGTGATTGATTGTAAACATTGATTGTGTGACATGTAAATTGCGATGCATTTTTTCTTTCGTTCAAGTCGAAGTCTAAGAGATTCAAATTCTTGAGTAACAGTTTTTAAAAATTCATTTTATGCAATAAGTAATATTCTTTTATACAGAGAACCATACCATTTTACCAAAGAAACTTCTAATTCGTATGATTCTTTTACTAGAAAAATCGCTTCATAAACAGTATGCATATATTCACATTTTTTAGTAAATTATTTTGATTTTTACATAAAAGTAAACTTTGTGAAAAAAAGAGATGAAATCTGTTTTTCGTTCTTATATGCAAAGATTAGTTTAAGATTTTCTTTTTTAAAAGTGCAAGATTTCATTTTGACAAAAAAAAAAAAAAAAAAAAAAAAAAAATTACGAAATATTTATTAACAACACTACATTTATTCACAAAACGAATATTTTAATTATTGTACAAACTAATACATAAGCAAAATTACAAAAACTATCATCACATTGGGATTTCAAACATGTAACAACAAGACATCTTTTAAGAATATTTTTGTTCAACCAGCTTCATGTTAACGCATTGTATTTCAGATAAAGCATTTAAATCTCCTAATCCATCGCAGTGAAAGGAAAATAAGAAAATGTAATTTGCATATAACCATTTACAAAGCAAAGGTACCATTTCGGTGAAACGACTGAACGACTTTCCAAGCACTGCATGATTTGAACAAAATAACTGATCTCTATTATCTTTGTTATATCCATTTTTAACCAGTATAATTTTTATATGCATAGTTGCTAACTAAGTGTTAAAAATGGTACAAGATTTTTTATTTTTAACTAAGTATTGCTTGAGGTCTCGATGTATCAAATTCGAATAAAATAGGCATAATCAAATTCATAAAAATAATTTTCCTTTTAATGCAAGATTGATACACGTGGGAAAAAAATCAAGGATATTTCTTCCAAAATTTGTCTTATCGAAAAGCTACTAGTTGTAGATAGTTCCACCAAATAATAGGTCTAAAGTGTGAAAAGTGATCGTATCACATCACATAGAACAGCCGTGTGAAAATCTAACACCATTCATAAAAGTTCAAAATTTCTCGAATAAAGATACTGTGCGTGAGAAGTACTAGTTGGTGACTCACAGACGTGCATAGTATATGCGTTCTCACATTGCTGTATGCTAGAGATGAGTTCGGGCTCTCTTTTTGGAGGCCGGGCCCGCCCGACCCGATGATTTTAAAATCCAAACCCGCCCGCGCCCGAAACATTTTGTGTCATTACAGCCCGAGCCCGCCCGAGCCCGATACCGAAAAAAATTGCGTAATATTTAAAAATTGTTTTAAAAGTAATATCTCATTTTTAAAAAAACTTCGTACGTGAAAATAACTGTTCATCAGGTGCACATAATTAATTTTATTAAAATCAACATTCTATCTTATCAAAAGAGAAATTTGGTTTCAAATAAAAATATACTTCCTTAAAAGGATGTAAATATTTTTCTCTCCCAACAAGCAAATCTGATGGACACAATAACGAAGTGCGTTTTATGAAAAAATGAATGAAATTTACAGAAATTACTATTTCTATGCAGAAGAATCGAACAACGTTTTATATTTCCTATAATAGGTTTATATAGTAACTTATAATTGATTCCTTAATTAAAGCAATATTTCATTTTCCTGAAAATCAGCTTAAATTCAAAATTTGACACCGGTATCTGAAAGATCCTGTATGTTTATAGGAAAAGTTGAAACACTCTTCGATTGCTTTCTATCGGAATAATAATATATGACAATTATATCTACTTACGAATGAAAGTTTCTTCGTAAATGTGCAGAGCAGAGCTTTAGCATCAGCAGAGTTCACAATAAAAAATATAATCACTAACGTTGTCTTCATATGAAGAGCGAGTATGACTTGCACACAATAGAAGACTAAAAATTTGCAAACCTAAGCTAATGCTGATTGACTAAGAATGAAAAGAAAATATTCGTCTCGCATTAGATCCCTAAAAAAATAAAATAAAATAAACGGTCCAATAAAAAAAATATCCAAATGTCACAAACAAAAATCTAACAACAAATATTATTGGAGCCTTTTCGCATTGGTGCCCTATCACCCAGTCATCAGTCGCGTCACAAATATAGTAAATTTTCTTTTAAAGTAGCATGCTAATACTAGAAAAGAAAAATAAGATTCCTGTTTCCCCTTTTATTCATTCTGATCAAAATAACATTAAAATTACGTGAAATAGAATAGGTAATTTTTTAGGGGAAAAAGTTATTTTTATTTTTTTCTATATGAGAATAAATAAAATTGTCAGTTTCAGAAAGAATGAGACCGAGCCCGAAGGCTGGTATAAAAATCGAGCCCGAGCCTGTTTCGGGCCCGGGCTCGGGCTAAGACCGTCTTATCTCTACTGTATGTTTAGACAGTTATCTCTGTAGAGATCTATTCTTCATATTTAATGTTAAGTTTTTCACAAAAATGTGTTTAATGAGAATCATTTTCCTATTTATGAGTTAAACATTTGATTTAATAGTAGGCAATTGCATTACACACGTGCCTTTTGTTTGAAAAATTACCCAAAAATTTTAATCGCCAATATACAGGGTGTCCATAATTAAACGACCCTACTTTAAAGTTGTCTACAGACGAAACTATTGGTCAGAAAGTTGTGAAATTTCATGAAGGACATAATAAAGGAATGGGAATTTGTTTAAGCGAAAAAAAAATTAGTTCAAAATTTCGCCACCAGATGGCGTTTTTAGTGAATTACACATTTATAATACACTTACGATAGTTTACAAATTTTTATTTCACCAAAAAATGTTCAAGAAAACTTTTTTCACGACATGTTCTTAGCATTTTCCAGAACACACTACGGGCAACATAACATACAACTGTGGAACCTGCTATCTTACGATTTCAGATGGTAGCTGAAAATGATGGTTGTCAAATGGAAAATGTTTTGTTGCAATAAAATATATAAATGTATGCTAAATGTGTAATTAATGCATTAAAACGCCCTCTGGTGGCGAAATTTTGAACTAATTTTTTTTTTTGCTTACACAAATTCCCATTCCTTCATGATGTCCTTCACGAAAATTCACAACTTTTTGACCAATAGTTTCGTCTGTAGACAACTTTAAAGTAGGGTCCTTTAATTATGGACACCCTGTATTTACTTATTTTCCTGTCTTTTTCTTTTCTGTTTCTCAGACTTTGAATCAAATCCATTAGCATCAAGAACAATGTTATTCAAGTAAGATGTGACTCTTTTGCACTATTTTCATTATGTTTATGTAATAATTTCTTAGTCTTTTCATTGCATGTAATTGTGGAAATACTCGTATTTAACTTATTTTTAAATGTTTTTTGTCACCCGTCACATTTTTAAAATCGTATTTCATGTAAACCCTTTTTGTCATATTTTGACAATTTGTTTTCGTTATTCGGCATGCATAAGTATACATGAAAATGAATTTCGGTTCAATAATATATACAGCAGGAAAGACATGGGAAGGAGAACAAATCTCCCGTCACGCCATTTCGCAAGACAAACTTTTAAAATCCGTATACGGCGGGTAGTCAAGATTTAAACAATATGCAGGGTGATACTAAACTAATGGGCAAATATTTAAGAAGAATTAGAACTCTCTTTGACAAGCTCAAAACACTATACAATAGATGGTCGTAAATCAAGCAGTAAAGCACCTACAGGGCGCTCTCTGAATGTAGTGAGAACCCTGTTTATTACATATTTTGGGCTTCCAAAACATTCCGATCAACAGCACCATATATGAAATGCATGGTCACCTTTTCCTGATTAGCAAAATTAGCAATTCCTTTTGTAATATAAGTAAAAATGACTATGTGTGTAAAACACCAGAGTTTCATGTGATGAATGACAATTCTATCTAGCGGTCCATCGCTTATAATATGTCCATGATTATTATGTCCATGATTATTCACCATTGCTACTTTAGATGTGTTCTTTTATCCTTTAAAATTTTGCCCTTGAGTTGTGACACGTACCCTAAATTTATCTGAAGGAAATTTGGTCCAATTTTAAATCACCCCTCTCTCTTGAGCTCAGCTGTTTCTCAAAAAAAGTTACTTACTTTAATATTTATTTATTTCACCTTCTAATTTTCATCTATATTAGCATTCTAGTTAGTAGCAATATTCCGCATAAATAAAATCAGCAATCAAGTACTACATATTGTGTAATACACAGGGTTATCTGCACAATCAGAAAGCGCTTTGTAGATCTTCAGTGCTTGCATGACAATCATGCATAGTATGGTATTTTCGATTTCTGGAGGTGCGTTCTATCTCTCTTTAAAATTTTGTGCACGAGTTCAAAATCACCCTGTATACGAATATTAAAGATATCTAATTATGGCAGTTAGGGATAAAAAGCTTCTACAGATACTATCAGATCGTCATTTAAGAACTTTCTTTGGAAGGGAAAAGATTTTCTGAATGTGTGGGGCGTTGGGAGAAAATTTATTTTGATCTGGCTGAGCACAGCTGAGAAGCATCTGATACAGTTTTATTCTCTCATGAATTTTTCAAATGAATAAAAGTACTCATTTACGGTAAGCCTGTCTCACTTTGAAAATGTTACAATAACAAGACTTTATCAAATATTATTGATAACTATTAATTGCAGTGCTTAAAATGTTAATTGAATGCTCACATTTCTATTTTAAACAAATCTGACGCTATTTTAGATTTGTGCAATTTCTGATTTTTTATCTGATATCCTTTAAAATATAAAATTCCTTGAGGAAGGCAATTCCACCCCCCCTCATTTCTCTTCAAAATAAAGCTCTTGGATAGTATGTGTGTGCGATTAAGGTAAACAATAATATCTTAACCACAATGAACATTATAGTTTAAATGTACAACATTAACAGACATTTAATAACACCTGAAATACATAGGAATATAATCATGAAATAGGGGTAAATGTACCAATAGTCGGCCACATTGACATAAAATGCGTTACGAATAGCTTATTTTTGGTTCGAAAGGAAATATTACAATTTGGTTATATGTAGCCATCTTTCATAAGTCATAAACCATCACAAAAGAATTGTGGGTATTTTAATTGAATTAGTAATCAGCCTTTTTTTTTCAAGATAGAGGTCAAATCGCCATTTTTTCTATTTTTTTGTTAATTGATGGCAAATTTTTTTAAAGGCAAGTATTAATTTATTTTATATTTTTTTTCTAAAATTATAAGGATTGAATATTAGCAGGGTAAATAAACTAATGTTTTTGAGTATAAAGAGTAAACAAATTTGTTGGTTTTAATTAATTTTAATGGGGCAGATCATTGGGTATTAATTTTGCTTACATGTCCAATAGTCGGCCACCAGCGGCCGACCATTGGATATTACATTTTGCTTACAGGTTCAATATTCGGCCACCAAGAGCTGAATACTGAATACATAACTTATTGTACTTTTTTGAGTTTCTTTTTCATTGTTTGGTAGATATAACTTTACCTCTACATCTCTACTAATATTATAAAAAGAAACGTATTGTATGTGCTTGTTTGTTTGTTTGTAGGGGAAACTACTGGAACTACCGAACGAATATCAAAAGTAAAGGTAGCAGTCTTTGCTCCAACATAGACTATATTTTACGTCAGAGCCACTTTTCCCAAATATATGGAGGAACAAAAAACATACTAAACTTGTTCTTTTTGTAATATTGAAGGAGCTAGTAACTTGAAATTTGGCATGGTTGTTGTTTTCTAAAAAAATTTTAATTTACAAGTTTGAAATGAGTGGAAAAAGTTCTAAATTACAATTTGTGTAGAATTGTTAGGAATATAAACTTGAAATTTAACATGTCTGTTACTTTTAAGACGTAAATTCTGGATTACTAAAAAAAGGAGGAATTTTAGAAATTGAAAAATACTGTGAACATTCTAAAAACATTCTAAATTACGATTTATATGGAATTACTAGGGATAGAAATTTAAAATTTGCCAATTCTGTCATTTTTAATATGTAAACGCTGGTACAAATTTTTTTCTTAAAACGAACGAAATTTCAAAAGGTACAGTACCAAACAAACATTCTAAAGTTTTGAAATCGTGATAGTTTTTTTGCTGGAAACTTAAAATTTGGCATGGTGGTTAATTTTAAGACATAAATGACCGGTTAAGAAAGGTTTCTAAAAAATTGAAAATTTAGAATGTTGAAATGAGAGGAAAATGTTCTGAATTATGGGGTTTGTTTTACAAATTTTAGAATAGAAATTGAAAATTAGACATGAATAAACGTTTTAATACGTAAGTGGTCTGATTGTACCAGAACAGTTTAAAAAAAATTCGAAATTTAAAAGGAACTAAAAATTTTCTAAAATTGCAATTTCTGTGATACTGTTGGGTTTGAAAATTCAAAGTCTGCATGGTGGTTTCTTTTAAAATATAAACTCTCGCAAAGAAGGGTTTCCATAAAATTTGAAATTTAAAAAAATGAAATTATCAGTAATTATTCATTATGATTTACATTTAGAATTAATAGGGATAGAAAAGTTATATTCGACACCGGGGTTACTTTTAAGTCTCAAATGCTCACACACAATACTTTTTTCTTAAATAAAAATCTAAATTTAAAATGGGGAAATGACGAGAAAAGTTCTAAAATCCAAATTATTTTTGACCCACTAAACCGAATCCAAAATTTCTTTTAGGATAACACTGTCATTCAGGAACGTTAAACACATGATGATTTGTGATTATGATTTTTTTGGAGTTGATAGGGTGATTGCTAGATACATGAAATTTGACATAGTCTTTACTTGGGCAGATCACATTCTAACATATTCGAAATAGAAAAAAGTGAAATGAATAGAATAGGGTTTAAAATCACGATTTCTTTTGTACTACAGAAACGATTTCAAATCTTGTCCTGGGATAAAAATGAGGCCGTTCTCCACTTAAAAATAGGCTATATTTTATCTCTGTACAAACGACCTGATAGAACGAAAAATATTCTAAAATCCCGTTTACTTTGAATCTGTTAAGACTAAGAGCAATAAACTCCTTATGGTGATGAATTTTAAGACATAAACGCTCATCAAGAACGTTCATCAAAGTATTTGATATTTAAAAGAAAGAAACTATTGGAAAGTGCTCTATAATTATAATTTTACTCCCAAACTGTCGAGACTAGAAATTTTAAATTCAACATGCAAGTTTCTATGGGACGTGATACTCCTAAAGATGTCTCTATTTTAAAGATTTTCAAATAAATGAAATGGGAAAAAAATGTTCTATAGTTATATTTTTATTATGATTTCTCAAAAAATGTCAGTCTAGAAATTTTAAATTTGGCATAGAAATAACTAAGACATAGATGCACAAGAACAATATTTGTCTTCTTAATTATTTTTTTTTTAATTTAAAAGAAAAGTAAAATTAAATAGTTTTTCATACCATGTTAGGAACAACGTTTCTGAAAAGTGGGATAAACATAGATACGAGAAAACATTATAATTAATTCAAATGATAGTAATAAAGAAACATGATTTCCAATAAGCAAAGGAAGTATTTCATATTCAGTGTTTAGCCGTATACAAATGACAATTAAATATAGTAAACTAATGTTTTCCCACTTATTATTTCTCAGTGTTTTGATTTTTATGGTGCATAAAGGTACATTAATATTGTAAAAAGAAACGTTTGATTTTTATAGAAAATAAATTCTGAAACTACTGACCTGATTTTAAAAATTCTTAAGCTAAACGATAGCTTATAAACAGAGTTTCCAAATAGACTGCATTGTATCAGTTTTCATGGAAGGATGTGGATTCAAATGCGTTGCAATGACGATGTTCGCATTATTACAAGTCTCATATTCATCTAATGCGGTACAAAAATGACGTTTATTCAAATTGTGACTTAATTTAGTAATTAAATTATTTGCAAAAGTTATTTACAACCATCTGGAAAGACCGAGCTATGCTCGTTAAAATTATCTTTTTGTTCAACACGATATAACAATAAATTCTCCGTACAACATATGACAATCAGTTCTATGTAACTTGATTGGTTAAATTCTGTTTTTTAGAACGTTCTATGGACTCTAATTGGTTGAATCATTTATCCTCGCTGTTAGTGGGAATTTCTACAAAATTCCTTCAGATTCTGAAAAACAATCTGTTCGCCAAATGTCCCCATAATTTTTCGAAAATTCGAAAACTTGACACATTTTTTCATTTGACAGTAAGCATGTGCACCTAATGGCATTAGTAATCTTGAATGTCAATTTTCATGCTAAATCTCACCAATGTCGCATAACTTTCACCAAACTTAGCGAAGTTGGCGAAATATTGTCAACATTGCAACTTCGTTAACTGTCAATTGTTCAACCAACTGTCTCAACCTTCATTCACAATGAAATGCATTCCCCCGTAGTGACCGCAAAATGACCCACTAATCGAATTTTCTCAAACCAGTGACCCAGCCCAATGGTCTTATCGTATTCCAAAACGGTAGGATACAAAATGTAGTCAAAATCGTTAGAGCCGTTTTTTTAGATAAAATTAACTTGACTCATAGTGACCCCCAAACGACCCACTAGTTGAATTTTCTCGAACATGTGACCCAGCCAAATGGTCTTCTTGTATCCCAAAAAGGTAAGACACAAAACTTAGTCAAAATCGTTAAAGCCATTTATTATATAAGATAAAATTACCTTGACCCACAGCGACCCCAAAATAACCCACTAATTGAATTTTCTCGAACATGTGACCCGGTCCAATAGTCTTTTCGTATAAAAAATCGGTAGGATACAAAATTTAGTCAAAATCGTTTTAGCCGTTTTTTAGATAAAATTAGCTTGACCCGAAGTGACCCCAAAATGACCCACTAATCGAATTTTCTCAAACATGTGACCCAGCCCAAAGGTTTTTTCGTTCCCTAAAACGGTAGGATACAAAATTTAGTCAAAATCGTTAGAGCCGTTTTTTACATAAATTAGCGTGACCCGTAGTGACCCCAAAATGACCCACTAATCGAATTTTCTCAAACATGTGACCCAGCCCAAAGATTTTTTCGTTCACCAAAACGGTAGGATACAAAATTTAGTCAAAATCGTTAGAGCCGTTTTTTAGATAAAATTTATTTGACCCATAGTGAACGCCAAATGACCCACTAATGAAATTTTCTCGAACATGCGACCCAGTCCAATGGTATTCTTGTACCTCAAAACTGTAGGATACAAAACTTAGTCAAAATCGTTAAAGCCATTTATTTGATAAAATAAAATTAGCTTTACCCGCAGTGACCCTAAATAACCCACTAATTGAATTTTCTCGAACATGTGAGATAGCTCAACCATTTTCTCATAACCGAAAATGATAGAATGCAAAATTTAGTCAAATTTGTTAGAGTCACTTGTAAAAAAAAATTCTGAAGTGGCCGACAATTGGTACAGTGATGGCCGAACATTAGATTTAAGGAGGCCGACTATTGGAGAACTTGCCCTTTTTGAACTTAACTTTGTCTAAAAAAAACTATTACCGTGTTTTTTAAAAATAATTGTTGAAACATAATACGAAACGTATGTTTTAACATATATCATTGTTAAAAATGATGTGTCGTTTTTTAAAAATTCCACGTTAAGATTTATATATATAAAAGCAGTTAAGAGGCCGACTATTGGTACATTTACCTTACTTGTACAGTTGACTCGTACAACTAAAGTGCATAGAGAAGCCCTCAGGCTTTCTCTCATCAAATAAGGACAGCTACTTAAGCTTTGCTTGAAAACCAACCGGCTACTTCAGATCTTAAGAATTCCGTTATTCATCCATTTCATTCCATATCATTCATTTGAATAAACTCTTCAATCGGAAATCTGATAGCTCGAGAAACTTTATACTTCATTGAGTCGTGATATAATATTTAGATTTTGCTTATCTTCTCACATGTATAATTTTTTTTATCTGCAGTTGGATAGTTTTATATTCATCCTCTGTTGTAAAAAGTCATATATATACATTTACATTTATAAATCTTTTTTTGTGTGGATTTATTCTTATATATACAAATAATTGAAATTTCTGTGAAGTAGACTGAGATTATCGATAGTATAGATTATCATAAAGCAAAACACTTAATAAATCCATTTCAAATGGTACATGCACTTGTTTAGGTTATTTTTGGATGATTAAAAAATGTCTAGAATAAACAAATTATATTTACTACTAACTGCTCTTCACGATAGATGTTTTGCCTTATATATATGAGTTTTCTTCAGTTGTAAAAATTCTGTAACGCACCGGTCTATTGAACCGGAAAACAATCTTTCTTCGTTTGTACGTCAAGTACACAGGAATAACAGAAGATATATGATTCTTAAGATATGATTAATAAAAATATTTATTTCTTCATTACAATATAATTTTTTTCTTGATATTTTGTAAAGATGATTTTGCATCTATTATATTAAAGTATAACTGACTTTTTGTATTTGGCTACTCCTCTTCGTAGAATATGAAACGCAGCGTGATAAAATTAACACAAATTATTCTCACGGATCCGAGGCTGCCATATAAGCTTTTAAAATTTGAACTAGTTTCAAACTTTGGTCGTAAAATTTAAAGAAATGTCTCTGAAAATGGCAACTAAATTACTCCATTTTTGTGGATAAAAAGGAAAAAAATGGCAACAATTTATTATAATTTTATTTACATTATTTTCTTAATAAAACTGAAAACAGAAATTATTTTTAACAAGAAGACGGTGAAAAATATATTGATAAATTAAATTTTATCAGAAAGTTCGAAGGAAGATTAAATCCCCTTGTATGTAGGTGGGCAATTATTGCCTCATGTTTACAAAAATTCACTTTAAAGAAAAAGTATATATACTATTTTCAATTACTTATTTTTGAAAGATGACGGTTAAAATATTTCAAAAAAGGGCAAAAAGTAAAATAGATTATCTAGTAAAAATGTCATAAAAACATATTTTAGTTATAACTAAAACATATTTTAGTCTTTTTCTTTCTTTCTTTCTTTCAAAAAAGAAAGAAAGAAAGAAAAAGACTAAAATATGTTTTTATAAGTTCATGTAAGTGACTTCATTTTCATTTCTACAGCTTAAAAGTCATAAACAAATTCTTAATAGAACAATATACTTTTGACAAATAACGTATTTCATCAAAAATCACGTAATTTGCAAATTGATTGTTTTATTTAAATATTCTATGTATTTATATATGGGTGTAATGGACTCGACTGGTAATTCTTGTATAGTCTTTTTATTGGTAGTCAGAGGGTTAACTTTTCGATTTAATCACTTAGGTTTTTCAATTTCACATTCTTTCCTTAAAATACAAAATTAATTTAATCTAAATCAAACGTTTCAAAAGTTCAGTAGATCTTACGTTATTATGCACAAAATAAAGCCTTTTTCTTATTAAAAATTTCTGATTTAATTCAAAACAAATGTTTGCTTAGTACAATTCGTTATTTAATGATTACTGTCAGAAAAAAAACTAAGTTAATTGATTACTAAATTTGTTTTCACCTGTTTATCTTTAATATTTTCTTTTACGTGTGTACTAATATAATATTTTTGGACAGAAGGAATAAAATTATAATTTTAAATAACGAATTCCTAGCATTCAAAACTTTACTTGTAGTTTTCTGCATATTACTGTTCAATTATAAGTACATCTTGCTAAAAAATGGGCAAAAGGGTTAGTAAATAAATGGGTTAATAGTGTTGGAATGGTTTAGTTAAGCCAAGTAAATGAATGTTTTCTTAAATTAAGCTCAGATAATAACTTTCCTAAGGCGAAATGGCTAATTTTTAGGGTGGATAGAAGATTTCTTATACAAAGCAAATCTTTTACATAATGCTCTTACACAGCTTAGCAATGCTTGAGAAAAAGTATGCGTTACGTTTGTCGTATTACCTCTAAATCTTCATTCATGCCAGTCAACAAACTTAATTTTTCTTCTTGCAGTTTTATTAAACTTCATTTGCCAGACAATTTTACAAAGATATTGATTTCCATGTTAATCGTTTTAACTTTAACATATTGCAGTGTCCAATTTAGGTAACTTTACATGAAAAGTTGTATTGGGGGATATAGAATATGGCAAAATTTGGGTTAATAGAAACTGTCTATAACGGAATCCTAACTTATAGGGATAATTTCTTGGTCACGTTAAAGTAAGGCGTTACCCCAAAAAATTCTTCGACAGTAACATTTCAATAGAAGATTTTTATTCCATTATTCCGGTTAATAGCTCCATTTTTCTTAAGTATTTTTTTTTCTTTCCATTTTCTTAATATGTACTTTTGACTTTCGAATTGTTACTTTTTAAAAATTGTACAAATAAAACTTTTTTTACTTTATATATTTCTTTTTACTTGAGATTTGTAAATGTTACATTTATTTCAAAATTGCAACATCACTTTTTTCCAATAATAATAATAATAATAATAATAATAATAATAATTTGGCAGGAAATATATTAAACATATATTTAATTTTTTATTATTATTATTTTAATTTTCCGCAGGATATTCGCTATTTAGAATAATAAGTTTGGGAATCTTGTTTTTTAAAAAAAATTATCTCTTCCATACATTTTTTAGGTTTTTTCACATAGATAGTTCCGATAGAAATATAAACCAAAAATGCCCTATGCTTTTCGCAAAATTTTAGAAAATGACAATATATTTTCAAATTTTGAAAAAGAATTACTGCACTTAAAACTAGTCGGATGTGACAATCCCACGACTCTCTATCTCATACATGTTCATACTTCAAAAAGCGTATTTTTTTTTAATTATGCATTTTAGAAACAAACAAAAAACATGGAAATTCTTGCCTTTTTACAAAGTTGCAAATTAAACCTATATTGGACCATTGGCTGATTCAGTATGATGGTTTTTCAACAGCTATCACGCCCATCCCGAAAATCGAACAAAATTCGCTATCACAGCTGCACCTTCAGATCAAATTTCTTAAAAAAATTATCCAATTTTCGGCCTATAATATTATATCTAAATACAAAATTTTCGTTGAAAAAGTTTCATAAATTGTTCACATAAACTGCCAAAAGTCGCAAAAATTGCTACCGCAACGCACCTTTTTGAGGGATTACTCCCATTTTCAACTGGGACATGTCGTCCATAGTCAAAAACATATCTACGAGATAGAGTCAATAAATTCCCGGAATGGTCGCTATAATGGAGTTTCCATTATATATGCTTTTCTAAATAGTTAACCCTCTCTTCGTATTCAATATACATTTAATTTAATTATTTTAAATTTATATTCTAAATTTAATTTGTCTGTGTATCCCATTCTCTGCATTTAAATATATCTCTTTCTATTATTAAAGGTAACGCTTTCATTTTAAAATCATCCTCCTACACTCTATTTCGTGCAGATGATAAATTTTAGGATATCCATTTTATATAAATAAAAATAAATAAATAAATATACCTCTATAAAAAAAAGATCGAAAGTTGCAACTATATATACATGAATAAAGAAATTTAGAGGTTAAATTATGGCCATGAATATGTGATGCTATATTATTCAAATATTTGTGATGCTTATATTATTCAAATACTTGTGATGCTTATATTATTCAAATACTTGTGATGCTTATATTATTAAAATATTGGATGTTTATTTTATTTTTCCTTGGAGTTCAGGTCATTGCAGCATTTTATGTAAATGCAGAGAGACAGAGTAAGTTGTTCTCAAGCCTTATGGTATCAAAATTTGTTTCCTTTTCTTGTTCGGGGGGTGATATATATAATGGAGTTTCCATTATATATGCTTTTCTAAATAGTTAATCCTCTCTTCGTATTCAATATACATTTAATTTAATTATTTTAAATTTATATTCTAAATTTAATTTGTCTGTGCATCCCATTCCCTGCATTTAAATATATCTCTTTCTATTATTAAAGATAACGCTTTCATTTTAAAATCATCCTCCTACACTCTATTTCGTGCAGATGTAATTTTGCTCAGTTAAAAAAATAAAGAAGAAAGAATAATTCCTTCTCATGTTTGCTCTTCTGCATTTACACTTAAAAATGTAGCCGTAAGATATGTCTATTATTAATTCATAGATTCTACAGTCAGCGGATGTATTGTCTAAATCCTTGGGATAATTTTCTGTTCCAAGTAAGACTTTTGCCCTCTCGCAACCCTATAACGCTATGCATTGAGAATGCAATTTTTTAGAGATATCTCATTTGGTTATTTTATATCATCACTGTCTTCTGTATCTCTCTGCATATATTATCGCCAAATCGGTAATTCTTCAAAGGAATTTGGCGGAAACCGCACGCCAAATATGTACCAGCTGTCAAGGACTGTGAAATAATTATTCATAGCACTTCTGTTCCTGATCGACTTGGAAAATGTAGCCTCTAAAGGCGCTCTGTGCTTGGTCGGGTCACTCCCGATGGGTCATGTAATCTCCCTTCAACAACTGCTATTAAACATCCCCAAAAACGCCACTTTTAAGTTCTCCTAAATTAGTCTCTTCACGTGCTTGAGTTATTATGTGAATGCAATCTTCCATAATCTATCTCTAGGTGTATTTAAAATCTTCTATCACAATATATTGCTATGGATTACGGCCAATCAACTAAAAACTCTACTGCAGTCGCCTACATTCACGCAGGTGTCCGTTGGAGGGGAAATATCTTTTTTGGAGGTTGGCAGCACTGATAAGAAAAACACACAGGCATCTGGAATTGATTTCCGGTACTGTTGACGTTAGCTGCAGATGATTTCTGACAAAGCGAATGTTTCATTCGTCGTATTTTGAAATTTAGAGCAGCGTGCAAACATCAAAATCTTCGTTTTGCTCGAGAAATCACCTTCTCAGACGCTCGAGATACTGAAGAAACCATACGGAAACGATAGCATAAGCGTTTTCGTAAAGGTCAGCAAAAACATCATAAAGGAAGGAAAATTTTCTCTTGGACAATAAACTAGGGAAAGTGATGTTGGAGGTGTTTTTTGATTACGAGGGCGTCATTCACTACAAATTTATTCCTGAAGGCCAAACTGTCAATAAAGAACTTTACCTGGAGATCCTTAAAGACTACGAGATGCAATCAGACGAAAACGACCTGAACAATGGACAACAAATGATTGGTTTTTTTACACGACAATGCTCCACCACATCTACTCTGATTGTGAAAAATTACCTTGCCAGACACAGTGTTACCACTCTGGAACACCCTCCTTATTCACCCTACCTAGCACCAGCGGATTTTTGCCTGTTTCCACGGCTGAAAAGGAAATTGAAGGGACACAGTTTTATGGATTCAGATGAGATGATCGAAAATGCGATGAAGCTACTGAAGGACGTCTCAAAAATGGATTCAAGGAGTGTTTTGAACAGTTATACGAACGCTGGAAAAAGTGTGTGGATGCAAGCGGAAAGTACTTTGAAGGCCAATAAGGTAAAATTATTGTTCTATTTTTTAATAATTTGTAATTGACCTATTCCGGGAACTTTTTGACCCTACCTCGCACGAACTTTCGCTCAATTCTATCCACAACTTCACACACTGTCCGATGATACAAAGGGAAAATCGCACCAAAATCGTTATCACAGCATCCCCTTCTGGGGGAATTAATTTCAACTGGGACCTTACTTTCTTTCTATTAAAGATAGAAAAAAGTAAAAATATATAAAAGTTCGGAGAATTTTTAGTTTTTGAATAGATTTTTTTTAGCAGATGTGTGTGGATGAAATTTAACACTTAAATATTTGCTGCTCTTATAAGCCGAAATAACACTCAAGCGTAAATACATTTTTCTTATATTTCAGTAGAAAATTCTATTTAAAAGTATTGGACTGAACCTTCTCAGATTTGCTTTTAAAGAATGTGTTCTGTCAAAATCTAATAGTCTACTATTCCAATGTAATAAGTTGTGCAGATTCCTTCACGCACTGTCCAAATGTGACGGTCTAGTGGTAAGTACGATGGGAAAGGTTGTGAATTTTTCTTTTTGCGGCATTGTGTTAAACGAGCTATCGACAAAAACCTTGGTTCGGACGATATTGAAAAGGAAAAGGAAATTGAAGGGACACAGTTTTATGGATTCAGATAAGATGATCGAAAATGCGATGAAGCTACTGAAGGACGTCTCAAAAAATGGAATCAAGTGTTTTGAACAGTTATACGAACGCTGAAAAAAGTGTGTGGATGCAGGCGGAAAGTACCTTGAAGACCAATAAGGTAAAATTATTTTTCTATTTTTTAATAATTTGTAATTGACCTATTCCGGGAACTTTTTGACCCTACCTCGCACGAACTTTCGCTCAATTCTATCCACAACTTCACACTCTGACCGATGATGCAAAGGGAAAATCGCACCAAAATCGTTATCACAGCATCCCCTTCTGGGGAATTAATTTCAACTGGGACCTTACTTCCTTTCTATTATAGATAGAAAAAAGTAAAAATATATAAAGGTTCGGAGAATTTTTAGTTTTTTAATAGATATTTTTTTTAGCAGATGTGTGTGGATGAAATTTAACACTTAAATATTTGCAGCTCTTATAAGCCGAAATAATACTCAAGCGTAAATACATTTTTCTTATATTTCAGTAGAAAACTCTATTTAAAAGTATTGGACTGAACCTTCTCAGATTTGCTTTTAAAGAATGCGTTCTGTCAAAATCGAATAGTCTACTATTCCAATGTAATAAGTTGTGCAGATTCCTTCACGCACTGTCCAAATGTGACGGTCTAGTGGTAAGTACGATGGGAAAGGTTGTGAATTTTTCTTTTCGCGGCATTGTGTTAAACGAGCTATCGACAAAGACCTTGGTTCGGACGATATTGAAAAGGAAAAGGAAATTGAAGGGACACAGTTTTATGGATTCAGATGAGATGATCGAAAATGCGATGAAGCTACTGAAGGACGTCTCAAAAAATGGATTCAAGGAGTGTTTTGAACAGTTATACGAACGCTGGAAAAAGTGTGTGGATGCAGGCGGAAAGTATTTTGAAGGCCAATAAGGTAAAATTATTGTTCTATTTTTTAATAATTTGTAATTGACCTGGAACTTTTTGACCCTACTTCGCACGAACTTTCGCTCAATTCCATCCACAACTACACACACTGTCCGATGATACAAAGGGAAAATCGCACCAAAATCGTTATCACAGCATCCCCTTCTGGAGATTTAATTTCAACTGGGACCTTACGTCCATAGTCTAAAACATATATATGAAGTTTGGCTCAAATGTAATGTATAACTTCTTACAGTTTTCAATGATACAGAGGGAACAAACGAATACACGGACAGACAGATATTTTGTAGAAACGTTTTTTGGGATCTCTGACCCCTAAAAAGTATAAATCTGCCGAAAACCAGAAATTGAAAAAAAAATTTCATTAAAATGCTTCCTTTCTATTATAGATAGAAAAAAGTAAAAATATATAAAAGTTCGGAGAATTTTTAGTTTTTGAATAGATATTTTTTTAGCAGATGCATGTGGATGAAATTTAACACTTAAATATTTGCAGCTCTTATAAGCCGAAATAATACTCAAGCGTAAATACATTTTTCTTATATTTCAGTAGAAAATTCTATTTAAAAGTATTGGACTGAACCTTCTCAGATTTGCTTTTAAAGAATGCGTTCTGTCAAAATCTAATAGTCTACTATTCCAATGTAATAAGTTGTGCAGATTCCTTCACGCACTGTCCAAATGTGACGGTCTAGTGGTAAGTACGATGGGAAAGGTTGTGAATTTTTCTTTTCGCGGCATTGTGTTAAACGAGCTATCGACAAAAACCTTGGTTCGGACAATATTATCGTTCCCACGGATTCTGATATTGAAGTTAAACATATTTAAAAGAAAATATATAGTATTAGTGATTATCAGGAGAAGGAAAATCAATTAATAGAGAAGTGAAATCCTACATGGTATCTACTTTTGCATAATAATAATTTTATTTATCATTCAGGAGAAATATCAATCCCTGCATAAAATTAGTAACTTGGAGAACGAATAATAATAATAATAATAATAAACAGAGCTCAATCTTCCAAAAACGCGCACCTGAAAACATAATGAATAAACTTCAGAAGATGGAAAATGAATGCTCGTTGTTTTCTTTGTACATATTTTATTTTGGTGGATTTTAAAGGCTGAGGTATCTTTTTAAACTGAAACATTGCATGTAACAGCGACCCTAATATGGATTGCAATAACTTCACATCTGATTAACTTTTAGATGTGAAAATCTAAGCACACGTTAAAAGAGATATATTATAACAGATAATATTCTAAAAGAGTCCCCCACCCTCCTAAATGCATATAAAGATTTAAAATTTTATTTGAAATTTAATGCTTTTTAACACTTTCCAACCTAGTTGAAAAGTGTTTATGACTTCGGTTTGTCTGCCATATGGCCGTCTGCCGTCTGCCGTCTGTCCGTGCTCTAACTCTCGTAAATATGCTCGGATTGCCCTAATTTTTATATGTTATTGTCGTTATCTATAGCATGTTCCCTATTTCAACTGAAGTCTGTGGCACTTATAGTTTTTTTACAGGGCCACTCAAAAGAATTCCGTTACATTACTGTCTATGGGAAAAAATCATTTGCGGTTTATTTTAATGGTGTTACACAATTTCAAATACATTGTAATTGATATATATCACTAAGGTGCATTACAAGAAGCTTAATATGGAATAGGGTGTGCATAGCACTTATAGTTAATTTACAGGGACAGTCAAAAGAATTCCATTACATTACGTCTATGGAGAAAAATCGTTTGCGGTTTAATTAAATAATTTTTCACTATTTTAAACGCATTTAAATTTATATATATCACTAAGGTCCATTACAAGAGGCTTACTACAGAATAGTGTGTGTATAGCAGTCACAGTTCATTTACAGGGACACACAAAATAATTCTCTACTGTATGTTAACAATAGTTCCTGGAAGTGCGTTTTAAGTTGCTGAACGCAATTTTAAATTTAACTCACTTTTTGTCTATTACTTAAATTCTGTATTTCATATACAGGGCAGCACAAAAGTCCGCGAACACATTTCCGTTTATTGAAAGAAACTCCAGAAAGAGAATTTTAAACTGTGCTACGCGTTTCCTAACTAAACTAAAATTTAGCATCCTATGTAGCATATATACAAATCTATAAATCATATACAGGGCTGAATAAAAGTATTCGGATATTTTTCCGAATATTGTATATGTTGGAAATTCTTGAAATTATGTTTTTAAATATGTTATGCGTTTTCCAAATTGTTTACTTAGATGTTATCTTTCAGGTTATTAAACGGTAATGATTTGTAAAATTATTTTGGAAGCGTTGGAAAGTGTTACATAATCTATGCTTGACGCATGATTTTTCGTTGTTGTTTAATAAATGAATACATTTTATATGCCTTGCGCACAGGATTTCTCATAATCGAATTGTTACAGCGACCCAAATTTTTTTTTATAGAGTACAGATACAACGTGTGTTTAAGATGATACACTCCAGAAAAAATATAATAATTCGTTCTTCATAAGAAATTTTTTTTTAAATATCTCATAATTTTGATTTAAAAAAAATACAAATAGTGATAATTTCTTAATTTCTTACTTGATGAAAATAGTAGTAGGTCATTTTGTACATATAGAAAATTTATACCTCCAGTCAAAATTTCTTGAAATTCTATTCGGCCATTTCTTGGAAATTATGCCCGCAATGATTAAAATCACCGTTTTGAGAAAATTGTTTAACAGATCAAATTACCCCTTGATTATATAAAAAGTACTCTAACTGTTTTGTACATAACTTCCCTTCTAAAACGAGTTTTCGTATGATATTTCTTTTAAAATGTTCCTGAAGAATCAAATTTTAATATAACTCTTAAAAATATTATTTTTTTACAATTGAATCCATTTGGACACTACACTGTTAACTAGTATTTTAAAAACACAAATTGCACAAATTGTGCTTATTAGTTGCTAAAATCAGTGTAAAAATTGTTTTAAACTCATAAAAGAGCTAAAATCCTACATGTTTCGGCTTCAAACTTAAAGCCATCATCGGGGAAGAGGAACAACACAAACGACTACAAGAAAGATCAGTAGTCGTTTGTGTTGTTCCTCTTCCCCGATGATGGCTTTAAGTTTGAAGCCGAAACATGTAGGATTTTAGCTCTTTTATGAGTTTAAAACAATTTTTACACTGATTTTAGCAACTAATAAGCACAATTTGTGCAATTTGTGTTTTTAAAATATTATTTTTTTACTCTTTAAAAGGTACCTGACACTTTAAATCACATCGAAATATTTGTTATCATTCATTTTTTTCATTTTGCTTATTATAAAAGTACTTACTTTATGATTTAAAAAATAATAATTATTATTATACAGACAATGACATCTCATCACAGCAACTTATACAAGTACCTTACAGTCAAATATGTCATTATTTAATTAATACTTTTTTTTAAATTATGCTATATTATGAATATACCGTAGGCACTCTTTATAACTATATAGTATTTATATCATTTAGATTAAATGGACAAATAATTTTCCTGATTAAGGATGATATCGGAAATGGATGGAACGATTTTCACGAAACTTGACTCCTCTACTAAAACAAGCGCAAGAAAATGATCTAGCTATATCCTGAATTCTAGAAAATTCATTTTGACGGGTTAAGACAATCTTAACGCTGAAAATGCTGTTTCTTGTAAATCGAAAAAGGCTCAAGCGATTCACACGAAGCGTGTCTTCTATACTAATTCGAACACGAGAGATTGATCTAGCTAGGTCTTGAATTCGGAAAAGTTTAGTAGTGAAAACTTGAGTTCTTTAAAATAAAAGCTTTAGCTTTATACCTCAGAGCCAAAATATATTAGATGGTCTATGGTTTCAATGCAATGGTACCCGTTCATCAGTTTTCAATCAACCCTTTTCATTCCCCCTAAGCTAAACAGGTGAAGGCTGTGTTAATCAATCAAGTTTCCCGTTTCTTAGGATAGAAGCCTTAAAAAAAAACGTTGACGCATGCGCAAAGAGACGATTTTCATGTGGATTTGACAGAAAGCGTTTTTCGTTTTAAATATATATATGCTTAGGATATTATTACTGCCGATAGCTTTAATGGCGCCATCTGTTTTAAGGTAAGAGAATCAAACATATGAAGCAGCGCCCTACTCGGCATTAGTTAGATATAGAACGATTGCCAAACTGTCAGGAAATCTAGAATATCCAGCTTGCTTTGCAAATTTTAAAAGCAAAAGTCTTATTCTCATATATAGTTTGGAAAAATTAAAGGAATTTGTAAATACTTCGTTCCACATATTTTAGAGAGCTATTTTAAAACAATGGAGTTTTTAATTGAATAATAATCAATTACAATTGTAGAGCTAAATAGAGAATATGCTAAAAAAATGAAAATGCTACTGCTTAAAAGAACATTTTGAAACATATTAAACTCTTTATAAGTATATCCAGCTTGATTTCTTTTATAATTCTTTTACGGATATTTATGCTGCTTTCTTTTTTCTCTTCTTTTCTTTTCATCAAGACAATTTTGAGTTCCTGTATGAATATTTTTCCTTCTTTTTGTTTTCTCTCCTTTTATTTTTCCTTTTTTACGAAAAATAATCACATACTTATCTTATTGTATAAATAACATATTGATAATGATCATACCGAATATAATAAAAATTGTAGACCAGTTCAATTTATATATTCGACAATTACATGCACGATCTTTTAATTTAATTACTTTTAATATAAATTTAGTAAATAAAACAAAATATTCTTAGGTGTTAAAGTTTATTAATTATAAAGCATTTTAAATTTTTTTTACATACAAATTATATAACTTTTTCTCCTGAATAAAATATGGCATTATTAAAATGAATTATTGCCAATAAAATGAGAAAAATCATTCTGTCCATAGCGGAGATCAAACCGACACAATAATCGGAACAGAGAATAACTTCGCCTTATACCACTCAACCACACTTTTCTTATGTGATTGTGCTCTACAATTGGTTAGGTTCTAGATTTAAGTTTACGCATGCACAAATGGGGCAAATTCGTATGAAAAATTAATTTGACAAAAAAAGCCTTCGGTTTTAAATATATAGATAATCATGAAGTTCGGGTTCGTTTTCTCTAGTTATTATATAAATCACATCTAATAGCATTAGATTAAATAAATAGTTTATCCATTCTTTTTTATCAATCCCCGTTTGCGCCATTTGTCATTCGTACATAGCGAAATATAAACTAATATCATTTGAACTATCATATTTTGTTAATAATCTAAGCAATTCATATTGCTTACCTGGATTTTCCTTGAGTTCACATGGATGTGTTCTCTTGGATTTTCCTGCATTTGTATTTTCTTAATTTCGAAATCTCTTTCGCGATCTTTTTGTTCCAATTCTACTCTCCATTTTCTCTCTTCCATTTCCATTTTCAATTTATTTTCTTCAATCTCTGCTTGTAATTTCTTCTCTTCAATCTGCAATCGCCATTTCTTTTCTTCTAGTTCTGCTTGTAATTTCTTCCCTTCAAGATCCGAATGCGTCTGTAGTTTTTCTCTTATCTTTCTTCTTCTGTTTTCTCTTTTCTAGCTGATATAACTACTTCTAAGCGATCCTATATAAAATCTTCATCGCAATACTCCCAGCTTTTAATCAGCTGTATTAAAACAGGGATTGTCGTTTTTTTTCTGGTGATTCAATTCCGCATTCTTCACAGAGATTTGTTAGATCAATTCTCTCAGCTTTATTTAGGGCTCCAATGTCTATCTTTCAAAATTGTACTTGGAGTAATACGATTACGGTTTTCATACTTGCCTTGCTAATTCATAACCCAACTTTTGATACTGGAGGTTTACAAGACTTTAGCTTTGATTCCTATTTCACTATTTATTCCACTACTAGTTGTTTTTCCTTTTAATATCCTGGCATCGAGCTCCCAAATTTGTAAGAAAGTGATATGTAAAAAGTTAATTTACTGAATTTGTCGCAAATACATACATAGCGAATTTCGAAAACACTAAAACTACCCGTTTTAATACTTTCGTCATTTTAAAGCAAAGGAAAATAATACTGTAATACGTGAAAAACAGTCCTCTTAAAAAACATAACGAATATGTTTTATTCTCTGACTTCCGTACCGACAAAAACATTCTACAAAGCCATTTCTGACAACAACATTTTTTCACACAGCTTAGAAAAATACAATTTCGAAAAACAAAATAATCTTTCTCACACAGCTTAGAAAGATACATTTATGAAAACAAAAACATATTTCTAACACAGCTTAGAAAGATGCATCTCTGAAAAATATCTCCTGTTTGTAGGAGCCAAAGAATACATTTAATTCAATTCGATTCGCGACAGAATTAATTAAACAACTAGACTTCAAAATAACAAAAACGTGAACTTTAATACCATTCTAGTAAAACAATTCCACAACGCTTCGTTGGTTATTTCTTCAAAATACATTACACTTCTCATCCAAAACATACAATATACTTATTATAGCTGTGCCCAAATCTAGAAATTTACAACAGTTGTTTCGGGTCGAAATAACGAACAAAATTGGTAAGCATGAGTGCAGTAAATGCTGCAAAACGTACGAAATCGTTGATAATTGCAGCAGAAATATCGATTAGAAAGATTTTAAAAGAAATCTGAGCTGAAACCAAAATTAAAATTCATGAACAAAGAAAGTTAAAAACAAAAAATGAAATAAACAAACAAAAAATAAATAAAATAAAAATGGAAACAAAAGAATAAAAAAAAATAAAAATGAAAACAAAAGAATAAAAAAAATTAAAATGAAAACAAAAGAATAAAAAAATAAAAATGAAAACAAAAGAATAAAAAAATATAAATGAAAACAAAAGAATAAAAAAAAAATAAATGAAAACAAAAGAAAAATGAAAACAAAAGAATAAAAAAATAAAAATGAAAACAAAAGAATAAAAAAAATAAAAATGAAAACAAAAGAATAAAAAAAATAAATGAATAAATGTTTAAAGAACTGGAAAGGACAAAATTAAACGAGAAGTTTTCAGGCTTCAGATAATGAAAGCGTTATTAACGAGATTTTTGAAGTTTTTAAAGATGTAAAAGGCTTTGTGGAAGTCCAAATGAGAAGTGGAAATAGAAGAAGATATAATACTAGCTTTAGGAAAGTCAAAACAATGATTGGGACGCAATGGAAGGTTGTGTACACACAGCGCCCGCTACATGCGCAAGAGTACATTTGCGGACATACTTTCCTATGTGAAATCGGTTTCTTGACGTATTCCCTACATCCCCACAAAATTGAACGATAAGTTTGGAATCACCCTGTATATATATAACCTAAAAACTTTAAATTACAGTTTGTAGGATATTAAAAATTATACAAAATGGGATTAAAAAACAGTGACTTACAGAGCTGATGTTGAGCCTCCTGATTTGCAGTTTTACTAGTTATTTTATATTTATTTTCATTGTAATGATAACTAATAAAAACTAGTCGGATGTGCCAATACCAAAATTTTCTTCTATCTCACACAGGTTTCGCATATACTGAAAAGAATCAGCACCAATTTATATGAAGGTATAACTGAAACTCAAGTTTTATTAAATTCCGTGCAATATTTTTTGAGATATGACTATCGCTAAAATCATGTAAATCCTGCAAAATTCTGCATAGCAGCGACACCTGCTGGGCGATTTTTACCAAAAACTAATCAGCACCAATTTATATCAGAGACTAACTGAATATAAAGTTTTATTAAATTCCGAGTATTAGTTCTGAGATAGAGCTATTGCGGAAATCACGAAAAATGCTGCATAGAAGCGCCACCTGCCGGGCGATTTTTACCAAAAACTAATCAGCACCAATTTATATCAGGGACTAACTGAATCTAAAGTTTTATTAAATTCCGAGCATTAGTTCTTGAGAAAGAGCTATTGCGGAAATCGAGAAAAATGCTGCATAGCAGCGCCACCTGCCGGGCGATTTTTACCAAAAACTAATCAGCACCAATTTATATCAGGGACTAACCGAATCTAAAGTTTTATTAAATTCCGAGCATTAGTTCTTGAGATAGAGCGCCCACAAAATTTGTGTCACATACAGACAGACAGACAGACAGATAGACTCATAGACAGACATTTTCTAAAAACAGTCAAATCGTGTTCAGGACCTTCTGAAACGTATAAATCCGTCGAAAACCGGAAGTCGAAAATTTTCATGAATCCAATACTTTCTTCTTTTAAAGATAGAAGAAAGTAATAAGGAATGAATTACACAGAACGATTTTTGCTAATTTGGTAACAAAATAAATTGTTATCTTCCTTTAAACCGTACGTCTCCATCGCAATAAAAAGTAAATGCTTCACTACGTTCAGTGCTGCTATGTGCGGTGGGATGTTCTTTAAAGAAAAAAAAAATTCTATATTAACTCTGATGCGTGAAAAAAAAATTATGTCAGATCGATTTGACATTGAAATACTTAAATTATGGCATATGATATATTTTATTATTCTTTATAAAATTGGCAAAAGTTAAATGCAAGTCAAATAACATCGCTCTCAGTTATTTGCAAGAAGCTTCACTGGGCACAGGAGAACCATCTCAAGCTTAAGAACTTGAAACGCTTGGAACAAAGAAGTTGAAGAACGTACTTAAAAGTTAAATAAAAGGATATTGCTTTTCAATAATTGTTCGTTAAATCATATATATGACCTTAAACAAATCTTCTGGAATCAAAATAACGCGTCATCATATGGGATTAACGTTCTGTGCTTACATTCGTAGATATCACACTTTAGGTGCTGCCAATTTAGAGGAATTTATTTTTCAGAATTTACCACTGTCTCCAAATAGTAATATTCAATATATGTTTATTTTATATTTATCACTAACAAGAGATTATCTCATCTAGTGACTAGTGACTTACTTTTTGCATTGAACAAATCGTGGATGAGTAACGATCACATACTATGATCCCGTACCCTCCCTCCCCCCCCCCCCCCCCCTACTTTTTTTTTATGAATTTAAATTTAAAAAAAATTCTGTAGGAATGATTACCCCCAAATATAACTTTGGTCCCCTACCATAACTTTTGTCATGTTGGTGTTAATGTTCAAGACAAAATTTCAACAGAAGCAAGCACGTGATGTATAATATGCTGTCGTTCGGGATTTTGGAAAGTGTGCAAAACCAATGCGGGATGCATCTTTTAGGTAGCTTTCAATACAAAAAAGTATAAAGCTACCTATTGCAGCCGTTCAGAGGAAAGCAGTTCCGGAAAATTTCGATATATTTTCACCGATCATGACCCCCAGGCCCCAAAACCACCCTCCGTTCAAATGTTGATTTATAAATATATATATATATATATATATATCTGACCTATGTCATACGATAACGCTCGTATTTATAAATCAATTTTGATGAAACTAATTGTGTGTATTAAGATCACCAATGTCTCGACCGAGTTCGTTGGCCAGCTTGGTCCGCCATTTTTTCGCAAGATGGCGGCCACTTAAAAATTTAAACCTAAAATAAATATACAAAAAAGTTAAAAATTCAAATTTATTTTTTAATTTAGTGTTAGGCCTTGATACGAGGAATCGAGAGCATTTTTGGTTTACCTCTATCTTAAAAAATGACTGAGATAGAGTAGTTTGAAATTCTAGGGTGGCTGACATCTTGAAACAAAACAGTACATTAACGCTATTACTCGCAAATTATTTTCTTTCATTGTTGTAATAATTTTCCCAATCATACGCATAAAACTATATATTCATATCCGTTAGCGCCAAATCCTCGCCAAAATTGGCGACATTTGGCGAAATATCGCCAAGTTTGGCGACCAATATATGTCTTCATAAATGAAGCCAATTTGGCTATTGCTCAATAACTTGGCGAATTTCTTATTCAAATTCAGTATTAAGGAATCTTTTGTAAACGTTTCTTTGCATTTTAACTTGCTGTTTTCGTGTAACATTAGCTAAAATTTTAAAACGAAGATATAGGAAAGCTACCTTTTCCTCCCGGTACAGGCCGGAAGGACTTTTTCCTTTTTATTTGCATTTGTGCAAAATTATGAATATCCTGTAAGCAACATGGCAGAGAACGTTCTTTCTATTACTTTCTATTACTAATTAATTCACCTCACTTTTATACGTAGGGTTTCAAATTTTTGTGCGTAATATTCAAAAATGTTCCCTGTATTTGTATAATCATTAAATAACTGGAATTCGTTATCGAAATAAAGGATCAGGGTC
Source organism: Maratus michaelseni (assembly GCA_963931845.1). Classification (NCBI taxonomy): domain Eukaryota; kingdom Metazoa; phylum Arthropoda; class Arachnida; order Araneae; family Salticidae; genus Maratus; species Maratus michaelseni. The sequence continues at coordinate 30,598,386 of OZ007587.1, forward strand.
CATAAGCCATGTTTTTGGCCCATGAAATAAGACTAAAATTAGATTGATTTTGTTATAGTGGTTTAATTATTTCCCTTTTTAGGTAGATTTCGTAAGAAATACTACCTATTACATTCTCACCTAAGTTGGAAATTTTGAAAAATTTTTGCAGATCTACGTCGATCATGACTCCCAGAACCCAAAACCACCCCCAGTTCAAAAGTTTATATATATATATATATATATATATATATATATATATATATATATATATGTCACTTTTTTCTGACCACGATAACTGGAAAAATTCTGCATAAATCTCTTCCAAACTGATACATAAAATCAAGGGTCATAAAATGGGCAAAATCGAACCAAGGGGGGGGGAAATGGGGGGGCTTTTTATGAAAACAGAAAAACCCTCATAATTTATTTATTATTATACGTATGGAATCCGTTTAAAGTTATTATTACTTCTAGGAAAAGGGCCGAAAATGTATGTATGACGGATTTTTGATATAATTAAAAATGGCTCCAAGGGGGGGGGGGGAAAAGGGGGTTTTTAGAAGAAAAAAAATCATAGCTTCGTCAATTCACAAGATATCAAATCCGCGTAAATTTATTATTAATCCTCTTAGTATTATGAAAACGTTTATATTGACAAGTTTTTTATAGGACCAACCGTTATAGCAAAAAAAAAAAAAAAAAAACAAAAAAAAAGCCCTGCCGGCTACGCCTGCAAACAAGTTATTTTTCGAAGTAGGTGGTTCCAACTCCCGCATCTTTTCAAAACTGATACATAAAATCAAGGGGCATAAAATCTCGGTCAAGTTCGTTAATGGGCAAAATCGAACCAAGGGGGGAGGCGGCTTTTTGTGAAAACAGAAAAATCCTCATAATTTCTTTATTATTATACGTATCGAATCCGTTTAAAGTTATTATTACTTCTAGGAAAAGGGCCAAAAATGTATGTATGACAGATTTTTGATATAATTAAAAATGGCCCCAAGGGGGGGAAGGGGGGTTTTAGGAGAAAAAAAATCATAGCTTCGTCAATTCACAAGATATCAAATCCGCGTAAATTTATTATTAATCCTCTTAGCATTATCTAAAACTTTTATATTGACAAGTTTTTTATAGGACCAACCGTTATAGCAAAAAAAAATTAAAAACAAAAAAAATCCCTGCCGGCTCCGCCTGCAAACAAGTTATTTTTCGAAGTAGGCGGTTCCAACTCCCGCATCTTTTCGAAACTGATACATAAAATCAAGGGACATAAAATCTCGGTCAAGTTCGTTAATGGGCAAAATCAAACAAAGGGGGGGGGGCTTTTTGTGAAAACAGAAAAAAACCCCATAATTTCTTAATTATGATACGTATCGAATCCGTTTAAAGTTATTATTTCTTCTAGGAACAGGGCCAAAAACTTATGTATGACAGATTTTTGATATAATTAAAAATTGCCTTAAGGGGGTGGGGGAGGGAAGGGGGGTTTTAGAAGAAAAAAATTCATAACTTCGTCAATTCCCAATATTTCAAAACCGCTTAAATATATTATAAATCCTCTTAATATTATCTAAAACTTTTATATTGACATGTTTTTTATAGGACCAACTCTTATAGCAAACAAAAAAAAAAAAAAAAAAAAAAAAAAAAAAAAAAAAAATCCTTGCTGGCTCCGCCTGCAAACAAGTTTCGTTTCGAAGTAGGCGGTTCCAACTGCAGCATCATCCGCAAAAAGGTCATTTCTTCCGCAATTCCCTACAAACAGGCACCCCACGTTCTGCGTCTTCGAAAGCTACCTGTGCCTGTAGGCCGAGCCGTCAGGGATTTTTAATATTAGAAAGTTTATCCTGTATGATTCCAACAATATTTTTCTCATTTTGTTCGGATTTATATTTAACTTACACAAGCTCAAAGTTCGTATTATTCGTAGTTTTTTAATGAAAAATACGCAATTTCACCTAATTTTACCTCAATTTTTAATATAATTTTAAATATTTTACTAGGAGCGCAGCTTTGGAACACTTTTATTTTTACATATTTTGTACATTTTGATGTATTTTATAATATATGTAAAGAAGAAAGTGTTGCACGATTGCGCTCATATATATAATTGAGGTAAAATTAGGAGAAATTGCTTATTTTTCATCAAAAATTACGAATAATACGAACTTTGAGCTTGTGTAAGTCATATAAATCAGAACAAAATGCAAAAAATATTGTTGAAATCATACAGGATAAACCTTCAAATATTAAAAAGAGAAATAATTAAGTCAGTATAACAAAATCGAGTTTAATCTTATTTCATGGGCCAAAAACACGGCTTATGGACCCTGATCCTTCAAAGGGTGAAAGAAGCGACAAGAGTTAAAAATTACGATTTCTATGGAATTGTTAAGAATAGACACTTCAAATTTGACATGGCTGCTACTTTTAAGATGCAAAATTTGCATCTGTGCAAGAGTGATTTATCAAATTGAAGTATAATTTAATAATCATTCTAAGCTCTTTCTAATAAAATATTTTACTATTTAAATGCCAGATATTTTATTTAGTTTTAATAAAATGTTTAATACCAATTTAAATTTTGTTTTTAATTATCTTTATGGCTGAGTGTATTTAATAAAAACTGTATGAAGATATCGATATATAGTATTTTGGTTTAAATCAGAATTAATCAATTAATATTCGGCTCTACTTGGCCGAATATTCGGTATTCGGTTATTCGGCAAAATCACAATTCGTTGCATCACTAATGCAAATGCTAGCTTAGAACAGTTTTCTAAAAATTCGAAATTTAAAAGGGTTCAGGAGAAACAAATGCTCTAACATTGTGATTCATGTGATACCATTGATATAGAAGCCTGGAATTTGGCATGGTGGTTACATGTAAGATGTAAATGCTCACTAAGAACTTTTTTCTAAAATTTGAAATTTAAAAGGGTAAAATGAGCAAAAAGTTGATCTAAAAATGTTCTAATTACGATTTATTTGGAACTGTTAAGCCTAGAATATTGAAATTTGACGTGACTGTTACTCTACACATTCAAATGCTGGCTTTAAAATTTGAAAAGGTGCAGGAGCGAAAAACGTTCTAAAATTGCGATTTATGCGAGACAGTTCGTACAGAAGCTAGAAAATTACATAGTATTTAAATGTAAATGCTCACTAAGAACGGTTTCTGACACTTTCGAAATGTTAAGGATAAAATGAGTGGAAAACGTTCAAAATTACGATTTAGTTGCATTTATTCGGGTTAGAAACTTGAAATTTTGTATAGTGGTTACTTTTAAGATACAAATGAACAGTATAAATAATTGATTAAAAATTCGAAATTTAAAGGTATGAAATGAGATAAAAACTGCCTATATACGTAGTATATGCTGAGCTGCCTATATACGTAGATACTTTTTTATGGTCAACTTAATTTCTTTAAAAAGAGTTCCCTATGTAATAAATGTTGAAGGGGCGAGGCCAACGAGGTAAGCGCGTAACATCAGAATATTAAATTCTTCAAATTAAAATTAACTCTGGTCTTCAACATGCAGAAAGAAAAGGAATTGCTTACCTTTTCTAAGGTCTATCCAATTTATGAAATATCCACTGGTTTATATATTTCAACTATTTGAGAATTTATTATAAACACTTCTTGAATAATCGTGTAGATGTACCACTGCTGAAATAAGACTTGTAAAAAAAATTATATTAATGCACAATTCACATTGAATAAATAAGTTCACGTTTGGATTGATTTTAAAAATTATATTTTACATTACTTAAAATTTTGAAAGGTTTACATTTAGATTAATTTTAACATCAGGAAACATTTTTTCCTGTGACTTTACAGAATGAAGGATAGTAATACACTGACTCATTTTCACAAAGTTTGGAAAGTTACGAGTAAAGTTGCATCATTTCATTGAAACAAATTGACGTTGAATAATTGTCCTTTTAAATGTTTTAGTTCTGTAATAAGTTTATAATGGCATAATCACAAATAACAAATTATAAACATATTTCACATTATTAGAAGAGAACGATTATAACGAGGTAATAAATCTCTATTGCTTGATAAACTTGAAACTTAAGAGTCATAAATTAGGTCACTTGTTTTAAGAGATGAGAGAAAAATTATCGTTGGGTTTTTATCTGCGTGCTTCATCATTTTCTTTATTTATTTATTTTACTTTGAGTGGAAAATATTAAGTGATTGAAATGAATGGATTAGTTTTTTACAATTTCCCCCTTAATCCGTTCATGGGGATTAACTAATATTTTCATTGAATTTCTGTGTTCGATGAATCGAGGCTTGGGTAAAGGTTTGGTAAGTGCATCAGCTATCATTTTTTCTGTTGGAAGATATCTTAACTCAATTATGCCTTCTTCGCTATATTGTTTAATGGCATTAAATTTGACGTCGATGTGCTTTGATCTTTTCGTGAATTTTTCTGATTCAACCATTTTTATGGTACTTTGATTGTCTTCATATAAAGTGATTGGTTTTTGCTGTGGAAAGCCTAGATCGTCAAGTAACTTCAATAACCAAATTATTTCTTGGCTAGCATGTGCTGCGGACACATATTCAGCCTCTGCTGAAGATAAGGCAATGCAACTTTGCCTTTTCGTCGTCCACTGAATTGGGTTGTTGCCCAACATATATAATATTCCCGATGTTGATCTACGGGTTTTGGTATCACCTGCCCAATCGGCATCAGCGAATACTTTTAATATTGGTTCTTCATTAGTGTTAATTATTAATTTTAGTTCTTTAGTATGATATAGATATCTTATTATTCTTTTTACGGCTTGCCAGTCTTTTTCGCGAGGATTCTCATTTCGTCTGCTTAAAATGTTTACTGCTGCTGAAATGTCAGGTCTAGTTATTGTTGTTATATAAAGCAATGAACCAAGTGCCTGGCGATATTTAATATTATTTGGCATTAAATTATCATCATCATTTAATTTGTTATATCCTGGTTCCATTGGAGTTTTGCACGGTTTGGAGTTTTCAAGATTGAACTTTTTCGCTAAATTTTCAATCTTAATTTTTTGATCAAGAGAATAACCGTTAGGTAATTTCTGAATTTGAGTACCTAAATAGTTACTAATATTGCCTAGATCCTTTAATTCGTATTCTTGTTTTAGAGAATTTACGATTTCTTCTATTATTTCATCTTTGCTGGCGATGAGTATATCATCAACATATATTATTATGTACGATGTATGATCTTTTTCTTTTCTAGTGAAAAGACATGTGTCTGCTGTACTTTGGATAAAGTTCAAGTTGTCTAGTGTTTCAGCGATTTTAATATGCCAAGCTCTGGCGGCCTGTTTGAGGCCATAGATTGCCTTTTTGAGCTTGCAAACTTTTTCAGGAAATTGTTCGTTTACATAGCCTTCAGGTTGATTTATATATATTTCTTCATTTAAGTTCCCATGAAGAAAAGCGGTGTCAATATCTACATGTCGCACATTCAAATTATTATAAGCTGCTGCTAAAAGAAGTGTTTTGATGGTACAATGTTGTGCTACTGGTGAAAATGTTTCTTGATAATCTTCCCCATAATTTTGACTGAAACCTTTGGCAACAAAACGTGCTTTATAATTTTGAGTATTTCCTGAACTATCAATTTTTCGTTTGAAAATCCATCTACTTCCTATGATTCTTTTATTAAGAGGAGGATCGACTAGATCCCATGTATTATTTTTCATTAACGATTGTATTTCGTTTTCAGTGGCTTTAAGCCAGTTTTTCTTTTCTAGTGGATTGTTTATTTTGATAAGCTGTTTCCAGTTTTCAGGTTCTGTTGTATCGCAATCATTTGCTAAAGCAATAAAATTGTCGGAAGTATATCTTTGAGGTGGTACTCCTCTGTTTTGTCTTTCAGATCTACGAGGTTGATGTGTTTCTGATTGTTTGGGCGCGTCAGGTGTACAGGGTGTGTCACCTATTTCTATTTCAATGTATTTTTTATCTTCAATTAATTGTTCGTGATCATTAATTTTCTCGTTTAAATTGTTCAGTTTTTCTTCCAGAAATTTTACAGATCTGGAAATTATTATTTCACCATTTTTAGTGAAAACGCGGTATCCCTTTGTATTATTATCATAGCCCATGAAGATACCCTCTTCTGCTGTGTCATCTAGTTTAGATCTTTTGTGTTTGTTTATGTAAGTGTATACTTTACAGCCAAATACACGTAAATAATAGAGATTTGGTTTTCTTTTGAACCAAATTTCATATGGCGTTTTATTTGTCAATTTAGTGGGGAGCCTATTTTGGAGGTGTTTAGCAGTATTTATCGCTTCACCCCAGAACCTATGAGGTAAATTTGCTTCGGATAATAGGCTTCGTGTCATTTCAATTAAGCTTCTGTTTTTTCTCTCAGCAATGCCATTCTGGCTGGGACAAAATGGAACTGTGTATTCATGTTTTATACCATGTTCCCTTTGAAAGGCTTCTGTTTTATTTCCTATGTATTCCCCACCGTTATCCGATCTAATCGCCGTCGGATATTTTCCTTGTCTGGTTTTGACCATTTGTACATAGTCTTTTATTTTTTCATAAACTTCATCTTTACTTTTTAATAAGTAAATAACTGTGAATCTAGAACTGTCATCTATGAATGTAAGGAAGTAATTTTTTCCTCCTATTGTGGGTGTTTTAAAAGGCCCACATAAATCAGTATGTACTAAATCTAATACTTTTGTTGTTTTATTTTCGATAGATTTAGAGTACGGTGCATTTGTTGACTTTGTTTTTATACAGGTTTCACAGTTTGTTTTATGATTACAGTTATTTATTTTTATCCCACTGGCCAAGTCATTTTTGACTAATTCTTTTATACTTTCATTATTTCTGTGGCCAAGGCGTTTATGCCAAATTTCGAGGCAATCTTTATTTCTGCAATCATGTGCAATGTTTATTTTATTTTGAGAACTTTCTTCTAGTGTTTCAACTTGATATAAGTTATGTTTCTTAAATGCTTCTAAGTATATATTTCCATTGCACGATAGTATGCATTTTTCATTTTCGAAAAATACTTTATATCCATGTTCTGTGGCTTTACTTACGGAAATTAAATTTGATTCCAATTGTGGAACAAATAACACATTTTTAAGTGTAATTCTATTTATACATCCATCAGATGTCTTTGTCATTATTTGTGTTTCGCCGGTTCCGTAAGAATTTAATGTATTCCCATTAGCAATTGTTACTGTAGTTTTTTCAGTATCGTTGAATTTTGTAAATATATCCCTATCGTTCGCTATATGCGAAGACGCTCCTGAGTCAATTAACCAGGTTTTATTAGCGGGATTGACAATTATGAATGCTGCATCTTTATGTTCACTTTTATTTATTTGTACCTGTTCATCTGTTTTTGATTCATTCATTTTATTTTTACTATCACCTTTTGTATTTTCAAAACACAACGATGTGTACTTTTTGTATTTGTATTGTGTTTTAGGTGTAGTGGTCTGTGTGTTTCTGTTCTTGAGATGCCAGCATTGTTTGTAAGTGTGATTTGATTGTTTACAGTAGGTACAATATTTGTTTTGCCCTTTATAATCTTGAGTGTATTTCTTTTGTGTTTTAAACACCTTTTGTGAGTTTTCAACTTGCTCACTATTTTCTACCCGTTTATTAAATTCATCAGTAAGTTTGCTCTTGATGAATTCGGGAGTTAATTCAATTTCATTTCGGGCTTCGAGAGCTGTTATTAGAGTATTATAACTCGCAGGTAACGAGCACAATAGAAGTGCAGATAAATGCGAGTCGGTTATGTTCTCTCCTATTGCGGAGAGCTTATCTTTTATTTCCAGTATATTAGTAATGTGTTTGTGCATGTTCCCATTTTCGGGAAGTTTTGCACTATACAATTTTCGTAACAAATACAATTTACTGGACAAATTGGCTCTCTCATGAATATTTTTTAAACTATCCCATGTCTGTTTTGCTGTTTCTAAATGTTTTACATGAACTATTTGCGTATCGTCTATACTCAGGTTTATTAAAGCGCGAGCTTTTGCATCCTTTTTTCTCCAATCTTCGTTAATTGGTGTAGGGGGTTCCTGAGTTACGAGTTCGTACAAATCTTCCTTAATTAACAACATATTAATTTTAAACTTCCATATAGAATAATTATTATTGTTTAATTTATCTACTATTTGCATTTCCTTTATTGTCGCCATCTCGGAGAACTTGTTTATACAGTTTTTAAAGTTTTATTAGTTTAAATAGTTTATTAAATTCAATTATGTTTTCTTGAATTTTTAATCTAGCATAAGAGCTGAGTATTATTTTTATTAATTAGAGTCAATTATTAATCCTTAAGAATAAATTCTGAGTTCATATATTCATCAGGCTCATGATCACTGTTGAAGGGGCGAGGCCAACGAGGTAAGCGCGTAACATCAGAATATTAAATTCTTCAAATTAAAATTAACTCTGGTCTTCAACATGCAGAAAGAAAAGGAATTGCTTACCTTTTCTAAGGTCTATCCAATTTATGAAATATCCACTGGTTTATATATTTCAACAATTTGAAGAATTTAATATTCTGATGTTACGCGCTTACCTCGTTGGCCTCGCCCCTTCAACAATAAATGGTCCATGGCGTCTAAAAATCCTCTAAATACTGGCTTAAAAAACAACAAAAAGGATAAATCTTCTTAAAAACATCATAAAATTAAGAAAAAGCACAACACATTTTGGAACTTTTTAATCTTTCTTCTTCAAACGAGAGAAAAGGAAAAACATACTACCTGTTCTTCTTTTCCATTTTATGGCGTTTTAAAGAATTTTTATTACCTTTTTTTGTTCATAAGCTAGCTCTGCGTTCGCCCGAAACGTCCAATAATCTGGCGTATTAGGTGTCGCGTCATCTTGTGTGCTCGAAGGGAAATAGTATCATATTTTAAAAATCGGATTGCACTTGATATATTGAGCAATCTTACTTAGTAAAATTTTTAGAGCCGCAATATATATTTTACCTCCATTTTCAAAGTTCTCTAGTTTTATATGATATTTTAGAATTAAAATACAGTATAATACACTAGATGAGATTTTTTTTCTTTCAACCCAGTTATCCGATTTTGGTAATCCGGCGCACACATGATTTATTATGTGGGGGAAAAGTAAATTCAAGTAGATGTAGCATGAGACCTTTTCAAGAAATTTATTCTCGTTGCTAGAAATTAAATCACTAGAAAATCTTACTTGGTTTCTAAAAGAAAAAGCAAAGAGTTTAAATTTTAAAACGATAGTTCAGATTTTAAAATGGGAAAAATTATTTAATTTTAATCGAAAATTTAAATTGAAGAGTTGATTGAAGATTTATGTATTTACAAACTAATGTAAGCATGCAATTTCACCGTTTCTTAGAAGGCATAAGCTTAAGTCAAAGTAACTAAATTATAACTCTATGTAGGATCTGAATAAATTATATGCCGAAAGAATGAGAGGGCATACACCAAAATTTAATCTGCATTGTTTAAAAGTTTAAATGACTTAGTTTTAAAAAAATCTACAGGTGTTTCTGGTTATGTCTTAAAATCATATTTCGTGAAACTGCTGTTCTAAAAGCAACTGAAAATATTCATAAAATGATTATTTCAAGAAATATATATTTGGTGCATTTATTTTTTACACTCCAGTTATTTTTGCTCTTAGCCAATTTGATATTTTTATAGTAGTAAAATTGTATGACAATAATACGTTAAATATAAAAGTATCGCTTTTAATAAATTTGAAAAGCTTATTTGAATATATAATTGATATTTTTCATATAAAAAATATCTTTGGTGTTGTTAGTGGGCAATCCAAAAATATACGAGGGTGAATCAATAAGTAATGCCTCTATTGCTCTATATTTTACTTCTTTAACAGCTACTGGACTATCTATGCTTGATATTATAGAGGTAACCTTACTCTACTTATATAATATTTTCCTTTTCAGATTGGCAGATTAGAACCATGTATCTGAAGTTAAAAGAAAAAGTCGTCATCGAATTTTTGGCAAAAGAAGGTTGTGCACCTAAGGAAATTCATAGACGCTTGAAGAATGTTAATGGAGAGGCTGTAATGGGCATTAGCAATGTGTGGCGTTCGTTAAGAAGTTTGGAAACGGAGAAACAAAAACTGCAGATAAAGCGAGAAACAGCGTCGGCCGATAACATCAGTCACAGATGCAAATCGAGAAGGATCTGATGAATTGATTCGAGGAGACAGACGTGTTACAGTTCAGGATATTGCTGATGCATTGAACGTCTCGTATGGCTCTGCTCAAGGAATGATTGCTAAATTAGGATATCACAAAGTTTGTGCTAAGTGGATTCCCAAGCAATTGACTGTGGATAATCGGAGTTTGTCAAGAGCTCCTGGACGCATTTGAAGCGGAGCAACAGGACTTCTTCAGAAATGTGGTCACTGGAGATGAGACCTGGGTGTACCTGTATGATCCAGAGAGTAAACTGCAATCCAAAGAATGGCGTCAAAGTGGTTCTCCACATCCCAAAAAATTCAAATCTACCAGATCAGCACAGAATTTTTCCAAAATGGTTTTGATGCCTGGGTTAATCAATGGCACAAATGTGTGCAAATGCATGGTGACAATGTTTAGCAGTAGTTTTGTGTAGATGACAGTTAAGGCTATGATTTATAACAACTTTTGCTGTTATACGTTCATTAATAAAGTTTTTAAGACACAGGAGCCATTACTTATTGATCCACCCTCGTATATTAAATGCGCAAAATCTATTAGAATAATAAAATATATTTTTTTTCACCTATATTGTGTAACTTGGATAGCCCGGGGTGGATACCCTAGTATATTTAATAGTATATATAGGATACCCTAGTATAATATGATTTACCACATCAAGAATTAATAATAGCTATATATACTCAAAAAAATTTTTAATGTTTTTCGCATCCATGTTTGAACAAGTATAAGATTTGCCTTTAAAATGTTAATGAAAATTCCACGACAATGCAAGAAATAAAACAGACTATTCTTACAGAAAATATGCTGAAAAGTTAAATAGTTTAGCTATTAATAGGAAAAATATTTTACTCTAAATAACTTGCTTTATAAAAAATAAATAAATAAATAAATAAAAATAAAACGAAGACCAAAACTATAAATCTAACTGACTCTTGATCTGAGACTCTAAATTAATTTATAAACTAAATTTTAAATTTAGAGCTATTTAGGTAAACAAAAATTAAATGTTTATCATTAATATTTATAGTGAAGTCAGACGTGCAACTTCTTTGAAAACTGCAGATAGGAAATGGGTATTAAAAATGAGTTACAAAGGACGAATAGGGAAGGATATTAATAGGAAAGGACGGATGTTAATAGGAAAATTATTGTACTCTTAATAACTTGCATTATAAAAGTAAAACTAATTTTTTAGCAGAAAATGTTTTTGAAAACACTGAACCCCAAAACTATAAATCTGGCTCTTAATCTGACACTCTATACTTAATTTATGCAAACTAAATTTTAAATTTACAGCAGTTTAGGCATACAAAAATTAAACGTTTATCCTTAATATTTGTATTGAAGTCAGACGTGCAATTTCATTGAAAACTGCAGATTGGAAATGGATATTAGAAACAAGTTACAAAGGACGTATAGGAAAGGATATTAATAGGAAAGGACGGGTATTATTAGGGAAAATATTTTACTCCTAATAACTTGCTTTAAATTTGTAAAAATAATATTTTAGCAGATTTTCTTTTTTAAAAAAAACATTTAAACCCAAGACTATAAATCTAACTAACTCTTGATCTGAGACTCTGAAAGCAATTTATATAAACGAAATTTTAAATTTATATCTGTATAGGTAAACAAAAATTAAATGTTTATCCTTACTATTTGTATTCAAGTCAGAAGTGCAACTTCATTGAAAATTGCAGATTGGAAATGGATATTAAAAACGAGTTACAAAGAACGGGTCAGGAATTTAAATGAGATTGCAATTTTTTTTTGCCTTCGGGAGAGGAATCTACTCTATGGATCTAACTCAGCATGAAAATAACTTTCTCCATTCTGCGTAAGAAATAACATATGATTAAGTATTTAAAGAACACTATAAATTGATCAAGCATACTTAAGGATGACAGCTACAATAACAGTCAGTTTTTTGGCATAAAAAATGATCTTTTAATGATCTGATGAGAAATAAAGATTCGAATACGTGTATTAAATTGAAAACACTTAATGATAACTTTATATGAGCACTCATGTTAAATATTAAATACATTTCTTTCTTTTTCAACAAAGCATTTTGATAAGCACATATTCTGAAATTAAAAAATTAAAAATTGGGAACTGCTGATTTAGTATTTTAATAAGCACTTATTCTGAAATTTAAAAAAATGCAAAATTGGGAATTGCTGATTTATTAACTATTATAAATCTTATAAATTTCATGTTTATTCGTGATATGATTTACCCTAATAAGATAACACTTAATGGAAAACATGCCCCTATGAATGTCTTAATACTCCAAGTGCTACACGATAAAAATAAGGTGAAAACTGCACATCGTGATACAGAGCATCGATTGGTCTGTATCTACTCTACATTAATGCAAAGCATATAAGAGGCATCGCGTAAAGTCGGGGGAATTGAAGATGGCGGCTGTTATTCAAAATAGCGTCATTTTCAGGAATTAGTGCAATTTCGTTTCTATTCCTCGTATAAAAGCATGTTTGATGAAAATTTCGATGTTTTTGGATAAAAAAATATTATTTGTAACACTTTACAGCACAGTTGAAAAGTATTTATGAATTCAGTTTTCCTGTTTGTCTGTCTGCCTGGTCGTCTGTCTAGTCACGCACTAACTCAAAAAAAAAAGGATGTCCAGATAATTAAAGTATGGTATTGTAGTATACCGTAATGTCTTCGGTATTCATTTTCAAGTGTGCATCATTCATAGTTCATTTACAGGGGCAATCAAAAGTATTCCGTTACATTATGGTCTGTAGACGAAAATCACTTGCAATGTGTTTTAATGATGTTATACTCTTTGTAACATATTCAAATTAATATACATCAGTGCGGTGCAGTACAAGATACTTACTGTAGAATATGCAGTGCATAGCAGTTTTCGTTCATTTACAGGGGCTCACAAAATAATACGGTCACAGGACTTTTCGTAAGCACAATGCTGTCTATGCGTGTTTTTAATTATATAATGTGTTTTTGAACTTTGCTAGATATGAAAGAATTGCAAACTGTCATAAGAAGATTTTCTTTTATATAAATATACAATGTAGCGTCTATTTATATATTTATTCGTGATATGATTCGTGATATGATTTACCCTAATAAGATAACACTTAATGGAAAACATGTCCCTATGAATGTCTTAATGGAAATTGTTGCATGACTAAACACATAATATTCGTATATGCACCAATATTAAATATTTTAATATATGCTGCAATTTTTTTTTTCTTTTTCGAGACAGCGTTTTAATAAGCATATAATTTTAAGTAAAAAAGCAAAATCATTACCTATTAATTTATTACTGATACAAAATTTTATAAATTCTTTTCTTGATGTAATTCATTGTAATAAGGTGAAGACACTTATGAGAAATTACATTAAATATTTTATTCTTAACCAATTGTCTATTTTGAATAAAATAATGCAAAATCGTAAACAGTTCATTTATTAACATAGCAAAGTATTAAATTCCTTTCGTTTATGTTCTTTTATTTACAAAAATTTGATAGCTTTATTTATAGTGGCATGGCATAGGGCGGGTCAAGTGTAAGGGCAATTGCTACAGATGTCAAAAGTACGAAAAAAAAAAAAAAAGCTATAGCCTAAAATCTATAGTAGCCGCTAAGGAGGGAGGGCGCAATACTTTAAATTACACCGGACTCTATTATTTCTGTTGTAGCAATAAAAACCCTCTCAAGTATGCCTGGTTAGATAATGAATTTGACAGTTCCCGTAAGGCATGGTGACGTCACGGCGACGTCAATGTGAAGTCACACTGTGACTTTGTGACCGTCGTCGTGACGTCAAGTGACGTCGATGTGAAGTCACTGTGACCTAAATGTGAAGTCGTTATGGCCGTTTTCAAGGCTTTCTTTGACCTCACAATGTGACTACTTTGTGAAGTCACCGTGCGACTTCAATGTGAAAAGTGTGACGAATCTGCATCGGATACGGTGACCAAATTTTCCCCGAATCCGATCCGGATTGTTCGGATCGACATTTTTTTGCTAGACATTTGTGACGATTCTGCATCGGATTGGGTGACCAGATTTTACCCGAATCCGACTCGTAAAGTTCAGATATATATATATTTTTTGGCTGCAAGTTTGTAACAATTGTGACGATTCTTCATCGGGTCGAGTGACCATATTTTACCCATATTCGATGCGGAAAATTACGGATCGGTTAATTTTTTTCTTTTACTTTATTCTCTTTCTTTTCTTTTCTTTTTTTTCTACAGGTTTGAAAGAATATTCTATTTTTTCTTTAGATCAAGTTATTATTTTATTCTAGTTTTTCAGATTAATCCAAACCCGAGCTGCAATAATAAAATCTCAACCCGAAATCAACCCGAACCCGAAAAAAATTACAATCAATTTAACCCAAACAGAATAACAACAGCAACAACAATTATCGCTATTCTTACTCGGCTCAAGCTGAACGTCATGTCGGGTGCGGGTAAAATCGGATTAACCAACCCGATGCAGGACTTAAGTCGGGGTTTTAAATTATTTATTTTATTTTATTCTGTCTATTTAGTTAAGGTTTTGCTTGGGCTCCGATTCTTATATGAATACCCTATCAGGTCGGGTAACGCGATTTTGAGACGATTTTATTAAAATCCTGCAATCGAGTGAGACAACCCTATTTCAAACGAACCCAAATCATTACCATTGGTTACACATTAAATAGAAAAAGGTGGATTTGCAGATTTTCAAATTTATTATATAAAAGTGGTGAAATGTATTAAAATTCTGTTGTTCTATAATATTAATGCAACATTTCTTGTATTTTCAGCTCGGTATTTAAAAATTTTAGAGAAATGTTTTTAAATAAAGCAAATAAGTACTATGTGATTTTGCTATAAATGGGAAACGGTACTTTTCAATATTATTTTTAATTTTAAGAATTTTGATAAAAATTGTTATTGCAGTATATTTTAATAGTCAGTTAAAAGCACATTTTGAAAAAAAAAACTATACATTTATTTAAAATGTTTACAAAATTAAAATAAATTAATGCTTTAATTCCGGCTATTTTTACAAGTATTGACATTTTTTTAATTTATTTACATTACTTTTTATTATTATTATTATTATTATTATTTTACAATTACTAAAATATGTTATAGAACACTGTGCATGGATTTTTATTTCAATTAATATTAGATTTTATATAAATTTATTATTATTCTATATAGTGAGGAACTATGAAATTTAACTCTTCTTCCTGTGATTTGTGTGTCACAATAGTTTTTAAACAGTATCTTATATATTTAACTAGTGAAAATATTCGAATAATGCATTCTCCCATAATATTCACATCGGTGTCCAGGTTTTAAATCATATTTAAAAGAAAAATAACTGTATGTTTTAATTTATTAAGAAAGATTTTTGAAAAATATTTCATAAAAGTTGCCATTTTTGAAAGAGAAAACCAAAAATTTAACTTATAGATCAAAATACGTTATCATAAATGGAACCTTTATTTTATAACTATATTTTAACCCTTTGTGACTCAACAACATCGGTTTGAAAAATGTTTACTCTGATGTTAGTATACATCATTTTAAGCAAGTAAAAAAAAATTAAATCATAAAAATAAAAATTATTTACTAAAAGATACTTTTTCATATTTACAATAAACAGAAAATTATATAGTTTCTTCTCATAAATATTGTTAAATTTTTAATACAAAATTGTAAAGTGTACGAACTTACCTTTGTAAAAAATCTATTTTTGGACATCTTCAGACTTTTAAATTCAACAAAGTTCATTTTATTAATAAAGGTATGAAACTGTTTAAATGATAAATAAAACTTTGATATTAAAAATTAACTCAGTATTGTCGTATGTTGAGGATTCTATAAACAATTTATATTAACTACTGCGTTGAAAGATAGCAGTAATAAAGAAAATCATCTTATTAACCCCGCTGAAAATAACTTTGACTTTTGGTATGTTTAGAGGTATGCAACTGCAGTAAAAAACATACTTAAAAACAATATTTTGGTTATCAAAATATAATGTTACTAATTGATTGTCAATTATTTATGGAATTGTAATAAATACATCGATAGTGACACATATAATTTATCATATGATGCCGATGAAAGATCTATCTGGGTCGATGTTTCGTGACTAGGCAATAATCACAATAATTTGTTGTTCATCATAAATAGAACAAGCTGATTAAAAATATCTACCGTAAAAGTTTTTGAATAAAGTTTGGTCAAAATTTTAGATATAAAGTCCATTTGAAATGTAGATAATTATAGTTACATAACCCAATAAAATAATAAATTATAAACATAGTTTCAAATATTTAACCAGTTTTAATATGAAAAAATATATAAATTCAGATAACAACATAAAATGGAACCACACATTGGTTTATTATTATTATTTTTTTTTTTACAGGATTAGGTGATTAGGGTATAAAGAACATTTCCCTTTAATAATAATTCTTTTATAATAGTGTACAGATGTTTTGAAATTTATAACTATAAAATGATTCCGGAAATGAATTTAGTGAAAGTAATTATCTGATTAAAATCGTTGACATATTGTTACTTATTTTAACAAAATAAACATTAAATTTAATAAATTTTATTAAACTGATAAATGTTAAACGAAGTATTTAACTTTTGTAAAATACTAAATAAAAGTAACTGAAAACGATATAACTTAATGCAAAGCTAACAGGGAAAATAATATTTTTCCATACCTTTTTTTCTTTGTGATCTTCAATATTCTATTTTGACGTAAAAATAGCGAAAGTTTCTTGAGAAGGCAAAATTCCTCCAAATGAAGTACAATAACATTGGCGGAAAACAAATTTAACCACGCAAAGGAATTGTACTTTTCATGGAAAGAAAATTCGTATAAAAATTGTATTTGCGGGATCCTGTGCAGGTTTTTAATTTTAAATACGTAGAAATTATACACGCTCATAACACGCGTATTGTCCAACAAACTGACATCAAAAGATTAAATACACTGTTGTGCGCCTCTTATTCTGAGGTTAAAAAAGCAGACGATATTTTTGAAAGCGTTAAAACATTTGCGCGCATTTAATAGCATGGCAGATGATCTTTTTTCTTTTTTTTTTCTTCTTATATAATTGATGTTAGAGTAGAAGGTTAAAAAGGCAGAATATTTCTTTTTATAGTCTCTCCAATTAAAATTTCTTATTTGAAGATTTATTTTTTAAGCATTTTACCTTTTTTTTACGATTAGTTTCACAATAATACTTGTAAATTTTTTTTTTGTAAGTTGTAAAAAAATTCAATATTTATGACGTATCAAATAAAACATTGTTTTAATTTTTAGAGTATATAAAAAATATTTTAATGGACAAGAATGCAAAATCATAAAAAAAGTAAAATTTGCATCGAGCGTAATAATTGCAAAATGTGATCCTAAAAAAGTAAAAGGTTGGGGAGGGGGGCATTTTCCCTTTTTCAAAATTTCCTTTTTTCTTTATCAATGTCCTGTAGAAGAAACAGCTTGTAAAATAAAAATATTTTTTTAAAGAAATTTGTGGTAAATGAAAAACGAAGACGTGAATAATTATTTAAATCATACATTTTGCATAATTTTTTTTTTAATTTCCTTTTATATTCGGAAAATGTTAAATTTATATACAAAGTATGAAACAAACAGCAAAATATATATTGGAAGAGATACTCAATCTACTTAAACACTAAAGAAAAAACAATTATTATCGGTAGTATACCAGTGATTTTATTATAATAAAGCGTCTGTTTTTCACAACATACCTCCCCTCACACAAACAAATCTTTAATTACCCCATCTGTATATTATTTTCCGCCGTTTCCGATATTAAGTGTAATTTACAATTGATAAAACTAGGGGAAAAAACCTGGGTTCCTCTGGTTATAGAATATATCAGACATATATATATATATATATATATATATATATATATGTAAATATTAATTGGAAATTCTAATAGATTTTTTACATTTAATACATTTTTTTAAATTGTCCACTAACAATACCAAATATAATTTTCATATGAAAAATATCAATGATGTATTGAAACAAAGTTTTGAAATTCATTAGCGATACTTTCGTATTAGTCACATGTCAGGAGTTAATAGTCGAAGATATCGCCCAATACACTTATTATTATTATTATTATTATTATTATTATTACTATTATTATTCTAATAGTTTCAGCAGTTTAAGCATAAGTAACATGATTTCATGTCTATTAAATTTGCGTTTTAAAAAATATGAATTTTTTTTTTTTTTTTTTTTAATGAAATTTTTAATTTTGGTTTTGAATATTAGTCGGAAACAAACGCTGAAATTTGGAAAATTATTATTGTAACAATTGTTATTGAAATGGAAGTGTTTCAATATGTTTTAATCGGAATGCACGCAATAGAAAGATTTTAAAAAAGAAGATTGAAAATTATTTTTAAAACCACAAATAATAGTAAATTGAGGTACAGTTTTGAAACATATTGCATTTGAAAGAGCATTTTTCTTCCTATTCGACGGTTAAAAATTGAAATTGTGCAATATTTAGAAGTTAAAAAAATCATTGTAAAAGCGAAATTTACTGTTCAGTTGTTGCCGCTGTTAACATGACGTCATTGTTACTCTTGGATAGCGTGCGCTCTATAATATAGATTGTTGCTCTCAGTTTTACAAAAGTTGTTAATTAATATGAAAAGCAAATGAGAAACTGCCTTAATTTTAAAAAAATTGTTCATGGAGTACATGCCGCATTATGTTTGTATTATAATTTATAATTGCATATTGATTGAAATTTACCTATTTATAAAGCATTTTCCTGTAGGTCAGTAAATAAATTAATCAATATAGGTTAATTTTCCAGGGATCATAAAAATCAGTCAGAATCAGACCCTTTAAGTGCATTAAAGCATTCCTGAATAATATATATTTCTCATCATTTTAAAATATATTAAAAATTCACATTTTGGTCAAACTGTGACTTCACAACATGGTGGTATTTCGATAACACAGGTGTCGTAGTGTTTGTGACTTGCAGTAACGTCACAGTGATGTCACAAAAATTTAAAATATTGTCAGAAACATATTTTTGTACATTGAATAACATATTTTGCAGTGTTCTTGCAATTTTTTCAAGGTTTCCAAGCAATTCACATTTTAGTCACAATGTGACGTCACTGAGAGGTTGTATTTTGGTCACAGATGTGACGTGACGTACGTGACTCACTGTGACGTCACGGTGACGTCACTGTGACCATGCATGCTATGCGGGTTTTAATTGATAAATCACAGATTCCGATTCAATATTAAAAGGCGCAATATAATTGATTTTTTTTCTTTTTCTAATGATTGTGTAAGTAAATTTTTGTGTTTGTCTGTAAATGGTCCTTTTTTAAAATACTTCCAGAATGTATATGCTCCTTATGTATTTGTGTAATAGAAATTCCGAAATTGAATCTCGGAAATATTATAACCAATCAGAATATTACTCTGATTATTAACATTTAGCATTAATGTAATATCTCAACAGTAAGTTTCATTAAAAGCATAATATAAAAGGAATGGTAACTTAAACGTGACACAATTGTTTTGATAGGGAAAATTTAAGTGAATGTATACTATGTCATGTTTTCTTGGTGAACCTTATAGACTCGGTCCTTATAGAATCGGTCGCAAAATGGCTTAAATACACTATTTGTCGAGCGATTTGTACGAAAATCTATACAGTTCTTGCGACAGTGGTGTATAACATATTCAAGCAAGTTGAAAATTCTACGTTAAACGTTACAATTAGATGCGCTCCTACTAAGGTAAAGCCAGGAAAGATGGCACGGTCGGAGAGATTGCGCACATAGAGGTTCGGGGGGAGGGAGTAGAGTGAGTGCGCAGCGACTCCAGGTAGTTGTACAACAGCAGTAGTGGAGTGTCTACTTAAAGTACACGTTGATTGTTTTGAGTGTCTAAGATAAAGCATTGCTATTTTGTTTTGTTTTCTCAAAGTAAGTGCTTGAATTTTCATAGCTATTCATCAGAATTTCTATACATTATCAGTAGTAAAAAAAATATTTTAAACTTAAACTATTTCTCATAAGCTACTAATCTAGACTAACAATGTGAACATCAACGGTTCGGTTTAGTAGCGGCCATGTTTATATAAAAGGCCGCGCAATCTCTCCTACCGAAATTGGACAGTTTGCGCATCTGCTACTTAGGAGAGATGGCGCATTGTTTCCATTAGTTTCCATGCTAGGAGAGATTACACAGCTTATTGGTAAATTTGCCTAAAAAATGAAAAATTAAAATGGACTAATTTTAAGTTAAATGTGTTATCAAGTAACTTAATGTTATTTTGCAGTCTTATCTGAACTTGCTTTTTTTGATTCTTTAATTTTTTTCCATTTAATTAAAAATTTTTAATCGCTTTTAAAATTATTTCCTTTTTCTGATTCTTTAATCATTTAGTTGAAATATTCACTCCTAATACAATAATATTTGTTCACAAAAACCTTACAACAATGTCATTTAAGTGTAATTATTATTGTTAACAATTTAATTGTATTGTATAAAAATATTGCGTATAGTAAACCACACGATTTTACTGAATGGTGTATGAAAAATTTTATGTAAAATTATACTTAAAATTACATTAAATTGACGTTTCGGTCAACTTCTATGACCATCATCAGAATATGTATTTCTGTAGCAATTACACTTATAAACGAAATGCTTCCATCTTGAGATATTTACATAACTCAAGAATGAGAATTTACATAACTATTTTAATGGTGTAACGGTCCAGCTCAATCATTGAATTTAATTGTAGTTATTATTAGTAACAAATCTCTCCTACACAAGTGCGCAATCACACCACTCCTGTAAGGACAGATTCCGCAAAATAACTTTCTTGGTTTTCTTACAACTGTTCTATTAAATTACAACATAACAACAAAATAGCAATGAAAATGCATAAAAAACAAATGAAGTAAAAATTATTCATGGTTAGTTTAGCAAAAAATTACTATATAGTTTTTTTTATTGTTATTCTTTTGAATTGTGCGCAGACTCTCCTAGCTTTACCTTATAACTAGTTTTACAATGTAAAAAGATCATCGTTATTTGTGTAAAAAAACATCGTTATAAATCATCGTGAAATGCATTATATCGTCTGTTATGAGCGAAATGAGCATGCCTTTTCTCTTATTATGTATGCCACGTTTACAGATGCGATTTTTTTCGACACCAGACAGCGCTGCAAAATTCACCATAGAGATCTTGCTTTACGTTTGATTACCTCCATAGTTTAATATTTTTCTGACTGAAGATGAACGAATCTCTTGTGTTTATTTACTTTAATGTATTAAGATATTCGGCTGTTAACGTAATTTCCACTGAAGTTACTTCCGAATCTATAGATATTTGAATGTAACTCATCTCTTAAACAAACAATTTTTTTGAACGATATTTCTAAAAATGTAACTTTTATGCGAAAAAATAATTTTGAATAAAAATGGACTCCTGGCATATGAAAACAGAAATGGTCAGCCCCTATTTGTTTTGCTCAGTCACATGACTTGCGTTTTTATTATATAGACTAGCAAAACCCACGGCTTTGCTTGCGTAATTCTTGAAAAATGTCAAGTAGTATTCGTTGTCCTATTTTCATTAGAGGAAATTTTACTGCCACAGATAAACTAATTAAGCCACACTAATTAAGCAAATTTCTGTAATAACTATATCACAGAAATTGCAATTTTAAAACTTTTCTGTTCCTGCTCACATTAAAATTTCAAAATTTTTAAAAACTGTTCTGTGAATGCATTTGTGTCTCTAACGTAACAGCCATGTAAAATTTCAAGTTTCTTTCCCTAACCATTTCAGATAAATCATTGTTTAGAAGGTTTTAAAACTTTTCCAGCTTATTTCACTTTTTTAAATTTCGATTTTTTTAGAAACCGTTTTTAGGGAGCACCGATATCTTATAAATAGCCATCATGCCAAATTTCAACTTCCTATACCAGCAGCATCACTAAAATCGCAATTTTGGAATGTTTTTTGTTTCTGCACCTTTTTTAAATTTTGAATTTTGTAAAACTGTTCTCTGGAAGCTTTTACGTATAAAAAATAACAGGCATGTTAAATTCTGAGTTTCTATCGCTAACGATTTAGAAAAAAAAACATAATTTATAACATTTTCCGCTCAGTTTACAACTTTAAACTGCGAATTTTTAATAGACTGTTTATACCGAGCGTCTGCATCTTAAAAGTTACAACTATACTAAATTTCCAGATTCAACCGAAATAAATCCATATAAATCATAAAGTAGAACGTTTTTAGACCGTTTTCCGCTCATTTCAGCCTGTTAAAAATCGATTTTTTAGAAACCGGTCTTAGCGAGCATTTGCATTTTAAGAGTAACCACCATTTTTTTTTTTTTTTTGCTTTTGTCCTTTTACATTTCGCATTTTTATTAAACTGTTCTGGGTGATCATTTACGTGAGTAACAGCCAGGCGAAATTTTAAGTTTCTGGCTTTAAGTTCCAAATAAATCGTATTTTAGAACGTTTTTAGAACGCTTCTCGCGCATTTCACTCTTTTAAATTTCGATTTTGTTCAAATTGTTCTGTGCGACCATTTATGATTTAAAAGCAACAGCCATGTCAAATTTTAAGTTTCTACCCCTAACAATCCCATAGTAATTGCAATTTAGAACGCTTTTTAAACGCTTTACGCTCATTTCACCCTTTGAAATTTTGAATTTCATTACAAACAATTGTTAGCGAGCATTTGTATCTTAAAAGTAACCGCCATGCCAAATTTGAGGTTTCTAATCCTGTTAGTAAAAAACAAAAATCGTAATTTAGAACAATTTTTGCCTTTTTCACCCTGTTAAATTTCGATTTATTTTAAAAAACTGTTCTGTGTGTGCACGTGTCTTAAGAAGTATCAGCCATGTCAGTTTCTGTTCCTTTACGATTCCATAGAAATCGTAAATTAGAAAGTTTTTAGAACAGTTTTCCCTCATATCACTCTTTTAAATTTCGAATTTCTTAGAAACTGTCCTTAGAGAGCATGTATATCATATAATTTACTACCTTGCCCAATTTCAAGTTTCTAATCCCTTCAGTATAATAAAAATATCAATTTTTAAACGTTCTTCCCTCTTGCAACCCCCTGAGGGTAGTGGCACTGACATAAAATATAGCCTGTGTTAGAGCACAGACTGTCACTATAAATTTGCGAGCATTACGTTTAAAATCGGTTTGGTAGTTTCAAAGATTCCATAGAAATAGTAATTTTGAATGTTTTTAGAACACATTTAGCTCATTTCACCCTTTTAAATTTCGAACTTTTTAGAAACTGTTTTTAGAGAGCATTTACATCTTATAAGTAACTACCATGCCAAATTTAAAGTTTCTAGTTCCTTCAGTATAAAAAAAAATCGAAATTTTAGAACTTTCTTCGCTTTTGCACCCCCTGTGGTAGTGGCACCGGTATAAAATATAGTTTCTGTTACAGCAAGGACTGTTACCATCCATTTGTCACCATCACTTTTGGAAATGGTTCTGTAGTTTATTAGAAATTGCAATTAAGAATGTTTTTAGAACGCTTTTCGCTCATCTCACCATTTTAAATTTCGAATTTTTTTAGAATTTGTGCTTAGAGAGCATTTATATCTTATAAATAATTTCCATGCCAAATTTCAATTTTCTAGCTCCTTTATTATAAAAAAAAAATCGAAATTTTAGAACGTTTTTCGCTCTTGCACACTCTTGGGGTAGTGGAACCGACATAAAATATAGCCTATGTTACAGCAGGGACTGTTACCACCAATTTGGCACCCTCACTTTTGAAAATGATTCTGTAGTTCCAGAGATTCCATAGAAATTGTAATTTAGAATGTTTTTAGAACGCTTTTCGCTCATCTGATCTGTTTAAATTTCGAATTTTTTTAGAATTTGTTCTTAGAGAGCATTTACATCTTATAAGTAACTACCATGCCAAATTTCATGTTTCTAGCTTCTTCAGTATAAAATAAAATCCAATTTTTAGAACGTTTTTCGTTCCTGCACCCCCCTGGGGGTAGTGGCACCGACATAAAATATAGCCTATGTTGGAGTGGGGATTGTCAACAAAATTCTGCCATCGCTTCGGTAGTTCCAGAGATTATCCCCTACAAACAAACAAACAAAAAAAAACAATCGTTACTTCTTTATAATACAGTAGAGTCCCGCTATTCCATACCCCGCTATTTCGAAAATCCGCCTATTCCGAACAGAGTTCACAAAAAATACCAATTTTTCTAACTTAAAAACAGGAAAAATTAAAAAGACGTTCGTGAAAAAATGTACATTTATTGTTATACAAAAAAATTAAATAGAGACATACATAGAGCCTAATCTTGATGAAAACGCCTGAAACCAAATTGAAATGAAAGCTGGTTACTTATAGTATATGTCGGTTCCACTTATACAATTATGTTGAATCATTTTTAATCACTGCTAAACACAAAAATTAATTAATTTACACACACTTAAGAAGTAAAGTCAGTGATTTTTTTTTCTGACGAAGAGCACTGAATCGACTTGAGGATGCAATGTTCCGCCATCGCCGCATGAACATAACATCATTTTGTGTTGATGAAGCGTGTTGTTCGACGTAGCGTACAGCGAAGTCAAGAGCATTTGCAGCGTCTGTGTGTGATATGAATTCAGTTTGAGCGTTCATCTCCTCCTCGTTTTCCTACGAGTTGATCTCAGATGATGGGTCCTACACCATTGCTTCCATATCTTCGTCACCGTACTCCTGGTGGCCATGTCGTCAACAGCAGTTAACTCCTCAACACAGCTTTCTTCTGCGTCTTCACAGCCAGGGATTTTCTGGACTAGTGGAAGAAGCTGACAGTCTTTCACTGGTGTAAAATTTGTTTAAAAAAATTCCAATATAGGCCAGCGATTTTTCTATGATTTTTGTATTGCGCCTTTTTGTATTGGGTTATCTCATGCTTCAGCCACCCAGTAAATTACATCTTTTATTGTAACTTTCTCAAGTTTTTGCAGGATTGTGAGTTCATTTTCATCCTCTTCAAGTAAAGTGCGAAGCAGCATTTTTCTGTATTTTTGTTTAATGGCCTGCAAGACATCCTGGTCCATATGCTGAAAAATTGAAGTAACATTCGGTGGCAGAAAAACTGATTTGATGTCTCCACAAAGAAGTTCCGCTTCTTCTGAGTGGGATGGAGCATTGTCTATAATGAGCAGATCACGATTATGCAAACCATTTTCTCTACTGTACGCAGTTACTTTAGGAACAAATTGGTACTCGAACCATCCCTTCAACAGATTCAGATTCAGATTCAGATTCAGATTCAACCAAGCAGGGGAGCCTACCATATGGCTTGAGCTGTACAAGCCCTGCTCGGCACGTTTGTCGCGTTCCATCCAAGCTTTTTTTTATTCTTATAATACACAGGAAGTGAGTAGATGTTAATGTTTTTGAACGCTCATGGTTTCGCCGATTCGCCTATTACCATCAGCGGAAGTTTGTCTGTTACCGAGGCGTTGCAGCAAGCTAAGACAGTTAGATGTTGTTTGTCCATTTTAAATCCTGGGGCAGATTTCTCTTCTTGCGAAGAAAGACTTTTTGTAGGCACAGCCTTAAAATTCACTCCGGTTTCATCCATGTTGTAAACTTGCTGCGGTGAGAAGTTTTGGGAAGAAACAAGGCCTATACATTCTTTTATATAATTCGCACCTGCATCGTTGTCAGCTGACAGCTTCTCCCCAGCAATCGTGAGCTGTCTAATTCCGTGTATTTTCTTCCAACGATCCAAAAAACCACAGCTAGCTGAAATTAATGGGTCACCATCCATAAGCTTCTTCAGTTGCTCTTCATCCAAAAGCTTGTTCAGTCCTTATTCTTGAGAATAAGGCCTGGTCAAGTTTTTCATATGAAGACACAGTCGTTTTTTGCCGTTTTGGAAGAGTTTTTTCACTTGAAGCAGAACATAACTGCACATTTTTAAGGCGATTTTTTACCAGTCACTAATCGTTGCTTTTCCGACACCATATCCGAATGATAATTTAGTTGTACTTTCTCCCTTGTCAAGTCTTTTTAACTGACGGAAATCAAACTTAGAAAGTAATCTTCTATTTTGGAAAGAACACTCATCAATCAGCGGAAATATAAGTACTTTGAGATTGCAACCAACAGACATTAATTATCTCGTCGGAAATCCATTCACGAAACTGTTTCATCATAGTGACGTACTTAGAAAAAAAACCGACACACGTGAAAGGAAGATGATTGTAGAACTTTTTATGTGTTTATCCCATGACGTCATCCAAGCTTACGAAAGAACTCTTAAACCTTTTTCACTATCTTCTCTTTAATCTTTTAACAATGTAACACGTATAAAATGTAAGAGAGAATGTAAATGCTCTGATAATGTTTAATCAAGAATTAATGAATTAAATATAAGTTAAATGTAAGAAAGGGTGCTCATTCTACTATGAAACACACAATAACAAGTATTTAAATTTCAGCTATATGGATATCGTCACATTCCTTGGATTACTTCAATATACATCTGTGCACAAAGGATACGTATGTGCTTAGACGAGACATTCCCGCAACTTGGAGATAAAATTCTAAGAAAGGTTTGCTGCTTTATCAGATAAGATGCATGAACCTTTACCTTATCTTTAATTAACAGTACTTAACAACTGAAACTCTAAAAGCTTAAACTGCACCACCGACAGATTAATGAGACTGACAAATGTCTCAAACAATAAACTATTAAGCCCATATGCTATATGCTGAAAGAAAATTTTAAAAACCGTTATATGACATAAAAAACCAACGTAAAGAAGAGCAATTCAGATAAAATTAAATTAAATATCTTTGGAAATAAATAAAGATAGAAAAAGAACAATGGCTACAATAAAAGAGAGCCAATTTATCGAGAAGCTACATTCGAGCAATTATTTCAACTGGAAATTCAAGCTCGAAATGCTTCTAATAAAGGAAGAATTATTTGAGGTAATTTCCGAACAACCACCAACTCCTTTAAATAAGGATTGGAACAAAAAGGATAGTAAGGCCAGGGCTTTAATTAACTTGAGCATAGAAGATGCACAAATCCTGCATGTAGAAAATTTAAATACTGCAAGGGAAACTTGGGAAGCTCTTAAAAATACGCACGAAAGAGCTAATTTAAGTAGTAATTGTACTTATTAGAAAAATTGTACAGTACTAAACTGCCCGAAAATGGCAATACGTCGAAACACATAACAAATATTCTACAAATTGTAGATAAATTATCCGTCATCGGTAAGAATATATACGATTCTCATATATCTGCACTATTTTATGCTCATTACTGCCCAGTTACAGCACCCTCATAACCGCTTTAGAAGCAAGGCCCGAAACCGAATTATCTCCAGATTTTATAAGAAGCAAGCTCATAGAAGAGTTCGCAGTCAAGAAATGTCTGAACAAACTGACAATACGGAAGAGGCATATAAAACACGAATAAAATTCGCAAATTACGATTATAAAAAATATTGCAGTCACTGTAACATGACAAATCACAGCAGCAGCTAGTGCTATCACCTCAAGAGCAGATATACACAGCACAACAAAAACAAATACACAAACCAAACTACGAACAATCATAACAATAAAAATAAATAAAAACTTTTCTCATCATCACTATGTTATGAAAACACAGAGAATTATAGAGAGTACACTGACCGCCACGAAAACGCGGCTGATCAGAAAATAAGTTCAAAAACTCATCAATCCGAAGATCGCGTACTGATAACAGAAAAAATAGGAAAACAAAATTGGATACTTGACAGTGGCAGTACTTATCACATAGCAAACGATAAAAGGCTATTTAATAAATTCAACAACTTTGAAAAATCAACAGTTACCATTGCGAACGGCAATAAACTCGAAGCATTCGGTTCAGGAGATGTTTTAATAAACACAAAATCCCCAAACGGCGAAATAAAACTCACAAAACTAGAGGAAGTCCTATACGTCCCAGAACTAGAATCCAACTTAATCTCGGTAAGCATAGCTACAAAAAACGGATGTAAATTAATCTTTGAAAATGATAAATGCGATTTAACGTTCGATGGAGAAATCTACATAAGAGCAAAAAACAAAAACAATTTATACATAACTTAACAACTTACAACAAACAACCAACTTAGAAAATACAGAAAATTATGCAAACATTACACTCAGCTGTAATAATAATAAAGAATGTTTAGAAATATGGCATCGAAGACTAGGACATCGTGATTATGAAGCAATCAAAACAATTGTTAAAAAACAGTTGGCAAATGGAATAAAAATTAAAAACTGCTGACACAATAATGAAGTATGCGAAACTTGTATCAAAACTAAATTAAACTACGCGCCATATCCTAAATCGGCTACAAATAGAGCACACAAAATCCTTGATTTAATACACAGCGACGTCTGTGGCCCTATTAATACATCAACACTAGGAGGTAAACAATATTTTCTCACATTCATTGACGATTACTCGAGATACACAACAATATACCTATTATTTAAGAAAACTGGAGTAATAGATAAATTGAAAGAATACATTGCAATGGTCAATAATCAATTTGATAGAAAACAGAAAGAAATAAGATCCGATAATGGAGGAAAATACACGAGCAATGAAATTGAGGAATATTTAAGGGAAAACGGGATATTACACCAGTTCACAATTCCGCACAATCCAAGCCAGAATGGCGTAGCGGAGAGAAAGAATAAAAGCCTACCCGACATGACTCGTAGCATGCTTTCAGAAGCAAATTTAAATAAACAATTTTGGGGAGAGGCAATACACATCGCGACATATCTACAAAACAGATTACCAACAAGAGCGAATGATAAAACTCCATATGAACTATGGAAAGGTGTCAAACCTGATCTTCACCACTTAAGAATTTTCGGATGTAAAGCATTTGTTTACATTAATAAATTACATCGAGGAAAACTTGATAATAGAGCGCAAGAAGGCATTTTTCTCGGTTACGACACACGATCCAAAGGATATCGTATACATACAAAGGACAAAGAAATAATAATTGCCAGAACAGTAAAATTCATAGAACATGAAATAAAACACTCAAGCAACATTGAGGAAAATTCAAATCTCGAAGAAATCTCCACTGATGATAAAATACAAGAAGAAAAGCATGAAAATTATATTGAAATTGATATTAATGATAATGAAAAACAACCATGTGAATTCAAACAAACACCAATAGAACCAAGAAGGTCCAATAGATCTAATAGAGTAGTACCACCAGATAGAATTGTCTGTTTAGTTAAAGATACACAATCAAATGAACCAAATAAATGGAACGATATCATGGAGATGAACAATTCACAGGATAAGCAAAATTAGCTTAAAGCCACCGAAAACGAAATCAATTGCCTAACCAAAAATAAAACTTGGACACTAGTCGATCCCCCACCAGGCAAGAAAGTAATATGTTCCAAATGAACTTTTAAAATAAAACGCTCCAACTTAAACGAAATACAAACTTATAAAGCACGACTAGTGGCTCAAGGTTACAGTCAGAAATTTGGAGAAGATTATGACGAGACCCTTGCTCCAGTTGTCTCTCATACTACTATCCGTGTATTTCTCATAGCAGCACTAAATCATAATCTTAAAGTTAATCATATTCATGTAAATACAGCGTTTTTACATGGGAACCTAGAAGAAAAGGTATACATGAAACAGCCGGAAGGCTACATAGCTCCGAATCAACAAAACAAAGTAAGTAAATTGCAAAAGGCGATTTATGGTCTTAAACAGGCCGCCAGAGCATGGCACAGAGAAACTTCCGAAAGTCTTAAAGCTTTAAAATTTGTACAAATTTCATCTGATTCGTGTATTTTTATACGCGAAAATAATGAAAATTCGACATACATTATAGTTTATGTGGACGACTTATTAATAACTGGAAAAAACGAAGAAATAATCGAGTTAATAAACAATCTTAGAAAAGAATATGAACTGAAAGATTTAGGAGAAGTCAATAACTATCTCGGAATAAATATAAAGAGAGATTATAAAAATGTCTACAAAAATTGAAGAATTGGTAAATAAACTCAATCTTCAAAATGCAAAACCCTACAGCACACCCATGGAAGCAGGCTACAATCGACTCAATGATGATGAAAACCTGTTACCGAACAATATTCAATTCAGGCAAGCTACGGGAACATTACTACATTTCAACATTAACTAGACCCGATATTTCAGCTGCGGTTAACATACTTAGTCGTAGAAATGAAACCCCTCGCGAAAAGGATTGGAAAGCTGTCAAGAGAATCGTAACATACTTAAGCAACATGAAAAACCTCAACTTAACCCTATGTTCGAAAAATAAGCCTATACTCGAAGTTTACGCGAACGCAGGGGAGGTGATCTAGAAACTAGACGATCAACCAGTGGTAATATATTTATGTCAGGAAAATGTCGCATACAATGGATAACCAAGAGACAAATCTGTGTTGCACTTTCATCAGCAGAAGCTGAATACATTTCGGTGAGCAGTGCAACACAGTAAATACTATGGATAATGAAACTCTTGGAAGATTTAAATTTACCACAAGAGAAACCTATAACCATATTTGAGGATAACCAGCCGTGTATCAAAATGGCTGGAAGTGAAAAACATACTCGAAGAAGCAAACACATTGATATAAAATTCCATGCAATAAAACAACAAAAAGAGGATGGAGTAATAGACTTAAAGTATTGTCCCACAAAATTTATGACCGCAGACTCACCAATCCCGACCCCAAACCCGAATTTATAAAACACGGAAATAATATAAACTTACTACCTTATCCCCCATAGAAGATTAAGGAGGAGTGACGGAAATCCCACTTCGAAAGTAATCTTCTATTTTGGAAAGAACACTCATCAATCAGCGGAAATATATTGTGCTGTCCTCTAAAAAAACCCATTTTTTGAATTTATCTTTATATAAAGTCTAATAAAGAATACAAAAAAAATTAAACATAGCTATATTTTCACAGCTTGTTCTGACTAAGATTTTAATGCTGAGCATTTTTCATTCTATTAATATGTTACAAAATTACAGCCAATTAAGCAAGAATTTGAAAAAAACCCACTTTTACCCAAAAACACCCATTTTACCTAAAAAAAAAACCCACATGTAAAAATACTTGGAAATAAAAATATTTGACAGCAAAATATTTTTTTCATTATTAATTAATTTTAACCACAATTCTGCAAAAAAAATCTTAATATTTCATTATTTTTTAAATTTTTAAATTAATTAAACATTATGTTCAATTGTGTAATAACTGAAACATTCATCTTTATTATTTCCTTACATCTTATACAAGCTGTAGTTTGTGTTTTATTAAATTGATCATTGTCAATCTAGAAAAAAATGTATAGAATTGATATTAAAAAAATATTGAGTACTTGGGTAATAAAGGGAATGGATTGGTGCTGTTTCCAGAAAATCCGCAAACTTTGGCACACAAAATCCTCCTATTTTACTAATCCCATTTCTTCAACATTTTTTATGCTTTCACTTTTTCCTACCATTGATGCAGTAACCCTACGTACAGCAAGTATCAAGTCATACTATCATATCTGAACCTTTAGCCCATATTTGGCACAAAATAAATTTCCATTCCCTTTAATATCTAATTACTTCTGTCAGTGGCCACCTTTTGGCACTTTTCCCACAAGGAGAAAGTAAATTTTCTTGCATTCTATCAAGGATTCTACTTTTGCTGGTTGCAATATGTTTATATTAACATATTTATTTGGTCTATTTAATTTTAGATTAACACTAATAAAAATTTTAACAAAAGTTTACTGTAGCCACTTATAAAACTGCTAACACTGGCCACTAATGAAATTTCCCAATTTCCTTTTTTCTTCTTTTACCTAATATTATTAGTCTTCGTTTTACCCAGGGTTGTATTGGTGCAAACATGGAAAATAACAGTTTTAACTTTCCTGGTCAAAATATGTTTTGATCATCAGTAATTAAAACTCATTTTGATTTGAAAAAAGAGATTAAAATTTATTTTGTTAAAATAAATTTAATACAACATGTGTTACATATCAAGTAACAACTTTTGCTGTATTAAGGCTAACTCAGATCAAACTTTGAAAATTATCTTTATTGCTGAAGACTTTGCATAACAATTCACCAGGTCCATTAAGAAATCCAAAAATTTCAAATGTTTTTTTAATAGAGTTTCAATTACTTTTGAGTGGTTGAAGCAATTTTGACCACTTTTAAATGGTTAAGACCAGTTTTGATCACAATCCTGGTTAAAATGACTTTTCATTGATCAAAATTACAACCCTGGATTTACCTTCTCGGATGATAAAGCAAAGATAATGAAGTTCATCGATCACACAGAAAGGGTGCACTCTTGTTCTTGAAAGAAGATTAGCTGATAAAATTGCTGCCACTTCCTTCCTGAATTGTATTACGCTTTTCTTCTGTAGTTCTGTGGTATATTTTAAATTACATAAGAAAAGGGGGATGAATCAGATTTCAAGTTTTAGCTTTTATGCGAAAGACAAAATTATATTTTTCAGTTCACTTATTGTGTTTTGAACAAAACTGTACAAACTTACAGTTCATCTGTACGCTTAGAAGAGAAATCGTACAAATTAGCAGCTATGCATCTGTATTAGTTATTCCTACCTTATGTAAAATAATTTGCATTAAAATGTTAAAAGAGTGAACAAAATAAAATAAATAAAAGTTTGGAACATCAAAATAATGTTTAAAATACAAGTCAAGGGTATCTGTGTGTAAAAAAAATTGATGGGTTTTATTTTTGCAAACATGGATTTTTTTATGACATACTAAAAAAAAAAAAAAAAACACCATAGAAGTGCCTTCAATATGCATTAAATTGGTATAATTTAATTATGTTCCTTAAGAATAAATGTATTTTTAAGAAAATTTGTATATTTTATCATTTATTTATATAAAAAGGTTTTGGTTTTTTTTAAAGTCCACCATGGGTTTTTTTTAGCTCCATTTTCAAAGCTCGCCAGCCGAGCCATACATGACATAATCAGCTGAAAATGTAACATTTTATTCACAAATTAATGGTTTAACATAAAAACATTTCAAAACTGATGTACATCATTCTAACATAACGTATTATAACAAGCAAATATGTGAAAATGAAGCTCATGTTTTGCCAAAATTCTACATTAGTAGATTAAATTTTTTTTTTAAAAACTAAATAATCACTCCTTAGGCATTATCAAATGTTTTTACTGTTGCAAATAGTGTATAGAAACAGGGCAAAACCAAAAACTGACTTCAGCGAAATATTTGATAAAATACTAGGGTGGGTTTTTTTTAGGAAACATTTCACACTGGGTTTTTTTAGAGGACAGCACAACAAGTACTTTGAGATTACAACCAACAGACATTAATTATCTCGTCGGAAATCCATTCATGAAATTGTTTCATCATAGTGACGTACTTAGAAAAAAAACGACACACGTGAAAGGAAGATGATTGCAGAACTTTTTATGTGTTTATCCCAAGACGTCATCCAAGCTTACGAAAGAACTCTTAAACCTTTTTCACTCTCTTCTCTTTAATCTTTTAACAATGTAACACGTATAAAATGTAAGAGCGAATGTATATGCTCTGATAATGTTTAATCAAGAATTTATGAATTAAATATAAGTTAAATGTAAAGAAAGGGTGCTCATTCTACTATGAAACACACAATAATAATTATTTAAATTTCAGCTATATGAATATCTACACATTCCTTGGATTACTTCAATATATATCTGTGCACAAAGGATTACGTATATGCTTAGACGAGACATGCCCGCAACTTAGTGATAAAATTCTAAGAAAGGTTTGTTGCTTTATCAGGTAAGATGCATGAACCCTTACCTTATCTTTATTTAACAGTACTTAACAACTGAAACTCTAAAAACTTAAACTGCACCACCGACATTAACACTTCAAGTTTTTCTTTTAAAGTACACGAAGAACGACTTCGTTTACTTGCCATGTTTAATGTTTAACAGTTGACGTCAAGGACTACGAGCATAAATAAAAAAGGCACAGTGACTCGATAAAGCAGTAACTCAATACTCGCGGAACCAAAATTTTTCACCATAAATTTGCAATAAGCGCACACGGTTCATCAAACTCCGCTAGAGTAAACATTGACCGGGAGGCGAGTTTCAAAACCATTTGTCAACGTTGGCGAAAACACGCAATCTATACGCCAATACTCTGTGGCAGCGGAAATGCAGTAACCCTGGTATTAATTCTTGGAATGCGGGAGGGAGAGATATAGGTAGGGTATGGAGTTGAGTCGTCGAAGGACACTGCCAGTTTCTTCCCTTTTTCACTGAACCCGTTCACCACGAGTCGATCAACGCTGTATAGAGCTGACACTAGCAGATGTCCCCATACTTAATTTACGCCTTAACAAGTCAATACGTTTATTATTATTAATGAAATCCGCCTATTCCGAATTCCCGCTAAACCGAACAGTGTTCGGTCCCAATTAGTTCGGAATAGCGGGACTCTACTGTATTAGTATAGATTACGTATGACAGGATTTAATAGAATGAAAAATATTTTATTAATATCATTTTAAGTTTTAATTCAATTTTCATAAAATTTTAAATAACTAGGCAAAATTCTGCAATGATAATATATATTAAATTTCAAACTATTCGGTTGGGTAGTTTTTGCGCTGTTATTTGCGGACGGATAGGCAGACAGACGACGACTATAGGTACTACGGATTTATATAATTACAAACGCACCTAAAAACGGTACTTCAATGGGAAGTACCATTTGGAAGTTGTCGTGTTCACACTCATGATTACAACACTTCCCTTACACAATGCGTTCCCAAAGTAAATATAGTGTCATATAACAATATAATAAATTATAACACCTTGTAATAATATATTTCTTTTAAATGCTGAAAGGTGTAAATTAACAACATAATAAATACAAAGTAAAATAACTTTTATTAGGTTGTTCGACAAGTTTCGGCTCACTTCGAGCCATTTTCAAAAACAAATGATAATATTCTATAATAGCACGGTCTTTATACTATCATTTAATTTTCAGATACTTTTTTAAAAATTACGCTCGTTATCTTTTATTTTTACTTGGTTGTTTATTTTCATATCTGTAACCATGCAGTAACTAGAGCCACAATTTTGGTAAGTTAAAAGATGCCGCATCGTTGCATATTTATTTTTGCGTGTTAGTATCTCTATGGTTTCTGTTCATTATGGATGGATAGTATAGACTATAGGGGAAAATTATTTTACTTTCATTGAAATTTATTTGGATGCTTTCTTCTTGGTATAATTTTGCCAGGGCTGTGGTTTTTCTATTATATTTAATATCAGCTATATGCTCCTATTTTCTGTAATTACAGACTTTTTGGACACCCTGTATATATACCTATGTAAAGGTTTTGATAAAACGTTCTTTTTATAATTATAAACTACATTTTTTGGACGAAGAAACATAAAGTAATGTAGTGTGTATCTAAAGTATTTCTACACGTAAATCTATATGGCGGTCACATTTTTGTCTGTGTATGTAAGAGCACGTCTATTGTTACAAACACAAATGCAAGGTTGAGTATATTTCGGCTGTATTTTGATTTATATTGGCAATATTGGTAAGGTCTCAACATTGGAGTGTTTCCATTTTGCCAATAATTGGTGAAATATTGACAAGACATACAAAGGCGTATCTAGAGAGTCTTCAAGGGGATATATATATATATATATATATTCATATTAGAAATTTAGAGGTTTCAACCCGACCCCCGATTCGTGTTGGGTCAATTTTTTTTCAATGCGGATCAGATTAACTTTTACTTTTTTGCTGCGGGTTGGGTTAACTTCTACTTTTTTTATGCGGGTTGGGTTTGGGTTGCTTTCGGAATTTGGTTTTTACTTTTACTAATCGCCTTATCGTTGGCCCGATTTTTCAATGGAAAGCCTAAAATGTTTTTTTTTTCGATAAAAACTATATACACTAAATGCTCCATAACGGACATTCCCGATTAGCTGAAATCTTCACTTAGGGAATACTTTTTTAAACTTTTATATAGTAAATCATCTGAATAGCGGACTCTTCGGAATCGTGAAATTTGTTCGCCATTAAGAAGTAATAGCCTGTTACAGTAAAACGTCCATATGAACACTCCCGGATAGGAGGCACCACTATTTAACGAACATTTTGTTGGCAAAAAAGCCGCCTCTGCTCTGCGCTGTAGGTTACGCGCGCTAATACTTAGATAAATAAATATATATCATTCTGGCCATGAAAACACAATTAATATAATAATATAGGTAATTTCTTACCTATATCTTTCTTCAGCATCAGTATTCCTCATACTTCAGCTTGGTGCACATTTGTTACTCCAGTGGGTAATCCATTTATAACGATACTAAAGTGTTAAAAACGAAAAAAATGTTTGATTAAATGAATTATATTATTTATATTGAGTCCACACTTGAGACGATCATTTTTGTAATGGAGAATTATATTTTAAAACTTTGGCTTAACATTTTCAATTAATATTTTACATACAGCTGCCTTTTGCAGCAACAGATTAAAATTATTACATCTTTCTCTATTGAGATAAATAGGGCAACTAAGCTTAATAATAAAAAAGAGTTTTTTTGAGTCAGTGTTCTTTTGATGACGTCAGACAGCTGCAGCATGCGTGGGTTGATATTAAAACTAATTTCGCGAACATATTTCACATATTAATATCATTGTTTATCTTGAGTAGGATGATTTGTCTAAAATAGAAAAGTTTGTTCATTATAAAATGATTTATTGTTACTTAATGTATTTATTTACGTGTTCAAATGTTTGTGTCCTTGAACTGCTTCCTGTTTTGAAATCAGTTAATGATATCTGAGATGGTTATAAATCCATCACATTTTTCAGTCCCCAACATAAATATTTGCATATTTTGCCTCTGAATAGCACACACTTTCGAATAAGAAACAGATTTGGCGGCTACAATGTGTCCGTTATTTAGAAGTTTTACGGTATTGGAATAGTAATGAGTATATATGGTTATTTTTCAGTATGTTAGATGAATTTGATATTAGATATATATTTATATATTACATTTTATAATTCCATCAAAATATGGATTAATTTTCTATTATTTCGAATGAAATTGTTTTTGTCTTGTTCGGGTCGATTTCGATTTGACTTCCATTAGAATTGGGAAAACCCGATCCACGCAGGACTCTAGGTAAAACGAAACGAAAATTTTAAATGGGATGTTTAAAATGTGGAGTTATATTAAGAAGGATTCAGAGTAAGTAGTTTGAGTATTCTGAATACTTAAAAATACAGTGGAACCTCAATATCATGTATCTGTTTACCTCGATTTCTTCAGTATCTCTAAATAAATAAATCTATATTAATAAAAGAAAGTTTCGCTCTGTGTGTGTGTCCGTGTGTGTGTCTGTGTGTCTGTTGGCGATGGCTAGCAAAATCTAGCTCACCTAGAAGTCTGGAAATTTAGGTGTGGATAGTCCAAGGTCTGGCCATGTGCACCGGACCCTCAGAATTTTAATATTTTGATAATTAGCCTACATATTAATTAGATTCTCATTAACCATCGCTTCTAAAATGTCATCTTTTAAATCAAAATGGCGAAAGGAACGAACTGGCGCGTTGGATTTGCAAGCGGAAATGAACAAATTCGAAATTATTTCACTAATTAGCGAATTTTAAGAAAACTAATTGAGATATCAATTTGAAAATGTCTGAGGATATGTAAAAAAATATTCTGTATTTGACTATGTGATTTTTGAAAAATTCGGTTGGTATTTTGTTTTAATTTATGCAAAAAACTGCCAAAAATCTGCCGGCGCCAGTGAAAACGATCCGAGAAAATTTCAGATAGGGATCTGCTTTCATTAAAAAGTGAACTACAAAGAGATCTGTTTCGCGGGCTGATCCCTCCATTTAGTTTGCGAAAATGAAAAGAAATAATTGGCAATTTTTACTAATGAGCAAAAATTTAGGTAACTAATTAAGATATAGATTTGAAATTGAGGTCGGGAAGGGGTGTCATCTGCCGGCTCTTTTAGCGTAGCGTCTTCGTTATGTTCTAATTATCTGAAAAATGTAATTCTTTTTTTGAAGTACATGTCGGAACTGTAGCATTATCATTAGATGACAATAATAAACTAGAATTTTTGGGAGAAACAAATCGGGAAAATGAAACGGGAAAAACGGAGAAAGCTATCAATACATTTTGTATTTTTTAGAATCTAACGAAAATGTTAGTCTTGAAATGAACCTGTAAATATCTGTTTAAAACTATATGTACAAAAAGCATTGCATATATGTACAAAAAGACTCAGGACCGGTGCCAGAAGTGAGGCAGAATAGACA
This sequence comes from Maratus michaelseni, assembly GCA_963931845.1. Lineage (NCBI taxonomy): Eukaryota > Metazoa > Arthropoda > Arachnida > Araneae > Salticidae > Maratus > Maratus michaelseni. The sequence goes on from OZ007587.1 coordinate 30,637,117, forward strand.
GCCAAACTCAGGGCGCACCCCTAGAAGGCCATTTGACTCACATATATTGAACAAATAATCCATTACATGTGGCGAAACTTTAGAAAAAAGAGAGTATATATTTGTTTTTTGCTTATTTCAGAATAAAAATACGGAGTACATTGCATTTAATTACAGTCAAAGAGGTTGCATATAATTTCAGTGACAGAATTCCGGTTAAAATGTTTTAGTCTACTGTAGTAAATCTTGTTCTCGGCGATTTTTGAATTTGTGATACGATGTTTAGCGTTTTCTTGTGTTCCGCGGCGAATTTTTCACATTAAAGGAATTCTGTTTCAAACTTTCAGCCTAATATAGTAAATTTTGTCTTCCAAGATTTTGGAATTTTTAGCTATATTTACTGCAATTTTCAGTTCGATACTTAACGTTTTTTCGCGTTCTGCTGCGATTTTGTGACACTTATAAAAACATTTCGATTTCAAACTTTTAGCCTAAGTTAGTAAATTTTGTCCTCCGTGAATTTTGAAGTTTTTACGATTTTCAATGCATTTTTTAGCATTTTCTTCCGCTCCGCGTCTATTTTTTGAGAATTATACAAGAAATTCATTTTGTCTACCGTGATTTCCAAATCGATTTTTAGCGTCTTTTCGCACCTATTTTATTACATTCGGGAAAGAATTCCTTTTAGAATGCTTTAACCCACTATAGTAAATTTGGTCCTCTGATATTTTCGAATTTTTGGCGATATTATATGCAATTTCTAGCGGTCTTTTGCGTTTCTTCCGATTTTTCTACATTGGTAAAAGGCATCCGATTTTAAAATTTTAGTCCAGTATAGTAAATTTTCTCCTGTTTTCAGTAATGTTTATTCGGAATTCGTGCAGCGATTTTTATTTTTTTCTATGCGATGTTTAGAGTTTTTCCCCGTTTCATGGCGATTTTTTGACATTGTTAAAAGGAATTCGGTTTCAAACCTTTAGACTAATATAGTAAACTATGTTTTCTTCGATTTTCAAGTTTTCAACTCTTTTTTTGCATCCGTGGTGATTTTTTGACATTTGTAAAAGGAAATATGTCTGTTTCAAACTTTAAGTCTAACATAGTAAATTTTGCCCGCTGCGATTTTTGAATTTTTAGCAATATTTGGAGTTTCTCCACGTTCGGCGTCGATTTTTTGACATTCGTGGAAGAATTCCTGTTACAATGGTCTAGTCCACTATAGTAAATTTTGTTCTCTGTGATTTTTTTAATTTTTAACGATTTTTACCGTTTTGCGGCGATTTTTTGACATTTGTAAACAGATTTTGATTTTAAACTGTTAGCCTTATATAGTAAATTTTGTCATCCGCAATTTTTGAATTTTTAGCGATTTTTTATGTAATTCGTAATTTTTTTGCGTTTGCGACGGTTATTTGACAGTCGTAAAAAAATTCTGTTTTAGACTTTTAACCTTAGTAAATTTTGTCCTTCGCAATTTTTGAAGTTTTTGCGATTTTTATTGCAAATATCAATGCAATTTTTAGCATTTTTTACGTTTCGCGACGATTTTTTTTGACATTCATAAAAATAATTCGATTTCGAGTATTTAGTAAAATATACATCATATATATGTCTTCCGTGATTTAGTGCGATTTTTAGCGGGTTTTTTTTCGCACCAACTTTTTGACATTCGATAAAGAATTCCTGTTAGAATGTTTTAGACCACAGTAGTAAATGTTGTCTGTGGTTTTTTAATTTTTAGCGGATTTGTTTTTGCGTTTCATGGCGATTTTTCCACATTAGTAAAATTTAATTAGGCAATTTTGTCCTCTATTCAATAAAGTTTATTCGGAATTCGTTTAGCGATTTTTTAATTTTTCGTGAATTTTTTATGCTATTTTTAGAGTTTTTTCAAGTTTTGCGGGGATTTTTCAACAGTCGTGAAAGAAATTCTGTTTTAATCTGTCAGACCAATATATAAATTTTGTCCTTTGTATTTTGTGAAATTTGAACAATATTTGCAGGCAACTTAAAGCGTTATTTTGCGATACGCTGCGATTTTTCCACATAAGTAAAATGAATCCAGTTTCAATCTTCTAGCCCAATACAGTATTTTTTTTTTCTCATTTCAATAAAGGTTATTCGGAATTCGTAGAGCAATTTTTTAATTTTTCGCGATTTTGTATTTCAATTTTCAGTTCTTTTTTTTTTTTTTCGCGTTTTGTGCTATATTTTGACGGGCTGGCCAACAGTCAGCTAGTTTAAATTATTCTAGCATTTGAAAATACAATTATTTTTTAATATTGGTTGGGATGATTTAATAATCAATTTTGACAAAGAAAATTCAAAGCGAATTAGCATCGAATTACTTATTTCACTGTTAATAAATGTTTTTTGGTAAATATCACTAATGTAAAATTAAAGCTTCATATACACAATTTCAAATTAGGATGTAATTTTCTATTTAAATCATAATTTTTCTATTTAATTTTAAGAATATAATGAGTAGATTGCTTTAGTATGTTTATATGTTTTTGGCTTGATAATGTTATTGATTTATGTCCATATCATTATAAATGATTTCGTCAAAGAAAAATCATGGCAAATTAGATCTTGAAGTTTTGTCTTATTTTTAATAATTATTTATCTTTTAAATACTACTATTATGGGATTTTATTTTTGTGCATATTATTTCAAAAAGATATATAACTTATTTTTGATATAATTATTGTGATATTGGAAATTCTATACAAATTTTATACGTAATTTGATTGTTTTTAAATTTTTGGCATATTTTGCCTGAATAATGTTTATTTTAATCTTAACTTCACCTAATGTACTGGGATTTTTTCTAATGTTTACAACGTCAATACAATAAATTCGTTTTCCAAAAACAAAAAGCAAGGCGAATGAAATTTTAAAACGTCAATGTTATTCTTGACTAGCAGAACCACCTGGCTTTGCCCACGTTAACCATGAGGACCTTACAAGTAAAATAAATAAAAATGCAATAATATGGCGATCACAGTAACGGAGATCTGTACATTGCCGCACATAAATCGTTAAAAGACAGCCAGGCGCAAATGAAGTTAATTTGACACAATCATAGAAAAAACTTTGTCTTTATAAATGAGAATGTGCATTTTCTTTGGTGCATGTAACAGAAAAATATACGATTTCCCTGACAATACGAAAAAAAATCAACCAAATGGCATAGCATTTATCGAAACAGTATTTCGTATGTCATCTATGTTTATTTTGAAATTTAAAAAAGAAAAAGAAAAAAAACTTTTCCTTGTAAAAATGTCTTACACAAAATATCTAATAAAAAATCATAGTTCCATAATGGGGTTCAGAGCAGATGTTTGTGACGAAATTGCAAAAATAGCTCTAAAATCGCTGAAATGCGAGTTAAATATTTTTTTAGCAGATTGGTTTAGCTGCATTTTATACTCCTGCCTATAACTGCAGCCGAGATATGACGAAATGTCTTAAAACTTTCGACTCCCCCATTTAACCCTCATATAGTGGTTGAATTTTTAAAATCGCTTAAAACTTGTTTTTTGATAGATTTGTTATGTTGTATTTTACACTCCTACTTTAAACTGATGCTGAGATATGACGAAATGACCTAAAACATCGGACCCCGCCATTTAACCCCCTTGGTGATTGAATTTCAAAACTCGCTGAAATATGTGTTTAACTATTTTTTTAGTAGGTTTGTTATGCTAAATTTTACTCTTCTGCCTGAAACTGATGCTAAGATATGACGAAATGACCTAAAACGTTCGACCTCCCACTATCTAACCCCTTAGGGAATGAATTTCTAAAACCGCTGAAATATGTCTTTATTTATTTTATTAGTAGATTTGTTATTCGCCCCTACCTAAAACTGCTCCTGAGATATGGCGAAATTACCTAAAACTTCCGACCTCCCTTTTAACCCCCTTATTGGGTGAATTTAGAAAAATCTTTTCTTATTGTTTGCCTGGTTCGTAAAAGAAATCTACTCTCCAAATTTCGTGATCCTGACTTTAGTCGTTTCAGCTCAACGTTGATCAGTTAATCAGTTCGTCACTCAGGAGATCTCTCTTTATTATATTAGTATAGATATGATGCTTTCTTTTGAATATTACTAGAATATGATAACATTTTTATTCATTTAATTTCAAATTAGCTCTTGTTATTTTTTAAACTATCCAAACCTTCTTAAACTAGCCGCCACTGGCGACCAGTTTGGTCTCCCTTAAATGTATGTTAAGCACTGTAACACGTTACTTTTATTCATAATTTATTTTTTTCTCCGTAATCCTTCGCCAAACTGGAAGATTCTAATAGACAAATCAAAAACTTTTTCGATCATGGTAGCATTTCGCATATTTTTTTGTTGTTATGTATTTCATCTTTCTTGACAAAAACCGATTAACCAACTTAAGCATTTATGCTTCATATCCGTTTGCTTATAAGTTGCAATATGCTTGCTAATGAGGAGATTCTTAAACATATTAAGTAGTTGGTACTTACGTATTATCCGTGCCAGGAGATTCATCGCCAAAAATGGTTGCCAAGTACCAATCGTGTTTATCGTTGCCAATCATGTATTCAAATGCAGTAATTTAACATTATCAAATAACATTGGTAAAAATGGTAATTAATATAAAATAAATAAAATGTAATATATGTTTATTAAATTTATAACATTGTTAAAAATACTAAATAACATTATTTTAGTAAAATTAATAAATGGTAAATAGCATAGTAAATAAGAAAGAATAATATTATAGATTATTCCCAGGCATGTACCATGCAGCAAGAAAACAAAATATAAGGGTTACTATAATAAGTAATATTGGCTCCATGCCTGGTGCAGTTGGCTTAAAACTGGCACGGATAATACGTAAGTACCAGTAGTTTTCCGTAATTAGATCCATTGCCAAATGGCGTATTTTAGTTAATACGATTTGGTGCAATGAAGTCTATTTTGTGAAAGTCTTTAATTATATCCACCATTTACACTGAACCATATTGTTGCCAATATTTTTTTGCTTGTTTGTTTGTTTCTCGCTAACTTTGGCTGTAGACTTGATAACGGGAGAATCAAGAAGAAAATCTATCATTATTCTCATTTAAAACGTCTTGAATAATGTGACATAATCGGAGTGCATATTATAACACGTAATTTTCGAGTATGGTTTGGTGAAACATTGAACTTTTGGGAGCCAGTTTTGATAATCACGTAAATATGTCACACCAACATTACCGCCTATAATTCTAATTACAGCAACCCGTTTTTTCTCTCTATATTGCAACTCTATAGTTAATATAGTGCCGCGATGCGTCTACGACGGCTGTTCCATCAGAACATTTGATTTCAAAAAATAAAAGTATCGTTTCTAATTTGCACACGCGAAAAATAAAAGCTGGTATTGGCGATTTTAAAAATTCTATTGGCGAGATTTGCGCCCAAATAACACAAAAGTACTTAATGATGTTATGTATTTTGTAAATGTATATTAAATTACTGTTTTGAAAGCGATTGGTCATTAATAATGGTAAATATGATTGGTAATTAACAATCATTTTCGGTGGTCTCTCTTCCTTTCACGTATAATACATAAATACCAAATTAACTGACAATTTGTTTCGAAATTTGATTCATTAAATATCATTACATGAGTTGTATTTGTTTACATTCAGCTTACATCAAGAAAAGATAAAGAATGAACTTGAGTTGTATAGCACATAATTATGGTAAACTGATTGTGTCACTGGTACGAATTATTTTTTTGACACCAGGCAGCGCTCCAAAAAATCTTTCATGGAAAACTAATTTTACGAACGATTATCTCCATGGTTTAATGGTTTAATATTTTAAACCTTCACGACGAATGAATCTTTTTTTTTTGTTTACTTTCATGGATAGAGAATTTGAACTGCGAAGCTAACTTCAACTGAAGTTATTGGAGAATATATATATAATTGAATATAAGTCATCTCTCAAATATTAATTTATTTTGAACGATTTTTCTAAAAATGTCACATTTATGAAGTTTTATTCGAAAAAATAATTTTTAATAAAAATGGCCGCCTGGCATATGAAAAAGTGAAACGGACATTCCGGAACTGTTGATGACAGTCACATGACTTACGGTTTTATTATAGAGATAATTTGATTATATTAAATTTTTTAAATGTACAATAATTTGATATATATTTGTTTTCTAGACTTCTTATCCAAATCCCAAATTTCTTTTACAACCCTTTTTCTAACAAGTTTCTCCTCTTGATCGACAGATAATCTGAGGGTTTCTTATCCCTTTAACTCTCTTCGTTTCCCCACTTGTTTACAAAACCGATTTCTGCATGTCTAAACTTTCTATCTTCAACAATTCATCAACAGCAGGTGTTATGAGCGGTGGAGAATTCAATTTTCTTACAACTGCACCCACCACATTCTTTTTAGCATACTCTTTTTCCTTTTCTATCAAGGCAACAGGCACAGACACCAAATCCGCCTTTTGTTTATTTCCCAGGGCCGGAATAAGAAAGACATTTACCCCCGTTTTGCACTCTATAGAATGCCATTAGCATTAAAAACCCCAATTTGCGCTCCTGTGTCCTTAATCGCTTTTATCTTTTTACCATTTACGCATAAATCAATCATAGGCAAATCAGTTTCCACGTCTTCCCTATTATTTATACTTTTTCCATCACTAGTAACAATCCAACCTGTGTTTTTATCCTCATAATTGGATTTACTTTTTAACCATTCCGTACAATTAGGCTGGATGTGGCTCATTTCTAAACAATGATAACATTTGATTTGCTTCTGTTTATCAAAAGCATGGTCCTTCTTAAATTCGTCGGTTTTCACAGTATCTTTTCTATTTTCAAAGTCCGATTTAGGTTTAATTTCATTCTTAATTTTAAAATTTAAGTTATCTTTCTGATTTTCCTGAAAAGGTTTCTTTTCCCAATGTTTTCTTTCCGATCTCTTAAATTGTCTTCTAATACTTTCATACTTATCCAATTTTTCTGCGAGCTTCGAAGCAATCGTTATATCCTCTCATTCATCCATAAATTTTTCTTTTATCTCAAAATGGACGCGTTTTTGCAGTTATTCCGTGAGCATGAGTTTTTTTAGCGATTCAAAATCTCTCACTTTCAAAGACTCTAACCAATTCTCAAGATAACCCCTTAACTCATAAATCAGATCTACCCATAATTCACCAGATTTTATTTGATGATTTTCAATTTTTTCTTTTAACCCATTAAGCGCCGCTGTATATATTAAACTATTTTTTAATGAAACAGTTGTTTTTTCTGCATAAATAGAAAGTCTTTAAGGTATTTCTGAAGAAAAAAAAAATTCGAATATTTAGGAAAAATAGCATGTTCCCAAAATGGGAACAATTGCGCCTAATGGGGGTAAATTTTTTCAAAAATTTTACTTATGCCTCCGTGCACTTATGTTTGTTATTTTTCAGTTCTTTAGCTATAAAAGGGATAATATCATTCAGAAACTGATATTTTACGAAGAATTCATAAAAAATAGTCCAACATATACATTTATAATAAAAATAAAAAATAAAATTATCGATTCCATAAGCATTTTCATTATCCATCTTTTTATTTTTCTTCATTACATAATTTTTGTCCTACTATTTTACATGAAAATGATTGAACATTTTTTATGCAGCATTATATTACATTTTTTTTCGTTTTCTGAAATTGGTTTTTTAACTATTTTTTTTTTTGTTTTTGCATTTTGTTTAGTTTTTCTATATTCCAATTTGAAGATTCGTCTGAACTTTCATCTAAAATATCAAGCCTGTGTTTAATACTTTGTCTTTTTTAAACACTAAATCAGATATTTCTTGATTGTCTGTTGATTTAGAATTTACAGAAAGTTCTACTTCACCAAATATAACCTGAGATAAATTGTCGCATAAATTATTTTCTATTACATATGTAATAGAAAATAATTTATGCGACATACATATGAGGAAGATATCTTCCTCATATTTTACAATACTGCAATCAGGTGGCAAACAAACGATTTCCGGAACATCCGAAAAATCATCCAAATCTAAAAATTGTTCAATCATCTTCCATGTAAAATAGTCAGAAAACATGATATAATGATGAAAAATATAAAGATGGATAATGAAAATGCTTATGGAGCTGGTAATTTCATTTTGTTTTTTATTATAAATATAAAAGTTGGACTAATTTATGTGAAATCTTCTAAAAATATTTGTTTCAGAATGATATTATACCTTCTATAGCTAATAAATTGAAAAATAAATACCACAAATGCACAGAGGCATATGTACACGTTTTCAAAAACATTGCCCCCATTAGGCGCCATTGCTCCCATTTTGGGAACAACTTATGCTTTCAGTAATTGTGATTGATCTATTAGACATATTAATTCCGGATTGAAATTGTTTAATATAATACACTGTTATAAACATATTTTAACTAAAAAATATAATTTTTATTATAAAGTTTTTTTTTTTTTAATATTTCTTTCGAATACTACCAAAAAGCTATTTTTCGCCTTTTTTAACACGTTTTAAGAAATAGAAAATTTTAATAAAACTTTAAAAAAAAATTCAGATGTCATCTAATATATTCAAAATGCAAATAACATGAACCTTTTAACAATTTTTAAAATACGCACTTCAGAAAAAAATCCTAAAGCAATGTTCCCAAAATGGGAGCAATGGTAATCAATGGGTTAAGGCACCTGTACTCAGCCTAAACCTATCTAACAAAACTTTCTTTATGTGCTGGAAATCATCGCACTTGTCTGCTGTTTGTTTAACTATGATTTCGGCAATATCCGAAAGTAATAAATGACTAACCAAATCTTCCTGAGAAATTTTAGCTTTCTCGGCTTTTCTTTCAAAAATCATAAAAAAAAGTAATATTAATTAATTTAGAATCAATACGCGGAACTAAATCTTTTAAGTTTATCTTAGGAGTTGTATGAAAATCTACATTTGATTCAGTCTCGATGAAACGCTAACAATATCCGTAGAATTTTGAATACGTAATTTTTCTAATTCAAATTGTTGTTGTTTCTCAAGTTTATCTAATTCAAGTTGTTTTTCAAGTTTACGCAATTCAAGTTGTTGTTGTTTCTCAAGTTTATCTAATTCAAGTTCTTTTTCAAATTTACGTAATCAAGTTGTTGTTGTTTCTCAATTTTATCTAGTTCAAATTGTCTAAGTTTTTCTTCTTGCGCAATCCGATCTAATTCAGTTTGCCTCTCTTTTTCTTTGCGAATTTGCCTCTCTTTTTATTTTTCCTTCCGTTCCGCCTCCTCTTCGAAAATACACTGCACGCGAATTTTAGAGAAACTTTCATTATAATCCACTGCATCAACAATAGCATGAATTATAGCTTGATTTTAACACGTTTTTGACACACTGGTCTCAAATTCCTCTGCTGATAAAGAGCAAGACGTTTTTCTTATATTTTCCTAAATACTCTGCCATATTTTCCCCAAAAATATAATAAATTTCAAAATATCAGATTTATTCAATTTACAATCCATCTATTTAAAGCAGTTTGGTAATTTTGTCAAATTTCCATCGAATTTCGACCGAGTACGCATGCGTCAAAAAAGGACCGGCCAATGAGGCGAGGGTCTATTCCTGTCTCCAAACGTATTTGGGATCAAGATCAAATCATGTTGTTTTGATGGCTTCTTTCACGTTGTGTTAAACCTAGGAAGATATTTATATAAAAAAACTGTGGAGTGTTTAGAAGGTATTTATTTTATTTATTGTTGTATTTATTGTAATTTGTATGAATACTTAGGTATCCATTTCGGATTTACTGTGTAACATGAATTTAGGTTCATTTAACGTTCGCGAAATCAAATCATTTTGTTTATATAGTACAGAAAATAATTATTCAATCGTAAATAAAAATATAGTAGAACATGTAATACAAAATTGGACCACTTATATTCCGTTTATGATCGGGTATGAATCTTATGGTGTTCTGATTGCTAATTAAAACTATTATGTAAATATAATGTCAAAAGACAGTACGCACGGTAGTAATATTTTTATTTTTATATGTTCAAAAAAAGCGAATCTGAGCGTCTGAATATAAATTATAAAATATTATTTCTGTATTTAGCAACTAAATATTTAATAAATATGCAGGAATGTGACTAGCTTTATGTGAATGTATAATATATATAAGTCTGAACTTTAGCATTATTTTTTAACAGAAATATATTATCTCTATTCGATTTAAAAGTTTTGTCATTACATAAGTGTGCTATTTTATTTGTAAAGAGTATGTATGCATTATATTGTTTGTATGTATACAAATCTTTAGAATGTTTTGATTTGCAAACTCTTAATATTTGAATAATAATGTTTACATTATATTTGTTTGTATGTATACAAACAAGTATATATACAAACAATGTATCATGTAACAATATTAATATTTACATTGTTTGTATGTATACAAATCTTGAATGTTTTAATTTATTACATTCATTTTTTACCAGTTTGCATGTCCGTTCATTGGCGATTCATAAGAAACTCATAATTTGTAACAAATTGGTGATTTTATTGATTTAGTGCTTTGCCCAGGAATGTGGAAAAAAAAACTATTTTTGACATCTGGTGAAATGAATGAGGTTATTTCCGTTTTTATTTTGTATATAAAAAATGTTATATGTAAAAAAATCCTGGTCATTAATCACATTGTTTTTTGTATATTTAAAGACGATTACTTATTCTTTGTAATTCTTTTTTTGTTGGGGGTTTTTGAGCAAAATAATATTACTTCATAACTAGAACCAGTTCCGCTTAATCATTAATATTTACTTAATCCTTTGACCGCTGAGCAAATGGGCAAATTTGTAATGTTTTTTCTGTTATTTTTTTTTAAATGTCAAAAAAAGATAAATTTTCAAACTTGGTATAAAAAACTTAGGTATTTCTCTATTATCCCATCGTCCACTTTTCATAACAAAATACTATCGCCAAACTGTATGAATAAATGCCAAAAATGCAGTCCCATTTACTTGATGTCGGAAGCATTATACGTGTTTGTTATGTCGTCAAGTGGTTTTTAATTCAACATTTGCGCGTATTAATTACAACGTTCTCCCGTTTATTTGGCGTTACAGTTTGGCGACAGTTTTTTGTTATGAAAAGTGGTCGATGAGATAATAGAGAAGTACCAAAACTTAATTACGTATATGAGTAGATTCCTTGACAGTATTAATCATTACTCAATATTTTAAAACTGCATCATATTTGTAGAATTATATTAATTTAAACAATGCTTCTATTGAAGTGTGAAGAAGCACATACTTCTATGAAGAACCATATATTTACATAATCGTTTTCATTAGCAATCGGAACACCATAAGATTCATCCCTGATAATAAACGGACTATAAGTGATCCAATTTTGTATTACGTGTTCTACGATATTTTTACGTACGTTTGAATAATTATTTTCTGTACTATATATACAAAATGATAGAGATCTAAAAACACAATTTCCATCGGATTGATTTCGCGAATGTTAAATGAGCCTAAATTCATTTTTAAACAGTAAATCCGAAATGGACACCTAAGTATTCATACAAATTATAATAAATAAAATAAATACCTTCTAAACACTTCACAGTGAGTTCTATATAAATACCTTCCTAGGTTTAATGCAATGTGCAAGAAAAAAACAAACAGGAGATGATCCCAAACACGTTTCTAGAGACAGTAATAGACCCTCACCTCATTGGCTGGTGATTTTTTTACGCATGCGTATTGGGTCGAATATTGTTGAAAAATTATTTTGAAGAAAAAATCGGGAAATTCACAAAATGGTTTCGGGAAAAACTTCACCAAATGGTTTCAAAATTCTTTGATTGACAGCGGGAAAAAAATTTCATTTTACATTCAATCATCGCAATTGGCGAGTGTGACTATTAAGTTTAGCCAGTACTGGCAATAACATCAATTACCAATTTTTAGTATTACTCGCCGATTGGTGAGTGTTAATTTTGTCTTATATCACAAACTGTATTTACATATACTACTAGACATAATGATTATGAACCATGATTTTTCTATTATTGGGCAAAATTCATGTTTTTTCAGCAATTCTTTGATGAAATTCGTGTTTTTTCAGCGATCCTTTGAAGAATTTCGCATTTTTCTCGTGATCCTTAACGAAATTCACATTTTCCAGCGATTCTTTGATAAAATACATTTTATTCCGCAATTTTTAGACGAAATTTAGTAAAAAAGCGTGATCTTTTGGTGAACTTTCCTTTTTTGCGATTCTTTGACAAAATTTGCTTATCTTTCACGATCCTTTTGCATAATTAATGTTTTTTCTGTTGTCTTTTAACGAAAGTCATGTTTCCCATGATCCTTTGATGAATTTAGTGTTTTTTCCTCAATCATTTGACGAAATCTGTGATTTCCCCCCCCCCCCCCGCGAAGATTGGTTAGATGTTTTTAGTCTGCAGGTGCCCTAAAAAGTCTGTGACGCCCGTTGCTGCATTGCACACATTCTTCCATGTGACATCGAACGAAGGAAATTCATCCTAAAAAATCATTGTTTCATTCTTGACATTTCTGGAAAGAAACAACGTTCAACTCATTGGCTGAATTGTAAAGGGCGAAATGTGTCAAACATTAGCGGAAAGAAAGTGCGCAATTTGTTCGTTCATGGATAAAATCATGAAATTCATTAATCGATTGTTGATAAATTGCGAAATTCTTCAATCGATAGCGGAAAAATCGCAAAATTCATTAATCGACAGTGGAAAAATCGCAAAATTGATCAACTGGTTTCGGGGGAAAAGTTTTCGAATATCGTCGAATGGCTTCGAGAAAAAAAAATCACAATCCGTCAATTTCGGGGAAAAAATCGTGAAATTCGCCAAATGGTTTAGAAATTTGTCGAGCGACAGCAGAGAAAAAAATCTTTTTCCATTCAATCATCGCAATTGGTGAGTGTGACTATTATGTTTGACCAGTGGTGGCAATAAAGTCCATTGCCAAATTTTCAGCATTACTCGCTGGCAAGTGTTAATTTTGTCCTATACTTCAAAATCCTTTTGATCATATCATCAGTGTGCAGGACAATTTTTTTACAGGAGACCATTTGATGAATTTTGTGATTTTTCCATTATCGATTGACCAATTTTACTGCTATCGATTGTTGAATTTTATAATTTATCAACTATTGATTAGCGAATTTCATGATTTTTTCCATGAACATTTGACGAATCATGCAAAAAAATTAAGAATATCGTTAAATTGTCTTGGGTAAAATAAATTTAATATTATCAAATGCCTTCGAGAAAAAAGTTGCAAGTTGAAACACCTGTGACCTCTTTTTCATGTTATGCATCTCGGGTCTATCCCCCCACTCCCCCCCCCCCAAGTGGGACACTTTTCTAAATTTTGCAGACACCTCTCATGTGATATATCGCTGGAAAAGTCTTTGACTGCTTATTCATGTTATGCATCTCCGGGGTCCATCCCGCCACCCCCTCCCCTCCCCCCCCTAAGGGAGGCACTTTTATAAATTTTGTTGACACCCCTCATGTCATACATTGTTGGAAAGTTCTGTGACTGCTTAATCATATTATGCATCTCCGATGTCCATCTCCCCACTTTCCCCCCCCCAAAGGGTACTTTATAAATTTTGCACACAACCCTCATGTTATATATCATTGGAAAGGTCTGTGACTGCATAATCATATTATGCATCTCTGATGTCCATCTCCCCACTTCCCCCCCCCCCCAATGGGTACTTTCTAAATTTTGCACACAACCTTCATGTTATATATCATTGGAAAGGCCTGTGACCACTTATATCATATTATGCATCTCCGATGCCCATCTCCCCACTTTGCCCCCCCCCAAGGGGTACTTTCTAAATTTTGCACACAACCCTCATGTTATATATCATTGGAAAGGTCTGTGACCACTTAATCATATTATGCATCTCCCATGTCCATCCCCCCTTTGACCCCCCAAGGGGGTACTTTTCTAAACTTTGCACACACCCCTCATGTGATATATCAATGGAAAGGTCAGTGACCGCTTAATCATATTATGCTCCCCACTATGAAATTTGTCAAGTTAAAGCAACTATAAATTTTATTTTTATGGTACTATCAAGTTGTTTGCCGTCAAATTTTGACGGGTTCCATCTAGTAATACAATAAATACAGAAATAGAATTTTTTTCACTAAACATATAATAATGTATTCAAAAACGACACAATTTTAATATAGCAAATTATCATGCAACAGTCACGTCTTTTAAACTGAGTATATCCTCCAAAATAAATTTTATACCTAACAGTACAGTATAACATAAATTTATTTTTAAACATTAATCACAATCATCTACACTATACCTATAAATTTAAACTATAACTTTATTACTGTAATAAATGTATATAAACCATACTCTTATTTCCAAAAGTTTTATACACAATTATGATTAAAACATCCTGATTAATAATCTCAATTAATCAATAACAATTTACTGTACCCTAAATAAATTTTAACATGTACATAAGTATATAATTTTCCTAACCAAACATTATACTTTACAGATACCAGAAAATAAACATATATAAAAATTCTATCTAAAAATGTAAATACCAAATTAATAGTTTCCCTAGAATTCTTAATTTCTCATAGAGCTTTGTTCCAAAAATAAAAATATATACAATATTTAATTAAAAACAGACCTCTATAGAAGGGTCTCGCGTCAATTCGTCGCGCACAATTCATCGCGGAACAATTCATCGCGCACAATTCATCGCAGCGCCAATTCTCGCAGCGTCAAATCATCGCGGTGTCAATTCGTCGTGGTGTCAATTCGTCGTAACGAAAATGTTTTTGAAGGCTATGATGATAAAAGTAAACATAATTTAGTCAAAATTATTAAATAATAATTTATTTTTTAAATATAGAGAATTATAACAAACAATTTATAGGAGTTAATAATTTTATTCAATTATCTTCACTTTTATCATCATAGCCTTCAAAAACATTTTCGTTGCGACGAATTGACACCACAACGAATTGACGCTGCGATGAATTGACGCTGCGATGAGTTGTCGCCTCGACGACTTGACGCTGCGATGAATTGTGTGCAACGAATTGTTCCTTATTAAAAACAGACCTCTATAGAAGGGTCTCGCGTCAATTCGTCGCGCACAATTCATCGCGTAACAATTCATTGCGCACAATTCATCGCAGCGCCAATTCTCGCAGCGTCAATTCATCGCGGTGTCAATTCGTCGTGGTGTCAATTCGTCGTAACGAAAATGTTTTTAACGAGAATTTTTATATATGTTTATTTTCTGGTATCTGTAAAGTATAATGTTTGGTTAAGAAAATTATATACTTATGTATATGTTAAAATTTATTTAGGGTACAGTAAATTGTTATTGATTAATTCGATGAATTGTGCGCGACGAATTGACGCAGAACCCTATAGAAGATTTCATAAAAGAGCTTACCTCCAGATGTAGATATTTCCTCCATACTGATACCAGGCTTCTTAACACTTTTAAATATTATGCACAAACACACCTTTGAAGATTTGAAGACACTTAATCACTTAATTCACTGATGAGGCACTAAATTCACATTTGCTCCGTATATAGACAACCAAGATAATACGTCGCATATCTTCAATCCACCGGATATTTATTGAAGCATGCACTCGTAACACCAAACTTTTTGTGTCCTATTTATATGCCACACAGCTTTAGTCGATACAGTTTTTCACCTGTTCTTTAATTGCTGGAACTCCAAAAAACAACTACATCTCCGACTAAATTTTTTGATTCCTCAACGATGTTGTCTGTTGGATGTAGCTGGCTCTTCATCTGTTTATCAGGTTAAACATAGGTTCGTAGTCTAAGTCAATCTAGACCACATTATCCAGTAGCTGCCACCAATTAATTTAATATGTACTTGCTGTGGTAACGTGACCGCACATATATATAACCAATCGTTTCATAACGTTTTAAACGAAAAAAACTATATTACGAAATAACAATTAAATTAAAAAAATGAAATGGTAATGAATATTTACAAAGCATGTTCGCACAATTTTCAAGAACAACATGCTGAACAAGTCAGAAACTCTCTTCCTTCACTTCAATCCAATCCCCCTCGAACTCCCAAACCAGCTTCCTTTATATAGTAAAGAAGCACTACTTCTCTCACTTGGATAATCTTCTTTGATTAACATCTTCTTTTATACAATTACTTTCACTTTCAAAGTACTATGAATTTCCGTTCTTTGGGTCTTGCTATCTATACAAAATGAATTCTGGACACATTTTTAACATCCCTAAGAAGATTTTGCCATCAATACATTTCACACGCAGTTGCCATGGCTATTCAAGATGAAAAGCTTTTCATTTCTACTTGAAACGAAAATAAGGTTTTTCTTTCAACAGGATTATTCTCTTTCAATGGGTGCCAATCAAGAAAACTATTCACATTATTCTGGAATTACTTTAATCCCACTAGAAAGTACTAAATTGGTGGTCAATCTATCACAATGTGTAAGATTTAGCAGGCTATTCATCAGTTAGACCTGAAACTCACCTCGCTAATGTTAACCCTATGGGTGTGTGATACATTCGCATTTTTTAAATATCTCATCGGGAATTTAATATATTTAACTTATTTTTTCTGTATACTTTTGTTGAAGGATGTCTCTTTTTTTCTTAGTTGGCAAAATAATTCTAAAATATATACTCAATTTAAAATGTTATGTGTTAAAATCTTAGTGAAACTGAGTAAAATTTTAACACTTAAAATAAAATTAAGCATATATTTGCATGAAAGTACGAAAAAAAACTTAAAAAAGACAGAAATCAAAGTCAGTTCATCCATCCAAAAAATATCGCATGGATGTGCAGTTGGTAAAAAAATTATGATTACTTAAATTTTTTAAATGTTTCCAAATTTCCAATTTTAATGAAATATTTATCATTTTATTATTGAAAGAATACAAGTTTTAATCCACAGTTAGGATATTTTACTGTTTGTTTAAGTATTTAAAAAAAATACTCATATGGCTGAGTTATATCAGTGTTATCATGCGCGCATTGCAGCAAATATTGACTTTAAATGAGTACTTATAATACTTATAACCTAAAATGAATAAAATTTAAATATATATAATTTATTAAAAAGCAAGATTCGAACGGTTTGGGTTACGAAACTAATCCTATAAATTTTTATACAAACGAGTATAATAGTTTAAAAGTACTTGATCTTAAGAAGGAACACCACTTTAGCGTTCTTGAATTGAAGACAAGTTTTGGAATTTATTTTTATTAAGAGTTTATAAAAATCCATTTACACTAACTTATTATACATATATTAAAGTTAAGAACTGCATTTTATTTACTTCAGGTATTAAAAAAGTGTGGTTTTAGAGCTGAAGGGCGAGAGCGCTTTAAAGAAAGAAGGTTGTTTAATTCATACATTAACAAGAACAAAAAATCATGCGTCAAGCCTAGATTATTCAACACATTGAGAATACTATAACTATCTTCCCGTTTAATAAGGTGAAAGATGATGTCTAATTAAACAATTTGGGAAACACATGACACATTTAAAACGTAATGTGAGGGAAACACCGTCATAGTTGGAAAAACAACCAAATTCTTTTGTGTAATCCTGCATAGGATTTATACATGTGTAAAATATTATTAATATAATATATGTGTAATATATAGGATTTATACATTGGAAAATATTCGCTCGCAGCCATATTAGTTGGAGCACTGAATGGCGAAATATTATTTTTTCTGGTGAGAAAAGTTTAATCTGGAATGTCCATATTCTACAGTATTCTACAATTTACTTCAGTTAAGAAATGCATAGTCCAGTTGAAAATTCCCCTACAGCAAATTCCGCGAATAAACGGAAATGTACTCGAGATCTTTTGTACAGCCCTGTATAGGATATTTGGAATTTATATACATTCAGTAATATGCAAAAAAAACTAGTTAAATTCCAAAACGCGTATCACAACTGAAAACGCAGTTATAGCAATTGTTATTGATCGACAGTGCTGTAACCGAATTATTTTGTGCGTGCCTGTAAAGCAACAATGAATGCTATGCCCACCTTACTGAATAGTAAACATCATGCAGTGCACCTCAGTGATATATGTCAATTTCAATATGTTTGAATTAGTGTAACATTATTAAAGTACACCACAAATGATTTTTCCCATAGACCGTAATGTAACGGTAACCTTTGAGCGCCCCTGTAAATGTACGATGAATGCTATCGCCCCATATTCTATACTAAACATCTTGTAGTATGCCTCGCGGATATATATCTCTTTCAATAAGTTTGAGATAATATAACCTCATTAAAATACACCGCAAACGATTATTTTGCCAAAAGACCGTAATGTAACAGAACTCTTTTGAGAGTCCATGTAAATTAACTATAAATGCTACACACTTCATTTTCAATACCGAACAAGCCATAGCAAACATTAATATCATATATCAACTGCATGACGATAAGAGTATATTTAAGTGGATTGGAGCACGGACAGACGGCAGCCATACGGTAGACAGACAAAACAATTTCATAAACACTTTTCAACGGCAGCGGTGCGCGAAATAATTATGGCCTCTCACAATTTTAGCTGATATATTATAACGATGAAAAAAATCATGTGCCATTTCCTCCGTTGCAACATTCAGAGTAAACAGCATTCATTGATGGTTGTAGAAGTACGTGGCCATGCGCTGTGAAAGCTTTAACTGTGAAATCTGGATTTCAGAAGCGAAGAAATTATGGCCTTACTCAATCGAAAGTTCATGTGTATGTATGTCTTTTAGCAGAAACATTTTTGTTTTAATTTGTAACAACAGTTTAAATAGAAAATTAACTAAATAATTTGTTTAAAGTGTTAGAATAAAAAAAAAAAATTAATATGTCATCTGGCTCACGACTTTCTGATATTGAATGGGATAAAATCGATGTTTTAAGACAAACAAATATGAATTCTAAACATATTGCCATAGCTATTGACAGAAATTCTAAAGCATCCAAAATTACCTTGAAAAACCATCAGGGTATGGAAAAAAGAAGATAAACGGGCAGACCACCCTCAGGTACAAATAAGCACCCAGAGAAAAGTGTTGTTGAATCAACAAAAATTTGGTTGGCCCTTCAAAACTTTCCGTTTAAATATGGGTCAATGGAAATTTTGTTTGAAGCAACAAGAAAAATATTGTTGAGTTTTTTTGCAATTCCAACAAAAAATTTTGTATCGTCAGCAAAAAATGTTTTGTTAATTCAAGTAAAAATGGTTCAATTTTACTTGAATTAACAAAATTCCTTTGTTGAAAGTTTTCTCAAAAATATATATATTATCTGTTACTTTAAGAGTTCTTTTCAGTTTCTTCAACAAAAACTTTTGTTTAAAGAACAATTGTTTTGTATAATTTTAAGAATTTTCTTTTTTTTAACAACAAAAGGTTTTTGCTATAGAAACAATTATAATATTTACTTTAAATTTTTTTTTTGTTTTAGAACCAATCTAAACTTAACTATTTTTAATTCATTTTGATCAGTGAATTACGCCTGTAATCCTTGAATATAACAAGTGAATTTTTATCCTGCTTTATTTCAAGCGTAAACCGACAGATTGAACAATGTCCCAAGACGGGAATCGAACCCGGGACCTCAGAATAACGATCTGAGGCTCCACCACGGAGCTACAAGGAACGTTATCCAAACTCGAAATTTCTCACTCTTATCTATGTCGGACCGGCTGCAACCACAGCACAAGATGGAAATGTCATCATGAGCACAGGGCCCACTTAAGACATAAAAGTAGGGGAAGCCCGAAGTTACTCTGGGGCCACCCTCTACCAATTGTTTTGTTATTTACTAAATCCATTTTTGGTATGCTGCAACATTTTGAAATTTTATCATCAAAATTTCGAGTAAACAACAATTTAGAAAAAGCGAGCTTCTTAGATAAAAATTTTATAAGGAAAAAACGTATTTTTTACCCTGATTGATATATATATATATATATATATATATATTATTTTTTTTATTTTTTTTTTTTTTGTAAAAAGTTATACTGAAAAGTAAATTTGGGGGCACCTTTGTATTTCTTTGGGTAAGCAAGGGCTTCCTGGGCCTATTCGGTAAACAGGCCTTGCATGAGCATGCAAATTTCTGCGACAAACATGAGACGAAAATACAAAGCCCAGCAAACGGCAACATATAATTAATTTTTAATTCATTTTCAGCAGTGAATTACGCCTGTAAAAAGCAGGATAAAATTTCACTGGTTATTATTCAAGGATTACGGGCGTAAATAACTGCAGAAAATTAATTAAAAATTAACTGTGTTGCCGTATGCTGGGGCCTCAGAGCGCTATTCTGAGGAGCCGGGTACGATTCCCGGCTTTGGACATTTTTTACTCTGTGGGTTTACGCTTGAAAATAAGCAGGATAAAAATTCACTGGTTTATTTAAGAATTACAGGCGTAAATCACTGCTCAAAATTAATTAAAAATTAATCCGTCCATTAGTTATTGAGATTTAGTTATAGAGAAAATCATGAAAAAAGTAGCATAGCAGCGCCACCTGTTGGGCTATTTAAACCAAAACGTAATGAGCTTCTATTTATGTCAAGGTCTAACTCAATCTGTTGTTTGATGTAAATCAGTGCATTAGTTCTTGAGAAATCGCGAATCAAATGCAGAAATCGCGAAAATTGCACCACCTGTCGCGCGATTTACGCCAAAAACTAATCAACACCATTTTATATCAGGAAGTAACTGAATGTACAGTTTTATTAAATTCTGTACATTAGTTCTTGAAATAGAGCGCCCACAAAAATTTTGTCACATACAGACAGAGTCATAGACAGTCAAATCGTGTTCAGGACCTTATAAAATCTGTCGAAAAGCAGAAGTTAAAAATTTTCATGACTCCAATACTTTCTTCTTGTAAAGATAGAAGAACGTAATAAATGGGATGGGGGGATTTTTAAAACTACCTTGCTCCGTCCCAATTGAAAAAGTTTTAATTATCCAAAAATTATGTTAATCCTTTAATTATATTAGCTATATAAGTCAAATAAACCAAGTTACGTTAAAGAATTATGGATACTACACAACAATTTAAATTTTGTAAAAACAACAAAATTTTGCTGGAATTACAAATTTAAATTACAAAATTATGGTAAAATTAAAAAAACAGATTTTGTTAATTCAAGTAAAATTGATGAAATTTTGTTAAAATTTTGTAAGAGTGTTAACACTATTTTTTTAAGTCAATACAACAAAACCAACTTTTCACTTCAACTAAAAATTTTGCTTGAAACAAGCAAAATGTACTCAACAAAACATGTTTTGTTGTTTTAATCAATTCATTTTTCTGGGTGAGGAAGTCCGTCCTTTGAGGCGCAAAATATGAAATAAAATTGTAACAACTCGACAATTACGAAATGAATTAAATTTGCCAGTTACTTCTCGTCGAACACAACAGTTGCTAAATAAATTTGGACTTAGATCGAGGAAACTCCATAAAAAAACCGATGCTGTCTTCAATTCATAAAACTAATTGGAAAATATTCGCTCGCATCTATATTAGTTGGAGCACTGAATGGCGAAATATTATTTTTTCTGATGAGAAAAAATTGAATCTGGAATGTCCAGATGGTATGCACACCTATTGGAAGGATAATAAAAAGAGCCTTTAGTGCTTTCCACTAGAAAATAAGGAGGGGGTTCGATCATGATATAGAGTGCAATAAGATGGAAACAAAAAGCAATATTGAATTTCTATATGGAAAAATGAACAGTTCTGATTACCTGAACATACTAAGTAAACAGTTTCCTCGAAACGGACTTCAAATGGCCGGAAGAAATTGGTTGTTTCAGCAGATCAACTGCAAAATTCATGTGTCAAAAATATCCAAGTGTGGTTCAAGTAGGAAAAAAATGAAACTGCTAAAACCTTGGTGAACGAAATCGCCTGATTTGAATATAATAGAGAATGTTTGGTGTATAATGGCAAGAAAAGTTTATGCAAATGGCCGTCGTTTTATGAGTAAGGATAAATTGAAAACAGCTATTCTGGAACTATGGAACTCTATTGATAAGAAATATATTCAAGACTCACATGAAAGCTTGCCACGTCAAATGGAAGCTTGTTACAATGTTAAAAACAGGTGGAACAAATATTAAAGATTTCTTGTTTCAACAATTAATGTAGGGGCTTTAAGTTAAAGGAGGCCATAATTATTTTGTAACTAAGTATCATTTAAACATGTACAAAGCCGGTAAAAGTTTATTTTTTGAACAAACGAGATTTGAATGTTCATTGTACATAATGTAGTGTATAATCTTTTATATTCCGTATGTGTTTATTAAATTTTAACTATATTTTTTGTGTTTGCTTAAAATTAGCAAAAGGGACATAATTATTTCGCGCACTGTATGTTGGAGTGTTAAAAAATGGTGGCTTGACAACTGAAGATCGAAAGCACTTTAAAGAAAAAAGGTCGTGCAGCGAGCACGATAACTCATCGTAGACATAACTTAGAGTAATGAATTTTTTTTCTTTAGTCCAAAATGTAGTGAAATACTTGGCCATCTTAAAAAAATATATGCATTTTTAAGTAAAATGGATTCGATTCAACGTAAAATATAAATTTTCGAGCAAAAATTTCGTTATATACAGTTACACAGAAAAGCGAAATAGCAATATTTCGGGGGAAAAGAATCCTACACATTTTACTAGAAAAATATTTGACGATTCATTTTTAAAAAGATTCAAATTTATTCATTGAAATTTTGCAGAGCTAAACTGCCACCGATTTTGAAAGTGTTGTTCTAAGAAAAAGCGTTTAAAGTTATTTTTATACGTTCATTAGTATATTGTAAAAAAAAAATCCTGAGGTTACTAATTTTTTTTTTAGTATATTTGTATTCCACAGATTTTTTTTAGTAACCGGTACTATAAACCGGAATCGTTGCTAGCTCTTTTCTAGTAATGTTGCTAGCTGTTCTCTAGTAATTCTTACAGATTTTCTTGTAACTGAATAAGGATACAAAAACATTTTTAGTAATTGCAATGATCAGTGAGAAAAAATAAAATTTTTTTAGTAGATTGACGCATTTTTTTTTTTTTACAGTGTATAGCGTTCTTTACTTCCGTAGATCAAAAATTAGGTTTTCACTTTCGATATAAATTTCTATTTAATAAAATACGATTTTTGAGTGTATAAAAAGTCCATTAAGCGGAAAAAAAATATTTTTCGAAATTTTAAACAGGTCAAAGTGGAAAAGGCAAACTTATTATTTGCGCAAAAATATTAAATCAAATAGAAAGACACGTATTTTAAATATGTATTTTTAATATGCCTTTCTTATTGCTGTTAGGGATGGTTTTAGATTTTTAATTTGAATTATAAATTGAATAAGTTCACTTTCACAACATCCAAAAATGTTTCCGCTTATTTTTATCTTTGCCAGGCATTATCACGCTATTTATATTTTTTTCTCAAATAAGTATTAAAACAGATATAATAGTTAACGTTTTATTAAATCTGTGCTACCACCCTATAATCCACTCGTTATGCACTGATTGCACATCATAGGTCTTTAATAATAGTTTTAATAAATGTATAAACAGATTAAAATAGTAAAAGAGACGTTAACATTGGTTATTGGATTAAAAATTAATACTTGGATCGGAAATATTTATTTACTAGACATCAGGAAATATTAGAAGTGCATTTTTGCTTATGTGATAATCATCCTGAAATATTTCCTCAAGCAAGAATATATCTTAACTAGAAAACTCGCGGCATTGCTCGCGTAATTATTGAAATATGCTAAGTGGTATTCGTGAGCCTATTTTTATTAGCGGAAATTATACTGCCATAATTTGTGTAAACTGCATTCTTATGTAGCATTAGGTGAACATGAGACTTAAATCAATTAGAAGAAGTAAAAATAACTCAAAATAAATGGTAATTTTGAATGTATTTTAAAGGTTTTTCTTTCATTTCATTTTTCATTTGCAATTTCGTATATTTTCGAAACCGTTCAATAGCGAACATTTACATATTAAAAGTTACCATCATGCCAAATTCCAAGCTTTCACTTATCACTGTTCTGCAGATGAATTTATGTTTTTAAAGTGAAGGCCATGTAAAATTTTAAGTGTCTATACCTAACAATTTCAGATAAATCATAATTTAGAAGGATTTTCAAATTTTTACCGCTCATTTCTCCCCCCCCCCTCTCTCTCTCTCTCTCTCTCTCTCCCTATATATATATATATATATATATATATATATTAGAGAGAGTTCTTAGCTAGCACTAAAATCTTAAAAATAACCACCATGCCAAATTTCAAGTTTTTAGCTTTACAACATCACAAAAATCTAAATTTTAGAACTTTTTTACTTCTGCACTCTTTTAAATTTCGAATTTTGTGAAAACTTTTTTCTGCACAAATTTACACCCGAAAAAATAACAGACATGTAAAATTTTACATTTCTTTCCCTAACAGTTCTAAATAAACCGTAATTTAGAACGTTTTCCACTCATTTCATGCCTTTAAATTTCGAATTCTTTATCAACTGTTTATACCGTGTATCTGCATCTTAAAAGTAACAAGTGTACTAAATTTCAAGTTTCTAACCTGTATAAAACCAACTGAATCGTAATTTAGAAAGTTTTTAATCATTTTCCGCTCATTTCACCCTCTTAAATTTTCGAATATTTTAGAAACCGTTCTTAGTGAGCATTTATACTTTAAAAATAACCGCCATGCGAAATTCCCAGCTTCTATACAAATTGTAACACACAAATCGTTATTTTAGAACTTTTTTTTTCTCCTGCATCCTTTTAAATTTCGAATTATCATAAAACTTATCTTGGCGAGCATTTACGTCTCTAGAGTAACAGCCATGCAGTAACGTGTTTAAACGTACTTAAATGAACGTAACTAATGCTAATGTAAAGGAATGCAGTTATTACCAACAGTTAAATTCATTTTAGCACGTTTAAACACGTTTCTGCATCCTAAAGTCTTTTAGTGACGTGAGGGAATGCAGTTACTTAACTCTCTATTTTTAATATTTTACTATGAGCTCAGCTTTTGCAACACTTTTATTTTTACATATATTGTACATTTTGATGTTTTTTTTTTATAATATATGTAAAGAAGAAAGTGTTGCACGATTGTGCTCATATAAATAGTTGAGGTAAAATTAGGTGAAATTGCGTATTTTTCATTAAAAACTACGATTAATACGAACTTTGAGCTTGTGTAAGTTATATAAATCCGAACAAAATGAAAAATCTATTGTTGAAAGGATAAAACATGTGCAGGATAAAACTTCGAATATTAAAAAGTAAAATAATTAAGACAGTATAACAAAATCGAATTTTAGTCTTATTTCATTGGCCAAAAACAGCAGCCATGTCAAATATCAAGTTTCAACCCTTAACAATTCCATAAAAATAATAATTTAGAACATTTTTAGAACACTTTTCGCGCATTTCACCCTTTTAAATTTCTAATTTTCATTAAAATTGTTCTGTGCGAGCATTTACATCTTAAAAGTAACAGCCATATCAAATTTCAAGTTTCTAGCCCTTTAAGTATCACAAAAATTGCAATTTTCGCTAACTGCACCCACCTGGATGTTGTGGCACCGGCATGAAATATAGCCTATGCTTGGACTGTCACCATCAATTTACCACAATTATTTTGAAATTGGCTCGGTAGGTCCAGATATTACCCCCTACAAACAAACAAACAAACAAACGTTACTTTTTATAACATTAGAATAGATTACAATATTTCTTCTTAAATACAAAATAGAATTATAAAAAATGTCACATGAAAGACATTAACCTGTTTATACAAAATACTAAATATTTTTAACAATGCAATTTCATATTGTTTTTTTTTTTTGTATTGTTTTTTTTTTTCATATCAATCATGCATAAATGTTACTGTATACTTTTTTTTAAACTTTCTAAACTAAAATAAACCAATGTAATAATTGAATATGAAATTGACCTATTGCATCCTTATCTAAAGTTTTTTATCATTGTCGAAATTTTATCTTAAAATACATGAAATTTTAAAAATAAAATTGTACGGTTAAAAAAATATAATGGTTGAACTATTATTTTAAGATCTAGGATTAAAATACTTAGATCAGTTAAACAGTAGCTTTGTGATATGTATATCCTCGTGCCTTTAAATAATGAATAAAAATATGTACTCTTCAAATTAATTTTTATAATTACAGCTATTTTTTTTATAAAAGAGGGTAATTACTTTACAGATATAATCTAACAAACCATGAATCGTTAAAAAATTGCATTCTATTAAGAAAAAAGTCCTTCCGGCCTGTACCGGGAGGAAAATGTAGCTTTCCTATATCTTCGTTTTGAAATTTTAGCTAATGTTACACGAAAACAGCAAGTTAAAATGCAAAGAAACGTTTACAAAAGATTCGTTAATACTGAATTTGAATAAGAAATTCGCCAAATTATTGATCAATAGCCAAATTGGCTTCATTTATGAAGACTTATTTTGGTCGCCAAATTTGGCGATATTTTACCAATTGTCGCCCATTTTGGCGAGAATTTGGCGCTAACGGATATGAATATATAGTTTTATGCGTATGATTGGGAAAATTATTGCAACAATGAAAGAAAATAATTTGCGAGTAATCGCGTTAATGTGCTGTTTTGTTTCAAAATGTCAGCCACCCTAGAATTTCAAGCTGCTCTATCTCAGCCTTTTTTTAAGATAGTAGTAAACCAAAAATGCTCTGGAATCCTTGTATCAAGGCCTAACACGTAATTAAAAAATAAATTTGAATTTGTAACGTTTTTGTATATTTATTTTAGTTTTGAATTTTTAAATGGCCGCCATCTTGAAACAAAATGGCGGATCAAGCTGGCCAACGAACTCGGTCGAGACATTGGTGAGCTTAATACACACAATTTGTTTCATCAAAATTGATTTATAAATACGAGCGTTATCGTATGACATAGGTCAGATATATATGTCGTATTTCCAAGTTCAAATCCAGGATGAAAAGCAGTCGTGCTCGTTGTTAAACAGGGTTAGCTATGTGATAGGTTTCCCTTTTAGCTCGCATCAGGCGGCCGTGTGGTATCATCAACAACAACAAGAAAATTCAGTCCATATTTTTAGTCGAAGAACATTTTATTTCCAGTTAAAAACATCTCTTCAGGGAAAATGCTCATTAGCCAACGCTAAACGAAAAAAAAATCCTCGTTCCATTATTTTCTAGAATCCGTCCCGATTCTTTTAGCAAACACCAGCGTCAAAAAAAAAATTCTCTCCGAATCAGGATGATCGTGTTTTTAAACTAGCTTGCGTAATAATACAGAATACGTCACGTGACCCACTTCTATCGAATCAAAAGGTCTCTTTAGGAACTCTATCAGTATTTCCGGTGGATTTATTTTGTCGTAAAATGACTTCCTTACCGCCAAAAACTTTCTACGGCCTTCCAGAATATTCCATAATCTCGTACCAGATGCCTGCCATGTCAACAACCGAGCTTATCTGTTTTGAGGCTGTAGCTAAACTTCGAATTTAATACGTAATAAAAATAATAAGAAGAAAAGAAAATGAATCTTTATAAAAGGAAAAAAAAAGAATTAAAGTTTTTTCGGAAATATTTTAATAGACATTTGATATTTAATAATAGGATAACTTTATGAAATAAGATTTTTTGAGCGGAATATTTTAAGAGATACGATATTTTAGCATTTAAATAAAGAAGTTATAGCAATTTGACCACACGGGAATAATACTAATGAATTTTAATAATGGATTAAAATAAAGATGTTCTATTTAAAGAATAAATTAAAAAAGCTATCGCCATTTTTAGACTAACCACTTTCGAATAAATATTATTAAGTGGATTAGGACAAATTGACTTTACATATGGATAGTAAAAGGCTATTTTAAGAATGAGAATTATTTTAATAAGCTGGGTTATATACAGAATATTATTGAATGGAAAAATTTTATAGAATAATTGCGGAAAAAAAATTAAATTTTGTAATATGTATATATATATATATATATATATATATATATATATATATATATATTATATTACGAATATATATCGTTATATGTTATATTAGGAGTAAAGTTGATAATAGAAGCAGGAGCACACATGGTCGCACAAAGAAATTAAGAACGGTGGTTGTTATTGATGATGTAAATAATTAGAAGCAGTCGTAAATTGCCTAATATTTCAGTTGCAGTCTCGACGCGGCCGCAGCGGCAGTAAAATGAAATAACCAGAGGCGTTTCTCCATGAATCAAACGAACAAGGTCTTTCAAATTCAATCCTTTATTAAGTATTTCTCTTGGGCAGTTTCCACCTAACAATAATAGCGGTACATCGCTACATCATCAAGGTATGGAGGGTAAGTATTAGAACATTTTTTAGTCAAACGAGCAGCCAGGGAGTTGTTGACAAGGGAAAATTCGACTGATTTCTTAGGGAGCACCGCTGCTTTTGTTACCTAGTGCAATAACACAAATTATGACGTAGAACGCGTACTGAACCAATGAGGAATTAAAGAAGACGCGTCACGCTACGTCATGACCAATGAAAGATAATTAGTAAAGAGTTCGGACAGAGAGGTAGTGGATGAATTTTGTAGTAAAGTGACTTAGAGCGGGAAATAAAATTCGGAATAAAAATGAAAATGGCTCTCAAAAAACATTCTAAAACCCAGAAATTATCGGGGATCATGATAGAAATTAAGAATAACTAAAAGCTTTATATTTAAGTAAATTTGGACAATTTAGAATTAAATAAAAGAGAATTTAACAGAGTTAACGATAGAGCTAATTTAAGAATAAGGATTTAATGAATATAGAGTAGTAAATTAGAATAAAACAGGGGAAAATTTAGAATTGTAAGAATTTGGAATAAATTAACTAAGGAAAAATGGCAAAAAATCTTTATTATTACATATATATATATATATATATATATATATATATATAAATCAACATTTGAACGGAGGGTGGTTTTGGTGTCTGGGGGTCATGATCGGTGAAAATATATCGAAATTTTCCGGAACTGCTTTCCTCCGAACGGCTGCAATAGGTAGCTTTATACTTCTTTGTATTGAAAGCTACCTAAAAATGAAAAATAATAATTTAAAATATAAGCATTTTGTCTTATTTGAGATTGTCTAAATCGCATTATACTAAAAGGAAAGTTACATCGGCGTTAAATAAGGCTTACGAAAATATAATGTAACCTTTTATGAGTTACCCATGATTCAGAAAAGCGTTCCTTTATCTTAATAAACATTAGAAACAAATATATTTCAGAAATTTAAAATTCTGAATCATTTCTAAAACAATTTCTTTTGTCGCCTATAAATTTCGGAAATGTTTCCGATTTTTTTTATAGTGTATTAATCAGCTTGCTCAACCCGGAATATCGGTTTTTCCGATGTCATTAACTGTCACATAAAAATTTTCAGATGTACAACAGAATTTATACATCTACCCTATATATATAAAATTCTAATGGAACGAATGTATGAAACAATCTTATGAAACGATTTTATGAAACGACTGATTAAACGTCTGATTATATTTTACAGCTATTCTTCCAAGGATATAGAACGTTGGGCGATCAAATTAACACCAACTATCCGTATTGATCCAAGAATGTCAAAAGTGGTCTTAGAATTTTAAATTTTTTATTAGTTTTCAAGATATTAATTTTTTTTCTTATTTTAATGACATTTCTGTAATGATGGAAACTACATTACTCCATTTTTGTGGATAAAAAAGGAAAAAGGGAAAACGATAGAGATTATTAGATTTTTTTGTCGTCATTTTCAAATTGAAATTAAAAATTTAAATTATCTGTTACTCGAATAGATAGTGAAAACAATATTGTGATTGAATTATGTTTTTCAAGAACATATGAAGAAATAAAACTTATTTTCACATATTTGATCTTCAGGTATCAGTTTATTTTAGACAGCCAAAAATCGTCTGACATCTTGAACATTGGCATAAATTCCATTGAGGTAATATATATATATATATATATATATATAATTCCATTGTAGCTGTTTTCAGTTTGACCTTCATCCAAGGAATTTAAATTAGAACACATTTGATCTCCTTGCTTTTATGTAAAGATACTATTGTCCCCTATTAGGAAATTAATTTAAAGAAGAAATCCAGCTCTTCAAAAAAAAATATTTCTTATAGATCGCGATTAAATCTTTTCACTAAGGCGCTTAAAAACGAAATGGTTTAGCGAGGAAGACGCAATTTTCTAAGTATTTATTTTAATTCATAAACTGGAAATATTTTGAAAAAATTCGTCCAAATGACGTCATTTGTGTAAAAGCTTTTGTGGATAAGAATAGGAAACAAGTTGGAAAACGTTAAACGTGACAAATGAAGTGCGTTCGTACTATAGCTAGTTATATAAATATTCAGATCTTGATGATTTTTAATTCTGTGAAATGAATTATATTGTCTGCAGATTAATTTCTATAGTAAAATAAGTATCTCGGTCGCTTGACGATTAAACCTCGGAAACTCCTATAACAAGAAAGCATCGATTTTTTTTAATTCAAATTTCTTAATAAATATTTTTATTAATATCTTCTAACGTTTTGATTCGATTTTCATAAAATTTGAAATGTCTCGACGAAATTCTGCAAAGATAATATATTTTAAATTTCAAACCATTCGGTTGGGTAGTTTTTGCGTTGTTATATGTGGACAGACGGACGGACGGACAGACAGACGGGCGGACCAGACGACGACAATAGGTGCTACATATTTATATAATTACGAACGCACCTAAAAACGAATTAATACGGATTATTATTTATTGATGTATTTTTTTCAATCCAGTTGATAAGAATGTTTACAGATTGTTTGTTTGGAGTTTGCATCGGAAATAGTACTGTACTTCACTGGGGTGGTAGGGGGGGGGGGGGGGGGGCTTTTAAAATAAAATATTTGAAAGACTGTTTCATACGCAGACCTTCTGAAATAATAAAGAAGCTTATTTTACTGATATTGTTATAGTAATTTTTTTCCGTCAAGTTTTGACGGGTTCCATCTAGTATAAGAATAACAAAATAATGTTCATTTTAATGTTAATTTTAATGCTGTTAAATTAGCATGTTTGTTTACTGAACATGTTTAGGTTTACTTGAGAATTAATATCATCCTAAAAAGTGATATTCTAGTTTGACAAAATTCATTAATACACTTTATAAGCTACTCAGCGTTTCCGAAAATTACGGGCAGCAAATGAAACATTTTGTTTCATAAATACTTCTTTAAATCTCAGAAATCTATAATTTTATGGAGTTTCCGAAGATAAATGGGTTATGTTATATTTTTGTAAAACAAGTTAGTAGAATAAGAAAAAAGTCTTTTTTTTACAGTATGAGAATATTTATTCATTTATTTTCTTTTTAAACATAAAAACTCTACATGATATTACATCGAATAGAAATCTTCTGTGTATTGTTTTATTTTCTAGACAGTCTAAAAGACAGAACATTCCGTCTATATATTATATTTAAATCTTATTTTTAGTTTACCAATCTTCAGGCATTAGTATAGATTTTCGGAGAGCAATAGTACGAGGGTAAGTCATTAAACAAGTCACAAAAGATAATTAAATATTAACTTACAATGATATTCACTTCAAAACTATTTTTATTTCTCAACATATTCTCCACCAACATTTATGCACTTATATCACCGTTTTATCAGTGCCCCAACACCAGCTGCATACAATTCTTTGGGTTGCTGTCTCACCCGCATTAGAACTTCAAGTTGAACCTTTTCATCATCTGTGAACTTCATCTTGCTTGCAAGATGGTTTTTTAGTGGACTAAACAGATGAAAACGCTTGGGGCTAAGTCGAAGCTGTATGGTGGATGTTGAAGAAGTTGCAAGATGATGTTCACAGATGATGAAAAGGTTCAACTTGAAGTCCTAATGTGGACACAGCAACCCAAAAAATTGTATGCAACTGGTATCGGGGCACTGATAAAACAGTGATGTAAGTGCATAAATATAGGTGGAGAATATGTTGAGAAATAAAAATAGTTTTGAAGTGAATATCATTGTAAGTTATTATTTAATTATCTTTTGTGACTTGTTTAATGACTTTCCCTCATAGCATAACTATGTCTTTACACTGTAAAAAAATTTTCCTGAAAAAAACGGAAATTGTACTGGCAATCGAGACACCAGTACTATTTCCGTATTTTAACGGAAAAAAAATCCGTAAATTCCAGGAAATTTTCCGTGATTTCTGAAATATCCGTTTTTAAATTTCCGTGATTTCTGAAATATCCGTTTTTAAATTTCCGTTTTTTAACAGATATCTTCCGTATTTTTTAGATATTTTTATATCGTTAAAATAAATTTT
This sequence comes from Maratus michaelseni, assembly GCA_963931845.1. Lineage (NCBI taxonomy): Eukaryota > Metazoa > Arthropoda > Arachnida > Araneae > Salticidae > Maratus > Maratus michaelseni. The sequence goes on from OZ007587.1 coordinate 30,669,644, forward strand.
ATAGGACCAAAAAAAAAAAATTCTCAAGGAACATCTTACAACACTTTTAATTTTTTTTCTTTCATTTCTGTGCGAGTTTTTAGTTAATAACCAACACTTGCTATGAAGGGGTTCGAACGCGGAAACTTCTGTGTATTAAACTGGCGGGCTGTACCATTACACATGGTACCATTACACACCATGCTACAACCGGACACTTCGTTTCCTCAAATGTGGTTATTTATTTTATATGCTTTTAATGATGCAAAAACTCAAAGGTTTTATAGTTAGATAGATTTTTTCAATATTTTATTTTCATAATTTTTAATATCTTGCTTTAATATTTGATGCTTTATAACATATAAATTTAATTTTTTTATGTATTATATGCGTAAAATATTGTATTAACAGTAATGATTGTTTCTTTTTGCAATAATACATATACTTTTTAAAATTATTTGTCTGTTTATCTATTTATTAATTCTAAAAACAATAATTATCCTAAGTAGACGTATTTATTACATGCTATTAAAGTAATTTTTTTTTATATTTTATTTTAAAAACTTATGTGAATAAACAATTTTATAATAAATTAAATTATTATATTTAATCTTTACTGAGAGCTTTTGAGTACGATTCTGTTAAACTGAATAAATTTAAAAAATCAAAACAAAAAAAAATGGATTTTTAGAAAAAAATTTGAAATTAATGACCTTGGGATAGGTAAGTTTAAATTTGGACTTGATAATTTAGTTTAAATTAATTTAGTTTAATTTATAAAATTATAAACTAACGAAATAAATTATAAACTTTATAAAATTATAAAGTTCATTTTTATAAAAGAAACAAAAAGTCATTAATCATTTTTTATAAATTTATTATTTTATAAATTATAATTTTACGAAGTTCATATTTTTTTAATATGAACTTCGTAAAATTATAATTTATAAAATAATAAATTTTAGTTTAATTCACAAATTTATAAGACAATTCAGCTTAGTTTAACACCTACATACCGATAATTTGCAAAAATATTATTTTATGAAACCTTAAAAATATTTTTAAAAAAAAATGAAATAGATTTTTAGCAAAAATTTTGAAATTAATGACCTTGGGATAGGCATGTTTAAATTTGGATTTATTAATTTAGTCTAAGTTAATTTAGTTTAATTTATAAAATTATAAACTAACTAAATTTATTATAAACTTTACAAAATTAAAAACTAACTAAATATATTATAAACTTTATAAAATTTTAAACTTCATTTTTATAAAAGTAAAGAAAAAATCAATAATTATTTTTATAAATTTAAAGAAAATATATAAACTTTCTAAAATTATAATTTATAAAATAATAAATTTTAGGTTAATTCACAAATTTATAAGCCAAAGCAGTTTTGTTCAATACCAATAATTTGCAAAGATATTATTTTACGAAACCTTTAATAACCTAATATTGCCTCACGTTAATAAAATTAAAAGAAAATTTTAAAATGTCAGTGAAAAAATTCATAATTTGAAGCACTATAAAGAAAAAAAAGTAGATTTAAAACAAAAAAAATTCTGTAATTTATATAAATAAAGTAAATTTCTAAATATTTCACTAAAAAATAAAAAATATTATTATTTTCACAAAAAATTACCGTCCAGACACGGGCCCGGTTAGAATGATCTCCAAAATTGGCCCGAGTCTAATGACAGAAAATAGGCCCATGGGTTCGACCGGTGCAGGCCTGGATCCTAGAAGACCCTGGAACCTAGTAAATACAACAATCTTAATTCGCATTTCAAACAAGACGATATCTGTATACAAACCTCTGAACGTTATTTCCGGAAATGTGGCAATACGGACATTGTACTGTTTTGAAAAAAAAAAATCCATCAAATTTACGGAAAACTTTCTGCATATCTACGGATTTGAAATCTCCTTTACGGAACTAATGTCATTTACGGAAATTGTACTGTTGTTTTGGAAAAATGAAACTTCTCCGTAAAATTTTACGGAAAATCTCTTGTATTTTCACGGATTTTTTTTAGAGTGTATATATTAATATCATCATTAAATAACATTACATCATTTTATAAAAAGTTCATCTGTATTGTCAATAAAATACATACATTAACAGTTATTATTAAAAACATAAATAGTTATTTTCTTAAAGAAAAAAAAAACATATAGAAATAGTCCGAAGTCTCAGAAGGCATAACACATACCTAATTTCTCGCACAGATTTCTTCCAACATTTCTCACTCTGATCTCTCTTATTTTTTATTACACGTTTTCCGTGTTTCCATTCTTCTGAAAAAAATGCCCTTTATATTTCACTCTAAGTATATAGACACAATCACACTATGTTGCTCCTTTCGAAAACGCTTTCGCCCCTACGCCCCAACTCATTTGTACATTATTGACAATACAAATAAACTTTTTATAAAAGGATGTAATGTTATTCAATGATAATAGTAATACATAAAGACACATTTATGCTACTACTGCTCTGCAAAAAATCAATACTAATGTCTGAAGATTGGTAAACTAAAATAAGTTTCTTATATAATAGTCCATTTTTAGTGCTTCGTTCATCTCACGAAACCCTATTAGTCCCGCTTCGTTGTCTGTCTGTCACAGAGCGGGTTCTCAGAAACTATATAACTTACAGTCATGAAATTTTGTGTACTTATAGCTGAATACTTACTATGAAGCTCAAAATCATAAAATTTGAAAAAATCCTATTATTTTAATATATAGAGATAAAAAACCAAAAATCTAACAGCCTTTTCCTATTATATTTAAACATTTTTCGTTAAATTAGTTGCCAACAATTAAAAATCCACAATAATATTATTTCTACAATAATTAAATTTCTATTGAAAGATTTCCACGTGAAAAATGAAAATGAAATGCTAATAAGTTTCACCAATTGAAAAAAAAAGATTAATATGACGTCATATTGGTAATAAACGAGGTTAACGAAAAAGAAAGGCTACCGCGGTACTTTACGCGTATCTTATTTTACAGACCGGCGGAATCACGTGATGCTCGAATCCACCAACGCAGGTGTACGAAAAGAGCATCACGTCACTCTCGCGGTCTGTAAAAAAAAGATATGCAGAATGCACCGCGGTAGCCTGTCTATTTTGTTAGCCTCGGGTAATAAAACGGAAATTTTCAAACATTTCTCAATAATACAAAGAGTATGAGTATGTGTAAATACAGAAAGCAGCTTAATATGACGTCATTAGAGAATTAAAAATATAATTAATCGGACGTCTAACATTTTGAAGGTCTCTATACAACATGTTTAATTTTGAAATTGATTTTTTTTTTTTTAATATCCCATTTAGTCCACATGGCAGATGCTATCGTACCGGTCCAGATTTTCGAAAAAACGAGAAAAATAGACCGGTAAATGTTTACTTTATAAAGACTTTTTTTTATTTTACTTTTTTTGGAAAATGAAATTTATTTGGATTCATTAAAGAAAGAATAAAGTGTTTTGAAAGTAATATTAAAGGAAACCCTTTGTGCGATCTTCGATCACACTTACCCACTTGTTTAATAATCAAACTTATTCATCTAGTTTTTTATTAATGCTTTGATTTTTAATTCTTGAAGCATAATTGCTTACACTGTAAAAAAAAGAGCAAATGCTTCTTAATCTAGGATAAATGTAATATAATCACGATCGGAAATGTATATTGTCTTATTTCCCATATAATGTTTCCTATAATCCTATATATGTCCTTTTTTTTTCAATATAAAATCAAACTTATTCAACTAGTTTTGCACTAATGCTTTCATTTTTAATTCTTAAAGCCTAATTTGCTACACTGTAAAAAAGGGAAAATATTTCGTAATCTAGGAAAATTATAATATAATCAAGATCGAAAATGTACAATAAGATCTTCCGAGTAATGCACAGTTCCGAAAAACGCTCTTTATCCATAAGCTCAGAAACTAATATATTGTCGAGATTTAAAGAAGCATTTATAAAAAGAACGTTTCTCTTGCAATGATTTTCGTAAACGCTCCCGAGTAGTTTTCATAGCTTGTTAATCAGCTTTCTCAACATAGAATATAGATTTTTCGGATGCTGTCTATTCATAAGTAAACATTTTCATGTTAAAAAAATAATAATAAATAGTGACAAACATGATAAATTAACTGCACTAACAGCAACATTAAAATTAGCATTATTGTGTTACGCTTGAATGTATAAATCTGTTACGCAGTCAAAAATTGTTAATTAAGAATTGATAACACCGTAAAAAAATCTATTTTCTGGGTGTAGAAAAGAAATTAACACACTAACTACTCGAAAACGTTTCTGAACATGAGTGGCAGCAAAAGAAACTTTGTTTTTATAAATTATTTTTTAAATTTCGAAAATATATTGATTTTCTTAGGTTTCTAAAGATAAAGAACGCTTTTCGGAATATTAGGTAACTCGGAAGAGGTTATTGTAATATTTTCGTACATTAAGAAAAATTTGCCTCTTTCAATATATATATATATATATATATATATATATATATATATATATATATATAATTTAATAAATTACAATAACCATTGGGAAAATGTTCCAAAAACTTAAAAAAAAAAATACCGTACTTTTGTGTTATAGCGGCCTCCACAATTATGATATGCCCAGGTTGCAATTATGATTTTGCCAAGATCATCACAAAGCTTACATGCATCCTTATATACGCATATATATATTCCAAACACTCCTATATGTGCCATATACATCATTATACACATATTATTTACGTCTTATATGTCGTATATACATCATATACACACGTTATATATATACATCATATATGACTATAACTTGGCCACATACGTCAAAAAATGTTATATATATGTCACGGTTAATATGATTAATCCGGTCATTATTAATAATAACCGGTTATTATTAATAATGACCGTGTTATTATTAATATTAACCATAGCCTTTATGCCCGGTCATTATTAATAATGACCGGATTAATCATATTAACAGTAACATATATATCATATATTATTATAATGTCATACATGCTTTATAGTTTGGCGATAAATATTGGTCGCTTGGCGATTCAGCCTTGGGGGCCGCTATAACACGAAAGTACCAAATTTACAATATATTAATGAAAACAGAAACAAAACTATTTCATCCTTGGGGGTCGCTATAATACGAAAGTACCAAAATTCTACTTTATTTTTTATATTTGATAATTTGTATCTATCCTTTTTGCAACTTTAACATTTTTTTAACGATTTTATGCATTTCTATTGCTTATTCAAAGATAAATTCTTCTAAAGTTACAGAATTTCGTTAAAAACGCTTAAAAAATTCTTCTAAAGTTACAGAATTTTGTTAAAACCTGTTAAAATAGTAAAATGTGAACATCATTTGGTCCATTCTCGACCGAAAGCAACAACCATTTTCCCAATGGCTAGAAAAAAAAAATAAAAAAAAATATATTTTAGCCATACTATATTATATGTTAAAACATTTCCATAGTAGAAATGGATACGATATTCAGAAAAATTGAATATTACCTTAATATAACAGATATTTCCGAAAAAAAAAAAAAAAAAAAAAAAAAAAAAAAATAATAATAATAATAATACATGTTCGTTGCATACAATAGCTTAAGAGATATAGCACGATTACAACATTGTTTACATCATTGAAATCCTTTATCAGACTTAAAATATGCTGCATATTATTTTTCATGTATTTGACACCATTTGAGGAATTTCTATCATCGTATAACAAACGTAATCACCGAATTATCCAGATTACGTATTTTAAATAGTTTTTATTCAACGGATGTATGATGCTAAATATATTACATAAATCCTCTTAATAGGGTTGTCAAAAGTGTTTAAATTCATATACAGAACAGTTGTTATCCAATAACAACAAAGAAATTTATAGCATCATTAAGCCTTGAAATATGTACGCTGGAAATACGAGATAGTACTCTAAACACTTCCTTTGGTGTCAGGATATGAAAACGACATTTTATCTCAAAACATAAATTCAATAATCACCAACACAACAGAATACGCCAAGGTATAATCCTTTTATTAATACGCATTAATCCTTTCAATTGTTTAAACGGAGGAAGTATAAAAATAGATCATTAAATACTATTTTACTATTATCTCTAATGCAATAAAAATAATATGTGGTAAAGAAATAGATTCGCGAACATTCATAACATGGCAATTTTCATCATAACCATAGTGTACGTGGTCATTTAAATATTAAAACTAATGAAAGTTATCGGAGAGGAAGCGAACGAAATACACTTTCTCCAGAAATCAACGATACCGGAAAAGCGAAAGAGTATGAAAATCAGAAGCAAGAGACGTAATCAAAAATTGGATGCGATTAGCCGATAATAGTGGCTGGGAAAACGGTTGGCTGATTAGAAAGGGGAAAAAGTGGCTTCAGGAACAGTGAGTCGATAGACTTTGTATATAGGCACAGTTCACATGCTTGAAACTGTTCAGTCCCTTGGATTGCCTCGCAAAGTAAGTACAATCAGCCTTCTCTTGGATTTTAAATATTTTTGTGATATTTTCTACAGTGACACAAAGGATATATTAGATTTTTAAAAAAAGACACGACATCTGTGGAATAGGACAGAATTTGAAAACAACGCGGTATTTTACAAAAAAGTATTCACACTACAAATCTGCCTAGGAAAATTAAAAAATTTCAACTGTTTCGATTCCAAATTTATTTCAAACGAGTTATAAAACTTGCATATTTTAGTGTTATTTACAGTAAATGCGAAGTCCTTGTTTTTGTAGAGGAATTGGTAAAAAGTAACAGCTTTTTTATTAAGTTATTATATAGTGAAAAATGTTATATCTGTGATTGCTTCAAAATTTTACGTAAAAAAAAGAATAAAATTTTTATTTTTATATTTTTATATTTTGACATTAAAGCTTTTGTAAATCTATGATATAACAATTTGCACATAAAATTAACTAAAATTTTTAAAGACGTATTCTACAAAAATATTGACACTACAAATTTGCCTAGGAAATGAAAAAAATTTCAATTGTTTCGATTCAAAAATTTTTTAACGATTTATAAAACTTGCATATTTTATTTATTTATGTATTTATTATTTTATTTTACTTTATTTTTTATTTATTTTTTTTTTTTTTTTGCAGTAAAGGTGAACTCTTCTTATTCTGATAAAAAAATTCGTAGAAAATAACATTAAAAAAAAATTAAGATAGTGATAGATATTATCTATAAAAAGAATATTTTTTTTTTACTTTTTTAATATTTTGACGTTAAAACTTTTGTGATACCACGGTGTAACATTTCGCAAATAAAATTCATTTATTTATTTTTTTAAATATAATCATTCCAAAACATTAATTCGTTAAATAAATCTAAAAAAAAAAAATATCGTGTACTTTACGTTTAAAATTATTTTTTAAATTAACTTAAAAAATAATTCAATAAACACAGTTGACTTTAATATTGAAAAAATGATTATTTAAAGTCATAACAAAATATTTTATTTATTAAAAATTCTTAATTATGTGTTTATAGATTAAAATAATTAAAATATTTTAAGAAAAACGTCTTATTGATTCCTGAAAACTATCTAAGAAAAATTAAAATTTCTTTCTCCAATTTACTTAATTTTGTTACATTTTTTCAGAAGCTTGATTGTAAAAATTTTGTAATAAAAAAAATCTTGAGAAAAAACCACTCTGAAAAGCAATTTTCATTTTATTAGGACACACAACTAAATACTTGTTTTTCATATAACTATAAAAAATTTTAATCACTTAAAAATCGCGCTTGTTAACCATATTTTACTGCAACAACCATTGTTATCTCTGATTTTGAGAAAAAAATTTTAATAGATGTTTTTTTTTTTTTTTTTTTTTGTAAACTGTTTTAAAATTTTTATAAAACTTTTCATGTAATTTCTGAGAAGTTTTGTTCAAATATATCTTTCAATTTATATATATAAAGTATTGTATTGATTAAAAACAAAATGTATAATGATTTCCGTACTTATTAAATATGATTTATAGTTATTAAGGTACAATAAAACATACAAATCAGTATATCTTTTAGCCAACTATTTCTAATTACCTTAACTGGTATTAAAGTTATATAAACACAGTTTTTTCTGTAATTATATAATTTAATTATTTTTTATATTAGATAATACTTATTCCTTTTGTGATTTCCTAAAAACCAGTCTTTTTATTCATTTTAAACTTAACATGCAAATACATTTTTGTGTCAGAGTTTTAAAATGAAATTATTAATTTTGTTTTACAAAACTTTGCTTAAGCAGAAAAATTACCTAAAAATCACATAAGTATCCATTTTAACCAGTTTTTATTTTAATTTTTTTAATTTAAAATTATCATATTTTGACACTAAAGTTTTAAAGCATTTTAAATTTATGTTAATTTAAGAAGCAACATAACTAAGATTGGTTGTGGATTTTTTATGATTCTTTATTACTGCATGAAAAGTAAAACAATTGTGATACATTAAATTTCTAGATGTATATTTAGAAAACAACTTCAAATTTGTAACATTGGTCAAAATCAAATAGAAAAAAAACGGAACTGTTTTCAAAAATTACAAAGGAGAAGAATGTTCATTTTAAGCATATATGTTATTTAAACTTATAAGTGATATTTAGAGTCATCATAAGAAAATATTTCCAAATGCGTAAATGGAAAAAAAAATTAAATGCTTTATTCTTGAAGTTATTTTTAATGTTCAGGGTGAAAAAAAAAGGATTTTATTCATTTTATTGTCCTTTATGTTAATACGTGGAAACATATTACACGATGTTAATTTTTAATGTTAAAATTTAATTATGTTTTGTACAAAATTTAACCAATACGCAGTTTAAGAGATTTATACACATTTTTTATGAAAACATTTTTTTACAAGATCTTATTGAATAAACATACAAAATTTCAAATAATTCTTGAATATTATGTATTTTTATTGGTATTTTTTTAGCTTTCAATAATCCCGTTATTTATAAGAACTATTTGTAATAAAATAAAATTCAAAACGTCAGTGTAAATGAAAATTAAATAAATTATTAAAGGTCATAAAGAAGAACAGTATACGTTAACTTTTTTTCAATTTTTTTGTTGTTGCCTTAATTTTTAGTATTTTTTATGTACATTTGTTCAGCATTAATTTATAAATGATTTTTGATACCATGCATTTTATCATTCGCCTCCAGTAAGAAAACATGGTATACATTTCAAAATTATTTTCATTCCAACTAATGGTATTATACATTTACATGCAAATGGAGTAATGTAAATTTATTCATAATATACATTTTCATAAATTAAAATACAAAGTAATTTTAGGTGAGATGATGCCCGCCCATGTTTAGAGTTTGGTAACTACATGTTAAATTCACTGGTAAAATGCCCCAAGTATACATTTTGGTTTATGTATATGAAGTTCAGTTGTAATAAAATTTGTAATGCATAATTTCTCTCATTAACAATTTTAAATGTTTTGATTTAGTACTGCCTTTTTAGAATAAAACACTACTTTCATCAAAGTTGCTCATTCCACACATAAAGTAGAAATTATCTATTTTAACTAAGATAAAATACATTTCTTATTAAAAACTTATTTATTTCAAAACTAATGTTTGCTTACTATGCCTATTTGTTAACGATTACTGCTAGACATAAATAAAGTACTTGATTTCTAAATTGTTTTCTGCCTCCTTTGATTCTTAATGCTTTTAAAAATGTATTCCATATTTTCAGAAAGAAGACGTAAGTTATTTTTTAATTAAATTTTAAGAAAAAATTACAAAGGAGGAGAATGTTTCTTTTAAGCATATATGTTATTTAAACTTATACGTGACTTTTAGAGACATCGTAAAAAAAAAAAAAAAAAAAAAAAAAAAATCCAAATGCATAAATGCAAAAAAAAATATTAAATGCTTTATTCTTGATGTTATTTTTAATGTCTTATTTTTATTAAATTAAAGTTTTTTTTTTCATTGTGAATTAAATGTTTAAGGACATGATTTGTATGCAATTTCAGTAAACCGGCTTTCATTCGTAAAAAAATGACTATTGTTTCTGTAATCTGCATTTGAATATAAAAATGTCGAAAATGCTTTCAATATCAAAAATGTATATTGTAACAAAATAATTTAAATAATGTTCATTATCAAAAACCAGAGTTTACTTTTTAGGGTTCCGTACTTAAAAAGTAAAAACGGAACCATTATAGGATCACTCCTGCGACTGTCTATCCGTCTGTCAGGGACCTTTTTCTCGTAAACTATAGGACGTGGAAAGTTCAAATTTAGGAAAGTTATAAAGCCTTTTTACCCACACATTTTCAGATTATTAGCGCTTCACAAATATGTTTAAGAAAATTTTAGAGGGGGTAATTAAGTTACTTGAAACAAAAAGTTTTCTTTCTGTATATCATGTGGGGTATAGTGTGAAAGATCTCGTCATACCGAACTCAAAATATATTTGTTTTAATTTTAGGTATTATATTTTCAGAGATATTGTCGAAAATGCACTGAAAAAATATGCCCCCACCCCTCTATTTCCGAATCTACTGAAACTAAAATTATGAAAAAATTAGGGGTAGTAGAAGTTTATTTATACTTTGCAGGAAAACTATAGAGATTTTCCTAGATAACATAGTTTTTGAGAGAAACGAATTTTTCCGTTACACACAAATTTTATACTAAAAATATCAACGTTTGACACACAATAACATCGTGTAATAAACAGACGCACGTTTCATGAGTATCCTGGACTCATTTCCTCAGTGTAAATAAACTTAAACCCTATTGTATCCCCCCAAAGACATGAAAATGAATCTAAAAACCCAAATGAAAAACAACAACACACCGAGAAACTCCTCCAATCTGATTAAGTCGGTTGGTTGGTTGTAGAGGATTCACTATGACAAAGTAACTCAACCCAGAAAGGTGAGATGTACGGTACACTTGAAAAATCATTAACCAGGGAGTTACCAAATTTATGAATATAAACTGCCTCAAAGAAGTCTAAATCTAATGGAGTGTTACATTTCTTAATAATAGTGGCTGAGTCAAAGTTAAAATTATGTCCCTCACTCCAACAGTGACAGGCAATAGAGGACTTTTGTAATTCTTTTTTCTTAATGTAATTTCTGTGTTCATTGAGTCTGAAACGGAGTTGTCGTTTAGTCTGTCCTATATAGGACAAACCACATTGACATTGTATATTGTAAATGCCCCAAAAGTTTTGATGTGAAATTTTATCCTTTAACTGTGAAAAATTTAGTTTATTAACTGGCTTAAAAACAACCTTAAAATCATATTGCCTTAAAATATTAGCTATTTTATAGCTAATGCTATTGTGAAATGGTAAAATAATGAGGTTAGAAAAAGATTCTGGGACATCAGAAGGAACAAGATTACTATTTTTATTTAGACAACGAAAAATTAAACGGTTGATATAAGTCAAACTAAAACCACGATTAATAGCAACAGATCTAATATAATTCAATTCTGTACCAAGGGAAACATTATCAGAACAAATGGAAATTGCTCTATTAATAAAGAAATGAAAAGCCGAGGCTTTCTGAGAAGTATACACAAATTTTACTTTTCGGGCGATCAGCGGGGGAGTTGACGGGCACTCGAAGTATCTATCGACGCAAAATCATCCATGGATATTTGATAATGATTTAAGAAAAAAATTGTCTATAATTAATCGAGATATTAATTAAGTTACTTGAGAAAAATTCTTTTTATATATCGTGTAGGGTATCATTAGAAAGATCTCGTAACATTGAACACAAAAAAATATATTTTTTAATTTTAGGTATTCTATTTTCAGAGATACCGTCGAAAGTACTGGAAACATATGCCCCCCCCCCCTTTCTATTTCCGAATTTACTGAAACTAAAATTATGAAAAAAAATAGGGGTAGTAGGAGTTTATTAATTAATAAATAGTAATTAATAAATTCAATGTACGGAACCCTTTGAGCGCGATTCATACTCGCACTTGACAGATTTATTTCGAAGGATCTCGACAGTTTTATCATAAGAAATGAGAAAAACTTTGAGACTTTTACCCTCTTAATTTTCGATTAATGTCCTCTAATATAAGTCAGAGCAATTTTGAGTAATTTTTAATTTTTTTAGTTTTATCATCAAAATGTATAAAAATGTAATCATTTTTGCTTTGGAAATTCGTTGTTCACACTGTTGCCGCTAAATAGGATTTTGTACAATTTTGTTAGATCTTAATACTTTTATTTTATTTAATAGATTATATGCATAATTCCATATCAAATTACTAGGCTTGATTATTAAAAAAATTTTCATAGAAAATTCTTTTTAATATTAGAAAGTACGTGATGACCTACAAAATAATTATTTATACTATATTAGAAATAGAAAATGTTCTTAAGGGAAACTAGATTGCAATACCACGAATTTGCTCAAACAGAATGCCCGAAAATTAAAATTCAATAATTAAATAACGATAATAAATGTTAAATTACAATCATTCCATGTCTTTAAGGTAACTTGTAAGTTTTCAATACCTTAAATTTAAAAATAGTTTATCTTGTAGAGGTTAAATGAGGTTGTTCTTCTTCAATTTGTTAACACGCTAAGTTCTTTAAAACTTCAAGACGCAATTTTTTTTTTGCATTTTATCACGAAATAGAAGGATATCTTTAAACCTTCATCGTAAAATGAACAATTTACAACATTTTCAAAACAGTTGACCAGTGGTACAGGCTTTATTTCCCATATATATAGGGTGCTTATAATATAAGTATCTTTATTTGGAACAGTCTGTAGCTCGAAGAAATGATCCGAATGAAACCAAAATCGGCACACTTACTATTCGAGAAGGGGAAAGAAGAATAAAACAATAAAAAAAAAATAATTTCAATAATCAACGACAGATGGTGCTACTGAGTGTGAAATGTAATGTGTATTACAAGAACAAAAAAATAAGGCGTCAACCGGATGGCACACCTAAGTTATTAGAAAATGTCACAGTGAACGTGGTTACGCTTTTGCATGGCGTTTTCCGATCATGTTCAGGTTCCATATGGTCATTGTGTTGGAGGACACAGTCCAGGACGTGCACGACGTGCTCAACTGCGGAATGTAACGCATCAGGAATGATGTTTCGCACATGTTGTGATATGCGGTAAAGCATTGAGGTTTGCGACACTTCCACGGTACACAATATTACGCATTACATTTCACACTCAAAAGCGCCATCTGTCGGCGATTATTGCAAATATTTTTTTTTTATTGTGCCATTCTTCTTCCGCTTCTCGAATAGTAAGTGTACCGATTTTGGTTTCATTCCGGTTATTCCTTCAAGCTACAGACGGCTCCAAATAGAGATACTTATATTATAACCACCCGGTATATAGATATAGATAGCTTTCCTAACATCGATTTTTTTATAATTTCACGAAAATTTATCTAGTAACGTTTATGAGTAATTTAAAATAATGTAATTGTCTATTCGTAATTTTATTATGAAAATTGCAATATGAATGTAAGAAAATATTTTAGAGACACATATAGAGCAACTATTCGTAAGTTTTATAACCTTTATTAATTTTTAAGTATCACAGCTATATCGCGATTTCAGATTCATTACGTTTTTTTGTTGTATCTCGCCTTGCACTATATAACGAGGGGCCACTGTACTCTATCTCTATATCACTTTTGTTGTTAATGTTATTATATCGAAGAATTAAAGTTAAAATCATATGCAAATTTGTTATTTAAAAAAATCTAGTTTCTTATGAAATTATTAGAAAAAAATTGACAAACACTGGAGTATCTATTTTATATTTGCTAATAATGAGACTATGGTTATCTATTTTTTTATTCTAGCTTATCATCTGTTTATTTTAGTATATTACAAAATTTTAATACAATATTACATTAAAAATTATGCAATCAATAATTTATAATATATTACAAAGCATTTCAAAGTTTATATTTGCACATTTAGAGCCTAAATATTTTCCAAATAAAAATTTTCTCTTCTTTATATATTTTTATATATTTTAAAAATTTTAATTTAATGCTTGTCCCGTTAACTGTTTAACAATTACTAATGTGATTTAAATTGCTTAGGAATTTCTATTAATAAACGATGAAAAGATACTATTAGAAATTGTGAAGTCTTATTTCGTTCAAACAGCAGCATGGTGGTTTAGTCATTCTGGTTGAAGAAGAAAAAAAATCACGTCCGTTAATTCGCCACAAAGCCGATAAAAAAAGCATCATTGGCGTGATAAAAAATTTTGACAACCCTCAGAGATGCTGTATATAGGGTAGCATTATTAAACGCGTGCACGTCTCAATAAAAAGAACGTCAGAATTTAAAATATAGTGTGTGGTCATTTAATGAAAAACAGTCAGTTATTTTTAAGACTTGATTTAGTTTTTGTTGCTGAAATCACTACTTAACTTCGAAATCTACCTGTGCCTATAAGCCAAGCCGGCAGGGATATTTTATATTTTAAAACGAATATTCATCCAGTCCCTCATAAATTTGGGGGCCCGCTGCATTCGGCATCTTACACAGTGGTACACTGTACAGAACACCAAGAACGTTCCGGTCTGTTTTTGCAAAACGGTTTCTTTTCTCGAATTTGTAGGATTAATATTTATTAAACGAAATTCTTTTTAAACCAATTAAGTATTATAGGGATTTCCGATTTAATTTCTGACATTTACATATATTAAACTTTAAATTCTGGCCAAAAGCTCCAGAGAAAACATAAATAATATATAAAGGGCACTAGTTCCTTACTCTTATAAAAGGCAAAATGAATGTCTTCCAGTGTATTGACAATCTTTGTTGGAAGTGTAGAGGTTTCCCCTGAAATGTGCAGAAACTAAAATCCTTCCGAAAATGTAGTAAAGCGCAATTAAAACAGAAAATGACATTGTCTTCAAAATCATTTATCTTCAAAGTCATTGAGAAAAAAAACTGACGAATCCATAAACATTCGATAAAAAGAAAACTGCCCAGTTAAACTGAGGGCATTGAGCTCGAGACTATTCACACTAATTGTATATTATACTCTTATTTGAAAGAATTTGAAATAAACCCCTTGAAAAATAAAGAAATCGACAATATATTAAGGGGATCATCCCCCCTTATAATTAACCAATGAACACCCAGAACTATTCAGGGAAGCGCCTTATTACAATGAACATATATACAAAATTTGAAGCAAATCGAATAATTCTGCATGAAAAATCCATTTATCTAATTTAAGGGGGAATTAGACCTCCGTATCCCTCTTTATACTTAACCAATGCACCCCCAAAATTAATCAGGGAAGTGCCTTACCACAATGAACCTAGATACAAAATTTGAAGAAAATCGGATAATTCTGCATGAAAATCCCATTTATCTAAAAATTGAGGGGGGGGGGTTAGATCCCCGTTTCCCCTCTTTATACTTAACCAATGGACCCCCAAAACTAATCAGGAAAGCTCTTACCACAATGAACCTATATACAAAATTTAAAGGAAATCGGAAAGTTCTGCATGAAAAACCCATTTATCTAAATTAAAGGGGTGTTACCCCCCCGTTTCCCCACTTTATACTTAACCAGTGAACCCCCCAAATTAATCAGGGAAGCGGCTTATCACAATGAACCTATATACAAAAATTTGAAGAAAATCGGATATTTCTGCATGAAAACCCCATTTATCTGAATTGATTGGGGTTAGCCCCCCATTTCCCCTCTTTATACTTAACTAATGGACCCCCAAAACTAATCAGGAATGCTCATTACCACAATGAACCTATATACAAAATTTAAAGAAAATCGGAAAATTCTGCGTGAAAAACCCATTTATCTAAAATGAGGGGGTTAGCCTCCCGTTTCCCCCTTTATACGTAACCAATGATCCCCCCAAACTAATCAGGGAAGCGCCTTGTCACAATGAACCTAAAAACAAAATTTGAAGCAAAACGGCTATTTCTATCAAGAGTTATCGCGTTAGGTACATGCATACGTACATACATACATACATACGTACATACAGAACGGGCGGGCACATTAGCTCTCAGGCTTTGATAGCCTGTGAGCTAAATAAAAATCCCTGACGGCTCGGCCTACAGGCACAGGTAGATTTCGAAGACGCAGGCCGTTGGGCGCCTGTTTGTTGGGAATTGCGGAAGAAATGACCTTTTTGCCATGATGCGGCAGTTGGAACCGCCTTTTTTTTTTTTTTTTTTTTTTTTTTTTTTGCTATAAGGGTTAGTCCTATAAAAAACTTGTGAATATAAAAGTTTTAGATAATATTAAGAGGATTTATAATAAATTTAAACGGATTTGATATCTTCTGAATTGACGAAGTTATGAATTTTTTTCTTCTAAAACCCCCTTATCCACCCCCTCTTGGGGCCATTTTTAATGATATCAAAAATCTGTCATTCATCAATTTTCGGCCCTTTTCCTAGAAGTAATAATAACTTCAAACGGATTCGATACGTATTATAATTAAGAAATTATGGGATTTTTCTGTTTTCACAAAAAACCCCACCCATCCCTCCCCCTCCTTGGTTCGATTTTGTCCATTAACGAACTTGATCGAGATTTTATGCCCCTTGATTTTATGTATCAGTTTCGAAAAGATGCGGGAGTTGGAACCGCCTACTTTGAAAAATAATTTGTTTGCAGGCGGAGCCGGCATTGATTTTTTTGTTTTTAATTTTTTTTTTCTATAACGGTTGGTCCTATAAAAAACTTGTCAATATAAAATTTTTGGATAATATTAAGAGGATTTATAATAAATTTAAGCGAATTTGAAATCTTGGGAATTGACTAAGTTATGAATTGTTTTCTTCTAAAAACCCTCTTCCCCCCCCCCCTTAAGGCAATTTTTAATTATATCAAAAATCTGTCATACACAAAATTTTGGCCCTTCTCCTAGAAGTAATAATAACTTCAAACGGATTCGATACGTATCATAATTAAGAAGTTATGAGTTTTTTTCTGTTTTCACAAAAAGCCCCCCCCCCCCCCCCCCGCCTTAGTTCGATTTTGCCCATTAACGAACTTGACCGAGATTTTATGCCCCTTGATTTTATATATCAGTTTCGAAAAGATGCGGGAGTTGGAACCGCCTACTTCGAAAAATAACGTGTTTGCAGGCGCAGCCGGCAGGGATTTTTTTGTTTTTAATTTTTTTTTTTTTTTTTTTTTTTTTTTTTTGCTATAACGGTTGGTCCTATAAAAAAAACTTGTCAATATAAAAGTTTTAGATAATATTAAGAGGATTAATAATAAATTTACGCGGATTTGATATCTTGTGAATTGACGAAGCTATGATTTTTTTTTCTTCTAAAACCTCCTTTTTCCCCCCCTTGGGGCCATTTTTAATTATATCAAAAATCTGTCATACATAAATTTTCGGCCCTTTTCCTAGAAGTAATAATAACTTTAAACGGATTCGATACGTACAATAATTAAGAAATTATGGGTTTTTTTCTGTTTTCACAAAAAGCCCCCCCCCCCCATTCCCCCCCCCTTGGTTCGATTTTGCCCATTAACGAACTTGACCGAGATTTTATGCCCCTTGAATTTATGTATCAGTTTGGAAGAGATTTATGCAGAATTGTTCCAGTTATCGTGTCCATAAAAAAGTGACATAGACAGATAGATAGATAGATAGATAAAGTTCTGAACTGGGGGTGGTTTTCGGTTCTGGGAGTCATAATCGGCGTAGATCTGCAAAAATTTTTCCAAATTTTCAACTTAGGTGAGAATGTAATAGGTAGTATTTCTTGCGAAATCTACCTAAAACGGAAAAGGTGAAAACGAACACAAACCTCCGAAAAATAATTATTTTGACATACTAACTAACAACAGGTTTCAAAACCAAAGATGACACAAGAACCGGAAAAATACCCAGATATGCTGAATAAGTGAGTATATTTAGATTACATATATATATATATATATATATATATATATATATATACAGGGTGTCCGAAAAGTCTGGAAACAATCGAATAACTCAAGAAATATACATTGGATTGAAAAACAGATATATGCATGTTCAATAAATAGTTTTGAAAAATCTATTTAAAGATATCAAAGTTGCCTCCCAACTCTGCAACCCTGAGGGGAAAAGGAGGCAACTTTAAAATCTTAAATGATAACACCCAATTTTATTGCAGATTCGAATTCTACGGGAAAAAATACGTAACTTTTGTATTGAACATTTTCCTCGAAAAATCATAGATGGCGCTGTGATCGAGTAAAATGCAGTGAAATTCGTTTCAATTGAAATTACTGGAAACGATCGAATAACTCGAGAAATATTCATCGGGTTGAAAAACAGATAATTGCAAGTTCAATAGTTTTGAAAAATCTATTTAAGGATATCAAAGTTACCCCCTCAACTCTGCCCCCCTTGGGAGGAAAGGTGGGCAACTTTGGAATCTTAAATTATAACACCCCTTTTTAATTGCAGATTCGGATTCTACGGAAAAAAATATGTAACTTTCGTACTTAGCATTTTCTTCGAAAAATCCTAGATGGCGCTGTAATCGAGTAAAATGCAGTGAGAATCGTTTCCATTGAAATGTCTGGAAACGGCCGAATAACTCGAGAAATATACATCGGATTGAAAAACGGAAAAATACGTGTTCAATATTTTAGAAAAATTGGCAACTTTTATATCCCTAAATAGATTTTCCTACAATCCCATGTATATTTCTCGAGTTATTCGACCGTTTCTAGATTACAGCGATTACAGCATTTTACTCGATTACAGCGCCATCTGCGATTTTCAGAAGAATATATTCAATACAAAAGTTACGTGTTTTTTTTTCATAGAATCCGAATCTGCAATTCAAAAAAAGTGGATGATTTAAGATTTCAAAGTTGCTCCCCTTTCCCACCTGGGGGGCAGAGTTGGGGGGGGGCAACTTTGATATCCCTAAATAGATTTTTCAAAAATATTGAACATGCATTTCTCCGTTTTTCAATCTGATGTATATTTGGTATGTATCTGATGATGTATTTGATGCAATCTGATGCTATGCCACTTTTTTCATAATTTTTACGATAGCTATATCTCAAGGACTAATGCACGGAACTTCATAAAACATCAGATTCAGTTAGACGTTGGCATAAGTTGTTGTTGATTAAATTTTGTTCTAAATCTCCTAACAGGTGGCGCTGATATACTACATTTTTCAGAATTTACACGATTTTAGCAATAGTCATATCTCAAGAACTAATACACGGAATTTAATAAAACTTTAGATTCAGTTAGACCTTGATATAAATTTGGTGCTGATTATTTTTAGTGTACGCGAAACCTGTGTGAGATAGAAGAAAGTTTTGTAATTGGCACATCCGACTTGTTTAGTTCTGCAGTCATGTTAGCCTAAAAAATATTAAAATTAAATTATTAAAACTAATGTGTTTATGCAAAGATAACCTTAGCATTATAATTAAAGTATTTTCAAACATATTTTTTTATATTAAAGCTTCTAATCCTTTGCTTGCTTTACATTCTCCCTTAAGTAAAATGAGTATTAGGTAATGGATGAATGGTAAAAAGACAATTACAACTAACCCGAATTGCATGGAAATGTATTTATTTTGTTACCAAAAAGAATTTTAGTTACATTAGCTAGACGTTACTTTTAAAAACAGTAACGCCCCGATTGTTATATTAAGTTTCCATTAATATTTTAAGAATTTGAGATTTCAAAACAGCACGAGTGTCATCATTTTCTAAAAATATATCATAATTACCAAAAGATGATTTGCTAACGACTATCCCAATTCAATCTACATCATCAATGACTGTAATCTTCTCGATAAATGTTTAGATAATTTTTTTTTTCCTGCATAATCTACTATGGCCCAACTGCCTCGCAATATCTCAGGCAAACTTTAACTGGAAACTGAGATTAATGTAGTTTTGTCCACTGTTTCTTCTAAGTAAATATAGATGAAATTCATCCTGTTCTTTTTAAAAAAATAGGGAACAGTTGTACTCAGAGATTGCTCATAAAATTATTCGTCCTACTACAGTTTTTCTAAATTTGTAGAATACATTTCACTGTATGAGATCAAATTCAATCATCACTTCATCAACCTTATTTCGAGCTCGCTTTCTTGTTGTGTAGCATTTTCCAAAGATTTTTTGTTCCTTTTGACATAGGTGTTAACTGGAATTTATTTTAAGAATGACACATTTTAGATCTTTGTATCAAGAAAAATGACAGAAATGAAAAAAAATCCCTGACGGCTCGGCCTACAGGCACAGGTAGATTTCGAAGACACAGACCGTGGGGCGCCTGTTTGTTGAGAATTGCGGAAGAAATGACATTTTTGCCATAATGCCGCAGTTGGGACCGCCCACTTCAAAATCTAACTTGTTTGCAGGCGGAGCCGGCAAGGAATTTTTTTTTTTTTTTTTTTTTTTTTTTGGCTATAAGGGTTGGTCCTATAAAAAACTTGTCAATATAAAAAAAAGTTTTAGATAATATTAAGAGGATTTATAATAAATTTAAGCGGATTTGATATCTTGTGAATTGACGAAGTTATGAATTTTTTTCTTCTAAACACCCCCTTTTTCCCCCTGGGGGCCATTTTTAATGATATCAAAAATCTGTCATACATAAATTTTCGGCCCTATTCCTAGAAGTAATAGTAACTTTAAACGGATTCGATACGTATCATAATTAAGAAGTTATGGGGGTTTTTCTGTTTTCACAAAAAGCAGAATCGTTTGATTTTGACCATTAACGAACTTGTCCGTGATTTTATGCCCCTTGATTTTATGTATCAGTTTGGAAGAGATTTGTGCAGAATTATTGAAGTTATCGTGTCCATAAAAAAGTGACATAGATAGATAGATAGATAGATAAAGTTTTGAACTGGGGGAAGTTCTGGACTGGGGAACTGGGGAACTGGGGGTGAAGTTTTGGGTTCTGGGAGTCATGATCGGCGTAGATCTGCAAAAATTTTTCAAAAATTCCAACTTATGAGAGAATGTAATAGGTCGTATTTCTTACGAAATCTACCTAAAAAAACTTTGAAGTGGATGCCTGTTCAAGAAGATTTTTACTAGAAGATTTATGCTACAGTTTAATGTTGAAAGTTGTGTTTCATCCCCTGAGTTGTTTCATCAGTTGTATTGCTGTGTTCAATAATACTTTTGTTAATATTGTAAACAACAGAGCCTTTAAAACCTTTTACGATATGCTTATCCTTTAAAATTTCAACAAATTTGTATACATTCTGTAGCCGGCTATCATCGTACCATGCGTTCAGAATTGTTCTCCAGGAATTCTTCAGTGGGACGAAAATTCAAACGTTGTAAAGCATGAAATATGTTTGTCGGAAGACAGAGAATAATTATTTCATTGTCTATGGCTTGCTTTATCGTTTTATATGGCACGTGGGCACCATGTGCATTAAATATAAAAATAATTGTTTTTTCTAGTTATTTTTTCAAGTTTGGCTCGAACGTTTCAACTCAAAAGTTGACGTATTCTAAAAGTACTTGTAAGATAAAATCAAACACACTTTTCTTATAAGATTAACAGACTCACTAATTCAAGAAGAACTAATTATAACTTTTTTTTTTCAAAAATGTAAAAAACAATATATACCACCAAATTTAAAATAAATATGTAAATATTAAATAATTTACATTAGAAATCTATTTAAAATCATTTTATACCTTAATATTTGTAAAATTTCAAATGCTTTTTTAATACTATCTTATACCCATTCCCCCTATCGCATTAAATACTTATCAAACAAGAAGTATTCAAAATATTCCTTACCTGTTTTTGACATACTGTAGTTCAGAGTCTCTTACAGACGAATATTAATAATCATAAACCAAAGAAAATATTAGGTTTTTTTTTTTTTGGAAGTTTTTAGGAGAACAATAAAAAAGGAAGCACTTCTTAAATAGAAAGAATGTGTAAATTTTGACAGATTCAAATTACAAACTTGCTTGCGAATTAAAAATGTTGCCAACAAAAGCCTGAAAAATGTATGAAATCAAAACTTATTTTTTGAAGCATATGTTCAACAGATAAGTTTTAAAAGATACTCATTTTACCCCACTACCCATTTTACCCTAATATTTTACTTGATACATGAATATCTCTCCTTTTTCTCTATTTACTGCTGATAAACTATGTATTGTTGTCCGAAAAAAAACATGTCTGTTTAGTCGCCAAGTTGTAGCAGTTTCTGCAGAGACTTTTTTTTTTTTTTTTTTTTTCTGGTAGTAATTGAATAAAATAAATTTGAAGTTTGACAGATACGCTTCTGCACATGCCCGAATGATTCATTCGAATAATCAAAATAATCGTTATGACCATCACTACCTATCTATTTATAGCTACTGTGCGTTGTTCTATTAAACTGGCGAAAGTAATGTACCATTTCCTGTATATCAATTAATAAACCTTTATGACTGTTCTCAAATATCAATTACAATCTTAAACGTATTATAACTTAGTAGTTGTTATTGTTGTGTGTGTAAGTAACATAGGCAACTACTGAGAATTTTACAATTCTATATGCGTGCGAGTGAAAATATATTCTTAACAAATATAATTACTTCGGCTATTTTATAAGAGTTTAAGCTTTGGCATTTGGAGCATAAACTGTATTTTTAGGAAGTGGCGTTTATCACGATAGTGTTGCATTACTTTCTTAGTATGTGTTGAACAATTAGAAAATACCTTTCCCGAAAACTTAAATATTTTGTGTATATTACAGATGAGTAAATCGTGAAATTTTGAGGATATGCTAAATTCAAAATCGAAATAATTCGATTTTTTTTAATTAACCAACCTCCAACGAGATGTAGACCAAAACTTTTCTAGCAAAACTATACTTTGATAGAAAATTTTACAATAAGATACACATGATTGACTATTTTAGTAGCATATAGTATTTCAATTACGATCGATTATTTTTACAAAAGTTAGAATGCCGGCAAAGTAATAGACCTAACGCACAAGCTTATAAATAAAATATTTTATCCTTGAGCATTTTAACAGTCAACGGACTCTAATCATCACTAAATCATTCATAAAAGTACAATAAATGTTATAGTGACCCTTTTTCAAACAATATTTTGTCTATTTCAACAACACAGTTCCATTTTATCTCGATTGAAACATTTTTGTGAAAAAAAATACGAATCGAGACATAGACATATAAACATATGTACACATCATCCACTAGATTAAAAAATATCTAAAAATAGCCCACTAAACTTTCGATAGGAATGATACAATATAACCTAATTAACACGTTCCTGGAGTGATAAAAATTTGCATTAAAACTTCACAGGTCAAAACAATTATATTTTCGAATTTTTTTCTGTTGTTATATAAGAAAATAATATACGATGTAGTGAAAAAGTTTAAAAAAAAAGGAAATACTATTTTTAACTTACACATTAGATTCATATTTGCCAGACATTTCAGTATTCGTAACAGCACAGATCTATAGGAGGATAAACGCAGAGTTTCATTGAAACGTAGTAAAATTTACATGAACGGACTATTAAAAAATAAAACCCGACGGCTCGACCTACAGGCACAGGTAGATTTCGAAGGTGCAGAGCGTGGGGCGCCTGTTTATTGGGATTTTCAGAAGAAATTACCTTTTTGCCATGATGCGGCAGTTGGGCCCGCTCACTTCGAAATCAACTTGCGTCTGTAGGTAAACCGGCAGGGATTTTTTTTTTCTGTAAGGGTTGGTCCTATAAAAAACTTGTCAATATAAAAGTTGTAGATAATATTAAGAAGATTTATAATAAATTTAAGCGGATTTGATATCTTGTGAACTGACAAAGTTATGAATTTTTTCTTCTTAAACCCTTATTTCCCCCCACCTTTGAGGCCATATTTAATTATATCAAAAATCTGTCATACATAAATTTTCCTAGAAGCCCTTTTCCTAGAAGTAATAATAACTTTAAACGGATTAGATACGTATCATAATTAAGAAGTTATAGTTTTTTTCTGTTTTCACAAAAAGCCCCCCATCTCCCCCCCCCGCCCCTTGGTTCGATTTTGCCCATTAACGAGATGGACCGAGATTTTATGCCCCTTGATTTTATATATCAGTTTGGAAGAGATTTGTGTAGAATTATTGAAGTTATCGTCTCCATAAAAAAGTGATATAGATAGATAGATAGATAGATAAAGTTTTAAACTGAGGTGATTTTGGGTTTTTGGAGTCATAATCGGCGTAGATCTGCAAAAATTTTCCAGAAATTCCAATATAGGGGAGAATGTAATAGGTAGTATTTCTTACGAAATCTACCTAAAAGAAAGTCAGCTGTCGCGACAGCGGTGGATACGGCCATGGGAAACCGAAAAATAATCCAGTCAAAGGGAGGCACGGCAACCTGATTCATAATAATGTCATTCAATCTTCCGTAACTGGGTAATCTTTTTTAAAACAGAACAAATTAGCGTGTTTTTAGAGGCTGTGGGGTCTGGACAGGGGTTGGTGGGCGTAACTCATAGGGCCAGAGCCCTTTAGTAGTTTAAAAATAATAAGATTTAAAACATTTGGTAGTTTTTAACATTTCAAAGGTTCTTGACTCTTTAAGTTGTAACACAACTTTGACGCCCTTGAATGCATAGTTTGGGATTTATTTTTTAAGCAATGCGAAGCGTTTATAAAAATCCATTTGCACTCAATTATTATACATACATTAAAGCTAAAAAGTGTATTTTGTTTAGTTGATGTATTAGTAAATGGCGGGTGGACAGCTGAAGGGCGGGAGCGCTTCGTAGTAAAAAGGTCGAGAAGCGGGTACAATTCCTCTTAGACAACCTAGAACAACGAAAGTTTTTTTTTTTTTTTTTTTTTTTTTTTTGCAATCTTAAAGCTAGTTAAATACGGAGCCGTTTTATAACAAAAATACGCATTTTTGTTGAATTGGATTCGATTCAAAGTAAAATGTAAAATTTAAATCAAAAATTTCGTTTACTTGAAGTTACACTGAAAAGCAAAAAATCAATATTTCGAAAACATTCTAAATATTTCACTCAAAAAATGTGCGACGATTAATTTCCTAAAAGATTCAAGTTGATTGATTGAAAATTTGCAGAGCTAGAGTGCCCCCGAATTTTAAAATTCTGTTCTGAGAAAAAGCTCTTAAGGATTTTGTTATTCTTTCGTTACTATGGCGCGCTCTACTTTTATAGCTCCAAAATTTGCATTTCACTTTCGATATCGATTCCTAATAAATAAAATATGATTTCCGTGTGTATATAGAGTAACTTTAAGCGAAAAAGTATTTTTCGAAATTTTAAACCAGTCAAAGTGTGCATTAAGTTGGGCAAATACAATAAATCAAATAGAAAGGCAAATATTTTAAATATCTATTTTAAATATGTATTTTAAATATGACCTTATTACTGATGTTGGTGGTGTTTTTAGATTCTTCATTTGAATTATAAATTGAAGAAGTCTGCTTTGATAACATCCCAAAAAATTTCCGCTTATTTTTATCATTTCCAGCTATTATCACGCTGTTTATATATTTTTCAAATAACTCATTAAAACAGATATAATATTTAAATATTTTTTATTAAATCTCTGCTACCACCCTATAATCCACTCGTTATGCACTGATTACAGATCATAGGTCTTCAATAAAAGTTTTAATTTATGTATAAACCGATTAAAATGAGGTTATTAGATTAAAAATGAATGCATTGACCGGTAATATTTATTTACTAGACATCAGGAAAAATTAGAAGTGCATTTTTACTTATGTGATGTTCATCCTGGAATGTTTCCTTTAACAAGAATGTAAATTAGTTACAATGTTTCATCTTAAATGCAAAATAGAATTATAAAAAATGCCACATAAAGGACATTAACCTGTTTATACAAAATAATATACATATTTTTTTAACAGTACAGTTTCATAATATATAAAATAGTTTAAACTACTTTACGATTTATTTTCCATATGAATCATACATTAATGTTACTGTATACTTTTTTTTAAACTCAAATAAATGAATGTAATAGCTGATATCAAATTAACTTATTCCACTAGATTAATTTTAACACAATTATTCAAATTGGTAAAGAAATCATACGAGTTGTAATTTTCCAACTGGACGAAAAATGTCCGGGCCAGGATTCGAACCTGGGATCTCTTGGCTGAAGCCGCCACGCTCTACCAACTGAGCTATCCCGGTCGAATCTGGAGGGCATAATTCATCCAGTTAACCTTATTGATCATAGCATCTGGTCTGATAATTTAATAATCTCAACAAAATAGATCGCAGGTAATGGAACGCCAGTAAACGATGGATACTTGATTACACTAGATTCATTTTAACACAATTATTCAAATTGGATTAGATTCGACCGGGATAGCTCAGTTGGTAGAGCGTGGCGGCTTCAGCCAAGAGATCCCAGGTTCGAATCCTGGCCCGGACATTTATCGTCCAATTGGAAAATTACAACTCGCATGATTGCTTTACCAATTTGAATAATTGTGTTAAAATTAATCTAGTGTAATTACGTATCCAGCGTTTACTGGCGTTCCATTATCTGCGATCTATTCTGTTGAGCTGATTAAAATATCAGACCAGATGCTATGATCAATAAGGTTAACTGGATGAATTATGCCCTCCAGATTCAACCGGGATAGCTCAGTTGGTAGATCGTCGCGGCTTCAACCAAGAGATCCCAGCTTCGAATCCTGGCTCCGGACATTTTGGAACATTCCAGTTGGAAAATTACAACTCGTATAACTTATTCCATCCTGATTTTTTTTTAATTATTTTTGAAAATTTATCTTTCAAATACATGGACATTTAAAAATAAAAATATAAGCATAAAAATTACAATGGTTAAATTATTATATGGTTAAATTTTTATGGTTAAACTATGGTTAAACTTTTATATACATATATCCTCATGCATAAAAACAAATAACAAAAATATATACTCTTCGAATTAATTTTTTTTATAATTATCGTTATTTTCATTAACTTTACAGATATAATCTAAAAAGTCATGGAGAGTTACAAAAATTACATCCCATTTAGAAAAAAATAAAATTAATAATAAAAATAAAAGCATTTTGTCTTATATGAGGTTGTCTAAATCCCATTATACTAAAATGAAAGTGACCTCTGTGTGATGCAACAATTGCTTTTAGAACAGTAGCCTAAATCTCTCAGGCTTCTTTTTACGGTAGAATAGTAAGAGTTTCGACGGTATGGGAACACATTTTTCTTGTTTGGATGTGCTTTAATCTGGCTATTCAAGCCTACAATCTTCTTACAGCTAGGAAAGCTGTTATAATCTTTCTATGATGTTACTAGTAAACAACTATTCTAAATTGCTTTTCAAGTTTCATTAATTATTGGGAGTACAAATTAATTCGGTCCGTTTTATTATTATTATTATTATTATTATTTAAATATGCATTTATTTTAAAACAAAATGAATGAACAGATTGATTAAAGTATCGTCCATCGCTGGCTACTACTTTTTGCTACCTCTCAGGCAATTTTCGAAATTCATCTCGAAAAAATAACTCGTCTTTTGAGGCGATACAACTTTGGGGGCAATTTTCGATTTCTGCGAAAGAAGTGAACCGGTGACCTGCTAAATCATGCTCCATCCGTCGGAACAACCAATAATCAGAAGGTGCAATGCTCAAAGAATACAACGGTGGGTGTGGTAAAACATCCCATTTGAGCGTTTACAAATATTTTTTGAAAAATCGTATTTCAACGTCTCCCGGTTTCAGCTCATAAGGCACGAAATTTCTTTACATTTGAATCATTCCCATGGATTTCAATCGTACGGAAACGGCTTGTTGACTCACCCCCAATGATTCTGTAAGATCTTCTTGCGTTTGACAGGGATCTTGATCCAGTAATGCCTCAAAACTTTTGTCTTCGATTTTTTTTTTTTTTGGCTCCCCACAGCGAGGCTTCTCTTTAACGCTGAAATTAGCATTCTTGAAATGTCGAAACCATTCCCTACATGATTTATCTGTTGTAGCAGCGTCACCATAAATTTCCACAAGCATTCGGTAGGCTTTAGCTGCACTTTTCTTATAATTAAATCAGAAAACTAAAACCTTCCGCAAATGCTTCTTAGTTAACACAAAATTTGAAATATTCAACACAGTAAAAAACAAAGTTTTTGTATGAAACTCAAAGCGATACAAATTGAATATTATTGACAGCTGTTCAACCTATCTGAAACCTTCTAAACAAGCTGCCACTATAAAACATTCAGAACACCCGGCACCATTTTTTGAAAACGGACCGAAGTAATTTGTAAACCCAATATAAATGAAAGCGGAATCTTCAAATGAATCACAAACACAACAGCAGTAATTTAATAATTATTTTAATAATTTAATAAATATTTCGCGAAAAATCGTTTAGAACAAATTTTAACGTCAGATATTTATTTAACTACATGAGACCCTTCATTTTATGCCATGTATTATATGTAAAGTTTATGCATGTATTAAATATACTTTTATATGTACAGTGATGAAAAAAAAAGATCTCCTACTAGTAATTCTGCTGCAAATAATCATATATAAAATGGCATAAGTACCAATATATTAGGAATAATGTCTATTAATTATTAAGGTTATGTATCAATTATACTCTGGGAGTCATCTACAAATTTAAAATTGCACCAATTTTCATTTATCAAATGGTAAAAAACAAACTTTTAAATCTTTATTTGAAGTCTTCGGATCAAATCAGTCATAAAAAAGTATAGCTTGCGAACTTTTTTTTTCATTCCAAAACAGAACAATCTACGTAATTATATAAACCATTGCTGAAAAAGAAATCTTTTATAAAAACTTCCTTTTATAGTTTCGTATTTTGAAACGAAAATTATCATTTCTAACATTGTGAGTATCCTTGTAGCGAACCAGTATTAAATTTTCATCAATATTGCATTTGTCACAAATATTACCAATGGATAATCAGTATTAGTTAAGTATTGGCTTTAAATAATAATTGCAGAATTATTGAAATTGTTTTGAAATATCTTTGCAATAAAATGCCAATATTGCAGAAACATTGGCTTTAAAATGGAAATATAAACAATGAAATGAAAAAATATCCCTTCCCAATATTTTGTAATATGGCAATATTTATTCTATAAAACTTTTATATGCCTTATATTATTGTTTCAAACATCATTAATATGATTAAAAAAATTTCATTAATATTACTGTAATAACTATTACACAAAATAAAACTATGAATGATTTTTTTTTAATTGCTGATTAAATAGTTGGTATTGTGATAAAATTTTATAAAATTATCGATGCGATAAAACAATGAATTGTTATATCCATTATTTATTTTTAAATATTTAATTTATGAACAAAATTAGCTCATAGTGGAATTAAATTTTAAATTTCATTCAAGAGAACATTTTATCATGTGTATTGAATAATATATTTTTTTCTAAATTAAAAGTGATGATGATCCATTCAAATGATGCAGAAAATTAAAATTATATATATATTCGTTCATTCATTTGATAGCATTTTTTCCTGCAAATTAACAGCAAATAGCATTTAAATTATTTTCTGACAAGTTTAAGGCAAATAAAAATGCAGTAATGTTATTTTTTAAGACAAAAAAAGTTGATCAATAAATTTGGTCTTGAATTTTCTCCTTTTTTTTCTAAGTTTTCTTATATAATGTAGAAGATGGAATGGGAGTTTATCAAGCATAAATTTGTCAGAAGTATGATTGATATATGTCATCAATCAAACTTATTTGATTTTCATCAATCTTTATTTTAAAAATGTGGTGTACATCTGATAAGCTGATGGCTTACAAGGTTGATAATATCAACTCTTTGTACTAATTTTAGTGAATATTTATGGTTTTAAGCACGCAATATCATGGTAGATTGCTTTCACAAAGTTGGGTTTTTAAGCGAAAGCAGATGTTCTCTGAGCGTTAGCTACATATTTTTGGAAAACTTTTTGAGATATATTTACAAGATATAGGGAAAGTTCAAACAGCTTCGGCTTAACAGTCAACGAAGCATGAAATTCATGATTACTCGTTGTTTGGAAGCAGTAGTATTATAAACCAAATCCGCTTTCCTGTATTTTTCTACGGTCTTTACTTTCTTTTTAGATTTTAGATACACATCGAAAATTGTCTAAAATTGGTACCCTTAAATAGATTTGTTATCTGAGACATGGTATTATTTAATCACCATTCACAGATCGTTTGGAAATACCAAAACATAATATTCATTATTGAATGCATAATTTGTTTTGAAATAATTTGATATGCATTATATTCCCTATTTCTCAAAGACAAGAACATGAAAATAGAAAAAAAATTAGCCATAATATCCGTATAATATATTTTTTTCTCTATTATTATATATTTGACATTGATTGCTTATGCAAAGCTAATAGTGCTGTTTTGAAATATATTATTTATTCATTTAATGAATCACATTTCCTTATGTGACTTTTTAAATTTTAATTACTATATTCCTTATAGAATAGTTTTAGTTATATTTACAACGATAGAATGTCTACAAAAATCTTTCTAAAAATATGAATAGTAACTTGTGGAATTTTACGATTTGAAATATCAAAATGTAAATTTACGTCCTAATACAGTATAACAAGTTAGTTAGATACATTTTTTTAAAGTGAATAGGTGCAGATTCACAAAGAACAAGCATTAAATTTTCATTATTATATTCCTTATAGAATAGTTTCAGTTATATTTACAACGATCGAATGGTTACAAAAATCTTTGTAAAAATATTTATGGAAACTTCTAGAATTTTGCGATTTGAAATATCAAAATGTAAATTTACGTCCTAAAATGCAGAATTGTTTATTTATTTTGGTTATTTCTGAATAAAATGCTCATTTATCTTACACATAAATAGATACAATACAACTATACATACGTATATTGTAAATAGTTTTCTTTTATTATCTCAAATAATAGCATTTATAAATTTGTTGTAGTTAAATGATTTGCCAATAGTTGCTTTAAATATGAATAGACATGAGATAAAGGATCTTTTTTAATTGCGATAAATTATGTATGCACCATACTATTTAAGATAAATGCGATTCTTTCAAAACTATTTTACCAGAAATTGTACGCATTAGACTAGTAAAGCGTAGGATAGAAACAAAATATTATCTATAGTATACTGGTTGCTTCGGGGGTTCTTTATAATGAAAAAAATAATAATAACCTTTGAACGAAAAAGGATTTTTCTTTAAAGATTCCAAAATTTACACAACAGAATACTGGAAACTAAAAGATGAGTTTCAAATAATTTTGTTATTTAAGGAGACTATAAAACAATGTCCGTGCTCGAAGTTCTTGATATCGTGCTTGAGTTGTTTCATTAACACCGACAATATTTTTTATCACTCTTTTCAACTCTTGTATGGTTTTTGGATAACTGTATACTTTATCTTTAGCATTGTCATCTAAGAAAAAGTCCAGTGGTAATAAGTCGGGATCATACGCAGAACAAACAAGTAAATCCCCTACCCCTCGGTTTATATCCGTCGCGCAGAAAATTGGTCGTGACAACCAATCTAATCAGCATCAATTAATTTCTAGTCTAACTGAATATGGAGTTTGAGGAAATTCCGTAATTAGTCCTTGAGACAGAGCAGCCACTAAATCTATGTCACATACATGTATACAAACAGAAATTTTGCAAATACAGCCAACTTGTATTCAGGAAAAAATCCCCTCCTCTTTTCTCCTTCTCTAACGAAAATGTGTAGCATCAAAAGATTGCGCTACACTTCCAATGTATTTCGATGCAGACACTGGAAGTAATCGTCACGAATAAATTTCTTTTCCAAATCTGATCTATCAGTATTGAAAACTTGACCACCGCTAAACTGCGAATCTTTAAGAAAAACAAGCACTTCATTTCACATTGCTTCATAAGAATTTATAATTACATTACTTTTTTTTTCATAAGTGGTTGAGAAATAAATTTTGTTCTTTTCTAATTCGAAGCATTCTTTTAAAGTTATCTAATCACGTTTCAGAATACATGATATATCACTTTTATTTCATAAGCAGTCATAAGCATTCATAAGTATTGAGGACCCTGTATATGTGTAGAAAAATACGTTGGTGACACCAGCTCTGCCTATTGAGGGGTTATAAGGTAAAGCTAGGATAGTCTGCGCACAATTCAAAAGCAATAAAAAACCTAAATTTTAATTTTTTGCTAAACTATTCATGAATAACTTTTACTTCATTTGTTTTTTATGCATTTCCATTGCTATTTTGTTGTTATGTTGCAATTTAATAGAACAATTGTAATAAAACAAAGAAAGTTATTTTGCGCAATCTCTCCTTATAGGGTTGGTGTGATTGCGCAGATGGGTAGGAGAGATTGTTACTTATAGTAACTACAATTAAATTGTTAACAGTAATAATTACACTTAAATGATATTGCTGTATGGTTTTTGTAAACAAATATTATTGTATTAGGAGTGAATATTTCAACCTAATGATAAAAGAATCAGAAAAAGGAAATAATTTTAAAAGCGATTAAAAAAATTTAATTAAAGGAAAAAAATAAAGAATCAGAAAAAGCAAGTCCAGATAAGATTAAAAAATAAAGTAATGCTACTTAATAACACGTTTAACTTAAAATTAGTCCATTTTCATTTTTCATTTTTTTAATGCAAATTTACCAATAAGCTGCGTAATCTCTCCTACCATGGAAACGAATGGGAACACTGCGCCATCTCTCCTAAGTAGCAAATACGCAAACTCTCCAATTTCGGTAGAAGAGATTGCGCGGCCTTTTATTTAAACATGACCTCTTCTAGAACGAACCGTAGATGTTCACATTGTTAGTCTAGATTAGTAGCTTATGAGAAATCGTTTAAGTTTAAAATATTTTGTTCTATTGACATTGTATAGAAATTCTGATGAAGAGCTATGAAAATTCAAGCACTTACTTTGGGGAAAAAAAAACAAAATAGCAATACTTTATCTTAAACGCTCAAGGCAATCAACGTGCACTTTTAAGTAGACACTCCACTACTGTTGTTGTACAACTATCTGGAGTCGCTGCACGCTCACTCTACTCCTTCCCCCCAAACCACTATGTGCGCAATCTCTCCGACTGCGTCATCTCTCCTGGCTTTACCTTACACTTATTAACTTAGCGAGACACTTTGAAATACCCAGTCTATCTCTCGCTGCGCGATTTCCAATTTGTTCATTTCCCTCATATCATTGACTATTCTTCAATCGAAAATAAAAACAGCTGCAAAATCTCTATTATAAGCTAAAGTTAAACCGAAATTCCGCAATCTAGTGAAGACCATTCCGTGAAATCGCTCAAGATTTTAGGCTACTTTGCTAACGGAATTTTCTCTTTAGTGCACAGTTGATTCAATTTTTATTAGTCCTTTTTGCTATAGGTAAAACTAATGAATAAAAATAGTTTTTGTGATATGTGTTCTGTCTCAGCTGATTCAATTTCACTTTTTTACAGATATCCATCATGAAGAACTTTTGGTACATTGTTCTCCTTGGATTCATCCTCCATTGTTTCACCACTTCCGTACTAGCAGGCCAACACGGACACCAAGGGTCTAACATTGCACAGATTCTCGCAGCTGGTCTTATAGTACAACTTTTGTCCAAAGGAAGTCATGGAGGTGGTGGTAGTAGCGGAAGACATGCCGGTGGAAGTTTTTCTGGTGGAAGTTTCGCTGGTCCAGCATATGCAAATGCTAATTCCTGGCTGCATGAAACAAGAATGAGTCCCGAAGCTACTTTGGCTAGTAGTTCATGGGCTCAAAGGGCGCCCATGGATGTATCCTATTCACATTCTCAATACAAGGAACCTCTCATGGAATCCTACAATATCCCGTACTATCACCAACAACCTTACACACATCCGATGTCTCATGGAATTTGGTAAAGAAGCATGTAACACCTTTGATAATGAGCATAAAGAAAATAACCCAAAACAACCTGAATATGTGAACATGCAAATGAACACATGAATAATGCTGGTTCCTCAACTTGCTGCAGAAAGCTGAGTTGTCAGCAAATATTTCATCGAACAAGAATCCAATTCTTAAACTTTGTCTTATTCCGAATTTACTTCTGGGTGCTTCCTTTATGTGTAGGTATTATAGAAATGTCATTGTTACTCTTTCATCATAGTAATGCAAATTTCACAACTTCCTCCTTCTTTTCAATCTGTGATATGCACTTCTATTTCTGTCTCATATCTGATTCTCGCTCTTCATTTCTCTTATTTCCTGCTCAAAAGATTATCGTTTTATTTTTAACACTTGCAAATGCACACTGATATATGACTGAGATATATGCCAAAACCTTCTCTAATCTTTTATCTTTATACAGCACTGTAAGATATATATGCCTTTTATCATAACATTTGTTGCTGGAGTGTATAAGTAAAGAGTATATAATGAAATGTCACATGTTTCTAGATTTCTGCTTTGAAAGCAGAGAAACACTGTATATACAAAATGAGGAAGAGCCATAATCAATATTTTTGTACAGATAAATTTATATTTTATGTATATTTAGAAAATAAAAGTTTATTTTTTTATAATAAAGTTGTCTCAGATATCTTTTACAAATATGATATTAGTCACTCTTTCCTTCTTGTCATTATATTTTTTTTCAGGCTAGAAAATTTGTAATAATATATATCTGCATGCAATTTAAAAAGAATATGCATAAATAATTAAAAAAGAATACACAGAAAAATAAATTAAGTTATATTTTTATAAGCATACAAAAAAATGTCTTTAACAACTTAAAGTCCTAAAATCTAATACAACCGAATCTGATTAATGCCATATCTGTTAAAGTATTATTTAATTTAATATAATATATTATCAACGTCACAAACCACTCCAATAAGCTCCAGTTAATGAAATGTATATTTTAGAAATCTCAATTTAAGGAAAATATTTAAATATGTTATAGTAGAATTTGTTTAGATATCTTATACTCTCTTTCATGAAGTTTTGAATGTGTGATTTTGAAATTATTTATTTATTTCCCAGAAACTCAGCAATCGCAAAAATATTTGTATCTTAGAAACTGAACTAAGAAGTAGTATTAAGTGTGTCATAAAGTGCCATGATATACACAATACATTCAGAAATGAACATTTTTGACGGTGCTAGGTCCCAAATGCTTACATTTGAAGTGTCAAAATGTGAAATCAGTAGTTTTCTTCAATAAATATTTATGGATTCAGCAAGTTACATCCATATTTAACACAAACACTTGTTTTAAGAGAAATAAAATAAAACAGAATTAATTTAAAACCTACTAAAAGCTGCTAACATAATGCAATTGCTTTAAATATTCGCGCTACAAATTGAGATATTTCATAATTGTAGAACACAAATTTCACCAATGCAAAATGTGTCTTCTGATATTAACTATGATATCACATTCTTGTCTTTCTTCATAAATGACGTGTGAGAGATTATATAAAATTTACCTTTTGAATGTCTTTTTGTTTTTATGTGTAAACTGAAATGGAACATATTGATGCGTATGATCAGATTATTGTGATTAAGAAATTTGATTTCGAGTGTATTATTTGCATTTATTCATTTAAACTCTGTTATTTTATTAGGGCTAAGAAGAAATTTCTTATTCGCAAGAAATAGTTATACTTGGCACAAAGAAAAATTTAAATTTTTATACGGTTGCCGGGTGCTATAAGTTATATTTAGAAATCATTTATGCATGCTCTAACAAGGAAAACAACGAAAATTTCATGTTTATACATCCAGAACTTACCGAGTTATGATACTTTTAATCTTATAAATTTTCAGTGTTTTTCATCATTAAAAACACATAAAAATCTGGTATAAAATAACTTTCAAATTAAACTTTAGCCGTCCGCGTATGGATCCCGCTATTTTATGCAGGTTTAGACGTTCATCTGCTACTACAGTTCACATGAAAATTGCAAACAAAGGGTTGCCACACGCGAGTATTTTTTTAGCTGTTCGTCTACCAGTATTTCCAAATAATAATATTCATGGTAAATTTCTACTAGATTCTACTAGAAATTTATCATTAAGATTATTGTTTGGAAATAGTGGTGTGCATGATAATAAAAGAAATAGTCAGACAGACGACTAGTATAAACTATTATACACGCTAAGAACGCGTCAGCCGTATTATGTATAATTTGAAAAGACAAAACCTATTAACATTCTTGCATTATATTAAAATTTTTGATAAATATGTGAACATATTATGTAAAAAAATGTCCCTATTTCAGGACCGTAAAGCCAAACAACAATAAAATCTGTGATGTCAAATTAAAACTTCTCTAGATAATTTTATTCTACTACGGTGCTCTGGAGTCTACAACAATACATTGTTTGGAAATACACATACAAACTCTTTCTTTTATTACCAAAAAAATTTGGATTCTAATAATCTCTACATATTTTTAAATTTATTAAGCTGTCAAATTTCTCCCCCTCCCTTTTTTTTAAATCTAAAAACAAGTAAAATATAAAAATACTACATGCAAAGCAATTTGTATATTACAAAATATTTTCTATTAGAATAGAGTTTTTAATTATTTTATCACATGGATAAAAGAAAAATTAAATTAAGTAAAAACGAAAAAAAAGTATTATTTATAATTTTATTTATAATAGTAATAACAATATTACTATATAACACTATTATGATAACTAAAAATATGCGTGTAGATATGGATTGAAATGTACACACATAGAAAATTTTGTGTAATGTTCTTAATTCTATGATGTTCCAAAAAATATTTAAAAAAATACTTTTAGAAAAGTTTTGAGGACTTGGTGTAATCTTGATAGAAATTTCAACTTGTAGATTCTTAATCACATGTTTGGCTTTTTCACGAGTTTTCTTAATTCTACATTAAGTTCGACCACGTTGTGTAACACATAAAAGATTTAATTCTTTGATCTGCATAGATCTTTTTTTTTAAATGGATTCATCATAATTTTACAAGTGTGCTAGTAAAATTATGTGTATTAATTGCCGAAACGTCAGTGAAGGCTTACTGTTGAGACCCGAAAAGTTTTTGGTTTCTGTCTGTTTGTTTGTTTGTTTGTCTGTCTGTCTGTCTGTTCCGCGATAACTGCCGTAAAAATGATCAGATTACGTTGATTTTTGGTAGGTATGTTGGTGAGGTACCCGGAATTAGCTGTATAGTTTTTAGTTACATTTGGCTCATTCGTTCGAAAAATATAGAACATTTCTTTTTAGGTCATAATGTTTTCCTATGGGACTGCAGACGATTTTCAAATTTCATTTTTAACTGAAATGGAAATCGCATATTTGAATAATGGATTTCAACGTAAAATTATGGATGTTGATTTTCGATATGGAGGTTTTAAATATATCCAATATTTTTGAAAAATTGCCGATACATTTATTAGAATTGAGATATTAATTGTTTAAATTATTGGAAATTTTTTTTGCATCTGTTCCGGAAATATAAAACTTTTATTTTCCTATTTTTCACAAATTTTAAAATACATTTCTTTTTACTTTGCTATTTAATTTATCAGTTGCCTAGCAACGATATTTCAAAGAAGATAAAAATAATAAAATTGAAGTAACTTGCACTATTTCGTTCCAATAATTTATTAGCAAAATAAATTATTTTTATATTATATTGACATAAATGAAGACTTTATTTTAATACAATTTTTTCTTTTAGTCTAAAATGTTGCATGAATAAGAAATTCATAAGAATTTCAAAATATCATTGTATAAACCGTTTTAATTGAACGTTTCTAATTTCTGAAACCTCCGAAGAATTTTATATACCTATAAATATGTATGCAATAGAAAAAAATTAAATTGCGGATTGTAAGATGCTAAATAATATGAAAAGTGAGATTAAAAAATAGTGACTTGAGCTGACGTTGAGGCTCCTGATCTGCAGATTTACTAGTTATTTAATAATTCCTCATATTTTTATCAGTGGTTTACAGCAGATGCTTATTCAAAATACCAGCTGCGTGAAATAAATCTATAGCCTACTTATTGCCAAAACGTCAGTGAAGGCTTACTGTTGAGACCCGAAAAGTTTTTGGTTTCCGTTTGTTTGTCTGTTTGTCTGTCTGTTCCGCGATAACTGCCGTAAAAATGATCCGATTAGGTTGATTTTTGGTAGGTGTGTTGGTGAGGTACCCGGAATTAGCTGTATAGTTTTAAGTTACATTTGGTTCATTCGTTCGAAAAATATAGAACATTTCTTTTTAGGTCATAATACTTTCCTATGGGACTGTAGACGATTTTCAAATTTCATTTTTAACTGAAATGGAAATCGCATATTTGAATAATGGATTTCAACGTAAAATTATGGATGTTGATTTTCGATATGGAGGTTTTAAATATATCCAATAATTTTGAAAAATTGCCGATACATTTATTAGAATTGAGATATTAATTGTTTAAATGATTGGGCATTTTTTTGCATCTGTTCCGGAAATATAAAACTTTTATTTTCATGTTTTTTACAAATTTTAAAATGCATTTATTTTTACTTTGCTCTTTAATTTATCAGTTGCCTAGCAACGATATTTCAAAGAAGATAAAAATAATAAAAGTAACTCGCACTATTTTGTTCCAATAATTTATTAGCAAAATAAATTATTTTTGTATTCTATTGACATAAATGAAGGATTTATTTTAATACAAGTTTTTTTTTTTTTTTAATCTAAAAAGTTGCATGAATAAGCAGTTCATAAGAATTTCAGAATATCATTGCATAAACCGTGTTTAATTTAACGTTTCTAATTTCTGAAACCTCCAAAGAATTGTATATGCCTATAAATATGTATGCAATAGAAAAAAATTAAATTGCGGATTGTAAGATGCTAAATAATATGAAAAGTGAGATTAAAAAACAGTGACTTGAGCTGACGTTGAGGCTCCTGATCTGCAGATTTACTAGTTGCCGAAACGTCAGTGAAGGCTTACTGTTGAGACCCGAAAAGTTTTTGGTTTCCGTCTGTTTGTCTGTCTGTTCCGCGATAACTGCCGTAAAAATGATCCGATTAGGTTGATTTTTGGTAGGTGTGTTGGTGAGGTACCCGGAATTAGCTGTATAGTTTTAAGTTACATTTGGTTCATTCGTTCGAAAAATATAGAACATTTCTTTTTAGGTCATAATACTTTCCTATGGGACTGTAGACGATTTTCAAATTTCATTTTTAACTGAAATGGAAATCGCATATTTGAATAATGGATTTCAACGTAAAATTATGGATGTTGATTTTCGATATGGAGGTTTTAAATATATCCAATAATTTTGAAAAATTGCCGATACATTTATTAGAATTGAGATATTAATTGTTTAAATGATTGGGCATTTTTTTGCATCTGTTCCGGAAATATAAAACTTTTATTTTCATGTTTTTTACAAATTTTAAAATGCATTTATTTTTACTTTGCTCTTTAATTTATCAGTTGCCTAGCAACGATATTTCAAAGAAGATAAAAATAATAAAAGTAACTCGCACTATTTTGTTCCAATAATTTATTAGCAAAATAAATTATTTTTGTATTCTATTGACATAAATGAAGGATTTATTTTAATACAAGTTTTTTTTTTTTTTTTAATCTAAAAAGTTGCATGAATAAGCAGTTCATAAGAATTTCAGAATATCATTGCATAAACCGTGTTTAATTTAACGTTTCTGATTTCTGAAACCTCCAAAGAATTGTATATGCCTATAAATATGTATGCAATAGAAAAAAATTAAATTGCGGATTGTAAGATGCTAAATAATATGAAAAGTGAGATTAAAAAACAGTGACTTGAGCTGACGTTGAGGCTCCTGATCTGCAGATTTACTAGTTGCCGAAACGTCAGTGAAGGCTTACTGTTGAGACCCGAAAAGTTTTTGGTTTCCGTCTGTTTGTCTGTCTGTTCCGCGATAACTGCCGTAAAAATGATCCGATTAGGTTGATTTTTGGTAGGCGTGTTGGTGAGGTACCCGGAATTAGCTGTATAGTTTTAAGTTACATTTGGTTCATTCGTTCGAAAAATATAGAACATTTCTTTTTAGGTCATAATACTTTCCTATGGGACTGTAGACGATTTTCAAATTTCATTTTTAACTGAAATGGAAATCGCATATTTGAATAATGGATTTCAACGTAAAATTATGGATGTTGATTTTCGATATGGAGGTTTTAAATATATCCAATAATTTTGAAAAATTGCCGATACATTTATTAGAATTGAGATATTAATTGTTTAAATGATTGGGCATTTTTTTGCATCTGTTCCGGAAATATAAAACTTTTATTTTCATGTTTTTTTACAAATTTTAAAATGCATTTCTTTTTACTTTGCTCTTTAATTTATCAGTTGCCTAGCAACAATATTTCAAAGAAGATAAAAATAATAAAAGTAACTCGCACTATTTTGTTCCAATAATTTATTAGCAAAATAAATTATTTTTGTATTCTATTGACATAAATGAAAGAGTTTATTTTAATACAAGTTTTTTTTTAATCTAAAAAGTTGCATGAATAAGAAGTTCATAAGAATTTCAGAATATCGTTGCATAAACCGTGTTTAATTTAATTTTTCTAATTTCTGAAACCTCCGAAGAATTGTATATGCCTATAAATATGTATGCAATATAAAAAAAATTAAATTGCGGATTGTAAGATGCTAAATAATATGAAAAGTGAGATTAAAAAACAGTCACTTGAGCTGACGTTGAGGCTCCTGATCTGCAGATTTACTAGTTTTAACGAAAGCTTACGTCATTATGTCTGACTTATTGCCGAAACGTCAGTTGAGGCTCGCTGTGGAGACACGAAAAGTTTTTGGTTTCTGTCTGTCTGTCTGTCTGTTCCGCGATAACTGCCGCAAAAATGATCCGATTAGGTTGATTTTTGGTAGGTATGTTAGTGAGGTACCCGGAATTAGCTGTATAGTTTTTAGTTACATTTGGTTCATTCGTTCGGAAAATATAGAACATTTCTTTTTAGGTCATAATGCTTTCCTATGGGAATTCAGACGATTTTGAAATTTTTCATTTGTTGAAAATAAAATGGGGCATTTGATTCATGTATTTAAACGGTAAGTTATAAAGGCTAAAATTTATCAAGTTAGGTCTTAAATTATTCAAATTAATTTGAAATTTTGTTAATGAATTTGTCAGATTTTTTAAATTACGTGTATAATTTTTGGTGCAATTTTATACATTTGTTCTAATAATATAATACATTTTATTTTATCATTTTTTGCAAATTTTAAAATGCATTTATTTTTATTTCCCTCTTTAATTTAACCGTAACCTAGCAACTATATTTCAAATAATATCAAAATAATAAAATTCAAATAACTCAAACTACTTTGCTGCAATATTTTATTCGCAAAATAAAATATTTTCTGTTTATTTTTGTATTTTATTGAAATAAATGATCATTTATTCTTATATAAGTTACCTTTTAACTACGGTAGAATGATTTCCGAAACATTTTTACATGAGATATTATTCATTTTCTAGAAGAGATGGGGATTTTTCGTGGTTGAAAATTAGTATTATTTAAAAAATAGGATAAAATCTCTCGGACAACGAGATGGTTAATCTAAAGAAATTAGCGTAGTAAAACGCATCCAATAAAACGAAATCCAATATATACTATAATCATTCCCACAATCAGTAGGAAATCACGAATATAAATTTAACAAGATTACGAGGGGTTCAGGGGATAGAGGCCCCCTAAAGAAATGTACTCTTTATCCAAGACATTTCAGGAAAAAAAAGTTCATAAGAATTTCAGAATTTCATTGCATAAACCGTGTTTAATTTAACGGTTCTAATTTTTGAAAACCTTCGAAGTGTTTTATATGTCTATAAATACTATGGATATAATATAAAAAAATAAATTGCGGATTATAAGATGCTAAATATGAAAAGTGATATTAAAAAACAATGATTTTCAGAGCTGACGTTGAGGCTCCTGATCTGCAGATTTGCTAGTTAGAAAAATTATCGCCTATTAATAAATAATAAAATAACTTAATTTACTTTCATTAGTTTTTTTCTCCAAAATTTTTATAAAAATTTAAAAAAAGGGGTGGTATCGAAAAGTTATTTTTTCCAGCAATTCCTAATTATTTAAGGACTATTTTGAGAGGGGAAAGAATATCTCTTGGCCATTTCTAATTAAAAAAATTATTTAGATAAACAAAGATAAAATTTCATTTAAATTAAAAACTTATCAATCCAAACTCATGCAAGAGTCGACCAAGCCAATATTGAACAAAATTATATGCACTTTATTATTCTTACTCAATCATACTGATTGGCAAATATATCATATATGTTGAAAATTTTGCAACTGAGCATTGGCATCATCCAACATTGGCAATTTAAACGAAAAAGGTTCTGAAATTCCAGGACAGGGCACTTTTTCACTCAGTTCGAAAATTTTTAGCTTGTATAAAATAATGTACATCTGAAGCCTATTATTAGCAAATAGAACCACAATGTAAACGTTATTCTCTTTTAGCACGAGTCTAGCAGTATTTTAAAACATTTGTAACATTGCTTCTAGAATTGGTCAGTTGTAATCATCATTTGCTCAGGTGCAAACGAAGTCGTAACATCTTTCATTCTTTCGTTTTCATAGCAACTCTAGGATAGGAAGAAGCGAAAGCAAGTATGTTGTGGCTATCACAAAAATTTATTCTATATCATACTAATACATTAATTTAAATAGCCCGATTACACATCCACAATTAGGAATATAAAGCATAGTATATTTCTTTGAATTTAACACGGAATTACAGTGATCTATGAATTTAAAAAAAAAAACCCGGAACAACAGTATTCTTTTTGGGTATTGAATTTTAAGTTTAGATAAACAAATTTTAATTATTAACCTAAAATGTAAAATTTGATGCATTTCTACCTAATAGGAATGGGAATATAACTATAATGTTCATCGCTAAAAGCAAAGCACAACAGGATAACCTCTTAAATGATAAAAGCCAATATCGAATCAATATAGGTTTTCATAAGCATTTTACATATTAAATTTGGTGAAATTCCATCACATACATGGCGAATCATAGCTATCAGAGAAATCATTAAATAGACAGCACAACAGCACCACCTATTAGAGGACCAACATCAATGTATGTCAATGTCTAAATGAATGTGGTGAAATTCCATCACATAGATGCTGCGATATAGCTATCACAGAAATCGTGAAAATCACAGTATAGCAGTGCTACCTGTTGGATGATATACGAGAATACCAAGACTGTCTAGCCTGGCGCTCGCGGAAGACCAGTAATTTTTCTACAGAAATCTTCGCCTCTTCATAATAATCTCCAAAATTGTTTGTTTAAATAAGTCGGAGATTTCTGTAAGGAATTATACTGGTATTTCGCGAACGCAATGTTAGATATCCCTGATAAACACCAAAACCTAATCAGTAGCAAAATGAAGATGAACTTATAAATATTTTATATTTCTTTTATTTATTTTTATTTTATTAATTAATTAATTAATTTTATTTATTGGAGATACTGAAATTCTGGAAGATAACAAAAAATCAGAAAAATGCTGTCTAAGCATTCTGTATCTAATCAACTATAAGAATTAAAAAAAAATATCAGAACGATTCTACTAATATAAAAAAATCCCTGAAGGCTCGGCCTACAGGCACAGGTACA
Organism: Maratus michaelseni; assembly: GCA_963931845.1. Taxonomy (NCBI): domain Eukaryota; kingdom Metazoa; phylum Arthropoda; class Arachnida; order Araneae; family Salticidae; genus Maratus; species Maratus michaelseni. The sequence goes on from OZ007587.1 coordinate 30,713,490, forward strand.
TTTCGAAGATGCAGACCGTGGGGCGCCTGTTTGTTGGGAATTGCGGAAGAAATGACCTTTTTGCCATGATGCGATAGTTGGTACCGTTCACTTCGAAACCTAACTTATTTGTAGTCGGAGCCAGCAGGCATTGTTTTTCGTTTTTATTTTATTTTATTTATTTATTTATTTTTTTCTATAAGGATTGGTCCTATAAAAAACTTGTCACTATAAAAGTTTTAGATAATATTAAGAGGATTCATAATAAATTTAAGCGGATTTGATATCTTGTGAATGGACGAAGTTATGAAATTTTTTCTTCTAAAACTTTCCCCCTCCTTGGGGCCATTTTTAATGACATCAAAAATCTGTCAAACATAAATTTTTGACCATTTTCCTAGAAGTAATAATAACTTTAAACGGATTCGATACGTATCATAATTAAGAAATTATGTTTTTTTTTTCTGTTTTCACAAAAAGTTCTCCTATTTACCCCCCCCCCCCCTTTTTTTTCGATTTCGCCCATTAACTAACTTGACCGAGATTTTATGCCGCTTGATTTTATGTATTAGTTTGGAAGAGATTTATGCAGAATTTTTCTAGTTATCGTGACCATAAAAAACATAAAAAAGTGGCATAGATAGATAGACAGATAGTTATATATATATATATATATATATAAAGATATAAAGTTTTGAACTGGGGGTAGTTTTCGGTTCTGGGAGTCATAATCGGTGTAGATCTGCAAAAATTTTTCAAAAATTCCAACTTAGGGGAGAATGTAATAGGTAGTATTTTTTACGAAATCTACCTAAAATTTATAAAAGGGAAATAAATGTGATACATTGTATTAGGATACAAAAGTTAAATTTTGGTGCTGACATCTAGTGGATTCCCGTGAGAAAATTAAAAAAACTTACACTATTATATCGTTTATTTTATTTTTGCATATTTGCATGTACGAACAACATATCAGTTTTTACGTTTGCTTTTGAGATTTTAAATATTGAAATACAATGAATAAAACATGTTTCAGTAGTTAAATCGAAAGAAAGCACCTGAATAATAAAAAAAAATTGCAATTTAACAAATTACAACAACCATTGGGAAAAAGTTCGAAAGCTTAGTTAAAAAAAAATTATTAAAAATATGAATTATTCAAAAATATTCATCGAAACCATCTACAAATAAACGCATTTTCCATTTTTACAATTGAAGAGATCCCGGCATTCTCTGTCCTCACAAAAATATTCATTTGAACCATCGCCGCAGTTACTGAAACGCATTTTCCGTTACTATACCTTATCCTTAATATATACCTTAATATTTTGTCGAGTCCTTCCTACAATAATTTTAACTCTTGTTTAAATTGATGTCTGAGCTAAAGGTATTTTGAGGAAATTAAAGTTGAAGACCACATTTTTTGCTTTATAATACGATTTCTCATCCGACGTCAAATTTTGAATTCGGCTTTTTTTTATATCTGATAATTTGCAACTATCCTTTTAGTAACTTTAACATTTTTGTAAAGATTTCCAACCTATTCAAAGAAAAATTCTTCTAAAGTTACAGAATTTCGTTAAAAGCGATTAAAAAATAAAGTGACGACGCCAAGAGGTCCATTCTCGACGGAAAACAACAACCATTTTCCCAATGGTTAAAAATATATTACACTCATTTAATCTATCAGCGGTTCCCAACCTTTTTTCTCCCACGTACCCCTTGCTTAGACTTTTCATTTTTGCGTACCCCTTCTCACATAAATCGATCATAAATATTTTTGTTTTTTTCGTTAGTAATGTTCTTATGCTAGTTACCAATGTTAGATGCAGTTCTCGTTAGAATTATTATTTTTAACCCCTTATCCATTTTTATCACAATATCAAAATACAGTCACTCAAAACAATAAATATTAGCTAAAGATTTCAAATTAAGCACTCACAAAGAGGGAATGAGGCTACTCCAATTGATACACGTTAATCAGTTTATTAATGTTGCCCAGTCAAGCACTAAAATGCCTGCTTACAAATACAATGGAATTTCCATTTAACGAAGTCTCATCGTTATACTTAAAAACTTCGTTATGAAGAAAATTCGTTAAATAGAAATTAACTTAAATTCATGTAATTTTTTCTTGAGATATGACAAACAGGTATTGGATTCAGAAGCATTTGATTCAGTTTTAATTATGAAGCCATCTTTTACAAAACAGTTGTGTACGGTCGATGAAATCACGTCACATTCCCAAGCTTTGGCCCAAGCTTTCATCAGCTCTGATACACAGAATCTCAAACTAATGTTTTCACTACATCGGCTTTTTTCTGTCTTTTTCGATAATGTACTTCAAGATTTTTTATTATTCCGTAGACTAATGATTGAAATTTAGATGTATTGGCAGGAACAAAAATAACTTTGATGTTCTTCGATTTGTATTTTGAAGCACGTTATTTTGGATATACAAAGCAATTGTCTATCAGTAATGGAAGATCAGAATGCTACCTGTCTGATTCTAATAGATATTTTTTGTTTCAATGCATCTGACGCTATTGCGACACCTCATCTTCTATATCATTGAAGGTAAAAAGGGGATTTTGACTTCTCCCAACTGTCAGCGCTGGAGTCTCGGAGTGGGAGAATAGAGATAACAAGTGTTTTTCTTAGTGTGAAAAAAATTGTTTTATTTAGCACCAAGCAGAATGGAAATTATTTAAACGTGTTCATTTTCATACTATCGAATCCGCTGAAATAAATTTGCATATCCTTCGAACAGCAATCGCTCAATTTGAATTCTGTACACGTACAAAAGTGGAATAAACTTCGTTATATAGAATATATTTTTCGTAATGTGGAGATTAATTTACATGCTAATGGTGTTCAAAGTCAAAGTTCTGCAGAAAATTTCGTTAAGTAGAAAACTTCGTTAAATAGAGACTTCGTTAAAGGGAAGTTCCACTGTAGTTTTTAAATGAAGTCCCGATATGATTAATGTTTTATCTACATACTTACAAGAAAGAAAATAATATTAAAATGAAGCAGGTGGGGGGGGGGGGGGGTCACTTGCAAGTCATTATTAGGAGAGGGCGGATATAATGGCAACAAATGATCAACCAATTTTCAATCAAGTTTTGGCAATCAAGTTTTGGCATTTTCCTTCACTTTATGAGAAAGGCCTATTTTACTTTTACGCAAGTCTCTCTTTGTAAACAAAAAGTTTAAAGTTTTGTTTATTTGTTTTCATTTTAACTCATTTTGCGTTTTCCGCCATTACTAATGCAACTTTCACGTACTCCCAATTAGACTATCACGTACCCCCAGGGGTACGCCTACCCCAGGTTGGGAACCGCTGCAGTAATCTAGAGAATAAATTTAATACAGTAATCTAAGAAAATAATACAGAATCTAGAAGACAGAATCTAGAAGACAGAGTCTAGTAACAGAATCTACAGAGTTTAATACAGAATCTAGAGAATAAATTTAAAGTATTTAAATGTTTTACAAAGATCAGAACAATGCTGTCTAAACATTCTTTATCTAAACAACTAATAATTAAAAACTATCAAGATTATCCTCTTATATGAAAAGTTACAAATTATAAGGGAAATAAATGTTAGTATTGATATACAAAGCCTGAATTTTGGTGGTGACATCTAGTGGAATTTAGTGAGAAAATCAAATAGTATTTAAATTTTTATATCATTTTGTATTTTAATTTTTGCATATTTGGGTGTACGAACAACATATCTGTTTTTCACGTTTGCTTTTGATGTTAAATATTGAAATACAATGAATGTAACATGTTTTAGTAGTTAAATAGAAAGAAATCACCGGGATAAAAGAAAAATATACTACACTCATTTAAGCTGGAGAATAAATGTAAAGGATTGTTTTACAAGATCAACGAGCATGAAAAATTAAAATTCGTTTATGGTTCAAAAGTAATATATTTTTTTAATTTGCTACATTAACAGGCTTTCGCCATATTTGATATAAGGGCATATGATGTGTTCGCTAAATTTTGATACATTTTACTCATGTAAAAAGTCAGAAATACAAAATAAAATAAGTAGAACATTTTTAATTAAACAAATAGTAATAACTGTATTATAATGCAGAATTTATAATATTAAAAGAGTAGATTTATGGGTCATTTTCAAATAAATTGCCTGTTTAATGTATCATTTTTTTATTTTTTATTTATTTATTTATTTATTTATTTATTTATTGAGAGTGAGTTATGACTATTTGTTCCTTGTTGAATTCATTGCGCTGTTTACTTGTTATTTGCGGTACAAATGGACTTGTAAATCTGCAGATCTGGAGCCTCAACGTTAGCTCTCCAATTCATTGTTTTTTAACACACCTTGCACAATTTCCTACAAATCGCAACTTAGACTTTTTACATTACATAAATATTTATAAGCATGTAAAATACTTCGAATGCTTCGAAAATTAGTATCGTTAAATTAAACACGGTGCTATGGAATGGTGTTCTGAAATCCTGATGAACTAGTTTTCACGGAAATTTTTTAAATCGAATTTCTCGCCTCTTCTACCTGACGATATTCAAGTAACTTTAAATGGATACTGAATGTGTCAGCGTCAACAACAAACGCACGATACGGAACTTAGCTGAATACAAGATCCACATAGCTTCGACAACTTAAAGCTAACTAAAAATGGCGCGAATTGTTTGTGAATATAAGTCCGTGTTTGTATACTTTTCTTAAAAGAAAAATACATAAGAAAATCATGAAAATGGTCTCACATTTTCAGAAAAAATTATTACTTTCTGTGAAAATTATTCTTCCGAAAGAAACACCATTTAACACCGATATAATAGAAATGTTTGAAGTAATGAATAGTTGAATATTATGATGAAGTTCACGTTTGTTAAAGACGATTTAGGAAAAGGTATTCACAAAATAATTTCAGTGGCAGAAATATATATTTTTTAAATACATTGAGAGTAATCCTAACATACCCTTGCTGTATAAAATCGGTTTAATTAAATAAAAAAAACTTTTAAACTGGTAAAATACCTTTCAATCCTCAAAACTAAAAAAAAAAACTAAAAAAATTAAAAATATAGAAAAATTAAACTTAAAAAAAAAAACTAAAAAAAAAAAATCATTAACTTTAAATAGGCATTAAGCTTTTTCCTGAAACAAGAAATGAAAAGATGGCAGTTCTTACATCTAAAAATGAAAGAAACTAAAAGAAGAAAATAATGATGTCAAATTCAATATTAACAAAACATTTTGCATGATTTTTTTAAAAAACAATTTTAATGTTTGCATTCTCCGTCAATTAATTAAAACAATTAATTAAAAAAATATATATTGTAACATTTTAAGCATGGTAGATGGCAGCACCAAGATGTTTTACTTAATTTTAAAATCAAATTCTATGAAATAAACAAAATAAAACAGAATTAATTAATTATTCAAAATAATTGGGAATAAGACTGAGTATAACATTTAAATATCCTCATATAAAATTAAAGGGGGAAAAAAGCATTTAAATGTACAAAAAATAGTCAAATTAATTTCTTAAAAACCTCTTTTTTTTTTTTTTTTTTTTTTTTTTTTTTTTTTAATATATATATATATAACGAAACATTTAAAAACATTTATACAAAAATTAAGCAAGACTTTCTTTCGAATTATTTTATTGATTAAAAATGTTCCCACTTTGGCTATCAAAACTTTCCCCAGTTTTTCACGCATGAAGCAAGAAGAAAGAAGAAAATAAATCCAAGCAAAAGAAAAGAACTTGTTTAAAGTCATTGATTTAAAAGAAATATAAGTCTATGTATAAAAAAGAACTGATAAGTGGTGATTCTTTAGTTATTTTATCTTCTTAATATTATGAACATGTAAAAATGACAAAATTTGGTTTTATAAATTTTACCATCGGAATAACTAGTTATTTTTATGTAAAACAGATGGCAGCACTAAAAAATACTTTTCAAATTAAATTTCCTATCTCGCTCAAACGCACAATTTCATAACAGCGTTGAGCAGATTAAAAAATAGAAAATAAAATAACGATTCTTTAATACCGGTGTACAGATAAACAAATGTAACGTAAAAAAACACCCATGCTTTTTAAAATACAAGCAGGTATGAAACAAGACAGCAAAAGAATGTTTTAAGTTGTGTTTAATTAATATTCTCAGTAATACACTGCAAAAAATAACTGTTGATTTTACAGTATAAAACTGGCACCCCAGCTGCCAGTATTATACCGTAAAATTAACAGTATTACTGCTTGCGCGGCAGCGTATTACTGCTTATTTTACTATTTAATACTGTTAATTTTACGGTATAATACTGGCAGCTGGGGTGCCAGTTTTATACTGTAAAATCAACAGTTATTTTTTGCAGTGCATGTAATGAAAATTCAGAAAACTGAATTTTAACGTTTTGTTTATTTTATATTTAATTCAAACTGCAAATAGTTTATTTAATACACGCAATTAGCATATCTCCTCCCCCCCCCCTTTCAAATTTTCGAATAAGATTCAGTCAATTTTTCAAATATTAGTAAAACTTTTTTATAACAAATTTTAATTTTAATATAAATAAATATTGATTATTCCTTTAGATTGTAATATTCGTGCTCAGGTAAAAGAAGGGGGGGGGAGGGAAGGAGAGAGGAATAAATTAGCTTTGTTTTACAAGCCGTTCCGCTGTCTCAAAAGTTAAATTACTTGTATAAATTGTATTAATGCTATTCGATCTGAAATATATATCGAGAAAAAGCCAAAAACATAATTGAAAATCTCATTAGACCTCGCTGCATAATTTTAATGGTTTTGTGCAATAAATAATTTTTGCAGAGAAAATATGCTCCATTAAACAAACAAAAAAAAAAAAAAAAAAAAAAAAAAAAAAATGAAGTAACGACATGATTAATATACCTGATTAAAGAAAGCTGCTAAAATATTACATACGCATGTAAGAAGCTTTTACAAAACGATTTTAGTTACATTATTTACAGGTTTTATAGTCATATTTTGTTCTATTGCATAATACATAGTTTAGGCATTGGAATTGTACAGATTCCTGAAAATCAGAATGCTTAGAATACCTTATGCTAACATGACGAAAATAATCTAAAAGTCTGGATGACAATAAATATTAATTTAATATAAGTATTTCAAAAATTTAAATACATTTTAATTCCTAAATTTCTTCACCAAATAACTTGAAATTTGGCATCTGAAGCTAATATTTATCATAGAATTTCAATTTCATATCAAAATCAGCGTTGTTACCGAAAATGTGAAAGTTTCTGTTTTAATCTAAAGGTCCTCAAAAGCTTACCTGCTTACCTTATTCATAGAAGATACAATTCCTAGTTGGATTCATATGATAATTTTGACTATACAATTTGGTCGTCACATAGGGTTTTTTTTTTTTTCAACTATAACTACGTTGCCCAATTCCACTTAAATTTCGGATCAGTAAAAATTTTTTCTATAAAAACTTATCATAGCAAAATTTAATATAACTATTATGACTTGTTTGAGCACACTATTTGCGATGTTTATTTAAAGAATCAAGTATTAGTAATTTAATTGTAACTATTTATTTAAAGAATCATCTTATAACGGCGAAAGTGTCGTTGAACTTGTATAATTGGACACCCAAGCTTTTAAAAACAATTAACAATAGCAATTTCTTAACAAAACAAATAAGAAAATTGTAGGTTGTGGCTTTGGAAAAAGATGAAATCTGACTTCTAATTGACCAATTTCACTTGAACCAAAAGTGAAACTGTTTATCCAATAAACTAGCTGAAGTAGTACTGTAAAAGTCAAGGTAATTGGGCTAGACAAGACCTTCTTTTTGTATATTAAGCTTCAAAATATATTTTAATGGATAAGCCACGTGGATTTCAAATAATACTTTATTAAAAGTAAATCAAAGCTTTTAATGCTCCTCAAGAGAAATACTCCAGTTCCTCTTTAGAATAACGTTCTTCAACCAATCTAAAATAGTTACATCACTCTAACAGAGATGGCCTTGGCCACACTTGACTGCTGGACTGTCCTGGAACATCCGTGCACAAAACCCACTCGACCAGTGAAATCTTCACAATTTACAGGAATCAGCCAAGTGCAAAAATAATTATCATAAATTCGCAAAGTACAGTTATCACTTCATTTCGCCGGCTCCCCGCATACCAAGGACAATTAAAAAAGAGCGCAAATGAAAATATTCGCTCAGTTAAGCGCATGTTACAAAAACTAGACGCTTAGATGCTGAAGAAGAATTCATAGGCGTAGAGTTTTGAAAATTATTGTTAGGGCTCAACTCGAATATAACTCTTTTCCAAACAAATACGTGTACGTGTCAGGAATAGAGATCGATTACCAATTTAATTTGCTTTTTTAAATTCCCATTTAAAGAAATTAAACAGAATTGTATGTTTTAAAATAAATCATAATTTAAATAAAACCTTAAGATAATGTAATAATTCAAATGTAGAGTCCCATTTATAAAATGATATACTCGCTGTTATGAATCGATTATAATAAAATCGCAACGCGAAAGTTTACTTTAAATAACATAATTTTTCGGAATATGGTTATTTTCCTATTTTCGTTTTTTATATGGACTTTCGGCTACAAAAGATCAAACGTTTAGCAGTTTATTTGAATGAAAAAAAAATAGAGTTTAAAGGAGGAAAAATTTCTACTGTCATTTATCTCTGTAACAAACAAAAAAAAGGGAAAAATAGAAAATTAAAAAAAAAAAATCTAAAAAAAATGCCAAAAAAACACATTGAAAATTCCATAAAATATCAAACTATAAAACTAAAAACTTTTTTCATTGAGGGTAAAAAAGGAACAGTCCATTTTAGGAATTATTGGAAGGGCTCGAGCCCCACAAACCCATACAAGTCTACGCCTATAAAGAAACATTAGCAAGGACAGGAACTGCTCACGTTACAACCTTAGTTTTTATAATGAAATATTCCATTAAGGCGACATAAGATTGTTAATCGGAGAAAAATTCGATTTTTTGAAAAAAGAATTACATGAAGAAGCAATATTTTCTGTGACATAAAAAGAAAAACCCGCTCAAAGAAATCCCTATAATTATGGTCGTTATGACTAAAAATGTGTCACGTATTCTTTAAGCAAACAATGATTAAAAAATATTTTAAACGAAAAAATATTTATACATATATGTTACATTTTGTAACAATTGAAGAAATATATGCTATATAAAAATTTTATTTCCTTCGCATTTATTTCGCATTATTCCTTTAAATTAATCTAACTTCTGACATAGTCATTATTTCCTTAATTCTTAATAATACTTATTCCTATTTAATGTCCTTTTAAAAGTAACACCCCGTATATTAATAATTATCTTATTCCAAATCTTAATCTAAAACTTTAAGTTCATTCGTAACTTTTATCAACTCCCCAATCTATAAAATTCTGAGAGACGCTTGTGTCATTTCGAATGTTTTTAAAAGCCATTTTTTTAAAAAAATTATTCCATGCTTTGCTTCGCGCGCTGGGTATTTTTCACGTCAAAATCAATACGCATCTACGATGGGGATTTTTTCGTGTTAAATCTTCTCCCTCGCACCTCATTCGCTTAGCTTAAATTCGCCTCTCAATCATTGGATCGAGCGCTCGTTACGTCGTTGTCAGTAACACTACGCGCGGTTAACAAAACGCGCTAGCAAGCTTTTGGAGAGCAGATTTTTTGTCGTGTTTGGAAGTGCTGACCAAATGGTTATCTGGTATTGAAGTAACGTCGAATTTTCATAACAGCTCTTTAAGATCTGTTAAATGATGTAGTGAGCCATCGTCAAGCCTGAAGGCTATAAGTGTATACCGGATACTGTGGGAACTGTTACTTGCATCGCTCCTGTTCATTAATAAAAGATTTATCTGGAAATTGGCTGCTCCTTATTGAAGAAACTCTTGTGGTGTCTCATCATTGCCTAATCTCCTCGCTATGACTCTTGATATCGACTGCAAACATTCTACATCTTTAACAAACTGCCATTTTCTAGTGGAATATTACATCATCTTCGTAAAAATTTCACATATATAGCAAACTCCTCCTATTAATGCAGTCGTAAATTGAATTTTCATATCAGAAGCCGAGTAGTATAGATTGATTACAAGAAAAACACGAAGACAGTCAAATTATTTTTATTAAAACATAATACGATTCAGGGAAAATGCTCTCTTTAGATATCGATAAATTTAATAACTCTCTACAGAAGAACATGTCAATTCGAAGACAAGCAACCGTTTATTTTAACAACTCTTCGATGACAAAATTACACTGCTCTCTCTCTCTCTACGGCTAGCATCTCCTCGTCTCGTTTACCGTCGATTTTGCTGTGCTTGCGTATTTAAGTTAAATAGCGCAAAGTGACAAATCAAATCACATGATTTCCCTACTCCAATCATAATCGCTTTTAGAGAGGCTTATTAACAGTTCCGGTGTACTAATCTTGAAATAAATTTGCTTCCGGAGCGAGAAAAAGAGCTTCTAGAACCATCTAACAGCTTCGAACTCAGGCACAGGTCGTGTAAGCCAACAATACGCTTTGATTTCGAGAATGCTGCTAAAAATAGATTTCAGACGATGTTTTTAGCGTGCGCTACAAAAAAACAGAAAGGAAAAAGATAAAAAAGAAAACTACCCAGTTAAACTGCCGGCATTGAGCTCATAGGCTATTCACGCTAATTGTTTAATATATTCTTATTTCAAAGAATTTGAAAAAAGCTCTTCGAAAAATAAAGAAATCGACAATATATTAAGGGGGATCACCCTCCCGTTCCCCTCTTATATTTAACCAATGAACTCCCAAAACTAATCAGGGAAGCGCCTTATTACAATGAACATATATACAAAATTTGAAGCAAATCAGATAATTCTGCATGAAAAACCCATTTATCTAAATTAAGGGGGGATTAGCCCCCATATCCCCCTTTATACTTAACCAATGAACCCCCAAAACTAATCAGTAAAAAGCCTTACCACAATGAACCTATATACAAAATTTGAAGAAAATCGAATAATTCTGCATGAAAAACTCATTTATCTAAATTAAGGGGAGGATTAGACCCCCGTTACCCCCTTTATATTTAACCAATTAACCCCCATAACTAATGACGAAAGCACCTTATCGCAATGAACCTATATACAAAATTTGAAGAAAATCGGATAATTCTGCATGAAAAACCCATTTATCTAAATTAAGGGGCGAATTAGCCCCCCCCCCCTTCCCCCTTTACACTTAACCAATGAACCCCCAAAACTAATCAGGGAAGCGCCTTATCACAATGAGCTTATATACAAAATTTGTAGAAAATCGGATAATTCTGCATGAAAAACCCATTTATCTAAATTAAAGGGGGGTTAGCCCCCGTTCCCCCCCTTTACACTTGACCAATGAATACCCAAAACTAATCAGGGAAGCGCCTTATCACAATGAACCTATAAACAAAATTTGAAGCAAAACGATTATTTCTATCAAGATCGCGTTACGTACATTCGTACATACATACGTACATACAGTACCGGCGGTCACACTAGCTCTCAGGCTTTGATAGCCTGTGAGCTAAAAATGAATTTATTAATGCGGAATAAAAATTTGAATATTAAAACATTGAAATATTGTATAAAACATTTTGATAATTTAATAAAAGAATGATGTTAAATAGATAGGTTTTTTAGAACGGAATATTTTAGAAGTTATGACAGTTTAGCAATTAAGTAAATAATTTAGAGGGATTTGATATACACGGGAAATAATAGTGAATTTTAACAGGGATTTATATAATAAAAAGGTTTTATTTATGGAACTAGCCGCCACTGGCGACCAGTTTGGTCTCCCTTAAATGTATGTTAAGCATTGTAACACGTTACTTTTATTCATAACTATTTTTTTCCTTAATCCTTCGCCAAACTGGAAGATACTAATAGACAAATAAAAAATGTTTGCGATCATGGTAGCATTTCGCATATTTTTTGTTGCTATGTATTTCATCTTTCTTGACAAAAACCGTTTGCTTATCAGTTGCAATATGTTCGCTAATGCGGAGATTCTTAAACATATTAAGGAATTTTTCGTATTGCCAATTGGCGTATTTTAGTTAATACGATTTGATGCAATGAAGTCTATTTTGTGAAAGTCTTTAATGATATCCACATTTACGCTGAGCCATACTGTTGCTAATATTTTTTTTTGCTTCTGGCTAACTTTGGCTGTAGACTCGATTACGGAAGATTAGAAAATCTATCATCTAAAACGTCTTGAATAATGTGCCATAATCGGGCTGCATATTATTACACGTAATTTTCAAGTATGGTTTGGTGAAACATTGAACTTTTGGAAGCCAGTTTTGATAATCACATTTCGTTTAAACCATATTTGCTGTCAGCATTTTTGACCGTGGCGTACAATGTGATTAAAAATCACGAACTTCCTTCTGGTTGCCGATCTCTGTCCGACTTTGTTTTTCTCTGCTCCCCTTTCTTGATATAGTTCAGGAGTTTTCATATTTGCGTAATTCCCTAACTTCGGCATTTCTGCTTAATGTCTAACTGACTATTAAGATCAGTAACAGGTAAATACGCCACACAAACATTGGAGCCTATATTTCTAATTATAGCAACCCGTTTTTTCTCTGTATATTGTAACTCTATAGTTAATGTTATGTAGTAGAAATATAAAAGACAATTGGAGACGTTTTTATTGATATAGTAGATATATATATGTATATTATGTTCATAGGTATATAGTATGTGATTAGAATATATATTTCATATTCATTCCGGCGGATATAAAATACCGTCAATAAAACAACGATCGTAAATATCTAAGCTAAACGCCATCAATATGATTTTATGTGTTTTATAAATGTACACTAAGTTATTTTTTGTATTATTTTACTTTGATTTAATATTATTTACCATTTTTAATGATAGGTCCTTTTGAATACAGTTTCGCTGACGCACTGGATATCATTTTAGCGATATAATTATTTTCTGAATAAATTAACCTTTGTGTGTGTTTTATAATAAAATTTTGTGTTCTTTAATATAAAATAAACTATTTCATAATAAAATAAAAGAATCATGCTATTTTAGCAATCTCTAACAGGTACCTGAAAACGGGGTTTTCTCGCCAAAATGGCGCAAAACAAAAATCGTGCCAACCCCGGTGCGTCTGCGACAGCTTTTAGAATTTGAAATACATGCCGTTCACACTTTTAGTTTAAAATGGAAAATAGAAAAATAAGAAATAATATCATAAATCAAAACATTTGATTTCAAAATCAAAGTATCGTTTCTAATTTGCAAACGCGAAAAACAAAAGCTGGTATTGGCAATTTTAAAAATGCTATTGGAGAGATTTGCGCCCAAATAACAAAATTACTTAATAATATTATGTATTTCATAAATGTATATTAAATTACTGTCTTGCACGCGATTAGTCATTAACAATGGTAAATATGATTGGCGATTAACAATCATTTTCGGTGATATCTCTTCCTGCCACGTATAATACCTAAATACCAAATTAACAGATCATTTCAAATTTTGATTCATTAAATATTATTACATGAGTTGTATTTGTTTACATTCAACTTACGTCAAGAAAAGATTCGGAAGAAAGTTGAGTTGTATATGCACTTTATCAAACGGAATTATGGTAAACTTTAATTGTCTCACAGGTCCTGGTGCGAATTATTATTATTTTTTTTTTTTGACACCAGGCAGTGCTCCAAAAAATCATTCACGGAAAACTTACTTTACGAACGATTAGCTCCATGGTTTAATGGTTTAATATTTTAAATCTTCACGACGAATGAATCTTTTTTTTTTTTTTTGTTTATTTTCATGGATGGAGAATTTGAACTGCGAAGCTAATTTCAACTGAAGTTATTCCAGAATATATACATGATTGAACGCAAGTCATCTCTCAAATATTAATTTATTTTGAACGATCTTTCTAAAAATGTAACTTTTATTCAGTTTTATTCGAAAAATAATTTTGAATAAAAATGGCCGCCTGGCATATGAAAAAGTGATGCGGGCATCCCGGAACTGTTGATGACAGTCACATGACTTACGGTTTTATTATAGAGAATATAAGTAGTTAGCGCCATGTTTAGATTTAAGCAATTTGGAATAAATACATTGCATTGAAAATGCTGACATTGAAAATGCAACACCCAGAAGGAGTGGCCAGAAAGTAATGAAACTCGACAAACAGAGGTGACAAACAATAAGTGATCTTTATTTCGAAATGATATTCATAATACAGAGCGAGAACAGTGTCGGCTCAGTAGGATATAGGACACCGTGGATGGCGATACACGAAGCAACACGTCTAGGCACAGAGTCAATGAGAGTACGGATGGCGTTCTGAGGAACTGCTCTCCATTCCTTGTCAACCATTGCCACAGTTCGTCTTCTGCACGCGGCAGTGTCATGGTCTGCAAATGGCGTCCAATCACATTCCAAATGTGTTCGATTAGTGAGAGATCAGGAGAGTACGCTGGCCAGGGAAGCTTCTGTACACCTTGCTGTGCACGTTGGCTGATATGAGCAGTGTGCGTTCGGGCATTATCCAGCTGATAAAGGGCATTGGGCATGCCCTGAAGGTAGGGGAGTGCCACCGGCCACAGCACATCATCCACGTATCGTTGGGAAATCATAGTGCCCTGAATACGAACTAGCGGTGACCTGGAATCGTACGCATTTGCGCCCCAAACCATGATGCCACGTTGTCACGCGGTGCGGCGTTCGACATTTGCTGCCGGATTGGACCTGTCTACACGTCGACGTCACACTCGTACGCAGCGACTATCACTGGAGAAACAGAAGCGTGACTCATCTGAGAACACGACCCTGGGTCATTCCCTCGTCCATATCGCCCTAGACCGGAACCATTGCAGCTGTGGGGTCACTGGCAATCTTCTTAACGGACGCCATGAGTGCAAGCCACTAGCAACCAATCGACGGTAAATGGTTCTAGTCGATATGGGAACATCGAGTGTGTCTTGAACATGCTTCAGAGTGGAGGTAGAAGTGGCTTGTGGGTTCACCACCGCTTGTCGGCGGGTGCATCGATCCACGCGTGCTGACGTCCCTCTGGCTGCAACGGCACCCCTCAAACTTGCCACATTTCCACGTTCAACCATCTTAGCCACAGCACGCGATTGCTACGTCGTGTGATCCCGTTGACTAATTCAGAGTCGAACATCCGTGGATCTGAAGTTAACGAAGAATTCGAAATATCAACCGGAAGTTAGATTTGCCAACCTGGAGTTACTCAAGTGGAAGTTGAACGGGGAGTTGAAGGTTGGTAGTGAATCGACCGGTAAGGGGGTTAAGTGGAGGGTCGAACGTTTTAGGTCATTTCGCCATATATCAGTAGCAGTTTTAGGTAGGATCATGAGGAAATCTACTATGCAAATCTACTAAAATAATTGTTAAACACGTATTTTAGCGATTTTAGAAATTCACCCACTAAGGTGATTAAATGGGGGGGGGGAGGGGGTTGAAAGTTTTTGGTCATTTTGCCATATCTTATGAGCAGTTTTAGATAGTGCCATGAAATTCGGGATAACAAATCTACTAAAAAAATAGTTAAATACTTATTTCAGCGATTTTAGACATTCACTCACTAAGGATGTTAAATAGGGGGTCGAACGTTTTAGATAATTTCGACATATCTCAGTAGCACTTTTAGGAAGGAGAATGAAACTCAGGATAACAAGCATACTAAAAAAATAGTAAAACCCGTATTTGAACGATTTTAGAAATTCACCAAATGGATTAAACATCGGATATGAAGCCGATTATGGAAGAGTAGACGAATAAGACAACTATTACTGATTTTTGACTAGATATTTTGAGTAAGACATTTTTAAAAGGAAATTTTTTTTTAAATCATTCATAAAGCTGAGAGATTTCGTCTGATTGCGTCAAAATAACATAACTTTTTTGTGATTGTCGTTTTCAGAATTTTCGGACGCGAATGCGTTATTGTGATCGGCGTATTTTTAGGATATTACATTTTCACTTATGTTACCCGGAAGACCAAGGTTAACTCAGGCGAAGCCGGATGGTTCTGCTATATGAAAATTAATTTATTAGTTTCAATATGTAGATAAACAGAAAAAAATATATTTATCACATTTTTACAAGTTTTTATTTAAAATTCAAAATTTGTAAGTACTACAAGTTTGTCTCACTTCCGCTTTTATCCGATTTAGAACCTTTTTTTAAGTACCTACCCACCACCCTACATTGTAGTCGACACGTTGTCCATCCGCGCGTAGCCAGGACCGCCTACAAGGTTCTTATAAAAGCATTTTAAATTCTTAATTTAAAATAATTAATTTTAATTCGGTGCCAGTTTATTAAAAAAATAAAATAAACGGTGAGAGGTTTTCTATATATATAATCTTTATGTGTTATATTTTTAAATTACAACCAACTTTCTGTTTTTTTTTCATGGCAAATAAACATATTTTGTACAAGGAAATATTTCTAGTTTTATGTGGAACTAAATTGATTTTATTAAATAAAATTTATAGTACAACATACATTTATTTGACTTGAAAAAAAAATGGCAGTTATATTTTTAGAATTTAATCACTTTTTCGAATCACGAACATGAAATAGTTGCATAAAAAATGTTTAAATTAAAAAATATTTTAAAGTTTTATGCGAGCAAGCAATTTTTCTTATTATGGATAATATCGAAAACGGCTGAAACGATTTTCACGAAACTTGACTGCTATACTAAACTGAGCACGAGAAACTGACCTATAGTCCAGGCATTAGGGGGCTAAAAAAGGGTAAATAAAGGAAAGTTTTGATATTTGGTTTCTTTATGTTTTTGAGGTTACTGAACATGAATCTAATGTTTTCCAACAAAATTTTTCTCGGGAAATACGTTTTTTTTTAACAAAAAACCTGTAAAAAAAACAGACTTTTCTCAGTTTTTTCAAAATAACTCCAAAACTATGCATTGTGCGTGAAAGTATATATGAATTAAAGAGAATTAAATTCCCTACATTTTATGTATTGGAAGTTTTTTTCTCTGATTAATGGTTTAGCCGTGAGAGTGCGCAAAAATGGGTTTAAAAAACAAAAAACTGTAAAAAAAAAGGGAATTACGGTGCTGTACGTCGATAACATGAAACTAACCATTTTACGCAAACGTTAACCATTAACGATACTAACGATTATATGATTGACTATATTTTATGCATTTGAGGTAGAGGAAAGGTGCTGATTCGGCACCAGGAGAAGGTGGGAGCAGTGGTGCAGATCGGCCTCCTCTTATAAGACGAGGGCGTATTCCTCCTTCGGAGAGCTCGTACTCTAAGAGAAGGTAAAATTGGGAGGGGGTAAAGGACAAAAAACTTTAAAAACGGGGATTACGGCCCTGTACATCTTTGTAATATGAAAATTAACCATTTTAAGCAGACGTTGACTAAAAACCATGTGATTGACGACATTTTACAATGATGTTGTCTGGTAATAAATACGACGACTCATTATGAATAATTATTTAATTATAAATAATTATGTATTAGTAACAAACATTAGTAAACATATTTACATAAAGTAAAAAAGCAAAAATCATATTTTCGCATTCTTTTATTTGAAGGCCCCTGCTGTTCATCGACATCTACAACATAGAAAATAGACTTATGGAATTAATGGGGGGTGGTTATTAACTACCAATATTATAGAATAAATGTTTTCTTAATAGTAAATATTTCATACCTTGTGACATGGCTTGTTCCTCTTTCATTGGATCCACGGATTCAATGGGTGGGCAATCCATCTCCAGCTTAGTTTCAAGGTATAACTCGTCTTCCTTGTCTTGATTCATCACCGAGATGCTGTTGCAGTTCCCTTCGCAGTTGAGGCACATGTTGGAACAACAAAGACCTGTCTTCATGCACCCATAATTTTGTTGGCAGTTCTTTTTGCACTTACAGGATACAAGCTTCAACAAAGCAGGGGTTAGTACAGTAAATACATGCTCAAGGCTAATATTTGTTTTCTTCCATCCCTACTCTTCAGCATTTTTACAACTTCCATCCATTGCAGCCCTCGGTGATATACTCTTAAAGATTGCTGTCATGATGTAGCTTCAGATGGTGGTAAAGCAGCAATATTAGAACTGTTTTTAAAGGCTGACTTATTGTACGAAATATACCTTAGGTGGTTCAGCGAAAGCACATTCGTCCCAATTTAGCTGTACAGCGAGGAAAGGAAACGTTCCCCAGCAGCTGCAATCATCTACGGAGTAGCGTTCGAATCTTTGAATAGTTTAACAACATCAGAGACATCTGGATTCTTGACAAGAGTTTTGAGGAATCTTCAGTTTTCCTTGCATAAACGGTACAGACATTGTATCGCACTCGCTCATAGCATGTAGGAAGAGGATCTTTTCTGCAACCGTTGAATTCACAGCATAAATTGGAGAAAATGTTGCTGGAGAAACAGCGTCCTTCCCAGGTTTTAAAAATAAAATGTTTTCAACCCTGCAGAAACCTACCAAAATGACCAAGAGTTCCACATCCTCCCCAACTATAATCACCATCTTATTTGATGGAGCCGAGGACAAAGCAGTGTTTACAATCTAGGTGCGCGTCTTCTTATGCTTGTTTGCATGTAATATCTGCTGATGATTACTTGTCAATCATCATACATTTTAACCGAAAATTGTTTTTTGGGTAAGCAAGAAACTTTTCTTTGGAAATGGTAAGTATCATTGTACCGTTAAAAAATATGTCAGTTGAAGCATGTTTCTTTGCACGTCTCATATGCTCAGCAGTTTTTGTACCATCTTTGTAAATCATCAGGTTAGCCATCAAAGACAACTACTGCCTGCGGTTGGTATTTTGACTGTACATACTCAACATATTTGTCGCAGATTGTTGAAAAAGACTGATTTTTATACCAAACAACTTTGTGCAATACAAAACCACCATCAATGACGAATTGAACTCTGAAACTGAACACTTGTTAATTAGGGGGTTTGAATGCCTTGTAGGGAGTAGATTTGGTTCCTATTCTTAAGCCATTGTTGAATAGGGATAAGGAATATGGGCCTAGATCATATGTCAAAAATTCCTGACGGTCTTCATTCGAATGCTTTGCAACCGAAATTCGATAGAAAAAAGTTGTGGGATTAATAGGAACCAGCTCGTGGTCTACTAAATAATATATCATAATGAGTCGTCGTCTTTATTATCAGACAACTTCATTGTAAAATGTAGTCAATCACACAGATTTAGAATCATTAATAGTCAACGTTTGCTTAAAATAGATAATTTTCATATTACACAGACGTACAGGGCCGTAATTCCCGTTTTTTTTTACAGTTTTTGTCTTTTATAATCTCCTAATTTTACCGTCTCTTAGAGTACGAGCACTCCGGCAGAGGAGTACCCTCGACTCATGATAGAAGGTGGAACTGCTCTACTGCTTCCACCTTCCCCTAGCGCAGGATTCGCACTTCTACTCTACCTCAAATAAAAAGGTAGTTTCCTATATCTTCATTTTAAAATTTTAGCTAATGTTATTCGAAAACAGCAAGCTAAAATGCAAAGAACCCGATTACAAAAGAATAGTTAATACTGAGTTTGAATAAGAAATTCACAAAATTTGTGAGCTATAGCCAAGTTGGCACCATTTATGAAGATTTATTTTGGTCTTCACATTTGGCGATATTTTTACAAATGTCGTAAAGTTTGGCGAAAATTTGGCGCTAACGGATATGATATATCGTTTTATGCCCCTTTCCGTGGTCCCGACCCGACTCCTTTGATGGAGGAGGTGACCGTTAGCGGAACAGTGCGCGAGCGCTCCATGGTTTGCGTTCGTTGCGAGACGGGGACAGGAGAAGACCGGTCTGGGTTCTTCATCGTGGTCCGCCAGTGGAAGGGATTTCTGAAAGCCGAAGACACTGCGCCATAGCCCACATGAGCGACAGCTCAATGAGGACTGTGGGCCGTGGGTCTTCCCCTCGTAAGCGCAGGTTCTCTGCGACGCGAGGATCGGCCAATGCTCGGAGCCTCCTCCGTAGGTGGTGGAAAGATATCCCGTAAGACCGTTCCCAGAGACTGAGAGGGTCTCTGGCTCAGCGGTTGGAGCCAATGCCAGCCGGATCTCTCCAAAACTTGACCGAGGAATTGACGGAAGCAAGGATCGATCTCTGTAGAGCACGATGGTGGTGACTCTGTAGTGCGTCGAGCGTCGGGAGATACGGCGTGCAGCAACTATCTGCGACGCGTCGACGGCAGAGGTGAAATTAGCCGTCTAAGACGACCACCACGACATCCTCTGAAGCTGGAGAGTTGTGAGCCGACCTCAATGGTCACCGCAGGAAGTGCCAGAATCGAGGAGACGATCACCATCCGAAGGCGGCAATGGCAGGGCCGCCAGGGACGCGAACGTTCTCTTCGAGGAAGGGACTAGCCCGCTTTCTGCCATGTGATTACGAGGAACCGGGCCGGAGGCTGCCGACTAACGCGGCATCGATCAGCCGAAACTCGAGACATTGGTCCGAAACCCAGTCCGAGCACGTCTCTCGTGCAGCCAGGAATTTCCACATCTGGCGGGCGGATTAGTGGCACGTCTAATAAGTTTCGTTTTACTAATCTCGATCGGGCCCGTCTCTTTGGCGCGCTCAGAGGGAGTTTCCACGTCTTCTGGAGTCCGATAGCGGTTCTTTAGGATTCTTCCGTTTTTTGAGTGTAAATAATATGCGGATGATCTCGTAGTTTTGGAGTTGTCGCTGGGTTACCGGCTAGTTCCGCCTAGTCGGGTTCAACCTCGCGCCAGACTGCGTAGGGACGACCTATCCGAATCCCGTCTATGGGAAAGAACCGAATTTCCTCGTGGTTCTGGGTCGGAGAGAGGCCTCTTCTGCTCTTTTCAGTGCATAACATGTGAACCTCACGGCCGATGAGACCAGTAGTATAATCTTCCATGCATGTCTATGATCAGAAGCCGTGGGAAAGCAAGAGCCGTCGGAGTAACTCGACATATGACCGAGGGACCGTCTCCCCCTATGGGGTTTCGCGAACGAAGTCGTCGGGGGTTCTTCGGTGGTTCATCAGGTGTTTGTTCCACGCGGAAGTTTCCCCAGAGCTGGGTTACTGCCGCAACGACCTATGAGGTCGATACCTGGTAAAATGGTTTTAGGGTCCGCATTGGGGAGCGGCCCTTGGCCGATCGCAGCGCCGGGCGAGACAAAGCCCTGGTGCGTAATAAGCCCTTTAGAGGCTTGGGTGCGATGGTTGGAATCGTGCCGCAGGCTACCCCCGTGGACCCCTGGCGGCGCAGGATAGTTTTATATCTTTTTATGCGTATGATTAGGAAAATGATTACAACAATGAAAGATAATAATTTGCGAGAAATCGCGTTCAATAAAACTCATAAATTAATCGTTGTATAACGCAGAAAGCCCCTTCAAGAAAAAAATAGACTTTTCCCGGCGAATTGCGCAGCGCATCACGTGATCTAAAAGGAGACGTTTGATCAGTGGACACTTGAGCTTGGCCGAAAAGGAGTTCGTTATTCGAAGAGCGGTGATGTTAATAGAATGTGTGTGTGTTTTTGTTCTCCGAAAATGTAAAAAGTGATGTGTCAGTCTTATTTATCTGTGTGTAATCTGCCGTGTTGTGATGTTTTGCGTCAACAAGTAATAAACTATATGAAAATACCAGCAAAGTATGGTTCCTGGTGTTATTAAAGAAATGTTCTTTCCGCCTCGAGATACTAAAGGTATAAATATTCGACGGTATTGACACAAATTGGCTACCCAACTTCGGGCTAGAAATCTGCAGATAAAATGCAAAGTGCTTTATTTCGACAAACAAAATTCGCAGTGATATAGTTTTACATCAAGAAGGATCTTAGGATCTTATTTCAGTTTTGGAATATTTTCGTTTATCAGCAATTACAATCAAGAAAGTGGCGCAAGCGATCGTCGCCATTGCATCATATGATAAGTGATATGTGTTATTAATCTTTGTTTTAAAGTTCTAAAAATTGTTTCGTGTACGCCCAAGAAAATAATGCATTATGTGTGTTTACAGAGTTCTACAAATTGTGTAATTCATGTGTGTCTTGGTAAAAACGGATCCGTAATTTTTTTTTTATAAAAACAAAAGAATGCATTCTTAACTTAAGTTTGATTGATCTGAATATTATTCTTATTCTTATCATCATTGGGATTATTCTGAACTTTAGTTTGATTATTCTCAACTTCAGTTAGATTATTCAAAACATTATTTTAATTATTCTTAAAATTTTTTTGGTTCATTCTTACATTATTTTGTTATTTTATTATACAGGGGGCTTTTTTTTAAACTGACGCTATTCAGAGCCGCCTGTAGCTCGTTTTAATAACTGGATTGATACAAAATTTTGTGAAGGGACTAAGAAAACCATGGGAAAAAAGATTCCAACAAAAAAAATTAGTTCCAATCACCACCGATAGGGGGAAATGTGGCGCTGTGGTAATTTATGCAACTGATAATTAGCATAAAATACTGGCAATAAATGCAAATGCAAATTTTTACTTATGCAAGCGACAGTAGCGCATATAGTTTAAGTTATAAATGCATGCGAAAAACACCGAGAAACAATTTCAGCTCAGATTGAAAATGAATCTCACGTTACCGCAGCACGCGTTACTTGTAAAGTTCTATTATTGTAACCAGTGCAATGCACCAGCCGCTCTTCGTTTACTTAGAACACGCCATAAACTGCGCAAAGGACCTATATCCGTTAATGTATTGAAAGCAATGATTCTGAAATTCGAAGAAACAGGCTCGCTAGCAGTTCGGTCAGGCAGAGGACGTAAACCGGTGGCAGAAAAAGTGATAATGGATGTTTCAACTGCAATCAACGAAACGGAAAGTGTAAATGATGAATAAAACATGGCATTTTATCCAAATTATTAATTTTGTCTGTTTTTGATTTTTTTTCAATGTACAGCTCCACATTTCCCCCTATCGGCGGTGATTGGAACTAATTTCTTTTTTTGTTGGAATCTTTTTTTCGATGGTTTTCTTAGTCCATTCACAAAATTTTGTATCAATCCAGTTATTAGAACGAGCTACAGGCGGCTCTGAATAGCGCCAGTTAAAAAAAAAAACACCCTGTATATTTCCCCTCCCCCCCCCCCCCTCCCTTGATTGCTTATTGTGAATGTGTTGAAATAACAGTTTTTATTGATTCAGAAAAAAAAAAAAAAAAAAAAAAAAAAAAAAAGGTAAAACTGATAACAGTTTCAAGTAAAATTATTATATTATCAGTTTCAGGTCAAATTAATATAAAGTATTCGTAATTTTATCTCAGTTATCATAAAGATGTTTTATTATTGGTTTTAAAGGAATTGATTACTTTTTGTTTTGCTTTTTATTATTGATTTTAAAATAACTGAGTACAGTTTCGATATAAATGTTTGTTCTTATTTAATGCTGAACGTAAGTATTTAATTCTGAGTTCTTGATTTATTGAAAAAAGAAGCATTGGCTGTGAAATTTAAAAGTGAATGAGTAAGTTATGCAAGTTCTGTTGTTTTGATTTTATTAAGGTAGAAAGTTTGTTTGTAAGTTGTACTGAACAAAACTGATATTACGTTGTCTTAGTAATTTAAAAATAATATTGGTTGAAAGTTTAATTATTCTATTATGTGTTTATATCTCATTTAGAATATTATTTAAGTGACAACTATTCAGTTATGTTTTTTTTATCTCATTTGAAATATTGTTTTGAATGTGTCGCGTTATGAAATCCAGTTTATTTAAATCAAAAGAGATTTAATGTTTGTTCTATTTTGTAGTAAGAGTTCATATTATGGTTAAAGCTCACTGTTTTGTTTTATTAAAAGTTTATATGATTTGTAACGGCAAAGCTCACGTCTGGGGTACGGTTTAAACGAAATTTTTGGCATTTATAGGGTTTTCGGCTGGTTGTTTTGCTAAAATTAAAAATGTCTGAACTTAATAAAGCTCACAAAGAGGATTTGTTCCAGGTTGCGTTAGAAATGAATTTAGATGTGCAAACCAGTATGACCGTTGTCACATTGCGGGAAAAAATTAAATCCTCCCCCTCTTCGATGTTGATTTTGTTTAATTCATTAGTCAGGAATCAAATTGCAACTCGGGAAGAAGAACAACGTAGGCGGGAGTTAGAGGATAAATAAAGAGAAACACAGTTAGAACAGCATAAGCTGGAATTAGAAGAGAAGCGTAGGGCAGAAGAGATGGAGTTTAAAAAGCTTGAGATGAATTTTGAGCTTGAGAAACATAAGTTACAGGCTCAGAGCCAAAGTGCTTCTAGTAGAGTGGTAGGTGGTAATGCGACAGGGATAATATCTCACGCGGAAAGTAAGATAGATGTCCAACGGTTGTTGCCTGCATTGAGGCCAGAAACTGATGATGTAACTTTGTTTTTGGTGCTCCTGGAACGCCAGTTAATGCTCTCGAAGGTACCTGAGCATCTATAGGTATCATATTTACTCAGTGTTGTCCTATCTTCTATTTCTACGCTTATCGCTCGTGAATCGGAAGAAAACGCTTCAAATTTTTTGCACATTAAAGATTTACTTCTAAAAGGGCTTAAAATCAGTGGCGAAATTCAGACAGCTGTTCTTTGCTCATCGCAAGGTAAAAGAAATCTCTTGGCGAGATTATTATTTCGAACTTCAAGCTTATTTTGAAAACTGGTTTAAAGAGTTAACTGTAACGTCTTTTGAAGCGCTTCAGGATTTGATCATAGCTGATCAAATGAAAAGGTGCGTGCCTGTTGAATGCAAACAGCATATGTTAGATGATTGAGAAAATCTAAATTCGCCAGTCGACCTCGCCGAAAAAATAGATGCTTATGAAATTATAAGAAGTACGTTCCCTAAAAGAGATCCGGTTGTACCCCAAGTAAAAAAGAGTTTTCTCGTCGAGATAATAATTGGAAGCAGAGTAAGCCTCCAAAAGAAGACAGATCTCCTCCTAAGTTTGGTAATCGACGCTTAGAATCAGATATTGTTTGTTATGGATGTGGTAAACTGGGATTTATAAAGAAGAAATGCCCAGATTGTACCCCTTTGGTTTAAAAAGAAAATATACAAGCACATCGTCTTAAGTTGTATAGTTTAAATACTTCAACAATTTCAGCTCCAAATATGCCTATCACGATCTGCAATAAGAAAGTGTTAGTCTGTGCAGATACGGGAGTGAATCGTTCCATTGCGGGAGAACATATTTATTAGCTATTTTTAAAAACTGGTGTTGCACTGAAACCTCAAACTCATGATGTCACATTTGTTGACGGAATTACAATAGCCAAAGAAACTTTGTCTGCTACAGTTCCAGTAGAGATTGAAGGTCGAGTCTTCAAAACGGAGTTCATTGTATTACCAAATGCTAAGGGCAATAGAACGCTTTTAGGCATGGATTTTTTGCACAATGCTAACATGGTGTTAGATACTGCCAACAAAACGTGGTATTTCAGTAATAAAGCTCAGAAAAAGTTTCATTTTGTAGATGAATACGTTGAAGAAAATAATTCGTCAGCTGGTGCGGTAGAAGTCAGTCCATACGCCTTACGTGAAGATGAAGGAAAAAATTTAACTTCTGACGAAAGAGAAAAACTTAATAGTCTCCTAAAAAGGTATGAAAAATGTTTTCAACCAGGGGGAGAGACAACCCCGTATGTTGAGCATCGTATCAATACGCGTGATAGTGCTCCTATTGCTGTGCCACCTGATCGGATGACACCTGCTAAGAAAGAAATAGATAATCTTCTAGCTCAGGGAATCATAGAAGAATGTGAATCACCTTATGCTTCACCGGTGGTTCTCGTACCAAAGCCGGATGGTAGTATGAGGTTATGCATCGATTACAGAAAATTAAATGCAGTTACAGTGGCAGATAAATATCCATTACCTCGAATGGACGACCTTTTACATAAAGCCAAGCATACTTCTTATATGTCAACTTTAGATCATCGTTCAGGATATCACCAAGTCCGAGTCTACCCACCAGATCAAGATAAAACTGCATTTGTCTGTCCTTTCGGTACTTTTCGTTTTTTAAAGCTGCATTTTGGACTCAAGAGCGCTCCTGCTACGTTTCAGACAATGATAGATCAATTTAGAAGTGGTCTTAAGGATGTCCTTGCTTTGTCATACCTAGACGACATCATCGTTTTATCAGACACCTTTGAGAAACATCTCTCAGATCTTACGGCTGTGTTTGAGAGACTCATAGAACTTAAATTAGATACCAAGCGTGAAAAATGTCATTTCTCTTGCGAAAAGGTCAAGTACCTAGGGCACTGGATAACACCAAATGGTCTAGAAGTAGATCCAGACAAAGTATCGGCAATTAAAGCGATACCTCCTCCTCCTAAAAATGTGAAAGAGATCCAGTCTTTCTTACAGACCTGTTCTTGGTACAGAAGATTTATACCAAATTTTGCTGATATCTCAAGGCCCCTTAGCAATCTAATGAAAAAGAAAGTTATTTGGAAATGGGGAAACGAAGAGCAAACAGCCTTTGAAACTCTAAAACAGTGTCTCATAACACCTGCTGTGCTTCAGCAAGCTGATGGGACCAAACCATTTATTCTGCGTACTGACGCTACTAACTATGCTCTTGGCGCTGTTCTTCTACAGGGTGCTGACAAGGCCTCTAAACATCCCATAGAATACGCTAGCCGTCTTCTTACAAGTGCTGAAAGAAATTATTCCACTACGGAACGCGAGGCATTAGCGGTTGTCTGGGCCTTAGGAAAATTTCGTGGCTGTGTGGAAGGGCAAGAAGTAGTTGTGGCTACGGACCATCAACCTTTAAAATGGCTTCTGAGCCTTAAGTCACCATCTGGGAGATTAGCCCGTTGGGCCCTACAAGTACAATCGTTCTTATTAAAAATAGAATATGAACCTGGAAAATCTAATGTTGTGGCTGACATGCTATCGCGTCCTGTCTGTAGTCATCTGTCTGCTTTCTGTGAGACATGCAACTTTGTCAGCATAGACAGCCAATAAGAAGCCCAAAGGATATCAGAGAAGCTCAGTTGCAAGATGAAAATCTTAAAAATATTATAGATTGTTTTGAAGACGAACAGAAAAGTGAAGACTTCGCCAATTGGACTGATAGAGAATTCCTGATGAATAAAGGTGTACTTTACCGGTATGCTCCTGAATCAGACGCCGAGGAAGCGCAACTGGTCATTCCAGTACAAGAAAGACAAAACATTTTGAAACTTCATCATGACGACCCCTCAGCCGGACATTATGGTGAAGCAGGCACTTATCAAAGAATTGCTAAGAGATATTATTGGACAGGCATGAGAGCATACATTTCTGAATACGTGAAGAAGTGTCCAGAATGCGCTCGTTATAAATCAACAAATCAGACACCCGCTGGTTTATTGCGAACACCTGCTTATGCTCAGCGGTTTGAGACCCTCAGCATTGATCTCTTTGGACCATTGCCTCGTAGTAAAGATGGACACCGATGGATTTTTATAGTAGAAGATTGTGCCACTAAATGGGTAGAACTGTTTGCCTTAACAACTGCCACTGCACAAGAATGTGCGACTACGCTGATTGAAGAGATTTTCCTTCGTTATGGTATCCAAAGAAGACTCCTAAGTGATAACGGCCCTCAGTTCGTGAGCGCTGTTCTACAACAAGTTTGTTACATTCTTTGAATTGACCAATCATTGATACCTTTGTACCACCTTCAAGCCATCCCAGTCGAACAGAAAAAATAGAGACTTGAAACCTCGAATAGCTATCCTTGTTGGGGATGAAAACGATTCCTGGATTGATAAACTTCCTTTTATTAGATTTGCTATGAACTCTGCCAAATCTGATACAACAGGCCAAACTGTTGCCTATCTGCATTTTGGTCGAGAACTAAGAACAATCGATGATGTGGTGAACGATTTTAGGGCAGTTGTGGAAAATGACAATTTTGTTCCTGAAATAACTCCCTATCTTAAACGTCTTGCAGATGTTTCAAAGAGAGTGAAAGAGCGAGTTGAAATAAAACAAGATCAGCGTAAAAAATATTATGATAAAAATCGCAGAAGAGTTTATTTTACACCTGGTGAAAAAGTATGGGTTACCTTACACCCTGTGCGCAAGGCAAGTAACCAGAAAACAGCAAAATTTATGCCTAAGAGGGATGGGCCATATATAGTTTTGACTCAAAAATCCCTGCTGACATATGACATTGCCAGTCTAGACGATCCTACTCAGCAAATTGAGTCTTATCATGTTTCAGCCTTAACACCATTCCAAGAAACTGAAACTACTCCAGTTGCACATCTGAGAAAAAGAGGGTGACCCAGAAAACATCCTGTTTCCTCTCCGAGACGTATGTCGGAAACAGAGGGGAGAGGATGTAACGCAGAAAGCCCCTTCAAGAAAAAAAATAGACTTTTCCCGGCGAATTGCGCAGCGCATCACGTGATCTAAAAGGAGACGTTTGATCAGTTGACGAGTGAGCTTGGCCGAAAAGGAGTTCGTTATTCGAAGAGCGGTGATGTAAATAGAACGTGTGTGTTTTTTTGTTCTCCGAAAATGTAAAAAGTGCAGTGTCAGTCTTATTTATCTGTGTGTAATGTGCCGTGTTGTTATGTTTTGTGTGAACAAGTAATAAACTATATGAAAATACCAGCGAAGTATGGTTCCTGGTGTTATTAAAGAAATATTCTTCCCGCCCCGAGATACTAAAGGTATAAATATTCGACGGTATTGACACAGTTGGATTTTTGTAATGTGCTATCTTGTTTCAAAATGTCTGCCACCTTAGAATTTCAAACTGCTGTATCTCAGCCATTTTTTAAGATAGAGATAAAACAAAAAATGCTCCGGAATCCTTGTATCAAGGCCTAACACTTAAGCGAAAAATAAATTTGAATTTTTTAAGTTTTTTGTATATTTATTCTAGTTTTTAATCTTTAAGTGACCGCCATTTTGTTTCAAAATGGCGGACCAAGCTGGCCAACGAACTCGGTCGAGACATTGATGAGCTTAATACACGCAATTAGTTTCATTCAAATTGCTTAATAAATACGAGTGTTATCGTATGACGTAGCTCAGATATATATATATATATATATATATATATATATATATATATATAAATCAACATTTGAACGGAGGGTGGTTTTGAGGTGTGGGGATTATAATCGGTGAAAATACACCGAAATTTTCCGGAATTGCTTTCCTCCGAACGGCTGCAATAGGTAGCTTTATACTTTTTAGGTAGCTTTCAATACAAGAATGTATAAAGCTACCTATTGCAGCCGTTCGGAGGAAAGCAATTCAGGAAAATTTCGGTATATTTTCACCGATCATAACCTCCAGACCTCAAAACCACCCTCCGTTCAAATGTTGATTTATATATATATATATATATATATATTTATAAATCAATTCGGATGAAACTGATTGTGTGTATTAAGCTCACCAATGTCTAAACCGAATTCGTTGGCCAGCTTGGTCGGCCATCTTGTTTCAAAATGGCGGCCACTGAAAGATTTAAAACTAAAATAAGTATACCAAAAATTTAAAAATTCAAATTCATTTTTTGTTTAAGTGTTAGGCCTTTGTACAAGGATTCTGGAGCATTTTTAGTTTTATCTTAAAAAATGGCTGAGATTGAGAAATTTGAAATTCTAGGGTGACTGACATTTTGAAGCAAGACAACAGATGACAAAATACCAACGATTAATTTATGAGTTTTAGTGAACGCGATTTCTCGTAAATTATGATCTTTCATTGTTGTAATCATTTTCCCAGTCATACGTATAAAACTATACATTTATAAAACTATCCATTAGCGCCAAATTCTCGCCAAGCTTGGCGACACTTCGCGAAATATTACCAAATTTATCGACCAAAAATATTTTTTCATAAATGAAGCCAACTTTGATATAGTTGAATAATTTGGCAAATTTCTTATCCAAATTCAGTATTAACGAATCTTCTTTGCATTTTAGCTTGCTGTTTCGAGAAACATTAGCTAAAATTTTAAAACGAAGATATAGAAAAGTTACTTTTTCCTCCCGGTTCAAGCCGGAAGGACTTTTTGTATTGAAAGCTACCTAAAACAAGAAAGGGGTATCTTTACATGCAACGAAAAAATAGAAGATGCATAGGCGATATATCAGATAATAAAGACGGGTGTCCTTACTTAGAGTATCGGAGGTAGGTGTTAGTAGACTAAATTGATAGTTAGTTGATTTCTCTAATTAATTAAATCTATATTTGAATGCATTAATCCATTGTAACCATTTAATTCAAGGATAAGTTATTACAAACAGCAATTTTAAAATGTATGTTCCTTTTTTTTCAGGGATAGATTTTTAAAACGGAATTTTGAAAATATTTTTCGCTAAGTAATGCAAAAACGAAAAAAAAAAGTTTTTATAGACGATAGATAAGGTAAAGCAGGAAGAAAAACAACCTTAGAAAACTTGAGGTAGATCTTAATATACTAAATTAATATTTAAGAGAATTACAATTAATTAAATCTATATTTCAATTCATTAGTCTATTGCAATCATTTTATTTTAGGGATAGAGATATTATAGATATTACAAAACGCATTTTTAAAATATATGTCCCTCCGAAAAGCAAAAACAAAGAAGAAATATCTTTACAAACAAGAAAATTGAGACAGATTCAAAGAAGATAGATAAGTTGAAGATGAACGAAGAACAGCCTCAGAAAATTGGACGTATGTGTTAATAAACTAATTTAATAGCTAAGATAATTCTAGTTAATTAAATCCATATTTTATTTCATTAATCCGTTGTAACCATTTTATTTCAGGGTTAGGTATTATAAAACGAATTTTCAAAATGTTTGTTCCTCTGAAATGGAAAACAAAGAAGGAATATCTTTACATTCAAGAAAGAAAAAAAAAAACAGGAGCATAGACGATATATTAGGACTAGATGATTAGATAATAAAAAAAGACGGAAAAACTTAGAATATCGAGGGTATTGCGTTAATAAATAAATATAATAGTTAATAGAATTCCAACTAATTAAATCTGTATTTTATTTCATTATTTCATTGTAACCATTTTATTTTCGGGATAGATATTAAAAACGAGTTTTTAAAATATATATGTCCCTCCGAAATGGAAAAACGAAGAAGAAATGTCCTTACATACATGGAAAAAGAAAGACAGATCCACATAGACAATGCATAAGCTACAGAGACAGTATTAGAAATATCGGAGGTAGGTTTTATAGACTGAATTAATAGTTATTTGCATTCCAGTTATTTAAATTTATATTTCATTTCATAAATCCATCGTAACCATTTTGTTTAGGGATAGATATTACAAAACGAATTTTTTTAATTTATGTCCTGAAATGCATAAACAAAGAAGGAATATCTTTACATACAAGAAAAAAAAAGACAAGTGTATAGACGAAACAGAAGATAAAGGGAAAAGAACCACTTTAGAATATCGGAAGTAGGTGTTAATATACTAAATTAACTGCTAAGAGAATTAAATCAGTTAATTAAATCTATATTTTAATTCATTACTCCATTGCAACCATTTTATTTTAAGGATAGACATTATAAAACGAATTTGTAAAATTTATGTCCTTCCAAAATTCAAAGCGAAAAAGGAATATCTGTCCATACAAGAAAAATAAGACCGGTGCATAGAATATACATAAAATATATAAAAAAATAGGACAGTATTAGAAATGACGGAGGTAGGCTCTAATAGTCTAAATTAATAGTTAATTTAATCCCAGTTAATTAAATATATATTTTAATTCTTTAATCCATTGTAACCATTTTAATTTAGGGATAGATATAATAAAACGAATTTTTAAATATATGTTATACTGCAAAACAAGAACCAGGAGTGGAATGATATAAAAGAAATTACCGTATTATCTTCCTCTTCTTATGTCTGTCAATGTTGAATTTAAGGGGATGCCCGGGGGGGGGGGGATATTCCCCCCCATTGAAATGTCCTCTCCCGGAAGATTGGAGATTTTATGGTTTTAATAGTGAAAAAAAATTGTAATTCCCCTTCCCCCCCCCCCTCCCGACGGAGCTTTATAATGTCCACTCCGGAGCCACATAAATCCCTTCCGGAGAAAAGTATCTGAATTCAACACTGTTGTCTGTGTTTCCTCGCCCTGTTCCATCTATCTCTCAAAATAAAAGATTTTTTTTTTCTTTACCATGAGAATATAAGATTTCCCGTCAACAAAATATCAAAATTTCGTGAAATCTTTTTCACTTTTGCAGAATTTAAATTATACATAATCTGTTAGATATTTAAACAAAAGAGTGGAATTAATTTCATTTTATCTATTTAAAATACTTGTCAATTAACCTTGTTCTCAATTCTTTCATAACTATAATTTTTATAAATTCAAAATCTATACATCTGCATATGGATTTTGCATTCAAATTCTCTCTTGTTTATCAGATAAATTTGCACAATTGCAACGAAATATAGTACTAACAATAGATGGCAGCACTATAAATTAGTTTGGAAATTTCCATGAAAGGTGAAAATTGATGTAAACTGTTGAAAGCATTTTTATAACTGCGCAGCAGTGCACTCGTAAATTTTGCTTTGATTTTATTTTATAGAACATCACAAAAATGTGGTACGCATCTATAAGCTGCTAGTTACATGACAAAGTTATGAAAAATACATATATGTTCTAATGAATAATAATACAAATGTTTCTAAAATATTATACTTAGGAATTTTGCTTACCTTATAAAACAACGTAGGTTTGTTACAGTATTCCGTTAGTGTTGGAAAGTGTTTCATAATATAAGCTTGGTGCGTGATTTTTCTTTCTTGTTTATGTATTCAATTATATTTTCCATGCCAAAACTTTAACTTTCTTTCGTGAATTTGATAATACTTATTCTGTCGCTCATTTACTTACAAATGTCCAAAAGTAAGGACCATTTTTATGCGGTCTGATTATTATAATTCAAGACACATTTTTAGGTGCGTTCGTAATTATATAAATACGTAGCACCAATAGTCGTCGTCTGGTCCACCCGTCTGTCCGTCAGGTCCGCATATAACAGCGCAAAAACTACCCAACCGAATGGTTTAAAATTTAATATACAGGGTGATTATAAAAAAACTATCCCGATATATGAGCCCCTAACTATCATACCGTTCACAGAAACTAAATGAAATTTTGGTTTAAAGTATTTTGAGGTATGCGCTCAAGAATCATATGAAAGACAAAAGTTAAATTCTAACAGTTACGGTTACAGTGACAAAATTTCGAAAATTTCAAATGGCAACACCTATTTTTTTATTGGAATGTGATCTTCATAGTGAAAAACCATAAAAAGTGTTGGAACGGTACCTGTAGTACGAAAATCGCCGGCGCTAGACAGACTAAGAAGAATAATGAAAACAACCAATAAGGACAGAGAAGCAACAGAAAACAAAACATTTTATTGTTTCATACATTTTCCATTTCACACACGACGACACTTTACAT
This sequence comes from Maratus michaelseni, assembly GCA_963931845.1. Classification (NCBI taxonomy): domain Eukaryota; kingdom Metazoa; phylum Arthropoda; class Arachnida; order Araneae; family Salticidae; genus Maratus; species Maratus michaelseni. The sequence continues at coordinate 30,747,050 of OZ007587.1, forward strand.
GCGGCAGATGGTGGATAGCACTGAACAATAAAATGTTTTACTTTCTGTTGCTTCTTTGTCCTTTATTGGTTGTTTTCACTTTTCTTCTTAGTCTGCCTAGCGCCTGCAATTTTCGTGCTACAGGTACCGTTCCAACGCTTTTTATGGTTTTTCACTGTGAAGATCACATTCCAATAAAAAAAGTAGGTGTTGCCATTTGAAATTTTGTCACTGTAACCGTAACTGTTAGAATTTAACTGTTGTTTTTCACATGATTCTTGAGCGCATACCTCAAAATACTTTAGGCCAGAATTTCATTCAGTTTCTGTGAACGGTATGACAGTTAGGGGCTCATATATCGGGATAGTTTTTTTATAATCACCCTTTATATTATCGTTGCAGATTTTTCAAATTTTATGAAATTCGAATCAAAACTTAAAAAGATATTATTAAAAGTTGTCTTTATTCTATTAAATCCTATCGTACGTAATCTACATAATAAAAGCGCAAGTCATGTGACCGAGGAAAACAAATACGGGCAAACCACTTCTTTTTCACATGCCAGGCGGCCATTTTTATTCAAAATTATTTTTTCGAATACAATTGCATGCAAGTTTCATTTTTAAAAAGATCGTTCAAAAAAATGTTTGCTTGAAAGATGAGTTACATTAAAAAATATATAGATTCTGAGATAACTTCAGTAGAAATTAGGTTAACAGCAGAATATCTCAATCCATTAGAGTAAATAAACACAGGAGATTCATTCATTATCAGTCATAAAAATATTAACCCATGGAGGTAATTATTCTCAAAGCAAGATCGCCAAGATCTCCATTCAAGATCTCCATTCGCCAAGATCTCCATGGTGAATTTTACAACTTTCACTTTAAAAAAAAAAAAAAAAACTCACATTTGTAAACGTGTCATACGTAATAATAATAAAAAACATGCTCATTTCGCTCATAGCGCACGACATAATTCATTTCACTAAAATAATAAGGAAGATCTTTTTACATTTTCAAACTAGTTTTCAAACGAACGCACCTCATATGTCACGTTTAACGTACAATTTACAACTTGTTTTATTGGGGTTGGTTTTGCGTGTCTCGTACCGTCGCGTCGTACCACCTACAGTCCTGTGTTTTCACAGAGCCTTGTTTTAAATTTCCTTCTTCTTCCATGGCTATTTTCTCAATCTCGTCAAAGTCGCTATAAAAAAAGAAGTACCGATAAGTAAATAATATACAAAAATTATATCCACATTTTATAAAATAAATTCGATTTAAGAGACTAGTGGAACAAGTTTTCCTTTGAAGATCTTGAAATCCTATGTTAATCTATGAAGAAATATGGAAACAGGATTACTCTTTTATTTATTTTTTTTTTTTCTAAATTCAGTTCTCATCAAGAGGAAGTTCAAATCTAATAATGATAACGCTTCATACGCAAGACATTTTCAAAAAGGCTTTTTCTAAAATGTTAACTATTACTTGAAAAAACAGCAATTTCTTTGGATGTAATTTGCAAAATTATTGCCGTTTAAAATTTAGGCAGACATATTTAGAAATCGTATTACGTAAGTATCAGATATTAGTTTTCTTATAATGAAAATTGAATTTTGGGTACTTTTCCAGCATAACGGCCTAGGCTTTTTTTTTTTTTTTTTTTTTTTTTTCAAAAAAGCTTGGTACAATTTGGTCTTCAGAAAGTGAGATTTGTTACCAAATGATACAAACAGATTACAACAATAAAATGATGAAAGCAAACCGAATGAAATATTTTAATTATATATGAATTTATATATATATACTAGGGGGCTCTGCCCCCTACGAGCTACGCTCGCCATCCCCCGTTCTGACACAGCAACCTTTAAAAACAGTCTGATTTGATCAACTTTAAAACGATTACGGAAGATTGAATTATAATTAAATGACCAGTGATTATCTGCTGTAATCGGGTTTCCATTCATTTTCCTTTGACTTGGGGATTTTAAGGCCAAACAAACTTCTGTGCGAAACAGCTAACAACTGTTTTCGTGATTGATAAAATAAGATCAATTAAATATTTGAAAATCAACTTGTGCAAAATGGTTAGGCAAATAATGTAGCTGCATCGGAGAATTTTATAACGATGCTATAGAAAATTTGGTACTTTTCCATTATCGCGTCTACTACTTTCTATAAAAGAAAAGAACTGTCGCCAAAATATAGGATTTAACGCCAAAAGTACATATCTGTGGTGTCGCATTCAATTGACATCAGATGCGTACCACGTCTTAGTTATGTCATCCAGTGATATTTAATTCAACGTTTATCTGTATTTTAATGATATTTTACCAATTTATTAGTTATTTCGTTAATTTAAACGTAATTATTAAACGTAAAAATATAGTTTTTAATTGCTGCGAAATATTAATAATTAGGCTGTTTTAAAATTTTCAATAATAGATAAAATATTTTGTCGAAATAAATTAATCTCTCGTGTAAATAAAATTTTTAATTGAAATTATTTGGAAATATTGTTATTTGAGCATTTTAAATATGATGTGAGTTTCCTAACTTAATGCTTTGAAAATGCCTAATAATTTAATTATTTCTCTTTTTAATATTCACGCGCAAGTATATTTTTTATTACGTAATTTTCTACATTTACTGCTTTTAACACATGATCATTTAATTAATATTTTAAAGTTTTATTTCTGTTTTTAATAGTCACGTGTAAATATATTTCTTAATTGGAAGGGAATATTATTATATGCGCTATTTTACAAATTGGCAACAATTTAAATAATGGATTTTATGAAATACTAGCAAAAACCGCGGCTTTGCTCGCGTAATTCTTGAAAAATGCCAAGTTGAATTCGTTGGCCTATTTTCATTAGAGGAAATTTCACTATCACAGATAATTCAGAAATTACTAATTAAGCAAATTTATGTAATAACTATATTGCAGAAATTGCAATTTTAAAAATTTCTGTTCCTGCTCACATTAAAATTTCAAATTTTTTAAAAACTGTTCTCTTACGTTTTTCCTTTCTCCGAACTTTTTTTCTTCTTTCACTCTTTTAAATTTCGATTTATTTAAAATACTGTTCTGTGTGTGCACTTGTGTCTTAAAAAGTATCAACCATGTCAAATTTCAAGTTTCTGTCCTTAAAAATTCCATAGAAATCGTAATTTAGAATGCTTTTAGAACAGTGTTCCCCCATATCACTCTTTTAAGTTTCGATTTTTTTTAAACTATCCTTAGAGAGCATGTATATCTTTTAATTGACTACCTTGCCCAATTTCAAGTTTCTAATCCCTCCAGTATAATAAAAATTGCAATTTTAGAACGTTCTTCGCACTTGAAACCCTCTGAGGGTAGTAGCACTGACATAAAATATAGCCTGTGTTAGAGCACAGACTGTCACTATAAATTTGCGAGCATTACCTTTAAAATAGGTTCGGTAGTAAAATAGGTTCGGTGGATGCATTTGTGTCTCTAACGTAACAGCCATGTAAAATTTCAAGTTTCTATCCCTAACAATTTCATATAAATCATTGTTTAGAAGGTTTTTAGAATTTTTCCAGCCTATTTCATTGCTTTAAATTTCGATTTTTTTTTAGAATCCGTTTTTAGCGAGCACTGAAATTTAAAAAAAGCCACCATGCAAAATTTCAACTTCCTATACCCAGAAGCATCACTAAAATTGCAATTTTGAAATGTTTGTTGCTTCTGCAGCTTTTCTAAAATTCGAATTTTGTAAAAACTGTTCTGTGGAAGCATTCACGTATAAAAAATAACAGGCATTTTAAAACAGGCAGTTTCTATCGCTATAAAATTAGAAGAAAAATGTAATTTATAACGTTTTCCGCTCAGTTTACACCTTTAAACTTCGAATTTTTAATTTACGGTATATACTGAGCGTCTGCATCTTAAAGGTTACAACTATACTAAATTTCCAGTTTCTAACCCGAATAAATCTAATTAAATCATAATGTAAAACGTTTTTAGACCGTTCTCCGCTCATTTAAGCAAGATACATTTCGATTTTTTCAGAAACCGGTCTTAGCGAACATTTGCATTTTAAGAGTAACCATCATGCCAAATACGAAGCGTCTATACCAGCTGTATCACATAAATTGCAATTTTAGTACTTTTTTTTTGCTCCTGTCCTTTTACATTTCGCATTTTTAGTAAACTGTTCTGGGTGATCATTTACGTGAGTAACAGCCAGGTGAAATTTCAAGTTTCTACCCTTAATAGTTCCAAATAAATCGTAATTTAAAAAGTTTTTAGAACGTTTCTCGTGCATTTCACTCTTTTAAATTTAATTTTTTTTTCAAATTGTTCTGTGCGACCATTTATGATTTAAAAGCAACAACCATATCAAATTTTAAGTTTCTACCGCTAACAATTCCACAGTAATTGCAATTTAGAACGCTTTTTAAGCGTTTTCAGCCAATTTCTCCCTTTCGTAATTTAGAACTTTTTTTCCTCTTTCACTCTTTTAACTATCGATTTATTTTAAAAAACTGTTCTGTGTGTGCACTTGTGTCTTAAAAAGTATCAACCATGTTAAATTTCAAGTTTCTGTCCTTAACAGTTCCATAGAAATCGTAATTTAGAATGTTTTTAGAACAGTGTTCCCCCATATCACTCTTTTAAATTTCGATTTTTTTTCGAAACTGTCCTTATAGAGCATGTATATCTTATAAGTGACTGCCTTGCCCAATTTCAAGTTTCTAATCCCTCCAGTATAATAAAAATTGCAATTTTAGAACGTTCTTCGCTCTTGAAACCCTCTGAAGGTAGTGGCACTGACATAAAATGTAGCCTGTGTTAGAGCACAGACTGTCACCATAAATTTCCGAGCATTACCTTTAAAATAGGTTGGGTAGTTTCAAAGATTCCATAGAAATTGTAATTTAGAATGTTTTAGGAACACATTTAGCTCATTTCACCCTTTTAAATTTCGATCTTTTTAGAAACTGTTCTTAGGGAGCATTTACATCTTATAAGAAACTACCATGCCAAATTTCAAGTTTCTAGTTCCTTCAGTATAAAAAAATCGAAATTTTAGAACATTTTTCGCACTTGCACCCCCTCCCCCTGTAGTAGTGGCACCGATATAAAATGTATATAACATCGATTTATTTTAAAAAAACTATTCTGTGTGTGCACTAGTGTCTTAAAAAGTATCAGCCATGTCAAATTTCACGTTTCTGTCTTTAACAATTCCATAGAAATCGTAATTTAGAATGTTTTTAGAACATAGTGTTCCCCCATATCACTCTTTTAAATTTCGATTTTTTTAGAAACTATCCTTAGAGTGCATGTATACCTTATAAGTTACTACCTTGCCCAATTTCAAATATCTAATCCCTTCAGTATAATAAAAATTACAATTTTAGAACGTTCTTTGCTCTTGCAAACTCTGAGGGTAGTGGCACTGACATAAAATATGGCCTGTGCCAGAGCACAGACTGTCACCATAAATTTGCGAGCATTACTTTTAAAATCGGTTCGGTAGTTTCAAAGATTCCATAGAATTTGTAATTTAGAGTGTTTCTAGAACACATTTAGAAATTTTTAGAAACACGTTCTTAGATAGCATTTACTTATTATAAGTAACTACCATGCCAAATTTCAAGATTCTAGTTCCTTCAGTATACAAAAATAAAATTTTAGAACGTTTTTCGCTCTTGCACCCCCTGTGGTAGTGGCACCGATATAAAATATAGCCTATGTTACAGCAGGGACTGTTACCATCAGTTTGCCACCGTCACTTTTGAAAATGTTTCTGTAGTTTCAGAGATTCCATAAAAATTGTAATTTGGAATGTTTTTAGAACGCTTTTCGCTCATCGCACTCTTTTAATTTTCGATTTTTTTAGAATTTGTTCTTAGAGAGCATTTACATCTTATAAATAACTACCATGCCAAATTTCAAGTTTCTAGCTCCTTCATTATAAAAAAAATCGAAATTTTAGAATATTTTTCACTTTTTCACCCCATTGGGGATAGTGGCACCGACATAAATTACAGCGTATGTTACAGCAAGGACTGTTACCATCAATTTGCCGCCATCACTGTTGAAATCGCTTCGGTAGTTCCAGAGATTACCCCCTACAAATAAACAAACAAACAAACAAACAACAACAAAAAAAAATCGTTACTTCTTTATAATATTAACTAGGGGGCCTACCCCCTGCGAGCTACGCTCGCCAACCCCCGCTCAGACTTCGAGGCCTCTAAAAACATGACAGTGTGCTTCGTTTTAAAAATATTAGTAAATCTGTAATTGGGTTGCCATGCTTTTAACGTTTTTAATGGGGCATTTTTTTTATTATCATGGCCTCATACATAGCTGTTGCGACAGCTGACTACTGTTTTAGGGATTGGTAAGTAAAATCAATTACACCTTGAAAACCAGCTTGTATAAAATGGTTAGGTTTAAATTGTGGCTACCTCTCGCACTTTTATAACAACGATCTGTATTCTATTCTTCCTTTGTGTTTAAGGCTGAGAAAAATTCCACCTGCTTGTGAATAACATTAAGAACCACGGTATTGAAAAGTACTATGTTATAGACATTTTCAGTAACAGGTTTTAATTTTCTCTGTATTTTAGTGCACCATCATGCATATTTTCATGTTATTTTAAATATGTAAATTATTTATTTTAATTAATATGTATATACGAATTTTCTAATAATTATTTATCATACAAAATTAATTAAATATTTTGTGCATGCATGCCTCCATTTATTCGGCATCAATTGATGAGATATTTAAACAAATTCGCTATCCGCGATAATTTTACACCATGTTATGTCACTTGAATATTGTCCATAAGAAAATCGGGTACTTTTCCATTATAGGATCCTTTGCTTTTAGGTTTGTCGTAATTCGAGTTTCAAAAACGAATAGATTCGTTAATATACATATATTTGTTGCCAAAAGTTATGAAAACAAACCCAATGATCTTCTGGTGATTTTCTATAATAGGGGTTTTGACGCTTTTTTAAAAAGCTTGGCGCAATTCGGGCATCAGAAAGTGAGATTTGGTGCCAAATTACATAAATAGCCATGGAAACAAATTCGACGATTTTTTTTTGTTTATATGCGTATTTTAATTATACGTATATTATTATTGTACAAATTACTTCTGATTATATATAAAATAGGATAAATGACATTTTACGCTAAACAAATTGTATAAATATTGAAAAAATGCTTCTGTATACGAAATGACAAAGTAAATAGGTTGACAGAAAGTATGTTGCCAAATTTCCTTTTCCGCCATGGCTATTTTCTCTGTTTCGTCAAGGCCCCATATACTGGAAAAGCACCGAACTTTTATGCTTATTTATACATGTATTTATATGTATATATACAATTTATTTATAATTGTCTTTCCATTTACCTCTTTTTGTACATAAAAATAGATAAATGGCTTCTTTATATTAAATAAATTGTATAAACATAAATGACGTACTTACATAAATGACGTCATTTGGACGAATTTATTCAAAATATTTTCAGTTTATAAATTAAATTAAATGCTGACAGACGATTGAATCCTGACGATAGAAATATGATTTTTTTTTTAAAATTTTCGTGAAAAACATAATTTAATCACAATCTTGTCTTCATTATCGATTGAAATAAAAGATAAATTCAATTTCAATTTGAAAATGACGAATAAAAATAAATCAATAATCCCTATCGGGATCCTTTTTTATTTTTTTCCCTTTTTTGTCACAAAAAAACTGATTAATTAGTTGCCATCATTACAGAAATGTCATTAAAATTAGAAAAAAATTAATATCTCGAAAACTAATTCCAATTTCAAAATTCTATTACCAGTTTTGACATCCGCGGATTTTTATGGACAATTGGTATTAATTTCACCATCAAGCGTTTAATATTTTATTAAAAATAGCCCTGAAACATAATCAGTCGTTTAATCAGTCGTTTCATAAAATCGTTTCATAAATTCGTTTCATAAAATCGTTTCACAAATTCGTTTCATTAGGATTTTATATATATAGGGTAGATATAGATGAAATAAATCTTCATCAAAATAATGAAAATTTTGAATAAAAAATTTAATGTAGCCCCCAAAAATTACTCAAATTTGAAAAATAATTGCAGTGTGTACACCGCAAGCTTGTCAACTATATCCTTTTAAATTATGGTTATATTCATTAGCATCGTTTTTGTTATTATAAAACTTTTTTAAGAGAGCTATTTTGACCGACTTTATTATTAAATATCTCTTTAAATAATTCTTCGATTTAAAAACTGTCTGCTTCAGCGTGTCTATCGAACATTTCTCTATATAACTACTAATTTCCATATATTTATATGCAATAATTTTCTGAATGTTTGTCCAGAAAGACCCCAAGGCACAAAATCTTCATTGACAGCGGCCGCTGCGGCGACGGTGGTTACTTTTTTTTTTAATATAGATATATATATACACACAATTATATATATATATATATATAATTGTTTTTTTTTATATACAATTTACTTATGTTTGTATATAAAAATAGATAATTGTCTTCCTTTTTTAAAACAATTGTATAAATATTGAAAATATTGCTTCTGTATTTGAAGCAGTTGAATAGGTTACTGGAAAATATATTGTCAAATTTCCTTCTATCGCCAAATTCATTTTCTCTATCTCGCCAAGGTCTCTACACTGGAAAAGTACCAAACTTCGAAACACGTATTCAAGAAGGAATAAATATGTTTTAAAATTGCTTTTTGGTTTATTTAAGTTTTTTATACCAAGGAGAAGCATTGAAGTGTCAGCTGAAATATGAGCACATATATGTTTGCATGAATATTATCAGAGATATGCGGGACGAGTAAGCTCAGTAAGGATCCAGCTGCGACAGTGTCAGCCTCGTGCTCTGGCTTATTCGCTTGTTATAACATCAGAACACGAGTACTTCAATAGAAAATCCCGCCAAATGCGAGGTGTGTGTTGTAATAAGATTTCTTTGCGCACAAAACGTTTTAGCAACAGACATTACATCGTCAATTCACCTCATCCTTGCTATCATCATGACAACGCTCGTCCTGTCAATCCTCGAAAATCTCAAGAACCTTTGAATGAATTCTAATTGAGACGTTTTGGATCATCTCCTTTACAGCTCCGCTTCATTCACATGAAGAAGTGGTTTGCCTCGCAACACGTGGTTGACGATGACGAACTTCAAAATACTGTGTAAGGCTGGCTACGTACTCAGGTGGCCAAATTTTATGAAGAAGGAATTTGTAAATTAGTGAAAGGCTATGACAAACGCTTAAACTTAAATGGCGACTACATTGAAAATAGTGAAAAGCTGTAGTTGTAAGATTTGTTTAATAATAAAAAAAATTCTAAGCCGGTTTTTTATTTATAGCCAAATAGAGGTTGCTTCCGAAATTGCCTCATATAACGCTTATTCTGAAAAATGAATTCTTCAGTCATTACACATTTAATACAAAATGAATATTTTAGCGATTATATAAATATTTATCAATTGTTAGAATTATAAATCAATTTAAATTAACGATTAAAAATTACGATTTAAAAGCACGATTTAAAATTAATCAGTCAATTGCATATACGGAAAATTTTCATGAGTGCATAATCCCCGGATTTGGCTCGCATCCCGCTGGCTGCCTATCCCGTGAATTTTTTTCCATTTGTTGTAACTACTCCTATCTTAGGTTTTCCGCTGGTTTTTCTATTCCTTGAATTTTCCCGTCATATCTATCCCTGGTTTAGGTTTACCATTGGCGGTCTAGTTAGTTCTCGGAATTTTCCATTCGTCATAGCTATCTTTGGCTTAGGTTTCCCATTAGCGGTCCAACTATCCCTCGGTATCAGGGCCAAAAATAGTCTAAAGCTACAGACACCATTATTTATGAACATATACGAATATACATAGATTTAAAGTGAATAATTACTGTAACACAACTAGATGTGAACTAGTGGAGGTAATATAACAGTAAATGTATTAAATACAATAAGTTTACAGACAATTTCGTGCAAATATTTCGAAGTTTGATAAACACGACTAAACAACAACTATTTTCAAATGGGAACAGTTTTCTCGCTTTTTTAAACGATCGAAAGGCTTAGATTTTTATACTTTATGAATATATCAGTGCCGCCAATTCTCTCTATTATTCGAACATTCAAAATTCAAAATATTCGGTAATTCGAAATTAGATTTATTTTTCTTGCAAGCTATATTCAAAACAAAACTAAAAATCGTATTCGAATTTCGGAAACGTTTCGATAATTTGAAGATCTTGAGCTTTAACGTCTCATATATTTAACCCATGAGTAAATATGTAATGACGAACGTTTCATACCTTCAAGATAGAACAATCAGAGAAAGGCTAATTTACAGTTGTCGATAGGAAATCATTGTTATATAGAACTTTATTTATTGTTGCTAGCAAATAATCAGAATCACGTGTTGTTATCAATGGAAAAAACGTCATATTTTCTTAAATAAACAAAAGATAAGCTAACGGCTTCAGAGAAGAATATTACGGCTTCATAGCTTTGTTTTATGAAATAATATTATTTATCTTTTTCAAAAACATAAAGCATATCAAGCTGTACGCATATCTATACTAATAAAAGAAAGTTTCGCTCTCTCTCTCTGTGTGTGTGTGTGTGTGTGTGTGTCTGTTGGCGATGGCTAGGAAAATTTAGCGCACCTAGAAGTCTGTAAATTTAGATTTAGGTAGTCCAAACCCTCTCCTGGTGTACCTGAGCGTCAGAATTTAAATATTTTAATTACTTTATGAAATATTAATTAAAATGCACAAAGAATTCTCATTAAAAATACGCTTTTATTCTCTTGGGTTGGTTGGTTCACTGGTTGGTTGCATCGATTTTTCACAGAAGTAATTAAATAAACCAGAGTAGCGATGCATAAATAAGGATTTCTAACTAAACAGTGTCAATATGGATTGAAGTTATCAGCGTAGAGGAGCCATTCGATTGTCGCGCCACCTGTACATGACAAATTACACATACGTCCCACTGATTGAAATATTTTCCAGGCACATTTTTCTTCATGACAATTAGTCGGGTTTAGGTTTTTTTTTTTTTTTTTTTTTTTTTTTTTTTTTTTTTTTTTTTACATGGCATTTATTATTATGATGGAGATTGTTAATACAGAAAATTTTATTTAACAGATACTTTTTTATATTTGCGGGAATGAAGAGGGGCAAGGGTCTAATTACATTTAAGCTTCAAGGTGTATTTCTAGAAAGCAGTTACCAGAATTTCCAAATAACAGTGTAAGCCAAATTTCAAATTAAGTTCCTAGCTTAACCAAATGAATCAATCATTAAAGATGTATTGTGATCCTCCTAATTAGTTATTTGCTGAAGGCCACTTGAAGAAGCCCCGACCCCCCCCCCCCCCGGCCCGTACTTCAAGGTTTTTTCTCTAACTCTGCTCCGTTTCCATATCTCAGAAACTATCTTTCCGATTTCAACGCAAGTGATTCCAAACATTATAGTTAACTTAATAGTCACCCTTTATAACATTAAATTAAATTTATGAGTAGCGGTTACCACTATTTACGAATAACAGTTTAAGCCAAATTTGTAATTAAATTCAAAGTTTAAGGAAACGAACGAATTTTGAAAGATGCATAGTGGTCCTCCTAATTAGTCATTTGCTGAAGGGCACTTGAACAATCCCCCCCCCCCGGGACCTCCTTCAAGGTTTTTCTCTAACTATGCCGCGTTTCTATATATCAGCAACTATCTTTCCGATTTCAACGCAAGTGATTCCAAACATTATATTTAACTTAATAGTCACCCTTTATAACATTAAATTAAATTTATGAGTAGCGGTTACCACTATTTACAAATAAGAGTTTAAGCCAACTTTGTAATTAAGTTCCTAGCTTAACAAAACGAACGAATTTTTATGCATGCATAGTGGGTAACCTAATTAGTCATTTTCTGAAGGACACTCGAACATCCCCTTCCCTCGGCATCTCACTCAAGGTTATTTTCTCTAATTGTGCCTTATTGCAATAACTGGGCTAATAATGTTCCAATCTTCGTGAAACCAGCTCAATTTTGTAGTGCGCCTACTATACAGTAACGTAGGCAGCGGGGACCTGTCTCAGAAGTTCGTTCGGCAAAAGGTTTGTTTAGAATAGAATGCTCCCCTGGCGGTGGTAGGAGGAAATAAAAGATTTTCTAGAGCGTACGAGCATGCCGGGTATACGGTTCCGAAGCCATCGTAGACCGTGGCCAGAGTTCCGTTTTTTAAGAGATTTAAGTTTATTACAAGGGCTCGGGCAACGCCGGGCGGGTCAGCTAGTGTATAATAAATGCATCGTTTCTGTTCATTATTTTATATTCCTTGATTTTGTGTAATTTACAAAATTTGGATAATTTGAGTAAAATGGAATCTGCTGTACTTGTTTTTCTAATATTAAAAATTGATAAATGGTGATAGTTGATGAGTGCTGCTTTTTTCAAACAACTATTTTTAGTTGCTAGTATCAGAAAGAGCCATAGAAGAAATGGTAACTTAAGCATCATCGTAAGCGCTCAAAAAGTTTATATTACAGTATCACCCCGCTTAAAGTTCATCTCGCAAATCTACCAACTTCCCTTTAACAGTTAGATAAAATCTCTCTATTTGGAAATATGTTTCAAAAGTACCGGGTGATTATAATTAAAGTTACGATTTCAAAAATCGATAATTTTAAAACTACTGGTCAGAATGACTTGATATTTTAGCAGAACAATCGTGAGGCAATGGAATTTTGTTAGGCGAAGGAAAAAAAATAGTTCCAAATTGTGCCGATAGATGGCGTTGTCAGGGTAATGTCAGAGGAAAGACCAAAAATGTATTCTTGAACCCTTTCCGGCGCGGTGTAAATTTGTTTGCAAAATGATGAAATAATAGACTGACACCGGAATTTACAAACGAATCCATTAGTAAAAAGAAACTTGCTTATTTTCTGGTTCTTAATGAAAGGAAAATTTTAATTAAATATTCTTGGTGCCGTTTGTCAGTTTTAGAATTAAAATTGGGTGTCCTTTTTTGTGACCACCGCCCCTTAAAGGGTTAAACATAGGAATGATGTTGCCAAAAGGAAAAAAAATAGAGTTCAGAGATTTACTAAAAATTTATTAGCGAAAAGACAAGACTACGTGTTTACAGCGACGACAGCGATAATGACAAAAAATGGAAAAAAAAAGAGCTTCATGGAACAAACACCGTACTGATTATTAAGGCATAAGTTGCTCAATATGCCCTCCGCCTTGTTCCGCTACTAATTGGAAGCGCAAAACGGCATGCTCCACAACAGATCGGAGGGTATCTGTACTAATGCAATGGGTGTGTTGTGTGATGCTTGCCTTCAAGTCGGCTAGATTCTGAATCCGCCCGCTATAAACAACATTCTTCAGGTACTCCCAAAGCCAAAAATCACACGGGTTTAAGTCGGGGGAACGTGGCGGCCACGTTGTTGGAAAATGGCGGCTTATGATCCTATCATCTCCGAAATTATCACTCAGTAGCTGCTTCACAGTACTAGCAATGTGCGGAGGAGCGCTATCTTGCATGAATATTATGCGATCCACACACTGACGCTGTTGAAGTGCCGGAAGAACATGGTTACGCAAAAGTGCTTCATACCGCTTGCCAGTAACTGTGCAGGTAACGGGACCCGCAGGTGTGATCTCCTCGAAGAAAAATGGACCGACGATAAACGCTGCCGTTATTCCGCACCACACAGTGACCTTTTCAGACTGAAGAGGTAATGGCTGTAGCTGGGACGGATTCTCGGTTGCCCATATCCTGCAATTTTGCGTATTTACAGAACCTTGCAAATGAAAGTGGGCTTCGTCAGACCACAGAATGTTCCATGGCCATCCGTTGTCCACTTCCATCCGGGCAAGAAATTGTAGTGCAAAAGATTGACGTGCTACCAGGTCAGCAGGTAGCAACTCCTGCACATGAGTTATCTTGTACGGATAACAGCGTAAGACGTTTCGTAGGACTTTACGCACCGTGCTGTTCGGCATATCCAGCATTCGGCCAATCCCCTTGCACTGCTGATTCCAGCATCACTGTCAGTATGTTCCTGTAATGCTGTAACCACATCTTCCACTGCCGCAGCTGAAACTGGTTTCCTTCCTCTACCCCGTTTAACGTCAAATGAACCGGTCTCTTCGAATTTAGCAATCATTTTTTGCAGACCATTTGTTGTTATTGGACCTTTTTTTTATGGATTTTAATGTCCGAAACTTCCTAATAGCTGTAAGTGCACAGTCATCGTTCTTATAAAAAAGCTTCAAGAGCAGAGCGCGATCCTTCATAGTCAGAGTCATGATGAAGCATTCAGGCAAAGAGCTGCTGCTCTGCATTTTTATGGTTGCTATGTCTGCGGTGCGCATGTCACGTATTAGTAATTTGCATATCTTCAGACAATGTGAACCCAGACAGCGCCATCTATGGGCACATTTTGAAACTTTTTTTTTTCCTTCGCCAAACAAAATTCCATTGCCTCACGATTGTTCTGCTAAAATATGAAGTCAATCTGACCAGTAGTTTTAATTAAAATTATCGATTTTTGAAATCGTAACTTTAATTATAATCACCCGGTATTTAATTAAAATTTTCCTTTCATTAAGAACTAGAAAAATAAGCAAGTTTTTTTTTACTAATGGATTCGTTTGTAAATTCCGGTGTCAGTCTATTATTTTATCATTTTGCAAACAAATTTACTCCGCGCCGGAAAGGGTTCATGAATACATTTTTGGTCTTTCCCCTGACATTACCCTGACAACGCCATCTATCGGCACAATTTGGAACTATTTTTTTTTCTTTCGCCAAACAAAATTCCATTGCCTCACGATTGTTCTGCTAAAATATCATGTCATTCTGACCAGTAGTTTTAAAATTATCGATTTTTGAAATCGTAACTTTAATTATAATCACCCGGTACAACAACAGAGGTTGCTTTCGTGGTCAAATGCACTCATATACGCAGTTTTCGCATAACCTATTACGCTGCATTTAAACCGCTGTTGTTCGGACATAAATATTCGCTGGTTGAACGCTTCTCCTAGCTAGAGATATATATACAGGATTTGTGAAACATATCTCTTTATTAATATAAGAGAGCATGGAAAGTAAAGATGGGATGGAGTTACATCCAATATTTGCACGTTCTATTAGTGGATGGCTCGATATCATGTCATCCGGACTCTTTTTGCGAGATCTTAGCAGCATCAATTAATAACCAGCAAGAATACATAACCGCAGCTTATGTGACACTTTCCTGTACGAGTGGGCGAAGGAAGAACTTTGTAGAAATAAAGTCAAATAATTTGAATAACTGTAAGATGCGCTATCGGTATGTTCTCACGTGAGTCCATATTCAATTCAAGATGTCGCCAAACTACTGCGAAATCTAATGGAGAGTTACATTTATAATTTGTAGTTGTGTCTAACCGAAATTTTAGTTGTGTACCATTATGCAATAAAATTTTACACCGTTCTACTATGCAATGCAAAACTGGTTAATTAAAATAGATCAGCAAGTTACAAAATATTGCTATTTCAGAGCTTTTTTTTTCTTTGCATTTTTTGTATATACATAGGCACATTTTTTGTATATACACATGGCGTAAAGAATGAAAAAGTATTACTTAGATTAGTAAATATGATATTTGCAGAATATCCTATAAAACTTACTTTTACCGAAGTGACGTGGGAAAACATTTTTAACGCAATAATTAAAATAATAATTAAGGAATTGCAGATTTCTTAAATTAAATTAAAGACATTCTAGATACGATCTATCTTTTTGTGAGTAAATCTAGTCCATTTAATAATGACCTTTTGCCATCTTTCAGGCAATCTCATAATGTCCAATAAAAATACAAAATATGACTTTCAAAGACCGAATTACGAACCTAGTTCCATTTAACATCATCTAATTCTTGGCCAAAGTTAATAGAATCAAGTAAAAATTGATTTTCTTAACTATGGTTAATATATTAATTGTTGCATGCAAATAGAGAGAGATTTGGATCTATTGAACGCACCCTTTTCTTATGTACCTTGTAAGAGGAGAATGTTGGTTACTCGGTATATCTCTATATTAAAAAAAAGTAACCACCGCCGCCGCTGTCAATGAAAATTTTGTGCCTTGGAGTCTTTCTGGACTAATATCCAGAAAACTATTGCATATAAAAACATGACAATTAGTACTTTTATAAAGAAATGTTCGATAAAAACGCTGAAGTAGACAGTTTTTAAATCAATGAATTATTTTAAGATATATTTAATATTAAAGTTGGTCAAAATAGTTCTCTTGAACGAAAACTATGCACAGGAATTTAACCACAATTTATAAGGATACTGTTGACAAGCTTGCGGTGTGCAGACTGCAATAATTTTTTTTTAATTTGATTAATTTTTTGAGGTTATATTTAATTTTTTTATTCAAAATTTTCGTTATTTTGATGAAGACTAATTCGACGAAGAATAGAGATTAATTTATTTTGACAAATCTTTTACCTATTATTGCAAAATTTAAAACAGAAAAAATAATAAAATTTCCTCTCATATAAAAACTATATTTTTAACGTTTAATAATTACCTTTAAAATACCGAAATAACTAATAAATTGTTAAAATATCATTAACGATATGGTACTTCTCCTTTACACCGTCGACCACTTTTCAAAATAAAAAACTATCGGCAAACTATAGGATTTAACACGAAAAATGCATGATCGTGGCGTCGCATTCACTTGACGCCAGAGGCATTGCATGTGTTTCTTTGGCACCAAGTGGTTTTTAATTCGACATATACATATATTTTTCATTATGTTTTACTGATTTATTAATTACTTCATTAATTAAAATGACAATTACACCCTTAAACGGCAGTGCCATGATATTAAAAAAGAAAAGGCATTGAAAAATGTTGAGATGAACAGTTACATACAATAGATGAGTTTCAACTGACGTCAGAAACATTTATTCACCAGCCGAGAGGGATAATTAAGAAAAATAATGTAAATAAATATCAAAAATTATTTTTTTTTTGTTTTCATTAATATATTGTAAATTTTATTGTGTAAACTTATACTGATAGTTGACACTTTGGTGAGTGGGGTTTATCCGAATTTCTTGTATTTTGTTTATTTATTTATATTTATTTATTTTATTTTTGAGATTCGAATGACAAAATTCTTCTATTTGTTTATTTTTATACAATTTAGCGATAGTTCTTTTTTTTTATGAAAATTGATCGAAGGGATAATGGAAAAGTACCAAAAATACACATAAATGTTGAATTAAATATCCCTCGATGAAATAAATAATAAGTGTAACGCATCTGATGTCAACTGAATGCGACGGGACGCCACGATCATGCACATTTGGTGGTAAGTCATATATTTTGGTGACAGTTCTTTTCTTTTATAGAAAGTAGTCAACGGGATAATGGAGAAGTAACCAGTTTTCTATAGCATTGTTATAAAATTCTCCGATGCAGCGACATTGTTTACTTAACCATTTGACACAAGTTGATTTTTAAATGTTTAATTGATCTTATTTAATCGATCAGTAAAACAGTTGTTAGTTGTTTCGACAGCAGTTGATTCTACCTTAAAATCCTCCAATCAAAGGAAAATGAATGGAAACCCGGTCACAGCAAATCGCCATTAGTCGTTTAATTATAATATAATCTTCCGTAATCGTTTTAGAGTTGATCAAATCAGATTGTTTTTAAATTTTGCGGTGTCAGAACGAGGGTTAGCGAGCGTACCTTGTAGGGGCAGAGCCCCCTAGAAGTGTAAAATTTCGAAGATAAAATGATTTACATAGTCACTTTATATTAGAAATCCGCGAAACTCCTTGCAGTTTCTCTGCTTTTGGAACTCATGGAACATACAAAATTATTCCAAAGATATTCAAGTTTGTAGAAAAGAAAATCTCTGAAAAGATCTACAATGAGACCTAATGAAAATGAAGATGATTATACAACCAAAAGATTTATACAAAAAAAAAACGTAATTAAGAATTCAGTAGGATTTAAAATCCTTAGTACTACACGACGTTGCTCGGGTTTCTTGAGATAATATATGGGGAAATTTAAACAAATGATTACTCATTTCCCCATAGGTTAATCTGAGATTTCGCGGTCTGGGAAGAGACAACTTGTTTTTATCAAGTATTGCCTCAATGAGTACTAAACAGAGGATGCAAAAAGGTAAGAAAGAATGCAAATTGAAAACATCTGTTTTTTTTCTTCTTTTCACTGTAACAACACTTACCAGGGGATCTAACTCGGCCAGAATATACTGCCCGGTTTTAGAATATTGACTGAACATAATTTTTGTACATAAATTATATTTTTCAGATGGCCCACGAAGAACACCAACCTTTTTAGTGACAAATTCCTATTCCTTTCCTATTCCTTTCAGTACACGGACTTTTCCGTTGTCTCCAAAAGATCACCGTTCCCTTTTGTACAAATGCCAAAAACCACTAAGTATTTTTAGAAATGGTGGCAACGATCGGCGCTATGACTTTCGCTTTTATTGTTCATACATCATCTCTAAACATCGCATAATTTCAAATTTTACATTCGCATAGGGAAAAAAATGTACTTTTGAATTACATTTGCTTGAAAACTGTACTTATGCCAGTGTTAAAGTAACGAAAGGATTAAATGAACACCCACATCCCTGTATGTGATACTGATGCAGAAGAACTGAGACCGAATTCTCCGAGTCCGAAGTCCAACCGCAAACCCTCATCTTTTCGCATCAAACTAACGATTCTGTACTTCGAGTCAGAGAGAAAACCCGTTACTCAGTAACGAATACCTACGGTTCGCAACAGCTCTCTCATGATTCATTGAGTTGGATAGTCTGATGCGAAAAGATGAGAGTTTTTGTTTGAACTTCGGACATACGGGTGTTCATTTAGTAGTTTCGTTACTTTCGTACTGGCTGCATAAAAACCCGTTCGTTCGCATAAAGACCGTTAATTCTTTTAGGGATTACACTTTTTTGTAATCTCACAGATATGAAGTTTTGTATGTATTTTTCAACTATTAACAGCAGAACTGATTGCATAACAAGAAACTTGAAGAACATTTTTTGACCAAAAAATATTAAAATTTCCATGCACATATTTAACAAGTAATATAAAAAGAAAAATATTAAGTCAATTCCTACTTAGGTCAAAAAGAAATTTTTTTCCAACGATCTACACGCTTTGACATTGACGGTATTTATTCCTAAATTTATATCCTTCTAAATATCTTATATAAGAGAAGTTTTTTAAATGTATAAAAATTAAATAAAAAATAAGTAGCTAAAATACCAAAAATTAATAGCTCGAAAAGTATTTCTCACAAAATTGTTAGACAAACTGCGTTAGAAAGGTAAAAAATTGTATTTTTCCCGATATAAATTTTAAATCTAATGATTATGCCGTTTTTCAAATATTGAATTAAAAAAATTACCAAACTTCACAATGAAGTACCATAGCAAAACCTTCATGCGTAAAAAGATAATGGGGCTGTTCACGGACGAAGATCAGGCGGCGCGCAGGCGAAGGACATTGCAAATATGGAGTGAGTCTATACTTTTAAACAGAAGTGAAATATAAAACTAAAATTAATTATTTAAGTTCAATTAATGAATTAATATTTGAAAAAACTGTATTAACATCAAGTGTCATCCACTACAAGTTTAAAAAAAATGTATTTGAACTTGAGTGGATAAATAAAAAGTATTTTATTAACGATTGAAAATTTGAACAAGATATATAAATATATAGAGGGTGTGAGCTAATAGTAGAAATTGAAAAAAAAAAGAAAAAGAAGGAGAACAATAAGAAACCTTGGATATAATGAATAGGGAGGCAAGACGTGTTTGTTTTTCTTGTAGAATTTTAATTAGGTTAATTTAGTATTAATTATGCATTTAATCAATTAAAATTGCTCATAATTTTACTGTAAAAAGAACAGAAGCTTATAGTGAAATAAAATATTCGTTGTAGCTATATTTAAGGAATGATAAAATATTTCTATGAAATATAACTTTTTGAATTATTCATTTTTACTCGTAAACACATAAAATCAACAGTACTCATGATTAGAAATTAAGAAATCGATTAGTGTCTCTCTTTTTTTCTTTAAATGCAAAAGAGTTTTCTGGATATAATGTGAAAATGGGTGTTTTGAACTGGATTTCCGGACGCGATAGTGATGGGAGGATCGTCATAAGACAGCACTAGATTATAACTCGAGATGTAATACATTTATCGAAATATGAAAAACGCTATTTGATTCCACAATATTTCAATCGTCGTGACTGACAGTTTTATGTATTAAAAGGAGTCTATGTGTCAGAAAGTTTTCTGATATTGAGTGGGAGAAAATATGTTTTTGGGAACCGTTTTAATGCTACTTTCCGTTATAGACAGGTTCTGTCGTTGTAGATTTACTGTTTTTGTTTTCAGAAACAATGAGTATTTCTGTTAAAAACACTGAAATAGTATTTTTTCTTTAATATATACAGTATAACCTACTGGGACGAAATTGTAAGAAACAGCAGAAAAATTCTGATTTGGACAGATTTTTCCATCTTCGCCCATGAAATTGTATTAGATTATTTTCGTGGAAATGGACATTGGAATATTTCTATTCAAGGCAGAGTTATATTTTTACAGGTGATATTGTATTTATTATTATATTTTAATTATTTTCACTTTTATGCAGATTTCCGTTACAGAGAGGCTGCGTAGTAACAAGATTCTGTTATGGGTCTAGGTCTAAGTAACAGTTTTTCAATCACCTCATGTATAGTATATAATTAGATTCTATGGAGTTCTGTGAACATATATTTCACATGTAAGTACTACTTTAAGAGTGCTCAGTTTTATATTTCCTGAAGCGTTAAATTAAGGCATGTATCCAGATACATTTTATCTTTGCTTTAAGGAATAATTAAATTGTAATCGAAACAATCCTCTGAAAATTAGAAAATACACCGAATATATGTGTAGTACATACGACGATTGTTAATATCCGTCTTCTAAACAGATACGAAAGTAACGAGTAGCGAGTGCTTTCTAACGGGTAGTGAGTTTGAAGTAACGAATACATACAGGTAGTCATTTAGTCGTTATTTTTACTGCCCTACCCTATTCACTAACTCTTTATTTTGCCAGGATAGGTTTAAGGATCTAAGGCCGCAACTCAGTACTAGACGAATGAAAAATCGCTGAAATTCATTTCGACACAACCGTATTGAAATGTAACAGTTTTATAAAAGAAAATTCCTGTTTTTTTGTTAAACATGACGGCATTTCCATTCACCACTCGTTGCTACTGCACCAAAGAACTGTAGTGAAATTTTGGATAAGGTCCAAAATAAAGCCTTAAGACTTATTACTGGGCTGCAAGCTCTACTCCAATTGCAGCCATGGAAATTCAAACTGATCTAGAGCCCCTACATTTTAGAAGAGAAAAACAATTAATAAAACTATCTGAAAAATGTTTGAGACTACATCTCGATCATTGGAGCAATTATCTGCCAAGTCAACCCAGATTAAAAACACATAAGACTTTTTTGACGGCTGCAGAAGAATTCAGAACCTATTATAATCTTAAGATCTCTGCACGAGAGCCCTTTCACAGAGAGAATTGCTTGCCTTCAAACCACATGATTCCCTCTTTTAATCTTTCAAATGGAATTAATGAGAAAAATATGAAGTGTGTCTTAAAAGCATTTTCCCTAGAGACCATACATACTCATTATCCTAATCATGAAAGGTTTCATATTTATACAGATGGCTCTTCTGAACCAAATGGTGCCTCAAGTTCTGGTTTTTACTGTGAAGGTATTTTTGCGGGTTCTGTCGCAGTTGGAGTAAACTCAACTAACTTTGAAGCAGAGATAGAGGCTATCTACCAAGCTCTCACTAGACTTTCTTACATCTCTAACTATAGAAAAGCTGTTTTCCTTATTGATTTCCAAGCAGCAATCCTGGCCCTCTGCTCCTACCAGGATGATAGCTCTGCTCGCCTTTCCAATACACGTGCTTTGGCCAGCAGTATTCAGAATGCTGATTGGAAAGTTACTTACCAATGGAAACCTAGCCACTGTGGAATAACAGGAAATGAACGAGCTTGGACCATCTTGCTAAACAGGTTTGGAGATTGCAACAACCCACATACAATTACACATACCAATGAGCTTGTGCAGTAATAAAAAACAGAATCAAGGAGAGAGTGGACAATCTACACAAATTGCAAGCCACGGAAAAGAAATGTAATGACTTGTTGACTCATCCTATTCCTCAAGATCTTCCGAGACGCATTGTTGTTGCAAATTTTAGAATCATGACATCCCATGACTTTTTATACGGACACCTGCACCGCATCGGTGTTGTTTCATAATCAGACTGTCCCCTCTGTTCCACAGGAGACTTTATAGATTTTAACCATCTTCTTACCTGTTCTCGTTTGAATGACAAGCACTACTTAGTCGCTGATTTTTTTTAATAAAGCTGAACTCTACTGGGCCGCTCGAGGGGAACTATGGTCCTTGGACTCCTCCCCGACGTAGGAGAAAAAAATTTTCATTGATAGAAGCATACAGCCTTTGCGTTATTTGCACCCTTTGCAGTGTACGGGAAAATGTTTAAAGAGGTCTAAACTCAGAGGGAAATTGCAATTAGCGGTTCAACCACATTTTTTAATCTCCATGGTACGTCACGTGAATCTCTTAGAACAAATTAAAACTACATTTTTGTTACCTTGACCTCCACGATGAAATCATTCACACCTACTCTGTAGGAGGAATAAAAAGCCTATACAAATTCGTCCTGTAGACACAATTGTAGAAAAACAAGTCAGTTTTCTGAAGAAAATATACATTTTCATTTGAATGCCTTTTAAATCATGACGTCACTTTCATAACTAAAAGCGTTTTGTTCTTTAAAAAAAATGGCTTCTAATTTTAGAGTTGCTGGAATTAAAAATTCTGAAAATAATGTCATTTCGGCCCAATTATATGAAAATTTTGCAGTTGATTTCTGTTTAAAGTTATGTCTGTTAACATTGAGTGACCATGAGCCTATTGATGATCTTAAACAGCCAATCTATTCAAATTAAAAATACATTTTCTTTTTAATTGTACACATGCTGTCAGTTTTAGGCCTTCTCAAATTGTAGTCGGCTACTTGAGCCTAATTAAAACAACTATCAACGAAGAAAGGATTGATACTTCGTCCCGAGACCACTAGTTGTAGACGACAGGTAAAAAAGTGATTCATTTTTCTGCACATAGGTGAAAATTAGAGTATTAAATAATTAGTAAACATAATAAATCATTGAACAAACTAATTAATTCTAACTAAAACAATTATAGGTATTACGTTGTGCACTTTTAGGCTGCTCATAGGTCTTATGAAGATGACTAGACAAAGTAGGCAGCATTAAAAATAACCAAACATACTTAGGAATTAACTTACTAATACACCCGTTAAATCAACTAAAAGGGGAAAAAATTAAGAAAACACTATTCGATGAGACATGGATATTACCCCATAGAAAAATAAAACATAGAACTAATTAACATTAATAAAAACGTTTATTTAAAATATTTACAAAAAAAAAAAGATCCAAATAAGAATTAAGTAATTTAAGGAAAACAGTATATAAAAAGGATAAATCATTAAATAATTATAGAGTCACTTGCTGGACATACTAAATATAATCTAGCAACTTTTAAAACAATCGCACGTAACAACTTTTCATAAAAAAAATTCATTACATCAGCGTCTAGTTGTTCCATTACTATTATGTAAAAGTAATGATTAGACAATTTCTCTAAATTTCAATAAATTTTCCTACCACTAATATACGTATATACAAAGAGATGTTGAATAAAAAAATATATATACTTTCTGCATCGAAGCACACATGATCCAGGGCACGACGACAACTTACACTCGTTTCTTTCGGCATAAACATCTGATTTGTGTTTACATAATTAGCAGACAAGCAAAGGATATTCTCATATTCCAACAGTCAGAGCGGGCATTTTTATTTTCATCCGAAGTGTTTGGATACAGGAACGCTATTTTATAAACATTTTAACATTCTGGAAAACCAAACTTTTTTTAGATGTCACATTTAGCTAAGTAGAGAATCGAATGTCTCTGCATCCTTTTTTTTTTTTCTTCTGGATTTTTTCCCTCGAACCCTTTAGAAAATCTAGGGGCTAATTTCCCCCCATCTGATGAAAACTTTCATGGGGCATTATCGGGCAAGTATAGGCCCCGTATCTTCACTCACATTGGCCGTGACAACCTAACGGCCAAATCCCGCATCGGCATTCGACGAGCTGTAAATTTAAAGTTGTAAAATACCATCCTTAAGAGCAGTCATTTTAGAAACTTTGGCATGTTTCCAATTTGTTCTTACCGGGTTTCAAACTTCAAAATGAAACATAGTAAAAGACTCAAAAGGCATAAAACCAATTCCTTTCATCACACAAAACCACAAATATTTATTTCACATACCTACACGATATTATAAGGATCGCTCCTTCAATAAGACCATATGCCAGATGCATATTAATTTTAGCTTTCGTTTTAAAGCTTTTAACATAACATCATAATCATTGCATCGTTTGTTCAGTATCAATAATGAAATCATTTCACTACACTTCACTGGTGAGGAGGGTGCATTTGCAGCGACACCTGGATTTTATTTTATTTTAATCACATTTTCGACACTCCCCACCTGATAATTTTCAAAATTATCACTATAAATTTATAATCTAATTTTTACTAATAATCAATTTCAATGTTCAATGTCTATTCAGTACATACAATATACAAATATGAAGTTATACAATATGCAATAATTCAAACACACAAAAGATTTTATAAACATTTACCTTTTAGACCTGAAATGAATCACCAAATAAACAATCATAATATATGTATATATATTTTTTACCAATATGTATCTAGTTAAATATACCTGGCCAGGATTTTTTGCAAGAAACTCTTATCAAATATTATAATAAATGCAATATAAGTAACATTAAGAACATTTATAGTATAGCTAAGAATATATAAATATATACAGCAATAAATACAGTAAAATATTATTTACATATTTACACATATACAATATACTAAAATTATCATTATATTAATTCAAAGAAAATTTTATTTACAAAATATTTAGTTAATCAGCAATTTCAAAAGGATATATAAGTTGTATAGGTCGTCTTAATTTTCCCTTTTTGGTCTTGACGACACAAGACCTGACTAGACCATCACGACCTTTATTAACCTCGATAATTCGTCCTAAGTTCCATAAGAACTTTGATTTACTCGGTCCTTCAATCAAAACAATGTCATTGACTTTCAAGTCCTTTTGAGCATTAGGAGTTCCAAAAGAATGTAAACTTTTAGTCGCGAGCAAATACTCAGATTTCCATTTCTGCCAAATTTGACTCAGAAGTTTTGTCTGATACGCCTTTCTTTTAATTAAGCTAGTTTTAGTAATGGAGGTATTAAACACTTCATTAAAGTTAAATGGGTATTCTACCTTGTGTACAGCAAGCAAGAAGTGGGCAGGTGTGAGTGGTTCAGGTTCAGAGGCGTCATCACAGACATATGTTAGAGGCCTGTGGTTAAGAACGTTTTCAACCTCTACAAGCACAGTCATAAGTTCTTCAAAAGTCAACAAAGCTTTTCCTAAGATTTTTCTTAGGGGATCTTTAATACTTTTCATGAGCCTCTCGTAGAAACCTCCCCACCATGGGGCAAGTTCAACGATGAATTTCCATGTTATTCTTTCTGTAGAAATAAAATTTTGAAAGTCTTGGCTCTTAAGGATGTCAAAGAAATATCGAATTTCTTTGTTAGCACATTTAAAGGTTTTGGCATTGTCTGAGTAGAATGTATGACAGTTCCCTCTTCGACTAAGGAAACGTCTAAGTGCCAATATGAACTTCTTGGTTGATAAGTCTGAAACTAGTTCAATGTGAACAGCACGTGTTACAGCACAAGTGAATAAAGCTATGTAAGCTTTATCGGTGTTATCCCCATTTTTTATATAAACAGGTCCAGTGAAGTCTACTCCAGAGACGGAGAATACTGGTGTTTCGGCGATTCGATCTCTGGGAAGTTGCGCTGTCAATTGTTTTGCTGGCTTCACTGTATATTTTCGGCATATGAGTCATTTGTTTATAACCCTTTTAATTGCTTGCCTCCCCTTAGGAATCCAGTAATTTTCTCGCAATTTACATAGTGTTGCAGCAACTCCACTATGAAGCATTTTGTTGTGCTCACGTAATATTAGCAATTCTGTGAATCGAGAGTTCTTTGGGAGGAGAATTGGATGTTTTTCTCCATAAGTACATTTACTCTCGTCTAGTCTTCCCTTTATTCTCAATAAATCATTTTCATCAAGAAATGGTGCCAATGATACTAAGCTAGACTTCTTTGAGAGCTCACTCGTCGATTTAAGCATGTCGATTTCTGGCTTATAAAACCGTTTCTGCACTAACTTAATGCAGAATATTTCCGCTTCTTGAATTTCACTCGCACATAACGGACCATCGACTACAGGTAATTTTCTAACTTTCCTTATGAAACGCTTCACCCATGCAATTGTTCGAAGTAGTTTCAGCATACTACTAAAGTTTCTTTCCAATTTTACAAATTCATCGTTCTCAATAGTGCATTCATTAACTATAATATTTTTACGACGTTCTGATATGTTATTCTTATTTGAAAATTTTTTCGATTGCACAGGCCAATCCGTGAAACACTTAAACCAAGGCGGTCCTTGCCACCATAACGAATTTTCGTTTAAAGATTTTAATTTCAATCCTCTGGTTAATAAATCCGCCGGGTTTTCCTTGCCCGAGCAATAGTTCCAATTTTTTGGATCTGAAATGTTTTGTATTTCGGTTACTCTGTTACAGACAAATGGTTTCCACTCTTTTGCGGAGCTCTTTATCCAACTTAAAACTATTTCTGAATCGGTCCAAGAAGTTGTTTTAGTGCAATAGACATTAAATATTTTATTCAAATATTTATAGGTTCTCACTGCAATTATTGCTCCCATTAGCTCCAGACGAGGTAGTGTCAGACTTTTAAGAGGAGCAACACGTGAGTTTGCCATTATAAGGGATGTATTCACTTTTCCCTTTTTGGTTATATATCTGAAATATGCGACAGCTTCATAGGCCCTTTCACTAGCATCGCAAAATATATGTATAGTTACTTCATTTGGATCTGCACCTCCCTCAAAATACTTTCTTTGTATTGATATGTTTTGCAACTCTTTAACTTCAGCTAACCAGTTTTTAAACTCCATTTCTAGATTTTCGGGAAGTTCCTCGTCCCATTCTAATCCCTTTAGCCATATTTTCTGCATTAACAACTTAATTCTTATTATAAAGGGGGCTATATATCCAGCGGGGTCATAGATTTTTGCTGCAGCACGCAGTACTGATCTTTTAGTGGATAGACTGGTGCTAGTCGAAACATTTTGTAATTCCAATGAATCAATCCTTATAATGTCTTTATTAGTGTCCCATTCCAGTCCCAATAACACAGACCGCTCAGACGGGTTACACGATATGCCATTTTGCTGCCACAACTCTTTTAACTCTTTTGAATTTGAATTGAATTTACGCAAGTTCATGCTCGCGTCCTTAAGTACAGTGCTAGCACTAGATGAAAGATTATAAGCATTTTCAGCTGTATTTGCCCCATAATAAAGATCATCAACATACATTGAGTTATTTAACATATCAAAAACCCCAGGACAAAAACCTTTATATTTTTTAATGTGCACTTTAATTGTGGCAGCTAAGATAAAAGCGCTACACCGAATTCCAAAAGGTAATCGTGCCATATTCATTACCCTGAAAGAATCAGAGTCACCGCTATTAAACCAAAGAAATTTTAAGTATTTCCTATCTTCTTTTGCTATCTCTATCATTAAGTATGCCTTCTCAATGTCAGAGGAAAAAGCAACCTGATATGTTCGAAATTTAAGTATCATATCCAATAAATTAGGATTTAAATTTGGACCTGATACCAAAAAATCATTTAAAGATTTCGAATGATTTTCCTTTGATGATGCATCAAAAACTATCCTCACTCGCGTAGTTTCTTTGTCTGGCCTTAAAACAGCCTTATGTGGCATATAGTATCCAGACAATAGCTTATCATTTTTAGATTCTTCCACAATGCCTTCGCGAACTTGCTCATCTATAACTTTCTTATACTCTTCGCATATTGCTTTATTTTTATTAAATTTTTCTTTCAAATTATCGAATCGCCTTTTAGCAATGTAAAAATTATTATTAATTTCGTTTGGACTTGAGTTCCAAATAAGATTAGTCGTGTATCTATTATTCTTGTATTCTAACCCCCTTTCAAAATCTTCTATTAACATTTTATCTTTTTGAGATAATTCCTCACTCTCGTCCGATATGCCGATTGAATCAATTTCCCAAAATATTTTTAAATCGTTTACCTCAACCGCATTTTTCATTACTGCTATATTTTGAGAACAACTATTTCCCTTTTTCAATTCCTGTCCCGTAATTACCCATCCAAAAACTGTTTTAATAGCTCCCGAGTCATTATTAATGGATATTCTTTCGTTTAAAATAAATTCCCAAAATAAGTCTGATCCAATTAGTATTTCAACACTCATCAAATCTTTCCCTAAACAAGCGTCAGCCATTTCCATTTTATTATCTCTCATAAATTCCCTAATTTGAGCAGACGGTTCGTACATCTCGGCGCCTGATATCTGAGAAACAACGAGTGCTTTAATTTTCGCTTTGAAAGAATGATCTAAGCTTTTGATTTCGACTTCAATTATTGGATATACTTTTTCTACTGCACTTTGCATTCCGAAAGAATACACTGATAAGACTTCTTGACCTACTGGTTTCAAATTTAAAGCATGCACTAAATTTTCACTCACGAATGTCCGCTGACTCCCATTATCAAGGAGTATTCTAGTTAATTTTGAATTGAAATTAGAACTCGCGACAACTTTACACGTCTGTAAATAAACATTTTTAGAATACGTCAGATTATTATTACATTGTGAAACCGAACTAACAATTTCTGAACTAGAATTGTTTGTACTCCCTGTCGCTTCAACTTCATAATTACGAGAATCAGGACTCTCTTGCTTATTGCTTATTCTATTATCTCGAACAGTATTCGACCCTCTGTTATCTTTCGTACAAATAGAACCATGATGATATTGATTCTTACATTTAAAGCATGAAAATTTACTTCTACATTTTTTACTGTTGTGAAAAAATTTGAAACATTTAAAACACCTATTGGAATTTTTCAATATCTTAAACTTATCCTGTGGGGGCAGGCTACATTTGAATGAGTCATGAGGGGCAGAACAAAATATACATGATAAAATTTGTGCATTAAGAGCACTAGCAGAACTTGAACCCTTGAAATAACTTTTGCTACATTCCTTATCGGGTGTACCTGTATTCTTCCGCTTAGTATCCTTGAAATGATTAAGCATAACAGAAGATTCCCGACATTCAATTTCGATTTTTAAATATCTCAATAGTTCTAAAACATTAAATTCATTTTCATCCGATTTCTCTAAACGTTTTCTATTAAAATTTAGAGCGAAATCATCTGGGATTAATCTAATCAGAATGGGATACAAAAGGTGACCGTACATTTGAGTCGTCACATTTAATGATTCTAAACTTCGAATTTGAATTTCAACAACGTCATACAATTTTCTTAACTCAAATATATTAGTAGAATCCTTAACGGGATTAAGATTTAACAATTTCGACATATGAGCATTAATAACTAATTCTTGCCTACCGAATCTTTGTTTTAGTAATTTTACTGCTTTTTCATAATTTTCCTCCGACAGAGCAAATCCGTTTACAACATTGAACGCAACCCCTCCTAAAAGAGTTTTTAAATATGAAAATTTATCAATTTTAGACAAAGTTTCGTTCTTATCAATAGTGCTTTGAAACTGATTCCAAAATTCCATCCATAAACACGGATCGCCAAAATATTTCGCAATTGCGATTTTAGGTAACTTTACTGTTATATTATTAAAATTAACATTCTCATATGATTTATTAACATTATTCGCAATGACCCCTTCCGGCGGCGTGTCGGGACTGGATGATGTAATTTCCTTAAAATTTTTATTACATTTTATTCTTGCGCTAATTTTACTGAGCCATATCGTAATTTTTTTATTATATTCAATCGCATTCTGCACTTCATTTTCGAATTCCGTTTCTTCATTAATTAATGTTTTAATTTCATTATCAAGGGGCTTTAAATCTTTGCTTACTTTATCTAAGTAACCAATAAATTCTTCCAATGTGCCTTCTGCACATTTTTCTAAATCCTCACTTTCCAATTTATTCAAATATTTAGTTACGGCTGTTCTCAAAACAGACCGTTCTTTTTTTAGCTTTGTCAATGTGTTCATGTTTATTATCTTTTAGCAGCAAAACCAACCAGAAGAAAAAAATATATCAATTACAAAATATTAAATTCACTGTTTTTCTTTCTTTTTCCATTTCACATTATCAATACAAAACATCACTTTCGTTTCTCATTAATCAAATAAATAAAACATATTTTTACGTATCGTCATATCAAACTGAAGCTTTTTTTTTTTTTTCTTTAATCATCACATGAAATATACTTTCGTATTTTATTTTAAATAAAATATTTCACTTTAAAATATAATCAAAACGATTAATCTCTTACTTCTCGGAACCGATGCACCATTTAGAAACTTTGGCATGTTTCCAATTTGTTCTTACCGGGTTTCAAACTTCAAAATGAAACATAGTAAAAGACTCAAAAGGCATAAAACCAATTCCTTTCATCACACAAAACCACAAATATTTATTTCACATACCTACACGATATTATAAGGATCGCTCCTTCAATAAGACCATATGCCAGATGCATATTAATTTTAGCTTTCGTTTTAAAGCTTTTAACATAACATCATAATCATTGCATCGTTTGTTCAGTATCAATAATGAAATCATTTCACTACACTTCACTGGTGAGGAGGGTGCATTTGCAGCGACACCTGGATTTTATTTTATTTTAATCACATTTTCGACAGTCATTGCTAAATTCTCAGACATGTGTCTTCGAAGGTAATTAAAATATACAAGGTAGGTGGTCTCCTCAATTCCCCATACAACTGCAGATAAAACACTTGGAAAAATAAATATGCTATTATATGATACCTTACTATACTTATCTATACTATTATATAAAGAGGAAACGGTGACTGACTGACTGACTGAGTGACTCCTCAACGCCCAGCCGAAACTACTAAAGTCAGGGTCACGCAATTTGGACTGTAGATTGCTGTTATGGCCTAGGCAAGCAATAAGAAGGGATTTTTGAAAATTCCCCCCGAAGGGGGTTAAAAGGGGGTTCGAATGTTTTAGGTCATTTTGCCATATCTCAGCAGCAGTTATAGGTAGGAGCTTGAAATTCCAGAAAACAAATCTACTAAAAAAATGATTAAACACCTATTACAGCGATTTTAGAAATGCCCCCCAGAAGGGGGTTAAAGGGGGGTGGTCGAATGTTTTAGGTCATTTTGCCATATCTCAGCAGCAGTTATAGGTAGGAACGCGAAAATCAGGAAAACAAATCTACTAAAAAAATGATTAAACATTTATTTCAACGATTTTAGAAATTCGCCACCCCAGGGGTTAAAGAGGGGGGTGGTCGAATGTTTTAAGTCATTTCGCCATATCTCAGCAGCAGTTATAGGTAGGAACGCGAAAATCAGGAAACAAATCTCCTAAAAAAATGATTAAACATTTATTTCAACGATTTTAGAAATTCGCCACCCCAGGGGTTAAAGAGGGGGGTGGTCGAATGTTTTAAGTCATTTCGCCATATCTCAGCAGCAGTTATACGTAGGAACGCGAAAATCAGGAAAACAAATCTACTAAAAAAATGATTAAACATTTATTTCAACGATTTTAGAAATTCGCCACCCCAGGGGTTAAAGAGGGGGGTGGTCGAATGTTTTAAGTCATTTCGCCATATCTCAGCAGCAGTTATAAGTAGGAACGCGAAAATCAGGAAAACAAATCTACTAAAAAAATGATTAAACATTTATTTCAACGATTTTAGAAATTCGCCACCCCAGGGGTTAAAGAGGGGGGTGGTCGAATGTTTTAAGTCATTTCGCCATATCTCAGCAGCAGTTATAGGTAGGAGCGCGAAAATCAGGAAAACAGATCTACTAAAAAATGATTAAACATGTATTTCAGCAATTTTAGAAATTCCCCTGCCGGAGGGGGTCGAATGTTTTAGGTCATTTTGCCGTATCTCAGCAGCAATTTTAGTTAAGAGTACAAAAATCAGGAAAACAAATCTACTAAAAACATGATTAAACATGTATTTCGGGGATTGTAGAATTTCCCCTCCCGGAGGGGGTTAAAGGGTGGTGGTCGAATGTTTTATGTCATTTCGCCATATCTCGGCAGCAGTTATAGGTAGGAGCGCGAAAATCGGGAAATTAAAACTACTAAAAAAATGATTAAACACGTATTTCAACGATTTTAGAAATTCCTCCCTGAAGGTGGTTAAAGGGGGTGGTCAAATGTTTTACGTCATTTCGCCATATCTCAGCAGCAGTTTTATGTAGGAGCACGAAATTAAGGAAAACAAATCTACTAAAAAATTGGTTAAACACGTATTTCAGCGAATTTAGATATTTCCTCCCAAAGGGGGTTAAAAGGGGGGTCGAATGTTTTAGATCATTTCGTCATATCTCTGCTGCAGTTTTAGATAGGAGCGCGAAAATCAGGAAAACAAATCTACTAAAAAATGAATAAAACACATATTTCAGCAATTTTGGAAATTCCCCCCAGAAGGTGGTTAAATGGGGGGGGGGTCGAATTTTTTAGGTCATTTCGCCATATCTCAGCTTTTATGTAGGAGGGCGAAATTAATTAAAACAAATCTACTATAAAATTGGTTAAACACGTATTTCAGTGATTTTGGAAACTGCCCCCAGAAGGTGGCTAAAGGGGTATTCTAAAGTTTCGGGTCATTTCGCCATATCTCAGCAGCGGATTTAGGTAGGAGCGTGAAACTCAGGAAAACACATCTACTAAAAAATGGATAAACACGCATTTCAGTGATTTTAGAAATTCTCCCCGAAGGGTTTTAAAGGGGGTAGTTTTGAAAATTTTAGGACATTTCGCCATATCTCAGCAGCTGTTTTATGTAGGTGCGCGAAATTCAGGAAAACAAATCTACTAAACAAATGATTAAACACGTATTTCAGTGAAATTAGAAATCCCCCTCCCCTCCCCTCGAAGGTGGTTAAAGGGGGATTCGAAAGTTTTAGGCCATTTCGCCATATCTCAGCAACAGTTTTAGGTTGGAGCGCGAAATTCAGGAAAACGAATGTAATAGAAAAATTACATTGTCTACCCGTGCAAAGCCGGGACGGGCCGCTAGTAATAAATATATACATTGCAATCTAAAAATATTTCGTACAAAATAAATTACATAACATTGTTTTTTTTTCATTCCAAAGTTATTCGGTTTTGCTAAAAACTAAGAGTGGCTTACATCTGACCACCAACACTGTTAAAAATTTTGTGCTGGGTTTAAATTAATTTTTGTGCTGCAATAGATGCAACCATAATATGGTGAAATCTCGTTCCAACATTTGCAGGGCTGCCATTGGTGACTATTTTTTAATTCTATCTTGCACCACTTTCTAAAAACAAACATTTTTCACATACACTTTGACAACATGTGCAAGAGAAGTATACTACATTTAAAAGAAAAAAAATGGTGCGAATAGAATATAAAAATAGTAGCTAGTAGCATTCCTGCATTTGGAGCTCCGGTTGAACAATAGCTCAAAATGTTGGAACGACCATTTTACCACCTTATGGTTACAGCTACGCAAGCACCAAAACTTGATTCAACAAAAGACAGCATTTTTAACAGTGTAATGTTGATAGGCATCAATATATATATATATATTTCTCTTAGGCGGCGCGAAAATAAGGCTGAATTTGTTGTTTGCCGTTTGACAACAACCGTAGTAACTTAAAATTAATTTGCCTTATTATATTCTGCCAATCAAAAGCGTGATTTCACCACTGAAACTTGCATCATATTTGAAAAAAAAAAGTAAATGGTTTTCATAAAATGTAAACATATTGAAATGATTGCGTTTAAATATGCCCTAATCGCGAAAGAGCAGAACTCAGATTATTTATTGAGAAACAATTTTATGTGATTTGTGTACATAAAATAAAAGTAAACAATTTATCACAATAAGTAATATTTGAAGCGAAATGTTTCTGGTGTAGAAAATGACGTCATTCGGAAAACAAAAGATGCATTTTCATCCATGAATATAATTTTTTCCTGTAACTGTGTCAGTAATGACGTCATATTCACTGGCAATTATTTTTGCCCCTAAATTGGCTAAACTCTTGATATCTATTTAAAAATCCTTGGTATGCACAAAATAAAACATTTCTGAAAATTACATAATTTCCAATTAAGTATAATAAATATTTAATGACTCTATGGAATTTTAAAACAATTGTTTAAATGGCGCTGTGATCTCAAAAGGGATGAATGGTTCTGGTGGTAAAAATGATCTCCTATTTGAAATAAAGGATTCATCCTTATATAGACTCCAAAAGTGTGATGGCACAAGTAGAATTGTTTCAAATAGATAGCCGATTTCTCGATGGGTTTTCCATTTTGTGAAGGAGTTACCTCTAGGAAAAGTGTAGCAACAGACAGGAAATCCATAGCAACGGTTTGTTAGGAACTCTCAATGAAGTCATGAGCTTTAGAATCTATATAAAACTTAAATATTTTAGTACGATTTTCTCAATGTGGCGTATTGACGACTGGCGCATTGCTGGGTGGATTGATTTGATAATGTGGCGTCTGCCAGGATTGCTTCAAAAAGTGGCGAGCGGACGTAACGAGCTGGGACCGCGTAATGTTTCCAATGTGAATTGTGTCGTAATTCTGTTAAATACTAATCTATTCATTCGAATTAACTTAATGATTTTCTACTCAAGATAAATAAAAAGAGAATGTGAAAGTACAGAGAAAAAACCCAAC
Source organism: Maratus michaelseni (assembly GCA_963931845.1). NCBI lineage: Eukaryota > Metazoa > Arthropoda > Arachnida > Araneae > Salticidae > Maratus > Maratus michaelseni. Next base: position 30,782,274 of record OZ007587.1, read on the forward strand.
CATAAGTTTATTTCACCGTTACATCTGTTAAAACTAGGCTACGCCGCCAGGTGCCTGAGTGGCGCCCGGCGAGTCTCGACCACCGAACCCAAGTCTTGAGGGACTTTCGTCATCCATTTTTACCCTCTCAACTTTCAAGACGTGATGCAATAGGCATTTATAAATTTATTATTTTCATCTCTCATCTAATAAAAGTGAAATATGTTTTAATGTTTTTTATCACATTATTATAAACTCATTATCGAACTCAAAGACACTTTATAAGACAGTTATTAAACATTAAATATGATATATGAACTAATCAACTTTCTGTAATGACAATTTATCAACTAATTTGGAAATTCCAAACATTTGTAAAATATGTAATACATTGATTGTTACCACGAGCATTTACAACATCCTTTTGAACTTTCCAAATTTCGTGATTATGATTCAGTGTATTTTAAAAATCCATGCTGTTTAGACGCAGGAGTATGTCTCCTGACACAATTACTAAAATGTTTCTAAAATTGTTAACTATTTAAATAATTGTAAATTAATCCAGATAATATATAAGTTTAAAATTTAAGTTCCAGAAGTGCACTCACTTATTAAACTTAAACTAATAATATTAACAAGCTTCTTCCAGCTATTCAATTTCAAAAGGATATATTTCCAATTGTGTTGTATTATCATTCGAGCACATGGAGGATACACCAGTGAATTAGATATTACTATTAGATATTTCGATGGATATTTACCTACAACCCGATCGATCATAGAAAAGGTAAGCGATTTCCTTTTTTTTTTGTCTCTTTATTTTGATGAACAATAGAAAGCAGTTGATATTGATCTTGAGAATTTTAATACTCTGTGATTTTGCACTTACGACCTCACACCTCCAAGCATATTCACAGGGGTTGGCGAGCGTCAGCGAGGAGGGGCGGATCCCCCTAGTAAAGGTATGATGGATAAAGATAAAATAATTTTTATTATTTCCCCTTTCTCTGCAAGAATGCAAGTAAAACAATTGCCACCATTTGAAGAAATTTCGTTAAAAGTTTTCAAATAAAATAAAATTAAAAAATTAAAAAATTAAAAAAATAGTTAATCCGCGCTCACATGCAAAGGAAAAGCTTTCAGTTAAAAAAAATAATTATCATAATTGGTTCAGTAGAAAACTCAGGCAAGATGACGAAAGAAACCGGCTTGTGTTTAAAATAGATTAACTTGTTTTCTTAAATGTTGCTATTTTTTCTTTTTTTTAAATTTTGAGACAGCAAAGGAATAATATAATCGAAAACTTTAACTAAAAAAAAACTTTATTTTTTTTAAATGTTACACCCCTCTACAAATATTTTAAAAAACAAATTCAAAATAATAATATTATCGCTATTTACTTATTTTGAAATAGTACTAAAAGCTAAAGCCTAATTTAAGGAATTAGAAACTGGAATCTAATTTCTTTTACATTTTTTCTTTCCTTCTTCTTTTTTTTTTTTTTTTTTTTTTTTTTTTTTTTTACTTGATGAATAGAGGAAATTTGTACGAAAAGAAATAAATAACCACAACCACAAATGTTTCTAATTTTAACCTGGTTGCATCATTATAATTCAATTACTGGTTTTTGTGTTTGTCGCGTTAGAATACTTCAGGGTCAATGCCACTGTTAATGCATTGAAATATAAAAAAGTATGAGATTGAGACTACAAATGATTTCTACCTCTGCATTTAGCTGTTCTCATCATTTCCTTTAACAACAATAGGAGTTTGTTGAAATAGGGAATAGAAGTAAAAAGTAACATTAACAAAATATATAAATGCGCAAAATTATTTATTGAAAACTCTTTTTATTGTGACTTATACCTGAGATTGAAAACATTATTTTTTGTTGCAGTTAAATGGACACTCAAAAACATACTTTCATAACGTAAAGTCGTTGAATTATTTTTTTAGAAAATTTTTAAAAGGAAAAAGGTTTTATTTTAAATTTTAAAACCATCCAAACTGTAAAAAAAAAAAAAAAAAAAAAAAAAATCTCAGTTAGTGAAACACATTTACGAAGAATTCTCTATTTATTACGAAATTTCTGCTATTTTAAGAAATTTCATTCGTAAAATAAACAATTTACAGATCTTTCTCTGAAAAATAGTTTTTTGCTGGCATCCTTTAGACATTATTTTTTCTATAAAGTCGACTTTTCTTTTTTCAGTACATCTATTTGATTTATTTTTTGCTCCAGTTTATGGTTTTTCGAATCTTTTTTTTTACTTAAAAAAATATATTAATTTAAATCTATAGAAATGCTTATAATAAACGATTAGTTCCAAGAGCTATAATTTTTCTCTTTAAAATTATTTTTACTCTATACAAAACAAAACATACAACAAAAGTAGAAATCATTTTTGTTGTTGTTTGTTTGTTTGTTTCTTCGAATTGAGTGGGAATTGAAGGAAAATTATTTAAAAAACACAATGATTTTCATACATTTTCAAAATATACAAATAATTTATTAAGATTTAAACTGCTACATTTAAAAATTCAATGCAAACACCCCTGTACACTTACAGATTATTTGTATTATGAAGCAAAAACATGTCCGTGATTAATTCTGATATCATATTGACGTTGTCAACAACTGACAAATGAATTTCGCTGAACTGCAACTTTTTAACTTCTAAACGTCGCACAATTAAAATTTTTACACCGCGGATTATGAAAAAAAATGTTCTTTCACGTGCAATTTGTTTGAAAAGTTTATTTCAATTTATTGATTTTTAAAATAATTTTCAACCATGAATTTTTTTTTAAAATCTCTATCGCGTGCAGCCCGATTACGAAAGATTAACCCGTTTGCTCTTAAAATCATATGAATTAGTTCAGCATTTGTTTCCGGCTAGTACTCCATAACGAAATTAAAACATCATCAATAAATAACTTAAATAATAAAATAATATTAATAAAACACAAGTTTAACAGCCATGTAATCGAACTACGTGCTTAAACCACTGAAATTATCAAAATCAAAAAGGTTCTTCTATGTAGCGAAATCTTTGACGATATCTTCGGGTATTAAATCCTCGCATGCTTCTAATACGAAAGTATCGCTTTTAATGAAATTTAAAACTTTATATGGATACACATTTAACACTTTTCATATAAAAATACTTTTAAGTGTTGGTACTAAACAATTAAAAAATATATTAAGGCGGTATTAAAAAAAAAAAAAAAAAAAAAAAAAGAAAAATCCACGCTCAACAACTCAAAATTTTCTGACACATTTTCAGACTCATTTTTAAAAGTAAAAACATGAAACTTGGCAGCGTGATTTATGAAGAGATTTATAAGTGACCTGTGTTTTTATTTTTCGTTCAATTAATTAGAAATTTATTTACAAACAATTATTTTCACAGTTCAATAATTTTCTTTTGTTTTCAGCGCTATCGCTTCGGAAAATTCGGTTCAAAATGTCCACTTTGACAGCATTTTTTGAAATATAATCTGCCGTTATAAAAAAAAACGACCAAAACGGATATTATAAAGTTTCTTAATAAGAGAACCTGCCAATTGGATGCAGTTTAGAGCAAAAATGAATTTAAAAATAAGTCACAAAATAAGCAGTTTGGATTTGAGTACACCCTTAAATGTAAAAAATGTATTAGAATTTTCAATTAAAAAATAAGTGGTTTTCACCTATATTCTGTAATCCGCAAAACCCGCTTTGATGCCCTAGTTTTTCTAAACACACAGTTATATTTGTAATACATTATTTTCAAGTTTCTTTTAAATAAAAGTTTATAACCAAATTTTTTAATAGAATTATCATGTTCAAAGTTGTCTGTGTAAACAAAGAACTATTTTTTGAACGCTTTGTAATTTTTTTTTCTCACAACCGAGGATTTATAACAAAAATTTACTAACAATGGTTAATGAGTACTAAAATTCGAACAGATTTTCATAAAATTACTATTATTTGCATAAGATATCCATTTAGTCTGCTTGTATAAGCAATTCAAAACAAAATATTATTCATGAAAGATGCATTTATATGTTTACAAATGGGAAAAAAAATGTAGCTGAACTAATGTTTGGTACTTGAATAAGACTAATGATAATAATTCTCTGCATAATGCCATGTTCCAATGCTATGCCCGAGGCAATGAACTCACATTTAAAACCTGAAAATATGTTTAGTTTGTTTAATGTAGTTTTAACACAGATTTTACTCCAAAATCACTATAATTTACGGCTTTTTCACACCACAAAAATGTAAACCTTTACAAAACAGGAGTGTATTGAAATCCACTGCTGAATGCCATCAAGTAAATTCTTATATAATTTTTCCCATATTAAGTGTGTATATTTTCCATCATATTCGAAATAGCTGTTCAATATCAAATAACACGCTACGCTGACGCAATTTCTATTTAAATAGTATTCTTCTATTTCTGAATGTCTATAATTTTAGATTTCTTCAGACACCTACAACAGTAATGGTAATTTATGCAGCTGCATTAACAATTTATATTTTGGCTTTTTCTGGAATAATTTACCTTTTAAAAAATTTTTAACGGACAATTATCAGGTTTAATTAACTATCCCATATTTTTTAGACTACATACTGTGAATTTGCAATTTTTTTTTTTTTTAAAGGCGGGGAGGAGGTACATTTATCAGAAATATTTCAAAAAATCTGTAAAAGTGTCTGGAAATGTATAAAAAAGAAAGTTTTTCCACAGAGAAAAATTCTTATTTATCTAAATAAGTTAATAATAAATATTTTGTTATATTTATGGAAACTATTTAAGCGTGTTTGCTCTTTATTAATAAAAAAAAGATCACAAAATATGCAGTAACAAAATCCAGAATTGTTAATGGAAATTTATAATTATTGACACTATTAAGGTAGCAATTAAAATGTTATCAAAGTTGGTGTTCTTTAATATAGTGGCGTAGCGTAGGGAGGGTGGGCCATGGAAGTCGATTGCCCTGGTGTAAAATTTTAAAGGACGTCAAAATATTGATACGTTTTATGTAACAAGTTTTTTCAATATTATTCAAAGAATTTTACAGGCCAAGTATTTTGCTAAGATGTTTCATAGTACATCAGATATTTCGATAGTACTCCAGATACCAATAAAATGGCCCAAGTACTTTAGTATGTGTGTATTGAAGATTCAGAAATAATAGATGGAAAATCTTTTGTCGATTTCATTCAGTTAAATGGGAAATCAGCTCAGAACAATTTTTTTACAAGTTCCCTGCAGATGGTCTAAAACTTAAGATCTGCTATGGGCAACAGTATGATAATTCTGAAACTATGGGTGATAAATAAGAAGTATTCAGAAACGATTTCTAGGTGTAAATGCCAAATCCGTGTTCGTGCGATGTAATAGTTGCACATTTAAACTTGCTAGTGCACATGAAGCAAGCGTTAGAAGAATGTCCGTGACTCATTTTGGGGATTGTACAGAAAATATACACATTTTTCGTAAGTTCTACATACACGCTGGACGTTCTTATGGAACACGTTCAGCAAATGTAATTAATGTAAAGCGATCTTGTGACACAAAATAGTGTTAAAAAATAAAATAGTGTTAAAACACCTTAGAAGAAATATGTCATAACACAAACTAACAAACTTGGTTTTAGAGGTTTCTTCAAACCCATTTTTTTTTCGTACTCAGAAAAAATGCGTACGAAAAATAAAAAAAAAGTCTTGGAGGATGGCTTTGAAGAAACCTCTAAAACCAAGTTTGTTAGTTTGTGTTATGACCTATCTCTTCTAAGGTGTCTCTTTATGAGAGTGGTCACATATGCACTGAGCGCATGCTTAGACTGTGCTCAGACTGTTACTCAGACAGACGTTTTTGTCCAAATTATGACAAACCTACATTCCATACTTTGCGATACTGACTAACACGAATTCGATTAGACGAGTGAGATAATTTAACAAACATTAGCTTGGAGATAAAAGGTGGCTCGCCAACAGGCTTGGCGATACATTTTTTTCGAGAATCGTCTCAACACAAATTTTATATCCCGTATGTCGCCACTTTCATATGGAGGTGCCCTAATCCCTTCTTCTCTTATCTTTATTTGTGTAGCCTTGTGCTTGCCGAAATTAATGATACGTAGATATACGTATATCAAAGACTTGTTCTTGTTCAATGCATTTAACAGTAAAACAATGGGTTTTATTTTCCGAGGAAACTCGCGATTATCTACTGATAGCAGATGTTTGGTGAAAAATATCGTGATTCTGGCTTAAGTTTAATTCAAGAAACACATCAAAAACAACTTGAGGCATTAGATAGACTAGCAGCTGAAATAAAGCGCACAATACTAATGAATACATTTAATGCATTATCTTGTTTTCTGCACATCCAAATATCATTAGATAAAGAAAAGAAATGAAGCTATTTTTCAACAAATTCAGCATTTACGCGAGAAATATTCCAACTTAAATGCTGCTATGACTGCAGAAGTATATATTATCAGACGCCATATATATATATATATATATATATATATATATATTTTAATGAAGATCATCCACCAGCGAGCATTTTTAGATGAACAGATGTAGATGATTTGCTTCGCCGGCTAATTGAGTGAAAGCTACAAGAAAGTGTAACTAACATTGTTGTGTCATTGAGAATTTTTTAAAAACTTGCTATGTCCAGTGCTAACTATGAAATCCCCTCAAATGCAAAGCTAATCAAGGCATACCAGTGATCAACGATGAGCCAGAAAATATTAAGTAACTTTGGAATATTGTCTATTTAGCGTATGTATGTGAAATGTAAATTTTGATAGTGTAACAGACACTTTTGCAAAAACAAAATCTAGAATATTTTAAATGTAATTTAAAATTTTTGTTTGACGTATATTATGCTTTTGTCCTGAAGAATACATACTAAGCGGTAGTTTATTAAGGAATTTACAATATAAAGTGTGCAACAGCATATGCAGTGATGATTAAGAAATAAATATCATGCTTTCATGTATAAAAAATACATAAAGAAAGTAGAACATAAAATTTAAAAGAAAGTAGTATATCTTTGATGTAAGCCGTAGTGCAAAAAATGAAAAAAAAAATTCATATAAAGTTATTTTGCATTAAAAATTTTCTTTGGCATCAAAATCTATTACACATTTAAACACAAATACTATTCAAGTAATGCTATTTAAAAAAAAAAAAAAAAAAAAACATTTTTTTAGAAGAAAAAATATGGCGCATATTTTCCAGATAAAATTAACATCTTTAAACAATTATATTACATAATGGCAAATTTTTTGTCTTTCTCAGCTAAAGTAAATATTCAAACTGAGATATGTGACAATAACCATAGTTTTTTACTTAACTGGGAAAAGTGAAATGCGGTCGTAAAGTTTATCATATATTTTAAAACGTTTTGCAGTCATCGAAAAATTAACCAAAAAGTCAAAAGTAAACTCTTCACAGCCTTTCACAGACTTACATATATGTTCATGTTCTACAAAATAAAAAAACAAGAACGAAAAATCATGCGTCAAGCATAGATTATGTAACACTTTCCAACGCTTCCACAATAATTTTACAAATCATTACCGTTTAATAAGCTGAAAGATAACATCTAAGTAAACAATTTGGAAAACGCATAACATATTTAAAAACGCAATTTCAGGAATTTCCAACATATATTTTCAACATATACAATATTCGGAAAAATATCCGAATACTTTTATTCAGCCCTGTATATGATCTATAGATTTGTATATATACTACATAGGATGCTAAATTTTAGTTTAGTTAGGAAACGGGTAGCACAGTTTAAAATTCTCCTTCTGGAGTTTCTGTCAATAAACGGAAATGTGTTCGCGAACTTTCGTGCTGCCCTGTATATGATCTACAGAATTTATACACATAAATAGACAAAAAGTGAGTTAAATTTAAAATCGCGTTCAGCAACTTAAAACGCACTTCCAGGAATTATTGTTAACACACAGTAGAGAATTCCTTTGTGTGTCCCTGTAAATGAACGATGACTGCTATCACTCTAAATAAGAAAGAGTGACTATTCACTCCGGAGGAGTGGATATTCACTCTATCGCAGAGTCAAAATTTGCCCAACCTCTTTAGAGTGACTATTCACTCTAGGCAAAAGTGAAATTGTTCACTCTCTGAAAGAGTGAATACTCACTCCCGAGAAGTGAATATTCACTCTAAACAGGAGTGGATACTCACTCTTTCAGAGGAGTGACTATCCACTCTTCCAAAAAGAGTAGGTTTTTTCACCCTGATAGGAGTGAATAGTCACTCTTTCATAGGAGTGGCTATCCACTCTTTCATAGAAGTGACTATTCACTCTTGCAAAAAGAGTGGATTTCTCACTCCTGACAGGAGTGAATAGCCACTCTTTCATAGGAGTGAATGTTCACTTTTTATGGAGTGAATTATTTTTTTTTTTTATGTTTCCTTTATGGGCATTTTAAAAGAATCATATATTTTAGAGCATGCAATGAAAATAGACACAAGCGTGGTAAAGATTGGAATAAAATACTTTATTGGCAATATTTATTTAATTCATGGTTTGTTACAGTAATTGAACTCTAATGGAAAAATTCAATTAGAGTTAGATAATGAATTAAATTAGATTACTGACAGAAATAAACTAAAATATTTTATTTCAAGCTTATCACTATTGTGTTTGCTTTCATTGCATGCCTTATAAAGATATGATAATTTTAAAATGCCCATAAGGACAAGTAATTAACCAAAATCTTAATCAGTTAATATTATTTCTTTCTTTTTCAAATACCCATTAAGTTGTATTTAGTATTTTAATAATTCCTGTGATGTACGTTATTTTATTTTTTATTTTTTTCATGTGTAACTCAAATTTTAAATCTTTAGATCTCTGTACTTTTTTTTTTTTTTTTTTTTTAAGCGTGAAAAGTAGCCATGTTTAGCCACACTGTAGCCTCAATAAGTGGGGAAATATTTGACCATAAAGCAAACCACGGTTTGTTCCAAAAGCAGAATCTGATTAAAGCATGGGCAAAGTAGGCTATGACCCTGCTCCCTTCCATTTTTTTAGGGAGCCAAATTTAGTATGCAATTTTTGTAAAGCTTATATCAGCTTTACAAAAATCGCATACCAAATTTGGGTCCTAAAATAATCGGATGGGGCAGGGTTACAACCCACTTTGACCATGCTTTGATCAGATTCTGCTTCTGGAACAAACCCAGACCTGCTTTATGGTCAAATATTTTCATGTATATAAAAAAATAATAAAAATCCGATTTAATTTTTTTTGTAATCCAATTACATTAATTATTATTATTCTGGTTTTTTTTTCACCCACATATATATTTAAAAAAAAATACTCTAAGGGGATAAAATTCTAAAAACATTTTTTTTCTATTAATCTCACAGTGTATTTTTTTTTTTAATTTAACTGTAAAATTAAAAATATAATAATCATATGAAATACACAGAGCAAAAAACACAAGAATAATTATATCTTACCTTTTTAAAGTATTAAATATCACCAATCTTACCAATCAGTAGGTATAACTGACATTAGATGTCTTAGAATATTAGATTACAACTGTGTTTTAACTCCTTGAAGGGCTCCGGTATATTATATATACCACTTAATTTTAATCCCAAAATGCCACAATGACACTAAAATTTTATAATCAAATTTTGAATTTAAGGTACATGAGAAAAAGGCTTTTAATTATTTTAAAATAAATTCGTTCGTGAATCTTGGTGTCAATCAATCATTTCAATATTTTAGCTACAAGAGTACTTTGCCCCTGAAGGGGTTAAGAAGTTGTATCTTTAGATCTCAAATTTTATTATAAAAATTAAAACCCCTAAAAATGTGTTTGTCTGTATCATGATTCTGACAATAGATTTTATACATATTCATCGACCTTTTTTTTTTCATATTATTTTCATTTTTTTTTACTCGTGATATTATTCAACATGATTTTTTAAATATTTTTAGAGCAAATATTGGATTAATAACATAGATTTTTATTCTTCACATATTCTTCACCCACGTATAATCTTATTCTTCATTTGTAGGGTATTTTCAAGCTGGCCCCGTGTCTCGAAATTTAAATATGTTATTGAGATGGAATACAGGATATTTATCAAAGTAATTTTTGTATTTTCAAACAAATTTTATGCAGATTACTTAAAAAAATAGTACCGTCCTGCAGGTGAATATAGTACTATAGCTATAGGAGGGATTATTTCCCATTGGTAATGGTAAACACATTATTTATAAAATATTCAGAAAGTCATAACTTCACTCTGATACTCTCAGGATTTTTTTTTCCTTTTTGATGCTCTGTATCCCCCATTTGAACAAAAAAAAATGGTTTATAACATTTCTTATACAAAAAGTTAAATTTGTTAATATATAAACATTTACTTTGATAATATACTCTGCATTAAATGCAACGGTGTCAGTAAAAATGAAAATTCATATGTTAAATTATATCAATAATACAAAGTAACTGAAAATTAAAAGGAAAGAACTTTATTGTGCAATATCATATAAAAATTAGATTTTTTTTTTCATATTGCTATATGAGCAATTTTTCAAGCTGGCCCCGTGTCTCGAAATTTAAATATGTTATTGAGATGGAATACAGGATATTTATCAAAGTAATTTTTGTATTTTCAAACAAATTTTATGCAGATTACTTAAAAAAATAGTATCGTCCTGCAGGTGAATATAGTACTATAGCTATAGGAGGGATTATTTCCCATTGGAAAAACACATTATTTATAAAATATTCAGAAAGTCATAACTTCACTCTGATACTTTCAGGATTTTTTTTTCCCTTTTTGATGCTCTGTATCCCCCATTTGAACAAAAAAAAAATGGTTTATAACATTTCTTATACAAAAAGTTAAATTTGTTAATATATAAACATTTACTTTGATAATATACTCTGTATTAAATGCAACGGTGTCAGTAAAAATGAAAATTCATATGTTAAATTATATAAATAATACAAAGTAACTGAAAATTAAAAGGAAAGAACTTTATTGTGCAATAGCATATAAAAATTAGATTTTTTTTTTCATATTGCTATATGAGCAATTTTTCAAGCTGGCCCCGTGTCTCGAAATTTAAATATGTTATTGAGATGGAATACAGGATATTTATCAAAGTAATTTTTGTATTTTCAAACAAATTTTATGCAGATTACTTAAAAAAATAGTATCGTCCTGCAGGTGAATATAGTACTATAGCTATAGGAGGGATTATTTCCCATTGGAAAAACACATTATTTATAAAATATTCAGAAAGTCATAACTTCACTCTGATACTTTCAGGTTTTTTTTTTCCTTTTTGATGTTCTGTATCCCCCATTTGAACAAAAAAAAAATGGTTTATAACATTTCTTATACAAAAAATTAAATTTGTTAATATATAAACATTTACTTTGATAATATACTCTGCATTAAATGCAACGGTGTCAGTAAAAATGAAAATTCATATGTTAAATTATATCAATAATACAAAGTAACTGAAAATTAAGAGGAAAGAACTTAATAGTGCAATATCATATAAAAATTAGATTTTTTTTTTTTCATATTGCTATATGAGCAATTTTTCATTAATATACGTCGGATGATAATCACAAGAGATGTTTAGCTATCATTTAAAAGTAAATAAGTAGTCTTTTTTAACAACTTGCAGTGAAAATTACTTCTAGTTTCAAAACGTCTTTTGTTTTTAATATACATCTTACAATGCCTAATTGTTGCTTTTGTATTTTTCATGTAAATGCATGTAAACAAACTTATATAAAAAAATTTACAGCAATTTTAAGTGCAAAACATAGTTATATAAGTAAACATATAAAATTCTAGCTTTTTTCTAATTTCTATTTTAAATTTTCAAACACTTTTTTACCAAAAAGAATAAAAATAATATATTAATATTAATTTCCATTTTCACAAGTTTTGCATAACCTAAACTAAAAATTTTAAGCAGCAAAGCAAAAATAAATAATGATTTCTATATTAATTTATTCTACATAAAATCAAATTATATCTGTAAAAGTATAATTAGGTTTAATGGCAATTTAAATGAAGAATGCAATTATTAAAATGATTATTTCAACATTAGCATGATTATTACATATGCTGCAAAAAGTGTCTTTTTCGCAAAAATTTTATATGAACTAATTTGGAAGTGAATACATGAGGAAAAAAAAGCAACACTATGATTCAAGATATTAATCAGATTATATATTAAAAATTGTATCCATAAAATGAAGGTCTAAAAAATGTATTAAGGAAATTATTGATATTGAAAATGATATGTTTTTATTAAAAATCATCAGAAATAAGAACACAAATCTTTTAACACAAAAAATATTTATTGTTTAATAAAAACGATGCAAATATGAAAAATGCAAATTATTCTAATAAAAATAATTTAAACAGAAAATAAATAATACTACGTATGCAAGAACGTTATTTTTTTTCCAAAACAAGTTGTGCTCGAAAATTGTCATTTTCGTTCTTCGCAAATGGAACAACTTACCTTTAAAGTACTATCCACAATAATATGTAACAGCTAATAAAATTTATTGGAAGCACTATATATATTCACAATATAGCGATTAAACGCTTTAAAAAAATAAAAAATATATTCGCCATTTTTAGGCAAACTCTATTCCTTGATAAATAATGCACAAAAAATATCGAAAAAAATTCTGTACATATCCACAGAATTTTGTATATATCCACTTGATAATCTAATATTTCACTTTCAAGCACTCAACACAACCATTACTGCTTCTAAATTGTAAAAATCACAGCACAGATACAAAAACTGAAGAAATTTTATCATAATTTTCACAATATTAACAAGATCAGTTTGTTTAAATACCAATACACCACTAGCTATACATGGCCATATACTATGACCATATACTTCTATACACGGCCTTTGAAACATGCATATTCACAAAAGAAAAATATTACGTCAGCATTTATTTCCCGCGCTATTAATGAAGCAGTCGTTTTTTGACTCACCTCGAGTCTCGCTTTACTACAGAGGAGCTTATCATTAAAACCTTTTTATCAGCTGCAATTGAAACGCTTTAGAAATAAATAGAAACTCTTTATGCTTTTCTTCAGACACAGGGAAAATATGACAAGATTTTTTTGTCACACTTTCAATTTATCGAATTTTATAAATTTAAAAGCAATTCTTACACCAAATTTTTGCTTTAAATCTCGTTTAAATTTATTTTACTATGACACTTTAATTCGAACAATAGCCTTCACGAAGGCATTAAAATAGGTCAATGTCCACCAAAATTGAAGTAAATAAACGAAAAATGCGACGTATTCGCTACTATTGGGGGGGGGGGGGGGGATGTCTAGTTGATACCTTCTTTTAACATAATCGTGGGTAGGGAGTGGAGATATGAAGACAATTACCCCTTCGTAGATTTTGAAATAAAATTAATAAAATTTTCTTTATGTCTGAATATATCTACCCTATATATATAAAATCCTAATGAAACGAATTTGTGAAACGATTTTATGAAACGAATTTATGAAACGATTTTATGAAACGACTGATTAAACGACTGATTATGTTTCAGGGCTATTTTTAATAAAATATTAAACGCTTGATGGTGAAATTAATACCAATTGTCCATAAAAATCCGCGGATGTCAAAACTGGTAATAGAATTTTGAAATTAGAATTAGTTTTCGGGATATTAATTTTTTTCTAATTTTAATGACATTTCTGTAATGATGGCAACTAATTACTCAGTTTTTTTGTGACAAAAAAGGGGAAAAAATCGAAAAGGATCCCGATAGGGATTATTGATTTATTTTCATTCGTCATTTTCAAATTGAAATTGAATTTATCTTTTATTTCAATCGATAATGAAGACAAGATTGTGATTAAAATATGTTTTTCAGGAAAATTTGAAAAAAAAACATCACATTTCTATCGTCAGAGTTCAATCGTCTGTCAGCATTTAATTTAATTTATAAACTGAAAATATTTTAAATCCAAATGACGTCATTTATGTAAACGCACAAGAAAGGGGGGGAAAGGAATTAATAGTAAATATTATTTATAGATATCATTTTGTTATTTTTTTGTAAAATTTAATTAAACGAATTTATAAAATCACTAATTCGGATATTTGAAACGAATATATAAAATAATGATTGTCCAACTGAACGCAAGGAGAATAAAATATCCTGCTTGGTTTTCTTTCCTATTTGAATGAGAATATGACATCAATTATGGTAAAATGACATTTACACCTTCCTCTCTTTTATTGGCAGCAAGGAAAAAATGCTCCCTATATATTAGAGAAATGCTATTAAAGTTTAAAACATACTTTCTGTCAACCTATTCACTTTGTCATTTCGTATACAGAAGCATTTTTTCAATATTTATACAATTTGTTTAGCCTAAAATGTCATTTATCCTATTTTATATAATCAGAAGTAATTTGTATAGAAAAAACAATAATAATATACGTATAATTAAAATACGTATATAAACAAAAAAATCGTCGAATTTGCTTCCATGGCTGTTTATGTCATTTGGCACCAAATCTCACTTTCTGATGCCCGAATTGCGCCAAGCTTTTTAAAAAAGCGTCAAGACCCCTATAATGGAAAAGCACCAAAAGTTCATCGGGAATGTTTTCATAACTTTTGGCAATAAATATATGTATATTAACGAATCTATCCGTTTTTGAAACTCGAATTACGCCAAACCTAAAAGAAAAGTATCCTATACTGGAAAAGTACCGGATTTTCTTATGGACAATATTCAAGTGACATAACATGGTGTAAAATTTTCGCGGATAGCAAATTTGTTTAAATATCTCATCAATTGATGCCGAATAAATGCAGGGATGCATGCACAAAATATTTAAATAATTTTGTATGATAAATAATTATTAGAAAATTCGTATATACATATTAATTAAAATAAATAATTTACATATTTAAAATAACATGAAAATATGCATGATGGTGCACTAAAATAGAGAGAAAATTAAAACCTGTTACTGAAAATGTCTATAACATAGTACTTTTCAATACCTTGGTTCTTAATGTTATTCACAAGCAGATGGAATTTTTCTCATCCATGCAAAGGAAGAATAGAATACAGATCGTTGTTATAAAAGTCCGAGAGGTAGCCACAATTTAAACCTAACCATTTTATACAAGCTGCTCTTCAAGTTGTAATTGATTTTACTTATCAATCCCGAAAACAGTCGTCAGTTGTCGCAACAGCTGTGTATGGGGCCATGATAATCAAAAAATGCCCCATTAAAACGTTAAAAGCATGGCAACCCAATTACAGATTTACCAATATTTTTAAAACAAAGCACGCTGTCATGTTTTTAGAGGCCTCGAAGTCTGAGCGGGGGTTGGCGAGCGTAGCTCGCAGGGGGTAGGCCCCCTAGTATAATATATATAAATATAAATTATTTCAAGTGATTATAGAATAATTTCTCACTAACAGAAAAAAAGATCTAAGACCATTTCGTCAAGGGAACCCCTCTGAATTCGTCGTAGAAAACATTTTTAATTCTGTTTCCATTTAAACATTTCAGATTTATCTTAAACAAGGGGTTCAAGAGGCCAGGGTCCCCCGACAATTAAAAAAGCGTTTCAGTTTTTTATTTTTAAAATTGTTGTTAGAAACCTATTTTGGAATATTTAAAACTATTTTTTTATTTAATTTTTGTATTGCTTTTAAGGTTGATACGTTTAAATGTTGTGTTGCACGGCGCGTTCGGACAAAAAACTCTCAGCTAGCCTTTTTCATAATCATAATCTGCATTTTAAAAAGCGGACTAAGCTGTCGACCACAGGCACACCTGTCTAAAAATCAGGGTCTCTGTCATGGCCCCTCCCTACATTTCTTTTTGCCGGCGATCATGCATAATTAGTATTTCAAGATATATATATTACTATTTATATTACGCCCATCTCTGCATTCCCCGAGTGCGCCAGTGCAAGTAAAATTTGTAAAACTTTATACTTTTGTGAAAAGCAATTCTTTAATTCCTTTAATACACAATTTTATTTTTCAAGACTTGATAAGCAAAATTGTACAGTTTTGACACATATCTTATGGTCTAATCAAATTATTTCTTCTATAAAGTAATATCATTGTTTGGATAGAAAAGTATTCCAGATTCAGACACTTAGGTGTCTGAATTATATTTTCAGACACATAAGTGTCTGAATCTAAGACGCCTCTATTTGCAGTGAAGATTTTTCCTCAAATTAGTGTTGCCGCAAAAATAAAATAACCGCATTATATAGTGCTGAACAATGATTAAAAAAATAAATAGTAGTACAAAAAAGATAAAATATCAATTCTCCACATAGTTTTATTTTATATTTATGGTTAAAAAGCAAAATTGATATTGAAATGTTTAAAAGAAAAAAAAAAGACTCCATCGACGGTCGAAGCAGTGGTATTTCACGAGTATAATAAAAGGTATGCTTTGTTATATTACATTTTATTTTCATTTCATTCATTTTATTGCATTCAATTTATTTATTTTTCATGTTTTCCAAGAAGCGGATGGATATCTTGTGAATTGACGAAGTGATGAATTTTTTTTCTTCTTAAACTCCATTCCTCCCCCCCCCCCCCCTTGAGGCTATTTTTAATGATATCAAAAATCTGTCATACATAAATTTTCGACCCTTTTCCTAGAAGTAATAATAACTGTAAACGGATTTGATACGTATCATAATTAAGAAGTTATGGGTTTTATTTTCTGTTTCCACAACCCCTCCCCCCCCCCCATTTCGATTTTGCCCATTAACGAACTTGACCGAGATTTTATGTCCCTTGATTATATGTATCAGTTTGGAAGATATTTGTGCAGAATTATTGAAGTTATCGTGTCCATAAAAAATTATATAGCTATATAGACAGATAGATAGATAGATAAAGTTTTGAATTGGGGGGTGGTTTGGGGTTCTAGGGGTCATGATCGGCGTAGATCTGCAAAAAATTTCAGAAATGCCCTCATACGGGAGAATGTAATAGGTAGTACTTCTTACGAAATCTACCTACAAAGAAAAAGAAAAAATGATAACTTCGTTTCTCTCAATAAATAAATATGGACAAAATTAGATAATGCCAGGCTTTCACTCTTCAACGGAGTGAAATATTTCACTCTTGTCAAAGGAGTGAGACAGTCACTCTCGACAACGGAGTGACATATTTCACTCCTTTCTAGGGAGTGGAAAATTCCACTCTTTAAGGAGTGCATTTTTATAAAATTCACTCGAAAAAGAGTGAAAATGCCTCTCACTCTTCCAAAGAGTCAACTTCTCACTCCTCCCAATTTTAGAGTGATACACACAATATTCTGTAGTAAGCGTTTTGTAATGCACCTTAGTGATATATATAATTTCAATGCGTTTAAAATAGTGAAACATATTTTAATTAAACCGCAAACAATTTTTCTCCATACACGTAAGTGCTACACACTTCAGTTAAAATAGGGAACATGCTATAGATAACGACAGAAACAGAAACCTCCCACTCGTGGACAGCCAACCTCTCGGCATAAGACCTATGAGTCCACGAGGGAAAAGTATAGATAACGACAATAACATATAAAAATTGCAAGGCAATCCGAGCATATTTGCGGGAGTTAAAGCACGGCCAGACGGCAGACGGCCAGACGACCATACAAACCGAAGTCATAAACACTTTTCAATTAGGTTGGAAAGTGTTAAAAAAGCCTCCTACATGTCTCTAAGCCTAATGTTTCCTACAGCCGTATTTATTTATTTTTCCATGTATGAACTACTTTTTCAAAAACAAACTTGATAACATAATAAAATTTTAATTTTTTTTTTTGTATTTTCCTTTCTTTATTTTTGCTACATTTATTTTTTCTTTCAGGGTCATTTTTAATCAGGTCGTCATGAGATCAATTTTCCTTACATTCTCTTTCAAAAAAACATTTTTATTCCGGGAACTATACCCGATTAAGCAACTGAAAAAAAAAAGGGTAAATGAGCAATCGTCTTGCACGCAACTTTTTTTACTTTCTATTTTGGAACTGAATGAACCGAATTTTATTAAAGAGCGTACACTTTATTCGGAAAAGTTGCGTGCTTGTTACATTTTCTTGACTTCTCAAAGCACGCAAAGTTTGTTTACTAAAAGTCAGCATTTTCATATTTGATTTCCTTTTTGTAAAGTACATTGTACCAGAATAATGTGAGTTTACCATTTTATTTTTCCTTATATGTAAGAATAGATACGAATACCGTATATTTAATATATACAATTACTTTTATTGTACTTAGTAAATGTAATTGCACTTATACTCAATGGTCATCCACGCATGCATTCACTCAAGCTGATTATATTAACCACTTAATAGTTTTTTTTTTTTTTTTTTTTTTTTTTTTTACACAATAAACTAAAAATAGCGACTAAACACCACTTATTTAGTACTAAAATATTTGCCTTATATAATTGATAAATGCCTGCCAATTAATAAAGCAAAGATTACAGTTCAAAATTGGTGGTATCCAAAAGCTTTTAGTAACAAAGCAAGCAAACTCTTCTTGCCCGAGCAGCGATCAGGCAAAACAGTTCAGTGGTTAACCTCTAATTTCAGAGTTACTAAAACTGTTAAGCATTTTTTCTGGGATATGATTCTATTATTTAGTATAAAAATGCAGTTATTTTTCAATATGGTTGTCTGATGTAATATATTTAGCAACACCGTTTGGGAATAATACTGAATTACACAGCATAATTTCGTAGGAGGCTTTTCCATAAGTGTTTTCTGAATACCTTAAAATTCAGCATTTTTTTTTTCTTGATTATGTTTTAGATGATCCTATTACTAATAAAATATTACAGCATTCGGAACTATTTAGCATCTATTTTCAAGACACTATGACACATATCACAAGCTTGTAAATAAATGTATGATTAATCACTGAAACTTGTGTTGATACACAAATTTGACGAGAAATGTAACTGCATTTCTAGTGTAGTGTATAAAGTTCTTCAGAAGTGTTTTAAAATTTTAGTGTGGAAAATAATGATTTAATTGTAACGCTGAGTTGCACAAAATATGTTTAGCTCTATACGACTAAACTAAATTCAGTGTCAGACTGTAACTAAACATTCCAGTTGTAGACTATAAATTAGCCATAAATTAAGGGGAAAACAAAAAAAGTCGCGAAGAGTTTTTTAATAGAGAAGTTTACATAGGAAGATTCCTTAATTCTATTTCTCCTCAAATAACTGGAGAACCGAGATACAGTAGTGAACAAAATTGAGGAAACCTTTACGACAAGTTATATTTTTTTAAGTTTGATGGTTTATAACATCACTTTTCTAGTAATGCCATAAAATTATATACCAATGTAAAGACAATTTAATCAATAATGTATAATGCAACAAATTCCATGAAGGAATGTTTGTAAGAACAGCAGTTATAAAGAAGAAAAGTGAAACATATTGAAAAAAAGATGTATACAAAAATTATCACAATGTCAGTCAAAACTTAGTTGGTTAAGCTTTACTCTTAATTACGGCCTTAAAACGCCATCCAATGGAGTGAACTCAGTCATTTCGTTCAAAAGCTGTTCTAATGTGATATCAAGATTGAATTATTGCTTCTAAAGTTGGATTTTAGTGCTGTGTTGCTTCTGTGCAAAACGTTTGTTTGGCAGGCTCCATAGAATTTCAGTTGGGTTATGGTCTGGGATATTCGTGGGACATTCCAACACTGGAATATGATTATCTTGAAACCCCTTTTATTAATCACACAAATTATACCCATACCTTTTGATGTCATACCTCTGGATATTATAAAACTGATTGGATGCTTTACGGTGTACGTAATGTAATTAGGCTGCAAATCTTCTCCGATTCTTCGCCTTACGTATTTTATGTCATTATTATTATTATTAATCCGCTGACCAGGTCCTACCTGCCGGGCATGATGCCTAGCTTAACGCGTTTGTGTACCTGGTCTTGGAGCGAAATTCGCCTGATTTCCTCATGGCAAATATCTACCTAACAAGTTCCGTGGCCATCATTAGCTGCAGCGCTACTTGGTGAGTGTCACTTTTGTTACTGTGTTGGCCGGTTGTAGATTACTATTAACTATTGGTTTCTGAGTGCGTTGTCGAATAAGGAAAGGGAAAAAAAGGCTTGTACGCGTCGCTTATACTTCCGAGCCGCATTCACACTGAATGGAGTACATTGATGAAAGTTTTTAGTGCTAATATAAACTATGATTGCTATTTTAGACTATGATAAGTTAACATCATTCATTTTAAATATCTGTGTTTTTACTATGTATTATATAAAAAAATACATAAAAATTCACACAAAAATTCATAAAATAAATTACTGTTAAAAATTTATATTTAACAATTCCTTTTGTCGTGTGTTGATTTGTTTTGTTGTCAACCTTTGGTGTTGGCGCGAAGTTAATCGCTGCCGCTTGCATTTTAGTTACTTTTCAAGGTTTTGTCACTAGAACTTTTTCTGTCACTTTTTTTGGTAACTAATTCTCTTGTCAGGGTTAATACTGTCGCAAATCATGGTAGTAGTTGTCACGTATCTTGGTAGCTGTTGTCAGAATCGGGTGTAGTTATTTACACGAGGTGACTTTTGTATTATTGTCACAGATCTTGGTAGTAAGTGTCACGTATCTCTGAAGTTGTTGTCTCAGTCGGGAGTGGTAATAATTTTCACGAGTTGGTTTGCATACTCGTGGTTCGTTATTTTCTTGGTGCGCTATAGGTGGAGCCTGTTGATTGTCCTTTAGTTAACCTATTCTTTTTAGAGATGTCTGTTAACAAATGTTAACATTTTAATTTATAGTATCACTATCAAACAGGGAGATTTTGTACTCGCCAAACCAGAAAAAAACTGTCCCATTGTTCCGCTGTCAGGTTAACACGAGTTTTAGCCCAGTTTAACCTTTCAACCTCTTTGTTGAAGAGGAAAAAGTGGGTTTTTGTGGAATTCTAGCATTTAAAGCTAATCCTTGCAGAATGCGCCTAACAATTTTTGCACTCAACATCACATTGACTTTCGCCATTGCACCTTGTATGCATCCATATGCTATTCTTTTGTCACTATGCATAGTCTCTTAATTCTATCATCACTTGATGCTGTACACCTTTTCCTCCTTTACTAGTTTGATTTTGTAGTGGCATAGTCCGTTTATACCACTTCAAAATTTTAGAAATGCCATCTTTAGTTACATTTCCAACAATTTGTCGTCTAATTTCTTCATAAGTGTAACCTTGTTCACTTAATAGTACTACTATACTTTGTTTTTTAAGTGACCAGTCAACTCTGTGCCATTTCTTTAATTTTTTTATTTTTTTACATCAAACTATAATGTTAATCACATAAAGCACCGATAAACGTCCTCCTCACAGCTCCAAGACATCTCAACAATAGTTTAATCCTACTTTTACCTAATTGACTCATTACCAAAACAGGATGACACCTGATTAGCTCTCTAAACACTCATGCTTATTGGCTGCATTCAAATAAAGAAAGCTGCTTCATGTTAGCATAAGCAAGTTCTGTTTCATTTTTTTGTGTGTGTGCATTTATTTGTCTGTAACTTTTGATTAAATACTAATAATTGAACAAAATTTATTTCATTACATTACTGATAAAATTATCTTCCCACTGATATATAATTTTATGGCATTATTTAAACAGACAGTGATGTTATGAAACATCAAACTTCAAAAATACACCTTTTCAAAGAGGTCTCCACAATATATACGATGTCTAATGTAAGTCTAGTAAAAAGGGTATGCGCACGATAGTGGATATTATATAAAGTGAGAACAAAATAAAAATCACTTGCTCTACTGACTTTGAAAACTTGTTTTAATTTATTTGTTTATAATTACTTTCGTAAAATTTTGCACCATATATTTTTTTTCTTGTAAATATTAGATTATTCCAAGAAACCCAATTATTTGTTAAAATGGATAAATAAGAACTTACCGCTAGTTGAAATTACAATATATTTTTATTAAATATTGTTAAATATTTTGACATACAGTATGATAAATTTGGATTTCAAATATTGAGATCGGAAAGTGAAAACATTGTGCAAAGTTTTAAAAAAAATTATGAAAATGTTATATATTTTTTGAAAGATAAACAAAATTGCGCAAAAAGCTAAACAATTTCGAATATTTCATAAAGATATTCGCAAAATTTTAGAACGTTTTTGCGACTAGTATTACAAAATTTAAGATTCTGTATAAAGTAACATTTAAATAAATTATGCCGTAGTTTCACAGAATGAAAAAAAAATTCAAATTTTCTGAAAA
The DNA here is from genome assembly GCA_963931845.1 of Maratus michaelseni. Taxonomy (NCBI): domain Eukaryota; kingdom Metazoa; phylum Arthropoda; class Arachnida; order Araneae; family Salticidae; genus Maratus; species Maratus michaelseni. Next base: position 30,804,649 of record OZ007587.1, read on the forward strand.
AAAAAAAAAAAAGAAACTAAGGCGAAAACATGCGAAGGTATTATGACATCAAATATAATCCTAATAATATTATAAATCCGATTGTGTGCAAATGTTAGGCTGAAGCCAGCGTCAAAATGGAGAAATTAATGGCCCTGTATCTTTGAATATAGGTGGATTATAACCCGGAAATGAACATAGACTTGTTTTTGTTTATTTTATTCAAATACTTTTCTTAATAATTCGAAATTTGATTATTTTCATAGAGAATCAATGGACATTTTTAGATAAAATTTAACCATTTTACTTTATCGTTGCTAGGGCTTTGATCGTTGCCAATAAATAAAAATGCGAAAAAATAATTTTTCCTCAACAATTAAGTTTCAATTGAGCGATTTTCACGTGAAAAATTAAAATAATTCAAAAGAAGATGAATTTCTGTGATATTTGAAACAACAATATGGAGTATTTGTTATTATACATGAAGTATGAATATCGGTTACATTAAAAAGATCTTTTTCTGTCAAAAACTGCGTTATAATTAGAAAGAAGAATTAACAATAATTATATTATTAAGAAAAATATTTCGCTTGAACCATGGAACTATGAAAAGGATCCTTCTTAGCTTGAACAAATATGACGTCATAAATAAAACATGTATTTTCAAATATTCGTAATATTACAAAGAGCATGACTAATATAGCAGTGTATAATAAAAGTATATACATAATGGACGTCATATTTAAGATGAATAAGTGAAATATTTTTTTGATACTGATTAATAATAAGCTTGAATATCAGTTACAAACAGATGTGAATTTTCTGCTAAAATTCACGTCATTATTGCCAAGAAAAGAAAATTAACAAGAATTATATCATTGAAAAGAGATTCCTCTGGGATCAAAGTGACGTCATAATAAAACGGGATTTTTTAAATATGTTTTAAATGGAGCGTGTATCAATTTCATACATTAATAATCACTGAGTACAGTAAAAGAATAGAGAGGTAATGAACCGTAAAATTGGCTTGCAATATGAAGCAGGTTATCGCTCAAATCATTAGGCCCAAGGACTGACTTCATTGGATGGAGAGAGGCTGCACGTGGAACAATGACTGGATTCATTGGACGGGGAGAGGTTTTCAAAGCAAGCCGCCAGTTGTTTGGGCCGACTGTAGGGTTGCATTTTCAGCATCACGCCAAACATGAACATTTCATCTCTATTTATTCTCTGAACTCTGTGATTAATAATACAAGCATCAGTAAGATTATTAGGAAAAGAAAATCGAACACAAGTCTATTAAGTTTAAATCTGACTGTGTGTATTTCACAACTACTCCTCTTAATGCAACGCGATTTACTTAACACCGGTTATCATTGATTCGAGGATGTCATATAAACTCTGAGAATTTAAAATTTTGAATTAGATTCCGAGATATTAATATTTTTTTTTGTAAATTTTAACGAAATTTTTCTAAAAAGGGTGCTTAAATTACTCCATTTTTGTGGATAAAAAAGGAGAAATAAAACGGATTAATATATTTTTATGACATTTTCTCATTAAAACTGCAAAAAATTATTTTATTTTCAATTTGAATAGTTGGTGAAAAAAAAAATCTTGATTACAGTAAAATTTCCGAAAAATAAAAACATATTTCCACATATTCAAACTTTATGAATCAATTTATTCTGCAGAGCAAAAATCTCCCTGTCAGCATATTGTCAAGAAATCAAGATTTGTTTCAGTTATAGATTAAACCAAGGACACAAATTTGCTGTTATATGCAAACGTAACACTTGCAATTGCAAAGCTTTTTGAAACCCCAAATTACATACAAACGTAACATTTACATGTAATTTGCATCCAAATTAATTTTAATTTGAACCGTAATAAATGTTAATTTGCAATGAACATTACATGCAAAAGTAATGTTTACATATAATTTTGGGTTGCAAAATGCTTTGCAATTTAAGTGTTACGTTTGCATGTAATTTTGGGCTGCGAAAAGCTTTGCAATTGAAGCTCCTTGCATTTAGGTGCGTAGAACTATTCCTGCCTATTCACAAGAATTGAATTTAAAGAAAAAGCATATACTATTTCCAGTGAATTATTTTTAAATGATGGCTGCTAAAACGTTTCTCAAAGTCGTTAAAAGTAAAATGGTTTATCAGGTAAAATTGATATTCCTTTTTACCCAATTCGTCGATTTACACGATTTTATTTGGCCGTCCTTTTTCCATTGGTTGCAGTTTAATTTTCGCGGTTATTTGGCAAAAAATTTTACCTTTTTTAAACTGATTTATGTCAAGGCCCCTATAACAAAGAAATATCGTATTTTTTCTATGAAATGTGATAAAGAGTTAGTTAATTATTTACGTTTTTAATTATCGGGGGTAAAATATTTTGCTTGATTAGTACATTTATTTTTCTTTTAATGTTACGTGAACGAAGTCACGGGTAACAGCTAGTGTTTCATAATTTGAATTGAATCCAAAGCTACACTGGAAAAAAAAAACAGACGCTTTTTTATCTAGAAATATATAATATAACCACAAAGGAAATACACAATAACCTTTTTAAATTACCCACAATTCCGAAAAGAATTATTTATCTTCACAAAACCTTGAAAATCGATATATATTTTTTTAATTTTAGAAGCATTTATAAAAACAAAGTTTCTTTTGCTGCTACTGATTTCCGGAAATGTTTCAGAGTAGTTTTTATGGGTTTTATAAGTTTTTCTACCCAGAATAAATGTTTTTCGAATGCAAGTAAACATTTTCATTTTAAAAAAACAATTTTTAGAGAAAAACATTATAAATTAACAGGATTAATATTAACTTTAAAATTAATATTATTTTGTCACTCTTGGATGTAAATTCAATTACGCAGCTAAAAAGTTTTAATTGAAAATTAACTGCATTTTTAAAAACCGATTAGTACAATATAAAAACTATTCTGAAACGTTATCGAAAATCAGTGGCAGCAAAAGAAACTTTGTTTTTATAAATGATTATTTAAATCTGGAAAATATAATGGTTTCTAAGATTTCTAAAGATAAAGAACGCTCTTCCGAATCACGAGTAACTAGAAAGAGCTTTTAAAAATTAAAATATATTTCCATTCTTGGTTATATTATAACTAGTGTAAATGCGCGTCCTAGAACGGTGGACATAAATCATGATTTTCACTTAAAATTTTAAATAATTGATAAAAATATTCATGTACTATATATAATTACTATATATTATTGATATACTATTATTCATCGACAATAAGGAAAACTGACCTGAAACGAAACATGAGCTGCAGCTCAGGATCTGATTAATGAATGGACCTCTGGGGTTTTAATAACACATTTTTAAATCAATTTTTATGTAAAAATGGAGAAATTATTCTACACATAATAATACACAATCATAATAATAATATTAAATACATAATAATATTTTTTAATAATATACAATCTGCAGATCAGACAGACTTTTAATATTTTCAACTGATAATTTCTTTATATATAACTCCTATGCATCCTTTCCATAATCTTGATGTCTGTTTCTTTTCCACAATCAGGGATCTGTTCCTTTTATAAAGTGACATACCCAGAAACCCTTTAAAAAGTACCTTTAAAAGTAATAAAATACAATCCATTTATATAATACGCAGGTGAACAATTATGATTTCAAGCTTTTTTTTTACCGTTAATTTTAATAATGTTAACTTTCCTGAATTCCTTTACTTTTATGTATTCTTTATTAAAAAAGTAATTCATCTAACCTATAATTTATTTTTTAAGCTATCGTTAACATGTAATCAAGGTATAGAATCAAAATGAATTAATCAATTAAAACTTCAATTCTAATCTATATAATTAAAAAAGGGAAAATCTTAAAATTACGTAAAGATGACACAATCATATACATTTTTCTGTTTAGTTTTTGCAACATAAAAATAAATTTCAAGCTAAGCATAACGCTATTTTCACCAGCGCAAACTTTTCTCTTATACTTTATGTACGCACTTTTATGCTTCACCAACATGTAATTAAATAAGAATATATTTTCTATTTAATTGTAATGAAAAAAATAGCATCAATAAGGATAAAGATAATATAAACCCAATGGATAATATACACGTAACGTCACAATAAATATGAATTTTTATTCGCTGATAAAAATAAAGTACACGTGCATAAATATATTCGGAACTTTGTCTTGTAAATAAAAGTCTTCCAAAAAGCCACGTGTCTAAATGTATTTTATTATTTGTCTTTCATTCTTTAACACTGGAAGTTTTTTCTTTTAATTTTTATCAATAAATCCCAAAAATGAATGACTCACTACACAGCTCTGTTTGTTTACATGTAAGATGTTGGTACATTGTTGGAATTTGTACTTTTTTGGTAAGATGAATGAGTCCTGACCGGAATCATCACCTCACTTGCCTATTATATAAATAGATTTCGTAGATTAAGAAGCATTTTTTTTTGTTTGTTTGCAATATATACATTAATTTCAAATACCTCATAAAACCATCCACAAAATTTCAATGTAATTGAATACTCTTTATGGCAGTTATCAGGAAACAGGCTATCTCTTACAATAAGTCTGACTGACGCTTCGACAGGTACAGTTTAGCGTGTTTATTTGATTTATTGGGCTATTAATCTTACATTAATCAGACAAAAACAGTCTATTAGGAAATCGTAATGGCACAGTAATAAATTCATATCCACCTTTAATCTGAAATGCTCTATATGTCAGGTTATAGGAAAGGTGATGAACCCTTACGATGAAGTTCATTGGGAAGAACAAACGCTTAAAAAAACAAAATATATTCTTTTTTTAAATCTAAATCACTGATGGATTCAGATAGAATTACTCAACTGAATGGTTCGTTGGTTTTGTGTAACCAACTTAATCTGATGCCCTTTAGTTTTTAAATAATGCACTCACACTTTCATGGTTGCATATATTTAATTAAAAGTTTGTTTCAGAAGTTAAAGGAAATATTAATATGGATTTCGACAAAATTGCGGCTAAGGTTTTAAAGCTAGTATGCTATGAAACTACAATACCGAAATAATGAAACTGTAAGGCTACAATAATGAAAAAGCTAGTTTAACTAAATAATTTATTTTAAAATATATATAGCATTCTTCGTAAACATTGCAATATATAGGGTTATACGGAAAGAATCATACGATAACAAAATTAAAAATTTTTATAATTACAAGTAGAAAATTATAATTAATGTCATTGTAAAGAAAAAATTTTAATTTTTTTTTTCACAAGTGACGAAACATGTTTCGATATGAGTTACTTTAATCCCCCGAATAATATCATTGTGGTATGCCAATTCTTGCCAAACACGTTGTAATATTTAAATATTAACTGTTTGTAAAGCACCACAAATGCGTTGTTTATGTTCGGGCAAACTTGTAGGCAAAGGTAGTATGCAAGAAATTTGACATATTCCCAAAGGAAGAAGTCGCAAGGGGTTAAGTCAGGTGACCTAGGAGAATAACTGTGTAGGACCAAATCATCGGCTGCACTGCGACCAGTCCAATGGTGTGGCAGTTCTCTGTTTAAAAATTTACGAACCTCCAAATGCAAATGGGGAGGTGCTCCATCTTGTGGAAAAATGAAATTTTGCATATCTTCCTTCGATTGACGGAAAAGCCAAATTTCCAAAATATCGAGGTAGGTAATACCACTCACTGATTTTTCGGCAAAAAAGAACGATCCGTAAACCTCTGATGAAGGTACAATCTTAGAAACTAAAAATTTAACATTTTTCTTTTACAATGACATATTACTTATAATTTTCTGTTTGTAATTATGAAAAAATATAAAACTTTGTAATCGGATGATTTTTTCCTGATAACCCTGTATATTAATTATGATGGCATACGTTACATACTGATCTACGCAGTAATACGGATCGCTCAATTTTAATCTTCTATCCTTTTTCTTCCGTGCCCAAAAACATCACTTTGATTCGCACAAGTATTGGAAAGCGCTGCAATTTTCCTAATATTAACGACATTTTGTCTCCCATTTTCTCACACTTTTAATTCCTTTTGCTTTTTCTGCACCTTTTACATATCTTTTACGAGTAATATTTTTAATAATTCTCACGTTTCTTAATTAGCTTGCAAAATTAGTTATATCTCTTTTGAATTTTTATTTACTTATTCTCTAACAAAACTAACTTTTTGTGAAAAATCGAATAAAAGTTTCTTTAAATACGAAATATAATTCAGTGCAAACTGTAATATTATTGTCACATTTTAAAATGAAAATCGAATTTGAAAACTCCATGCTTGTCCTCTAAGTTTCCGAAGTCCGTACCAGACTTAAATTATCCGACAGCGAGCGGTGTGTTATTTCCCTTTTTTGACCGATAGTAAAGCTATCTGAAGAGCTTTTCTCTTCTCGAGATAAATCGATAACGAAATATCATTATTTCTTTCTCCAGATAAATTTTCGACTCATGTAGGGCTGTCGAATCTCGCGGGGAGTCACTCACTCCGCTTCTTTATCCCTAGCCTTTGCCCATGGAAGCTTCCTATTCAAGCGAATATTTTCCGCATTTATTTTTCCGGCACCGGGCATTTTCTGACCCGCCCGGTGAGCTGCTCTGCACACCGCCCTCCGTTGATCTGACTTAAGCGTGAACTGGGAGGTTTCGCATCAGTATGCTGTAGTGTCCTCAAATCTTCACCTTCGTGATGGTCTTACTTTGAAGTTGTTTGTTCCGACGTGGACTCTGAAATAAATTCAGCTTTATCGTTTTAGCATTAGGTCAATGAAAACATTTTTCCTGCTAGAAGTTTATCTACACAGATTTTCTACACAAAGCATGAACAGATGTTCTGAAAAGATGGATTAAACTTTGTGCCGTTATATTAAAAATAAATAAACAACATGAAATAGCAAAAATAAAAATATATAAATTGGAAAACAGCTGTTTCGGAGCCCCTAAAGCTCCATCCTCAGTGCCAATTCAAAAGATTAAAACCGATTTAAAAGTTTACGCCTTGTAAAATATGCTTGCGTCTTTCGTACGTGCCAAGATTGAATGGCGGCGACCTTTTCAAAAACAACAACAGAGTCAGGAAACACATGTGACGCAGATACCAATAGGAGAGCCCTGCCAGACCGGGCGGCCCCACCAGTGGCTGAGAGGTTGTGCTCTCGAAGCTGGTAGACGGGACGTGCTGGGTTCGATCCCAATCGCGCCCGTCGGCCTAATCGTTCGGAGTTTTCGTGGTTTTCTTCGAGCCGTGGATTTATCCATGCGTAAATACGGGTTAGGTTCCCTTAGAAAGACCCCCACGAAGGGCACTCCCCCCGGGCCTATATCCCTAGTGTAGATAATTGGCCGTCAATAATCAACCCAACCCAACCCAACCCAAGGCAGACCGGGCGAGTTTAAGTGCAGAGGAGAAAAAAAGGGGGGTGGACGAAGAGAATGAATTAAGTGAAAAGGTACCCAGACATTTGAAAAATTTGGTACGGAGGAGGAAAAAGGGGGGGGGGACAAAGAGAATGAATTAAATGAAAGGTAGCCAGACATTTGAAAAATTTGGTGTACTGGACATATCACTAACTAAGCTGCTAGAATTCTTCTATATATGATAAGCCTCCCAAAAATCAAGGTCGTAAATAGATGAGCATTTCTGAATTATTGAACCTTCTGAAAAATTAAAACTGTGATTTTCAGACGAACAATGGTTAGCAATAGCAGAGCGTTTAATGTCACTTCCTTCTCCTCTGTACTTAAACTCGTCCGGTCTGGCAGGACGCTCCTATTGGTCTCTGCGTCACATATGTTTCCTGACTCCGCTGTTGTTTTTGAAAAGGTCACCGCCATTCAATCTTGGCGCGTGCGAAAGACGCAAGCCTATTTTACATGGCTTAAACTTTTAAATCGGTTTTAATCTTTTAAATTGGCCCTGATGATGGAGATTTAGGAGCTCCGAAGCAGATGTTTGCCGATTTATATATTTTTATTTTTGCTATTTCACGTTGTTCATTTATTTTTAACATGGACAGATGTCTCTCCACCATTAGTTGGCATGCATCTTAGATTGTCCAGTCGCTCCAACCAGGCTTTCCAATGTATGCAACTAACTAGAAAAAATGAATTTCTTTTCCAGAACCATAATCCTTATTTTTATGATTCAGCGTAGACTTTGTCTCCGATGAAGACTCTGTATGTCCTTGTCAACTCTTCAGTTTGTTTTTATTTATTTTTTCCTTTTTCTTCCTATAGTTAGTTTTAAGTCACTAAATTTTCCAGTTCAAGATTTTGTACACACTATTGTAAATATTATTTCAAGTACATATTTTTGCAAAATATCATTTTGAGTTAATATTTATTTTTCAGAAATCCTAGTGTTTATTTCATTAATTTGCATCATTGCATTTATTACCCAATTTTTCGAATACTAGCTAATGGAAATCTGTTCACTCAGTGTCTAAAAAACTTATTTGTAATATATGTATAAAAAACCCCATTGTGCCCATTACTTTGTTTCTCATTTCAGTTAACAGTAGTAGTATATTATACTACCATTTTTAAATTACTATGTACTAATGGTATCTTTGCATCTAATTATTCTGTTTCAAACACTAAACTTATACTCAACGTTGATGTACTGCTCAGATGTTGTTGCTACTGTAAAGAGTATGTAAGAAATCTCTGTTTTATAGCTGTTTTGCGGAATGTTCATTATGTAACCATCATTTTTTTTTAATGGGAGGTTTCTCACAGTAGATTTTCTCTGGTTCTTGACCAATGTCGGAGATTTGCAGCAGTATTTTTGCCTAACCAAGATGTTCGGTTTATAAAGTGAAATTGTTCTTGAAGATCTTGGTTTGGGATAATTCTGTCCGTGTTCTCTTTTCGGATATAGTGGTGCTCATAAATATAAAACATTTGAACCTTATACTACACTTTATAAGTGGCGTTCGTCCCTAGGAGAAAAGAAATTAAATGAGACTTGCTCCGTGTCCCAATAACGAAATGCATACTTAACTCTAAACTGCATGATTCTTTTCTGTTGTTACGAAAAGAAATACTTGATGCTTTGTTGAGTCGTATAGAAAAATTACTTTAATTTTTATGTCAAAAGGGGCACAAAATGCTCTTTATCAATACAAAGTAGTTGGCAAATATTATACACAGTTCCACTCAAATTAATAAAGACATAAAAAAGTTTATAAATTTCTTATCACATTTAAACTTTTTATTATTTATAAACAAGAATAGAAAATAAATCTTGCCTGTAATAGTTGATTGACCCTAATAATGTTTTTGAGGAAAAAATACGTTAATTAGCATACAATGTGATCGGGTTGGTGTCATTATATACGTTTATTTATTTCTGACTTGAAACAAAGTCTGTTTCGTGTAAATTCCATGATACATGAAAATTATATGTATTATTTATTGGTAGGTTGCATGTACGATACACTGAAAACTTAAAACTGCCATAATTAATTATTTGCTAATGCTTTTAAAGAATGCTAAGCATCAACAAACAAATTCCATCTTGACAAAGCTCATGTAAATGCAACAAAAATACGCTTAGTTTGATGGAGTATAAAATAATTAAGCGAACAGAAAAAATATTCCACCCACTTGGTTTCAGTTCAATATGCGCATTAAAACAGTTCACGCATTAGTGAAACAATTACTGTACCATCAGATGAGCGCTGAGTAAGATCGTAGATTATATGGTGCAGGTAAAAGTGCATTGCATGGGGTGTTTGTTTGAGCATTTAAAGCATTAAGATTTACTGGAAGAAGTTTTATGATACGCATCACTGCTACCGATGAAATGTCATATTATCGCTTTGAAATCAAATGCTGAAATTCTTTATTTCTATATAAATCAAATTAAATACCTACTCAAATACTGGGATCAGGCTTTAAATGATCAGTGAGAAGTTTAACAACAATGATCTATCAAAACTAATCTTCTTAAGTGGTTTGGTATGTTCTGTTAATGTCATATAAGTACCGTTATTAACAAAGGTGTGGTATTAAAAGTGGCTTTTCGTTAAACAGTAATACATTTCTTAAATGTTGTGTACATTTTTTGCATTAGCTTTCATCCATCTTGATTAACAGAGGGTATCATTTATAATTTAGATACATTTAGTTAAATCCAATAACAATTGTAAAATCTGCCGTGAGATTAAAATTTGCCCATTTCACAACAAGATAGAATGTCAGAAATTTCCGTAGACTGCCATACAAAAAAAGTACAAATTTCGTTTACAAGTTTATGGGCTGATTGTTACATTATAAGTGCATAAACATCCATTGTCATTAAAATATTAACACAATTCAAGTTGGAATTATAATAGTGTCAATAACTATTTACAAATTATTGATGCAAACAAGTATTGCAGTTTGAAGTCGCATGTGTCGGAGGTTCGTTTAGATCAGAATGCGCCCCTTGTCGGCGCAAGGTTGAAATAAAGGATTTTTCATCGCATACGGAGCACTATTAAGTAAATAAATCATTTTCATTTGACAATGTTGTGTGAAATAGAAAAAAAAATCCCATCGAAAACGTCACATATAAAAAATACCGCCAAGTCTCGTGACTCATTTAACATAAAAAGTTGTGAGATCGTGTAAATTCCAAGTTTAGCTATCTTATTAACTCTGAAATTTTCAATTACGCAGCACGAGAATGTGACAGCTATATATAATTAGCCTTAATCAAATAATACCATCCCATCCCGTAACGTAGCAAGGTGTAATAACGTAAATCCTGTTTTTTTTTTTTTTTTTATGGAGAAGAAATAAATAGCTATTTGACAATGGATGAAATTAACAAAGAAAAATTTAATTTAACAGAACTTTTTATATTTGGGTGGAGGAAGAACGACTTTTCATTAAATATTGAATTTACTGTTCTTGATCGCGCACGAAAGGGTTACCAGAGGAAACGGTTTCGTACAGCAATTGTTAGAATGTTTTCGCGTTTCGTACTATTTTTTTTTTTTTTTTTTTTTTTTTTTACTGGACCGGGCGGAAAAGACAGTTTAATATAAAATACACGCAATTTGCTCTACTGGGTTGCCAGACCAAACAAAATCTCGTGAAAGCCGGCTTTCCCATGTATAAAATATCCATTTTTGCGTCAAAAAGATACTTGGTGCGTCTGCGACATCTGTACCATTAAATAATATTAAACTGTTAGTTGATAAAAGCATATCTATTTAAATATCACATTCTAATTTTTTAAATTTAAAATGAATTTTCTTTTTTTTTATCCGTTAAAATATTTCATTGTTGCAGTTTATGGCAGCCTTTTGGCATCTTGACGATCGTTTGTTATTTGACACATAATTACATCCATTATTTTTTCAACTCATATATGATTGCATGCGTTACAGAAAATATTTGGCGATTTGTTAATCTAATCATTAAGCATGAGAATGTGACGTACATAATTAGCCTTAATCAAATAATCCTATCTTATTCCATAACATAGTAAGGTGTAATAACTTTCCTGTGCTGTGTAATTGCCAAGTCACAAAATAATCATTAACTAAAGATGTAGAGACTAGGAGTGATTTGTGAAGGAAAATTTTAGAATTAGTAAGATAGTTAAACTTGGGATAGCTAAACTCAGAACTTTTTACGGTAAAAGAGTCAGGAGACTTGGCTGTATTTTTTACATGTGACGTTTTTGATGGGATTTCACTTCTTTTAGTAAGTAATCCTCCTTTACTTGACACTGGGCTCTTTTTGGACATCATCCACTGGTTTTTGCTAAGCCCATACTCGTTTCCTATTATTTGCAGGTAGTACCAAAATTTTGGTGTTTTAGTTCCGTTTGCGAAGTTCTGTAGATAAAAGGAGTGTCAGGTTCCTGTGCAAGCACTAAGTTATGTGGGAGAAAATCAAAAGCAGGGCCATAGCTAGGGGGGTGCCAGGGGGGCTCAGCACCCCCTGAAAATTTTTGGGCCCCCTGGGAAAGTTGCCAAGGACACCAAATGAAATTCTGTTTCAAAAATCGTGTGCTAAAAGATTTTGGGGGCTTTTTACAGTTTTGCATAAATACTAAATTATAGTATTTGTTTAAAAACTGCAAATAAGTGCTTCAATATGTGCGCATCCTATCTGCATATACTCAGAATTAGTAACCTTTTGCTGATGCAAACATTGACTTTTACATAAGTTATATACTGAAATTTTTCATTTTGCAGCGTTTTCCATTATTAACATAAAACAAAGTTATTCTAATGAGTTTGATAGTAAATATAATATTTATGATAAACATTATGTTTCGTATTTGAGTCATCCTAGTTAAAAAAATATATATATATAAGATCCTTGATTTATAAATCATACTAATGAAAAAAAGCTAATAGCCAATTTAAATACAAGCATTTGACTAAAGACAAAAATAATTTTAAAATGCAAAATACATCCTTGGTTTTTCTAATGTTTGTTATCCTATAAAAACATAACTTTAGGATTCTTAAGAGCAGGGAACATTCAGAAAAAAAATTAAAGATTGCAACTCTTTCGAAACAGGTGAACTGTCAGTTTTTTATTTACTTATTGACATCATCACTTATTACTTCACTAGTATAATTATACACTGAAAATTTTCATTCTGCAGCCAGTGAAGTAGTCGTTAAAAATCCAGAGGGCATACGCTGTAGGCAGAGGGTATACCCTAAAGAGTATATGCTATAGTGTTTTTGAGTAGAGGGTATCCGGTATTCCTTAAAATAATCCAGAAGGTATACCGTATAAGTCGTATCCACCGTATATCCTCCATTATATTTCCGTCTGCAGCTTTTACTTTTCTTATCATCAAATAAAGTTAATATAAACAGTTTAATAAGAAACGCAGTGCCTACAATATGAATATGCAATAATTTATCTTTCTATATAGCACTTTGATCATATATATCTATGTTTGTGCGTGCATGTGTCAGAGAGAGAGAAGTAGTATGAGCCCCCCCCCCCCCCCCCCCTACATTTTCTTGGGCACCCTCTGTTGTTTACTTCTAGCTACATCCCTGGTCAAAAGTACTCACAATTGTTTCCAGGAAAGGTACTATCCATCTGATATATTACTCGCAGCCCTAGATACGTGATATTTGGTGTAAAAGTACTGTTTAAGTTAAAAAGAAAGACAAATTCCAAGAAATCAAACTTTTTTCGTAATTTTTTTTTTTTTTTTTAATTTTTCGATGTTTTGATTCTTTTTTTCGAAAATTTCGTTTTTTTTTTCTTTTCTTTGTGTCCTTAACCCTACCTTTATGCCGAAATTCAAGTTTCTAGGACTACAAAGTCGAATTATATTCGATTTTTCGATTTTTTTACAAATATTTCGATTTTTTTAATTTTATTTTTGAATTTTCTGAATTTTTGAATTTTTTTTTTATTGAATCATAAACCTTTACACCAAATATTCAGTTTCTAAGACTACAAAATCGAATTATTTTCAATTTTTTGATTTTTTTCCCGAATTTTTTGAATTTTTGATTTTTTTTCCCCGGATTTTTAATTTTTTTCTTTGTATATTAAACACTACTTTTATTCTAAATTTCAAGTTTCTAGCGCTACGGGATGCATCTTTTCTTTTTAATAACGGGTGAGTGAGTGTCAAAAACTCGAAACTTTGAGTTCATATGTGGTCTGAACTAGAGAAGATAAAAACGTGAAAACTTAAATGTTGGTCCTGTGTGCCACATATTCTAAATAAACTAAGTTTCAGGCTTTTGGGAAACTCCAGTGCAAAGATACGGGGGAGGGGAGGTCAAAAGTGCCCTGAGTTGCTTCCAGAAAAGGATGCTTACGCGCTGTGCTTTCTCGACTTAGCGGAGGCACTTCTGTGCCTCCAGATTCTTTGTTTTTTAATTAACTCAAATAAATACATACCAATTTGTTACTTCTGAATATTAATTTAGTGAATTCTTTGTTAGCTTTAATTAATTGTAACTTATAGCTGTAAGTATTTTTATATAAATTTCTCCCTTTTCTGATTTTTTAAAACTTCAATCAAATGATTGTAACACTGTTTAGAAAACAATAATTTTACTACACAAAAAAGTGATTTTATTATATTGTTCAACACATGTACTTGTTAAAAGTATATATTAAGTTATGCTGAAGATTGTATTGACTAGCACAGATATACGCAAAATTTCATTATGGGGGAGGATAATAAAAAGTACTAAGCTTACGCATAACGCTTAATTCTGGGCTAAATAATTAACTATATTGAACATTATATCTACAAAGAAGTTATTCACAAGTTAAATGAAACATCTATGAAATATAAATAGCCTGCGCCTATTATTCTGTTAATTCACTGGACGTCTTTTTAATTCTGATACATCTTTTCTTCTCTTTCGATTTACATCACGACCAGAGGCCCATCAGCTGTTTAGGGACTCTCTCAAGCAAAATATTAACTAGAAATGTTTTTCTGGTGTATTCGGAAAACTTCCTTTTTTTAATAAAAATGCTCATGGACCTCAAGCTAACATAAATTTTCTTTCGGTGTTTGATGCTATAATACTTTAAATATCTCTTTTAAATAATTAATTTATTTTAGAGCATTTCCTTAAAAAAAGTTTATCAAAAATATTTTGTCTACAACATATCCAATTTAATGTTTTCAGAGAAGAAAATGAACAGACAAGACGCTTACAAAACTAGTTGTTAATCTGTTGTCGGAGTTTGAAATAAATTTTTTGTAGGAGATTTACGAAATATTTTCTACATTATTTTACTCATTTTGGGCCTCCCGTCTGCGGTGGGCCCAAGAGCATGGGCTAGTCGGTGTGTGTGGTATTCAGGCCCTGATCACGTCAGCTATTTTGTAGTTTTGACAGTAGCCGTGGCTGAAATTTCCGCTACTGTTATCTGACGGGATCGCGAATAAGCATTTCCCATAGTAACTACCTACATTTTTCAGAGTTCTAAAGAAAAAATCATTAATATTTTCAAAAGTCTTACTTAATTTTATCAAGTTCCGTAGACACAACAGGTAGGAGGGGGGGGGGGGCTATCCCTCTCCTTTCCCAGAAGCAGGTGAGAAATGATTTATTTAGGGTAGTCCGACCAGTGAATGAACACCTAAGCACATTTTTTTTTTTTAAACATTAATAATATTTTAATAAACAGTATCTTTTTAAAACTTTCCAACCTAGTTGAAAAGTGTTTATGACTTCGGTTTGTCTGGCCGTATGGCCGTCTGCCGTCTGGCCGTCTACCGACTGCCGTCTGCCGTCTGCCGTCTGTCCGTCTGTTCGTGCTCTAACTCTCGTAAATATGCTCGGATTGCTCTGCAATTTTTATATGTTATTGTCGTTATCTATAGCATGTTCCCTATTTAAACGGAAGTGTGTAGAACTTATAGTTTTTTTACAGGGACACTCAAAAGAATTCCGTTACATTGCGGTCTATGGGGAAAAATCATTTGCGGTTTATTTAAATAATGTTTCCAAATTTTAAACGCATTGAAATTTATATATATCACTACGGTGCATTAGAAGAAGCTTAATATGGAATAGGGTGGGCATAGAACTTATAGTTACTTTACAGGGACAGTCAAAATAATTCCGTTACATTACATCTATGGAGAAAAATCGTCTGCGGTTTATTTAAATAATGTTTCACTATTTTAAACGCATTGAAATTTATAAATATCACTAAGGCGCATTACAAGAGGCTTATAACAGAATATTGTGTGTATAGCAGTCATCGTTCATTTACAGGGACACACAAAAGAATTCTCAACTGTCTGTTAACAATAATTCCTGGAAGTGCGTTTTAAGTTACTGAACACGATTTTAATTTTAACTCGCTTTTTGTCTATTACGTGATGTGTATAAATTCTGTAGATCCTATACAGGGAAGCACAAAAGTTTGCGGACACATTTCCGTTTAGTGACAGAAACTCCAGACGGAGAATTTTAAACTGTGCTACGCGTTTCCTAACTGAACTAAAATTTAGCATCCTATGTAGTATATATACAGGTCTATAGATCCTATACAGGGCTGAATAAAAGTATTCGTATATTTTTCTGAATATTGTATATGTTGGAAATTCCTGAAATTATGTTTTTAAATATATTATGCGTTTTCCAAATTGTTTACTTAGATGTCATCTTTCAGCTTATTAAACGGTATGATTTGTAAAATTATTTTGGAAGCGTTGGAAAGTGTTACATAATCTATGCTTGACGCATGATTTTTCGTTCTTGTTTTTTTACTGCAAGTGAAAATACATGTGTTGGTATACAAATGATTAAAAAATAATAAAAAGAAAGTTTATATTTCATTTGTTTGGGACATTAGGGATGTCTTAATTAAAAGCTGTACAAAAACCAAGTAAATGAAAAGTTCTTACCAGTGAATGAACGCAAAAATTTCCATCGAATGAACAGGCAGCAATTTAAAAACACTTAAGTTTCATACTATGTTATTTATTTTAAAACATGTAGGGATAATTTATAACACGTTTTTACTGAATTACGGGCTTTTTAAACCCTGGATGATAATTAATTAGTGGAGAGTTTTGCAAACCTTATTCTATTAAAATATTTACTAGTTGTTCATTCACTGGGGGCTGTTCACTTACTGTTCGGACTAACCTATATACTTTTATTTTAAAAAAACCATTCTGACAGAAAACCTTTAAGCACTCACCGCCCTCTTACCAAAATTCTGGCTACGGTCTTGAATTTTTGCACTCTTTTATGATTTAATTTTATCAGCTTAGAAATTTTAAAGACAAGAAAAAACTAAAAGCATACTGTAGTTAGGGTAAACAGTGTAAGTGAATGTAAATGGTCAAGCTAAAATAAAATTATGGTTTCCAGTGGTAATGAAATATAAGCAAAAAATAAAGAAACAAAACTATGACACAAAGAAGTTGCAATCATGAAATAATCAATTCAATCACAATCACGAACAGCTTTTTATATTTAGACTTTTTTTTTATTGTTAGATATTTTGGTGATCATCTAGAGAAATACTTAACGTTTTCTTTTCGAACTTCATATTTTTTCACGTAGGTTTGATTACTGAGGCAATTAAGGGACCAAAAAAAAATATATAATTGTTTATCACCCTGTATAAAATAATTCTCGTGTTAAACTGTACCTGTAGCCCATAATTATATGGAACTCGTGCAAAATTTGTGTTCATTTGTGTAAAAATAGCACGTATATATTTGGAGATATAAAGGTTTCTTTAAAGAATTTAAGAAATTTCCGCCTGTCTTTGTTTATAGCATGCAGGGTTTTCAACCAAATTTCTTTAACCTTTTGCAAGAGGCTCTTTTAAAAACCCATGTTGAAGCGTAACAGCTGCAGTCACGGCCCCTGTTTAAAGAATTTTATTTTACAAAGTGATCAAAATTATTATTTTTTTTAATTAAAATTTGCTGTTGGTCTCATAAATTGTTCTCAGCTAGAGAAAAAAAATAAGTAAAATGAAAGCTGAAAGTTTAAAAAAATTACATGTAACTAAAATATATATATATCATTTAGTTGTTAGAGTTAAATATTTGTATATATAGGTATTATATAAAAACTTATATTTACTTTACTTTATATATTTATATAATTTTTGTGATTATAAATAATTATAAAAAACATATATAAACATATAAATAATTATAAAAATATCTATAATAAGTTTAATTATAAATTATTATTATATTAAAAAATATGTATTAATTAATGTCTATTTTAGAAAAGGCATTAATAGATTCGAATCAACCATAAATTTCCTTTCTTTTGACCAGTGAAACATCTAAAAACATGTTTAACAGACAGTAAAAATGTTATTGAATCGCTGAATTCATTCAAGCAGTTCTGGATAAAAATATAAAACAGAAGTTCAATGCCTCCATTATCATTTTATGATTAAGATGCTAAGTAGATTCTTCTCTGAATGCTTGTTTGCTTTTTATCAGCATGCATCCATTTTTTTTTAAGTGCAGTTTTTATTTCTTTTAATATATATATATATATATATATATATATTTGGTTACCTTTCTAAATATTGGGATAAATATGATTTTTTTAAATGTTGCTTTTTTCTTTGACTACCATTGAGTAAAACATATTTTTTTAACTTTCTTTAAAAAAAAAAAAAAAAAAAAAACATTATTTATTTTGATTTAAAAAATTGCACAATGTAGATGTGTAGTAGTTGTCTTTTAAACAGATACTTTTGTGCAATATTTTAAATATTTTTTGTACTGATGTTTTTTTATGTAATAATAAATGGAACCCGTCAAAACTTGGCGAAAAAAATACTATAACAATATCAGTAAAATAAGCTTCTATATTATTTAAAAAGAGTTGCGTATGAAACAGTCTTTCAGATATTTTATTTTAAAAGTTTCTTCCTCCCAGTGAAATACAGTACTATTTCCGATGCAAACTCCAAACAAACAATCCGTAAGAAACTGTGTAATGCAAATGAATTTGAGATTATCGCCATATTCACCACGGCAAGAAAGAAAATTTCATGGACCTATGAAGTATCATATAAATAGTATATTCCTAAGTTCATCTCATATTCAATAAATAAAAAAACATAGTAAATAAAGCACACATCTCCTAACCGAATGAGCTCTTATTCGCATGTCATTGCATCTGCCCAAAGGCACCGTCGAAATTCGACGTTAAAAAAGTTTTAAAATGTTTAAATTAAAAGTTTTAAAATGTACTTTTTAATCATTGTTTGTTTAAAACAATATCTTCTAAAACGCATCCATTGTTTTAAGCTAATCAATTTATATGTAAAGATGAAGAATTTAAAAAAAATAATAAATCAATCTGCAGATGAGGGAGATATTTAACGTTTTCAAGTGTAATTTATTTTTGTAATTTCAAGTGTAATTTATTTGGTTTCTTCGGCCCCTTTACAAAATCAGCATGATTATACTTTTTCCATCACAGTCGGGGATATTTTCCCTCTTATACAGTTAAATACACACAGGATCTTTAAAAAATAATAATAAAATGCAATTCCTCTCATATTCTGATGCAACATATACATCAACGAATTCAACATATCAATTTTATGTTAAACTTAAACTAAAAATAGTTTTTATATGTATATATATTTATTTATTTATTTTGACATATTTTAGTTTAGCGCAAAAATGCTCTATCTTATGGATAATCTGATCTTATAATTTATCAGGGTTTTATTATTATTGTTATTATTAACTTTTTATGATGCTTTGGGAAATATATTTTCAATTTTTGCAACTTTCCCAGAGGCTATTTTACATTATTGAAGCAAACTGAAGGTCATTGTTGAGATAGAATTGAAAAATATTTCATGCTTGAAAATTATTTAAAAAGTCGTTAAATTAAGCGGCAGTTTTCAAATAAATTTCAATCGAAATCTAATTTTGTTCTAATTGATGATGTAAGATTTGAAACTGTAAAATGTAGTAAAATATAGTAAAAAATAGAAATTTGTAGTATTTAGAAGTGATGTAAGCGCGATGAAAGCTAAAGCGATAGCGCTGTTTGTTGTCAAAACCGTTATACATTTCTAAAAATTGCCACGGTGTTTTGGCTGGCGTCCAAAAGTAGACTACCATTTTTTGACATCGAAGGAGAAATTCACAGAGGAAGAAATAGGACTTTGTCACTAATAAGGAACTGTTAAATAAACTTATAATAAACCTACGAAAATAATTCTTATAAAATAAAACCCATTTGTTCTATTATACTTTATATTAGCAATATGCTCCTTTTCCCATAACCATTACTACAAGAAATTCTGCGAATATTATCTAGTTCAATACCCAAATTATTTTCGGTACATACTGAAAAAGCCCGTCTTATGAAAAATCTATAGATTGAAATTTTGTACGCAAATAGAGAATATGAGTTATTTGGTACGGTAGATTGGTTTGCCATGCTGTTTCTGGTTAACAATACATCAAGGAATGGGATGATTTTATTATTATTGTAATAATAGTTTTAAGGTACATCATATTAATAAATTAATCCTGGATATTCCCAATAATAAGAACCCTGAAAACAAATTTAATTAACAAAATGCGAACTTCACACTCTTCAATATTTTCCAAGTTTTTTTGAGAAGTTAAAATACAGCGTTAAACGTTTCAATATCTGCTTAATAGCCAAATCCCCTCAGAAATTAAAGGATGTTATTTGCACTAAAATTTAAAAAATAATAATTTTGAGAATTATTCAGGAGTATATGAAATTTTATTTATTAAAGCAAACAAATCAAAGAATTACTATATTGGCATGACTAGCACGAAATATAGTTATGGAAAACATGAGTATATAGCTGATATAAAGTACGATAGAAAAACCACAGTCCTGTCAAGATTATATCAAGAAGAAACCATCCAAATAAATTTCAATTTCTGTATACTGTTTATCCATTATAAGAGAACCACGAGATATTGTAAAAATTGAATATGCAACGATGCAGCACCATTTAACTTACAAAAATTATGGCACGAGTTACTCGATGGTTACGAACATCGAAATAAGCATCCAATTAAAAATAAAATAACGTGTATAATCTGAAAGAGTGCGTGAAAAATTCGACGATGGAGTTTCAAATCATTGCATCATACATCGTGCAACTATAGAATATTATTATATGATTTGAAAATGGCTTCGACGGAGCCGAAACATGTAAAAAAGTCTAATAAAACTTTTTTTTTTTTACTGTTTTAAAGTTTTTATTTTACACCTTTTAACAATTAAAAGAGGTATATAAAAAAGAGAATTAAAATTCTTTAACATATTTCTTTAGTATATACAATTTCTAGCATATTTTTTTCTTACAAAATTCTGCACAAATAGTTTTAGATAAATTTGAATTTTCTTAAGCAAGTACTGCGGAGCGATGAAAAAAGAAAGTGATGAACAAATTACCCGGTGATTGCAGCAAGTGTGACATCTAAAATTTTCGTTTGCACTAAAATGTATCCAAATTGTTTGACTTTCGCACAAAACTCGTTATATGCCTTACGCTTATTTAGTACTGTGGGCAATGGTAGTGGTTGTTCCACACATGACGTTGCATGCAATACAAAGTAAGGAGGGTTTTAGGGGGGAAATATATCCAGATTTCTATATGGTAATTTATTTTAAATTTCATTATTACTTTCTTACCTTCTTCGGTATCTGTCTAAATATTGACCTAAATACGGCGTCTTTTTAACACTTTCCAACCTAGTTGAAAAGCGTTTATGACTTCGGAATGTCTGGCGGTATGGCAATCTGCCGTCTGCCGTCTGCCGTCTGCCGTCTGGCCATCTGCCGTCTGCCGTCTGTCCGTGCTCTAACTCCCGTAAATATGCTCGGATTGCCCTGCAATTTTTATATGTTATTGTCGTTATATATAACATGTTCCCTAATTCAACTGAAGTGTGTAGCACTTATATTTTTTTTACAGGAACACTCAAAAGAATTCCGTTACATTACGGTCTATGGGGAAAAATCATTTGCAGTTTATTTTAATGATGTTACACAATTTAAAATACATTGTAATTGATATATATCGCTAAGGTACATTACAAGAAGCTTAATATGGAATAGGGTGTGCATAGCACTTATATTTACTTTACAGGGACAGTCAAAAGAATTCAGTTACATTACGTCTATGGAGAAAAATCGTTTGCGGTTTAATTAAATAATGTTTCACTATTTTAAACGCATTGAAATTTATATATATCACTAAGGTGCGTTACAAGAGGCTTACTACAGAATATTGTGTCTGTAGCAGTCATCGTTAATTTACAGGGACACACAAAAGAAGTCTCTACTGTCTGTTAACAATCATTCCTGGAAGTGCGTTTTAAGTTGCTGAGCGCTATTTTAAATTTAACTCACTTTTTGTCTATTACTTGGTGTGTATAAATTCTGTATTTCATATACAAGGCAGCACAAAATTTCGCGAAAACATTTCCATTTATTGTAAGAAACTCCAGAAGGAGAATTTTAAACTGTGCTACGCGTTTCCTAACTAAAGTAAAATTTAGAATCCTATGTAGTATATATACAAATCTATAGATCATATACAGGGTTGAATAAAAGTATTCGTATATTTTTCCGAATATTGTATATGTTGGAAATTCCTGAAATTACGTTTTTAAATATGTTATGCGTTTTCCAAATTGTTTACTTAGATATAATCTTTCAGCTTAATAAACGGTAATGATTTGTAAAATTATTTTGGAAGCATTGGAAAGTGTTACATAATCTATGCTTGACGCATGATTTTTCGTTCTTGTTTATTATTGTTAATTATTTAAGAAAGAATAATAACAAGAAAGTAACTGTATCGAAATGGTTGAGGAGAGTTATTTGTCATCAACCAGTTTTAGGTACACTCTCAAAAATGAATACTCAGATTTCAAGAAATTTTCTTCGGTTTTGACGAAACTGTTTCTTGGAAAATGCTCCGAGTAAATATTTCGTCAAATCGAGTAAATTTGCATCCTCAAAATTACGAAGAAAGTGGTTTCGTCAAATTCATTCCTTGAAAGTTAAAAAAAAAAAGGTTGGTGGTTCCATCTGTCGGAGCTTTTAGAAGCTTTTTTAATTGATTTTGGGAAAAACAAGATCGTCCTTCGGTGGGGGTTCGAACGCGCGACTTTTAGCTTGACAGCCCAGCGTCTTACCCCGCAGCTAGCGGGACTTCGAGATAATTTGATTTTAAAAGTATTTACTAGATGTTGATGTGTGTTTATATTTTTAGAAAGCAGATTGTATTTTTATCGGTGTTGTTATAACTTCTGCATGTTTTAATTAATAAAGCTAGATTATTATTATGGTTTTTCTATGGTTAATAAATAATTAGAAAATGGCTTGATTAATATAATTTATTAGAGAAATTTCCCTTGTTCAATGAATATGCTCTAGTAAATTTGTTGATCGGAAATAATTAATTTTGAAGTGGAGGTGAGTTCATCAATTTCAGCGGATAAGATTACTGTTTGTAGAGGGGAAAGGTCAGTTATACATATTTTAAATTTGATTGTTATATGAATATATTTCTTAAATAAAAAAAGCACCTAAAATTGTGATTTTTTTTTTTTTTTTTTTTTTTTGTAACCATTGGGAAAATGTTGATGCTTGCGATCGAAAATGGACCAAATGATGTTCACATTTTACTATTTTAACCGTTTTTAACGAAATTCTGTAACTTTAGATGAATTTTCTAAGCGTTTTTAATGAAATTCTGTAACTTCAGAAAAAATTATCTTTGAATAGGCAATAGAAATGCATAAAATCTTTACAAAAAGGATAGACGCAAATTATCAGATATAAAAAATAAAGTAGAAATTTGGTACATTTGTCGGCGGCGCAGTTTATTTAATGTGTAAAATAGTTTCTTTAATTGTATAAAACCAATACATCATAAATAGAGTTAAGTAAGCATGCATTCGCTTACCTGATTATAAGGTGAAACCTTCGTAAAGAAATGTATATCCGAATCGAGCGCTACGTCTCCGTTAATTCACACACAATTGTATTCCTTTCTGTAGTCGCACATTATCGTAATCCATCGATCTGAAACTTTATTACTTTGCTGAAATTAAAATGTTTATTAACATGTGTTTTAATTAAATTAAGCATCCTTCACTTTTATATTTATATTATATTTAAACATTTTAACGGTATCTTGATTACAAGTTAACAGAGCATTTACATCGCTCTGACATTTTCACACGCTACATTTTATAAAGAAATTCACACAACAACTAACTAAAATCTAAAGAGTTTTTTCATGTCCTTGGTAGCCTTGGATGACGTCACTGGGAAAAAGCACATGATAGCACGTGATAATCATTCTTTCACGTGGGCGTTTATTCCATGTACTTAGCTGAGTTGAAAACAGTTTATGAGTTGGTATATCCGACGAGATAATTAAAGTTGTTTACTGCAAATTTAAAGTACTTTATTATTATCTGACGATTGAAGAGTAGTTGATTCCGAATAGAAGATTACCCTTTAATTGCAATTTCCGTCACTCCCCCTTAATCTTCTATGTAGGATAAGGAAGTAAGTTCAGATTGTTTCGGTGTTTAATGAATTCAGGTTTGGGGTTGGGCTTGGTGAGTGAATCTGCGGTCATAAATTCTGTGGGACAATACTTTAAATCTATTATTCCATCTTCCTTGAGTTGTCTTATCGCGTGGAATCTGATATCTATATGTTTACTTTTTCGAGTATGTTTTTCACTTTCAACCATTTTTATACATGGCTGATTGTCCTCGTATATTGTTATGGGTTTCTGTTGTGGTAAATTTAAATCTTCCAGGAGTTTTATCATCCATAGTATTTCCTGTGCTGCGTTACTTACAGAAATGTATTCAGCTTCTGCTGATGACAGAGCAACGCATGTCTGTCTTTTCGTTGTCCAATGTATGGGACATTTTCCTAACATAAATATATTTCCGCTGGTGGATCGTCTAGTTTCTGGATCACCTCCCCAATCTGCATCTGCGTAAACTTCGAGAATAGGCTTATTTTTCGAACTTAGCGTCAGGTTGAGGTGTTTTGTGTTGTTTAAGTATGTTACGATTCTTTTGACTGCTTTCCAGTCTTTTTCTCGAGGGGTTTCATTTCTACGGCTGAGTATGTTGACCGCTGCTGAAATATCTGGCCTGGTTAATGTTGAGATGTAGAGTAATGTTCCCGTTGCTTGTCTGAATTTGATATTGTTAGGTAATAGATTTTCATCATCGTTGAGTCGATTGTAACCTGCTTCCATAGGTGTGCTGTAAGGTTTTGCGTTTTGAAGATTGAGTTTATCTACCAATTCTTCAATTTTTGAATTTTGGTTTAAGTAGAAATTTTTATCGTCTCTTTTTATATTTATTCCGAGATAGTTATTGACTTCTCCCAAATCTTTCAATTCATATTCCCTTTTGAGATTGTTTATTAATTCAATTATATCTTCGTTTTTTCCGGCAATTAACAAATCATCCACATATACTATAATGTATGTCGAGTTTTCACCATTTTCGCGTATAAAAAGACATGAGTCAGATGTACTTTGTATAAAATTTAATGCTTTAAGACTTTCAGAGATTTTCGTGTGCCATGCTCTGGCGGCTTGTTTGAGCCCGTATATTGCTTTTTGTAATTTACATACTTTGTTTTGTTGATTTGGAGCTATACAGCCTTCCGGCTGTTTCATGTATACCTCTTCTTGTAGGTTTCCGTGTAAAAACGCTGTATTCACGTCGATATGATTAACTTTAAGGTTATGATTTAATGCTGCTATGAGAAATGCACGGATTGTGGTATGAGAGACAACTGGAGCAAAGGTCTCGTCATAATCTACTCCGAATTTCTGACTGTATCCCTGTGCCACGAGTCGTGCTTTATAGGTTTGCACTTGGTTTAGGTTGTCGCGTTTTAATTTAAAAGTCCATTTTGAACCTATCACTTTCTTGCCTGGTGGCGGATCGACTAATGTCCAAGTTTTATTTTTAGCTAGGCACTTGATTTCATTTTCGGTGGCTTTGAGCCAATTTTCCCTATCGTGTGGATTTTTCATTTCCATAATTTCGTTCCAATTCTTTGGTTCATTTGATTGTGTGTCTTTAACTAAACAGACAAATCTATCTGGTGGTACTCCTCTGTTAGATCTATTTGACCTTCTTGGTTCTATTTGTGTTTGTTTGGACTCGCATGGTTGTTTTTCATTATCATTAATGTCAATTTCAATGTAATTTTTATTCTTCTCTTCTTGATTTCTATCATCAGTGGAGATTTCTTCGAGATTTGAATCTTCCTCAATGTTGTTTGAGTGTTTTATTTCATGTTCTATGAATTTTACAGTCCTGGCAATTATTATTTGTTTGTCTTTTGTGTGTATGCGATATCCTTTGGAACGTGTGTCGTAACCTAGAAAAATACCTTCTTGCGCTCTATTATCTAGTTTTCCTCGATGTATTTTATTAATGTAAACAAATGCTTTACATCCAAAGGTTCTTAAATGTTTGAGATCGGGTTTGATACCTTTCCATAGTTCGTATGGAGTTTTGTCGTTCGCTCTTGTTGGCAATCTGTTTTGCA
This sequence comes from Maratus michaelseni, assembly GCA_963931845.1. Taxonomy (NCBI): domain Eukaryota; kingdom Metazoa; phylum Arthropoda; class Arachnida; order Araneae; family Salticidae; genus Maratus; species Maratus michaelseni. The sequence goes on from OZ007587.1 coordinate 30,830,739, forward strand.
AATATGTCGCTGTGTGTATTGCCTCTCCCCAAAATTGTTTATTTAAATTTGCTTCTAAAAGCATGCTACGTGTCATATCGAGTAGGCTTTTATTCTTCCTTTCTGCCACGCCGTTCTGGCTCGGGTTGTGTGGAATTGTGAATTGGTGTAATATCCCGTTTTCCTTTAGATAATTCTCTATTTCGTTGCTATTATATTCTCCTCCATTATCGGATCTTATTTCTTTTGGTTTTCTACCGAATTGATTATTTACCATTGCAATGTATTCTTTTAATTTATCAATTACTTCGCTTTTCTTAGATAGTAAGTATATAGTTGTATATCTCGAGTAATCGTCGATGAATGTGAGAAAATATTGTTTTTCTCCTAGTGTTGGTGTACTTATAGGTCCACAGACGTCGCTGTGTATTAAATCGAGAACTTTGTTTGCTCTATTTGTAGCCGATTTTGGATATGGCGCGTCGTTTAATTTAGATTTGATGCAGGTTTCGCATAATTTATTATTGTGTCTGCAGTTTTTAATTTTTATTCCGGTAGCTAGCTGTTTGTTAACAATTGTTTTGATTGCTTCATAATCACGGTGTCCTAGTCTTCGATGCCATACTTCTAAACATTCTTTATTATTATTACAGCTTAGTGTGACGTTTGCATAGTTTTCTGCATTTTCTGAGTGGTTTGTTTGTTCGATTATGTATAAATTATTTTTGTTCTTCGCTCTTATATAAATTTCACCGTCGAACGTTAAATCGCATTTGTCATTTTCAAAGATTAATTTGCATCCATTTTTAGTTGCTTTGCTTACGGATATTAAATTGGATTCTAGTTCTGGGACGTATAGGACTTCCTGTAGTCTTGTGAGTTTTATTTCTCCATTTGGGGATTTCGTTTTTATTAAAACGTCGCCTGAACCAAATGCTTCGAGTTTGTTGCCGTTTGCGATGGTGACTGATGATTTTTCAAAATTGTTAAATTTATCAAATAACCTCTTATCATTTGCAATGTGTGAGGTACTGCCACTGTCGAGTATCCAGTTTTGTTTTCCTAATTTTTCTGTTATTAGTACGCGATCTTCTGATTGATTAGTTTTTGAGCTTATTTTCTGATCATTCGCGTTATCGTGACAGTCAGTATTCTCTTTATAATTCTCTGTGTTTTCATAGCATAGTGATGATGAAAAAGGTTTAGCTTTATTTTTATTATTAAAGTTATTCACATTTTGATATGTGTGTTTGTTTTTGTTGTGCTGTGTGTATCTGCTCTTGAGGTGATAGCACTCGCTATTATTATGATTCGTCATCTTACAGTGACTGCAATATTTTGAATTTCTTTTGTAGTCGTTATAAGTGTGTTTTCTTTGTGTTTTAAATGCCTTTTCAGAGCTGTTGTTTTGTTCAGACATTTCTTGTCTGCGATTATACTCATCTATGAGTTTACTTCTGATAAAATCTGGGGATAATTCGGCTTCGGGCCTTGCCTCTAATGCTGTGATAAGCGTGTTGTAGCTGGGCGGTAATGAGCATAGAAATAGTGCAGATATGTGTGAGTCATTTATATTCTCGCCCATGGCGGATAATTTATCTACTATTTGTAGAATATTTGTTATATGATTTATCATATTACCGTTTTCGGGCAGTTTAGTACTGTACAGTTTTCTCAATAAATACAGTTTGCTACTCAGATTTGCTCTTTCATGCGTACGTTTGAGAACTTCCCAGGTTTGCCTGGCTGTGGTAAAATTTTTTACATGCACAATTTGTGCATCATCTATGCTTAGATTAATTAAAGCTCTCGCCTTTCTATCTCTTTTGTTCCAATCCTCATTTAAAGGAGTTGGTGGTTGATCACTTATTACTTCAAATAAGTCTTCTTTAATGAGAAGCATTTCGAGCTTAAATTTCCAGTTGGAATAATTGCTCGAATTTAGTTTCTCGATGAATTGGCTTTCTTTAAATGTAGCCATTTTTATTTTCTATCTTTAATTATTTTTAAAGATATTCAATTTAATTTAATACGAATCGCTTTTCTTTGCGTTCGTTTTTATTTTTTATAAAGCGAGTTTTTTCAGCATATAGCTAATGTGCTTAAAATTTTTATTTAATACATACTATCAGTCTTTCATAATCTGTCGGCGGCGCAGTTTATTTAATGTGTAAAATAGTTTCTTTAATTGTATAAAACCAATACATCATAAATAGAGTTAAGTAAGCATGCATTCGCTTACCTGATTATAAGGTGAAACCTTCGTAAAGAAATGTATATCCGAATCGAGCGCTACGTCTCCGTTAATTCACACACAATTGTATTCCTTTCTGTAGTCGCACATTATCCTAATCCATCGATCTGAAACTTTATTACTTTGCTGAAATTAAAATGTTTATTAACATGTGTTTTAATTAAATTAAGCATCCTTCACTTTTATATTTATATTATATTTAAACATTTTAACGGTATCTTGATTACAAGTTAACAGAGCATTTACATCGCTCTGACATTTTCACACGCTACATTTTATAAAGAAATTCACACAACAACTAACTAAAATCTAAAGAGTTTTTTCATGTCCTTGGTAGCCTTGGATGACGTCACTGGGAAAAAGCACATGATAGCACGTGATAATCATTCTTTCACGTGGGCGTTTATTCCATGTACTTAGCTGAGTTGAAAACAGTTTATGAGTTGGTATATCCGACGAGATAATTAAAGTTGTTTACTGCAAATTTAAAGTACTTTATTATTATCTGACGATTGAAGAGTAGTTGATTCCGAATAGAAGATTACCCTTTAATTGCAATTTCCGTCACATTCGTGTTACAGCGGCCCCCAAGGATGAAATATTTTTGTTTCTGTTTTCATTAATATATCGCAAATTTAATACTTTCGTGTAATTTTTTTTTTTTGAACGATTTTGTAACAAAAATAATCTGGCCGGGAATGCGGAAACATTTTTGTAAAATATTTGCGATTTTCCATTGCATTAAAAATCATTTAATTTTGAGACGAAATGATTGTCAAAAATGACGAAATATAGCTTAAGAATTGCGGAATCGTCAAAAGTGAGAGTTTTATTTTTGACAGCGAGGAAGCAGTTTCGCCAAGATATTCGAGGATTCGCGTTTCGTCAAAAACCACGTGACTCTGTGACGAAATTATTGTCAAAAATAAGGAAATGAGGCCTGAGGATTGCGGAATCGTCAAAATTGAGTGTTTTATTTTTGAGAGTGTATATCCACCTTTAAGGAAGACCTTTGACGAAAAAGGTATCCAAATCCTAGTTTTGGCAAGGTAGATTTTGAAAACTTCATAGAGCTGTCTCGCCCAGGCTGTACAGAATAGCAACAACTTATATTCCAATTTTAGCATATTTACAGCACTGCGGCTCACTAGCAGTAAGGGACCAGCATCCTATTCAAATTACAACATATTACACTAGTTTCCGGATTTCTTCTTTTTAACACTTTCCAACCTAGTTGAAAAGTGTTTATGACTTCGGTTTGTCTGGCCGTCTGCCATTTGCCGTATGGCCGTCTGCCGTCTGGCCGTGCTCTAACTCCTGTAAATAGGCTCGGATTGCTCTGCAATTTTTATATGTTATTGTCGTTATCTATAGAATGTTCCCTATTTCAACGGACGTGTGTAGCACTTCGCAGCAGTTTACAGGGACACTCAAAAGAATTCCGTTACATTACGGTCAATGGGGAAAAATCATTTGCGGTTTATTTTAATGATGTTACACAATTTCAAACACATTGTAATTGATATATATCACTAAGGTGCATTACAAGAAGATTAATATGGAATAGGGTGTGCATAGCACTTATAGTTACTTTACAGGGACAGTCAAAATAATTTCGTTACATTACGTCTACGGAGAAAAATCGTCTGCGGTTTATTTAAATGATGTTTCACTATTTTAAACGCATTGAAATTTATATATATCACTAAGGTGCATTACAAGAGGCTTACTACAGAATATTGTGTGTATAGCAGTCATCGTTCATTTACAGGGACACACAAAAGAATTCTCTACTGTTTGTTAACAATAATTCTTGGAAGTGCGTTTTAAGTTACTGAACGCGATTTTAAATTTAACTCGCTTTTTGTCTATTACGTGGTGTGTATAAATTCTGTAGATCATATACGGTGAAGCACAAAAGTTCGCGAACACATTTCCGTTTATTGACAGAAACTCCAGACGGAGAATTTTAAACTGTGCTACGCGTTTCCTAACTGAACTAAAATTTAGCGTCCTATGTAGTATATATACAAATCTATAGATAATATACAGGGCTGAATAAAAGTATTTGGATATTTTTCCGAATATTGTGTATGTTGGAAATTTCTGAAATTATGTTTTTAAATATGTTATGCGTTTTCCAAATTGTTTACTTAGATGTTATCTTTCAGCTTATTAAACTCTGAATTTCGGCTGAATTCACCGATAACTCAGTTAATATATATCACTACGAAAGAAAAACACACAATCTCAATAAAATAACTTACTAGCGGACTGTAACTCTTTTAATTTCTCACAACACTAAATAAAAATGGTCGAGAGCCGAGATTTACACAGCTTCTCTGATCGGCATCTCAAACCCAACTCACAATAACAAGTTTTTTTTTTTTTTTAAACATTTTACATAGACGGCGCTTCTAGCGGCAACATACCGCCGGACCTTGAATGTTACTAACATTCAATAATATAAATGCAATATAATTCAAACAGAATCTCTAAATGAAAAATACAATCTAAAAAAAACACAATTTCTTCTCAAAAATACTACACTAAATAAAATACTAAATTTACAAATATACACACAAGAATGTAATATACTGCAGGAAAATATATAGTTTAATAAAACAAATGTATGAATTTAAGTAGTTAATAAACCATCATTTACATATGGCAAAACAACAATTTTTGTGACTGGCCTTTTATATGTGCCATTTTTATCTTTCAAGGTGACAACTCTTATGATATTGTCTGGGCCTGGATGAATTTTAATAATTCGGGCCAAATGCCATTTTAAAGGGCAATAATTATCAGAATTTTTTACTAATACTAAATCTCCCTCTTTTATCTTTAAATAAGGATCTGAGAATTGCTCTTAATTCTTTATTGGCACCAACGAAATTTCGACCATTATCACTATATATATCAGAAGGTTTGCCCCGCCTTGCTATAAAGCGTTTAAGTGCTGCTAAGAACGCTTCACTTGTTAAATCATTTACTATTTCAAAATGCAAGGCTTTTGTAGTAAAACAAACAAATACACAAATAAATACTTTTTTTACCTGTTTACTTCTACCTACGAAGTTTTTTACTTCAAAGGGACCACAGTAGTCCAATCTAGTACGCATAAATGCTTTGGCCTTGTTACTCTAGAAGCTGGCAAATCAGCCATTTGTTGCTCTGAATTCTTAGAATTTACCTTTTTGCAAGTCATACAATTGAAAAGGATTTTACGAACTATATTTCTAGCAGATAAGATCCAAAATTTGTTTCGGATGAGAGAAAGAGTTGTATCAGCACCTGCATGGAAATACAAATTATGAAAATATTTAATAACACAAAAAGTAAAATTATGGTTTGAAGGAATAATCATTGGATATTTTTGATGCTCAGTTAAGTTGCTGTTTCTCAGTCTACCACCAACTCGGATTACACCATTATCATCTAAAAACGGGCACCAGTTTGTCAGTTTACTACTGTTAGGGATTGCAGTACCCTTTTCTAAATACTGCATTTCCTTCACGAATGAAGTCTTTTGGATGTTTTTTACAATACAGAATAAGGACTGAGAGAGTTCACTGCTGGTTAAAGTTCCACCTTTGGGATACATGGGATTTCTACAGTTATGGATGAATCTATTACACCATGCTACTACTCTTTGCAGTTTTATGAATGAAGAACTGTTATTAATGATGTCTAAAGGCTCAACAGTGTTAACTAAGGTACATACTTGAGTTACTGAGGGTGCTTTCAATTCACGGATAAACAACTCACTGGTTTCAACAGAAATAATATCAGGAGACTCCACCATCTCAGGCTGTTGTAGGAATGATGGACCGAACCACCATAAATCACATTGCTGGATCTTGATGGGATCTAGGCCTCTAGAAATGAGATCTGCAGGATTTTGCTTGGAAGGTACATAATTCCACTGATCAATCAAAGTTAAACTTTGTATAATCGATACTCTATTTGCGACAAATGTCTTTAGATCATTCGACTCCTTTTTTAACCATGCAAGTACAATATTACTATCTGTCCAAAAACAAGTTTTAGAAACTTCTTGCTTTAGAGCACTTAACACTTTTTGCATCAACTTAGATAATAGGACTGCGGCAGAAAGTTCTAGGCGAGGGATAGTAATATGTTTTAGAGGAGCCACTCTAGATTTACTAGTGAGCAGTTTGATACCAGAATCACCATAAGAATTAATACATTTTACATAAACGACCGCACCATAAGCAAGTTCAGAAGCATCTGAAAAACCATGCAATTCCACACAATTAGATTGTTCTACAAATACAAATCTTGGGATATTGATCATATTTACAGTTTTTAAGGAAGTAAGAAAATTAGTCCATTCGATATTTTCTTTCACTGGAAGATAATCACACCAATCTATTTTTAGCAACCAAAATTTTTGGAGGAAAACCTTGGCCTTCGTAATTATTGGACCTATCAAACCCAACGGGTCAAATATTCTAGCAATTTGCGATAATACTGAGCGTTTAGTATACCTTTTACTTTGCTCCATAATTAAATTAAATCCAGAACAGTCTGGTTGCGGCTTCCACAATATTTCTAAAGTTTTTGTCTCATTGGAAAATGAATATTCAGATATTGCATTATTACACAAAAGAGAAGAATTATTTACTGATCATTTGTGAAGATACATGCTTCCCTTTTTTAACAAAGATATCAGTTGTTGTTGGATCTCTTTAGCTGTGTCTAGATCATCAGCACCTGTCAAAATATCATCCATATATACGTCTTGAAATAATACATTTGCAGCTAAAGGAAATTCCTTACCTTCATCTCTAGCTAGCTGGGTAAGGGTTCTTGTTTCTGAAAAAGGGGCACTAGTTGTGCCATAAGTCCCCGTAAATAATTTATACACCTTAACTGGTTCATGTACCTCAGGTTTAAACACGATTCTCAATAAATCTCTTTGACTCGGATGTATCAATATCATACGGTACATTTTCTTAATATCTGTTACAAAAACAAATTTGTGCTTTCGAAATCGCAACATTATACTAAATAACTCATGTTGGATTGTTCCTCCGTTATACTGCAAACTATTTACAGATTTTCCGGTAGAAGTTAAGGAGCTAGCGTTAAAGACAACTCTTAATGGTGTGCTACTTGATTCAGCACGGAACACGCAATGATGGGGTATGTAATAAGTGATATCTGGTTCTTCAGATTCTATCACCTCTTCCATGTGACCCATACTTAAATATTCTTGCATAAAGACTTTATAAAGATCATTAAATTTAGGTTCTAAACGATTCCATAATGAATTTAAAACTTTCATAGCCTTTTTCTTTGATTCTTCAAGACAAGATGGGTCTTCCTTAAATGGCATTTTTACCATGTATTGCCCTGTTGCAATACTGGAATAATTTTTCAGAAAATGTTCTTCGCAAATTTCTGATTCCTTATTTCTAGAAACTTCTCAGACTCTCTCTCAATGTTTTCAATTTCCCAAAAATCTCGAATTACCCTTTCTAACTCCAAATTATCTGTTATCAACCCACAATGTATATTACTTTCACCCTTAGCCAGAAGGCTTCCGCTAGCAATATAACCGAAAACACTGTTTTGTAACACTATTCTAGTATTTAATGGTTGGGGGTAAATTTGACCTGGGCTTAAAAATTCATAGAAATTTTCTGCACCCAAAAGCAAATCAATAGAGACTGGCACATTAAACTTTTCATCAGCTAATTTGATGTTATTTAACGATGGAATACAAGTCTCAAGCGGTTTAGAGGGCGTAAATTCCGTAATTTTCGGAACGACTAAAAAATCTAATTTTAAATAAAAATCTATATCTCTATTCGAAATAGTTGTGTTAACTCTAGATCTAACATTAACGGACAAATTATTTATTCCTGAAATAGAAATATTAGTCTTTTCGCCTTTCAAATTTAGTTTATCTACTAAACTTTTACTCATAAAATTAGAGTTTGCACCGACATCTAATAAACCACGCGCTTCAAGAAAATTACCATAGTCATCTTTTATTAAACAAACAAATGTGCTAAGTAACACAGCTTTTAACTCGTTAGACAAATTACATATCGTTGAAAATAAATTGCTTTGGTTATTAGCTTGGAAAGGATAATACTGGAGCCGAAGCATCCAAATTAGATTTATTACCGCCTTCGTTTTTAGAACTCATTTCCTGTGAAATTATCTCTGGATTTTCAACTTTATTTATTTTTTGTTCACGCGGGAAATGCAGAGTCACATGGTGCCTTTTCTGGTAAATAATACAAGAGAATTTAGATTTACAATCAATCACTTTATGATTCATAAGACAGTTAAAACAAAGATTTTTGGATTTTACAAGCTCAACTCTATTACCCACTGACATGTTTTTATACACAGGACATTTATGCAAAGGATGATTTTCACTACATGACAAAATACATTTAGAATTTTTTACGTCAGTTAGAAAAACTTTAGAAACATTTCGATAATAAGTATTTTTATTACTCGCTCTAGAATTGCCAACCTCGGGTTTTCTCTTTGACGTATAATATAAATCAATTTCCCGAGATAATTCAATGGGAGAAAACCACGATTCTGCTTGTCTAACATTTATAAAATACATGACATCTTTATTAAGCGTTTGACAAATCTTATCAGAAACTATTAACTGTTTTAAAGTTTCGAAGTCTGTCACATATCTCAATTTTAAATAATAATCCCAACTCGTTGTTAATCGGGATGCAAATTGTACATATGTTTCATTAGGATGACGTTGTGCTTTCCTAAAATGTTCTAAACAAGTCTGGGGGGTTGGTTAAATTCTCTAAGTACTATAGCCTTTACTTTTGAATAATCTTCTAATTCCCCATCTTTAATGTATGTAATAACGTTTGTTGCCCTTTCTCCTAACAGATTTCGTAGAATTTTCGATTTATATTTTTCTGGGACATTTTTAGAAATAAAGGCACTTTCTAACGATGAAAAAAAATAACCTCCACCTTCTGGTCTAGATGAAATTTTAATCGTTAACGTTCGGACACTTTTAATCAGACAGTCTAAAGATTCTATACTATCTTTTTTTTCGAGATCACTTAAATTATCATTTTTGGTTTCTGCACGGGCCTCAGCCAACTCAATTTCTAACTTTGCATGTTCAATTTTTAATTTATCAAGATCTAGTAATTTTGATTCCTCATTTTTTCTTTCCTCAATAAAACTGTTTGTTAAGTCTTCAACCAGTTTATTATTTGCTTTATACTTCGAACTTTCCTTTATTAAATTTATTAAATCATAAACAGTTAATTTGGAATCTGATATATCTATGTCTAATTCAGCAGCAATTCGCTGATAATCTTCCTTTTTTGCACCTTTAAACATTGTATTATAAATACACAATTCACAATAAAATAAATAAAACTGACGTACCTTTATTTATTAATAAATCTCCAAATCTCATAATTCCACATTGAAAAGATGTAATCCACTTTTTCTATTCTCAAATTAGTTCAATAATAAAGAATATCAGTTCTTCTCTGCGTAAACACATTCACAGTTTATTTTTTCGTATTACGAAATTCTCAAGTTTAATCGAAATTAATTTTCTTCTGGAATAAAAAAAAAACTTCAATAAAAACAATACGATGATTTAATTTTAGTTTTACTCATTCTAATGACTGTGATAGAATTCCAAACACCATTTTATCTTCTGCAGACGATTACAAAAAAACATAAACATCGAAAAATTCCTTTTATTCTTTCTCCGACGAGAGGAGAGCAGTACTATGAATTCGCTGATAACTCAGTTAATATTTATCACTACGAAAGAAAAACACACAATCTCAATAAAATAACTTACTAGCTGACTGTAACTCTTTTAATTTCTCACAACACTAAATAAAAATGGTCGAGAGCCGAGATTTACACAACTTCTCTGATCGGCATCTCAAACCCAACTCACAATCACAAGTTTTTTTTTTTTTTTTTTTTTTTTTTTTTTTTTTTTTTAACATTTTACTTACATAGACGACGCTTCTAGCGGCAACATATGTAAAATTTGTAAAATTATTTTGGAAGCAGAGTTACATAATCTATGCTTGTCGCATGATTTTTCGTTCTTTTTTATATATATAATCAATTAATAAAACCAAATCAAAATTTAATGTCAATGCTTGTTAATTTGTAAACCAAATAGAGACTTTTTTTTCGAAAATCATTTGTACACGAAATTTATAAAAAAAAAAAAACTAGCCGGTCGCTTCCGAGTGGGGCCCAGATACAAAGTACTACTTGGGCCCCACCCCTAGATAAACACGGGTAGGGCCCAGTATTACTTTGTAAGGCGGTTCATGAAAAAAAATATTTATGTCGTATAGTCTTTATTTAAGTGCTTTTTTATATTCTTATTAGTTTTTTTCGTATACTTTTAATTTAAAGTATTTTATTTATATTTTTCAGGTTGCATGTAAAATGCACTTTCTGCGTCCCAAGCAAAGTCAGGGCGGTATACTGCACTATGTATCTGGGGCTCCACTCGGAAGCGACCGGCTAGTAATACATAAAACTGCTGCTGAGATAGGACCAAAAGGCGAAATGACCTTAACCTTTCTACCCCCTCCCCCCATTTAACCTCTTTAGAAGGTGAATTTCTAAAATCGCCTGAAATGCGTGTTTAACTATCTTCTAGTAGATTTGATATCCTGAATTTCACGCTTTTAACTAAAACTTCTGTTGAGATATGGCGAAAAAGTCAAATGTCCTAAAACATTTTTGATGCTTTCGATGCTTTCGGGCAAAGAATTCGATGCTTTCGGGATAACACATCTACATTCTTTAGTAGATGTGTTATCCCGAATTTCATGCTCCGACCTAAAATTGCTGCTGATATATGGCAAAAAGACGAAATGACCTAAAACTTTCGACCCCCCCATTTAACCCCCTTAGGGTGTGAATTTTTAAAATCTGTGAAATATATGTTTAACTATCTTCTAGTACATTTGTTATCGTGAATTTCACGCTTTTAACTAAAACTACTGATGAGATATGGTGAAAAGGTGAAAGCATCGAAAATTATCGACCCCCCCCCCCCATCTAACCCCCTTAGTAGTTGAATTTCTAAAATCGCCTAAAATACATGTTTAACTATTCTTTAGTACTTTCTCTCTACCTATAACTTTTATTGAGAAATGGCAAAATGACATACAACATTCGACCCATTAGTGGCCGAATTTCTAAAATCACTGAAACACTTTTTAAACTATTTTTTTAAGGAGATTTGTTATCCTGAATTTCACGCTTTTTTCTAATAAATATGGTGATAAGGTGAAATCACCGAAAAATTTCGACCCTTAATTTAACCCCCTTTGTAGTTGAATTTCTAAAATCGCCTTAAATGCATGTTTAGCTATCCTTTAGTAGATTTGTTATCCCGAATTGCACGCTCCTAACTATAACTTCTACTGAGATATGGCAAAATGGCGTAAAACATTCGACCCCCATTTAACCCTCCTTAGTGTCTGAATTTCTAAAATCGCTGAAATACGTGTTTAACTATTTTTTTAGTAGACTTGTTATCCTGTTTCATGATTCTACTTATAATATCTACTGAGATATGGTAAAATGACCTAAAATATTTGACCTCCTATTTAACCCACCTTAGTTGCTGAATTTCTAAAACTGCTGAAATACATGTTTGTCTATATTTTTCGTAGATTTGTTATCCCGAATTCCAAGCTCCTAACTAAAAATGCTGCTGAGATATGGCGAACAAGCAAAATGACCTAAAACTTTCGACCCCCCCCCCCCATTTAACCCCCTTAATGAATGAATTTCTAAAATCGCTGAAATATGTGTTTAATTATTTTTTAGTAGATTTGTTATCCTGAATTTCACGTTCCTACCTAAAACTGCTGCTGAGATATGGCAAAAACGTTAAATGACTAAAAACTTTCGACCCCTATTTAGCCCCCTTAGCAGTTGAATTTTTAAAATCGCTGAAATATGTGTTTAACGAACTTTTAGGACATTTGTTATCCTGAATTTCGCGCTTTTAACTAAAACTGTTGTTGAGATATGGCGAAAAAGCAAAATGACCTAAAACTTCAGGCCCCTCATTTAACCCCCTTAGCGGTTGAATTTCTAAAATCGCTTAAATACGTGTTTAATTATTTTTTTTATTAGATTTGTTATCTTGAATTTCACGCTCTTACCTAAAACTGCTGATAAAATATGGAGAAAATGTGAAATCACCGAAAATTTTTGAACCCCCATTTATCCCACTTAATAATTGAATTTATAAGATCGGCGGAAATACATGTTTAACTATTCTTTAGTAGAATTGTTATCCCGAATTTCACGCTCCTACTTAAAACTCCTGCTGAGATATGTCGAAAAGACGAAATTATCTAAAACATTTGATCCCCCATTTGACCCCCTTATGCTGTGAATTTTCAAAAATCCTTTCTTAGTACGCGCCTACATTGTGTAAAGAACAGGTCTTCCAAATTTCATTATTCTAGGACAAACGGTTGAGGCTCGGCATTGATTATGAGAAAATCAAGCTACACCTTTATAAGTATATAGATTTGTTGACTGTTTTTAAGCGTTGTATTTTTGTAATAAATGTAACATATACTTTAATGTCATCTTATGACTACTTGCTCAACCATTTCTACTTCTTTTATGTAATGCTATATTATAAAAATCAACGAAACGTATCAGCTAAATACAATATTTATTATAAGCAATTATGTTTCTTGTCGCATTTTGAGCATCAAAATCTACTTTCGCTTTAAACACAGTCTTCATAAATATACTAGACAAAATTATTATCCTTGTTCACCATTACTTAAAGAAAGTACTTTTATTCAGTTTTTTTCCTTAATGATTGAGTTAATCTTTTACTTCCATTTATTGATTATTTCTGAATTGACAGAAACAAAAGCTAATAGGATTTAATATGCTACTCAGATTCTTCTTCCATTATAATACTTCCTGTGATTCACCGCTCGCGGAAGTAAAATAACCTTCTGTTATAAAGGGCGAGAAATCTTTGCTTACTCTATACGGCATAAAACAAATAAATATTAATCCTCTATTAGTACATATTACAGCATTAATCCTTCACAAGTACATGTGTTGCAAGACGAAAATAAGGTTTAAATTAGACAATACGGAAAAAATTCGCCCACTTCCAAACAGACAACATTGGAACCAAGTTTAAATCTGGAAGAAAATATAATTGGGCGGAAGCCGATTTTATATCTATTATGCGTGTTGCATAATCCATATCTCCACCACCGAGAAATTTCCCTTTTTGGAAATTTAGAACTTTATTTCCCTGATTGTCACCAACTTTTGAAATATGACTTTAAAATGCGAAATTAGTTCCTCTTTCCGTTGACACACTCATGTAGAGATCGGAATCTTTTTTCAATAACCGTCCTGAAGGAAATTTTTTCAGCGGCTTAAATCAAGCCTGATGTGGCGTAAGTAAGAGAAAATAATTAAATTAGACAATTCTGTAAACAAAAGCAACATACCGCGTAATTATGGTTTTTAACTTGGATAGAAACTAATGCAAAAACTATTATCCTGCCATCAGGTGTTGTGCGTAATTTTTCAATTTGTTATTTCACCTTTAAGTAAAATATGAAAATTTTGAGGAAAAACTGTTCATCGAGATTCAAATGAACGTAAATATTTAAAATATTTCTGGTTTAAAAGTGTACTTCCCTAAATTCAAAACATGTTTTTACATCTAGACAATCTGCTGTAATGTAATTTGATTAGTAATATAGTCTGATATATATATATTTTTCTCTTTATACCAAAGATCTCTTAATAATTAGTGCATATATGCGTCCATTTCAGAAATTTCTTTTTTATTCAGAAATTCTAAATCCATATCGGAAATTCCGAAAGAAAAATTTTACTTTATGTGCGTCAGTCATTAAATAAAACAATTAATATTCAGAATTTCTGGTATGATTTCGGAAATTCTGAATAAAAAATTAATTCCTGAAGAAATTCCTAAAATGTATGCTAATGATGCAAATAGGTTCAAAATAAAGAATGAAAAAACATTGAAATAATTAACAAGAAATAAAGTTTAATTTTGGAAATTTTACTAATTTAACAAAAAAATTGAAAGTTTCTCTAAATGTTCAAATCATTATAGAAATAAGGCAATGGCTCCAAAGAAAGATATATTAACATATTTCTGGACTTCAGAGTTATGTTTATGCTATATGTGCTATGAATTATGCTATATTTTATTTAGATTTTTGTCCCATTCAACCCCATGAGAGGGGCTGAATGGCAATCTTATAGCTGATGATGAACTTTTTGATGAAAAATGCATTTTTATGGTCTTAGTAGTACTAGTTGTAATGTCTTTACAACCCTACGGAAATAGAAAAGATAAAAGTCAAGAAATCCAGTTTTACTACCGGTCAAAAAAAAAAGAGAGGCGGTGGAGGCACACGGTGTTTTATAATCATAAAATTTGTCACGGATAGAACAAAGAAGTAAATATTGACTAGAAATTCTATGTTTAATTTATGAAATAATAACAAATGGGAATGTTGAAAAGGAAATAGAAACAAATTATAAAATTTACAATAGCTACACCCAATTATGACAGAAAATTTTGATTTTTGTGTAAAATTTAGCTTTCGATACTATTTTTGAGGTGATGAAATTTAGAAATTCTATAGATGCAAAATTTTGAGCTCGTATAATGTTAAGTTTTAACATATTCTTAATACTTCCTGTATTTTTTTCTTTTTTAACATTTTTTTTCTTAGTGATTGTTAAGTTTCCCAAAGATAATTATTTTATTTTCATGCTTTTTCATAATTTTTTATACAAAATATGAATTATGAAATTAATATCTGAAAAATAATAAATGCAATCCAAATATTTTAGCAGCAATCGATTTCCAGAGGTTTATATAAGAGGTTTTTCAATTCTATTAATCTTGGTTTGTTAATGATAACATTCACTTACGTTTATCATTTAAGGAGAAATAACACTGTAGTCCTGGTTTCTATTTTTTTAAAGATATATTTTTGTTTTGTTTCTTTTTTACCATTTTTTTAACACTGAAGATTAAAAAAAAAAAAAATTAAGGGTAACAAAACTTTAACACCCTGAAATGTAAGACTTTTTTCGGGAATTTTTTGTAAATAAATGCGAAGCTATTATAAAAATCCATTTACACTAAATTTTTATACACATATTAAAGTAAAAACCGTGTTTATTGTGTTCAGTTAATATATTAAAAGACGGCGGCTTGACAGCTGATGGGCGTGAGTTCTTCGAGGAAAATAAAGAGAACCAAGCTCTGGAGACAATAACTCATTGTAGACTTACCTAAAAAAATGATGCAAATGAAAAAATATATTTTAATCCAAAAGCCAGTGAAATACGTAGCCGTTTTTTTTAATGTACATGTTAGTGAAATGGCATTAATTTAAAATAAAATGTATGAAAGCGTCGGGGCAAGAGAGTGCCAAGCCACATTTTTGAATTTCTGAGATATTTCAATTTGAAAATTTGATCAAATATTCAAATCAAGATATAAAGTATGATTTTTGTGTATACAAAGAATATTTTAAGTGAAAAAGAAAAAAGAAATTTTCGAATTTTTGAACCCACAAAAGTTGTGTTAAACTTTAATTTATAATTACACGAAAATATTAAAAGGCACTCCACAAGATGCCTTCAGGCATTTACTGATTCTTTTCCTGTAAATTTCGAAAAACAAAATTTTTATATTCTTAAAAAGTAAAGATAATTGGTAAGTCGCGTCGTATATGCAAAGCTGATTCTTAAAAATGAATGTATATATTTCAAATAATCGCAGCTTTAAAATCGTTCAAGTGTAATTTACAGTATTTTATGTCTTAAAGGATGGTTTAACTTAAAAATGACTGTATTTTGTACAAGCATATCCCATGATTACTATGCCAAAACGTGCTTTACTCTTTGTTTAAATCTTCAATTATATTCTGTAAATTTTGCTTGTCTGTCCAAAAATTTCGTATCGTAGACGATTTGAGAATTTGTTTGTACTTTTCCGCACACAATCATTGAAATTCAAGATGAATATGATCTACAAATGTTCCATTTAACGGTCGAAGTGTAGTTGTGATGTGTTTTATAAAATTGGCAATAGTACTTATGAAAACGATGAAGATAAAAGTTACCGCTAGTAAGTACAACGGATTAACTTATAACATAAACACGAGATTAACAACAACACCTGTCAGTACTCAGGAGGAAAAAGCACGCAAAAGAATAAAAAATCGTTGTTCAATGTGTAATGATTTATTTTTTATGTTGTTAATAAGGAAACATGCATCTTAATTTAGTTTCTATGTATTAGTATTTTCATGAATGTTATCGATGGCTGCATTTGTAAGAAAACAAAACATGTGAAAAGAAACTTAACATTTTCTATATTTAAACCTAGAACGTTATTTTATATTTATCAATTTAAGCAATGGTATATATTTTAATCATTGCAGATAAAATTTGAAATAAAAAATAAGTTGTTTGTTTTAAAATTTATTCGTATCTATTTAACAATACGTTTTGTATCGTTTAGAAATTTTTCTGAATATTCTTCTTGCAGTGATTAATTTTAATCTTACATAGGATTTATTTTAGCATTGTTGAATGTCAAAGTATTTAATTATTCAGTATCGTTCAAACAGAAAATTATTAAAACGGTCAAATTTGTGATTAAACTTTTACAGTAAAAAGATTTATTAGCTTCGTTGAAGAAGAGCTTTCACTATTTTGTTGTTGTTGTTGTTGTTTTTAGTAAAAATATTTCGAAAAGCAAAAAAAAAAAAAAAAAATGTTTTATATCGTAATATTATTGAAAGCATCGTACTTTCAACATAATGTATTTTCTACAACAGAAACTATTCTACTAAGTAGAGAATATCAGAATGCGTCAGAGATTAATGCTAAATGAAATGAAGAATTCATTTAAAATTTTTCAATAGATTAAGAACATAATAAAAAATGGGGGGTTGTCTTTTTTAAAGTTCATTTTCTACATGTACTTGATATATTTCTTCACCAGCACTTGAGGAATAGAAAGTATTCAGAGGTATTTATTTATCAAGATGATAAAAAGCACTATATTTCTAAACAATTATTCGTATTCTAATAGTTTAGAAATAATTAAAATTATGATTCGCGAATAAGCGATGATGTGATGGTTATTCCTTTCGCTATTATTCTGTGGAGTGTAAATTATTATTATTTTTTAATTCTTCCAGTCATCAATGTTAAAATAAGTTCCATTTGTATGTAATTATTCATCCCCATAAAAATTTATTATATGAAGTTAAAGAAATAATCGTAATTCAAGTCGAATAACACTTACAATAATTTTAAATGTGCATAAACTAGTTTTACTTCATTATTTTGTTAGTAAGTCTTCTAGACTAGAGTGGAAATTTGGAAGGAAAGTTAAATACAAACTTATTTTATTTACATTATTATTTTAAACTTAATTATTTACATTTTACATAATACATATTTACATTATACACTAATTATTTACATTATTATTCAATCATACTGAAGGTAAAGACATCATACGAATTGAAAATTTCCCAACTGATTGAAAAAGTGTCCTTGGCACGGCAACTATAATACCGGCTTCTGAAGATACCGGTTGTGAAGTCACTATTTCCATCGATGTTTTCTGCTGAGCGAATACATATATAAAAATATTACAAGTTAATAATGATTTAATGAGGGATCTGTTTAGGAAGAAATTGAGTCCTATAAAGGGCCCTTCACAAAATCTTTCATTTCAAAACAAGACCCTTCACAAAATGTTTCATGTCGAAACAGGACCCTTCACAAAACTTTTCACCTTAAAACAGGATCCTTCAAAAAATCATTCATTCATCCATTCATCAATTCATTGTCTTAAAAATAGCCCTTTTACAAAACTTTTCTCTCTCTCTAAACTAAACCTTTCACAAATTTAACCATTTAAAAGCAAAATCTGACTGCCACTTTTAAATATACAAAAGAAAATATGTGTATTTTACATACATATATCTTCTTTAAAATGTATAAACAAGAACCTGAATATAACGAGAATTTCAAATTCACAAAATTAGATTAGATTAATTTTAATACAATTATTCAAATTGGTAAAGAAATCATATGACTTGTAATTTTCTAACTGGACGAAATATGTCCGGGTCAGGATTCGAACTTGGGATCTCTTGGCTGAAGCTGTCATGCTGTACCAACTGAGCTATCCCGGTTCCAAATTACCTGCTATTTATTCTGTTGAGCTGATTTAGATGTCAGACCAGATTCTATGATCGATAAGGTTAACTGGACGAATTGGGTCTTCCAGATTCGACCGGGATGGGTCAGTTGGTAGAGCATGGCAGCTTCAGCCAAGAGATCCTAGGTTCGAATCCTGGCCCGGACATTTTTCGTCCAATCGGAAAATTACAACTCATATAACAAAATTATGACTAGATTTTTCACAAAGGTCGAAAGCTGTTCGTAGTTTTACGAATACAGGACCCTGGGAGAAAAGTCTAGACAGATCCTTGATTTAATGCAAGAAACAAATATTTTTTTAATGTAGAAACAAAGCAATTTCAATTAAATAGATCTCTGAGAAGAAAGAAAAAACAATTACGAAGCAATTCAAAATATCATATAGTATTAAGAAATGCTATTAAATGCTTTGAACTTGTTTGTTCCAAAGCTATACTTACAATGACTTTAAAGAAAAAAATTTATATGTAAGAATTTAATTTTTAATGTAAATAAAAACTTCATTTAAAGAAGGAAATGCAGTGTTTAATTTGATGAATAAAATACCACTTTTGATGAATAAAATAATTTTAATTGAGATAAATCTGCAAATATTCAATACAGTTTTATAATGTAATAGTATTCACGAAAACACTACTGAAAATGCATAATAAAACAACCGCCAAAATAAATAAATATAACCTTCAATAACCAATATTCAAAGTATTCTAATATATTCGATTAGCAAAATCATGATTGATATTTATAACTGTAAAGATTTTGTTAATTAATTATTCAAATAAGCAAATATTTAATACATTTTATAATGAAATAATCTGCAAAAATAAATAAATTCTCCAATAATCAATATTAAAAATATTCTGATACACTCGATTGAAAAGAATAATAATTGGTATTTCTAACTCAAAAGATCATAAAAGCATTTAAATCAGTAAATATTTTATAAAATTTCATAATGAATCAATCAGCACAAATAAATAAATATATCTTTTAATAATCAATTCAAATTAGTTAATTCAATGCACTTATTCAATTTATTCAATATAAATTCTGCAAAAAAAAAAAAAAAAAAAAAAAAAAAAAAAATTAGACGAATTTTTTTTCTTAATAATGCAAAGTAATAATGATAAGAAATAGAAATAAAATATTTAACTTACTTTACCCCAGCACTGTTAATCATACTTTAGTAAAATCCTTAATTACTTGTATTTACATTAACAATGTACATTAAAGTAAAATTTACTTCTTAATTTTTTAATTTTTTTCAGTTCTTTTTTTTGAGTTGCATCATGCTCTTTAGCAATAGAATTCTTTGCCATTAGATCTTTTTTTCATTTTTACGTTTCACATAATTATTTAAACATACATTGAAAACAGTTTAAAAAACACACATAATTACAATGTCCAGAGGACAATTACACTGTAAACATGTTTCATTAACCAGAGTTCGTGGTTTTTAAGACGCAATTTTGAAATTTTTGTAAGTAGCGAGTGCTGTTTCCTTCTATAATATAGGAATTATTATCAATTATTTAAAAAGTACATATATTTCAGATTTTGTCATTATTATACGTTCTGCAGGATATTTTAATCCACCGCGATTTATTTCTTCAATGTACACATACATGCTATCTGTTAGAATAACATTACAAATTTCAATTAATAATTTCATCCCAGTTACACTGAACTCCAAACATGCATTGCAATTTGTTTTGGTGTTTTTCACACAATAACTTCCAATCCAATGTATAACATGCACAGATTCTCTCCGGCGTAAAGCACATTTCTTGGTAACAGGCCTATTACTCCACATTATCTAGCAACACGACTGCCAGTCTAAAGTATGACATAAAAGTTGTATCCAGAAAAAATACCAATGTGATGAAGTAATGGAGTGTCATATTACAATAATGATTACAAAGTGCTGACAAGTGAAAAAAAACAGAGTTGTTTTCGGACAGAGAAATAGAGAGCTGTTCTTTTGAAGCAGACATTCGGTCTCATCCCAGCTATCTATTCTATAACTCCCAAGTCTCCTTTACACATATATCCATTTTACTGCAAATATTGTTAAATACTTGTTACCTGGAATGTAATATTAAATGTGAGTAAGTTTGAAGATTGTTGTGATCAATTTAGTCACCTTAAATCACATGTACGTCAACACTTTTGCATCAGCTGGTGAAACCTTATTTAGATCAAGTTGGTCATATATTAAAGGTGGAAAAAGTCTAAGATCAACATCTTTATCATCTAATTCTTTTGTGCCATTCACTGTCTCACCTGAAAATTCTTTTAAATTAATTGTGCCATGTAATTTTGATTGAAGCTGGAGGATTGATTTTATCCCCAATTTTCTTTCTGATTCCAGTATTTGTTGCACAGAGACATGATAGTTACTACCAGATATCTGGCGATATTGTGAAAATATCCACTCCAATGGAGCACTCTAAGCGGAACTCGCAATGCTTGTAAAGAATCATTCATATTTGATTGGCTGTTGGCTAACGATTGTGGGAAAAATCGGGACGCTGATCAACTACACAAAAGAAAAGCGTCATGGTGACGTTGGATGACGTCAGGGATGCTTGTTGTCTATTTATTTGACTGGAATTTATTTGTTAAAATAAATTTTGTACCTGTTGGCAAATATGTTGATCAATAATAGCAGATGTTGTTTGTGCTAATGCAAAGAAAGTTTCTTCACTTAATCTCCCCCAAGAATGGTTTTCTTTAAATTTTTTCTACGATTTTATCCAATGAGAAAAAAATTCCAAAACAAAAAAGAAATATTTCATCACTCAGTGAATTGAAGGTTTTATTGTGATCACAGTTCATCCAATTCCCTTTATTTAAGTAACTAATATTCATTATATTACATCTTTTTCGAGTGATTTGAATAAATTGAACTGTATGATTATAATCAACTAAATTGACTTTATCACCCAAATATTCAAGTGCAACATCATTATTTACATCAAAGATTTTGAGTGCAATATCTACGTTTTGTTAGAAGGAATCACAGATTTAAAAGTTAATTTTGGGGTTAATTTCATTAAGTAATGATTTTACTTCATTATATATTTTTTTAAACGAGAAAATTTTGGTTTTATAGTTTATAAGCTGTCTTTAAAATCAGGGAATATGGAAAATTTTCTGTGTCTTTTTGATTTATTTAATTATTTCTTATAGACTTTAAAAGATGCACAGAATAAAACAACAAATATAACTTTTTTTTTCACGGTTAGAGAGGTTATCTATTGAATTTCATTGTTGATTGTAACCTAATTTTGAAAATATATTCCTATTAATCCCGTTACTATCTGAAATTTAAGCTAACATACTAAATCTAATTCTTCTGAAATATAAAGAACTTTACATACTAATCACATATTCTAATACAAGCAAATCTTGTGTGTGGTTATATACACTATATTGCCAAAGGTGACCGGTCACTTGCTATTTTAGACGTTTTGTTAACTATCTAGAAACATACATGAGGAATTAACCTGAAACTGCAGGTGTGTAAACAGTTTAGTATAGGTTATATATTTCCGTGAAGATTTTTTTCCCGAAACCCCATAGGGGACTGTCAACAAATTGAAAAAGAACGAATATCTTTTGGATGACCCTGTAAAAACTAATGTACCAAAAGCGTTCAAACTCGAGATTATTAATAGGTGGCTTATTGTAATATACTGTGTTCATTTTTATGAGGATAGCATGTATACTCGCAGAGAAATTAAGGTTTTTATAAAAACAGTCCCAAATTTTACCAAGTTTTTTGCTTATAATTTGCAGAGTTCTTAATATAAAAAAAAGTTCTTTTCAGAAAATATGTCAAACAACATTGTACATAATACTCTGCAATCGGAATTAAAAAATAATAAAAATTGGATGAAAAATGAGCAGGTTTACTAAAAAATGTTTCACTACGCATGCGCGAATGCAATCAAAATATAATATGCATAATGTATTAGCTAAGTATATAGAGCAACTTTCGTGAAAGTCTCAAACTCATAGCTTGAAAATTCTGAAAATTATCGTCGATAGAAATAGCTCGAAATCCGTTGTTCCCCCCCAAAAAAGCAAAAAGATGAGAGGTTGTATCAAATATCTGTTGATTAGTGCCAAGATAGCGTACACAGTATTGCAATATTGTTAGATGGTCATTTTGGTCATGGGTCATTATGGGTCAAGCTATTTTACCTTACAAACGGCTCAGACTATTTACACTAAATTTTGCATCCTATAGTTTTCGGGCACGAGAAGACTGTTAGGCTAAGTCGTATGTTCGAGAAAATTCAATTAGTAGGTCATTTTGGTTATGGGTCATGATATTTGAACTCAAATTTAATTTTGACCGAGCATAGCTCGGTCTTCCCTGCTCGTTTAAAGAAATAGTCAGCATTTAAATTCTTCACTGGAACAAATTCCAGAATATCTTTATAGGGCGAAAATACAGACGTTATCATGAAAGCCTGTATTGCCGTTGCTATCTCACCAACATTATTTTCAGCAAAATCATAAATCTTTGCAGCTTTATATGAAATGCATTTTTTAACATAAACGTTATCAATTAATAAATTAACAAGTTTTCCTTGTTCGTTTAGCTTACTGTACTTTTCTTCATATATTCTTTATTGTCGCTACAACCAAGAGAGCACTCCAATTTTAGAATACTTGTTAATTTATATAAATGACTGGAAAATGAAAAACATAATAATCCACTTTCATATAGCATTATATAATAAGAAGTTGAACTCACACACAATGTATATGTAAAAGTATTTAAGTCGTTACTATACCTTCGTGGTTCGATTCTCGGTCAGGATACTTTTTCACTCAGTTGTAAAAAAAAAAAAAAAAATATTCGTATGATATTTTATTTAATTAAATTCTAGTTTTTTTTGTTTTTTATTTTTTGTTTTATTTTTCGGTATTAATGTAAAATAAAATTCAAAACACATTTTATTCCAATTGATTAAACAGAGAGAATAATAGGTATTTTTATATTTATTCTTGTAAGAAAAGGTATTTTTACACGTTTAAATTAAAAATACTTTTCTGTAAAATAATTTAAGACGTGTTCTAATATTTTAAGTATAACTTAAATATCTGTAAAAAGTATTTCTGGGGGAAATAATTATTGATTTTTTTTTAATGTCACTGAATTTTTAAATTACCAACTAGTTAAATTGCATGTTGACTGGATTTTAAAAAACATATTGGGTTTAGATTATTGGCATGATTTAAACGCTGTTACAAATTTTAAAGTTACGTTTATCGAAAAATCCTTTGTCACAAGAACTATTTTATTTCGCCGATCAATGGGCTTAATATATATATATTTTTTTAATTATGAGTATACAAATGGTTTGCAATAATCAAATGTGAAGACAGTGTAATTCTTACATCCAGAAATGAAAAGAAGCCTTATTCAGTATAACAATATTATGTATATCGTTGTTTGGAATCGGAAAATTAATAAATCATTTAATTTCACTGACTCCATTGTTCACCCATCCATATCAAAGCTTTAATTTATCACTTTCACTAATTTGTTGAAACGCAGATCAAAATCTTTTGAATCAATAAAAATGTTTATTATATGATAAAATTCTGTACAATATCTAAAATATTATAGTATTTTTATGCTTAGTTACAGCTTTCTCTATTTAATAATTTTGAGATTATGCTCTATGTACAATAATTTATAAAAATAAAAAGAGTTTAACAACAAAAACACCAACAAAAATTAGAAAGAACGAAAGAAAAAGAAAAAAAAATGAAAAAAGAAAAAAAAAATTCTATAACGAACATTTGTAAAGCCAAACTGTGAGGTAGTCCTGTTCATTAAATAAATAAAATTTCCTTGTGATATAAGCTTAAGAAAATCAATCCCAATATATATACTTTCTCTTTCTATGGTGATATGTATGATATAAATGTTATGATTTTTTTCATTGAATTACCGGCTTATGATTCCAAACCCTGCATAAAGTTCCTCTTACATTAATACTTTACCGCAAAACTTTACAAATGTAACAACATATGACAAATCCAAAATGCTAGCACAGCAAACACATTTTCTTACACTTATATATTAAGCATGTCAAACACTACTTTCCTTTGTAAATTTGAGAATTTTCCTGCCACAGTTGACTGAATGAGAGAAGTCAACTAAATATGTTTGTACTTTTACAAACGAGATAGAACTAATCGGCGATAATTTTAGCTAATATTATGCGTATTACACAAAAAAAAATCACTCAACCAGCTGATTCGAGGGGATGTTCATTTTGAAAATAGAAAATTGCCAGTCAATTGAAATTCTGTTAGTGAATACACATATCCCTTAAGCAAAAAGAAGCACCCCCAAAAAACCAGTAGTGTTTAACTGAATACGTGCTTTTGATCGCATTTAACCATTTAATTCAGAAATCGGAAATATGTGATGCTACGACGTTATGTTAATTAAAATAGTATTAAAGAAAATTGAAAATATTTTGAACTATATGGATGTCATAGATCCACACCGTTCTTATAATAGGTTCAAAGAGGATATTTCAAGTTTTCTGCCTTACATAAAATTTGCCAAATGAACGAATCGTTTAGATATCATAAGACTGTTTATAAAAATGTTATCACTCTTTTGTGGTGTATATAAAAGCTTCTCGTTTATGCTACAGATTGCTTTTGGTGCATATAACTTTTTTTTAAAGCAGTAAGAAATTTAAAAGGACCTTAATAGAACTGCATAAACTTTTGTATAGCGAATAAATATATTAAATAAAGTTTTAAACATTCATTTACAGTTAATTACTGTACGAAACTTCGGTAGAAAATATACATAGATCATTTTGATAAGAGATGGAGTTTTTCTCTATCCGAAACTAGTTAATGTCATCTTGTCAAATTCATGATGTTAAATTATTAATATTTACAAGCACTAGACTAAGTGACTAAGCTTATTCAATAAATAATTTTAATGATTGATAATGTTATGGTGCTGATGTTTTATGTATCAGAACATGGATACTTTTATCTTACTCTGTGTTATATTATAATTGGTTTCCCTAACAGACCTCCAACAACTGCGAAATATATATTTGAGGAAACAAAGATTAATATAATATAAACAATTGATTTAAATTTTCCAAAATCAAACAAAGAATAAAAGTGAGCATCAAATATAATGAAGTAACTGAATTTATGAAGTCTTTCAACTGTTGAAGTTTAGGAATATTTCATGTCATTTTTTTGGCTAACGAAAAATGCAGGCTGCCGCACTGCGTTACACATTTCCTCTCTTTTCGGACCGCTTAAGTCACGTGATGATGCTATCATGAGGCATGTGCAGGAAAGCTGGAATGCCGGAACACGAAACGATCATCATGTGACTCTAGTGGTCCGTAGGGTGACGAACGCGAAACGTAGTGTGGCAGCTTGTCTTTTTTGTTAGCCTCTCATTCACCGATATTACGCATAGATTTTCAAATTTAATTACTGGAAAAATATTGAATGTAACTTGCAAAATGTTAGTTTATTTCTGATGAAATATCAGATAAGTTAAAATATACTTAAAAGAAACATATTTATGCATAATAAATTCACCAATTTGCTGAAGAACAATTTATACTATTTCTGAAATTAGTTTTGTCTTTACTTATTCATTTACTCCCCTTTGACAAAAGAGTACAAGAAAAAATCAAATGATTAAAAGAAAAAAATGTGTTTGCTTCTGCTGGAGTATTTTCCAATGAAAGCCGCTGAAAGTGTAGTCACATTATAAGGAAAGGGCACGTTTACAAACAAACAGTTCCATCAACCAATTTATCACTACATTTTTGTCGTAGCTATCATTGCAGGAATCGTTATGGCGACGTAGGCCAATCATATCATAGACCAGTGTAACGTAGATCAATCATATCTCCCCATCTCATGTGTACAGTAGGAGTCATAACAAACGAACAGGTTTTTCTTGATAACCAACAGTAATTTAACCAATAGTGACGTCAACTGCCCTTTCCTTATAGTGGAGTCAACACGCCAGCAACTCGCTTAGAGAGACATCTATGAGTTTTCCAAAAAATTAGGTCGTTACAACAAAAAAAAGTTTTCTTCTCCGGCACCAATAAAGAAAACTTTTTTATCCTAAGACTCAAAGTATAATGGGCCAAGCAAGACAGAGAGAGAGAGAGAGAGAGAGAGAACACCCATACATTTTAATAACTAAATCATCTCAAAGAGAAACGAAAATACCATTAGGTTTGGAAATTATGGGGTTTTTTTAAATTTATGAGACAAAATAATCTTACGAGAGTGTCTTCATATTAATTTTTAACAAACTTTCAAAGTTTCAATATGGATACCTAATATTGAGATGATATTTGGGTTTTTCGAAAAATTTTACCTTCTGATACCAAACGGGAAGTCATTCGGTAAATTAGTTTAGGAATAATGCACATCTAATATTTTGATCTTCTAATGTTAAATTAATTTTCAGTAGTTTTAAAACAAAATGCAGCATTTTAACTGCAGCGTGTAGCATTTTAAGTATAACTCAAGCCCTATATAGCGGTAAAATCTGAAAGTGTCTTGCCGGATAAGAATAGCGAAATGGCCCCCATGTCCGATGTTTAAAATAATATACGTGGTAATGAGGTTTACCATATGAGAATACAATATAGAATGTTTTTACTCCCTGACCTTCAACTGACCTTGAGATAATCAGGAAAGTATGCGCCGGCGCCACTATTTTTCAAATGCGTTTTTCTCAAAAAGTATAAAAGTTAAAAAACTAAAACTATAGTAATATTATATTTACACCAACCAAAAAATTACACAATAATGCTCAAAGTATGTACTTTAACCAAAAAAAAATCGTTAAAATCTAAGATGTGCTTTTAGAGTTACAACAAAAATAATGCTAACAACGTGTTAAAATATTCCAAAATTTTCCTGTTTGTATTTGCAGAAATACGCTGCTATCAATTGATTGGTCAATTCGTGATATTTCTGCTCGGGCATGATGCGTAGTACGCTAAAATAAAAGAATATTTCCATACATACCACTTCCTTATAGGCTTGTTTAGTATTTGTAAACGTTCTGTTATTTTGAAGTACTGCGCATCTTTCTCGCATAATAATATCAAGAACTGACAAATCTGTTGAAGGGGCGAGGCCAACGAGGTAAGCGCGTAACATCAGAATATTAAATTCTTCAAATTAAAATTAACTCTGGTCTTCAACATGCAGAAAGAAAAGGAATTGCTTACCTTTTCTAAGGTTTATCCAATTTTAGTAGTATCCACTGATTTATATACTTCAACTATTTGAGAATTTATTATAATCACTTCTTGAATAATTCTATTTAGATGTACCACCGCTGAAATAAAACTTGTAAAAAAATTATATTAATGCACAATTCACATTGAATAAATAAGTTCACGTTTGGATTGATTTTAAAAATTATATTTTACATTACTTAAAATTTTAAAAGGTTTACATTTAGATTAATTTTAACATCAGGAAACATTTTTTCCTGTGACTTTACAGAATGAAGGATAGTAATACACTGACTCATTTTCACAAAGTTTGGAAAGTTATGAGTAAAGTTGCATCATTTCTTTGAAACAAATTGACGTTGAATAATTGTCCTTTTAAATGTTTTAGTTCTGTAATAAGTTTATAATGGCATAATCACAAATAACAAATTATAAACATATTTCACATTATTAGAAGAGAACGATTATAACGAGGTAATAAATCTCTATTGCTTGATAAACTTGAAACTTAAGAGTCATAAATTAGGTCACTTGTTTTAAGAGATGAGAGAAAAATTATCGTTGGGTTTTTATCTGCGTGCTTCATCATTTTCTTTATTTATTTATTTTACTTTGAGTGGAAAATATTAAGTGATTGAAATGAATGGATTAGTTTTCTACAATTTCCCCCTTAATCCGTTCATGGGGATTAACTAATATTTTCATTGAATTTCTGTGTTCGATGAATCGAGGCTTGGGTAAAGGTTTGGTAAGTGCATCAGCTATCATTTTTTCTGTTGGAAGATATCTTAACTCAATTATGCCTTCTTCGCTATATTGTTTAATGGCATTAAATTTGACGTCGATGTGCTTTGATCTTTTCGTGAATTTTTCTGATTCAACCATTTTTATGGTACTTTGATTGTCTTCATATAAAGTGATTGGTTTTTGCTGTGGAAAGCCTAGATCGTCAAGTAACTTCAATAACCAAATTATTTCTTGGCTAGCATGTGCTGCGGACATATATTCAGCCTCTGCTGAAGATAAGGCAATGCAACTTTGCCTTTTCGTCGTCCACTGAATTGGGTTGTTGCCCAACATATATAATATTCCCGATGTTGATCTGCGGGTTTTGGTATCACCTGCCCAATCGGCATCAGCGAATACTTTTAATATTGGTTCTTCATTAGTGTTAATTATTAATTTTAGTTCTTTAGTATGATATAGATATCTTATTATTCTTTTTACGGCTTGCCAGTCTTTTTCGCGAGGATTCTCATTTCTTCTGCTTAAAATGTTTACTGCTGCTGAAATGTCAGGTCTCGTTATGGTTGTTATATAAAGCAATGAACCAAGTGCCTGGCGATATTTAATATTATTTGGCATTAAATTATCATCATCATTTAATTTGTTATATCCTGGTTCCATTGGAGTTTTGCACGGTTTGGAGTTTTCAAGATTGAACTTTTTCGCTAAATTTTCAATCTTAATTTTTTGATCAAGAGAATAACCGTTAGGTAATTTCTGAATTTGAGTACCTAAATAGTTACTAATATTGCCTAGATCCTTTAATTCGTATTCTTGTTTTAGAGAATTTACGATTTCTTCTATTATTTCATCTTTGCTGGCGATGAGTATATCATCAACATATATTATTATGTATGATGTATGATCTTTTTCTTTTCTAGTGAAAAGACATGTGTCTGCTGTACTTTGGATAAAGTTCAAGTTGTCTAGTGTTTCAGCGATTTTAATATGCCAAGCTCTGGCGGCCTGTTTGAGGCCATAGATTGCCTTTTTGAGCTTGCAAACTTTTTCAGGAAATTGTTCGTTTACATAGCCTTCAGGTTGATTTATATATATTTCTTCATTTAAGTTCCCATGAAGAAAAGCGGTGTCAATATCTACATGTCGCACATTCAAATTATTATAAGCTGCTGCTAAAAGAAGTGTTTTGATGGTACAATGTTGTGCTACTGGTGAAAATGTTTCTTGATAATCTTCCCCATAATTTTGACTGAAACCTTTGGCAACAAAACGTGCTTTATATTTTTGTGTATTTCCTGAACTATCAATTTTTCGTTTGAAAATCCATCTACTTCCTATGATTCTTTTATTAAGAGGAGGATCGACTAGATCCCATGTATTATTTTTCATTAACGATTGTATTTCGTTTTCAGTGGCTTTAAGCCAGTTTTTCTTTTCTAGTGGATTGTTTATTTTGATAAGCTGTTTCCAGTTTTCAGGTTCTGTTGTATCGCAATCATTTGCTAAAGCAATAAAATTGTCGGAAGTATATCTTTGAGGTGGTACTCCTCTGTTTTGTCTTTCAGATCTACGAGGTTGATGTGTTTCTGATTGTTTGGGCGCGTCAGGTGTACAGGGTGTGTCACCTATTTCTATTTCAATGTATTTTTTATCTTCAATTAATTGTTCGTGATCATTAATTTTCTCGTTTAAATTGTTCAGTTTTTCTTCCAGAAATTTTACAGATCTGGAAATTATTATTTCACCATTTTTAGTGAAAACGCGGTATCCCTTTGTATTATTATCATAGCCCATGAAGATACCCTCTTCTGCTGTGTCATCTAGTTTAGATCTTTTGTGTTTGTTTATGTAAGTGTATACTTTACAGCCAAATACACGTAAATAATAGAGATTTGGTTTTCTTTTGAACCAAATTTCATATGGCGTTTTATTTGTCAATTTAGTGGGGAGCCTATTTTGGAGGTGATTAGCAGTATTTATCGCTTCACCCCAGAACCTATGAGGTAAATTTGCTTCGGATAATAGGCTTCGTGTCATTTCAATTAAACTTCTGTTTTTTCTCTCAGCAATGCCATTCTGGCTGGGACAAAATGGAACTGTGTATTCATGTTTTATACCATGTTCCCTTAGAAAGGCTTCTGTTTTATTTCCTATGTATTCCCCACCGTTATCCGATCTAATCGCCGTCGGATATTTTCCTTGTCTGGTTTTGACCATTTGTACATAGTCTTTTATTTTTTCATAAACTTCATCTTTACTTTTTAATAAGTAAATAACTGTGAATCTAGAACTGTCATCTATGAATGTAAGGAAGTAATTTTTTCCTCCTATTGTGGGTGTTTTAAAAGGCCCACATAAATCAGTATGTACTAAATCTAATACTTTTGTTGTTTTATTTTCGATAGATTTAGAGTACGGTGCATTTGTTGACTTTGTTTTTATACAGGTTTCACAGTTTGTTTTATGATTACAGTTATTTATTTTTATCCCACTGGCCAAGTCATTTTTGACTAATTCTTTTATACTTTCATTATTTCTGTGGCCAAGGCGTTTATGCCAAATTTCGAGGCAATCTTTATTTCTGCAATCATGTGCAATGTTTATTTTATTTTGAGAACTTTCTTCTAGTGTTTCAACT
Organism: Maratus michaelseni; assembly: GCA_963931845.1. Taxonomy (NCBI): domain Eukaryota; kingdom Metazoa; phylum Arthropoda; class Arachnida; order Araneae; family Salticidae; genus Maratus; species Maratus michaelseni. Next base: position 30,861,973 of record OZ007587.1, read on the forward strand.
TGATATAAGTTATGTTTCTTAAATGCTTCTAAGTATATATTTCCATTGCACGATAGTATGCATTTTTCATTTTCGAAAAATACTTTGTAGCCATGTTCTGTGGCTTTACTTACGGAAATTAAATTTGATTCCAATTGTGGAACAAATAACACATTTTTAAGTGTAATTCTATTTATACATCCATCAGATGTTTTTGTCATTATTTGTGTTTCGCCGGTTCCGTAAGAATTTAATGTATTCCCATTAGCAATTGTTACTGTAGTTTTTTCAGTATCGTTGAATTTTGTAAATATATCCCTATCGTTCGCTATATGCGAAGACGCTCCTGAGTCAATTAACCAGGTTTTATTAGCGGGATTTACAATTATGAATGCTGCATCTTTATGTTCACTTTTATTTATTTGTACCTGTTCATCTGTTTTTGATTTATTCATTTTATTTTTACTATCACCTTTTGTATTTTCAAAACACAACGATGTGTACTTTTTGTATTTGTATTGTGTTTTAGGTGTAGTGGTCTGTGTGTTTCTGTTCTTGAGATGCCAGCATTGTTTGTAAGTGTGATTTGATTGTTTACAGTAGGTACAATATTTGTTTTGCCCTTTATAATCTTGAGTGTATTTCTTTTGTGTTTTAAACACCTTTTGTGAGTTTTCAACTTGCTCACTATTTTCTACCCGTTTATTAAATTCATCAGTAAGTTTGCTCTTGATGAATTCGGGAGTTAATTCAATTTCATTTCGGGCTTCGAGAGCTGTTATTAGAGTATTATAACTCGCAGGTAACGAGCACAATAGAAGTGCAGATAAATGCGAGTCGGTTATGTTCTCTCCTATTGCGGAGAGCTTATCTTTTATTTCCAGTATATTAGTAATGTGTTTGTGCATGTTCCCATTTTCGGGAAGTTTTGCACTATACAATTTTCGTAACAAATACAATTTACTGGACAAATTGGCTCTCTCATGAATATTTTTTAAACTATCCCATGTCTGTTTTGCTGTTTCTAAATGTTTTACATGAACTATTTGCGTATCGTCTATACTCAGGTTTATTAAAGCGCGAGCTTTTGCATCCTTTTTTCTCCAATCTTCGTTAATTGGTGTAGGGGGTTCCTGAGTTACGAGTTCGTACAAATCTTCCTTAATTAACAACATATTAATTTTAAACTTCCATATAGAATAATTATTATTGTTTAATTTATCTACTATTTGCATTTCCTTTATTGTCGCCATCTCGGAGAACTTGTTTATACAGTTTTTAAAGTTTTATTAGTTTAAATAGTTTATTAAATTCAATTATGTTTTCTTGAATTTTTAATCTAGCATAAGAGCTGAGTATTATTTTTATCAATTAGAGTCAATTATTAATCCTTAAGAATAAATTCTGAGTTCATATATTCATCAGGCTCATGATCACTGTTGAAGGGGCGAGGCCAACGAGGTAAGCGCGTAACATCAGAATATTAAATTCTTCAAATTAAAATTAACTCTGGTCTTCAACATGCAGAAAGAAAAGGAATTGCTTACCTTTTCTAAGGTTTATCCAATTTTAGTAGTATCCACTGATTTATATACTTCAACTATTTGAGAATTTATTATAATCACTTCTTGAATAATTCTATTTAGATGTACCACCGCTGAAATAAAACTTGTAAAAAAATTATATTAATGCACAATTCACATTGAATAAATAAGTTCACGTTTGGATTGATTTTAAAAATTATATTTTACATTACTTAAAATTTTAAAAGGTTTACATTTAGATTAATTTTAACATCAGGAAACATTTTTTCCTGTGACTTTACAGAATGAAGGATAGTAATACACTGACTCATTTTCACAAAGTTTGGAAAGTTATGAGTAAAGTTGCATCATTTCTTTGAAACAAATTGACGTTGAATAATTGTCCTTTTAAATGTTTTAGTTCTGTAATAAGTTTATAATGGCATAATCACAAATAACAAATTATAAACATATTTCACATTATTAGAAGAGAACGATTATAACGAGGTAATAAATCTCTATTGCTTGATAAACTTGAAACTTAAGAGTCATAAATTAGGTCACTTGTTTTAAGAGATGAGAGAAAAATTATCGTTGGGTTTTTATCTGCGTGCTTCATCATTTTCTTTATTTATTTATTTTACTTTGAGTGGAAAATATTAAGTGATTGAAATGAATGGATTAGTTTTCTACAAAATCAACTGGTAACTTTTACCTAACATGCCTAGCATGATTGTCACATAAGAAAAGGGCAGCTGACGTTACTGTTGGTTAAAATACTGTTTGATAGCAAGAAAAACCTGTACATTTTTTATGACTCCTACTGTACACATGAGAGTGGGCGATTTGATTGGTCTACGTTAAACAGGTCTATTATATGATTGGCCTACGTCGTCTGGCGATTCCTTCTACGTCAAAAATGTAGTGGTAGATTGGTTGACAAAAGTATTTGTTTGTAGCTTCACACAGTACAAGCAAGTGTACTTTGACTATATCCCTAACAGTTATAACATCGACGGCATTCAAAAGTACTGCTGTGATTGTCCTAATGGTTACAGGACTGTTGGGTGTTGCTCCCATGTGGCAAGTGTAATATATTACCTATCTTATGGAAGATATTTGTCAAGAATAATGTGCCCTGCTGAAATATTAACAAAAATCTTTTCGATTGATAATGTTAATGTTACGATAAATGAAAATAGTGATGATGATGATCGAAATATTTTCAAAAAGTCTCTTTTTCTGAAATATTCTGTAATTATCTTCTCTATAGTAAAAAGTTAACTCTTAATCTTTAACTAAACTGATTAAAAATATACTGTTACATGAAACAATATTAGTTAATATTGTAATGTTTAATCCATTGTTAAAAAAAGCCTCTAAATATCGTTCCTTTAATATAAAAGTGACACAACTTAAAAATCCCTATTTTTGAGATAAAAACAGGTTTTAAGTTCTAAGCATTGATATTTTTATCTGGTAAAAAGGCACAGTGGCAGTTGTTCTATTATGCCGTCAGAGGGCAAAAGTGTCACTATGCTTTTCCAACGTATTTACACTATTCTTTGTGATAAAGTGACACTTTTGAGTTGTTATTGCTACTGGAATAACCTAAATAAATCTATTAACCTAAAAAAACACAGGAAAAAGTATACTTAAGAATCTTTTATTAATGAACAAAAGATTGTTTAATTAAAAAAATTTAAAATAGCTGTACTGGAAATTTGTTATTTTTGAGTTATGTCATTTTCTGTTAAACGAGCGAAATATCTAATTATTTACAGACTATTAAGTATGTTCTTTCAACCCACTTATTGTATTTGTTTTGTAGTAACAAGAATCAGCTTGTAATTGTACAAATTCAAACAGGAAAATATAGGAAAAGTCTAACACGTTGTTAGCATTATTTTTGTTCTAACTCAAAAAGCGCATGTTCGATTTTAAGGATTTTTTTTTTTTTTTTTTTTTTTTTTTTTTTTTTTTTTTAACTTAAAGTACATACTTTGAGCATTATCCAGCAAGTTTTTGGTTGGTGTAAATATAATATTACTATACTAATAATAAAAAATATATTTTTTTGTTTACTTTTCTTTGTTAAAAAGTGTGTACAAATGTTAAAAAAATGTATAATATAAACTAGTATATTTTTCAATAATTGGTGTTGGTTTCATTTTTTTAACTTTTGTACTTTTTGAGAAAAACGCATTTGAAAAATAGTGGCGCTGGCTCACACTTCCCCGATTATATCAAGGACAGTTCAAGGTCAGGGGCTAAAAACACTCTATATTATATTCTCATGGTATGCTTTATTATCATACATGTTATTTCAAACATCGGCCGTGGGGGCCATTTCGCTATGTTTATCCGGCTAGATCCTTTTAGAAAAATATGTATTGTAACTTATAAAAACTTTAACAGAAATCGATTTCTAGAAACTTTAAATATGCGAATCTAAGATTCCCGATCTTGCCATTAAGTACAGTTTGAGTATGCTTAAACTTCTCTAATAGCAGTTTATTTTGCAACTAATAAAAATTAATTTAACATTAGGAGTTCAAAATTTCACATCCACTTAGTTCCTAAAGTACTTCACTGTATAAGTTCTGCGTTTGAAATCCAAAGGTAACATTTTTCAAAAAACCCAAATATGAGTTCGAAATTTAAAAATTACAAAGTTTGTTACAATTTCAATATGAAAGCGACCGCCTAAGCTTATTTTATAACATAAATTTAAAGAACACTTAATTACGTATCGAATTGCTTTTTATGTTTTTCTTTGCAATAATTTGTCGATTAAAATATGTAGAATGCTCTTTCTTTTTTCTGTTTGTTGGCCGACTGCAAATATTTAAAGATTACGCATGACCGTATTTCACAGGTAAAATTAAATCCTAGATCTTCTGACTCCTGGACATTTACCCTAAAGTCACTGTATATATAATTAAAAGTCATTGTTTAAACAATATGCTTGATTGTAATCATCTGGAAAGCATAAATTATTATAGAGAAACTTGTTAAAAGCGAAACTTGTGCGTTATAGAGAAGCGTTATAGAGAGACTAAAAGCATAGAGAGACTAAAAGCATTATAGAGAGACTTGTGATATGTGGTCTTTAAGGAGAACAGTAAGATCGTGTATTAGGAGACCTGTAATTAATTTCAACAATTTCTTCTTTTAGTATTTATTTATGGTCTATAGAAAATTTTTTTTTGTTAAATTGTAAAAAAAAAAAAAAAAACAGTAACAAAAGTTTAATATCGTACGAGAAAATTAAACTTGCAAAAGTAGATTTCCCACGATTTTGAAGTCCATGTTCCATATTGTTGATTCGCCATTTCTTCTTTATACTGTTTATTATGTTACCTCTCATTTATAACTGAAACAAACAAAAAGAAATGCAAAAAATTAAACAATATATAATAGTAATATATATATATTTGAATCTGTAAAAATTTATCGTATTTTTTGTTATAACTTGAAAAAAAAAATTAGGAGGTTTGTTTGTTTTTCAGGTATAGTTTCTAGAGAATTTAATTTCCTTTATTTAAAAAAAAAATAGAAACATGTAAATCCGTTAACTTGTTTAAAAAGGTATCGTGACAAAACCGTTGAAAAAGAGCATTTTGTAAAATTTACAAAATGCATACTTGATTATTACAAATCATTACATACTTGTAATAATTCAAGTATGAATTAATTACATTGAATTATAACTCAATAAAAACTTTAATTTGAGTTTAAAGTTTCGCCCTTCGCTCGTATCACTGGTATGTGTCGCTCAACGTTTAGGGTTGTACGACTGTAATTTTCTGAATTTTCTTTTCGGACCAACTGTACGGCATTCTTAAAGATTCACACATTACAAAAATAATAACAAAAATACAGTTTTCCTTCATTTCATACCTTTCTGGTCCCTTTTAAGAACTAAATAAAACTGAGCATCATAAATGACTGACAATTTATTTATGCCTGAAAAAAATCTTGAATAATCTAAGCGCATGGTAGTATTTTTCATTTTTATTTAACGATTCATATAATACTAGCTATGAAAAGAATCGGCATAAGAATTAATATATGAATACCATACATACTTAATTATAGTCTGGGAGGTAGCGTCGAGTTTTGGCGACCAATTTTAGCGTCGATTATTTTGCCGGATATGATACAAAAGAAGGTACAAATAACGACAACACTGCCAATCAGATGTCACACCGCCGGGGTGTTTTCATAGCAACATCGCACAACTTGCTACTATGTGAAATGAATAAGAACACTATTACTGATGTTATCCGGATTAGGAGGCATCAGCAGCAATCGAGTTGCCACTGATTTCACATTGCAGCGGGGTGTGTGATGTTGTTATGCCCCGGCTATTGTACCAGCTGATTGACAGTTTCGTTATCAGATTCGTACCATCTAATCTGCCATATCTACCAAAATCCAAAATCATCGACGCTGAAATTGGTTCCCAGAATGTGACGCTGCTTCCCGGACTATTATCTTGTAAGTACTGGAATAAACCAACATGATTTTCAAACTTTTAAATTCTGAAGTCAGGGGGCAGAAAAAAAAGATGAATTAAAAAATTCTTAATTGGTTAAAGAAAAACTGATTTACAAATTGAAAAAAAAAAGGCTAATTTGTTCAAATGAGATCAAGAAAAGTTTTTTTTTTTTTTAAATCTTAAAATCTCAAATAAAACACATGAATTTTAAAAGCAAAAAAAAAAGCGTTGATGTTACTTCCCACTCAATTAATTTCAAGGCAAATGTTTTTAGTGTCTGTCGCTCATCCGTAAGAAAAAGAACACTCTTTGATCTTGATGTTCGGGAAACGATAGGAATAGAACAAAGAACTCAGAAACCTTTTACTTTTACTCATTGTATTCTGGTACATCTTCAACAAAGGCGTAGAATCCCATTCAGTTTTCTCGTTTATTTTTTTTCTTTCTTACGGCTCATTGACGTGAGATCGCGGCCTGGATTTTCGGTTTTCTTCTCTCACTTTCTCTTTTTCCTGATGCCTTCAGGGGAACAGGAAAATTATTAATTCTTCGTTCTCGGTCACCGAAGTATAAAAAGATTTCACGCGAACCCACGCCCACACTTCAGACTCAGACTCTTTAGCACTTTCATCGTCTTGGATTTCTTAAATTGTCATAGCTTATTCAACAGGTATGCATTTGAATGGTATTGATGTATTTATTAAGATTTTGTCGAGAAATATAATGCTCATGTTTTATTTTTAAAAAATAATTTCATTAATATTTTAATCAATTGTGTTTAGGAAAATTTTAATTAAAGAAGATTTCAGTTTATAAATGGATTACCCCTCTGACTTTTTTTTTTTATATTTTTAATCCTCTCGTCCAATATCTAATCGACCAGTATCTCCTCTATTATTACATATTTCAAATAGTCATGTATCTGAAATATGACGAATTTGAACGAATTTTTTTTTGATTATGAATGAATTTTTAAATAAAATTAATCAAACTTTTAACTTACTGCAGTTTCAATTATTCGCTCATTGTTATTCTTTTTGTAGAACTACACACACACACAAATATATTAATTTTATAAACTGTTACATTTAAATATTTTTATTTTTCTGATTTTCTCCTGCTTGAATCAATATTTCTTTTATTTTTCACCGAGTATTAAATTTTCATTGAAAAAGCTGCATCTAAAGCTTAATCCTAAAAAAAAAATCCCCCTTGAATATTTTGTATATTATGTATTTAATAAGCTTTTGTCGAGAAATAAAATGCTCACGTTTTATTTAAAAAAATAATTTCATTAATATTTTAATCAATTGTGTTTTGGAAAATTTTAATTAAAGAAGATTTCAGTTTATAAATGGATTACCCCTCAACTACTTATTTTTTTTTCAAAATCCTCTCGTTGAATATCTAATCGACCAGTATCTCCTCTATTATTACATATTTCGAATAGTCATGTATCTGAAATATGAAGTAAATTTATCATTTGCATTTTCACATGATCAATAGTGCTTTGACTGTGAGATTAAAAAAAAATAATTACTTCAAAAATTGTGTATTACATAAATTTTTCTACAAATGTCTTGTCAATGGAAATCGCGGGACAAGCGGTAAGATTATTAATATAAGAAGTATTTTTGTAAAAAGAAAATTAATTAACAGTGGTACTAAAGATTTCTTAAAAAATCAGGTACCTTTCAAACTGACAAATTACATGCAAAAGTGATCCTAAAATGAATTGCAATAACTCCACATTTTATTAACTTTGGATATGAAATTTTAAGGACACATTAAAAGATATACGGGCTAACAGATTAATGCCTGGAAAAAAGTCTAGATGCAAATAATTTTTTTTTTCTTAATTTAGTTTGAAAATGTAATTATTTTTTTAATAAATAAATTCGTTTTATATGCCTTGCGGGCCGAATTTCTCATAATTGAATTGTCACAGTGAGCCAACATTTTTTTATTGAGTAGAGATCTAATATGAGTTTAAAATGGCCTAAACTGGAAAAAAATATAATAATTAGCACCTTAATATTTTAATAATTATTTTTATAAAATAGTCATTATTTCCAAATTTCTTACTTGATGATTGGGTCATTTTGTGCATTTGTAAGATTTATACCATCAGTCAAAACTTCATGACATTTTATCAAGCCATTTCTTAGAAATCATGCGCGCAATGGTCAAAATCACCGTTTTGAATAAATTGACTTTAGAGATTCAATTACCCCTTGATCATTTAAAAAGAACGCAAGCTTTTTTGGACATAACTTCCCTTCTAAAGCAAATGTTTGTATGATGTTTCTATAGAATCAATTTTTAATATAAGCTATTTAAAAAAAAGAGAGATTTTTTGACACTTTGAAAGGTACCTCATCCCTTAATGCCAAGAAAATCTATTTTCATTATGCCAAAGTCGTGTACTTCCTTTCATGGAACTTTTAATTTATAACCCATATAGGTGTTCATTAACCATCTAAAGCAATTATTGTAATTGTTTGAATTTTGCTGCTCAAATTAACATACCTAAACTTAACAAATGAATTCTTTTTTTTAAATATGAATCTGCTTCAAATTTGTTACATAGCACAAATCTCTAAAATGTACCTATGTGTTTACCTTAAACGTTATTTTAGTATATTTTTTAACCTTTCATAAAAAAATAATAGAATAATAGCGTTTCTTTATTTTTTAAATATCCTGCTTAAAAAATTAACACAAGTATAAAAAAGTTAACAAAAATAACATTAATGCATTTTTTAATTTACAACAGTTTTGATTGTTTTATCCATTGTTTTTTATGTGTTTGGTATAATTTTATTTTCCTATTATTGACTAAAATATGAATCTTTATTCAAATTTGTTATATAATGCAAATCTCTTAATTGTGCTAATGTGCTTACCATGAATGTAATTAGAGTGTTTTTTAAACACCTTCAAAAAATACCATTGAATTGTGTCTAAAAAAAAATCTTGATTAAAAAATTTAACACTAGTATTTGCAAATTTTTAAATAAAATAAAATTAATGAAACTTTTAACTTACTACAGTTTCAATTATTTGCTCATTGTTATTGTTTTTGTAGAACTGCCCACAGAGAAATATATATTAATTTTATAAATTGTTACAGTTAAATATATTTATTTTTCTGATTTTCTCCTGCTTTAATCAATATTTATTTTATTTTCCCCCGAGTATTAAATTTTCATGAAAGAAGCTATATCTAAAACTTAATCCTAAAAAATAAATCACCCTTGAAGGTGAAAAATAAAATATTTTTTTATTTACTACATAATATTAATTTTTTTATTATTAATATAAAGTTATAGATTTCAAAAGAGATTAAAATAAATTCAACATATTTGAGACAGGTTTTTGAACTTTATCTAATACCCTACAAGTATCTTAATTAATACATTCCATAAATACTTCTATTCAGACTATAAGACATTTGAGAAAAGTATTTTTTATAACAAAAAATGAAGGTTTTTGTTCGAAGGGAAAAGATGTATTATAAAATATTTCCTCGTTCTCACAGAATTGTTCTTAATTTAATTTTTATCAGTCTGTTCATAAAATAAATTTTTAAAATTTTCAAAATTGGTTGTAAAAATCTGTAGTTTTTCTGTAATGTTTACCATTTTTTGATTTAAAAAAAATGTAAATCACAAACTGTGTTTTTTTTTTTGTGTGTGTATGTGTGTGTGCAGGGGGTGGATATTGGTTCATTTCTTCAATAGCTTACAAAGTGTAGAGCAACGTGACATCCCTCTCCTGCATTATTTTTTCTCACTATCGGTAGAGTCAGACGGATAATCATCATGTTTGTTAATTAATTCTTATCATCTTTTGATAAAAAATTATTTTTCTCAAGAGTGTTTGATGTAAATCACTAACAACTTTTTTTTTTTTTGTGTGTGTGTGTGTGTGTGTGTGTGTGTGTGTGCGGGAGGTGGATATTGGTTCATTTCTTCAATAGCTTATAAAGTGTAGAACAACGTGACATCCCTCTTTTGCATTGTTTTTTCTCACTATCGGTAGAGTCAGACGGAGAATCATCATGTTTGTTAATTAATTCTTATCATCTTTTGATAAAAAATTATTTTTCTCAAGAGTGTTTGATGTAAATCACTAACAACTTTTTTTTTTTTTGTGTGTGTGTGTGTGTGTGTGTGTGTGCGGGAGGTGGATATTGGTTCATTTCTTCAATAGCTTATAAAGTGTAGAACAACGTGACATCCCTCTTTTGCATTGTTTTTTCTCACTATCGGTAGAGTCAGACGGAGAATCATCATGTTTGTTAATTAATTCTTATCATCTTTTGATAAAAAATTATTTTTCTCAAGAGTGTTTGATGTAAATCACTAACTATGGTTTTTTTTTTGGTGTGTGTGTGGGGGGGGGGGAGAGATTGGTCCATTTTTTTAATAGTTTACAAAATGTAGAATAATGTGCCATCCTTCTTCCTGCATTGATTTTTCTCACTATTGCTTGAGTGAGACGAAGAATCATCATTTTTAATAATTCAATATCAGGATCGTTCAATGGGACTTATATGTCATTTCATTAGTTAATGGGTTGATACGACCAGCTTTAATCACGAGAAAAAAAAAATGTCTTCCTATAATTTCAAACAGTTTTTTTGTTGACCATTTTGAGAAAATTCAGCGTAACATAAAATCCCCCCAATATGCGGCAATTGCAATATAAAGAAAATGGAGTATCGAGAGTGATGAATGAAAAAAGAAATTTAACTAGTTAATATGAGTTTATAGAATGTGTCTGAAGCTGATTTTTGAACTAAATCCAATTTATCACTCGCTTTCATGTCCGAAATTCTTGCTGGGAGGTTTTTAATATGAGTTTATAGAATGTGTCTGAAGCTGATTTTTGAACTAAATGCAATTTATCACTCGTTTCCATGGCCAAAATTCTTGCTATGAGGTGATTCATATTAGTTTATAGAAATAAATCTGCATGTATGGTGTTTTTTATGCACAGTGTATGCACAATATTCAAACTTATTGTTCGATAATAGTATCAAGTTGTACTTTTACATTAAATTTTTTTATTGATTATGAAGGTCGTGTTAAATATGTACTCATGTCCAAAAATTAAGGTGAAGTGACCGGACGACTTTATGCGGTTTTTGGAATATGTACTGAAATTCTTGACGAATTGTCCTTGAACTTCGAGGATGTAAAAACATGTTTGATTTCATACATTTCTTTCAAGATTTAGTAGCGAGATCAATTAGGGTGTTAATAATGAATTTAATAATAAAATAATATTTACAATCACCCAAGCAACAGAAAATGCTCAAAATGGTCTAGCAAATGACTATGTAGGTCCTCTTCAACGTTTGTGTGCATTTGTGTAAGTATGACACGCATATTCGTAACGATATCCACGTTTCTGTGAAAGATGCAGAAGTTTCTTGTTTGTAGCATACAGAGTTTTCAACAAAATTTAACACCACTTTTTGAAAATCTGACAAAGAACAGTAGAAACAGTATAATGCAATTAAAAATAATATATTGACTATTTGAGATATGGGTATTTGTATGAAACACTTTTAGCTGCGTGAAATATTCCAATTTTTTTATTTCACAATTTGGTAATTAGCTATTTAAGGCAACTTATATAAAAAGTCCTTTCAAATATCGTAAAAAATCAGAAAGATATTGGTGATACAGTGACCAAGGTCACTGGTGACTCCTAATTTGTCAATCACTGGTGATACAGTGATTGACAAATTAGGAAAAATCCCTTATCATCTAGCTACTTTTAGAAAGCAACTCACTATATCTCCCCTATCTTTCTAAATTTTTGCAATATTTGACTGAACATTTTATATGAGTTGACCTAAATAGCTGACTACCAAATTATAAAATAAAACTTTTGGTATCTTTCACGCATGCGCTGTTAAAAATTATTTCATGCAAATACCCATATTCCATCCAATATTCAATATATTAATTTTTTTAATTGCAGTATACGGAAAAAGGTGTTATTTGGTTGAAAACTCTGTGTTATGAACAAAAAACTTTTGGATTTTTCACAGAAACGTTCACATCTACATGAATATGCGTGCTATTCTTACACAAATATACACAAACGTTGAGCAGAACCCACACAGTTATTTGCTACAGTGACAGACCATTTTGAGCATTTTCTGTTACTTGAAAGATCGCAAATCTTTATTTATTTTTCTTTACTTTCAGTTATAGAACGGACAGAAAGACAGACAAACCGAATTCATAAACAGTTTTCAACTATGTTGGAACATGTTAAAAAGGACCAAGCTCTGACACGCAGCTATTTGTGCTACACTCTAAATTGGTGATTTCGTCAAATAAAGTACTACCGAGTAGTAAATTTATTTATAATCATCTTTATTTGATACTCCTGAAAGATGCAATCGTGTTAGCGTCCCTTATCCAGGCCTTTTTGATCTACAACTATTTTTTTTTATGAAAAAATAAAAATCTGGTATCCTGATTATGCTATTTTATTCAAACTTCACATCTATATCACTTTTTTCTCTTTTTATGAATTTTTTAATTTATACTTCTGCTGCACTATCATGAAAACAGTCACAATTAAGAAGCAAAAAATAAAGATAGTAAGTAAAAGAAAAATTAAAAGAAAATAGTATAATATTTGTTCATCAACGTCTACTGAAATTTAGAAAATGGAATTCGGTGAAATTCGGACACATTAAAATTTGTACAAAAAAAAAGTTTATTTCAAGTAATTATTTATTTGTTTTATTTTAAAATTGAGTTAATTATTATTAATGATTTAAAAAAAAGTTATTATCCGATCGAAGCAAAAGTGCTAGAATTCGTGACATATAGAGTTACTTTTGAGCTTAGCGTTTCTGACAGGAATTGTGCATTATAATGTATAGATACATTTTTTTCATTTTACAGTGGACTCGATACATTTAAAACTTGTATAATTCTAGTTGTTTTGCACTGTTTTTCTAACTGAAAGTAAAATAAGTATTTTATGACAAGATAGGTACTTATAATCTTCAAAAACATTCTTGGGTAAAATAAACTGCAATCAAATTCTCTCAAAATATACTCGCATAAATCATATTAATGTCATAATTACAGTTAATATATTTTAAAAAAATTCTTGGTAATATCTTGTTATAATATGTATCCAGTATACTAAATTTTGTATATGTAAAGCATATAAATTTCTTTTTAGTTAATTTAATCCAGTTTCTATAAACAGGAATATAAAAATTGGAGATATACTCTAAATATTTAAATACATTCATATAGAAATTTTCATAGAATATTTTCATAGAAAGTTTAAAATATGTATGTCTGCTTTCAGATCATTTAAAATTAATATATATATATTTAATTTCTTGGTATTACCTTGTTATAATATGCACCTCGTATGCTAAATTTTGTCTATGCAAATAATTTCCCTTTAGTTAATTTAATTCGGTTTCTATAAACAGGAATATAAAAATTGGAGATATACTCTAAATGTATAAATACAAATCATAGAATATTTTCATAGAAAGTTTTAAATATGTATGTCTGCTTTCAGATCATTTAAAATTAACATATATTTTAAAATTTCTTGGTATTACCTTGTTATAATATGCACCTCGTATGCTAAATTTTCTGTACGCAAATAATTTCTGTTTAGTTAATTTAATTCAGTTTCTATAAACAGGAATATAAAAATTGGAGATATACTCTAAATATATAAATACAAATCATAGAATATTTTCATTGAAAGTTTTAAATATGTATGTGTGCTTTCAGATCATTTAAAATTAACATATATTTAAAAATTTCTTGGTATTACCTTCGTTATAATATGCACCTCGTATACTAAATTTTGTCTATGTACAGCATAAAATTTCCTTTTAGTTAATTTAATCTAGTTTCCATAAACAGGAAAATAAAAATTGGAGATAATATATTCTGAATATATAAATAAAAATCATAGAATATTTTCCTAGAAACTTCTAAACGTGTGTTCTCAAATCATTTAAAATTAATATAAATTTTTTAATTCCTTGTTATTTCCTTGTTATAATATGGATCTCGTATACTGAATTTTGTCTATGTAAAGCGTATAAATTTCCATTTATTTAATGTAATTCAGTTTCTATAAGCAGGAAAATAAAAATGGGAGTTGATAATGGAAGTTACTCTAAATATATGAATGGAAATCCCAGAATATTTTCATAGAAAGTTCTAAATATGTGTTTTCAGATCATTTAAAAATGCATTCCTAAATTCTTTTATCTTTCAGACAAATTGCGACAGATCTGCAATCAGTATTTTCCATAATATCTATTTTAAAATGGAATATATAAGCAAGGATTGTGACATAATTTGAATACCATTCATGACTAGAGTTTAAAGTTAAAACCACTTTATTGAAACTAATCGACCAGGGGCGTGGAGAAGTCTCGTTGCAAATTTAACCTATGCTATGCCGCGATTAACACCGATTAGTTCTTAACTCAATCTGCACTCAAAATAAATACAAGATAACTAAATGTCAAAATTCACTTATATTCAGATAACTGACGATTAAAATCACTAAAAAGTCCATGAGTACGTAAGTCTTTGGCTGCTAGACAAAAAAATTAGCTCAAAGTTTTCAATACGGTCTAAACTTCACTAGAGTTAGAAACCTGTGGTTGCCGATAGGCTTTATTCAAACTATAGCTAAAGTTAATCGTACCCAGCCGGCACGTTTTCACTCAGCTAGCTTAATATCTTCCTAAACAATCGTTGAAACCACAACTCCAATCCTTCGTCACAGGCCTTGATTTCCGAAATGGGAAGACTCGACCAAAATTCGCCGATACAACCTTTCGCTTTTATCTTTAATTGTACTCCCCATATTGAATAACGAAGCCAAATTTGCATAAAGTTACAGTTAAAAACACTAACCGCAGACTCCAAGAGCTCCAAACACACTTAGGAAAATCAAAATAAAAGAAAGTACAGATGTAGCTGTTGCGCACACAGGTCAATGTTTATAATGCGTTCACATTAAAAAATCTAGAGTCCCTTTATAAGAGAGTTACTAGTCCACTACATACTTAATAGAAGTTTTTCATATAAATGTTTAAAATGTAAATTTTGATATCAGTTAAAGGTACATTCCTAAACCTTTTTTGTGTGTCTTTCTCTTTCAGACAAAACATGACACATTGTCGAAGGCGTGCTTTCTTTTTCCTGGGAATTGTTGTCACCACAGTCCTCCTAGAATTAGTGGTCATTGCTGAATGTGGAGGACATGGAGGAGGTGGATTTATGGGGGGAAAGAAGGGACATGGCCAAAACAACATGGAAGAACTACTGCTGCTGACCGGTATACTCGCAAAAGTTCTTCAGAAGAAAGGTGAAGGTCACAAGCATCATCCCATTCCCATTCCGATTTACATACCTATTCATCACGGCGGTCATCACGGTGGTCATCATCACGGTTAAAGGTTTTTTCTCACATGACAGAACTGATAAAGTTATGAATTCTGATCCACCCTCGAACTTAGCTGAAATCAGAATATTAAATTAAAAGTAACGTACTTCAAATCAGAAAATATTAAATATGGGTATGACGTTTGCATTGACGAAGCAATAAATTTCAGAAAAACATAAGTGCTTACCCAATAATATATCAGTACCTATTTTCTTTATTTTTTTAGTTGTAAATTTTGAAAGTTTATTTATTTATTCTTTTATTTTGGTTGTGAGCACGCATTTATATGAGAAATTTTAAAAAATCAAAAAAGTTACTCATAAACATTTCTTTTTACGAAATACGACTCACTCGAACGGAATACACAAACTTTATTTATTTTATAATGGCAAGCATGTTATAACTTTCCTTTTAACTTTTCAAAAATGTGAAAAAATAAGCAGATAAATAGTCTAATTCATATTTCTTTGACGGAAGAGACTATTTTTTTTTTTTTTACATATTTCGCTTGAAAAGTTTATTTTGTGTGATTTATAAGTACTTGAGGGTCTGTTGGAGTAATGTATTAATGAAGTAACGAAAACATATTTTGAAAAAATTAAAAACAATAATAATAACCAAGTTATTTATCTTATTAAATGTTTACAAACTTTTATTTTCTATTAAAATTTAATTTCAGTTGGATGCATTCGTAAACTTAAAAAAAATTCTACATTGTGTCACTTCTAAAATTTGCGTACTTTTATTGCTTTAATTACTTAAAACGAGAGATTTAATGTTAGAAAGATGTGTGGATTTTTTTCCTGTTTGTTAGTACAATAATGCTTTTCTGATTTAAAAAAACAAATTATACCAACTTCGATGTTAAAGCTTTATTTAAAAAACTATCAAGATATAAGGATATATAAGAGTTATATGGAAAAATATTTTTTTCATTATCGGGTATCTCTTTTTTATGTAATTTAACTGCGATTTCATTCACCGTTACTCCTAGCATAATAGATTTTCCTATTCTATTGAAATTTATTTTGTGTGTAGTTTATATTTCACTATAAAAATTCGAATAGTTTCCTAGCTTTTCATAGTAAAGAGTCAGTTGTCAGCGCATAACTCTTTAAACCGGTGGGGGGAAATTTTGGTGCAGGAAAAATATATTTTTTTAAAGCTAGGTAAATTAATTTAAATATATTACACCATTCAAAAAATTCTACCAGAACTACCTATTTTATACTTAGTATTTCTAAGTATCACAACCTTTTAGGCTTCGTGACTTGCCAGAAAGTCACAAAGTTCAATACATTTGAATTCGCATGATCTTTGTTGGTATAATAGTTAGTATTCTTAGTTAGTTGGTCTTAAAGGGATATCTGATTTCAGCTGAGAAAATTTAAGCCATCAGTAATTTCTTCCCCATTCTCACAGTACAAACATAATCCATCAAGAAATATGCTCGCAAGTTACTCATCAATCTTGTTGAAGCTGGCCTGAAACATAACTTGTATATGAGCATTTCAGTTCAAAGACATCTATTACATCGTCATTTTTACTGTATATTTGTGTATAGTTGGAAAATAAAAAAATATCTATTAATTATTGTTAATTAGACTGTTGATTTTGAATCTGAAATGATGAATAAATAAATAAACGAGTAAGCAAATGATAAGAGACTATAAGTCTCGCAAAAAATTGATATTGTAGAAAACAAAATATACATAAAATACCAATATTTTCTAAGTACTAAACAACCCGCATGAAATTGCTCCAATGTGTAAAAATGTATCAGACGTTTTCTTTAAACAATGATTAAAAACACTTTAACCCTTTCAGGGGCAAGGTACTTGTTTTCGTAAAATGTGGAAATGGTTGATTGACACCAGAATTTAGAAACAAATGTATTCGAAAATAAGTAAAATCTTTTCTTCTGTACTTGATAAAAGGGAATTTTTCATTCCAAAATTCTGGCGCCAATGTAGCATTTAGGGATTAAAATTAAGTGGTCCAAAAATGAACCATCGCCCTTGAAAGGGTTAAATTAAGTTAATTTATTTCAAGATGAGCTGTTTAAATTTGCACAAAAGATATTTCTTGAATTTTTTATAACTTATACACAAAATTTTCACAGATTATAGGTTATATCTATACTAAATAAATTTGTTTACTGTTTCACTCACATTATATATATATATATATATATATATATATAAATTAATACTTTCAATTTTATAGTAAAATAATTTTTTTAAAATAAATACAAATTTAAGCATTAAAGGTTTCTGAAATATGTTGCTACAACAGACTTTTTCTGCTAAATTTAAGATATCTTGAGTAAATCGCAATCGTATACTTCTTTATCGCTCCTATCAACTAAACGTTACTCATTGTTTTTAGCTCTAAAACACAGACAACTGTTTAAACAACTGTTTAAAATTAATCAATTATGCTTCAATTAAAAAAAGGTGATAACAGAAATATAAAAGCGTATATCGTTCGTCTTTAGAAAACTTCATTTTCGCCACTAAAACATTCTGCTCAAATGGCTTTTTCTACTTCGGAAATCATAGAAAAAAATATATCATTGTTACATCATTTTAAATAGTTTTCATATACTCGCAATGCCGTTCATTACACACAAGAATGTCTCAGTATAATGCTCACAAACTTTTATAGGTAGTAGAACACAACCTTTTTTGTATAGGAAATCAGCGTCGCCATCTACTCATTCTTTCAAAATTGAAGAGTGCTTCTTTTCAGTAAAAGCACGGATTTTTGATCATAACTTTAACAATAATGTTTTAACGATATTTACAACATAATTAACTTGTTGGGTGTAAAATGCAATAAAATCCCGAAAAGTCCTAGGAGTGCACAGTAATTCGATCGGTCCACGGTTTGTAATGTGAACTGTATACCAAAAAGTGGGTCATCTATATTAGAGCTGGTTGGATGCCGATTATGGTCTGGTCACTCTCACCACGTCTTGTGACATTGTCTCATTTAAGGGGGTGGAAGTAGTGGTCTTCATCCGCATCCAATCACTGCTAAATTAGAGGATCCAGTTTTCGGAATACTGTTGACATTACATACGGTACGCCGATCGAATTACTGCGCACTTCTAATAATTTTCGTGATTTCGTCACATTTTGCACACAAGTTGATTTTGATATATTTTTTTCTCCTGAACTTTATTTAATCTTTCATTCATATTTTAATTTGCCTGTTAAAAACAACTCATTGAGAATTTAAATAAATGTTCTTAGCAAATCCCATTCCTTTTTTTTTTTTTTTGGTCATATTGTTAGGGATTTTTAAAATAATTTAAAAGATTAGATAACTTTACATTTTGTGTTCTGCGATACGATTCTTCAGACTGTTTGCTAATTTTAGCTAATTTTGAAAAATAGGTCACTAAATATTGCAAGTACAATAAATTCTTTATTAATATTTTTTTCTTTGACTAACGAAGCATAATAAGTCGCCAAAAAAAATTAGATAAATATTTAGTGTATACTCGCGCATAATTTTTGCTCTTCAGTAAATTATATTCATTTCGAAAATGATGTGTCGATCTGATTCTCTGTTCTTCCGGTGCCTAAATTTTACAAGAAAAATTTACGATTACCATTTAATTTGAGTTTGAATATGTGGTTATTGTAAAAATAAATATTTTTAATTTCAAAACCAGTCTTCATTTCTCACATAGCTTTTCTAAAAGGAACATTTTAAAAATGCAATAATAATTTCTCTAAATAATTACAGATCACTAATAAAAACTTTCAAAGAACTATGAAATTTGAATATGTATTTAAGGTAAAGTAGAACTTTCTTTTGTTTTGAAAATAGTTTACACTGAAACAAAGACCGTTAATAAAACATAACTTCTGGGGGCAAAGATTTTCACAAGGCCACCCGCCCTAAACTGACTATTAAGCAACTGAAATTATGTTTTTATAATTTATAAATTCTTATTCATATTTCCGTTTTGTTTGTCTAAAATTCTGAAGTAGATTTTTTTTTAAATTACAAACATATCATTTTAGGTTGGTTTCTTTAGAAATAATCTATTTCAACCATTTCTGTGTAATCCAAAACTTGTCATCATTGATGTCCGAAATACTGAACCAATTTAAAACAAATCAGGGCAGTGTATTGATCTAATAAATATCTTGGATAAGTTTATTAATCAAGCAGATTTAGTAATTATTTTGAAAATAACTGTCCTTAACTCCGAATAACATTACAGTCAGTGGGGTAATATTTTCCGTGTATTATTAATACATTTTAAATTTATTCGATCTCAATAAAATATTCAGGAGCTGTTTACTTTGGTAAGTGAAACGTACTAAAAAAAATTCTTTGGTATTCATTGAATGTTTTGGGTTCGAACTACAGCCAGATTATACGTTTTCTCTTTAATTTTTAAGTTTATCAGTCTTATTGCACGGTGTACGCTTAAACCTTTACCGTACGACGATTTTTCCCGTTTTTCTAAAAACATCTCTGTCTAATAATTTTAAGAATTTTTATCAGTTTATCTTTCCAATTTTCTTCAAAAAATTCCGTTTTAATGCACTTTTTACCACAAAATTGTCACCCCAAAACTAATTAAACAGTGTCATTAGAATAATGTAACACAAATATTGTTGCAAATTAACAATTATAACAATTAATTAATGCTACTTTTTAAGAAAAATCTTTAAAGAAGGCATTATTCGCACATTCAACATAATTCTGTAGGTTGGTGGAAAATGACGGCAGCTTCATAAACCAAAAACAAACTAATATCAATAAAAATCTTCCTTTTTTTTTAAGACAGAAATCTGGGAACGTTAGTTCCAACCACGTTTGAGCGTCGGAAATATAGCTTAGTATCATCATATAGCCTTGTGTCATCGCGATAATGTTCAAAATACTGGTCAAGTTTTATTCAACTACATTAGGTAAGGCAAATTAAAAATTTTCCTACAAGCTCTCTTTCTCGCCAAAATAGTGAACTTAGAAGGAGTAAAGCCAATTTGTTTAATTTGTATTAAATGTGATGTTTGTATATTAAAAATTAATATATTAATATATTAATATATTAAAAATTAAAATGTCTAATTTCATAAAATTACTATATTGTATAACATCAACATAACAGTATGTTTTATAGAATTATTATAAGTAGCATAATAATCTGAATAATGCCGTAATTAGGGTCTGTTCTTGTGATGTATTCATTAAATCTTCTTTCAAACTATATATATTTATTTTCATTAAGTAAAACACGTCATTGTTTTATGAATATGCAAAGTTCAAAAGGAAAAAAAAAATCAAAATGTTCATAATCTTTTTCACTTCATTAATTCAACTACTGAAATTAAAAAATGGAAATCTTTGCACTTTAATTATTTACTGTGAAGTTGTTTTAATGAATACCATAAACAAATTATATATAAACCGAGTGAGTTTTTTTTTCTAAAAGTATAAATGTTTCTAATTAATTACAATTTTTTGTAATAAAAGATTCACAATCGCGCTAGTTTGGAGAATAATATCGTACTTTTACATAAGGATAAATATCAGAAGTAAAATCTTTTAGTCTTCTTGGTGCAAAATTTATCTTAAGACTATTTTGAATAAATAGAGCAACAATAACAGAGGCATATGAACAATTTAATTTTAAACATAAACAATATCTTAAATTCAGATACTTGTCAAGATGGTCATTCTTCTCGAGGGCTTTAAATTGTTCCCGACAAAACTGAATGGAAAAAGAAAAGTACACAAACTTAGTACCTAAGAAGAAGAATTTCAAATTCTGTTAAATGAAAAACAATAAATAATATTGTTATATTTCCTGTTCTAACCGTAAATGCAAAATATATCACTAATGTTGTTTTCGAAATTTAAAATGGTGCTTTCAAGTCCGTATAAAAGCGAATTTGATTTAGGGAAGAAGTAACTCAATTTTACATCCTTTCATCCTTAAAAGTACACTCACGTTTTCTAGAAACAAAGTTACACGTAAAATCAACAAATTATTTGAATAGTTTTTGCTTTTCTTTCATAAATCTAAAAAACAAAAGTAAATTTTAATGGAAAGAAAAATGTTATTGTGAAATGCATTTTAAAAAGGAATGGGGTTTTAACAAAGAAAACTCTTGTCTTATGTTCAAACTAACAAAACTTTTGTCGTTAAGAGAATTTTATAAGGAAAATAAATAAGAAAACTTTTCTTAGAGTTACATATAGATTATAGTGCAATGTTTTTAAAGTTACATCAGATATATAAGACATCCAATGAAATCTGAATTTAAATTGCTTTACATAATAAAAGATTTAAACAACTTTTTAAAAAACTAAATATTACTGAATATTGAAACTTTATCAAAAATTGAAGAATAACTTAAATGCCGTTAAACTTTAAATATTTTTAAATAAAAAAACATAAACAATGTTATCTCAATCTTTTAGAAATGCTTATCAATATCATGCACAGTTCGCGAATTTAATTAAAACTCATTAATTTCCGATTTTAAAATTTCTTTTTTAGAATTAAATTAGTGTAAATGCCTGCCCTAGGACGGGAAATAGAAATCATGTTTTTTACTTTAAATTTGAAATAATTGATAAATATACTCATATACTATTCATTGACCATAAGGAAAGGTGTATATTGGAAGATTGCATCATCTAACTTGCTTTTGCTGTTCACGTTCATACTCACTAAGGATTTTAAATGCGTGTGTAAAAGGATTGTGTCTCATAATTTCTTTAAATATGCGGTAAAGAATTTCCATTGTAGTCGTTATTAAGTTGTTCTGTACAGCTTGTTCTGTAGCTTTCATTTGGTACTTTTCATTCATACCAACACCATGTCAAAATGTATGCTAATGCGCCATTTATTTCAACCCTAACCGAGCAAAGGTTTTCTACTGCAAACTGTGACAAACATTGGATTTGTTATTTATTGAATACTAGCTGTTACCCGTGACTTCGTTCACGTAACATTAAAAAAAGAATAAATGCAATAATTTAGAAAAACATTTCACTTGATAATTAACAACATATATAATTAACCAAAGCTTTATCACTTTTTATAGGAGACCATACGGTATTTCTTTGCTATAGGGGCCTCGACATAACCCGGTCTTAAAAAAGTGAAATTTCATGCCAAATAATATTTACAATCGCGAAAATGAAACTGTAACCAATGAAAAAAGGAGGACCCAGTGAAATCGTGAAAATCGACGAATTCCTTCGTAAAATGAAAAACAACACTGGGAGAGAATTCTTCTATACAACAGTGCATTTTAGGTAGTATTTGGTGTGAAATTTGTATATGTGTGCATTGCTAAATGGGCATTATTAAATTGTTTATTTGCATAGACATATGTTATATATTTCTTACTACATTATCTTGTTTATGTATATATTAAATTAAGTGCTTCCCGCTAAGTGGTGTAAATAGTGAACAAACTGCTTGTGGATTTTATACATTGATAGATATTTCATAAAGATATAACAATCTGATGCGATTCTAAAATGTAAATAAAGGTTGATAGAAAGTACTTTAAATTCTGCCCAATTTAACCTCGATATTTTCTCTATCATGTCAAGAACACTATAAGCAAATAAATACCGACAACACCAATCTGATGATCTAAATTTACATATTTTTGTTAGTATATATAGGATTATTTTAATTTATTTCGAGCGCTTGAAATTTTTTACGCTTTCTCTATGGTTAGGTGTCGTATAAATGTACTTTATTGTTATTTTATTTTGCCATTTCTATTTATTCTATTTTTCATTCATTCCATTTATGGATATTGATTTAATTTACATATTCGTGTTAAAGAATATTGTTTAAAGTTATTATTAGGAATAGGATAGGATACAATTAGAGTTAGGATTAGGAATAAAAATTGAACCAGGATGTCTATTTACATCATGAAGCAATAAGAAAATTAGAAAATTATCCGCTGATATTTTTTAATAGGTTTTACAGTCATAGTTGGCATCAAAGGCGAGCGAGGAAATGATCATCTAAAATACCATTAAGTGTTTACCACGCAAAAAACAAATCTGGTTACAACAATGTATTTAATTTTGCGCCGAATTTCACTTGATAAAAAAAAAAAGCAAATTGGCTATGGACCCGATTACAGACCCCATAACCTTCCTATTCTCGAAATTTTTCTACCTATATGTAAAAAAAAATCTACTATATAGAACGCGCTTTCCCGCTTATAATGTTATGAATTCGCACGATCGGCTTGTTCAAGTTTACACAATTCGGCTGGAAGAAAAGTTTCATTACTTTTTAATTTCTTCTTTGCTTTTGCATTACGCGAATTTGTCGGAAAAATCGATTTTCGTTCCGATAACATTGTTGTTTTTTAAGTTAAAAAAATATTGTAATTTTACTTAAACATTGCTTTAAAATCCATGCAATTTTTCTCATCCTACAAGACTTACAAAAATTTATTATGAAACAGAACTATAAAAAATACTTTATTTAAAAATGACAACAAAGTTTTTACTATTTTAAAACTAAAAGAAATGTAAAATTAAATTCCGGTTAGAAACGACGATTTACAAACGTGTTTCGATTGTGGGAAAAGGATAGAGGAAAAATGCTGTTACTTCGACGCAATCATATTAAATATTTAGCTTTTATAGAAAAAGCAACTTTCTTTTAAAAAATATAGTTATTTTTATTAAGATTTTCTGATTTTCGATACGGATAAATTTTGTG
The DNA here is from genome assembly GCA_963931845.1 of Maratus michaelseni. NCBI lineage: Eukaryota > Metazoa > Arthropoda > Arachnida > Araneae > Salticidae > Maratus > Maratus michaelseni. The sequence goes on from OZ007587.1 coordinate 30,886,196, forward strand.
ATGCATATCATTGACATTTGCCATCCAATATCTTTTCAATTCTTTTTTCTTTTTACTTTTTAAAATTTAAATTAAAAATATGGTATCTTTGGGTGCGTTCACAGACCGAACCCCGAGTTACATAGGGTGACGCATGGGTAACCCGAATTGTTCAGAGACCGACATCCCGTGACTTTTTGCGTGTATCCCGTAGCGTTCAGATCCGGAAATTACCCCGACTTCGGGTAACCCACATTACCTAAAGAATTTTGTTGGGTAAAGTGATCACGTGGTTGGGAAATCTGATTTATTTGTTTGCTTTATAGCTAACTGCAACTGTTAAATGTTGTTCTTTATGACTCCTACTGTGCAGTTGAGTCCTGACTATTTGATTGGTCTACCTTTAACAGAACTATGATATAATTGGCCAACGTCGGCTAAGATGGTTCCTTCAATGTTCGTACAAATAAAATGTAATGGTAGATTGGTTGACGGAAGTGTTTGATTGTAAACATGCCAATAACTTTACCCAAAAGCGTTCACAGCCGTTTTAACCCAACATTACCCTGAGAAAATCAGATGACGTCATTCCCCAATTATACGAGTAACCCGCGTTTCGGTCTCTGAACACGATCTTTATGTTAGCCGTGTGCAGACGATAAACCGCCAACTATTATTCCTATCACCATCATTCGTATTGAATTCATAAAAAATATAAATCTTTCACTCATTTAATTTAAAATACAGAACTTTAATTTACAACACACACATTTAAAATACAAATATTACGTACATTTAAAATAATTCCTTTCATGTGAAAAAGAAATAGAAAAAAAAGAGAGAAATTAATCACAAATAATTTTATATCCCAAGATCATTTTATTTCAACATCAAAGCAAATTTGTTTTATTTTTCTATATATGACATCATATTCGCTTGCTTTAAATACTTTCTCGTATTTATGCACTTTGTATTATAATCAAATATTTGAAAACGCGCGTTTTATTTCTAATATGACGTCATTTCATATTCTGTTTAATTCTTAAATAATTCATTTAATTTTCATTTTTCACGTGGAAATTTTTCACTTGAAAATAAATTGTTGAGTAAAAATTATTACTCCGGGGTTTTTTTAGTATTGGCAACGATAAAGTATTAGCAACAGTAAAATAAATTTAACGATTTTAAAATATTATACGAAAAAATCTCCATTTATTCTCTATAAAAATAACGAAATTTTGAAATATTAAGAAAAATATTTGAATAAAATAAACAAAAACCAGCCTATTTTCATTTGAGGGTTATAATCAACCTATATGCAAAGATACAGGATCATTAAATGCTCCATTTTGAAGCATGCTTCAGCCTAACATTTGCACACAATCGGATTTATAATATTACTAGCTGTTACCCGTGACTTCGTTCACGCAACATTAAAAGAAGAATAAATACATTAATTAAGCAAAATATTTCATTCCCGATAATTAAAAACGTTAATAATTAACTAACTATTTATCACATTTCATATGCGACAATACGGTATTTTTTGTTATAGGGACCTTGATATAACCCATTCTTAAAAAAGTGAAATTTTGTACCAAATAATCACGAAAATGAAATTGCAACCACTGCAAAAAGGAGGGCTAAATAAAATCGTGGAAATAGACGAATTGGGTAAAAACAAATGTCAATTTTACCTGATAAACAATTTTACTTTTAACGCCTTTGTGAAACGTTTTAACAGCCATCCTTCAAAAAAACATTAATTGGAAATAGTATATGATTTTTCTTTAAATTCAACTCTGACTCCTTGGTTTAATGTATAGCTGAAATAAATCTTATTTTCTAAATGACAGTATGTTGACAGGCAATTTTTGTTCTCCAGAATAAATTGATTCATGAAGTTTGAATATGTGAAAATATGTTTCTATTTTTCGGATAATTTACTGAAATCAAGATTTTGTTTTCACCATCTATTCAAAGTGAAAATAAATTCTGTTTTTCAGTTTTAATGAGAAAATGGTGTAAAAAATATACTGATCGGTTTTATTTCTCCTTTTTTATACACAAATATGGAGTAATTTACTGTACGTTTTTAGAGAAACTTCGTTAAAATTAAAAAAAATTCCTGGCATCTAATTAAATTTTTTAAATTCTGACAGTTTGTGTGACATCCTCGGATCAATGATAACCGGTATTAAGTAAATCGCGTTGTGTTCGATAGTCTAGGAGTAGTTGCGAAATACAAACACACGGTTAGATTTTAATATAATATGATTCGTGTGATGTGATTTTTAGCAGAAAACTCTCATCTGTATATAACGGATACTCATGCTTAATAATCAGTATAGATAAAAAAAACCATTTAAATTTTTCGTTATAAATATGGCGTTAAACTCGTCTACTTTCTATACTTACTGATCCTTGTATTATTAATGTAAGGAATTGATTCACACTCATTCTAAAACATATTGGAAAATTCCCATTTTATTTCAAATATGACGTCACTTTTTCCCCAGAGAAATCCCTTTTTAATGACATAATTCTTGTTAATTTTCTTTTCCAGGCAATTAATTTCAATACTGGCATAAGGGAAATTATGTTAATTTAACGAAATAATATTAAATCTTTAGGTTTTATCAACAAAAATGGAGCTATTAACATTCGTCATTTTTTTAGGCAATCGAGTTATTTCTTTTAGTTATAGGAATGTAAATAACTATTTCTCGCTATCCATGACATCATTTTTGACATGGATAATTGTGCGGAGCATATTATTGACATTTGCTAACCATTTTCTTTTCAAACTTTTTACTTTTTAATAATTTAAATAAAAAATGCAGTATAGTTATATTAGCCGTGCGCAGACGGTAAAACACCAAGTATTGTTACCATACAAAAGAAAAAAAAAGAAAAAAAACAAAGAAAAAAACCCAAGATCATTTTATTTCATCATAAAAGCATATCCCCTTTATTTTCGATGTATGACGTCATATTAGCCTGTTTCCTATGGCTACGCATATTAAAACCTTGTATTATTATCAAAAACTAAAAAAAGTACGTTTTATTTCTAATAATATTATTTAATCTTCTTTTTTAACTCTTTAATTTTTTTATTTCATTTTCATTTTTCACGTGAAAATTTTTCAATTGAAACTAAATTGTTGAGTAAAAATTATTATTCCGGGATTTGATTTAGTTTTGGCAACTATAAAGTATTAGCAACGGTAAAGTAAATTTAACCATTTAAAAATATTATACGAAAAAATGTCCATTTATTCTCTATGAAAATAACGAAATTTTGAATTATTAAGAAAAATATTTGAATAAAATAAACAAAAAGCAGTCGATGTTCATTTGAGGGTTGTAATCAACCTATATGCAAAGATACATGATCATTAAATGCTCCATTTCGACGCTGGCTTCAGCCTAACATTTGCACACAATCGGATTTATAATATTACTAGCTGTTACCCGTGACTTCGTTCACGTAACATTAAAAAAAGAGAATAAATGCATTAATCAAGCAAAATATTTCACCCCCGATAATTAAAAACGTAAATAATTAACTAACTCTTTATCATATTTCATAGAAGAAAATACGGAATTTCTTTGTTATAGGGGCCTTGACATAGCTCAGTTTTAAAAAAGTACAATTTGTCAAAAAACAAATATCAGTTTTACCTGATAAACCATTTTACTTTTAACGACTTTTAAAAACGTTTTAACAGCCATCATTTAAAAATAATTCATTGGAAATAGTATATGATTTTTGTTTAAATTCAATTCTTGTGAATATGGAGGAATAATTCTACACCTGAATGCAAGGAACTTCAATTGCAGAGCTTTTTGCAACCCAAAATTACATGCAAATGTAACATTTACATGTGTTACGTTTGCATGTAACAGTAACAGTTACATGCAAACGTAACACTTGCAATTTCAAAGCTTTTTTCAACCCAAAATTATATGTAAACATTACTTTTGCATGTAATTTTCAGTGCAAATTAACATTTGTAAGGGTTCAAATTAAAATTAATTTGGGTGCAAATTACATGTAAATGTTACGTTTGCATGTAATTTGGGGTTGCGAAAAGCTTTGCAATTGCAAGTGTTACGTTTGCATGTAACAGCAAATTTGCCTCCTTGGTTTAATCTATTGCTGAAACAACTCTTGATTTCTTGACAATATGCTGACAGACGATTTTTGTTCTGCAGAATAAATTAATTCATAAAGTTTGGATATGTGGAAATATGTTTTAATTTTCGGAAATTCTGCTGTAATCAAGATTTTTTTTTCACCAACTATTCAAATTGAAAATAAATTCTATTTTCAGTTTTAATGAGAAAATGGCATAAAAATGTATTAATCCGTTTTATTTCTTCTTTTTTTTATCCACAAAAATGGAGTAATTTAGTTACCGTTTCTAGAAAAATTTCGTTAAAATTTACAAAAAAAAAAAAAAAATAAATAAATAATATATCGGAATCTAATTCAAAATTTTAAATTCTCAGAGTTTATATGACATCCTTATATGACATTTATATGACATCCAGTTTATATGACATCCTTAAATCAATTATGGTGTTAAGTAAATCGCATTGCATTAAGAGTAGTAGTTGCGAAATACAAACAGACAGTCAGATTTTAAAATAATAGACTTTAGTTCAATTTTCTTTTCCTAATAATCTTACTGATGCTTGTATTATTAATCGCAGAGTTCAGAGAATAAATATATATGAAATGTTTATGTTTGGCGTGATACTGAAAATGCAACCCTACAGTTGGCCTAAACAACTAGCGGCTTGCTTTGAAAACCTCTCCCCGTCCAATGAAGTCAGCCCTTGGGCCTAACGATTTGAGCGATAACCGGCTTCATATTGCAAGCCGATTTGACGATTCACTGCCTCTCTCTTCTTTCACTGTACTCTGTAATTGGGGCCTCCGTGGCCGAGTGGTTAAGACAACATTCCTCTAATCGCTTGTGAGCGTAGGAGTCAGGTCGGCGTGTTCGACTCCCGCCAGCTCCATTGCACACACTTTGTGGAGCTCCTGGATGTAACTCTCTGGTGTTGTAAATTTCCTGGTGGCTATCTCGTCTCTGTATATTGACTATGACTTATAAGCGGGCACTTGATGTCAAGCACACAAGTCTGATGTATGTTCTCAATAAACAAACAAAAAAACAAACATACTCTGTAATTATTAATGTTTGAAATTGATTCACGCACCATTTGAAACATATTTGAAAAATCCCGTTTTATTTGAAATATGACGTCACTTTGATTCCAGAGAAATCTCTTTTCAATGATATAATTCTTGTTAATTTTCTTCTCAATCATGACGGGAATTTTATCAGAAAACTCACATCTATATGTAACTGATTTTCAAGCTTATTATTAATCAGTATCAAAAAACATATTTCAGTTATTCATCTTAAATCTGACGTCTATTATGTATATACTTTTATATTGTACACTGATATTCATGCTCCTTGTAATGTTACGAATATTTGAAAATACATGTTTTATTTATGACGTCATAGTTGTTCAAGCCAAGGAGGATCCTTATCATAGTTCCATGGTCCAAGCGAAATCTTTTCTTAATAATATGATTATTGTTCAGTTTTCCTTCTAATTATAACGCAGTTTTTGACAGAAAATATCTTCTCAACGTAACCAATATTCATACTTCATGTATAATAACAAATACTCCATATTTTTGTTTCAAATATCACGGAAATTCCTCTTCTTTTGAATTCTTTTGATTTTTCATTTTTCACGTGAAAATCTTTCAATTGAAAATTAATTGTTGAGTAAAAATTATTATTCCGGCTTTGATTTAGTTTTGGCAACGATAAATTATTAGCAACGGTAAAGTAAATTTAACCATTTTAAAATATTATACGAAAAAATGTCCATTTATTCTCTATGAAAATAACGAAATTTTGAATTATTAAGAAAAATATTTGAATAAAATAAACAAAAACCAGTCTATGTTCATATGAGGGTTATAATCAACTTATGTGCAAAGGTACAGGATCATTAAATGCTCCATTTTGACGCTGGCTTCAGCCTAACATTTGCACACAATCAGATTTATAATATTATTAGGATTAGGATAAATTTCTTTTTTATGTACTTTACCATTATACAAACACCATTGTCGCCAAGCGTAATAGTTGACGCAAAATGAAATTCACGTGAATCAAAACATTTGAAAAAAAAAATACAATGTTGAAATGAAAGTGAGCATTTAAAAAATATAACGTTTGAAAATTACACGCTTTTACGCACTATTTTATTAAATCAATAGAAATATATACTTAAAAAAAGAAAACAAATAATTGTTAAACAATAAAGTAATAAAATAAAACTCTTATTAAACCGCTGGCTTGAAATTACAAATGTGTTTTAGCATCGCAGTAAACATTTAATTTCTTGAATGAAAGCGTCGCCATATGAACTCTATGAAATACGACTGTAAATGATGACGAACAGTCCCCGATGTCTTTTATTGAGTCATTTTGCAATGCCCCATAATCTCTCAACATTTTGGTATAACATCCAGTGTTAGGCTCAACAAATTTATATTTGTGATTTACTGTGCAATGATCATATCCAGCATTTCTCAGTTCATCTGTTTTATATCCTCTCCAGCAATCTGTGTAGATATTACTTACATCAGCTACATTATTTTCTATTGCCGCCGTTAAAGTTTAACTGTATTATCAATACATTGTTTTCTATTGCCGCACCCAGAAAAAAGTTTTGTTGAATCAACAAAAATTTGGTTGACCCAACAAAACTTTTCGTTTAAATATGGGTCAAAGGAAATTTTGTTTGAATCAACAAAAAAATATTGTTGATTTTTTTTGCAATTCCAAAAGAAATTTTTGTATCGTCAGCAAAAATTTTTTTTGTTAATTCAAGTAAAATTGAACCATTTTTCTTGAATTAACAAAATTCTTTTTTTTACATAGATATATGCTATGTGTTATTTTAACAATCTATTTTCTTTTTTCAACAAAATATATTTTGTTTGCTTAAAACCCATTAAGCGCCATTGCTCCCATTTTGGGAACATTGCTTTAGGATTTTTTTCTAAAGTGCGTATTTTATAAATTGTTAAAAGGTTCATGTTATTTGCATTATGAATATATTAGATGACATATGAAAATTTTTTTTAAAGTTTCATTAGAATTTTCTATTTTTTAAAACGTGTTAAAAAAGGCGAAAAACAGCTTTTTGGCAGTATTCGAAATAAATATTTAAAAAAAAAAAATTGTAATAAAAATTATATCTTTTAGTTAAAATATGTTTATAACAGTGTATTATATTAAACAACATCAATCCGGAATTAATATGTATAATAGATCAATCACAATTACCGAAAGCATAAGTTGTTCCCAAAATGGGAGCAATGGCGCCTAATGGGGGTAATGTTTTTGAAAACTTGTACATATGCCTCCATGCATTTGTGGTATGTATTTTTCAATTTATTAGCTATAGAAGGTATAATATCATTCTGAAACTAATATTTTTAGGAGATTTCATATAAATTAGTCCAACTTTCACATTTATAATAAAAAACAAAAAGAAATTACCAGTTCTATAAACATTTTCATTATCCATCTCTTTATTTTTCATTATTACATAATTTTTTCTGACTATTTTACATGGAAGATGATTGAACAATTTTTGAGATTTTGGATGATTTTTCGGATGTTCTGGAAATCGTTTGTTTGCCACCTGATTGCAGTATTGTAACATATCAGGAAGATATCTTCCTCATATGTGTGTCGCATAAATTATTTTCTATTACATATGTAATAGAAAATAATTTATGCGACGATTTGTCCTATGTTATATTTGGTGGAGTAGAACTTTCTGTAAATTCTAAATCAACAGGCAATCAATAAATATCTGATTTAGTGTTTAAAAAAGACAAAGTATTAAACACAGGCTTGATATTTTAGATGAAAGTTCAGACGAATCTTCAAATTGGAATATGGAAAAAACTAAACAAAAAAAAAATGTAAAAAACCAATTTCAGTAAACGAAAAAATTGTAATATAATGCTGCATAAAAAATGTTGTATCATTTTCATGTAAAATAGTAGGACAAAAATGATGTAATGAAGAAAAATAAAGAGGCGGATAATGAAAATGCTTACGGAATCGGTAATTTTACTTTTTATTTTTATTATAAATGTAGATGTTGGACTAGTTTATATGAATTCTTCGTAAAATATCAGTTCTCTTATTTTACCATGAATTCACAAAACAAATCACGGCCCTCAATTCCCGGCAGTCTGCATGTTCCTGATTACGGCAGCGATCAGAAAAGCATGAAGACAGAGGGTGCTAAGAATCACCGGGCTCGGCTTGGCTGCCATAAGTTGATGACCTTGGCTACGTATAATGGACGATCCTTATCTTCTGAAAGTCGTTTACAGGAACTTGAAGAAGAATTAGAAAGAATCAACTGGGACATTCTAGGATTATGCGAAGTAAGAAGAAAAGGTGAAGAGAAGATTGATCTTGCCAGTGGACATGTATTGTACTACAGAGGTACAGAAGATGGAAAAACAAGTGGTGTAGGATTTCTGATTCATAAAAGGTGGAAGAATCAAATCGTAGAATATGATAGTGCATCAGATAGAGTTGCAAGGTTAGTTATACAAGTGTCAAAAAGATACAAGCTGCAAATTACCCAAGTTTATGCACCAACAATTAGCTATACTGATGAAGAAATTGAGGATTTCTATGAAGAAGTAGCTTCAATGCATCAAAAAGGAAAATGCTACATAAAATTAATAATGGGAGACTGGAATGCTAGAATTGGGGAAAAAAAGAAAGGTGAATTCTCAGTAGGAAATCATGGATATGGGGTGCGTAATGAAAGAGGAAACAGATTGATTGAATTTGCAGAATGTGAACAGATGTATATCATGAATTCATTTTTCAAGAAAAAGCCACAAAGAAAATGGACATGGCGTAGTGCAAATGGCTCAACAAGTGAAATCGACTACATCTTGACAAACAAAAAGCATCTTATTCAGGATTGCAGCGTTCTCAATAACTTCAATACAGGAAGCGATCACAGGTTAGTTAGATGCAAACTGCTTTTAAATACTAAAGTTGAAAGAATGAAGCTTTTGCAATGCTCAAAGAAATCAGTCGATATTATAAATCTCCAGAAACATAAAGAAGAATTTAATTTAGAACTTAAAAATCGTTTTCAAGTACTTCAATCAATCTTAGAAGAAGAACAAGATGTTACAGTAGTGAACAAGAAAATAACAAATACTCTACAAGAAATTGCAAGGACGATAGCTGGTGAAGTACAAGTAAAGCAAACAAAGAAAATAACAGAAGAAACAAGAAGATTGATGAAGAAACGCAGAGAATTTAAAATGAAGAAAAACTATCCTAAATCAAGAGTTGAATATGCAGAATTATGTAAAACGGTAAGAAAATGTGTTACAGAAGATATCAGAAAATTTAACTGTGATCTTGTCAAAAAAGTTCTAGAAGATAACAAAAGTTTAAAATCAGCTAAGCGCAAACTGTGTGTTGGAAGAAAAGGTATTTTTGCACTGAAGAGAGCAGATGGAACAATCACCAAAATCAATAATGAAATAGTACACATTGTCGAAAAATTCTATAACTATCTATATAAATGTGAAGATAAAAGGGAAATCAACCTACGTGATCCACTAGTAAACATAACAGAAACTGAAGAGATAATCCCAGTGATGACAGATGAAGTTGTACAAGACATTAGAGGCATGAAAAGAGGTAAATGCCCTGGCGAAGATGGAATTACAATTGACCTTATCAAAGAAGCAGGAGAAGAATTTGCAAAAATGCTAGCCATACTGTTTTCCAAATGTCTCGAGAAATCAGATGTACCAGAAGATTGGAATAATGCTGTGATGGTGTTACTTTATAAGAAAGGAGAAAAGGAAAACATTAAAAACTACCGTCCAATCAGCTTACTGTCAGTGATTTATAAAATTTTCACCAAAGTTTTAACGACAAGACTTGAATCAGCTCTGGACTCAGCTCAACCTAGAGAACAAGCAGGATTTCGAAGTGGATTTAGCACAATGGATCATATTCAAACAGTAAGGGAAGTTATAGGAAAACATAAAGAATATAATTTACCTCTCTGCCTTGCCTTTATTGATTATGAAAAAGCATTTGATTCGGTCTACACATCTGCAGTAATTACTTCTCTGGAGGACATTGGTATAGACAAACCTTATATCAATATCATAAAGAAGATCTACAAGAAAGCAACAGCCACCATCCGTTTGGACAAAGGAAAAGCGAAGATCAAGCTTGGAAGAGGAGTAAGACAGGGAGACACCATTTCGCCTAAGCTTTTTACTGCTGTCTTAGAAAGTATTTTCAAGAAGCTGGATTGGGAAAACAAAGGGATTAGAATAAATGGGGAATATTTAAGCCATCTCCGGTTTGCTGATGACATTTTAATTTTCAGTAATAGCCCTGAAGAATTGCAAAATATGCTAAAAGATTTGGCAGAAGCTAGCATTAATGTGGGATTAAAAATAAATTTGGAAAAGACTAAGGTGATGTTCAATTCATTTGCATCAAAAAAGAAAATCGTCTACAACAACACTGAGATTAAAGATGTTGAAAGTTATGTGTACCTTGGACAAGAAATATCATCAGACAACAGTATCATGAATGAAATCAATAGAAGAATAAGAAATGGATGGAGTGCTTTTGGGAAGAACAATATTATTCTGAAGAGTAACATGCCTCTTTGTTTGAAAAGAAAAGTGTTTAACCAATGTGTTTTGCCTGCACTAACTTATGGAGCAGAAACTTGGACACTAACAAAACGGATGGTACAAAGATTACAAACAACACAGCGAAGTATGGAAAGATGTATGCTAGGCATAACCAGAAGAGACCGAAAGAGAATAACGTGGATAAGAAGTCAGACGAAAGTTTTTGACATCATCGAGAGAATTAAACGGCTAAAATGGAAATGGGCTGGGCACATTGCAAGAAGACAAGACAATAGATGGAGCACAAACACCCTACAGTGGTATCCCAGAGATGTAAAACGACCAAGAAGACGACCTCAAGTAAGATGGAGTGACGAAATCAGAAAAGTGGCCGGTGTTAATTGGATGACTAAAGCACTAGACAGGCAACAATGGAAAAATCTGGGGGAGACCTACATCCAGCAGTGGATTGAAAACGGTTGATGATGATGATGATGATGATTATCCCTTTTATAGCTAAAGAACTAAGAAATAACAAACATAAATGCACAGAGGCATAAGTAAAAATTTTGAAAAAATTTACCCCCATTATGCGCCATTGCTCCCATTTTGGGAACATGCTATTTTTCCTAAATATTCGAATTTTTTAAATTTTTTTCTTCAGAAATACCTTAAAGACTTTCTATTCATAGATAAAAAACAACTGTTTCATCAAAAAACAGCTTAATCTATATAGCGGCGCTTAATGGGTTAAATGATAAAATATGTTATATTACGAACTTGCTCTGTTTATACTACGGAAACTTTTTTTAAATGAACCAATCTAAATACGCAATTTTAACTATTTTTTAATTCATTTTCAGCAGTGAATTACGCCTGTAAACCTTGAATAATAACAAGCGAATTTTTACCCTGCTTTTTTTCAAGCGCAAACCGAGAGAGTGAAAATTGCCCAAGCCGGAAGTCGATTCCCCGCAGCCGGGGCCGCAGGACAGCGCTCTGAGGCTCTACCACTGGGCTACAAAGAACGATATCTGAGCTCGGCATTTCTCATTCTTATATATGTCGGAACGGCTGCAACTGCAGCATAACATCGAAATGTCATCATGAGCACGCAAATTTCTGTGGCAAACATGAGACGGCAATACAAAGCCCAGTTATACGGTAACACATAGTTAATTTTTAATTTATTTTCAGCAGTGAATTACGCTTGCAAAAAGCAGGATAAGAATTCACTGGTTATTATTCAAAGATTACAAGCGTAATTCACTGTTGAAAATGAGATAGAGCTATTGCAGAAATCACGAAAAATGCAACATAGCATCGCCACCTGTTGCGCGATTTACACCAAAAACTAATCAGCAACAATTATATCGGGATGTAACTGAATATAAAGTTTTATTAAATTCCGTGCTTTAGTTCTTGAGATAGAGCGCCCACAAAATTTTGTCACATACAGATAGATAGAGTCATTGACAGTCATTTTCTAAAAAAACAGTCAAATCGTGTTCAGGACCTTCTAAAATCCGTCGGAAACCGGAAGTCGAATATTTTCATGATTCCAATACTTTCTTCTTGTAAAGATAGAAGATAGTAATAAATGGGACAGGGGGATTTTTAAAACTACCTTGGTCCGTCACAATGAAAAAAAGTTTTAATTATCCAAAAATTATGTCAATCCTTTAATTATATAGCTATTTAAGTCAAATAAATCTAGTTACGTGAGAGTGTTATGGCTACTACACAACAATTTAAATTTCGCAAAAACAACAAAATTTTGCTGGATTATTACAAAATGACTGTAAAATTAAAAAAACAGATTTTGTTATTTCAAGTAAAATTGATGAAATTTTGTTAAAATTTTCTAAGAGTGTTAACAATATTTTTTTGTCCAAGCAACAAAATCAATTTTTTTTACTTCAACTAAAAATTTTGCTAAAACAACCAAAATGTACTAAATAAAACATGTTTTGTTGTTTTAATCAATTTCTTTTTCTGGGTGCGCCGTTAAAGTTTAACTGTACGACAACTACATTGTTTTCTATTGCCGCCGTTAAAGTTTAACTGTACGACAACTACATTGTTTTCTATTGCCGCCATTAAAGATTAACTGTGCGATCAGGAATAGGAGTAAGGAAACATCCCTGTTTTTCACGATATAAACCACATAATACCAATTAAGGAGGAAGAACATGTCCTACATTGATTTTTCTTCTGGTAAATAGACTTCCATCTACTTCTATTAATTTTATTACGCTCACACATTTTTCCATTTGGTCGTAAACACAAAGCATTGGCCCAAACTTCTCTCAAATAGCAATTCCAGTCCACTGTCGTGTTGTGGTTAAATTCAAATTGTAGCTCACAAAACTCAATCGATATCAACTCTGGGCACCATAAATATATAAATATCAAATCATTAAGAAAAGATAACCGCGATGCTTCAGACTATGTTTTCTTTCGTATTCCTATGCTTTCTCGGCATGACCATAAGCTACATCTCCATTACGGATGAAATTCAGAACTCATCCATAATTTCATTTCATGTCTTTTTGAATAAAACCTTTTTTTTATACAGAATTCCAAATTCCTGAAACAATTTTATCGAAGCTTTCTCATCATCTGGTAATTGGCAAATGGTAAAATCCATCTCAGCGTCAGTAGTAAACATCAGTAGAAAATATCTTTGATTCGAAAAATAGCAAATTTAAATGTTTTGCAAGGTTATGGTTAAATAAAAACAACAAAAAAGTGATTCACGTTCCATAAATAGCAAATCACAATGTTTGGCACCAATGCCTGATTTAAGGCAGGGCATTAAGGGCACAGGCCCAGGGCCCCCAAATGCTACTGAAGATTTTTCAATTATTGGCCGAAACAGTTTTAACTGTCAAAATACAAAATTTAAATGGAAATAATTGTTTGTCATAGATTGTGTATGATTTGTCAAAGTAACTTCATTTTTTCCTGATTGTCTTTTAACAATTTATGTGCAGGAATGTACAGAATCCGTTTTTGGATCGTCATATTATTTCATTTTTAACACTTTCCAACCTAGTTGAAAAGTGTTTATGACTTCGGTTTGTCTGGCCGTCTGGCCGTCTGCCGTCTGGCCGTCTGGCCGTCTGCCGTCTGGCCGTCTGGCCGTCTGCCGTCTGCCGTCTGCCGTCTGTCCGTGCTCTAACTCCCGTAAATATGCTCGGATTGCCCTGCAAATTTTATATGTTATAATCGTTATCTATAGCATGTTCCCTATTTCAACGGAAGTGTGTAGCACTTATAGTTTTTTTACAGGGACACTCAAAAGAATTCCGTTACATTGCGGTCTATGGGGAAAAATCATTTGCGGTTTATTTAAATAATGTTTCAATACTTTAAACGCATTGAAATTTATATATATCACTAAGGTGCATTAGAAGAAGCTTAATATGGAATAGGGTGTGCATAGCACTTATACTTACTTTACAGGGACAGTCAAAAGAATTCCGTTACATTACGTCTATGGAGAAAAATCGTCTGCGGTTTATTTAAATAATGTTTCACTATTTTAAACGCATTGAAATTTATATAAGGTTCATTACAAGAGACTTACTACAGAATATTGTGTGTATAGCAGTTATCGTTCATTTACAGGGACACACAAAAGAATTCTCTACTGTATGTTAACAATAATTCCTGGAAGTGCGTTTTAAGTTACTGAATGCGATTTTAATTTTAAATCGCTTTTTGTATATTACGTGGTGTGTATAAATTCTGTAGATCCTATACAAGGAAGTACAAAAGTTCGGGAACACATTTCCGTATTATTTAACTCCAGACGGAGAATTTTAAACTGTGCTACGTGTTTCCTTACTGAACTAAAATTTAGCATCCTATGTAGTATATATACAAATCTATAGATCCTATACAGGGCTGAATAAAGTATTCGGATTACTTAGATGTTATCTTTTAGCTTATAAAAGAGTATGATTCGTAAAATTATTTTGGAAGCGTTGGAAAGTGTTACATAATCTATGCTTGACGCATGATTTTTCGTTCTTGTTATTTATTTTATCTGTAAGGCCCTCATGGTTGACATGGGCAAAGCCATGTGGTTCTGCTAGTTGTATAAATTTAGTTTTTTTTTTTTGGTCAAAGCTTGTATTTGAAAGAAAAAGTTATTTTATAAAATTCAATTAAAAATTCATAATTATCAAATAATTATTTAAAAGTAAAGTAATGATTATCAAATTAATTTTTTTAATTATCAATTAATTTTTAATTTTTAATTTCAAAGAAATTATTAAAGTCAATAGTGGTTATCTTCATAAGTACTGCTTTCGATATTATATTTTTTTATTCAAGGCCTCTGTAAGCATTGGTGCAAGGGGTGGGGGCATACGCATCTGTGCCCAGGGCCCCAAAATTTGTAAATCGGTCCCTGTGGCACAGTTTACAATAAAAATCCTTTTCACCGTCAGGGTTGGAATAATTGGTGCATTAACATACATTTTGGCATGATGTTTGTATAACGGAAAAGTACCCAATATTCTCGCGACATAAAAGTAACTATGAATTTTTATTCACTTATAAAACGTACAGAAACTTGTGAATTAATAAATATAAGTCCAAAAAAGCCACGCGTCTAAATATTTTTCATTACTTTTTTCAAAAATGGAAGTACTAATCCACTGTTGTAATATGGATATGTTCGTATCGGAATCAACACTTTGTGTTTTATTATATTTGGATTGCGTTTACATTTTTCTTAATTTATGAATGCCTACTATGTCAAGGAATGCTTATTACATGCCATTCGTACATACAATAATGTAACATAACTTTAACAGTGGTTGTGAACTTGAAATCATCTCATTTTGAAAAGGCAATGATCGTTTGTTTGTATATTATAGTTCTAAGACTACTTTATGACTGTGCATTTTTTTGAATTACAATTACACATCCTATAACGTTTATTTCTAACTCATAATTGCATAAACTTTATGATTTTTTTTATGTTTTAGTGTTTTTATAATTTTGGCCTGCGGACTATTATTGTTATCGAATTTTTAAAAACGTAGTCTATTTTTGTACGGTCTGTACCGGAAGTAACTTTAGTTGCATTGGTGTAATTTAAAATTGACAATAATGACAATATTTGGAAACATTTCATCTTATAATCTAACATTTTAATCAGATAAAATTAAATGTATCATGAGAAATTTGTATTAAAGAGTTTTGAGCATTAATGGGTTAAACTTTCTTTATCTATAAAACATTTGTTTCAAAATCAACCTATAATTCAAGAAATTATTTCTTGTATAGTTCCAAATAAGTTTATGGTTTATCCGTCTAAAAACAGTATTGCTCCACAACCGTCAAATTTCACGAAATTGAATTTCTGAACGGGTGTACGGGTTCATATTTGAAAGGAACTAGCACACAGCGGTTAGATGTTTTCCCTAGATAGTGTTTTATTTTAGAAATATTTGTAATCACTTTTATCTGTACAATAGTGAGAAAAACAGAAAATAAAAAGGGCATTAATAGATCTTTGAGGTGGCTCATTACACGAAAAAACTCTCCTCGACCCCAATAACCGTTCATCAGTCACGGTCACCGTACATTTGGCTTTCTTTTTTAAAAGATAGAAATTGGCAAAATAAAGAAAACGCAATCGTTTATATATCATAATAATAATTAAATTTATTTGAAAAATATTTCGTGTATCATATTGTACCCGTGACTAAGCATTTAAAAAATTATTGTTGAACTCAAGTTTTCATTTTCAAATGAATTCAACAATTATGATTATCAATAATTATTAAAATATCTATGATTGTAATTAACCATTCAAGCTATGGCAAAAATTATTTTTAGATAGAAAATTTAATATACTAAACTTTAGATAAGTACGATTGTCAAATTAACGAGATGACGAGAGGAAGGTGGTGGTTCAGGGTACAGAGACCTCTTGAAATAAAGAGACTTTGAACTAATACAATATTCACCGAAACATAACACAGTCTGGCAGAATCTATGTATGTAATCATATTTCTCGTTACAATTCAAAAGATTTAAATCTTCTGACACTATTTAAAATCTTACTTTAAGCTATTCTATTATCTCTTTGTTCTAAAGAAAAGTAACTGATGCTTCTGCCGCCGCCGCCACAGCCGCGGCAGTAATTGAATTTATCGTGACCTTCTGACTTTTTCGGCTCGTGATAAAAACTATTGTACATAAAAACATGAAAACTGGTATTATAGAGAAATGTATGACTAACAAGCCGAAGCAGACATTTTTTCCATCAAAGAAATATTTTAAGAGCTATTTAATGTTAAAATTGGTCAAAGAAATTCAGTCAAAAAAATTTTATAGGATTAAAAAATATGTATAACAATTTAACCCCCTTTCGTTAGCACATACTTGACTAGATTGTGGTGCGCAACTGCAACCATTTCTTAAAATTGCCTAATAGTTTCAATTTTTTCACATTTTTCATTCAAAATAACATTATCTGAATAAGGAATTAATTCATAGTTTAAAACAGCCAGTTTTTAGCTCACAGGCATCAAAGTCTGAGAGCTAATGTGCACGCCGGTTCTGTATGTACGTAACAACGTATGTATGTACGTATGTATGTATGTACGTATGTATGTATGTATGTACGTAACGCGATAACTCTTGATAGAAATATCCGTTTTACTTCAAATTTTGTTTATAGGTTCATTATGATAAGGCGCTTCCCTGATTAGTTTTGGGGGTTCATTGGTCAAGTATAAGGGGGAGGATAATGGGGGCTAACCCCCCCCCCCCTAATTTAGATAAATGGGTTTTTCATGCAGAATTATCCGATTTGTATCAAATTTTGTATATTGGTTCATTAAGATAAGGCGCTTCCCTGATTAGTTTTGGGTGTTCATTGGTTAAATATAAAGCGGAGGAGCGTGGGGCTGATCCCCCCTGGACGGAAGTAGGTGAATGTAGCTCGTAAGGGACAGAGAGCTCTAGTAAAAGAAATTTAAATGCGAGGTGAAAGTCCAAAATATTAAATAAAAGAAGTTTAAAAATCTACGACTTACAAAGCTAATGTTGAAGCCCCTGATCTGCACATTGTTAGAAATGTAATCAATATTTATAGCAATTTTCTTTTGTAAAGTGCTATTTTTTCAGAGATAAATTATCAAATATGGAAGATAAAAAGTATTACGGTAAAACCTCCGTAACGGACACTCCCAAATAGTGGTCATCTCTATTATTTAGATAGCACCTTTTCAATCCCAAACGCATACATATTTAGTTTTTATCAATGAAAACCGGATATCTCTTAATAGCTGATAAATTCTAAACTCCGGGGGTGCCCGCTATTCGGAGGTTTTACTGTATTTGGAACATGTTATAAGATTTTTAAAAATGTCTTTATTTGAATGGAGAGGACTAGAGTTCCATGAGCTCCTCTCATTTCCTACGCCTCTATACTCCAATACTCTTCAGATTTTCATATACTTTTCATTTTTTTCATATATAATCGCTTTTGGGAATAAATAAATATTTCCAGTCAACTCGCATTTTAAATAAAACAATGCAGAATTAGTGCAGAGAGAGAAAAATGCTTGAGTAAATAGGCCAGCACTAAATAAAAAATGCACCGTTTACTTACAATTACAGACGGTACAGTGATGGTTCTATTACTAAATAAACATTCTAGCATAGAATTTATTAAAGAAATAACTCTTTTATTATATTTAATGTTTTCATTTAGAAATCTCTGAACAAATCTTCATCTTGGACGATATAAACCGCATTGTCTACACTGTTAAAAATTTGCAGCAAACTGTCCAGTCATTTGACCGTTTTTATAGAAAATGGTTACATAACCGTAATTTAACTCTATTCTGACCATAATATGGGCAATACTATGGTCAGAATAGAGTTAAATTACGGTCGTGTAGCCATTTTCTATAAAAACGGTCAAATGACTGGACAGTTTGCTGCAAATTTTTAACAGTGTAAGTAATGGGAATCTCATTTACATTGTAACAAGTTAAAGTGTTAGTAAATAAATTTATGGTGCAGCTATTAAGACAGGTAGAAGAGAAATGTTGAATAAATGGATCAAAATTTGTAACATTAGTTGCTTCTTAGATCGATAGAGAACTGTAATTTCAAAAATTTACCTTCCCTTTCAGAATAAAGTGAATGAAAATTCAGATCTAGCTGGAATACACAATCAAATTCAAAGAGTTGAATGCACATTCTTGCACATTCATGTTATTTATATCAAAAAGTTTCTTAAATAATCTGAAATTATTAGACATGTTTTTATAGTATTCCATTTTTGCAAGCGATGATCTGAAAGCTGTTGATAAGGTAACAAAACGACTTTCATTTATGCAGCCAAGAAATTTTCAAGTATTTTTCATTCAGGTCCCAAATAATCAAACGAGTTCTCTACTATTATTTTTTGTAAATGCTGTATATCTTTGATTACAGTCCATTATTAAATTGCGACCACCTTTATCTCGATTTTTAAGTTGCGAAATTAACTTAGACAAGAAAGAAAAATCATGCATTCGGCATAAATTATGAAACAATTTCCAGCAGAATACTGTAACAAAACTTTCCCATTTAATAGTCTGAAAGATGATATTTAAATATAAATCTTGAAAAATGAATAAAACATTTTAAAACCTAATTTTACCAATTACTATCTATAGAAGGATAAGTATTCATTAATTATCCATTCTAAAAAAGGTATTCAAGCTTCACATATTGTTTGGTGAAGCCACGTATAAGATTTATAGATTTGTATATAATACCTTTGAATTCAAAAGACAACGAACAGGTTTTTTTACTAAATCTGACCAAATCTTTAATTTAAAAATGACATGTAATTAATTAATATATGGAATAACTAACTTTAAATCAAAGCCAACATATGTGAACAATAAATGACCTAAACTTCAATTTAGAAACGTCATATAATAAAGTTTCATGCATTAATCACAGAAAATTTTCAAAACATCATAACCAATAGAACCCATTAGGAAATTGCAATACAATAGAGAACAAAAACATATTTAACGACAATTGAAGCAAGTTAACTTGAAAGGAATATTAAAGAAGTATGAATCGGAATAACAAATAGAATATAGATATCAAATAAAGATAGAAATTTAAAAAAAAAACAAAGCCACATGTTTATGGTTAATCGTGAGTCTATATTCTACATAGTATGCTAAAACTTAGTTAAATTAGGAAAGGCATACCACTACTGAAAATGCACTTCCAGAATGTATCGCTCACAGACAGTACTGCATCGAAATTCTTTTGTGTGTCCCTGTAATTGAACGATAAATGCTATAAACATCATATTCTGCAGTTAGCAACTTGTAATGACGCACCCAGTGATGTATATCAATTTCAATATGTTTCAAATAGTGTAATATTATTAAAATACATTGCAAACATTTTTTCTTCATAGGCCATAGTGTAATAAATCTCTTTTGAGTGGCCCTGTGAACGAACTTCATTTTCCATACCGAAAATGCCATAGTAATCCTTAATAACATATATAAATTACATGGTAATTCGAGTATATTTACGCGAGTTAGAGCGCGAATAGACAGACTGGAAGACAAATCGAATTCATAAACACTTTTCAACTATGTTGAAAACTTAAAAACAAAACTTTCACTATAATTTTTGACACATGTTTTGATTATATCAAACAATGAATGATGTCGTTAAATTTTTAATAATCCATGTAGGAATATCTAAATATTTATAAGTGCATGGCAAGCTTTAAATGATTTTGTAATTCTATATAGCAGGTTAGTGTTTGAGAAACACAATTTTAAATATTGTTTGCCTTAAAAAATCACCAAAAGTGGTTGTCGCTTAATAATAATGCACACGGAAAGTGAAACACAAAGAGAATAAAACAAGAGATAGAGTTTTATCAAGAAAAATATAAAAGAATTTAACAACTTGGGTGGTGGCAGCGTAAAAATTATCTAGTAAATGAGATATTTCTTATCTATATTTACATTACTTAAAATACAAAAACTTTGTGTTAAAACACTACAAAAATATAAACTATCACAACGATCAATTCAGAATGGGATATAATCTAGTTCCTTCGTCAGGTGAGTATATAGCCTCATGTTGTTCGAAGGCAAACACGCATTGACTACATTAAGTCTTAAGGAACTAACTATGTTACTTCTTAACACTGTTAAGCTATTCAAAACTCTTGATGAATTAAAATCAATCATGTATTTAAATGAATTTAACAGGACTTAGAATATTAGTACAAAACTTTAGAATTAGACGTGTATGAGTCTCATGCACTATTAAAAATTTGGTTTAAAATTTCACCAAAACATGGTGCAAAAATGTTGACACCGTACGATAATGAAACCTTGTTCCAAAATTTAATGCTCCTTTTGAACCATAACTTTGTGTAGATTGAATCGTATAAGCTTAAATCTTCATACATATTGAATCATGAGTAAAAAATTTAACCGTGACCAGGTAAAATGTTAAAAGCAATAAATGATTAAATATTGAACAATAAAGTGGTAAGATGTTGAACAATAAATGAAATACAACAAACAAGAGATAATAAAGTCGAGACATCTCTGTAAAGTGGAATGCTTTACACTGCGGCGGACATCTATAAACCTGATGAGAGTTCGAATCTGATACATCTTGATTTGTAGCCAGTGTTGTAAACACTAGACAAGCTGACGGATTTCGCCATGTTCTAAAGTAGCATATTCAGAGTGCTTAAAACTACTTGTTCTGATTGGCTGTTTCATGTTACCATAAAATGGGGAAAACTTGAACCATTGTTAAAATCTTTCCATAATCATGAGTTTTAAATAAAATTAATTCACCAAAAAAGCTATTCTAGCAAATATCCGTCCGTGGATGATGCAACTCTCAAAAATTCTAGTACAGTTTTAGACATAAACATTCTTTCACTTTTTTTAATAAGTATAAAAGTAAAAATATTATTTTTTAAAAACACTCTTTTATAAGAATTCAATGTTTATCTTAAAACGGACGTCTAATTTCACAACTGCACTTCATGCTGTTCCAAACCGTTATCGTTGCAATGCTTCAGTTTAAAGTGGGTCCCGATTATGGAAAATTCCTTCCATTGCTTTGCGTTTGATAAAAAGGGTGAATTTATTAAAAAATTATTATTTGAGTGAATTTATTTTTTAAATTACATCTTTCCCTTTGTTTCTCTTTTAAGATACGACAACATTAAAGGGAAAAAAAGAAATATTGTACTCTTTATTTTTTATTTATATTTAATTTCCTACTTTTTACTGTTTAAAATATTTCAATGTTGTTTACAGCTAAGCATATTTTAGCGAGCATAATTTAGGGTATAATTAACTCCATTGCTCTGGTAGTATAACTCGTAAAAAGTTGTAACCATAAAGAATATTTGGTGATTTAAGACCTGCGCCCGGCTAACAGTAAAATGCCTTAAAAATAATTTATTAATCTATCTACGATATATATAAAACGCGAATTCGTTCCGGTTGCTTATAACACAATAGATTTTGATGAGATTTCCACTGTTAGATAATGTTTCAGGGAAGGTTTTAGTATATAGCATATTGCTTAGTTATAGAGCTATGAGGGAAAGTTCTATAATCAGGTGAACCCGATTATGAAAGATTAGTCTATATAAGAAGTTCTACTGTGTGGATTCTGATTAGACATGCATTGTTAGTTAGATAACGTTTAGGAATGTTTTTAGTATATTGCATATTGTATAGAATTAAAGGGGAAAGTTATAGAATTAGGTGAGCCAGATTATGAAAGATTTGCCTTTTTAAAAAGTTGCACTGCGTGACTTTTGTTAGTTAGTTAGTTTGCATTGTTAGTTAGATAATTTTCAGGGATGGTTTTAGTATATTGAATACCGTTTAATCGTTCTTTACCAAATCCTACTGTAAATGATCATTTAGATCAGAGGTTCCTAATGTGTGCTCCCTTGGGGCTCACGGCGCTCCAAGAAAATAAACAAACATGAAATAAATTAGCATATTGCAAGGGGAAATTTTTAGAAACTGTGTAGGAACTTTTATGTGTGTGTGTGTCAAAAATAAA
The DNA here is from genome assembly GCA_963931845.1 of Maratus michaelseni. Taxonomy (NCBI): domain Eukaryota; kingdom Metazoa; phylum Arthropoda; class Arachnida; order Araneae; family Salticidae; genus Maratus; species Maratus michaelseni. The sequence continues at coordinate 30,909,057 of OZ007587.1, forward strand.
TACATCTATCACTGGGTGGTTGAAAAATACTATAATATATATTTTTAAAATCATATAAAAATTTGTGTTTTACATGTATCCATTTTCTATATAATATTTTTGGTTTGAGCTACTTTATTTTATGTTTCTGCATTTAATGTGTTTTAAAAATTCGATTCAAAATAAGCTACAAGAAATAGTATTCTGAATCGAATGCACAACATGAATCGAAAGAGCAAAGACCCTGTTTATGTTATTTGTATTAAATTTTAGTTATTTAAATTTTCTATACTCTTTTTCATAGTAAAACAATGTTTGTCGCTTAAAACATTTTGTGTCATTTAAAGCCCCTCATTAGATTCATTTTACATTTGTGTATATTGTGTATATGGTTTTCTTTTTCCTTCTTGTAACTTTAATTCCTTTAATCTGTTTGTTTTTTTGTTTTTTTTTTACATCTTGTATCACTTAACAACCCCTCTTTAAAATTTTGTTTTAATTGGTATCGGCATTGCTTAAGACTCATTTTCCTATCAGAAATAAGGTTGTAGCAATTAAAAAGTATATATTGTTTCTTTACATTTGTCATCACACTAACAATCTTAACTTTTGCTCAGCTCCATTCCTTGCTTAGACTTTTCGTCAATGAGTACCCGTCCTTATATAAATTTAACCCCACCCATATATCCCGTTTATTTAGTAAAGTTTTACTACTACGAGGGAAAGTCATTAAGTAAGTCACAAAGGAAAATTAAATAGTAACTTACAATGATATTCACTTCAAAACTATTTTTATCTCTCAATATATTCTCCACCAATATTTATGAACTTATATCCCCGTTTTGTCAGTGCCCCAACACCAGCTGAATATAATTCTGTGGGTTGATATCTCAGCCACATTAGGACTTCCATTTGAACCTTTTCATCATTTGTGAACATCATCTTGCTTCCAAGATGGTTTTTTATTGGACTAAACAGATAAAAATTGCTTGGGGCTAAGTCGAAGCTGTATGGTGGATGTTGAAGAAGTTTCAAGATGATGTTCATAGATGATGAAAAGGTTCAATTTGAAGTTCTAATGTGGCTGAGACAGCAACCCAAAGAATTGTATGCAGCTGGTGTTGGGCACTGATAAAACGGTGATATAGGGGCATAAATATTGGTGGAGAGTATGTTGAGAAATAAAAATAGTTTTAAAGTGAATATCATTGTAAGTTATTTAATTATCTTTCGTGACTTACTTAATGACTTTCCCTCGTAGTTGCAGCTTTTTAACATGTGTAGATTTTAACCGTATATCTACCCGTAAGGCATGGTGACATCACGGCGACGTCACTATGAAGTCACACTGTGACTTTGTGACAGTCGTCGTGACGTCAAGTGACGTCGATGTGAAGTCACTGTGACGTAAATGCGAGGTCGTTATGGCCGTTTTCAAGGCTTTCTGTGACCTCACAATGTGACTACTATGTGAAGTCACCGTGCGACTTCAATGTGAAAAATGTGACGAATCTGCATCGGATAGGCTGACCAGATTTTACCCGAATCCTATACGGATTGTTCGGATCAAAATTTTTTTATGGTTCAAGTTTGTGACGTTTGTGACGACACTGCACCAGGTCGGGTGACCAGATTTTACCCGAATACAATCCAGAAACTTCGGATCGATCTTTTTGGATTTGTTTGGCTACAGAATAGATTTGGATTAGTTGTCGTGTGACCTGATTTTCGTGAACCCGATATAACCCGAGTCGGGTATAATGTTTTTACTGTAAGTCTTGTTCAGAATAGAATCTTGCATACGACCAAGTAACCAGATTTTATCAGAAATTGTGTTACGATACAATTTCTGATGTCGGCTCGGATCTAGAGTCATGCACGAATCCGGTTATATACTTCTTGAACATGATTGAATGTCTACTTGAACATGAATGATGGTTGACTGAAACTATATTTACATTCAACCCGTAATCTTACCCTAACCCAACAACAACAACAACAAAAATTCTGTAGGCCCACAACCCGACCGAACCTGATAAATGATTTCGCATTGATTCGGATAACAAGATTTCACCAAATACGGATAAGATCGACGATAAGGATTGGATCGGCAATCATTTTTTTTATGCAACTCGTATTCAAATTAAAACTTTGCATCTGATTGGGAAACCGGCTAATGTAGCCGTTAAACAAGAAAATTATAAATGTAAAAAACGCATACTAATATAAAAATAATAGATGAATCCATTAAAAATTATAATAAAATTAAATATTTTAATAATATGAAATTCTATTGTGCAAATAACCACTTTTAAAAATAACTTCGACTTCCATTTGTTTTATGTAACCACCAAAAATGTTGACAATAATTAAAACTATGCTATTTTGCTTTTAAGTATTGAAGTTTTTAAATGTGTATACTTTGCCATATTTCCCCTCGTTCAGTATCACGAAACTTTCTGACACATTTATGAACAAATTTTTAAACGCTTGGCACTTGCATGCCTGATTATTAAAGCGATTTGGAATGAATAGCGTTTTCCATTTTTAGATAAATGAAATGCTTAAGAGCAATTTTGGTCACGTTTTTTCCGTTTCTGACGCTGCGCGTCGGAAATTCGGTTCAAAACACCGACTTTGATAGTGTTTTCTGAAACATCTTTTGTCAAAAATGAAATGCCATTCTATTACATATATTCTGAATAAGAACACCTGCCAATTTCATGTGTTTCCGAATAAAAATGAATTCAGAAATTAGTTATTTTGGATTTGATTACAAATTTAATGAAAATAAAAGTATAGATTTTTAAATAAGCATTGTGAAAAATTTATATTAGGAATCCATTTAAATAATAGATCTACCTATTGTGCGATGTTATTAAATAATAAACATTGTATCAAGCAATAAAACATTTTTCGAAGCAAATGAAATTTAAAACTTCGGATCATAAACGCAAAGAAAAAAAAATATTTTTTTTTCTTTACAAATTATTTTATTTATAGTTTTTGATAGAATACTAAATGCAGAGCTTAAATATCAATTTTTACTATAGAAAAAATTCGATAACATATCTGGAAAAATTACCTTAACTGAATAGCTGTTTTATTGTTTCATCAATATTCCTTATTTTTGTGCACCTAATATTGACATATCTTGACAACTAAATTTGTAATGAGTTAAATTGTCGCAATTATTTCAAATATACCAGAAAATTATTTCTCAAAACCTCCACTAGCTAAGAAATTTTCAAATTGTAAATCAAATATTAATAGTTTTAAAAATTGCAATGTTTTTAATTACAATGAATAACTATGAAAATTGAACTGAGAAACGCAAAATATAAATACATTCCTCGTTATAAATAACACTTTACATTTAGAATATATATTGTTAGTAAATACTTTAAGCTTTTTTCCAAACTCTCCATTTAAAACGATTTAAAACATTAAAGATAAAATTTTATACAAGTGATTAAAAAAAAAAAGATTTAAACATCTTAACATTTAAATAATGCACTATTAATGTACCATTACTAAATATGCACTATTAACAAAACTGCGAAGACATTAATAGTTACCTGCTAATCTATAAGTAAAACTACCAGTTCTAGGGATTAAGTTTTAATGGTTGTTGACTGCTTCCATTTCATTGAAAAATGAGACTCAAATCCACTGCTTTAATTTTCAAAGTGTCCAGCTTAGGTGTGTTCATAGATCTGAGATATCAAATATCACGCAGACCTTAATAACGCACCCAGCTAGACATAAGGATAGGTTAAAATGGATGATTCACTTTAAAACGTTAATCTACTTTCACGGTATAAATTCCACAATATACTTCCACAAACTTAAAAGGACACCACACACTCTAATCCGCCGATGAAAATAATCGTCTGCCCTCAACATCTGCGATCATGATCTGCGCAGTAATGTTTACCACAAAGTAACATCTAGCAGGTGTTTCCAGAAAAAGAATAGAAAGAAAACAGTTAAATAAAGACATTTCAAATGCTTTATAGTTTATATGGCTGACAAATAACTTCTAATAAAACTATAATATTCTGTTTTTATATGAGAGAGTTTAATATTCTTGGAAATAAGCTGTGAAAATTTAAATTTTTATATATTTTTTAATCAGTTGCATTTGTTTTAGGCGTCCAAAGTAAACATAAATTTTAAATAAAAATGGATTTAATAGTCTTTATAAAATAATTACGACATAAATATAAATACTATTCTGCAATCAGATTTCCTAAATACGATTTTTTCATTTTTTACACTCTATTGAAAAGAGCAATATATTTAACAGAGGTGATATCTTATTAAGCACTGATCAGTTTTGGAATAAATTGCTATAGGAATGACATATACTTTATGACATATTTTTAATTCGTTTTTGTTCGAAAACGCATGAAATTGGCTTTTGTTTTTATTCAGAAACTGTGTAATTGAAAGACGTTTTCCATTTTTTAGTAAAATCAGAAGATCTTTCAGAAAAGAATGTCAAAGTCAGCGTTTTGAACCAAATACCCGACGTAACAGGGAAAGAAAAGAGAAAAACCAGTCGTCACGTGACACGAATTGCTTATAACTCGATAAGTAATTTATTTATCAAAAAATGGAAAACTCATTTCGATTCCAAATTGCTTCCATAGTCAGTCCTGCCCATTTTATGCCTTTGCGTTTAAAAATGAGTCAGAAATTATGTCAGAAAGCTTCGCGTTGTGGAGCAGGCCAGTTGAGAACCACCTTAAATATTCAGTACAAGAAAAATCTTGAACGCGTTCGACGGTCACCCCGATCACCCCCGATGTCGAACTCGCAAAAATGGTGTCCTCACTTTTTAAACAGAAAGGTGATGATTGGGTTGAGTGGCCCCTCAAAATAATAAGAGATTGGAGATTTTTTAAATATTTTTAGTATCACAAAATTAGCTAATGAGTTCTATGCGGTGGTAGGAAAAAAAATTAAATGTTTGTATTTAAAATGCTAACAAATCTCTAAATCGCTAACAGTTTTATTAGAATGGGAGATCTATTTCTGAATTACTTTCCGCCAAAACTTTCCTACTTTACTAAATTTCTATTTAAGGATTTTTACCTGTGTATTATATAGTATATTTTGTTAAATTTCATGAAAATGGCAATGAAAATTGTAAAAAAATATCTGCCTCATATATGTAGACAAATATTTATTATTTTATTTTGGAAATACAATATATTTAAATAATGTGTGACAAGGTTTTTATTACTGATTTAGGTACATGACATAATTCAATTCTATATTTTATGAGTTTTTTTCCAAATTCTCTTTCCGATCACACCGTGAAGTCACAGAGTGTTGGCATTTTGGTCATAGGTTTTACGTGACTTATGTGACTTGCAGTGACGTCATTGCAACGTCACAAAAAATTTTAAAGCTGTCAAAAAGTAATTTTGTTCATGCCATAAGATGTTCTAAAGTTTATTTTAAGTTTTCTTTAGATCTTCAAGACGTTCACATTTTGATCACAATGTGACGTTACAAAGTGGTGTCATTTTGGTCACAGATGTGACGTGACGTACGTGACTCACAGTGACGTCACAATGACGTCACTGTGACTGTGCATGCTATGCGGGTATTTTGAGGCAAAAACAATGGTGAAAGAAAGTTTCTATCAAAACTATAATTAATAGCTAAATACTTCAAATAAAACATCCAAAAAAAAGTGAACGATGCTGCACCTAACAATACAGGCCATAGATTTTGCTCCACCCACTTAAACACTAAAACGATGATCTGCTTCTAAATGTATTTTTTAAAAATGGTTCAAAAGAAGAAGCTCAGACGCGATTCGTTTTCGTTGCATGGTTAGAAGTACTAGAAACGTAAAGAAGAACGATAAAAGACTCCGTATCGCATAATTCTTTTACGGGTGGGCGGGACTAGCGAAAACATGTTATATAATATCTCATGGACGACTGGGCCTACGTATTGTCTTTCTTTTCACGACTAGCCTATTGGGATTATCCAAACGTCTTTCTTTGTAAACGAAAACTGTACAACTTACAATTTTTTCTCTGCGTATGTGGTTTTCGCCATAAATAATAATAGTTTCACGTAAGCTCCAATGCAATGCATGAGTCAGACAGGATTACCATTTTGATCTTTAATTCCGAGTTCATACTGGAAATCCCGAACGAATATTGTTTATTTTAAAAATGGGTGTTATTAACCCCTTAACAGTATTGCTCAAACTTCGCTCGGGTAAGAAGCGTTTGTTTTCTTTCATTAATAAAAGCTTTCACAAACCATAAATTTTTTATTATAATTTTTGCTGTATTTGGCGGACATATCTCGATTATACAAGGCAGATATTTTAATACAAAAAAAGCGGTTTATAGTCCTGATTTTTAATTTATTGTGTCCAATAATAGTAATATTAAACAAAACTGTTAAGGAGTTAAATATTAGAAAATTTGATTTTCAAAATTTCTAATTTCTGAATTCAGCATTTCTGTATCAAGAAAAGAGCCAATCTGAGAACCTTAGATCCATGTTGGAAACTACTGGTTCGGACTCTTATCCAACAGACCTTTCTATGCTCCATAGGCATAAAGAAAACATTAGTTTGTAAACCATAGAGTACAGTGGGGTTAAGGGGCTCCGCCTTAGAAATTTTCCCCCAAAAGGGCTTCGTAAGCCTAAAAGTTTGGGAACCACTGATTTAGATGATCATTTACTGTAGCAGGATTTGGCCCTTAACTAAGAATTATAGTCTGTAACAGCCCAAATTTATATATTTATTCTTGTTACGGTGTAATATATACCCCTGATCTATTGATAGCCTGGATCAGGGTTTATATATTATACAATTCAAGAAAGATAACAAAGATTTTATGTACGTAGGTATGACACTGAGGAAATTTTGGGACAGAATAAAAGAACATGAAGCAGATCTGAGATTAAATAGACCCCACACTGCGTTAGCGAGATTAGCACAAACTGAAACTATAAAAGCAGATTTCAATGGATCCAAAATTATATTCCGCACAAGTAATCACCAGGAAGCTATCATAAGAGAGTCTCTGGAAATAATATCTAAAAAAGAAATAGTCTGTAACGATGTATTATCATATGATATCCACGCAGTCAGGAATGAATTAATACGTGATTGATAAACCTGTACTTTTTTTGAAATGTTGAATGACCTTTCCCATCCCACCTTATATTCCACACCCTTGAAGTAAAATGTTTTGTTCCGGACAAGCTAGAAGACGCGAAGAGACAACAACTCAACTTAACTATTTGTTTTTCACTGATGATGACCGAGTAAGTTCGGTTGAAAACGTTTGATTTTAAAAGGACTTTAATGTGCTTTTAAATGTTTTTAAGTATGTTGTTACGCACCTTTAAACAATATATTTACATTTTTTTGTATCTGTATGAATTTTAATTATTAAACAAGGGGAATTTGCACTGAAATTTAAATTTTTATTGTATAGAAACTAAATAAACAGACAGACAGAGATCTTTCTTTTAATAATATAGATCTGAAAATTAATCGAAAACACACAATACCGGCTTATTAAAATTTTTACTTTAAACATTTTGAAAACTAAATTTATAAACTAAAAAGCATTTTTTTTCTACAACATAAGTCGGAAGAAGAATCGTTGCGAACATTTGTTCAAAATGGTTACCATTTTAATTATTAATTAATGTCTAAGATTATGTGATTCGCCTGACGTATAGCTCTAGAGATCAGAAGAATCAAACATCACTTCACTATTTATCCCTACGTAAATGAATGAACATTTGCTTTAAAGTTTTATTCTGGATTCTGAAACACTTCGGTTGATTTTGGATAAATTTAATTAAAGTTTTAATTAAAATGACTGAATACTTAATTAGTAAGTTAATCTTCTCATGCATGAATTATTTTTAAATGGATGAAAAAATACTTTGCACTTACAATAGTTTTAAAAAAGGTTCTTAAGAACGAATAATGTTGAATTTTCAAAAAGCTTAACATTTATTAGAAAATTACAAAACGAATCTCATATGAGGTTTACAAGCACCAAACAAAAATTAATTTTATTAAATAGTTTTTTTGTTTAAACAGTGGAACACAAGGTAGAGGGATAAAACAAAAAAAAAATTCTGGTGTTTTCGTTTATATTTAAAATCACAAATTATATATAAAATCTTATCTTGTACAAAACAGAAAAATAAATTGTCACAAGCAAATTTCCAACGCAATATTCAAAATTAAAATTACTTTTCGACGTATTGTTGCATAAGTTTATGCACAAGTTTAGCATAAGCATTACTAAACTTTATATGAGGCTTATAAGTATTAAAGAAGTAATAATAAAATGGATCTTCCACTTATTGCAGTTTTTCATAAGCATTATTAAACTTTGTATTATGTTTATAGGTATTGGATGAGTAAAAATAAAATTGCTCTCCCGCCTATTGCTGTATTCTATAACCATTATGAAACTTTATGTGAGGTTTATAAATATTAAAGGTGAAAAAAATAAAATGGATCTTCCACCTATTTCTGTATTACATAAGCATTATTAAACTTTATTTTGAGATTTATAAGCATAATATATATGTATAAGTAATTCTTATTTATGATCCTACAGTTCCCTGTATTTACTTGACTTATAGTACAGTTCTTCAATCTAAGTTTAAACAGTCTATATTACTTACTCAACTAAATAAATACAACGATGAGATTCTTCATTACTATAATGTATTTGTGCACCTAAACTTCAATTCACCTAGAATTACATTATAAATTCTTTATTTTACATACATCGGATTATCCATCTTCATACTTGGATACCAATCTATGGAAAAACAACCTATTTCTCGCTCTCATTTTATCTATCACGAGTCTTGTAATAATCTTGCGATATCACGTATCTATTAATTAAATCATTGAGTTTGTGTTATTGCGACTATTGATACATACATGTATATTATTTAATTTTTTATATGCTATACTAGGGGGCCTACCCCCTGAGAGCTACGCTCGCCAACCCCCGCTCAGACTTCGAGGCCTCTAAAAACATGACAGCGTGCTTTATTTTAAAAATATTGGTAAATCTGTAATTGGGTTGCCATGCTTTTAACGTTTTAATTGGGCATTTTTTGATTATCATGGTCTCATACACAGCTGTTGCGACAACTGGCGACTGTTTTCGGGATTGATAAGTAAAATCAATTACAACTTGAAAACCAGCTTGTATAAAATGGTTAGGTTTAAATTGTGGCTACCTCTCGGACTTTTATAACAACGATCTGTATTCTATTCTTCCTTTGCGTTTAAGGATGAGAAAAAATCCATCTGCTTGAGAATAACATTAAGAACCACGGTATTGAAAAGTACTATGTTATAGACATTTTCAGTAACAGGTTTTAATTTTCTCTCTATTTTAGTGCACCCTCATGCATATTTTCATGTTATTTTAAATATGTAAATTATTTATTTTAATTAATATGTATATACGAATTTTCTAATAATTATTTATCATACAAAATTAATTAAATATTTTGTGCATGCATGCCTGCATTTATTCGGCATCAATTGCTGAGATATTTAAACAAATTTGCAATCCGCGATAATTTTACATCATGTTATGTCACTTGAATATTGCCCATAAGAAAATCGGGTACTTTTCCAGTATAGGATTCTTTGCTTTTAGGTTTGGCGTAATTCGAGCTTCAAAAAGGGATAGATTCGTTAATATACGTACATTTGTTGCCAAAAGTTATGAAAACAAACCCAATGAACTTTTGCTGCTTTTCTATTATAGGTGTTTTGACGCTTTTTTAAAAAGCTTGGCGGAAAAAATGAAGCAGGATATTTTATTCTCCTTCCGTTCAGTTGGGCAATTAATATTTTATATATTCGTTCTAAATATCCGAATTAGTGATTTTATAAATTCGTTTAATCAAATTTTACAAAAAAATAACAAAATGATATCAATAAATAATAATTACTATTAATTCCTCCCCCCCCCCTTTCTTTTGCGTTTACATAAATGACGTCATTTGGACGAATTTATTCAAAATATTTTCAGTTTATAAATTAAATTAAATTCTGACAGACGATTGAATCCTGACGATAGAAATGTGATTTTTTTGTTTCAAATTTTCCCGTAAAACATAATTTAATTACAATCTTGTCTTCATTATCGATTGAAATAAAAGATAAATTCAATTTCAATTTGAAAATGACGAAAAAAAAGAAATCAATAATCCCTATCGGGATCCTTTTCAATTTTTTTCCCTTTTTTGTCACAAAAAAACTAATTAGTTGCCATCATTACAGAAATGTCATTAAAATTAGAAAAAAAATAATATCTCGAAAACTAATTCCATTTTCAAAATTCTATTACCAGTTTTGACATCCGCGGATTTTTATGAACAATTGGTATTAATTTCACCATCAAGCGTTTAATATTTTATTAAAAATAGCCCTAGAACATAATCAGTCGTTTAATCAGTCGTTTCATAAAATCGTTTCATAAATTCGTTTCATAAAATCGTTTCACAAATTCGTTTCATTAGGATTTTATATATATAGGGTAGATATATATATATATATATACTTATAAAAGAGTTGCTTGATTTTCTCATAATCAACGCCCAGTTCCAACCGTTTGTCCTAGAACAATAAAATTTAGAAGACATGTTCTTTACACAATGTAGGCACCCACTAAGAAAGGATTTTTGAAAATTCACACCCTAAGGAAGTTAAATGGGGGGGTCGAAAGTTTTAGATAGTTTCGTCTTTTCGGCATATCTCTGCAGGAGTTTTAACTAGGAGCGTGAAATTCGGGATAACACTTCTACTGAAGAAAAGTTAAACATGTATTTCCGGCAGTTTTAGAAATTCAACCACTAAGTGGGTTAAATGGGGGGGTCGAAAATTTTCGGTGATTTCACATTTTCACCATATCTCATCAGCAGTTTTAGGTAAGAGCGTGAAATTCAAGATAACAAATCTACTAAAAAAATAATTAAATACGTATTTCAGCTATTTTAGAAATTCAACCACTAAGGGGTTAAATGCGGGGTCTAAAATTTTAGGTCATTTTGCCTTTTCGCCATATTTCAATAACAGTTTTAGTTAAAAGCGCGAAATTCAGGATAACAAATGTACTAAAAGTTAGTTAAACACTTACTTCAACAATTTTAAAAATTTAACCACTAAGGGGGTTAAATAGGGGGTCGAAAATGTTTAGTCATTTTGCGTTTTCGCCATATCTCAGCAGCAGTTTTAGGTAGGAATGTGAAATTCTGGATAACAAATCTACTAAAAAAATAATTAAACATATATTTCGGCGATTTTAGAAATTCATCCATTAAGGGGTTAAATGGGAGGGAGGTCGAAAGTTTTAGGTCATTTTGCCTGTTCGCCATATCTCATCAGCATTTTTAGTTAGGAGCTTGGAATTCGGGATAACAAATCTACAAAAAATATAGACAAACATGTATTTCAGCAATTTTAGAAATTCAGCAATTAAGGTGGGTTAAATAGGAGGCCAAATATTTTAGGTCATTTTGTCATATCTCAGTAGAAATTATAGGTAGAATCACGAAACTCAGGATAACAAATCTACTAAAAAAATAGTTAAACACGTATTTCCGCGATTTTAGAAATTCAGACACTAAGGGGGGAGGGGGGTAAATGTTTTACGCCGTTTTGCCACATCTCAGTAGAAGTTATAGTTAGGAGCGTAAAATTCGGGATAACAAATCTACTAAAGAATAGTTAAAAATGCATTTCAGGCGATTTTAGAAATTCAACAACAAAGGGGGTTAAATGAAGGGTCGAAAATTTTCGGTGATTTCACCTTTTCACCATATCTCATCAGTATTTTTAGTTAAAAGCGTGAAATTCAGGATAACAAATCTACTAGAAGATAGTTAAACACCAGCCGATCTTCGCCCTTCTTGTCGGTCACTTCCGAGTGGGGCTCCAGATGCATAGTGCAGTGTATCGCCCTGACTTCGCTTGGGGCTCAGAAAGTGCATTTTACATGCAACCAGTAAAATATAAATAAATTAATTGAATTATTAATTAATTAGTAATTAAACTTAAAAAATAAAAAATAATTAAATAATAATGAAGGGTCGAAACTTTTCGGTGATTTCACTTTATCACCATATTTTATCAGCAGTTTTAGAAAAAAGAATGAAATTCAGGATAACAAATCTCTTTAAAAAATAGTTGAACAAGTATTTCAGTGATTTTAGAAATTCGGCCACTAAAAGGGTTAAATAGTGGGTCGAATGTTTTAGATAATTTCGACATATCTCCGTAGCACTTTTAGGAAGGAGAATGAAACTCAGGATAGCAAGCATAATAAAAAAATAGTAAAACCCGTATTTTGCCATTTCTCAATAGAAGTTATAGGTAGGAGCGTGAATTTCGGGATAAAAAATCTACTAAAGAATAGTTAAACATGTATTTTATGCGATTTTAGAAATTCAATTACTAAGGGGGTTAAATGGGGGTGTCGATAATTTTTGATGATTTCACCTTTTCACCATATCTCATTAGTAGTTTTGGATAAGAGCGTGAAATTCAGGATAACAAATCTGCTATAAAAATAATTAAACACATATTTCATCGATTTTAGAAATTCACCCATTGGAATTCCCACCCAGAAATTCACCAAGGGAGCTAAATGAGGGTCGAAAATTTTAGGCCATTTCGAATGTTCACCATATCTTAGCAGCATTTTTAGTTAGGAGCTTGAATTCACAGATTCAGGATAAAAAGTTTACTAAAAAATAGTTAAACATGTATTTCCGCGATTTTAGAAATTCAGCTACTAAGGGGGATTAAATGGGGGTCGAATATTTTATGCCATTTCCATATCTCAGTAATAGGTAGGAGCGTGAAATTTAGGATAACAAATGTACTAAAAATATTTTAATATGTATTTCAGCAATTTTAGATAATAATCAATGAAGGGGGTCACACTGTGTGTCGAATATTTTAGGTAATTGTCCCATATCTCAGCAGCAGTTTTAAGTAAGAATGTGAAACTCCACTTTACAAATCTACAAAAAAAGTAGTTAATCATGTACTTTTAGTGATTTTAGAGCTAGCGAGTTTGTAGGCAACATTGGCTGTGTACCCGATTGCGGAAGATTAGACAAAAAAGAGAACGATTGCTGATTTTTTATTTTATATTTTGTGTGACTTTTTTTCCAAGGAATATATTTTTTAATTTCTCATTTTATGTATATTTTTTCTATTTTCGTCTTTTAGCGATTGGATTTAAAATTTTAAACAAAATATTACACTTCCACCTTTTTTCAAAATACATTTTTTGAAGGTAAAAAATTTCGATTTAAATACTGAGTGCCATATTTATGGTTCTAGGGTATGCAGAAGAATGCCTTATGGGGATTACCGTATAGTCAGATTACAAGCGTGCAACCGAATGCGTCCTGTTAAAATTATTTCATTTTAATGGTTTATGCACGCAAAATAACTTTACCACGTTATAGTGATCGCTGCATTAACAATGTATGACTGAGAAATACACAGGACCCCGTTATTTTGATCACCTCATTAATAATTTATGGGCGTGACAGTACCCATTTACAATGATCGCCATTTATCTTAAGCAATCCCATTTTTATTTATTTCATCTGAAAGCTCTCCGCTCATCGTAAATAAATACGCACAGGATCAGTAATATTTTGTCAGAGAGATTATAGAAAAATATTATTAATGTCAAGAAATATTTATTTACGTGCTTTTATATGTATATATTATTTAGTTATTTTCGTATAGTTTAAAATAAAGTATTTTATTTAAATTTGTCTGTTTGCATGTAAAATGCAATTTCTGGGCCCTAAAGGAAGTCAAGACTGTGCGCTGCAGAATGTATTTGGGCAACACTAAGAAGCGACCGGCTAGTATATATATATATATATATATATATATATATATATATATATATATATATATATATATATATATATATATATATATATATATATATATATATACACGATTATCCGAGGGTTCTTTTACAGTACAACCTCATACGAGGTTAGCATTCATGAGAGGGTTAAACACAAATAAAAGTATTTAGATAGTAAGCAAATATAAAGGAAGTGATTACAAAACAAATATTTAATTAGGATAAATCAAAGAATTAATTAAAATTATTTATTTTTCAAACGTATGTTTGCTATTGCAAGTTCTCCGTGGCCGAGTGGTTAAGACACCACTCCACTAATCGTTTGAGAGCGTAGGAGTCAGGTCGGCGGGTTCGACTCCCGCCAGCTCCATTGCGCACACTTTGTGGAGCTTCCGGATGTAACTCTCTGGTGTTGTAAATTTCCTTGTGACTATCTCGTCCCTGTATATTGACGATGATTTATAAGCGGGCACTTGATGTCAAGCAGACAAGTCAGATGTAGGTTCTCAATAAACAAAAAACAAATTATTGCAAGTGCAGTCTGTAAATAAAAATAAGACACGCACCCGCCATTATTCACAGATCGTCTAAAATAAAACCAAAACCAAATGTCACTAGATGCCGAATAAAATCTTCTTTCATAATAGAAATGCAACTTTTTAAAATAGAAATCATATATATATATATATATATATATTAAAATTTTTGCCAATATTCATTTTTTAAAATATATATATATGTGTGTGTGTGTGTGTGTGTGTGTGTGACAGTTTATTTGAGTTTCTTGGAGCCTTGTGCGGTCGGCAAAGAAAAAGGGGAAAAAACACGCTTACATTTCAGTCTCGAAATTGACACAGAAAGAAATGGTAACGGACGTTCGACTGGAAATTGTCTTTTTTTAAATTTATGTTTTTAAAAATAATAAACTTAGGTGATAGTGTTCTTACTGAATTTGTAGCAAACTCTAATTTTCGATACAAGCACCAAATTTTGATATCAATTTTAGCGTTTTCGATAAATTTTACATAAGGATACCAAACAGGAAGCCATTCAGTCAAGTAGTTTAGGAATTAAAAAGGTTTACATGTTTTAATTCCTAATGTTAAATATACTTGAAAAAAATTGCAAAGCGGATTGCAATGCGGATAAATACCTAAAAAAATACTTGGCGGAATGAGCTTTAATTTTGAATTCATATATTTGAAGCTCATAAAAATCGATTTCTGTTAAAACGTTTATAGTTTACAATTTTTTTTTCGAAAATTAATTATATATATATATATATATATATATATATATATATATATATTTGAAATGAATTTTCGAAAAAAGTATGATTAGTAAACTATGAATGAATTTTTTAAGAGAAATCAATTATTAGAAGCTTCAAATATGCGAATCAAAAATTGCAGCTCAATCC
Organism: Maratus michaelseni; assembly: GCA_963931845.1. NCBI lineage: Eukaryota > Metazoa > Arthropoda > Arachnida > Araneae > Salticidae > Maratus > Maratus michaelseni. The sequence continues at coordinate 30,924,402 of OZ007587.1, forward strand.
GCCAAGTTAAATTTTTGCAGATTTTAAGTCTTGAATTCCGCTTTAAAAACTACTCGCATTGCAATCTGTTTTGCAACGATTGCAAATGAGTTTAACATTAGCAGTTCCAAATTGTACACCTTCATACTGCCTAAACTACTTGACCGAATGACTTCAAGTTTGGTATCTTAAGGTAAAATTTATCGAAAAAAGCCGGATATGATGTCAAAATGTATTGTTCATATTGAAAATTTCAGAGTTTGATACACTTTCCGCATAAAAACAACACCCTAAGCTTATGTTATTAACATAAATGGAAAGAAGACATAATTTCCATAATTTTTAATGGATATTTGCGTTTTTTCTGGGGCAATTTTATGACAAAAATTGGGGTATTTTTTTTATCCCTTGATGATTTTCTTAAAGATTGTTTTAAGACCTCACCGTCTCTCTCTCGCTTTCTCTGAAACGTATTAAATATAAAATTTTCAACTATTTAAAGCAATGAAGAAATTAAAAATATTAATTTTTTTAATTACATGATTATATTTAACTTTGTTTAGTGATTTTTAATTGCCACTTACTTTCAATCATTGCGATTGAAAACTAAATGTACCATTTTCCTTTACAAACTATGATATTATATTCCTAAGCAGTTCCAATTGTTCAGGGAGGGCAAAGTTTGTTCTACAGATCAGAGTCCTATGTTAATTGCAAAATTATATTTTTTCATCAATTAGTATATTTGTTTCTATTTAAAAAGTTGAAAAAAAAATGGAAAGGGGGGAGGGTAGAATGTATTTAAAACCTTTATTCAATTTAACAATTTTCCGACTCGCAATTGAAATCGGCTGTTGTTGAATTATTTTTATAATACTGATTCCGAATGTATATACATTTGTATATATATAACAGATATTGGGTTGAATATGATTTCAAGATTATGATAATATTATTTTTTATAGTGTATTTCGATACAAATTGTTTTAAAAATCGAATACTGATCATGAATTTTGTATCTAAGAAGGATTTAGTCTAAGTAAAAAAGAAATTCATTGTATCGTTTCATCTTTTACAGGAAAATTTCCTACTTTACTCAATCAAGATTACTAGTAATCAGTTTTTGTTGCTCAAGACAAGTTCAATGATCTCGATCATATGAAAATCTTTCTGAAAATGGACTTTTTCTGAGAGCTTTCCATTTCTTTCTTATTGGTTATTTCCTGAATTTTACAGTTAATCCTCAGTGGATAGCAATGAATCATTCACGATTCATGTAATTTATTTAATTATATCCCGAGTTTCTCGACCACTTTCCACTTCACCTACTACCGGCTTGGATTAACCACAGATTAACTGCTGAGCTCCGCTTATTAGGATTAACAACTTCTATAGTGCTGCCATCTGTTGTGTTATATGTATTCTACAAACAAACTTTTTTCATGCAAACTGGATTATTAATTGAATGAAAAAAAAAATTCGTTTTATAAACTGCCGTTATAATACATGACGTCGTTAATTATGGTCTAATCATTTTAATATTAGTCTTAATTTAGTTAGTAATAATCTTAATTTAGTTAATACCCTTAATCTTACAGTTCAAGGCCTTATTATAATTTGAGTATATTTTTATTTATGTTTTAGCATATTTTAATTAAAAATTACCAATCCGAAAATGGAAGAAGGAGTTTTTATGTATGATTTTTATTGGCACTCCAATTGGGGATGTTGGCCAATTCTAAATAGTTCTCTTTACACTGGATTGAAAATTGGAACATAATGCTGAATAGATAAAATAAAGCAAAGTAGTAAAATATTTTCAGATTTATTTTTTAAATTTAAGCACATATTTTATTGAAATATTATATTTAATTTTCTATATATTTAGCTATTATATTTGAGCTTACATTTAAATATTATATTTAAGCATAATTAAGCTTTATTATTATATTTAAGCTTAAAATTTGTAAATTTAAATGAAAAGGATTTATTGAACAAAATATCATGAAATGTATGTTTATACTCATATTCTTGGGCAACAAAAATCTAATCTTTACTGTGCACTCATTGTAAGATAATCTCAAATTTACAGTTTAATTTTCCCAATTAGGAACTAGAGAGTTAATGAATTATAGCAAGTGCATCTCTTATTACTTTCTTCTGTCTATACAAGAAAAAAGTACTGAATTCATGAAAATTTTCGATTTCCGGTTTTAGAAGTTTTTCCGGTTATACATTTTAGAAGGTCCTGAACACGAATTGAATCTGTTTTGGAAAATGTCTGTGTGTATGTCTGTTTGTGAACCAAAATTTGTGTACGCGTTAACTCACGAACTACTGCGTAGAATAAAATGAAATTTCATATGAAATTCTATCCGTATTTGCACTGGCGCTGATTAGTTTTTGAGGGAAATCTCCTAAGAGGGGGTGCCGGAAATCGATGATTTGTTCGATTTATGTGATGATTATATATCCAGTTTATGTGCGCAGAATTCAACTGAACATCAAATTCAGAATCCTCATGATAAGAATATAATATCAATAATTCAATTTCAGTTGCAGTCATCTAAGTGAGGATGCCGAAATTTGAGGATTTGTTAGAAATATACGATGCTTATATCACCAGTGTAAGTGCATAGAATTCAACGTGCAAGTTTCACATACACCAAAAAAGAATCAGCACAAATTTATATCAAAGTCTAACTGAATCTAAAGTTTAATTAACTTCCGTGCATTAGTTCTTGAGATATGACTATCGCTAAAACCGTGTAACCCTGAAAAATGCAGCATAACAGCGCCATCTTTTGGGAGATTTACACGAAAACCTAATCAACAACAACTTATGTCAATGTCTAACTGAATCTCAAGTTTGGTGAAATTCTGTGCATTAGTTCTTGAGTTCTATCGTGAAAATCATGAAAAAAATAACATAGCAGCGCCCCCTTTTAGGCTGTTTACACCAAAACGTAACCAGCATTTATTTATGTTAAGATTTAACAGAATATGAAGTTTGATGAAATTCTGTACATTAGTTCTAGATATATAGCTATCGTAAAAATCATGAAAAAAGTAGTATAGCAGCGCCACCTGCTGGTCTATTTACACCAAAACGTAATCACAGTCTATGTATGTCAACGTCTAATAGAATCTGAAGTTTGAGGAAATTCTGTGTATTAGTTCTTGAGATATAGCTACCATGAAAATCGTGAAAAATGTAGCATAGCAGCGCCACCTGTTGGGTGATTTACACCAAAAACTAATCAAAACAAATTTATATCAAGGACTAACTGAATCTAAAGTTTTATTAAATTTCGTGCATCATTTCTTGAAATAGATTGCCCACAAAAGTTTTGTCACATACATACAGACGGACAGACTCACAGATTCAGATATACTCACAGACAGACATTTTCTAAAAACAGTCAAATCGTGTTCAGGACCCTCTAAAATGTATAAATCCACCGAAAACCGAAAGTCAATTATTTTCACGAATCCAATACTTTCTTCTTGCAAAGATAGAATAAAGTAAAAAATTATTTTCTAATGTAATTTCTGTTACAATTTAAATCATTTAATTGATTTGATTTCTATTGAAGAAAGTTTTCTGATGACTACAACATACTAGTTTCTTCTCTTCTTTAATGTTAATTAGTTTAAGTACCATTACTTGGGATTTCCCGGACCCAAAACATAAAAGACGTCTTTAATTCGTCAGGGATCTACTACGTTTTGATTATTGATACAATTCACCCAGTAGTCTAACAGGAAACAGTGTTCACACAGGACTGATTTAAAATAATTTATGTTTGGGTCCAACATATCCTGCAACTACGTCCAAGTAACCCTAAGTAACGCGCATTAAATTGTAAAAGTATTAAATCATTTTTGAACTGTACTTATTTTTCACATTTTTTTGTACAATATGTAGTACTATGAAAAATAGCGAAAGGTCATGTTTATGATTTCCTCTTTTATATTTGAAAAGTAATTTCTACCTCGAAAAATCAGACCCTTAAAAATTGTCAATTACAAAAGTTTAGAGCATCCTCGATTTAGTAAATGACACTTTAGCTGTAAAAAAAACTTCATTGGAAGCTCTGAAATGTTAATTTTTCGATAGCGTGTTACCTGCTGAAATACGTCACTTCTCCTTTACCCGAGGCTAACGAAAAAGACAGGCTACCGCGGTGCATTCCACTTATCTTTTTTTACAGACCGCTAGAATGACGTGTTGCTCTTTTCGTACACCTGCATTGGTGCATTCGAGCATCACGTGACTCCGGCGGTCTGTAAAAAAAGGTACGCGTAAAGCCCCGTGGTAGCCTTTCTTTTTCGTTAGCCTCGTCGTTTACCAGGGCTAACGAAAAAGATAGGCTACCGCGGTGCATTCCACTTGTGGCAACTCCAACTGCCTATATTACTAATTAAATTGAGAGTTGCAACATGTAAATAATCAATTTCAAATGTAATTGATTTCTAATAAATTTAGTAAGAAACAACTTTTCTTACCTCTAAGTTCCAAAAGGGACATCGGTGCTCCGCGATCATCATAATTCCTTATATTTCAAAAAACTAAATCCTTTTTCAGCATGAATACACTATTGACTCAAATAAATTCAAGGTATTAGAAGACACATCACTATTTAATGACAAATAAGACGACGAACAAATTATTATATACATTTCTGTTACTGAGCGACACGCTCTCTGACAATCATAATCACAAACAATACTAAACTAAAACGTTAGAGTTCAAAAACTAAAGTTCTAATAAAAATGTTCTGAAAAAGTTACGTAATAAACAATGTTGCGCGCATGCGTCAAAGTCTCACTGTCTCTTTTCTGCAAATCGAAGTACATCCCTACCTCTACACTGCGTAGGTGCTTTTTATGTTTCAAAACTTTGAGAAGAAAAAGGGATTTTTGGATGATGCAACAGGAAATGAATTCACAATTACAACATCCTCCCACCTTTGAGTTTCGGGATCTGAAACTCAAACCCAATTCGTTCGATGTTTTATGATACGCCCGTATCTGGAGCGACGAACCGAAACGTCCGTTGTACTGTCGCTGACCGAACCACTAGGAGGATTACTAGCACCTTTATGTTCATTAAAATCTTGTTTCTTTTTAATATCCTTGAAATGGTTTCTCATACTGTCGTTATCTTGTGATACTTCTAAGGGTATTAACCTGCTTGTAGGTCTTAAATATTCCCCAGTTTTCATTCTTATTTTCACTAAGCGGATGTGTCCATCCTTAGATGGAAAAATTTCAATCACTTTGGCCAGAGGCCAATCAATTCTTTTATTATTGTCACTGGAAACAATCACAACATCACCTATTGCTAAATGTTTCTGTATTTTCTTCCATCTACTAGGTTGTCGCAATTGGCCTAAATATTCAGATCTAAATCGTTTACGAAGGTCTTGTCTTATTTTCTGTTGATAAACAAGCCTTTTGTTCAATGATTTGGCATCTAGAATATCAATATCGGGTGTACCACTACCTTTCACTTCTAGCAAGAATATGGACGGAGTGAGAGGTACGAGATCATTTAAATCTTCTGACACATAAGTAAGCGGGCGACTGTTGATAACACTTTCTAGGTCACATATAATGGTTTGTATTTCTTCGTAATTCAGAGAATTTTTTCCTAAAACCTTTCTGAGTATTCTCTTGGTTAGGCCAATCAATCGCTCCCACCACCCTCCCTACCACGGAGCTGAAGGAGGTATAAATTTCCAAATAATTTTCCTTGATATACTATCATTTTGTACTGAATTCCAGTTTATTTCTTTCAACAAATTTTCCGCTCCTACAAAATTTTTACCGTTATCTGTATAGATAATAGAAGGTCTGCCTCTACGGGCTATGAATCTTCTCAACGTCAATAAAAACACGTCAGCTGATAATGAGGTAGCTAGTTCAAAATGAACTGCTCGAAAAACAGCACAAGTGTATATTACTATCCAGATTTTCCTATTTTCTTTAAGAATAAGCGGACCGACATAATCCAGACCAACAATTTGGGAAATGGCAGCTTCTCTTACTCTATCTTCAGGTAAGGTAGGAGTGGAAATTTCTACTGGTTTAAAATCGTGTCGTCTACATCTTACACAGGTTCTAATAATTTTCCTGACAGTTTTTCGGAATTTTAAGATCTAAAAATCTTCCCTTAAATTAGACATCATAATTTGTACACCAGCATGACCTAGTTTCAAATGTCTAGATCTAATTAATTTTTCAACTACAGGATGGTCATGTGGAAGAATAATAGGAAATCTGAAATTCAGAATATCATCTCTCAAATGTATGCGTGATTTCAGCCGCAGAACTCCAGCCGAATCTGTTGTGGTCTGAAATGCTTTTAGACGTTTATCTTCAGGACCAGTAAACGATTTTTGAACTAATTTCAACAATACATTTTCAGCTTTATTCTGCTCTTCTACAGTTAAAATTTTAAATTCTCTCTCTTCTTTAGCTTTCTTACAATTTTTGTAAAATCTGTATATCCACGCGATTACTTTTACTAATTTATCGTAGGATGAAATTCTAGTGTAAAATTGTTCACTGTGAACATTTACATTTGTAGCACTAATAATTGTTTTTCTTCTTTCTGCATCTATAGTTTCGAAGTCAGGAAACATTTCTGAATTTGGCCACTCGTCCATTGGTTTTCTTAACCACTGTGGTCCCTCCCACCATTTATCTCGGGCTAAAACCTCAGCGGTACAACCCCTTGAAGGCAGGTCAGCAGGATTCAATTGGCCAGGAATAAAGTGCCATTTTGAAGGATCACTTAATGAGCGAATTTCGGACACTCGGTTGTAAACAAAAGGTGCCCAGTTTTCATTTCTTTTCATCCAGTAAAGCGCATTGGCCGAATCAGTCCAATAAAAAATGGCAATGTTATCTAATTTCAAATCAGTTTTAACACTACTTGCTAATCTAGCTCCAATATTACAAGCCAATAATTCTAACCGCGGAATGGAAATTGTTTTCATAGGAGCAACTCGGCTTCTTGCTTGAACCAACTGACAGAAACCACCGTTCTCATTTTCGGTCCGTATAAATATACACGTAGCATACGCTACTTTACTAGCGTCGCAAAAAACGTGTAATGAATGCAACTTATCTGCATCTCGAGAAAAACACCTAGGTATTTCAATAGTCCCTAATTTTCATAATTGTTTTTTCCATTTTTCAAATTTTTTCTTTATAGAAACAGGTAATTCCGTGTCCCATGTCACTTTAGCTTTCCAACACTCCTGTAATAATATTTTAGGTTCTAATGTTACAGGACATGTGTATCCGATAGGATCAGAAATTCTGTGTACAGACGATAAAATGTTTCTTTTAGTTACAAGGCGATCATCCTCTGAAATTTCTTTTAAATCAACTGCTAGTGTATCCCTTCTAAAATCCCACATTAGCCCTAAAACAGGGACATTTTCCCCTGTAAAAACTTCTCGAAAACTATGCTCCCATCCGCGAAGCTCGAATTTAGCATTGTTAAGAAGAGAGTTTTTGACTCTTCGCTAAATCTGTTTAGCTGTTCCTTATTATCAACACTCGTAACACAGTTGTCTACATAAAATGACTCTAACAATTTTAACGCAGTGTTTTTAAATTGTTCAGGTGCATTTTTCAAATGATATTCTAATGTGGCACCTAGAAGGTAGGGGCTACATGAAATGCCAAATACTACTCTTCTATGTTGAAGCGTTATCAACTTTTGAGGGTCCCCTTCTTCATACCATAGAAATTTCAAGAATGATCGATCTTTTTCTTTAATACCAATCTGTAAAAAAGCCTTTTTTATGTCAGCAATTACCCCTATTTTCCCCAATCTAAATCTGTTTAAAACAGAAGGAATCAGTTCTACGAGGTTAGGCCCCTTTTCAATACAATCATTTATCGATGGTGAGTCCTTTTCCCGAGCTGAACCATCAAAAACTGGCCGCACTTTTGTAGTGGAGTTTTCTTTAAACACTGCTCTATGAGGAAGGAAATGCTCACTACCTAACGTTTTCCTCTGATCAACCTTTTCAATTATTTTCTCGTCTAACCATTCATTAAATATTTGATTATAATCACCTAATTTTCCTATCTTTTTTAATGAATCGACACATGTTTTTAATCTACGTCGAGCGATATTTTCGTAACTGGGTAATCTAGGGTGGCCCTGTATCCATGGAAGACTAACTTCATATCTACCCTCGTCATCTACTCTTATATTACTAAGAAAATGCTCTTTAGTGGCTAACTCTATCTCTTCTCTACCCTTTTTCTCCCCAGGATCTCGAATTCCTAAAGTGTCAAGGTGCCATAACTCGGAAATTTTTGCCTCTTTGACATGCAGCGAGAAAACTAAATTGTTCATATTTTTATTTTCATAACCTTCAGTTTTCCCGAGAATTGTCCAACCTAAACGAGTTCCCATGCAAACTAATCCGCCCTGTAATTGTTTTAAATTTCCGGTAAATAATTTTCCGGCGACATCTGCACCAATTAACACATGAATTTCATCAGGAGAAAATTCGTATAGTAAATCATTAGTTTTAGTGACTCTATCAGTCAATAAAACTCCGTACCGTTTTATTTCATTAATAAAGGATCCTTCCGGTATAGGTGAAATTTCAGAGCAAATCTTTTGTTGGTCTAATACCTCAAGTTTACATCGATAACTATTATCCATATTTCCCAAATTAATTAAATATCTATCGTGTAGTTCTTCACATTGTCGACCCCCAAATAAACTATGCACTATTCTTTCTTTACTTATACTATTATATCCTAAGATGTTAGCAGCAAATTTTGATATATACGACCGTTGCGATCCCGTGTCATATAAAATTCTAACATTTCGTACGATATCCCCATTGTATATGCGTACAACCAATGTTTGGAGCAAAACCCTTTTTCTAGAAGTTGTATTCGCAAGCATACAATCTTTATTAGGATTAGAATCCTCTTTAGAATTATCGCCTAAATTAATTTTATCCTTTTCTATGCACATGAACTGGTGGTGACTTTTCCCATAATGAGTACAATTAGTTTTAATTTTACAAGCTTTAGCCAAGTGGTTGGCATTGAAGCATCGAAAGCAAGCCCCTTTTTTTAATAAAGCATCTTTTCTCTTCGCGAGTGTCATTTTCCATACCGCTCTACAATTTTGACTACGGTGTTTATTTTCGCAAAAACACACTGTTCTTCCAATTTTTTATCATCTGCATTATACAGTTCGGCCGCCGTAGGAAGGGAAAAATTTTTATCCTTACGATCGAATCTAAGTTCTCTATTTACTGAGACATCTTTATCGAAATAAAACCCACTCTTAGCCAATTTGACCTTTTGCTCCATTTCAACTTCAATTTGTAAAAATTTCATTAAAGTATCTAATTTATTAATCCCTGATCTTTATCTTTATCATTAACAGATAAAGTGCCAAGATGTCTTTCCCATAATTTAAGAATATCTGAAGGCAATGCTGATTCGACCAATGGATATAAAATCGAAGAATAGCTTTCGCTCGATACTCCTAACATTTTTAATGACCGAAGGTATGTTTCTATTTTATCATACAACTTAACAAGGGACAGTCTCTGGCCTTGTCCTAAAGAATTATTAATAACTAATCCTAGTACATCGCGTATGTATACTTCGATTAAAATATCTGTTCTACCGAACCGTGCCTTCAACGATTGTATCGCCTCAGGATAGCTATCGGCTGTAGGGGGAAAAGAATCCACGATTTCCCTAGCTCTAGATCCCTTTTGGGTAGCCTGAATAAGATACTGTATTTTATCTTCATTTACTATTTCGGGATCTTCGTGGATTTTTTCAAATTGCCCCCAAAAAGATAGCCAATTTTTTATGTCGCCATTAAAGGGCTTAAGCTCTAATTTGAGTAATTTAAACTTTCTTCTTGTGGCCACACTGTCTAATGACAAAGAGGTATCCTGATTGCTCTCTTTTTCTAATTTTTTGATGTATCTAGATTGTTTATTTTTCACCTCCCAATAATTTATATTATACTTGTCTATTTGCTCATATTCCGAATCGAAGGCGTCTTGTTGACAATTTTTATCTTCAGATAAATTATCTAAAATTTGTTTATCTATTAATGAGAGCTCTTCATGTTTTGATTCTAACCTGTCTAAAAGAGATGACAGACTATCGATATCATCACATTTAGCCTGCAAAGTATCTTCTATTTCTTTTATCAACTTTGTGAAGTTGGAACGCACTGGCGTCCTTGATTTCTTTAATTTATCCATTCTTAATGTTCAATTCTAGTTAACTAACTTCTAATTAACTTTCTAATCTCTAATTCCAATCATCTACGGAGCCACCGAATCCCGGCAGGGATGCCAGTTATGTGGCAACTCCAACTGCCTATATTACTAATTCAATTGAGAGTTGAAACATGTAAATAATCAATTTCAAATGTAATTGATTTCTAATAAATTTAGTAAGAAACAACTTTTCTTACCTCTAAGTTCCAAAAGGGACATCGGTGCTCCGCGATCATCATAATTCCTTATATTTCAAAAAACTAAATCCTTTTTCAGCATGAATACACTATTGACTCAAATAAATTCAAGGTATTAGAAGACATATCACTATTTAATGACAAATAAGACGACGAACAAATTATTATATACATTTCTGTTACTGAGCGACACGCTCTCTGACAATCATAATCACAAACAATACTAAACTAAAACGTTAGAGTTCAAAAACTAAAGTTCTAATAAAAATGTTCTGAAAAAGTTACGTAATAAACAATGTTGCGCGCATGCGTCAAAGTCTCACAGTCTCTTTTCTGCAAATCGAAGTACATCCCTACCTCTACACTGCGTAGGTGCTTTTTATGTTTCAAAACTTTGAGAAGAAAAAGGGGTTTTTGGATGATGCAACAGGAAATGAATTCACAATTACAACACCACTTATCTTTTTTTAAAGACCGCTAGAATGACGTGTTGCTCTTTTCGTACACCTGCATTGGTGCATTCGAGCATCACGTGACTCCGGCGGTCTGTAAAAAAAGATACGCGTAAAGCACCGCGGTAGCCTTTCTTTTTCGTTAGCCTCGTCGTTTACACAAGTGTATCATTATTATGCAGACGTACATTCTCTAATAAATCTAACACATGTAAGCACGCAAGGTACAATTTATTTTAATAAGAAATTCGAGTTAAGTATGCTCGTCTGTAGGTATGTAAATGCACGTCACTTCATGCGTATTGCTGTCGATGGTGACTACATTGAGCGTACTTAATTTGAATTTCTTTGTAAAATGAACTGTACCTTGTTTACAGGTGTTAGCTTTACTAGAAAATATGCTTCTCCCTTATAGCGGCCACACTGTGAAGCGCTGAGTGAAGCATTTATGCCGGTGATTGGTTATCAACAAATTAATATTTAAGAGACTTCTAATAGTTATTTTTACATGCAAGATAATATTTCATACTAACTAGGGGATGCTTTACACTTTTTAAATTGAGAATTTTTCGCTATATTTGATATTTTATGAGATAGGGTCAACCTTTTCCAAATTTTGTTACTAGGGGGCGCTGCAACCACTCTCATATGATAGTGCATAGTCATTTTAATATATTTAGATATTTGTTCTACAATTCTATATTTATCTGTACTAGATATATTTGAATATGCTGGGACTTTACTTTGCACCCTTACCGTATTCTGGGATTCGCAACTATATATATTAGCGAATCTCACGCAAGGAAGGTGTTTTGAATCTTCCATTTTTTACCACATACAGTAAAAGTCCAAAATGAAACAAAAAATTTCTTGTAAATTGTGATATTATCTTTGCAGTTGTGATCAAATGAGAAATGCCCTTTTTTAGATATAAATTTCTGAATATGGGGATTCAATTTATGAATTTAATTTTTGCGAGAATTTCAAAGATGAATAAATTAATAAATATTTAAGCTTTCTGTAAATGACCTCACCAGCTTTATGACATGTTCACACGTATTTAATTGTTAAAAGAGAAAAACTTTTAATTTCGTCAGTTGTTATAGCTTGCTAATGTAAGGGTCAAATTCTATGCGACAGGCTGTATGGCCAAATGTGAGCCAAGTAATGATGAATGTATTGATTTCTGAGCTTTAATAATGCAATTAATTTTTTAAAGGTGTAGTAGATCACATATTTGAAATAAGTAAGGTTTTTTGTATCATGAGAAATAAAAAAATAAACTTGGTCATTTGATTGTTTTTTCTGAGACAATGATATAATAAACTTTACAGAAAAACGCGTAGTGCTCCAACTTACTTCTGACTCTTACAGTTTGCTGATATACATTTCAGACTTATGTATATGTCCTGTAGCGATTACATCAAAACGAAATGGGGTCGAGCAGTAGCATCTAGGCTAGTTGTCATGGAATGCCCCACTTTATACTTTGAACATTGCATTATCCATTACTCCATATATAATGAATCCATGATGTTATAATTTAAAAAGGGGTAGCGTGTGGCCTTTTGATATGGATTTATTTCAATATGTTATTTCGAAACAAATTTTATTCAAAATTGTTCTCGAACTTCTTCATATTTACAACTCATTACAACAATTTTTTTCAGCTGGTTTCGTTTAAACTTGTAATCAATTTATAAATCAATATAGTCCAGTCTTGTGCAGTAATTTGAAATCTTAACATCCAACCGGAGTATCTTTTTCACTCCTCACAAAAAGTTCAAACAACGGCCTTGCCGTTGTCTTCAGAGAAATCCTCTCTCTTTTGAAAATCTGTCAGCAAACCTTTCCTTCCCTACTAAGATGGGAATCCGTCCTGAGATGAGTGTTTTTCTACCAACACTCTCTCCCTTCAAACTCTAACTAACTTCCCCTCGATCCTCTTTTCCGGTCCGCTTGCTCGAACAAAGATTCTCCGATCACCAATCAAAAAAGTTTTAGTTTACGCCATTAGTTTCGGTTTTTAAGTCATTGGATAAACCATTCTTTTGGGAGGTCTTCCTGAACTTTAGAATGTTCACACGGGCAATTTTCTCACGATTCGAGACCTCACATGTAGTCGGACAGATCAGAGAAATGTTTGCTGTCTAGCAATTTCAGTTTCACAAGATTGATCGAAGCTCATCTTTTCCTATTGTAGTAAGCGACATTCTTGTAACACCACAGCGAAGCGTGAGAAAAGTTTTCCAACTCTTGGGAACTTCTATCTTTGATTACTCTGCCTAATTAGCAGACTGTGAGAGATTTAATGAAATCGTTACAACACCCCCACCATCAAAACATTTTCCGGGGTAAAACGCGGAAAATCTGCAAAAAAAGGGTTAGCTCAACATATTTGAGTGGCTCAAATAATATTTCAATTTAACCTCATTATATACATCAGTGACTTAATTTCTTATATACTGTTTACCATTGCTTGAAGATCTAGCTTTAGAGACTTTTTTTTTTTTGAAAGATACTTTTTTTTTTTTTTTTTTTTTTACTACACATGCCAAAATAACAATAAAACTAAAAATAATCAAATATGTACAAAAGATTGGATTTTACTCAAAAACTTACTACTGAATTTCTTTACTTGTGTTTGCCGAACAATACGTTTTACACAAACGTTCAATTTCTTTAAAAAGAGTGTCACAAAGGCGTGAATTTCCACTGTCCATACTCTCTTTCAACAGAATTTCGAAGGATTTTAGAAAACTCTTTGTGAATCCGCTCACTCCCTCCAGATTAACTTTCGAATGATAACCCTTCCTGTCAACACTCACTTCCATATTTTCGCGTTTATTTTTCGAATTTCCCTGCCGGTCGAAAACCAACTCATCAACTTTCCTTGACCTATTCAAAAGGGTTTCTTTTTCCCCAATACACTGAGAACGGTGGTTCTTCATTTCGAGGGGAAATGACAAAAGAATTTCTTCCTGCCCTTGGGGATCTATTAAAGTGTTTATATCATTCCCCGGGTTCTCAAAACTGGAATTAGTTTGTGATTTTTGCTTTCGCTTTATCCTTTCATTTATTAAAGCTTGCGTCTTATTACCTAAGATATAGTGTTTAATTTTAGAGTGTCTAGGCAGGATTGCCGCTTTCGTATTTACATATCCGAGACCTTTTATTTCCATTTTTATACGTGCCACGCTAAATCGTTTTGGATATTTATCAAATGTCTGTTTAAGCCAAACATATTCGTTGCCTAATTTGCTTTTATTTACCAAATTCCATGGGCAAACACAATAAGAGCTACCTGAATCTCTAAGTACACACGCCCTCTTCCCATTTATTTTGTTTTCACTCAAAAAAGGTCGGAACAAGCTTTTGTCTTCACTTATATCGCCTAAGTGATTTATGCTCTCGAACGCTTTTACTTCCGTACTATCCCTTTGTCTTTTCGGACAACGGGCCATTAGGTGAAATTCGCTTCCACACGTATGGCAGCGCCTCTTTCGTTCAAAGACACGTTCCCTGTCTTTAATTTCTTTGTCTCGCCAATTTATTTTTTTGTCGGAATTTTTTTCTTCTACAGAATTTTCCTCGAGTTTCGTTTCTTCAGATTTCCTATCATAAAAAGATCTCGCATTCTCTTTTTTATCTGAAATCCCTTTTACTGTTTCATATTCGTCCAGACATTTAGCTAAAATTAAATGGTCTTTGTAATTTGCCCACGAATCAATGAAATGCTCTTTCATTTCACTAGAAGCACGGAGCTTGATCTGGTCAGTTATCAATAAATTTTTCAGACTACTGAAATCCGTAACACCTAAACCATTCAACCAACCCTCTAAATAACTGTTGATCTCAAAGATAATGTCCTTCCACGGGGCATCTGGATTGCGTGGATGTTTCATTAATATTTGACGATACGCTTCGGGACTCATACGGAATCGTTCTAGCAAAAACTTTTTGACGTAGTCAAAGTTATCCGTCTGATCTTGCGGTTCCCTTAAAATTAATTCTGCAATTTCGACCGGCACTAAAGCTAATAAATGCGTCACTAAGTCACCTGTCTCTATTTCCGCTTTGGTCGCCTGTCGTTCGAACAAATTTAAAAACAAAGTTATATCCGAGCGTTACGGATCAAATCGATGCATGATTGTTCGGAGCGGCAATTTAGGTGGGCGTTCCGACCCGCCACTGGTCGTTGAACTACGTCTATTTGCATCTTGCGTCAATCTAAGTTGTTCCAACGTAAATTCGCGTTCTTTTTGTTTTTCCTCTCTTTCTCTTTCTTCTTTCTCCCTCTCATATTCCCTTTGTTTTTGATCATATTCCCTTTGTTTTTCCTCATATTCCCTTTGTTTTTCCTCATATTCCCTTTCTTTATCCTCTTTTCCCTTTCTTTATCCTCTTTTTCCCTTTCTTTAACCGCGGCTATCTTGTCTTCGCGATCTTTTATGATATACGCAGCTTGCGTAAATGCAAAATCTCTATCGTAATCATCGGCAGCTTCGATTTTTTGGATAATTACCGGTATCCTGTCATTTTTCCCTATTTCCACTCCCAATTCTTCCGCTAAATTCTGCAAATCAATTTTCCTGCACTGTTTCAGATCAGTTACTTTTTGCATTTTAAAATTTTATGTAAATACAATATAAAGATGAAAATGATAGTTTCGCTCGCTAACTTATGCAACAGGGATTCTAACACTTTATGGAAAATTTTCTGCTACTACCCACATAATACTAACAATTTTAAATACAATTCAATTTGAGGAATAATAAAAATAGTATACATATAAAAATAAATTTTCAATATTGTAAAATTTTCAATACACTGACACGTTTTGGTGTAGGTCATCCAAATTTAAAACAAATTTAGAAATTTGAAATTCTGTGCTCATAATTCAACCAATACTTGATATTTCTGACCCCGCAGGTAACAAAATGACCACTTTTTGCAACTGCTAGAAAATTTTCCTAACATCACATATTCAAAATATTTGATTATCAACAACATCTATTGTTTCACTAATAATATAAAAAAGTACACCTTTGAAATCTTTCAATCATGAATAACTAGACAATCGAATTATTTGAAAAATCAAAATTTTTATCTCTTTTATTTTCGAGAAAAAAAAATTATATATATACACATTTAGCCTGACAATCCTTATATTATTTTACTGCCAAAAGAAAATGCACACTATCAAATTTTATGCTGATAACAAATATACATATATTTTTCCAAATATGTTGAAAGTTATTAGATTGTAAAATTTATCATAATTTATCATATATCAATATTCAAATAAAAAATTTCTCAGAAATGAATTTTCCTCACCAAAGAATATGTAAACAAAATGAGAGCCACTCAAAAATGAATTGAGCTTACCTTTTCTACAGTCTTGGTCTGCATCATTTGTCGCCGGTTTCGGGTCTGGCCTAGACGTCGTCGATTGCACAGGTCATCTCGATTTGTCGGCTCCTGATGTTTCCAATTCAAGGGCTTGCTTCGGGCTTGTTATTTGTACACAAGGGCTTGCTTCGGGCTTGTTATTTGTACACAAGGGCTTGTTTCGGGCTTGTTATCTGTACACACGGGCTTGCTTCCAGGACGGAGCTGCTGTCTGTCGCGCCACTGCCAGGGCTTGCTTCGGGCTCTGTTTCTACGTTCGGATGACGGAACTGCGGTGTCTGTCGTACCAGTGCAAGGGCTTGCTTCGGGCTCTGCTTTCCTCTCCTGACCTGGCGTCAGATCTTGCGCGCTTAGATGCGGGCGGGCGTCACTGCTCCTGTCTGGGCTCTCTTCACTGATGCTAATCAATTTTTGTTGAAATATCCCACCGCTGCCACCAGCTATAATGAATCCATGATGTTATAATTTAAAAAGGGGTAGCGTGTGGCCTTTTGATATGGATTTATTTCAATATGTTATTTCGAAACAAATTTTATTCAAAATTGTTCTCGAACTTCTTCATATTTACAACTCATTACAACAATTTTTTTCAGCTGGTTTCGTTTCAACTTGTAATCAATTTATAAATCAATATAGTCCAGTCTTGTGCAGTAATTTGAAATCTTAACATCCAACCGGAGTATCTTTTTCACTCCTCACAAAAAGTTCAAACGACGGCCTTGCCGTTGTCTTCAGAGAAATCCTCTCTCTTTTGAAAATCTGTCAGCAAACCTTTCCTTCCCTACTGAGATGGGAATCCGTCCTGAGATGAGTGTTTTTCTACCAACACTCTCTCCCTTCAAACTCTAACTAACTTCCCCTCGATCCTCTTTTCCGGTCCGCTTGCTCGAACAAAGATTCTCCGATCACCAATCAAAAAAGTTTTAGTTTACGTCATTAGTTTCGGTTTTTAAGTCATTGGATAAACCATTCTTTTGGGAGGTCTTCCTGAACTTTAGAATGTTCACACGGGCAATTTTCTCACGATTCGAGACCTCACATGTAGTCGGACAGATCAGAGAAATGTTTGCTGTCTAGCAATTTCAGTTTCACAAGATTGATCGAAGCTCATCTTTTCCTATTGTAGTAAGCGACATTCTTGTAACACCACAGCGAAGCGTGAGAAAAGTTTTCCAACTCTTGGGAACTTCTATCTTTGATTACTCTGCCTAATTAGCAGACTGTGAGAGATTTAATGAAATCGTTACACATATATAACTATATATAATAACTACGTCTAATTATTATCCATGGAGTAATGGAGTTTCCGTAAGTAAAGTGCTTGCATATTTTAAGCTGCCGGGTTGCAGATCTGATGATACCAACAAGTGAGTGAATTATGGTAGGCTGGATATCGTCTAGATAGCTCAGTGGTAGAGCATTGGCGCATAAAACCGAGGACACAGGTTCGAATCCTGGCCTAGGTACTTTTCACTCTGTTGGGCAAATTTGTCCCCCTTTGGCCTCCATCTACGAGGAATAAATGTTTAAGTGGAAAACTCTAAGTAAATAACTATATTCATAACTACTTCATAACTATTCATAGTTATTCCTCAAAGTAAATAACTATTATTCCCGTGGAGTGTCCACGTGTAAAGTAAAATCTTTTAAACTATTGGGTTGCAAACTTGATGATACCAACAAGTATATGAAGTGTGTGAGGCTGGATGTCGTCTGTGTATCTCAGCGGTAGAGCATGGCGCGTAAAGCCAAGGTTCCAGGTTCGAATCCTGGCAGAGATATTTTTCATTCTGTTGAGAAAACGTGTTCAACTTTGACTTCCACCTACAAATAATTACAAAAATGATGTACTTTCCATAGATAAATATGCATTTTCGAATCTTAAACACACTAATAATCTTGTTATATTATTTTCTATGTAATATTATGCCACAAAATACATTAAAAAATGAATTAAGACATAATAATTCTGTGAAAAAAAAGCTGAATAATAAAGTAATTCACATAAATCATAAAGTAACTCACATATTCATTTCTTTTCCAATCAAAATTACTGAAGTTGTCTTCAACAACGAACTCTACCTGATTATTATAGCAAAATATTTATAAACTAATTAAACACATTCAAACAAAACAACTTGCATCTTATAATGTATTTCAAAATTCTTTAATAATCCCCAAGAAAACTCATTGCGTTTTCTGTTATTTTTCTCTTTCTGTTCGCTTTTTAGAATCTGTTTAAATTAGTTAAAGTAAACTTGAGTTTAGAGAAATGTATAGAATTACCAAAGTTCTATTTGCATTGTAATTTATATTTGGATTACGGTAACCAAGTATTTTCGGAAAATAATTATTTATTTCAATGTTATAATTTTATTCTCTCTTCGTGGTTTAAATGCAAGTCGATGAGACCAAAGCAGAGTTCAATGTTACTAATTTTTTCATGTTCAGTACTTTTACAGACATACATTTAAATTTGCAATATGAAAATTCATGCTTATCCGTCTGTGACGAGCCACCATTGTTGTTTTTGTAATCGGTGAACCACTTCCAGTTTCTTCACGGCGCGCATTACTTACTATTTATCATCATTGTCTGATTAGTAGCCATGAGTCGATCGATCATTCTTAAGTATGTGCAGATGAGAACGCACTAATTAGTAGTGATGGGCATAACGATTATTTTGATTATTCGAATGAATCATTCGGGCATACGCAGAAGCATATCTGTCAAACTTCAAATTTTTTTTTATTCAATTACTACCAGAAATTTTGAAAAAAAATTGAAGTTTGACAGATATGCTTCTGCACATGCCCGAATGATTCATTCGAATAACCAAAATAATCGTTATGCCCATCACTACTAATTAGCACACATTATTGTTAAGAATAATATACGGGCTAGTAATACTATCAGTTCAATGTACTGTATATGCAAAATGTAAAAAATAAATAAAATAGAACTGAATGCGTACTTTAATTTTAATTCCTGTCATCGCAATGAAAAAAAATACTATTCTATTTAGGATAGGGCACATTATATATGGCCCTAATTTATAATCAAAAGTCCTTTATATTACAAATGAACCAGATTATTAAAAATTCAATAGAAACATCATTACGACATCTAAATAAAATGGTGTATTTACAGATTTTAATCAACACTGATTGAGTGGTCAACATAATAAATTAATGAAATAAAAAATCTTAAGGAGACTAGTTACGAAAAATCCAATATGTATATTATCGATAACAAAACAATGACTTATTTTTATCTAGATTTTGATGAACGCATGTTTGTTAGCCATATTCATGGAAAAATATTTTTCCCTGTCAAATATGTTTTATATCATGTGTTTTATGTATTTTTTAGCCAATATACACATCTTCAAAACACTAAAACTACATGAACTTTTGATATTTTTGCATCATTTAAAATTGTACAGATGTACTACAATATGCACTAAAAGACTAGGTAAATAGTTTTTTCATTTATATCCAAGTTGTTTTTTTGTATACATTAGTCATCTATATATTTAAAACGCTATGCGTTTTCTTTTGACAATCCATGAGAACAAACTACTACACCAAATTACATCATTCTTTTTTTAAATAAAAGATATTTGGACACAGATTTGTTATTGTATATTCGTTTGTTCGAAAATTTAATTAATTAGCCGTAATTTTAAATTAAACTTTTACTTCTGCGTATGACGTCATAAAGTCGGCAATATTAGATAACGCCCACTGTTGCGAGGCACATAGTAACGATAAACTCTATGATTGCCAGGATAAAAGATAAAAAATATTAAAAGCACGTAGCTTTTAGGCCGAATTTTTAAATTGCAAGTTAAATTTCGGTAAAAATATTTACACGCCTGTTTTATAATCGAATAAAAATTCATATTTATTGTGACGTCACGGGAATATTGTCCATTGGGTTTATTTTATCATTATGCATTATAACTTTGTTGATACCATTTTTTAATTACAATTAAATACAAAATATATAATTATTTGTATGCATGGTGTTTAAGCATAAAAGTAACGTATACAAAGTACGCGTAAAAAGTTTGCACCGGTGAAAATGATGTTCTGCTTAGCTTCAAATGCATTTTAACATTGATAAAACTAAAAAGAAAAATGGATTGTGTCAACATGACGTCCTTTTAACTGATTTTTCAATTTTTAATTTTAAAGATTAGAACTGGAGACTTTATTGGTTGCTTCATCTTAATTGCATACCTTGATTTCATGTTACCAATTACTTTTCCAATTACTTATTTAAAATTATAGGTTAGAAGATTTGATATTTTAAGAAAAACATTCACATAAGTAAACGATTTCAGGAAAATTAAAATTATTAAAAATAGTGTTATGTTTTAAAAAAAATAATAATAAATAAAAAATAAATAAATAAAAACTTGAAATAATGATTGTATTTTTAGCTAGAATAAACAATGTAAGGCTAATCATTTTATAGGAATTATTTTGGTAGGTTTGTTATAAGTTCATTTAACAGTTCCCTATTAGCGGCAAAGTCATATTTCTTTCACTGAGAATTTCTCTTTCGATGTCAAAAAATGGTAGTCTACTTTTGGACGCCAGCCAAAACACAGTGGCAATTTTTAGAAATGTATAACGGTTGTGACAACAAACGGCGCAATCGCTTTAGCTTTCATCGCGCTTACATCACTTCTAAATACCACAAATTTTAATGTTTTACTACATTTTACAATTTCAATTCTTACATCATCAAATAGGGAAAAAAATTAGCTTTCGATTGAAATTTATTTGAAAACTGGCGGTGCAAATTTATTTGAAACAAACGGCGATATCGCTTTAGCTTTCATCGCGCTTACATCACTTCTAAATACTACAAATTTCAATGTTTTACTACATTTTACAATTTCATTTCTTACATCATCAATTTGAAAAAAATTAGCTTTCGATTGATATTTATTTGAAAACTACCGCTTAATTTAACGACTTTTTAAATAATTTTCAAGCATGAAATATTTTTCAATTCTATCTCAACATTGACCATCAGTTTTCTTTAATAATGTAAAATAGCCCCTGGGAAAGTTGCCACAATTGAAAATAGATTTCCCTAGCCATCATAAAAAGTGAAAAAAAAATAATAAAAACCTGATAAATCATAAGATCAGATCCATAAGATAGAGCATTTTGGCGCTAAACTAAAATGTGTCAGAAAAAAAAATCTGTTTATGATTAACATAAAATTGATATTTTGAATTCGTTGATGTATATGTTGGATCAGAATATGCTAGGAACTATATTTCATTATTTTTTTAACGATCCATTGGATATTTAACTGTATAAGAGGGAATAGATCCCCGACTGTGATGGAAAAGGAAAAATCATCCTGATTATGTAAAGGAACCGAAAAAAACCTATACAAATAAATTACACTTGAAAACATTAAAAATCTCCCTGATCTGCAGATGGATTTATTATATTATTATAAAAAAAAATTCTTCCTCTTTACATGAAAATTGATTAGCTTAAAGCAATGGATGCGTTTTAGGATGTGGATTTGAAACGAACCATGATTAAAGAGGACATTTTAAAACTTTTAATTTAAACATTTTAAAACTTTTTTAACGTTGAATTTCGACGGTGCCATTGGGCAGATGCAATGCACATGCGTATAGGAGCTCATTCGGTTGCATTATCACAGTGTGTGTTTGTGTGTGTGTGGGGGGAGGTTTATGTACTATGTTCTTTTATTTACTGAATATGAAATGGAAATAGGGATATACTATTTGTATGATACTTCTTAGGTCCATGAAATTTTCTTTCTTGCCGTGGGGAATATGGCGGTAATGTCAAACTGATTTGCATTACACAGTTGTTTACGGATTGTTTATTTGGAGTTTGAATCGGAAATAGTACTGTACTTCACTGGGTGGAAAAAACTTTAAAAATAAAACATTTGAAAGAATGTTTCATAGGCCCTTCTTTTGTAATAAAGAAGCTTATTTTACTGATATTGTTATAGTAATTTTTTCCGTCAAGTTTAGACGGGTTTCATCTAGTTATATTTTAATTCCCATAATACGTCCAGTTTTACATGTTGATTAACCTAAAGTTTTCTATTTGTTTTATTAAAAATATCTATTTCTACGTTTGAATATATTAAATGAGGATTTTAAAATATAAATAATTCTGAGTGGACAAAAATACCAAAGCCATAAACACTGCTTTGAACTTTAGCAAAAACATATGGGTAAATGGAGAATGGCATTAATGGAATGGATCACAGTTCATTTAACTTGAATTACCTAACACCTGGGCAGGACTTTGAGGGGCTCTTCACAACATTTTGATGACCTTTGTGTTGATCATGAATTAAGCGCGGTTCGAATCACAATCTAAAAATCAAGATGACTTTTTAAATGAGTATATGGCATGTAAAATAAACGTATTAATGTTGTGCTCTCTCACAAAGTGAATTTTTCTACTTTTTTATTCGTAAAACCTAACGTAACTTTGTAACAAGGGATCGTAAAGACTTGCGAATGATGTCATTCGATTCAGCGTTAAAAATACATCAAAAACAGTTCTTCACTTGACCTATTTCAAAAAAGGTTAAAAAAATACAGGGCTACCTAAAAGAATTCGACTACTTTCCGACTATAGGCTGGAATTTTGTATAGTATGTTTTTAGCTGTGTTAAGCGATTTTCAGTTAAACTAAATCTTAGTATATAGGGTTGCATATTTTCATGTATAGAACTGCACAAAAAAACTTAAATACATTATTGTCACCAATGAATGGAGACTGCCGGATGTGCGTTTATAGTTGTGTTATGCTTTTTCTGCAGAATGAAATTTTAGTATACTATGTGGTGTGCATAAAAATTTGTACATCATAAACTAAGCTGCACAAAAGAGTCTAAATACATTACCGTATATTGGAAGTAATTGAAAAAAAGGGGTTTTCATCAGTGTTATGAATTTAATTTTTTTTTATTTAAATATTTTTCTTCAACATACGAACAGATGGAGTTTCGTACCGTTCTGGTACTGTCGGAAAGTTTTCACTGATCTATGCGTTTGGCATGTGTTTCCTTTCTTGTTTACGCAAACTGGGATTCTTTTATGTTAATTTTTTCGATAACAAGTTATTTGTGATATTTAAAATAAAATTTGTTATTTTAGGTAGCTTTCAATACAAAAAGTAAAACGCTACCTATTGCAGCCGTTCGGAGGAAAGCAATTCCGTAAAAATTCGATATCTTTTCACAGATCATGGCCCCGAGACCCCAAAACCACCCTACGTTCAAATGTTGATTTATATATATATATATATATATATATATATATATATATATATATATATATATATATATATATATATATATAAACACAGATGTGTTATATATATATATATATATATAACACAGAAACATTATACAACAAATGGGGAATAAAGATAAATTTAGGAGGAAAACAGGAACGCATACCTGTTTGCATAATATCCAGTGAAAAGTAAAAAAAAAAAATATATATATATATATGGCCAATATAAGATTAAACAGATTGGCGAGAAAAAAATGAATTAATGAAATATGGAATATTTGTGTATATATCTGATCTTTGCTATACGTTAGCACTCGTATTTATAAACCGATTTAGAACGCATACCTGTTTGCATAATATCCAGTGAAAAGTAAAAAAAAAAAATATATATATATATATGGCCAATATAAGATTAAACAGATTGGCGAGAAAAAAATGAATTAATGAAATATGGAATATTTGTGTATATATCTGATCTTTGCTATACGTTAGCACTCGTATTTATAAACCGATTTAGATGAAACTAAGCGTGTGTGTTAGGCTCACCAATATCCCGACCGAGGTCGTTGACCAACTTGGTCCGCCATCTTATTTCAAAATGGCGGCCGCTAAAAATTTAAAATTGATAAATATATATAAGCAATTCGAAATTCAAATTTATGTTTTGCTTAAGTGTTAGGTCTTGATACGAAAATTCTGGAGCATCTTTTCTTTTGCCTCTATCTGAAAAAATGGCTGAGATATAGCGGTTTGAAACTCTAGCGTGGTTGACATTTTGAAACAAGACAGCAGATTAAAACAAATCTATTTATGAGTTTTAGTGAACGGGATTTCTTGCAAATTATCTATCATTGTTGTTATCATTTCCTCAATCATACGCATAAAACTATATTCATATACGTTAGCGTCAAATTCTAGCCAAATTTGGCGACACTAAGCGAAATATTGCCCAATTTGGTGACAAAAATAAGTCTCCATAAATGAAGCCAATTTGGCTTTAGCTGACTAATTTGTCGAATTTCTTAATCAAATTCAGTATTAACGAATTTTCTGTAATCGAGTTTTTTGCATTTTAGCTTGCTGCTTTCGAGTAACATCAGCTAAAATTTTAAAACGAAGATATGGGAAAGCTACCTTTTCCTCCCGGTACAGGCCAGAAGGACTTTTAAAATAATTAAATTGAAATATCTTTACCTTTTATCTACCTTTTTCTATACCGTGAGTGAGAGAAGAATTATTTTTACTTACCCATCATAAATAGGTTAAGTCTTGTAGTCGTTTTGAAAATCGAAACAAATTTTTTTGGACGGATTTACACGTTTCAGATACTGGAGATTACGAAAAACATATTTTTAGAAAAAAAAAATTTCCGCCCGTCTGTCTGTCTGTGTGTGTGTCTGTATCTTCCGAACAAATTCAGATAGAGACTTGAAATTTGGTATGTACTTAGTATGTAATAATGGGAAGAAGTTTATTGAATTTCAGTAACCTCGATTATCCGGAACTATTTTTTCGGACTCTCGAAATATTCGTTCTGATAAAAGGTATATAAAATTTTTCGAAATTGTTTATTTTAAGGAGTGAATATAAAAGACAATAAAAAAACAAATTTTGCATAAAGAATGAACACGATCGGATAATGGGCTGTCAAAATATTTGTAATATGTTGTGTTTCATTAATAAAATGTTTCATGTACAATTTGTACAATTTGCATATTTTTTCCATGGTTATCAGATGCTCAGTGATCTCCAGTCTCAAGTGTTAAGATATTTATGTACAGCATACTATGATCGCTAGTACATAGTTTAAAAAAATAGTTAAGTGTGTCTCTTATGTACTATTCAAAGTATTACACAGACATAACCCTGATAGTTAATGAATTTTTTATTGTTGAATCTCATTTACTTTTCGAAGTATTACACAGAACATAACTCTGGTCGTTAATACATAATTTTAAAAGAATGGTTTTAAATCTGTCTCTCACATACTATTCAGAGTATTACATACACATAACTCTGATAGTTAATGTATAATTTAAAATGAATGTTTGAATATGTCTCTCATGTACTATTCGAAGTATCACACAGGCATAACAGAATTTTTAAAGAATGTTTAAAACTGTCTCTCATGTACTATTTGAAGTACCACATAGACATAACCCTGATAATTAATACACAATTTTAAAAGAATGTTTAAAACTGTCAATCATGTTCTTTTCGGAGTATCACATAGACATAACTCTGATCGTTAATGCATCATTTTAAATATGGTTAAATCTGTTTCTCATGTGCTATTCGAAGTATAACATAGATCTAACTCTGATAATTAATACATAATTTTAAAAAGTTGTTAAATATATCACTCATGTACTATTCTTAGTATCACACACAGGCATAACATAATTAAAAAAAGGTTTCATGTACAATTTGAAGTATCACACAGACCCTGATAGTTAAGACACAATTTTAAAAGAATGGTTAAATCTGTCTCTCATGTAGTGTTCGGAGTGTCACACAGACATAACTCTGATCGTTAATGCATAATTTTAAATGAATGGTTAAATCTGTCTTTTATGTACTATTCGAAGTATAAAACAGACATAAACCTGATCGTTAATACATAATTTTAAAAAGTGGTTAAATAGGTCTCCCATGTACTATTCGAAGTATCACACAGTCATAATATAATTTTAAAAGAATGTTTAAAACTCTCTCTCGTGTACTATTCAATGCATCACACTGATCGTTATTGCATAATTTTAAAAGAATGCTTAAGTCTGTCTCTCATGTGCTATTCAATGTATCACACATGGACACAGGTATAACCCAGGTAGTAAAATAATAGGTCCAATATTGGAGTATTTACATTCTGAAAATATTGGAAAATATTTCCAAAGAAAGTATATTTCAAAAGGAAAAAAACAAAGCTACGCAGCCGCAAGGCGTCACTGCCACTTCTAGGTTCACGAAACTCTTACGGGGAGGCCAAGTGGACCTGTTTTACCCGGGACATCATAAAGGCATCTCTGCCGCCAGAAAGAGCACCGCTACCTGCGCATCACTCCCATGCAGCCAAACTTTTACGACAAACGCGCTGCGATTTGCGGTGGAACGAAAACTGTTAGGCCACCACCACATAACACTTGGGGCGTGCCAGAGTCAACCGACCGCTTCGGAGCCAGAAATCCAAAACGGAACTGGGTCTTAGGCCTTATTGGCGAGCTTTCCCAACAGGTATTGCTTTACCAAAGCATTCAGAGGTGAGATCCTATAAAATAACACACTATGTCCGTCCGCTATGACAAAAGTGTAGGTTCCTCTCGCAGGTCCGGGAGAATAAGGAAACTCTCTCCTTAGACTCATAAACACGTGCCTGCTTAGGCTGTATGCTGCAGGGTCGCGACCTCTCGGCCCCCATCCTACGAACTCAACACACCTTACCTCCCGGCAACCTGGTTCCTAAGCACTGAAGTACTCCTAACCGTGCAATGGGACTGGGAAACCGAAGGTGCCGCTCGCGGACTCTGAGGGCCGCGGAAGGCTCCCTCTTGAACGCCATTGGAACTTCCCTGCTCAGGGATTTAGTAGCTTGAACGTTATTTTCTAGACTCCTGCTAATCTAACTGTCGGGCATGTCAGGCACAGAAAGATCCGACTGCACACAGACATGCTGGACTGGTTTTCGCCCCAGGGTCTGACTTTGGTCTAGACGCCTCCACTTGACTGACGAGCCACCGTCCCGGTTCCTCATGATCGGTCCGTCCCAGAGAAGAAATATCCCTCTGAGATGAGCAATAAGCGCCATAGGGACTGGAACACTCCGGTGGTCCCTCATGGACACGAACTACCTCTGGTCAACTACCTATTGCGCCACTCCCGTATTCACCGAACCTCAAGGGCGTCTCACAACTACTCCAGCTGCAGAGGGTACCGCAAGGGATGGACGATCGTGAAGAGAGTTTCGGACAGACAGGAGCATCTTCTTTACGCCGTTGTCTACGCTCCATCGTCTGCCAGTACCAAGGGTTGTGTCATGCTGCCTCACGCACTAACCAGATATCACTAGGCATCCGCAAGCGTCCTTGCCCTTCAGAGTCTGTCCTCACATCCCTAAACCCTGGATAATTTTGGAAGTGGTCCTATCACATTAGCGAGCCTTTGACACTCGTGTCACCTTTCCGGCTTAATCAGGGCACGAGGGATTGAGGGACGAGGGGCTTTTCACAGCCTAGAGAACCCGGGCCAGCCATCGAGAAACGGCCCTTTGACAGGATTTGAGAGGAGTCAAACATACGGCACCACCTGCTACTCAGTCACATCTTTCTACAGAAGGGACTTCATGGTGGTTATGATTCGTCCACTTAACTGTCTCTGGCATGTCGACGCGCAGCGCCCAAAGTCAGGCTCCCACTCATTTGCCGCACATAAGCGGCCGAGTCGGGACCACCTGGAGGGATCCCCCTTCAAAAGGAAAAACGCAACAATTATATTCCCAATATTGCATATTTTCTACGAAATCTCAAAGATGTGTTAGCCTTCTTATTCGTATTTCTAAAAACATGCTAATTAAAACAATTTTACTAAATAGAAATTTGTGAATTTTAGAACAACATAAGAAGAGGGATTAAAACGAGAAAACGAATTAAAAAGAAAGAAAGGGATTGGAATATTATCGTTGAACACATGGACGACAGTTTTACTTCAAAAAATAAGTATACGTTACTATTATATAAAAAATAAGAGATTTACCAAACACACACAATACAGCTTTAATTAAATTTCCTTTCTAAAATTTTAAATAAAAATTATAACCTTGTATTTTATTTACAAAATTAAAAAGCATTTAAAAAAAAAATAATTTATTTTGTATTATTATTTGTACAGAATAAGATATTTTGGAAGGACAGTACAGTTGTCAACATTAGTTCAGTGTTTACTGTTTCATCATTCATTAATGTCTAGAATTATTTGATTTACCTGATTTAACTCAAAAGACCGAAAGAATGAAACATTGTGTCACTATTGATCTCTATGTAAACGGGGTGTTTCTAATTAATATTTAAAGTGCTATTCTGCATTCAGAAACGGTTTGATTGATTTTGCAAAAACTAATTATGGCTTTTAGACACAGTGATGTAAATATTTAATTAGTAAGTCAAATACAAAAGTAAACCAATATAATGCCAAGCAAATATAAATAAAGATTTTTCTTTCTTTTTTTTCTTTTTTTTTTGTGTGTGTGTACATTTGCTGAAGATGTAAAATGTGGTTAAAATTAATTGTTTTTCGAAAACACAAAGGTATCGAAAGAGATTGAATATATGCTACAAAAAACCTAAAGTGTTTGTATAAACCTAAAAGGCATATATTAAACCACGAGGGATTATAAGTTCTAACCTGTTTCTTTTTCTATAATATATTTGTAAACGATATAAAAATCATTATATAAAGCAGCACAAATTGGAAATATTAATTGTAGATGCAATAAATTTTCAATAAAATATTTTAATGGAGGTAACAAAATGAAGATTTACAAGTACATGTGAAATTAAGATTTTTTTCTAACATAGAAAGCGGAAATTCACAATACTTTGGAAATTTAAGATGTGCAGCATTTTGGATAATTTAAGATTTTTAAGATTTAAAAATTTAAGATGTGAAGGCAATGCATTGCACGCACACATAATTCCTGTTGTCGAATAAAGCTGTTTTTGGTTTAAATGTTTTTTGAATTTCCAATATGCTTTGATACTTTGAGGGAACAGTCTATATTTCAAGGTGAATCAAAAATCTCATTAACTCATATGTATTTTACGACGATGGATAGTTGTAGATTTGAAATGAAGATAATATGTAACAGGTGAAGTGTAGGCTGAGAGGGCTACAAGCAACAATTTATTCCAGAACGTCTATCTATAAAGTACTTTTTTCATGACAGACATTTATAAGGGTCTGTTTACGATATTAATATCTATTGTCTAGAACAAGTGTGACTGTCTTTTTTAAAATTCTTTGATTGTGTGACAATGCTTGCTGAAAACATTATTTTGGTTGTATATCGCAATGCATTGTCACGCGATCAAAAATTGACTGGGAGAAACTATAAAAAAATTATTGAAATCCCGTCAATAGTTTTCGAGAAAAAAGAACATTAATGTCAGCTGTTTAACATGTGATTTTGTTTTGTTTGTGAAATCGCTTAATTATTGCATTTTTATACGCTTTTGTTTCCTTTAACTTGATTTTTGTATGTAAAGATGTAATTTTGTAACCCGTTTTTCATCCCCTTCCTGATATGCTAGAATTATAAAAATTATGAACAGAGGGGCATTTCCGATGACAATACAACATTTTAATGATTTTAGAACTTAATTATATATTATTAAATTATTTTTAAGGTATTTTTCATTTGGCTGGCCTCAGTTGATAAATAGCCAGATTAGCTTTATGATTACAACTGTTTAAGTGTTACAAAACAATTAACTTCAATATGCGCCATACCACTCTCGCCAAAATATGCCAAATGACTAAATTGCAACAACGAAATATTTTAAACATTAAAAAGTAGAAAATATGTATAAAAAAAAGAGTGATTTTTAAAATACTCTTTTATCCTTTAAAAGTTTTATGCTAATTAAATAACTATTATACATTGATGTTCTTTTTTCTCGAAAACTATTGACGGGGTTTCAATACTTTTTTCTATAAGTCGTTGAGAAAACAATTTAGAAATCCAATAAAAAGTAGTTTAAACCAAGACCCTTCAACAATTTTTGGGTGAAAATGTGTGAAAATGTCCACAATGGATGCCAACTTATTAACTCAAAGTAACGCCATCTGGTGCATACTACCGTTAACACACGACGCAATATGCAAAAATTTAGTTAAACCTAAAAATGCATAACATAACTAAAAACGCACTTCCATCAATTATCGCTAATAGACAGTGCTTCGGGCACAGTACTGTATCCGAATTCTTTTGTGTTTCACAGTAAATGAACGATAAATCTTTTGCTTGGCCCTGTAAATGAATGATAAATGCTTTGCACTTCATATTCTATAGAAAGCATGTTTCAGTACACCACAACATTCCATATCATTTTCGTTATGTTTGAAATAGTGTAACATAATTAAAATGCACCGCAAACGATATTTCCTCCACAACCATAATATAATGGAATACTTTTGCGTGCCCCTGTAAACAAACTATATGTAGTATACATACCATATTCTATAGTAAGCATCTTGTAGTGCACTTCACTGATGTATATCATTTTCAAAATGTTTGAAAAAGTGAAACATAGCATTAAAATACACTGCAAAATATTTTCACTCATAGACCATAATGTAAAAGAATACTTTTGAATGCCCTGTAAACGAAAAATGCATGCTACACTTTTCATTTTCAATACCAACAAGCCATGGTGAAGTTCATTAACGTATATAAATTATATGAAAATCCCAGTATATTTACGCGAGTTACAGCTTGATTAGACAGACAAACGGCCAAACAAACCGAATAAATTAAAACTATGTTGGAAAGTGTTAAAAACAAGTAAAATAAAATAAAAATGAAAAATCATGCTTCAAGCATAGATTATAAAACACTTTCCAACACATTTGGAATACTGCAAGAAAACATCACAATTTAATAAGATGAAAGATGATGTCTAAGTAAACAAGGTCCAGGTCAAACCGGGTGGGGTAGCCTACTTCTCGGCTTAAGCTCAACTAGCCCCGCCCAGCAGGTTTGTTTACCTAATTATAATTTGTGATATTGAGCGATAATTATACTACGTAATTCTGAAATACAAGTTCTGAAAATACAAGATTCCAAAAATACAAATTCTGAAAATACAATTTATCAATCCTACTTAGCAGTACTAAATACTACTATGTGATACTGAGTCTAAGACAATTTGGAAAACGCATACCACATTTGAAAATCCAATTGCAGCAATTTCCATCAATAGTTGGAAAAATATATGAATTGTTTTGTGCAGCCCTGTATATGACCTATAGATTTGTATATATATTACCTAAAATGCTAAACCTTAGTTAAGTTAGAAAACGAATAGCGCAGTTGAAAATTCCACTTCAACAATTTCCGCCAATATAAAGTAATGGACTCGAATTATTTTGTGTAGAGCTGCATACGATTTATTAAATTTATATAAACCGAGCAATATGTAAAAATTAGGTAAATTTAAAAGCACGTACCAGAACAAAAAAACGCATTTTCCGTAATTATTGTTCATGTGCAGTACTGTAACATAATTATTTTTTGTGTACCTGTAAATGAACGATGAATGCTATGCACACCATATTCTATAGTAAGCATCTTGTAGTACACCTCAGTGATATTTATCAATTTAAATATGCTTGAATTAGCGTAAAATCAATAAAATACATTGCAAACGATTTTTCCCCATAGACCGTAATGTAACGGAATTCTTTTGAGAATCTATATAAATGAATTATTAGCATTACGCACTTCATTTTCAGTACCGAACATGCCTTAATAACATAATACATGCCATAATAATGCATCAGTAACATACGTATACCAATTGCATGGCAATCCGAGTATATTTACGCGAGTTAGAGCACGGCTAGGCAGACAGACAAACCGAATTCAAAAACACTTTTCAACTTTTTTAAGAAATTGTTAGTTAAATGGGTTATACAGATCCTGAATCTAAAATCTAAAATGCAAAATTCTTATAGATGCTAAAATATACGTTATTACATATCACGATGTAAGAACTTAAATAAGCAACAATAAAAACATTGTCGTTTTAATGCAGTCAGTGAACTACATACATAATATATTTTTAGCATATTGTTTCGCTTTCTTGAAATACGTAATTTCTTCAGAGAGTATTATTACAATAAGTAGGTTTAAAAAATTAACATAAAGACACAAATAAGATATGCAATTAAAAAACAAAATCTAAGTCGTAAGTACATTTGTAATGAAAATTAAAAGCTATTCGAATTCATTTCCACAGAAGTTTTCGCTCCAGCGATTTTTGAACTGCAAGAGGCTAACAAAAAGTAAAACACATAACTATCGTCACAGCTTGCTTATTTTCTAATTTAGAATTCTTTTGAATCTTTTTTTTTTTATATATACGAAATAACAAGATAACAAGAGTCTTCATTATTCTTATTTGCATGAGATAATACGTGTAATACATACATTTGTATTTCAGCAAAATTCTTATGGTATAGCAATATTCAAATCTAATTCTAATCATAACAGCTTAAAAAGATGCAAATATTTCAATGTTTTCATAATTTGCTTTCATAATTTTGTCGCTTTATTGTGAATGCTTTCATCGAAATATATCGCAAAAAAAACGTTCCTTTCCTCTTATTATTATTTTTTTTAAATCCTAAATATTTAAAAATCTGGGTCAAATATGTGTTTTTAACTTTTTAAAAATAGCTTTTGAAAGTGTGCTAATGAAATCTTGTTAAAAATTTTACAATCAAAATTAAGTTCCAATTATATTTCAAATTATTATTATTATTATTATTATTATTATTATTATTATTATTATTATTATTCGGCTTATAATGCTTTATTTTAAAAATACCAGTCATTAAAATAGGGTGAAAAAATAATTAATTTTCATTTATACGGTGGTGTGCCGAATTGGGAATATTGACTTATTTTTCCTATTCTCTCTACATTGGATTCAATAATGGAAAATAATGATAAGTAGATAAAAATAATAAGCAACGCAAATAGACACCCTGAAAGATTTATTTTTAAATTTCTTTACATATTTGACTTTAATTGGAAATTTTTAGGAAATGTTGTACTGAACACAAAATCATTAAACTTAGGTTTATTCATGTACTCAGAGTTACACTGGAAAGCAACCTAGATATATTTTTTTTTGTACTCTTTGCAAAACAATCGTGCATTTTCTGATCCCCATTGAGAACATGTTGGTCTTGATTGGCATTGTTAATTTATTTACTAACCCTTTAATTCCATACCATGCCAATGGAATTTACGTTATTTTAGTCTTAAAACAATGTCGCTTATTACTTACCCATCATACGTAATATAGGGTAAGTCTTGTAATCGTTTTGAAAATCGAAAAAAAAATTGACGGATTTACACGTTTCAGACACTGGAGATTCCGAAAAACATATTTTTAGAAAAAAAAAAAAAATGCCGTCCGTCTGTGTGTATGTGTGTGTCTGTAAACGTTCTATCTCCCGAACAAATTGACACAGATACTTGAAATTCGATATGTATTTAGTATATAATAATGGGAAGAAGCTTATTGAATTTCAGTAATCTCGATTATCCGGAACTATTTATTTCGGACTCTTGAAATATCGTTCTTATAAAAGGTATATAAAAAATTTCGAAATTGTTTATTTTAAGGAGTCAATATAAAAAACAATAAAAAAACAAACAAATTTTGCATAAAAAATGAAGTCGATCGGATAAGTAGTTGCCGAGATATTTGTAATCCTATTTTCCACACTCTTCGATTTTTCATGACCATGTATTTCATTCAAATTTCAATTCAAAGATATATATTAATTAGTAACGAAACGCTTAATCCGACGCAGTTAAATGTTATAGGATTATCATTTTTAGAGTTATAAGGATGTTTGTCTTACACAATTCAGCAATAGAGCATTTAAAGTTTATGACGTCATCAAGCCAGGCTTTTATTGGAATTGCAATGCATTTTATAAGTAGTTTACACATGTTTTATTTTCATATTTTATATTATGCATATCCATGATGGGTAAGTATTACGGTGGCCCCCAACGACTAGTTTTCTTATGATTCAGATTTTCTAGTAGTCAAATTGTATACCTACAAATACAAAATAAAAAATCGGAAATTTCCGTTAATTGGTTCTCTATCGGAAATGTTTTTCTATTTATCTACTATGTATGAGATACATTTTTACATATTTTATTGAATCCTGACCTCTTTACTCAAACATCTTATTTTGCTGCACAAACTATGCATTATTTCATTTAAAATATAAGTCATCTTCAATTGTTTCTTTATTTTCATCAAAGTGAATCAATATATATTTTTTAATGAAATTTATATGAATAAACGTATTTTTTAAAAAAACATACTTGTAATTTATAAATGAATACACGTGGTTGACTCTATAAATAGAAAAAAAGCCAAAAAGAAAAAGCCACAATAATTGAAAGATTTATATCAAGTTTTATACTATAATAAAAATATTATGAAAAAATGCACATTTTGCTCAACAGTTTTATCAAATAACTTGTTAAAATTCTCAGCTTAATTGGTTGCCGCGCAGTAAGGCTTTAACAACACGCCCTGTTATATACGACTAGCTTTCGTTCGTAATAGATGACAAAGAATAGACAAACTCATTAATAGTGAAAGTTGCATCAAAGCAAGGATGTCATTAGTTTAATCCTATAAAATGTCAAAAAGTTAAACTCGTCTCTCTTTTAATAGTTTCCCATGGAAGATTTTCGCATAATCACGTCTACTTTCCTAACCATTCATCCGTGTATTTTGCTTCTAAACACTTAAAGAGCGATTCATTATATTCCATAACGTCAGTTACGATAACGTTTCTAACGTACTGACTTTTTTTTTTCTCTGAACCGCATAACGAGCATTTTATGGATACAGACGACCGTTGAAGAATAACTTCATAATCAATATGATAAATCAAAAAACGTCTTTTTCCTCCTAATCAGAGATACTACCTAGTGTAATATCTTCCAAAACTCACTGACCCGTTTTCTTTCGTTGTATATTTTATGTGGCGATAATGACATTCTTCGATGTCCACTGCCTTCTGCAATAGCAAAAAAAATTCTAGAAAGCAATCCGAAAATGGAGTCAACAGACTTTTGCTCCATTTTCTCCACGGCGAACTACGGGAGGGCCTTGTTTACGGAGATTCCGCAGAAAATGTTCATCGATGCATCGCGCGAAAAATTGGAAAGGAAAACAACGGCAAGAGACGGATATCCAAAAGTCCCGAATATCCAACACTCATTGAATTGATTGGCCCAGTTAAATTCACAACCGCGTGCTGATCAGTTGCGATTTCAAGTTCACTATCGGAGAGCCACTGCATGGTGCCTTACAAAACACATGTGAGTACGACTTTATGTTTGCGAACTTTTTCAGTATTTATATTCATTATTACTTAGAATGATAAACTTAAATTAACTTTTATATTTTGGGAATATAGTCAGTACCGCTTTTCTTAATTTTTAAAAATTGCATTCATTTTTCTTTTATATAATGATTTGATATTTCAACTTACATAACGTGATTTAACATTTCATCGAAGTTTGAATCCTTAAAATGTTTAAGTTTGTTATTTTTAAAGTTAATAGATGCATCTGTTCAATACTTTAAAAAAAATATTCACAAAAACCTACTCTTTTCATGTTTTGCTTTAAAAAAAAGTTAAATATATTTAATCTTCATTAGTTTTATGGGAGCAAGTACAGTGGAGTGACAAAAACCTTCAAATACGGCTGCACTGTATGTAACGATATTTTTCTCATGTTGGTAAAATTTCAATTATGGGAAGAAATCCCATTTTCCGATCAAGAAAACAGAGCTAGAAACTATGATGTATTTGGAATATTGAATGCCTTTTCCAGTAAACATTTTTATTTCTTGTTCCTTTGGTCTCGGGATTTACTGTATAGTGATTTCAATAATCTTTCTAATTGTTTCGACGAAACTATTTTATAATTTGATCGCTCGGAAAAAAATGCAAAAGCAATAATGAACAAGTTGTAAAGGAAAACAACGACAAGAGACGGATATTCAAAAATCCCGCTCATTTGGCACTCAATGAATTGATAGACCCAGTTAAATTCACAACCGCGTTCTGATGAGTTGCGATTTCAAATTCACAAACAAAGAGTAATAGTGTGGTGCTGAACAGTGAACGTGCGAATACTAGAGATGAGTTCGGGCTCTTTTTTCGAAGGCCGAGCCCGGCGACTTGAAATCCGAGCCCATTACCGAAGGAAGAACTCACTTGAAAAGTGTTAATAACATTTTAAAATTGTTTCAGTACTAATTTTCTTATTTGAAAGTCGCTTCTTGCATATGTATTAATCCTAAATACTCCCTCATGATAACGTGTCGTGAATTTAATGTTACAGAATATCTATTTAAAAATTTGTTATTTATACCCAAACACCGGCAGAAATCCCCAAAAGTCGCAATTCTTATTCTTTTAAAATGTCACTGTACAACTACGACAGAAGGACATGATTTCTGTTTTCCATTAATTCTGGAAAAGTATTTCAAAGTATTTCGAGGATAGACAAGGGTTCTATATGTAACTAACACTGACCGTGCAAAAAAAAAAAAAAAAAAAAAAAAAAAAACGTTATTATTTCACTGAAAAAATTAATTATATCGTCTGTTATTATGATACAGTTGATTTCCGTAATAAAATAAGTACATTTTAAGTTTGCAGCATTTTATCTTTTGTTGATATTTACTGAAAGTTTCAATGGGAAACTTAAGCCTAGCTTTGAAATTTCAGATCGCGAAATCCATATTTAGACTCTTTTTCCATTTCATATCTATTTCTCCTGAAACACCTATCCAAAAATCTGTCGGTAGATTATAGGATTGCTATAATTAAATAATTTTAGTATACAAATTTGGTTTTTAAATTCAGTAATACGGAAATAATATAACTCCATCTTAAATATGATGTTATCACCATGGAAACTTAGAATCATTACCTACCATGGGATATAATTGAATTAATTATGTATGATAGGATTTAATAGAATGAAGAAAACTTTTATTAATATCTTTTTAGCACTTTCCAACCTAGTTGAAAAGTGCTTATGACTTCGGTTTGTCTGGCCGTCTGGCCGTCTGCCGTCTGTCCGTGCTCTAACTCCCGTAAATATGCTCGGATTGCTCTGCAATTTTTATATGTTATTGTTGCCATCTATAGCATGTTCCCTATTTCAACGGAAGTGTGTAGCGCTTATAGTTTTTTTACAGGGACACTCAAAAGAATTCCGTTACATTGCGGTCTATGGGGAAAAATCATTTGTGGTTTATTTAAATAATGTTTCACTAATTTAAACGCATTGATTTTTTTATATATCACTAAGGTGCATTAGAAGAAGCTTAATATGGAATGGGGTGTGCATAGCACTTA
Source organism: Maratus michaelseni (assembly GCA_963931845.1). NCBI lineage: Eukaryota > Metazoa > Arthropoda > Arachnida > Araneae > Salticidae > Maratus > Maratus michaelseni. The sequence goes on from OZ007587.1 coordinate 30,962,262, forward strand.
AAGTTAATTTACAGGGACAGTCAAAAGAATCCCTTTGCATTACGTCTATGGAGAAAAATCGTCTGCGGTTTATTTAAATAATGTTTCACTATTTTAAACGCACTGAAATTTATATATATCACTAATGTGAATTACAAGAGGCTTACTACAGAATATTGTGTATATAGCAGTCATGTTCATTTACAGGGACACACAAAATAATTATCTACTGTCTGTTAACAATAATTCCTGGAAGTGCGTTTTAAGTTACTGAATGAGATTTTAATTTTAACTCGCTTTTTGTCTATTACGTGGTGTGTATAAATTCTGTAGATCCTATACAGGGAAGCACAAAAGTTCGCGAACACATTTCCGTTTATTGACAAAGTCCAGATGGAGAATTTTAAACTGTGCTACGCGTTTCCTAACTGAACTAAAATTTAGCATCCTATGTAGTATATATACAAACCTATAGATCCTATACAGGGCTGAATAAAAGTATTCGGATATTTTTCCGAATATTGTATATGTTGGAAATTCCTGAAATTATGTTTTTAAATAGGTTATGCGTTTTCCAAATTGTTTACTTGGATGTTATCTTTTAGCTTATTAAACGGTATGATTTGTAAAATTATTTTGGAAGCGTTGGAAAGTGCTACATAATCTATGCTTGACGCATGATTTTTCGTTCTTGTTAAGTTTTGATTCGATTTTCATACAATTTGAAATGACTCGACAAAAATCTGCAACGATTATATATATATTAAATTTCAAACTTAGTAGGATCTAGTAGTATTCCCCTGGTTGAGTAGTTTTTGCGGTGTTATATGCGGTCAGACAGACGGACAATACGACGACTATAGGTGCTACGTATTTCTATAATTACGAATGCACCTAAAAATCGAGTCTGAGCCCATTTCAGAGTCGAGCTGACCCGTCCAGTTTTAATGAGTACAGCTTTTTCTATCAACAATTTTCAGTAACTACAGTACTGACAATGACGATATGCAAAAACGATATGATGTAATATTGGCAAGAGTAAAATTGAGAATTTATGTTTCTGATGAATTAAAGCTCGTGTTAATTTTTAAAAATTGCATCTATTTATTTTCTGGAGAACGGTTTGATATTTCTACTTTCATGATATAATTAAAATTTTCATCGAAAATGAAATTCTTTAAAATCATTACTGCAACTTTAAAAATAACATTGAAAATTATAAAATATATTTTAATCTTTCTTAACCTTTAATTATTGTAATTTTTACTCCTACATTTTAAATATTTTTTTCACTTTAATTAATACTTTTTACGCCAATTTTATAATTATAAATTAGTGCATATATTGTTGATTATGTTTTTTTAATTTCATTTTAAATATTTTCATATGAGTATCCTTGAAAAATATTTATACGATTTTATCAATAGAAATACAAGGATTTTATTTGTAATTTGAATTCAGTTCTTTTTTTTTTAAGCGTCATATAAATTAGTTCTATTTAAAATCAGCAGACAGTGTTCTAGAAATGGATTCATGCATCATCTGAAATGACTGGATATTCATATAAATTATTTATTTTTTCCACATATACGCATTCTGGATATTATTCGAACTAAAATAATTGTCTTAGAAAATCAGAAATGATGTTAATCATAAAAAAGTTTTTCCATTTCTATTTCAACGTCGAAAATTGAAAATTTAATAATAAACAGCTTTTATAAATGCATATCGCTAAAAGTTTAAATGAAACCGATTTAACATTTTATAATACGTTTTTCACATATTAAACTAAATTTACATAATGATTTCTGGTCTTTCCTTTACAGAGATTCTTATATTTCTGATATACCATGATAATGACTTTACTTCAAATAATTTATTTCATGCTTTACATTTGACCCCCCTTCTTTCCGCACACACACAAATAAAAGAATGGATTTAAACTAAATTACTGATTTTCGAAACATATTGATATGTATTTCATGCATTCCGAGAACAAAAAATTAATCCTTGCATGAGCTTCGTTGTCTATACGAGATTAGCTAAGCAGTCAGCATCTTTTCTGTGTATTCAGATCAACATCGGTTACCTGATATGTGACTTTTGTAGGGAATCAAATATTTCTGCAATCAATTGTTGTTTTACTTTTGTTTGTTTCAGCAAAACTATTTAAAAAGAAATATGTATATATATATATGTATATATATATATATATATATATATATATATATATATATATATATATATATATATATATATATATATATAACCATTAATGAAACATTACCGAAACACCAACAGAAACTATGAAATTATGATTTAGTAAATATATATATATATATATATATATATATATATATATAATACAAATATATATAATGATAATAATTGCACTACATCGCAAAAGCAGCACATAACATGTGCAACAAGAATATAATTCTTCAAAATATGAAATATTTAAACATTATGGAAGAAGGTATATATAATTTTTTTGTAACAATTAACTATAAAATGTAAAACAATAAAAAATTAAAACTACACAGCAAAAGACTGCTTGTTCCTCATCTGTGGACGGACAGACAGAACTAACTATCTCCCCACCCCCCTCACTATATGAACGGAGGCTGGCTGTCTTGCATTCGTTTTTATTATTTTTTATTTTAAAGTTTAATTTATATACCTTCGTTTAATTTAATTTACTTGGTTATTATATTTTTCTTTAAAGCTTTTTGTAGTTACTATTTTTACATTTTAATTTTAAGTATGTTGTATTAAGCTTTTAATCTGTTTTCTAATGCACTAATTTAATTGTTTTTTAATCTGCTTTTAATTTGTTTTCTAAATAAAAAGAAAAATGACCCGTTAAACTGAGGGCATTGAGCTCACAGGCTATTCACACTAATCGTATATTATACTCTTATTTCAAAGAATTTGAAATAAGCTCCTCGAAAAATAAAGAAATCGACAATATATTAAAGAGAGGGGGGGGGGGGTCATCCCCCGTTACCCCCCACATAGTTAACTAATGAACCCCTTAAACTAATCAGGGAAGTCTCTAATTACAATGAATATGTATACAAAATTTAAAGAAAATCGGATAATTCTGCATGAAAAACCCATTTGTCTAAATTAAGGGGAGATTAGCCACCCCTTTCCCCTTTACATTTAACCAATGAACCCCCAAAACTATTCAGAGAAGCGCATTATGAACCTGTATACAAAATTTGAAGAAAATCGGATAATTCTGCATGAAAAACTCATTTATCTAAATTAAGGGGGGGGGGGTATTATCCCCCTTCCTTTCCTCCTTTATACTTAACCAATGAACCCCCAAAACTATTCACAGAAGCGCATTATCAAAATGAACCTATGTACAAAATTTGAAGAAAATGGGATAATTCTGCATGAAAAACCCATTTAGCTAAATTAAGGGGGGTTAGCCCCCCGTTCCCCCTTTTATACTTAACCAATGATCCCCTAAAACTAATCAGGGAAGCGCCTTATCACAATGAACCTATAAACAAAGTTTGAAGCAAAACGGTTATTTCTATCAAGAGTTATCGCGTTACATACATACGTACATACGTACATACATACATGCAGAACGGGCGCGCACATTAGCTCTCAGGCTTTGATAGCCTGTGAGTTAAACAGTAATTTTGTTTTAAATGTAAGGCTAACTCGTGTTTCAAATCCTACAAGTCTTTATAGTGAGTGGGAGAGATAGTTAGTTCTGTCTGTTCGTCTACTGATGAGAAACAGACAGTCTTCTGCCTGTGTAGTTTTAATGTTCTATTGTTTTAAATGTTTATAGTTAATTGTTACAAAAAACTTTATATACACTTTTTATCATAACGTTTAAATATTACATATTTTGAAAAATTATATATATATATATATATATTCATATAATTTTTACATTTGGTATATTAGATTTCCATTTTTAAAAATCATTTTTAAATTCCTACTATTAGCTCACACTCTCTCTATATATATCTTGTTGGAATTTTCAATCGTTAATAAAATATTTTCTATTCATCCATTCAAGTTCAAATAAATTTTTTTAAACTTGTACTGGATGACAATTGATGTTAATACAGTTTTTTCAAATATTAATTCATTAATTAAATTTAATTAATTAATTTTAATTTTATATTTCATTTCTGTTCAAATGTATAGACTCAATCCATATTTATAGTCTCACCTTCACACGTAAAAAGATAATGGGGCTGTTCACGGACGAAGATCAGGCGGCTCGCGGGCGAAGGAGACGATAAATGTGGATTGAGTCTATACTTTTGAACAGAAATGAAGTATAAAACTAAAATTAAATAATAAAATTTAATTAATTAATTAATATTTTAAAAAAACTGTATTATCGCTAACTGTAACATCGCTATGGCACTTTAATGTGAAGTTTGGTAATTTTTGAAATTCAATATATGAAAAACGGCATAATCATTAGATTTTAAATTTATATCAAGAAAAATACAATTTTTTTACCTTTCTAACGCAGTTGGTCTAACAATTTTGTGGGAAATACTTTTCGAGCTATTAATTTTTGGTATTTTAGCTATTTATTTTTTCATTTAATTTTTAATACATTTCTAATATTTCTCTTATGTAAGATGTTTAGCAGGATATAAATTTAGGAATAAATACCGTCAGTGGCGAATCGTGTAGATCGCTGGAAAAAAATTTCTATTTGACCTAAGTAGGAATCGACTTTAAAAAAAGTTTTTATATTACTTGTTTATTACAACATTCTGACCATTTGCTAGGTTTTATGGTGCACACCTCATTCCGATACAATTCGTTAAATTCTTATAAATTTTTTAAATCTGAACTTATTTATGAGTCTCATTGAGCTATTCATTTTCTATGTCACAAAAACTCCGATTCTTTCACAAATTTTCTTTACCTTGTAGGCAAACACATTTCTTTATTATTTTTAATTAATTAATTATTGCAGTTACTGGTACTTGCGTTCATACTATTGCTTAGAGAAGTTGTACCTAGCTCTGACATGACAAAAATTTATTATTTTTCTCTTTTAATTTTTTTAAAGTTTAAATTAAAAAAAATGTATAGTTTGTGCACATCTACGTGTTAAAAGCTAAAATGCTAAATTTAAAGCTTATAGGCTGACAGTTTCAGAGAAATCATGTTAAAAATATATAGCTGTAGTATATTTTCCTCCCGTTTGACCCAATTGAAACTAGATTTTTTAAAATCTGTTTTTAGGAGCATAACGGTATAATAGTAACCTGCATATCAAATTTAAAGCCCCGATAGTTTCAGATGATTATAGAACGCTTTCCAATCATTTCACCTCTTTAAATGTCGAATATTTTAACAAGCGCTCCTAGCGAACATTTATATCTTCAGAACAACCATCATGTCAAATTTTATGTTTTTATCCTCGACATATTCAAATAAATCGTAATTTTAGATCATTTGCCGCTCTTGCTCCCTTTTGAAAGCAGTTGCATAGAAATAAAATTAGCCCAGCTTTAAGCAGAAACTGACATTAATATTACCTTGAAAGAATTTTTGAAATACTGTTCAGTTGCTCCAAAGTAATCGTGATTATAGATCCCCTCCCTTTTAAATTTCGATTTTCTTAGAAACTGTTCTGTGCGAGCATTTACTTCTTAAAAATAATAATCATGTCAAATATCAAGTTTATACCTTAACAATTCCAAATAAATCGTAATTTAGAAACTTTTCGGTTCATTTCACTCTTTTGATTTTCGAATTCGATAGAAACCATTTTCAGCAAGGATTTAGATCTTAAAAGTCATCAAAATCATACAAAGTTTCTAAACTCAACATTATCAAACAAATCATAATTTTACAATTTTTTCGCGTCTGCAAATCCTTGGGGGTACTGTTATCGATATAAAATACACCCTATGTTGGAACAAAGAGAAGTGACAATCATTTTGACATCAATGATTTTGAAATCGGTTTAGTAATTCCAGAGATTACACCTACAAAGAAATATTAGTTTAGATAAGCAGAATTGATACTTTCATTTCTTTTACTTAAAAAATTAATATCCATTCTTATTTTGATATTTGATAGTTAAATCTGGTAAATTTAAACTCTTAAAAAATTGCCACATTCTTCTAAAAAATAATTTATGCGTTCAATTTATAAGTGTTAAAATTTTATATCGAAAAACTAAATATACTAGCTAAACTAAGCAAAACTAAAACTAAATATACTCTATTCAATGAAATAACATTTCTATGGCTTTACTAGAAATCGTTTTCTACAATTTAATCTAAAAATCTTAAGAAAGAAATCACCGTTAATTATTTTAGATATTTGTACTAATACTTAAAAATAGTCAATGATAAAAATAGTCAATATGAGCATTTCTAACGTGATTTAATTAATAAATTTTCAAATTAATTATTTTATATAATTTCTTATGAAAACCAATGAAGAATGCTTTGTTTCATTTCTTTCAAAAGATGTATCTAGATTTCATAAAAATAGGTAATAAGTCATGAACTGAAGTTAATGAATGAAAGATTATAAAATCACATTTACACAAAAAAGCTTTTTTACGAATACTTTTAGGATACATCATTGTTTGCAAGACTTAACAAGAACCAAAAATCGTGCATCCGGCATCGAGTAAGAAACACTTTCCAAAAGTTACGGAATGTTATTAAGAAATTTATTTTTTATATACAATGAAATGAGATATCTAAATAAAGAATTAAAAAAAAACCCACAAGGAAGTAAAAATCCATTTTTTGCAATTGCTGTCCATATCCGGTAATGTGCGTGCGAATTTTTTCGTACATTCCTGTATGTGACATATAGAGTTTATACACACTAAGTAATACACTGAAAAATACATTAAGTTTTAAAATGCATACCATAGCTGAAAACGCACTTCCAGCAATTACCTATTAGTCTGTCCTATAACAGAATTCTTTTGTGCGTCTCTGTAAATAAACGATAATTGCTACATATTGCAGAATGTATAGAAAACATGTTGCAGTGCACCTAACTGTTTTTGTAATTTCATTTTGTTTGAAGTATCATAACAACATTAAAATGCAAGGCAAATGATTTCTTTCCATAGTTCGTAATATAATGCAATTCCTTTGTACGCCCTTGTAAAAGAAATATAAATACTACTTATTCTATATTCCTGAGAAAGCATGTGGTAGTCTGCCTCAGTGATGCATATCAATCTCATTATGTTTTAAGTATCGTCCAATTCATCATAGACCTTAAAGTAACGGAATTATTTGGTGTGTCCCTGTAAACGAACTATAAATGCTACACAGTTCATTTAAAATATTGAACATACTATAGTAATCTTCAATATCATATAAATATTACATGGCAAACTAGTATATTTAGAAGAATTAAAGAACGAAGAGATGAACAGACATACAAACCTAACTCATAAGCACTTTTCAAATATGATGGAACGTGTTAAAAAGTGATATTATCGAAACTGCGTTTTGCAACACTTTCCAACACAGTTGAAAAGTGTTTATGAATGCGGTTTGTCTGGCCGTCTGTCTCTCTGACCATGTGACCGTCCGTCTGTGAGTCCATTAACTCATGTAAATATTATCGAATTCCCATGTAATTACTATATCTTATTGAGGTTTACTAAGACATATACTCGGTATCGAAAATTAAGTGTGTAGAATTTATAGTTCGTTTACAAGGGTACTCAAAAGAATGCCATCATATTTTGGCCTGGGGAAAATCGTTTGCAGTGTATTTTAATTCTATTACGCCATTTCAAACATTTGAAATGGCTATATATCACTAAGTTGCACTACATTATACTTACTGTAGAATATGGTGTGCATAGCATTTATCGTGCATTTACAGATACAGAGGATACAGAGATGAATTCGTTTATAGTAGAGTCTGTGAGCACTGAACAATAATTTCTGGAAGGTTGTTTTCAACTGCGATATGCATTTTTAAATTTATTAATTGTTTGCATATTATTTCGGGTATATGAATTCTGTAGATCCTATACAGGGCTGCACAAAAAAATTTGAGTACGTCTCAGCTCTTTGACCGAAATCGCTAAAGGGAAATTTTCAACTCATGCGTTTTTTAATTGAACGAAATTTTTGCATACTATGTACTAGTATATATGCATATCTATATATTCTATGTAGGACTTCACAAAAGAATTCGGATATTTTTCTAACTATAGATGTAAATTGCTGAAATTGTGTTTTCAAATGTGGTACGCGTTTTACAATTTGTTTACTCAGACATCGTCTTTCACCTTATTCAGACCTGCCAAGTCTCCGGCTTTTTGGATACCAGTAATTTAGTACAGAAAATGCTGATTCAGAAATTGAAATCAGAGCATTTTGCGATTTAAAATAACAACATTTTCTCTAAAAAATTACTGGTGTGCAAAAATTCGGAGACTTGGCAAATCTGCTTATTAAATGATGAAGTTTTGTTACAGTATACTAAAAGTGCTTCATAATCTATGCTTGACGCAGGATTTTCTTTTCTTGTGTCTGTGTGTAATAATGTCTGTACTACGAATATTTCAGCAACGGTTGAAGCATTTCTTTGGAGATTTTTTTAAAATAAAACTTATTCTCTAGTTCTTGACCGCTGCCTTTTTTTTTATCGTTTTTTATAAACAAAACAAAATCAGATATTTATTGAAAACTGTTACATTAAATTTGACTAACCGACATTTTGCTGAAGTTACAAAATTTCACAAAAGAGACTAGACAAATATATATTCTTAACACTTTATAACATAGTTGAAATGTGTTTATGACTTCGATTTTTCTGTCCGTCTGGCATTCTGGCCCTCTGTCTGTCCGTGCAATATACTGGGATTGCCATGTAATTGATATACTATGTTATTGGGGTTTACTATGACATGTGTGGTATTGAAAATTAAATGTGCAGCAATTGCAATTCATTTACGGGGACATCCAAAAGAATTCCGTTACATAATGGTGTATGGGGGGAAAAGTGTTCACAATACATTTTAATGATGTTACACTATTTCAAACATATTGAAACTGATAAAAAGCACTAGAGAGCACTACAAGATGCTTTCTGTAGAATATTATGTGCATATAATTTATCGTTCATTAACGGAGATACCCAAAAGAATCGGGGTTACTGTACTGTGTCTAAGAGCAGTGATGGATACAAGTGCGGTTTCAGTCGTGGTGGTCATCTTGAAATTTAACTGAAAATTTGCTTATTACTTGGTGTGTATAAATTCTATAAATCCTATATAGGGCTGTACTGGGTTACAGTACTGTGTCTATGAGCGATAATGGGTGAAAGTGCGTTTTCAGTCGTGGTATTCATCTTTAAATATAACTGAAAATTTGCATATTAATTGATATTTATAAATTTTATAAATCCTATATAGGGCTGTACTGGGTTACAGTACTGTGTCTAATGAGGGATAATGGCTACAAGTGCGTTTTCAGTCGTGGTGTTCATCTTTAAATATAACTGAAATTTTGCATGTTAATTGATATGTATAAATTTTATAAATCCTATATAGGGCTGTACTTGGTTACAGTACTGTGTTTATAAGCGATAATGGGTACAAGTGCGTTTTCAGTCACGGTGTTCATCTTTAAATATAACTGAAATTTTGCACATTAATTGATGTGTATAATTTCTATAAATCTTATACAGGGCTGTACAAAATAATTCGAGTATATTTCCTTTTATTGACGAAGATTGCTGAAGAGGAATTTTCATCTGTGTTATGCTTATCCTAACCGAACTAATAAATTTCAACATACCATAAGCTTGTATACAAATTTGTAGATCGTTATACAAAGATGCAGAAAATAATTCTGATATTTTTCCGACTGTAGCTGGTAATTACTGAAATTACGTTTTCAAATGTGTTATGCGTTTTCCAAATTGTTTACTTAGACATCATCATTCACCTTATTAAACAGCGAAGGTTTGCTACATTATTCTGATTGTGTTGGAAAGTGTTTCATAATCTATGCTGAATACAGGATTTACATTTCTTGTTTAAGGTCCTTTTTGCTACGTTCGTTTTATATGAATCCAATCAGAGAAACAAATATCTGGTATATCGCGAAACGCTACATGCCGTGCAGCATTGAGATAAAGCGAGTCCAAAACGTACATTTTTCAATGAAAATCAATAAAAAACTAGTCGGATGCGCCAATCCCAAAACTTTCTTCTATCTCAGTCATGTTAATACTTCAAAATTCGCTATCACATCGCCAATAAAATCAATATTTTTCGTCATTCTGTTGTACGTCAGATATTAAAATATTGAATTGCGTCGAGAACACATACGGATACATAAATTTTGTGATTCTAGCCTGTTAGGAAGTGAGTGAAAATCGATAAAAATATTCCCATCTTTACATACATAAACTAAGTTAATTTAAATAAAAGAGTATAAAAACCTATATGCAAGGGCTGTATTTTAAGGAATGAGACAGGGTTCGGAAACAATGTTTTATTGTTCCTATCGTTACAGAGACTTAAAAGTCTTCAAAGTAGTTCCCCCTTCCGTCAATGCAATGCTGCCAGCGAGATTTTTACGCTTTGAACTCTCCCTGGAAGTCTGTTCCTGACATGTCCTTTAGAGTTTTGGTCAAGACCGCTTAGATGGATGTAACGTCTTTAAAACGGTTTCCTTTGAAGTTCAACTTCGGGAAAGAAAAGAGATCGGCCGGACTCAGATCTGGGCTGTAGGAAGGCTGCGACAACGTTGCAACGCCAATTCAAGTCAGGTAGGAGGTCACGACAAAAGTGGTGTGAGCTGGCGCGTTGTCGTGATGGAGGTCCATCGGTCGGCGATCGCTGGTCGCGTCCGCTTGATGTTATTGTGCAGTCTCTCGAGCATTTTTAGTAGAAAGCGGCGTTGACATTTTGTCCTGCAGGGACGAACTCTTAGTGTAAAACCCCCTTCGTGACCAAAATTCACATAAGCACTCCCCACCATTAACGATACACACCCCGTCACAGTTCGGAGCCAACTGACGCGCGGTACGTTGCTCAGCTTAGATCGCCCCCACCGCAATTCTCGCCGATGGAGATTGTGCTTTAGCGACTGGCGTAACGCACAGCGGCGAATCTAATTAGATAAAATACACACCTTGTATTTCTACCTCGACGTATAAAAATATTCATAAAATATGCTTATTTTTCGAGCCGAAAAACTCTCCTAACCCCTTACAGAGAGTCAAACATAATAATAAAAAAACATCAAATTTTGAAGAAATAATTTATTTTCAAGCAACTCATATATCCTAAAGTACATTAGAGCAAATTTTCCGCGTCTCACTCTTAATAGAACTCGAACTATAGTTGTTTTTAGAAATAGATGCCATTCTTTAAAATAATGAACGAAATATTTAAACAATTTATCCTTTTCTTGCTATTGCTGTTACTTTTAAATTACTAAGCTTTGTAAAAGCATATGAAGTTATTTGAATTTATTTTCCTCTCTGGATATTATATTACATGTAAGAAAGTTCAATATCCGATTTTAAGTCCTTTGAAATCGTTCTTTAAAACTTTATAAAACTTTAAAAAATGTATATATAATATATATATGTATTATAAATATGTGTCATTCTTAATTTTTTTTCTATTTTGCAATGGGTATTTTTTTTAACTAATGATTGTCGTTAACTAAAATCGAATACTTTCATCTGCTGAACATACTGTTGTTGACAATATATAAAATCAAAGAATCATCAGAACAACGAGCTTAAAAAATAAAATAGGCGAAACATTACAAAAGTTGTAAAAAGGTTTTTATTTTCTAAAAAGAAAAAAAAAATAATTGTTCAAAAATAATTTTTTGTTTATTAAATTAGTTTTATAACATTCGCTTTGTAGAAACGAAAAAAAAATTCCATTTCATAATAGGGGAGATGGAGGATGAATGGGACATTTTCACAAGAATGTTTATTTTAAATATTTTATTTAAGTTATTATCAATATTATAAATCACATTTCATACATTAAGTGTTTAACTACATCTTATGCACAATATTTATTCAAGATTATTATTATACAGAAATATATTATGAAATTAAAAAACAATTCTTCTATGTCCCAATCATCCCCACAGCAGGGATGAATGGGACACAAATATTTTCCTCTCTTTATTCAATGCTAAGGACTAAAAGCTGAAAAAAATGCCTCCTGGGCAAAAGCTGAGAGATTGTAAATTGTAATATGATCTCCAGAATTATTTGTTAGCCAATCATATTGGACTCATTTCAGCTTTACCTTAAAAGGCCCATAAAAGGAAGCATTCAATGGCTGAAGACGATAACTACAATGTGGATGAAATGTTAAAAGAATAATTACCATAAATTATTAATTTATCAAACTATGTAATATTATTTAGCTAATAAATATATTTTTCAGTATCCTCTAGGGATGAATGAGACAATCCCATTCATCCCATTTGAAATGTCCCAATCATCCCCATGATGTATATATTCAATTGTCAGCCATTTTGTCTCAAAAAATATTTTGTCACAATGGTTAATATTCATTCATTTTAATTACCAATATTGAGCCTTGAAATAAAAAACTACAACAGATCTTAATTGTTTATATTGCATAATATATTTAAGTAACTTCAAATGTAAAAAAAAATTACTTTTAAGCAAAGTTTTCAGGAAATGACAATTTGAAGGAAACTGAAAACAGCCATGTGGTCTTGCTTTTGGTTCTGAAGCACACACTATGGTAGTGAAATCTATGAGGATAGGAAGCAACTAAAAAAAAGTTTATTCCCTGGAATATTGAGAAGAACGTCCCATCCATCCCTTGTCCCATTCATCCCCCATCTCCCCTATACATGTATATTTTTACTTACTATAATTCATATATATTATAAAGTAAAAAGCCTTAAAAGTGTATGTTCGGGGTAATTTCAAAAACTTCAAAATATTTTTGCGGTTTGCACCATCAGGTTGAGAAAATTCTTGCGGTGATTATGATGTTTAATAGATCATGGTCTTTGATAATAAAATTATGTATTTATCTTTATTTTGAGCGAAAAGGTTGCCATTGGTATATGGTTTTCATCTTGGTGACGTTATATTTATGTTATCGTTTGGTTAACGGTCATTGGGAATGGGCTATACTAGTTAGAGATGATTTAAAAAAAAAAAAAAAGAACACCTCGAAAAATAAAATAAAAAAAACTATTACGGATTTTATTTCAAGTACAAAGAAAAACTTTTAATGAGAAATAATATTATAAAACGAAGTTATTTAATTTAAATATGAAAAGAATGTTTGCATGGCTTGAAAGAAGTATATTCAATGTCAAAGGCGACCATTAAAACCATTTTTTGACAATTTATCACTATTGTTGCCTACATAAGAAAAAAATGTACTTTTAAGGCTAGGATTACCGTGAAAGTCGCAGCAGGATATATATTTTTCTAAATATTTTTTATATGTATTGCAAGTTTTATCTCTTATTTACAGACTACTTTTGCATTTCCAGTTAAATATTTATGTATGACGTCGACAATCTTTTTACTTGATTTATAAAAATAAAAAATAAATAAAAAGTAATCTATAATTTTTTATTTGTGCAAATTAAATTTGTGTTGAGTTTGAACTTTACAGATAAATGTATTTAAAAGTATCTTTAAAACATCATGGCACCCGTTCGAAGCCGGAGTTGGTTGCTAGTATAGTATAAACGTTTCAACAGAGTCTTTTTAAAGAAAATAATTATATTTTGTCTGCCTTATATATTTGTGTGAAAATAAAAGAGGAATAATTCCATTACCAGTAAGTGAATTTTGACGACAATAGCGGGTTAATAATAATTGAATTTTACTCGTAAAAGAAATGATTTATTTATAACATACGCTAAAATATTAATTAAAAATCCTTCATTATTCTTATTTTTAAATTTGTTGTTTAAAATCCTTTAACTAATAATTCTTAAATAAATATCATGGCATTACGAAAGTTTAGAATATCATCTTTAAATATTTCAAAACAGTATATTTGTTGAAAATTAATTGATGCAAGATTGCAGCCAACGTTATTATGAATTTACTGAATTATTACTCTTCGCCTTTCAGTTCAAAAACTATTTTATGAAAGAAATCTTCTTCTGCCTGCGTTAAATATTTCTGCAATAGTTAAAGAGGATTAGCATTAATTCAATCACTACCAACTAGATTTTGTTGATAAATAAATCTAACAGCGAAATTCTTTTAACTAAATCGAGTTAGAAAATATTAAATCACAAAAGAGATTTTGAAAGCATTTTATAAAAGCTTGTTTCGCAAATTATGATTCCATTTCAAAAGATTAAAATAAAAAAAATTCTTTCTCATGCTTAAGTCATTATTGACTGCACCATTTTGATGCGCTTGAAAATAAATTTCTTTCATCCAACTTTACAAGAGAATGTTTTTAAATTTAATAGATAATCTTTAAATTAAAAAAAAATCGTACAATCATACTATTCAATGCGACATACTCGTTGAGCTCATTCCGACACAATATCGTTTGATATCGTTGAGTTCTTCTTGTAAAATAACAGCATTATATTCCTCTTCCGGAAAAATAATATATATACAGGGTGATCTAAAATGAGCTGAACGTTTTTAAAATTCAAACCAAAACAAACGGGGGATAGTTATTGAAATTATTCTTAGAAGAGAGTAATGTGTGAAATGAAGATTTTCTTTACTAACATTCATTTTTTAGTTCTAAATATCGCTGATAGATAGCGCTACGCCGTCTCAAATAGTTACAACTCTCAAACTAATATATAAAAATAGATAAAAAAGGATCAGAATTCACTTCCCCAGCTTTTAACTTTCAAAACTTTTTAACAGCTATTCTGTTTAGCTGTTGAAAAGCTAAAAAATCGTTTTCATTTTAAAACTGCTAGCTTATTTTGAGTAGCATTACACTAACTGTTAGCTTGTTTTGAAATGTAATACACTTTGACTGCAGTGCCATCTATCGATGATATTTCGAATTTTAAAAAAGGTAGCATATTAAAGAAATTCCAGACTTCACCCATTACTTTCCTGCAATAACAGCTTCAAATGGTGCCATCTTTTACTTGTTACAAATTTTTCAAAACGTTCAGTGCCTTTTAGGACACTCTCAATGTAATGAAGGTTATTCACATAATGGGTCATTCCATGTAAACAGGGCATGGGAGTACTGCTCGGCAACCCTCATTTTGTATGTAAGTACTATAGTACATATACATGTAAGTCCGAAATGGACATCTGCAAACTGCCAGAGTCAGAAGTAATATAGTTGGAGCATGTGGAATGCTTCAGTAAAGTTCACAATTGCACTGTCGTAGGAAATACGAACAAATCTCCAAGTTTGTCATCTTAATGCTCATGATAAAAGAAACCATCCATATTGCAAATATGTGATCTAGTATAACTTTTCGTGCTGAAAAACATAATTGCAGTATAGAAGATCAGTACAAAAACCCTTAACGGGTTAAAAGTTGTGACGCAGCACTTTCTTTTGGCTTTATGAATTTTAAATATGGGTCTTAAAAGCAATGATATCAAATTTAAGTGACGCTATGTTAATAATTATTTTTTTAAATCATAATTTTCTTTTTAGTTTTATTTATATTCACAGGTGCAATTATTATCTTAATATGAAAAAATATATAAAATTTATTCGCTGATGCTTTTTCATTCACATCTCTCATGAATTCAAAATATGGGTTTTAAAAGAAATGATATCAAAATTTGAGTGACACCTTGGCGTTAATTTAATAGAACTCTTTTAAAATTCAATTTAAATTATTTTTGGTTTGTCTTCTAAAGTATATTTACACATACAAACAATACTTTTAATTTTTCAATACACTTTTAAATATATTACTTTCACTGAGCCTATATTATGTATTGAAATGTATTTATTTCAATAAATTGATTTATCTTCTGTGCCACGCTATCCAAAATCATAAGTAAAATTTATGTAAATGATTATTTTGCGTCATATTATCCACTTGAATACATTTCCCTTTGTTTGGATACTATGACGCAAAATAATCATTTACATAAATTTTACTTATGATTTTGGATAGCGTGGCACAGAAGATAAATCAATTTATTGAAATAAATACATTTCAATACATAATATAGGCTCAGTGAAAGTAATATATTTAAAAGTGTATTGAAAAATTAAAAGTATTGTTTGTATGTGTAAATATACTTTAGAAGACAAACCAAAAATAATTTAAATTGAATTTTAAAAGAGTTCTATTAAATTAACGCCAAGGTGTCACTCAAATTTTGATATCATTTCTTTTAAAACCCATATTTTGAATTCATGAGAGATGTGAATGAAAAAGCATCAGCGAATAAATTTTATATATTTTTTCATATTAAGATAATAATTGCACCTGTGAATATAAATAAAACTAAAAAGAAAATTATGATTTAAAAAAATAATTATTAACATAGCGTCACTTAAATTTGATATCATTGCTTTTAAGACCCATATTTAAAATTCATAAAGCCAAAAGAAAGTGCTGCGTCACAACTTTTAACCCGTTAAGGGTTTTTGTACTGATATCATTACTTTTTTAAGGTTATTGATGAGAATGTCAATTAGTCGAAATTAAGCATAGGGTATAAATTAATCATTAAAATAAAATTTTAAAGAAATGCTAAAAAAGACCCCTTGGACCCCAATAAAATATGAGGGTGATGGCCCAGGGAGAGGAATCCAAGACTCAACTTTTAAATTATACAGCGAGAGAGTAACACAATTAGAAGGATGAAAATGCATGGCAAAACCCGTTTGTTCCATCTTCCTCCGCCAAAGGACGCAACCTTTTCTATACAAACATAGCTGAAAATTTTTGGGCCGTCGATTCCGAGTCAAATGAGCCATACGTCGTCGTGATCGATCCCATAGAACCCGATAGGAAAGTGCCCCCTGGTGGTGAAACTTGGAACTAAAATCGATATATCCTGTCGATGTCGAGTCGAATGAATCACACTGCATTGTGATGGGACCCATAGAACTCGAGATAGCTGCAAAATGCGTTAGTTCCATCTTCCACCACCAGGGGGCGGACTCTGTTCCATACAAACATAGCTGAAATCTTTGAGGCTGTCGATTTCGAGTCGAATGAGCCATACCTCGTCGTGATGGGGCACATAGAACACAAGATAGGAAAGCACACTCTGGTGGTGAAACTTGTAACTAAAATCGATATATCCTGCCGATGTCGAGTCGAACGAATCAAACTGCATTGTGATGGGACCCATAGAACTCGAGTTAGATGCAAAATCCGTTAGTTCCATATTCCACCACCAGGGAGCGCACTCTGTTCCATACAAACATGGCTGAAATCTTTGAGGCTGTCGATTTCGAGTCGAATGAGCCATACCTCACCGTAATCGGGCCCATAGAACACGAGATAGGATAGCGCCCCTGGTGGTGAAACTTGGAACTAAAATCGATGTATCCTATCGATGTCGAGCCAAATGAATCAAACTGCATTGTGATGGGACCCATAGAACTCAAGTTAGCTGCAAAATCTGTTAGTTCCATGTTCCACCACCAGGGGGCGCACTCTGTTCTATACAAACAGCTGAAAATTTTGAGGCTGTCGATTTCGAGTTGAGTGAGCCATACCTTGTCATGATCGGGGCCATAGAACCTAAGATGGGAATGCGCCCCCTGGTGGTCAAACTTGAAACAAGTTGAATGAATCAAACCATGTTGTGATGGGACCCATAGAACTTGAGTTAGCTCCAAAATCCATTAATTTCCCCTTCCACTGCCAGGGGCGCTCTCTGTTCTATATGAACATAACTGCCCCTGGTGGTGAAACTAAAATCAGTAAGTTCTATCGATGTCGAGTCGAATGAGCCAAACTGCATCATGATTAGGAATGCACAACCTGTGGCCCGTGATGGATAACTGGTGGCCCGCAGAGACCATACATGCCAACCTATCCAAAAATTTCGAATTTCCTTAATAATTCGTGAGAAAAATTTGCAAATTTTGTCCATAAATCGTAGGAAAATATGAATTTCATCGATCAGGCGCATAAAATCATGAATTGCATCGACTGGATGCGAATTTTGTCAAATGGGCATGGAAAAATCACAAATTTCGCCATTTTGTCGCTAGAAAAAAAAACGCAAATTTCAATAATCGGTCAACAGAAACCAGAGATGCCAAAATCAGTAATTCCGGAGTTGCAAATTTCGTCAATCACTCAAAAAAAAAAAAAATCTTGAATTTTGTAAATCAATTGAAAAAAACCTGCGAATTTTGTCGATAAGGCACTTAAAATCGTGAATTTCATGGATCGAGCAGCGAATTTCCTCGAATGGCGTGGAAAGATCGAGAATTTCAACGAACAGTTGCAGGAAAAATTTGCAAATTGTCCATAGATCATAGGAAAACATTATGAATTTTGTCTATCGGTTCTGCAAAATTATGAATTTTGTCGATAGGCATGGAAAATCGCAAATTTCGACAACTGGGCTTGGAAAAATCAAGAATTCCATCGAATGTTCGTGAAAACATTGTAAATTTCAACGAACGGTAAAAAAATAATAATAATTTGCGAATTTCGCCATTGTCTAGAGAAGAAAAATTGTGAATTTCATTAATTGGCCGATGGAAAGCATATCAGTTGAAAATCATGAAATTTGTCAATCAGGCACAGTAAAAACATGAATTTTGTGGATCGGGAGAAGGGAAATCATAAATTTTGTTGAACACATGCATAAAAATCATGAATTTTGTTTATCAGGCATGTAAAAATCATTAATTTCGTCAAACGGATGCATAAAAATCAAGAAAGTCATCAATTGGGTGCGTAAAAATCTTGAATTTCATCGATCAGGCGTGTAAAAAATCTTGAATTTCATCGATAAAGTGCATAAAAATATAGGACAAAATTGCCATTCGCCAATCGGTGAGTAATACTGAAAATTTGCCGACTGACTTTACTGCCACCACTGGTCAAACTTAATAGTTCCAATTGCGATGATTCAATGGAAAAAGATTTTTTCCCCACTGTCGCTCGACAAATTTCAAAACCATTTGGCGAATTTCACGATTTTTTCAAAGAAATTATTTGACGGATTGTGATTTTTTTTCTTCTCGAAGCCATTCGACGATATTCGAAATTTTTTCCCCCTGAAACCAGTTGATAAATTTTGTGATTTTTCCACTATCAATGAATTTTGTGATTTTTCTGCTATCGATTGATGAATTTCGTGATTTATCGACTATCGATTAATGAATTTCACGACTTTTTCCATAAACGAACAAATTGTGCACTTTTTTTCCACTGCCATTCGACGAATTTTGCAATTCTGTTCCGCGATTGTTAGACAAATTTCACTATTTTTCTCCCGAGATCATTTGACGAATTTTGTGATTTTTAATTTTACTGACTGATTGATTTATATTTAATAATAAAAGTTAAAATGTTTAGATTTAAAAACAAGATGGCTAACTGAGGGTGAATCCCAAAACTTAGCCGCATCATCAATGAGTTAGCTAATCAAGCATTTAGCTCTTACATTTTGTTTAAAAGGTGCACACAAAAGCAAAAAATATGAATTTTTTTTAATCCTTACCATCACTGTTGAAATCCTGAACCAATTAGAATCTAATTGTGACAGTGTATTTATCTTGCAAATATCATTGAGGAGTTTTTTATACAGGGACACGCAAAATCAAAACATCACATGATGACATTCAAATTACTAAGCCAATTCAAACCTAATTATGCCAAAGTATCAATCGATGAATTCATTAATCAAATATGTTGGGCAAAATCCTAGAACAAGCAAAACATCCGATTTGGCTATTTTTTTTACGCACGTCAACCAAAAAAACGGCAACTTCCAAATTCTACCCAATCAGAACGCATGCTTTTTAAGCTTAAGCAAGCAGATACTTACACACTGCTTACGGCAAGCTTTTTCACAAAATAAACAAATTTTATTTCGTTTTACAATTATTTACAAAGTTTCAGCAAGTTTTTCTTCACGATTTTTCTATTTTTACAAACTTTTAGCAATATTTCGTCTGGATATTTCAATTTTTACATACAAGCATTTAGCAATTTTTTCCTCCAGATTTTTCTATTTTTAATAATTTTTAGCTATTTTTTCCTCCTTGCTAAAACTTTGTAAATTGTCATAAAACGGAATAAAATCAATGTTTACTTCGTGAAAAAATTTTCATAGAAACTGTGTAAGTAGTGAATTCTCTGCTACAAAGAACACAGGTTATGATTGGGGAGAATCTAGAGAATTCTGATTTTTCAAATGCACGAAACTCATTCAAGCACCAGTTAGTAACATGTATATGTACTCTTTGCGTACATTAACAGAAAAAAAAATCCTGGATGCATGAAACTCCCTGTGCAGCAATCTCTAGAATGCATGAAATTCATCCAAACAGCGGTTAATAATTGATATATATATATATATATATATATATGTGTGTGAGTACGCTTCGCGTACATTAACTGAAAAAAAAAATCCTGGATGCACAAAACTTGCATTTCTCTGACTTCGGTTTTTCGAAATAGATAAAATGCTTCAGGGATTCAATCCAGCATCGCTGAAATGTTACATAATCACAGAAGATCACTAATTATAATTAAAATATAGATAAAATGCTGAAGTGATTACAAATTAATCACTGAAGCATTTTATCTATACTTCAAAACATATTTGTTTTGTTTCTCATTTCCAAAATAATTTTCATTCATATTTACTTATTATAAGCATGTTATTTAATTTTACTGACTGATTGATTTATATTTAATAATAAAAGTTAAAATGTTTTGATTTAAAAACAAGATGGCTAACTGAGGGTGAATCCCTAAACTTAGCCGCATCATCAATGAGTTAGCTAATCAAGCATTTAGCTCTTACAGTTTGTTTAAAAGGTACACACAAAAGCAAAAAATATGAATTTTTTTTTAATCCTTACCATCACTGTTGAAATGCTGAACCAATTTGAATCTAATTGTGACAGTGTATTTATCTTGCAAATATCATTGAGGAGTTTTTTATACAGGGACATGCAAAATCAAAACGTCATCATGATAAGATTTAAATTACTAAGCCAATTCAAACCTAATTAAGCCAAAGTATCAATCGATGAATTCATTAATCAAATATATTGGGCAAAATCCTAGAACAAGCAAAACATCCGATTTGGCTATTTTTTTTACGCACGTCAACCAAAAAATCGGCAACCTCCAAATTCTACCCAATCAGAACGAATGTTTTTTAAGCTTAAGCAAGCAGATACTTACACACTGCTTACGGCAAGCTTTATTATACAATTTTAACATAAATTTTATTTCGTTTTACAATTATTTACAAAGTTTCAGCAAGTTTTTCTTCACGATTTTCTATTTTTACAAACTTTTAGCAATATTTCGTCTGGATATTTCAATTTTTACATACAAACATTTAGCAATTTTTTCCTCCAGATTTTTCTATTTTTAATAATTTTTAGCTATTTTTTCCTCCTTGCTAAAACTTTGTAAATTGTCACAAAACGGAATAAAATCAATGTTTACTTCGTGAAAAAATTTTCATAGAAACTGTGTAAGTAGTGAATTCTCTGCTACAAAGAACACAGGTTACGATTGGGGAGAATCTAGAGATTTCTGATTTTTCAAAAGCACGAAACTCATTCAAGCACCAGTTAGTAACATATATATGTACACTTTGCGTACATAACAGAAAAAAAAAATCCTGGATGCATGAAACTCCCTGTGCAGCAATCTCTAGAATGCATGAAATTCATTCAAACAGCAGTTAATAATTTATATATATATATGTATATATGTGTATGCTTCGCGTACATTAACTGAAAAAAAAAAATCCTGGATGCACAAAAATTGCTATATTCCGCACTCCCTAGAATGCATGAAATCCATTCAAGCTGCGGTCAGTAATGTTCGCACAAAAATCGGTTTACAGCAATCTCTAAAGTGCTTAAAATACATCTTATCATATAAAATCAACAAAAATGCACTTACCGTTATTTCTCATCCTTCGTTTTTTTTAATATTTCACAGGATTTATCCTTTATGACATAAAACACATTTCATAAACATAATTCAACAAATCTGACACACAACAAACCAACCCACAGACAATAGAACTCTATTATAGAATATTCTAATCTGTCAACCAACCAATCAAATCTAATTCCCTCAAAAACCAGCTCAATTTTCAGAACCATGCATTCTGCTCATGCTAGAACCAAGCACAGAAGGCGTGGAAAAAACGTAAGAAATAAACCGGTAACAAGAAAACTCATTTATCGCTTCGCTAAATTCGATGACGCCAAGCGTCTCGCTTGTTCTAGGATTTAACCTATTTTTCTTAATTATCTGTCTTAGTTTGTGAATAAATTTTTGTAATGTCAGTTGAAACTGATCTCTCGTACATAACGATGCATCACATTTTTTTAATGTTTTTTTTTTCTACACCATGATGTTGCTATTTAACAACATTATTTTAATTTTAAAAAGAAAACAAACAACTAATAAATCAGTAAATATGAACGTTTTGCACTCCTGAAACCCCCCCCCCCAAAAAAAAAAAAATATATATATATATATATATATATATATATAGTTTTAATTTCAGGGTAACTGAAGAAAAAAAAAATCCTTCTATAGCGTTTCTATTTTTCCATGCGCTGTGAAGATTTTTTAACGGGTTCAAAAACAAATTTCACAAATACTTCTAACTTAATTAACAAATATTTCAAAAATATATTTTTAATTCCATGTTGTTTATGTATGAAGAAAGAAACAAAAGTTTGGTAAACTTCTATCTCTGTTTAAATAGTCTATTTCAAGAATAAAAACATTCGGTAGAATGCATAGCTTTGACAATACATAAACAAAAATGAAGAATACAGTACCTGTTTTTTTTTTTTTTCAATTTCTTATATTTGGTGCAAGATACTACTGAATACTTTGCTACAAGATTTGTTTAAAGATATTACCCTCTCTCATGATTTTTAGGTTTCCAATGCCACGTCTACCATTGCCCCGAGAACTGACGACTGATTTCGTGATTTATTAAGTAAAATCGATATTTAACATTTGAAAATAAACTTTCACTAGAAAAAAAAAAAAACAATGGTAGAACTTTCATTTCTCTGACTTAGGAAAATAAATATTAGAAGATAAATACATATTTCTTTATTATCTGTTTTTAAAATGCAAATTTAAGAAATGAAATTGAAAAAAAAAAGGTACTGTATTCTTCATTTGTTTATATAGCTGATCAAATATACGCATTTCACTGAATGTTTGGATTCTTATACTATGAAACAGAAGCTTACAAACGTGTTTTTTTATCGTACATAAACAACATGGAATTAAAAATATATTCATGAAGTATTTGTTAATAGAAGTTAGAAGTATTTGTGAAATTTGATTTTCAACACTTCAAAAAATGTTCATAGCAGCGAATCGCATCGCACACGAAGAAAACAAACTGATGATTGATTCATTTTGAATGATTCCTTGTTACGCAAATTAATTGATAAAAAAAAATCTTAATCTTTTTTTTCCTTTAAAAAATCACAAATTAAATATAAATAACAATTAAATTGTATATGTATAATTATAAAATATTTCAATATTTTAATCAAGGAATCTAAATATTTTTCGACTTAATGAAGATTTTGATATAAGAAATTCTTTATTATAACAAAAAAGAAAAATATACAAACAATAATTTAATTTAATACATATATATTACATATTAAAAATTGCATTAAAAACTGTTTTCGTATTAAAAAAAAAAAATCTAAATAGTTCTTCAGCCAGATATGATTGCGAAATCGCCTTTAACTATAACCGTGATACCCATGAATATCCTGACCGCGCAGGAATAAAAAAGGGTGAAAAGGCCGAAAATCTTTAATGTTAGTCTACCAGAAAAAGCATAAGAAAAGAGTCCGATTTTGAAGCTGGATTATATAAAAAACAAGAGTTTTCCTACGTTAGCTCAAAATCTTACTCTCTTCATCTAAAAGCGATTAATATAATATATTAATTTAAAAAAAATCGTTCGATCCATTTTCGAGATAACACCTCTGTGCCCATTACACCATTACATTTTCCATTTTCGCTTAAAAATTGGTTTCCAGATCTCAAAATCTACTGCATGTAGAAATCTATAAATTTCAGGATAGAGTTAGGCCATAGATATAAGACTAATGTGAAAAAATCGAAACGGTATGCCTCATATTTACTGAGATATTAAATGTCGGCGTTTCGATTTTCCTTTGATGTCCTGCTAGCTGTATATATGAGAGTGACGGAATCTTCGGTTTTGGGCTTACGGTTTTCGGTTTTTCGCTGCGTCACTCAAGAGACTACCGTCTCTTATGATAAGAAATCTATACATACATACTTCAAACTAGGCCGTACGGTTTGTTGCGATGAATTTGATACTTACTTTAACCTCTTGAGGCCTGAAGTTAAAATAATGCTATAAGTATACATTTATAGCTTTTGTACAAACCAAATGACAGCGTAGAATACAGAAAAAGCCCTTTTTCTAAAATTGATACTTTACGGGACTGGTAATTTATTCTCATAAATATGGATATAAAATTACTAATCCCCTTAAAAAATCTTTTTAATTATCAATAACCTAAATACTAATTTAAAAAAATAGGCTCTTGAAACAAGTCAATGATCTACAAATCCTCAAAATTTTTATTGTAAATTGTTTAAGTTAAATATTTATGAAAATTACCTACTTTATTAGCGACACTCTCTCGAAGGCATTTTGTAAACTCAGATGAAAATAATATTTATTTTATGAGGAAATAAGAATCAGTGCCGCCATTTATCGGTTTTGTTTCAAAATAAAAATATTCAGCTATATAGAAGTAAAAAGTAAAAATATAAAAAAATCAAAAAGTTTAGATTTTTTGAGGAAAGGAATAGCGGTCTACATTTGTGTACCTCAGGACTGAAGAGGTTAACAAGCTGTAGCTAAAAATCACATTACTTGAAAATTTCGCTACTTTACCAATTAATTACCTATTGACATGACATAGATCTACTGAAGTCGTTTCATCCTGGCCTAAATATGTATTAACTAATTTTTAAATTTTAACGAATTTTAACTTTAAAATCCGGCAAAATTTAAATTTGAAAATTCAGTCCCTTTTTCAGAAATTTATATCTCAAAAGGGACACTTCTGGTTTGATTACCGTTAGTACCATTGGAAAGACAAGCATTAATTGAAGTTTGTTTCATTTTAAGCCACTTTTTTATACGGTAAGACAAGCTACTCCGCCGAAGGTGGACGTACTGCACCGTTTAGTCCAGGTTCTCGTGAACCCATACGAGTGATCCACCAAGGAGGGCCGGTTTCCCCGGGCACCTCCACATGCGGGATCTTCGGCCCGGAGAGCATACGCCACCTGCATATCACTACCCTACCCCAAATGAATTAACGACAAAGGTCGTTACAATATGCGCTATATCCCAAACTCAGAGGACACCACCACAAAACACTTGGGGAGTATGCCTGAGTCACCCGACAGCTTCGGAGCCAGATACCAAAAGAGAAAACCGTGCCCTAGGCCATAAGCCGGGTTCCCCCGACAGATTCTTGTTTTACCGCAGCTTCCGGTAATCGAACTCCTATGAAGGTTACGACTTGTTCATCGGCTGCGGCGAAGGAGAAGGAAGAAGCCTCTCGCGAGCCCAGGCTGACGAAGAAAGACATCCCTGAACGCATAGACACGTTCCTAGCTTAGGTTGTTCCCACGTAATCCCCGGGAGCTTTCCCTCCGACTTCTACCGGTGGCAGAACGCTGGATGCGGTCGACTCAATAGAAGGCCATTCGGAAACACATGACATATATAACAAAACAAACAAACAAAAACACAACAAAATGTTAGATAAAAACGGAAAGTTAAGTTAGATACCACTATCAGACTCTGAAGGGCGTGTAAATTCCCTTCAAAAGCGCCAAAGAAGTGGTCGCAATCGAGATTTGTAGCATGAAAGTTATATCTTAGACTCCTGCTAGTCCCAACCGCCGGGCACAGAAAGCTCCAACTACGCATAGACGCGCTGGACTGGTTTTGACCCAAGGCTCGACTTAGGTACTGGATGCCGTCACTTGACCGACGAACCCCCGTCCCGGTTCCTTGTAATCGGTTAGTCCAAGAAGAGGTTCAAGTCTCCTCCCAGAAAAGGTGATACTAGCCGCAGACCTCGGACCTGAGGGGCCCTTCGCGACTCGAACCACTCTTGGTCGAATAGAGCAAGCACTTCTCTTTCCAACCGAAAATTGAGCGCGGCGCACAACTACTACAGCGGGAGTCGCAGGGGATGAAGCATCGAGAAGGAGGTCACCATTGGGCCTCGATTAAACCCATACTACGTTCCGCTGCCTGCCAGTACCGAGGATTGCTACACGTCTCCTCACGCACTGACCAAACGTCACTACGGAACCGCCTGCGCTCCTTATCCTACAGAGTTCGTCCTCGCCTTTGTCTCGTCTTAGATAAATGTGGAAGCTGTCTTATCACCGTTAGCTAGTCTTTTGCCCTAGTGTTACCATCCTTGGAGGGTGCAAAGTGTCCAGGCGCCGTAAACCTCCTGCACCCGAAAACCGTCTCAAAGCAGGGGATAGTCCAAAGTCTGTGGGCAGCAAGTCTACCCACCTTCGGCACTACCGGCTAATCGAACACCACTTTAACACTCGTTCTTCGCATTGAGGTGGTGATTTTTCATCTTACCTACCCCCGTCGTGTCAAATAACATCTTGCAATGCCGGGCTCCCGGTCTTCTTCCCCACTGAAGGAGCCGATTCAGGACCATCCAGAGGGGCGGACGGGTAAAGCATGTTCAAAACATCTATTTTGCGTGAGATTTACAATTATATGCGGTTGCAAAGTAAAGTCCGGGTCTCTCTAATATATCTTCAGCGGATAAAGCAATAACTGTGGAACAAGATTTTATTTATAGTAAAACGACTTTGTTTGGTATCATATGAAAGGTCTTTTAGCGCTCCTAGGGGCAACATTTGGAAGTTATCGACCCTTTATCTAAAACTATAAGAGATAGCAAATAACTGTAAAAATGTAGAGAATCTTCGATTTGATATGAAATGACGTCTTACATGTAAAAATAATTTTAAGAGAAGCTCTGAAATGTTAATTTTTTATAACCAATCTTAGACATGAATATCTCATTAATCACTGGTAGAAATGTATCATTATAGTGCTGATGTACATTTTCTAAGAAAACTAATAGACATAAGAAAGGTAAAGTTTATTTTAATATGAAATTCAAGTTAAGCACGCTCAATGTGCACTCAGGAATGCGACATACAAATGCGACAGTAGATCGCCACTAATAGTGATAATATCATTAAATCTTCCGTAATCGAGTGATCTTTTTAAAACAGAGCATATTGGCTCGTTTTAGCACTTGTGGGATCTGCACGGGTGTTGGTGTGCGTACAGAAGATGCCACTGATCGTGATAATATCCTAAGCTCAGGTCAAATCAGGTCGTAATAATCACGTAATATATGCAATTGTTAGTTTATTCACTAGGGATGAAATGCTCCAACACAGCATAAAAAACAATTTATTATAATATTTAATAAATAATTTATTAATATTTTCAAAATTTAATATTTATTTCTTTTTAATATAATACATTAATATTTAACAAGATATATGAGCTTTTTTTCTAACTCTATTGTTTTTTCCGGATATACTTTTCGGATAAGCATAAGTAGCTTTTCCACCGATCTAGCTGATATTTATTTAGATTGCACTACATATTTACCTTTTATATTCTTACTCGTTTCTTTCAGGTGGAATAATTTTACCTTTGAAAACATTAAATTTAACTGATGATGTGAGACCATTTTCAGGATTTCCCTATATACACTTATAAAGCGTATACAAACGCTAAAATTATCTTCAAGAAATGCATTTATAACACTAAACTTCATTACCATGTAAATCGCATTCTATGGAATGTTGTAGGTTAAAGCAATTATACTTCTATTAATTCATAAAATCTTGATAAATTTGCCCAAACTTTTTCGCGGTGCCTTTCCATGAACACTAATGTGCCACTGCACAAAGGTTGATAACCACTGATCTAGTACTCAGGATATTACGTGCAAAGGAAAACAATTTTCGTAGAGGAAACTTGGATCATTGCAACATGTTTTCAGCAATTTTTACCTATAGACACAAATTTACCAGATTTTTTTGTAGACCTGCATAATAATTTATAAAATTTACACACGCCAGAAAACATGCAAAATTAGTTAAGCTTGAAAACACAAAACACGACTGGAAACGTAGAAGTTTCAGCAGTTCTCACTGATAAACAAATGTGTCTTTATATTCCTTCCGAGTGTGTGCGTGTCTGTCCCTGTAAAATATCTTTTAAAGTTCGATGCACAATTTTATATAAATAACGTGATAAATGTATCAATGTCATTCGGTTTCAATTAGTATAGCCAACATTATTACAATTCTTTTTCAAACAATTAGCACTTGTAGACAATAATCAAAATCTTTTATGTATCTCTCTAAATTAAAGTTCTCCACACATTATTTTCTATACAAACACATAGTAGAGCATTTTAAAGTATCATATAAATTTCATCATGTTTGAAATTCGGTAATTAATACTCGTAGATCATAATGTACCTAAATTGTCTTTGGTGTCCTTCTAAATGAACTACATATACACTCCATTTTCAATAGGAAGCATCCAATAGGAACTTTCTAAAACATATGTCAATTTAATGGCAATCCAGATATATTTACAAAAGTTAGAAGACTCACAGACGGACAAATAGACGAACATGCACAAACATAAACGCTTTTCAGATATGCTCCAAAGTACTAAAAATGGATGAAAAACAATTACTTTCACATTCTAGGAGTAATTGACGTAAATAGAATAAAGCGAAAACACTTCAAATAGAACATGACTGTTTTTGCTTTCTTTAAACGAAAAATCTTCAAAGTGAACCCATTAAATATCTCTCAGCTTAGCGTAAGAGTCAATCTAAAATCTGGAGACTGGAATAAAATTAATGTTTCTACCACCTATAGTTGTTCGAAAAATATGATCATAGAAACTCGACAGAGTTAAGCAAAAATGAATAACGATGCAATTAACAGCAAACAAAAGCAATTTCCACCAATGGATGCCGAACGATTTTACAAGTGTTTTAGTACCCTTTCTAGTTTATATGTTGCGGACTGAGCAAAATGGAGTTTTGACACCTCCATAGCTAGCGTCATAGAAATCATAGCGTCGTATTTATCATAGAAACAAAATTATTGTTTCTGTGGAATGAGGCATTCTAAGTAACTAAGTAACCAAATGTAAAACGGAATCCGACGAATAGTAAATGCGATTTTAAAAGTGCATTATTTTGTCCTTTTTAAAATCATGTTCAGCCCAAATCGTTTGACAGGGCTACAGAGGATGTTTTAATGTATTTAAACATGGTTTGCTGCATTTTATTTGTTTTATTAGAGCAAACCTTTAAAGCTTCGTGTAAAATCGAACTAGTTTTTGATTTATCTCAATTTAAAGTATTGGATTCATATACTTAACATAGAGCAAAAAAATAGTAATTGATTTAACTCTTGTAAAAACGGTCACTAAACACACGATATTAATATATATTACTGTAGCCGACCCCAGTAAGTCTCCTATATTGTAAAGTGGCATTGTAGCATTTAAGGTTTGTTTACAGAGACACATAAAAGATCTTTTGACAAGCTACAGAGATATGTAATTTTCGAATTTTTACACGGTTTGATGCACTTTATTGTTTTATGAACTGAACGAACTTTATAAGTTTTATTGAAAAATATTTATTAGTTTTTCATTTATATCAGTTTAAAATATTCGATTTCTATACTTACTGTAAAGTGAAAAAATAGTAAATGGGCAACAAAATCATCATATACACACAATATTAAGATATGTTACTATTGTCCACCGCAGTAAGCTTCCTATTCGAAAGCGGCATTCTAGTATTTACGATTCATTTACAGGGTCACTCAAAAGATCGAGAATACATTACAGCCTATGGATATTTGCTGAATGAAATTTATTTGCCGCTGCTTAGCACAAATTTAATTCCATTCTTATAACTATGTCTATTTTCGTTTGTTTTTCAGATGAATATAAATAAATTGTCTAAAATGCATGTTATTTTATGTTCACAAGGAATTTTAGGCACACATGTTATATACGCGCCACGCTGGCGCGATTTTTTCTTCCACCAATTTGGCAAAAAAATAAATTGTTGTTTATTTATTTTTATTTTTTATTTTAATTCTACAAATTATTTTTATTATGTATATCAGAATTTATTTATATCAAACTATAATTTATTTATTTCCTTTTTTAAAATAATAGAAGCTATTTCATTTATTACGTTATTTTATTTTTTGAAAAACAAATCACGTGCTATTATTGCATGCTATTTGTAACTAATATTCAAAAACAAGGTTTTCGCTAAATTGGCGGGAAAAAAAATTGTGAAAACGTGGTGTGTATATGACATCTGTGTCAAATTTTAGTGGTTATGTGTGAAATATATTTATGTTATGATATGATATATAAGAGTTTACCGTGGTATATAAAAACGAGTTGCAAAATTTTTAAATCAGATTACGTCGTTTCAGTTATTTTTTGTATAATTTATTTTGATAAAATTAATTTCATGAATTTAAATATTTTTCCTAAGCATTCGGTGCATATTTCCTAAATAATCTGTAAATATGCAAACATTGCTTGATTTGCCCTTGCCCTTGACATTTTTTTTCCTTTACAAATATTTCCTGATTTGCTCATACCTGTGTTGCATTTGAAACCACCACCACCACACTGTTGCCAGCATCGCTATTGTTTGATGCCAAGCTTGGCGACATACCCACCTATGGAACTTTAGCCTGCCAATCCATATTACAAAATAGAAAATTCCCCGAAAGAAATTTTTTAAACGGTTATTTACGATAGTTAAATGCTTGGAAAATCGAGTTTTAAAACCATTTTAAATACAAAGAATAATAATAATAATAATAATAATAATAATAATAATAATAATAAATTCACTAGATAAATACCCCACTAATCTGTTCCCGTATTTCCTGTGTCTTTTTAGGGTTTCGTTCATCTCACGAAACCATATTACCCCCGCTCCGTTGTTTGTCCGTCACAGAGCCATTCTCAAAAAGTATGTAACTTACAGAGTTGAAACTTCGTATATAAATCTGAATAGCAGCTGTGAAGAGCTCAAAATATTAAAATTTGAAAAATTCGTATTATTTTAATAAATAGAGATAAAAAACCAAAATTCTAACAGCCTTTTCCTATTAAATTGAAACATTTTTTGTTATAGCAGATGCCAAAGATTTAAAATCGACAATGACATTTTTCTACAATAATTAATTTTCTATCAGACGATTTTCACGTGAAAAATGAAAATGAAATAAAAAGTTTCACCAATTGAAAAAAAGATAAATATGAAATAAAATTGATTGACGTCATAGTGGAAAATAAAACGGAAAATGTCTAAGATTTCCCCATAATACAAGGAGTATGAGTATGTGTAAGTGGACAAAGCAGATTAATATTACGTCATTAGAGAATTAAAAAAAAAATCTGACGTCATATAGGAAGTTTAACTAATTTTTCAAATGTTTGAGAATAATACAAAGCAGGTATCAATATAAATAATAGAGAATAGTAAATATATGAGTTTGAGGAATGTATTGAATCATGATAAAAACCCGATTATGGAAATATTCGCATATTTTAACATTTTGAAGGCGTGCAACATGTTTAATTTTGAAATTATATATATTTTAAATATTGCATTTAGTCCGTATGACGGACATTATTATGACAGAATATAATAGCGGGTTTCGCCCGCTATCCGGCCGGTTTAGATTTTCGAAAAAACGGAAAAATAGACCGGTAAATTTTTACTTTATAAAAAACATGACATTTTTTTTTGTTGTTGTTGCTAAATTATATTTATTTGAATTTATTAAAGAAAGGATAAAGTGTTTTGAAAGGAATATTAAACGAAACCCTTTGTGCGAACTTCGATCGCACTTACCCACTTGTTTATTTTTACTTTGGTCATACCTTTTTAATAATTAATCATACGTCTTCATTTAAATTATAATTTTTTATTGTGACAATTTATTCAAATAAATTTATGACCATATAAAAAAAAATATACAAAATAAATCTTAATCGCATAATTCTGCTTTAAATTAATACTTATGACTGAAACGTTAAATTTGGAAATATTAGATATTTTACACATGAAAACTGATTACAGACTGCCGTTAATACATCGTACTTGATTTAAAGGTTTTGGTCTTCTTTATCTTCTCCAAATTCTTTGAAATCATGTCGTGGAGAGTTCCATAATAGTTTTTGATTTCACTCAACATCTGTCGATTTTGCAAGTAAAATTTCGCATCCATTTCGTAACCACATCTCCGATAGTCGTTTATGTTAGGATACTTCATAACTTTTGAGACTACTTTGCCTCTGGATGAGAAATATGCAGAAATTTGTGTAGAAAATGACTGTGCGTTACTTTCACATGTCTCGATTTCATCAAGTAAATTGTCAATTACAGACTTAATCAAATCGTTGCTATCTTCTGTTCTGATAGACAAAAACTGCATCCACATTTTCAACAACTGAATGTCTACAAGTAGTTGATATATACGAGACTTTATCAATCCAACTACATCTGTAATATTTTCATTGCATGAAACTACATAGTTATCAGGATTTTCTTTTGGTGAAGAATCGAGAATTACATCAAACTTTAGTTTCTTAGAAACACTTTCATCGACATGATCACTCCTTAACTTTGGATCTGGAATAAGAATATTTAGTTGTTTATGCTCTGAAGATAAATCAATGACGTTAAAGTTTACAGTCTTTAAAAGGGTTTCAAGTTCAAAAACAATTTGTGGAAATTTAGCCAGTACAAGAGCTTCTGCATGCAGACTAATATTTTGTATGTACCCATTAAACTTTGTTTTACAAACATCTGAATCTTTGGCCTTTCTTGGCATATTTTGAAAAGATTGCATTATCAAATACTTTCAGATTTGCCTATTGATTTCCGATAAAATTGTTGGTAAATTATGAATATAATTGTAACGATGTTCTTCAGAAACCAGATTTTAAGAAATGGAAAAAAGGATGTATCGCATGTGACAGAGTTACGTTGTCTATTGCTACCAATATCGCCTATAAATTTTAATGCCTGGAGCTGTGTTTAAACTCGAGAGTATCTAATTTTTATAATGACGAATGATGAATACGCCATCTGTTGAAGAAAAATGTATGTTCTCACTTCAGGAAAATACCGTACGAGTACATTGAATTACATGCATTTTTAACTTGTCCATAATGGTTATTCCTTTGCAAATTTTCAGATTTCATGTGGGATTAATTTTCTGTGTTATATGACACGGTAAAAAGTATCCAAATTTAAATATTTAAAATCGTTTAAACGAGTTTATAATAAATAATGATTTCATTAGTATTTACCATTAGTTAAACGAACAATTTTCCAGTACTGACAGCTCCGATTTGCGCCCTCTATAGACCCTTTTAAGTCCTAATAATTTCAGTTGGGATGTTATTAAAATAATAATAATAAGTATTTCTCTGTTAAGTTTTTCTCTTCTTTTTGGTAGACAATCTTTGTTTAATTCGTAAGATTTGAAAAAAGAGGTGGATACCTGGAAGTTCGGTTAATTGGAGTTCAGATAAACAGTGCTTTGCTGTACAGAAATGAGTTAATTGAACAACAAAAAATGGTTTCATTGCTTTAATAAAACATTGCAATAAATCACAGCAAGTCACCACCAATCGGTAGTTTTTTTTCTTTTTTTGGTCTGTGTGTGTATGTCATTAGTCACAATTGAAGTAATAACTTTTCCCGTCATGCATTATAATATGCATTTCCATTTTGCTCTCAGAGTGTGGTATATTGTTACACTAGTAATAACATATCCATAGCTTTTTTGACCACCGTTACTCACAGAACGAATGACCCCGCGGCACCTTCAAGATCGTTGGGAAGGGTAGCCTTGATAATTTAAGACGTTATATCTACTTGCTTTCTCTATTACTCATATTAATACTCTCTTTGTATTATTCTCAAACATTTGAAAAAGTCCGTTAAACTTCCAATATGACGTCACATAAATTTTCTTTTTAATTCTCTAATAACGTCATATTAACCTGCTTTCTGCACTTATACATACTCATCCTCCTTGCATGATTGAAGAATGTATGAAAATTTAAGTTACCTGACCAATATGACGTCATATTAATCTTTTTTTCAATGGGTGAACTTTTTATTTCATTTTCATTTTTCACGTGGAAATCTTTCAATAGAAAATTAATTATTGCAGAAAGAATTTTATTGTGGATTTTTAATTGTTGGCAACTGCTATAACGAAAAATGTTTAAATTTAATAGGAAAAGACTGTTAGATTTTTGGTTTTTTATCTCTCTATCCTCTTTAATAAAAAGCTATGCGTTGCTGACGACTGGGATTTTCGATAATCGTTCCACAGATTAATCTCGGAAAATAAAACATTTGAAGTTGCTGAAAAATTAATTGCTCGAAAAGTATTCGTCAGAAAATTGTTAGACAAACTTCGTTAGAAAGGTAACAAATTGTATTTTTTTTATATAAATTTCAAATCAAATGATTATGCCGTTTTTCAAATATTGAATTTCAAAAATTATCAAATTTCACAATGAAATACCATAGAGAAATCTTCACGCGTAAAAAGATAATGATAACGGCCATGTGTCCTGGCATATATTGGCGCACGAGTCACAAATTATAGTAGCCTTACTATTCTGTTAAAATATAAAAGTGGATTATGATGCCACGAGTGCGTGATTTTTATTTAATTTTAATATAATAATTTTAGAAACAAGGTTTTGGAAAGTTTTTTCGAATGGGATTAATAAATTGACAAAACTGTATATTATTTTGAGTTTAAAAGAGGAAAGATGGGGGAGCGATTTATATTAATTAGGTTTCCTCAGGAACTTTTGGTCAGAATTGAAAGTTTAATATATCAAAATGTCAGAAATTAAATCGACATTAAATCGGCAATAACTATAACGACTGTCCTTTGGTTCGTTTGGATAGACTTTCATTTAAAAATATAAAACCATTCAACATTGATTTTAGGTATTTTTAAGGTTATTATCACGGGTCCGGGCAACGCCGGGCATGTCAGCTAGTATTAAAATAATACGAGTTTTTTAAATTTTGTGATTTTCATCTTCATAGTAGGTATTCACCTGAAAGTACACAAAATTTCATGTCTGTAAGTTTTACATTTTCTGAGAACCGGCTCTGTGACGGACAGACAGCGAAGCTGGACTAATAGGGTTTCGTGATATGAATGAAACCCTAAAAACCATTCACATAGATACAGGGATGTAGCTAGAAGTAAACAACAGGGGGTGCTCAAGAAAATGCAGGGGGGGGGGGGTCATACTATATTTCTCTCTCTGACACATGCACGCACAAACACAGATATATATATGATCAAAGTACTATATAGAAAGATAAATTATTGCATATTCATATTGTAGGCACTACGTTTTTTATTAAACTGTTTATAATAACTTTATTTGATGATAAGAAAAGTAAAAGCTGCAGACGGGAATGTAATGCAGGATATACGGTGGATACGACTTATACGGTATACCTTCTAGATTATTTTAAGGAATACCGGATACCCTCTTACTCAAAAATACTATAGCATATACTCTTTAGGGTATACCCTCTGCCTACAGCGTATGCCCTCTGGATTTTTAACGACTTCACTGGCTGCAGAATGAAAATTTTCAGTGTATAATTACACTAGTGAAATAATAAGTGATGATGTCAATAAGTAAATAAAAAGCTGACAGTTCACCTGTTTCAAAAGAGTTGCAATCTTTAATTTTTTTTCTGAATATTCCCTGCCCTTAAGAATTCTAAAGTTACGTTTTTATAGGATAACAAAGATTAGAAAAACCAAGAATGTATTTTGCATTTTAAAATTATTTTTGTGTTTAGTCAAATGCTTGTATTTAAATTGGCTATTAGCTTTTTTTTCGTTAGTATGATTTATAAATCAAGGATCTTATATATATATTTTTTTAAAAATAGGATGACTCAAATACGAAACATAATGTTTATCATAAACATTATATTTACTATCAAACTCATTAGAATAACTTTGTTTTATGTTAATAATGGAAAACGCTGCAAAATGAAAAAATTCAGTATATAACTTATGTAAAAGTCGATGTTTGCATCAGCAAAAGGTTGCTAATTCTGAGTATGTGCAGATAGGATGCACGCATATTGAAGCACTTATTTGCAGTTTTTAAACAAATACTATAATTTAGTATTTATGCAAAACTGTAAAAAAGCACCCAAAACTAAGTTCAATTTTTTAACAGAGTTTTTTTAATAAACTATTTTTGAAACAGAATTTCATTTGGTGTCCTTGGCAACTTTCCCAGGGAGGGCTCAGAAATTTTCAGGGGGTGCTGAGACCCCTTGGCACCCTCCCTAGCTACGGCCCTGCATAGATACTAGATTGCCATATTTTCCCCATACATCCAGCATCAACTGTGAATAAAATCTCATTGTTTCATTTAAATATATGCCATGCTTCCATTTTTTTTAGCATTTTATTATAATAGAAGGTAAAATATCTGGCTATAATATCATGTTGGTTGATGTTCAAAATTTTGAGTTTAAATTTCCAAGAGGTGGTTAAAAGATAATTTTTTTTGTAGGTAGGTTATAATTCTTTAACTTAAAATTAACGTGATTTTACGATTTGTTTTCGGTTATAAAGAAAAAAGATACCACCTTCGGACTTTTTGCATTATATTTATCAACATTTCATTTGCATATTTTAATTTTTGTGTGCAAAAAAATGAATAATGCGCCATGTTTGACGGAGAGTACTTGCAGGTGCACGCCGTGAACTTCCAATCGGGCGACTATTTTTCTCCAGTCACAAGCTTCGGCAAAAAAAAAAAAAAAAAAAAAAAAAAAAAAAATGTGGTTGCCAAATTATGAAATAGCGTTCATTTTGCTGGAGCTTATACCAACATTTAGATTCAAAAGTTGATTTTGACAAAATTGCGGTCACTAGAACAAAAAAGGTAATTTTTTCGATAGTTTATTTAAATTTAGGAGCTCGAAAAAAAAAAATTAGTCAATGAAAATTATACTTTTTGGTGGTATAAACTCCAGTAAAAAAAAGAAAAAAAAATCCTTTTATTAAAAAAAGGAGGAAATCGATTAACTCAATAAAAATGGTCGTCGCCAAATTTGAAAAATATGAAAATTACAATGAAAAGTACACACAAAATATATGATTCCAATATCTAAAAGATAATTAAAACTTTATTTAGATTTTAAAACATTAAATTGATTTATTTTAATGTTTTAAAATCTTAAATAAAGTTTTAATCATCTTTTATGTAATGGAATCACATGTTTTTGTGTGTATTTTTAGGTGCGTTCGTAATTATATAAATACGTAGCAACCTATAGTCGTCGTTTGGTCCGTCCGTCTGTCCGTCCGTCTGTCTGTCTGTCTGTCCGTCCGTCTGTCTGTCTGTCCGCATATAACAACGCAAAAACTACCCAACCAAATGGTTTGCAATTTAAAATATATTATCTTTGCAGAATTTTGTCGAGACATTTCAAATTTTATTAAAATCAAATCAAAACTTTAGGAGATATTAATAAAAATATTTATTAAGAAATTTGAATTTTTTTTTTTTTAAATCGGTGCTTTTTTGTTATAGGAGCTTCCGATGGATGTTAAATCGTCAAGCGACCGAGATACTTATTTTATGACAGAAATTAATCTGCAGACGATATAATTCATTTCACAGAATTAAAAATCATCAAGATCTGAATATTTATATAACTAGCTGATACATATATATCTGAATATTTATATAACTAGTTAAGATATTTGTATGAAGAGTGTCATAAAATATATACTTAACTAGCTGTTTAACCCGTTCTACGCACGGGATATCATGAATTTATTTCTAAAACGTGCGTACGAACGCACCTCGTTTGTAACGTTTGACGTACAATTTCCAACTTGTTTACTTTAATTTGACAAAGATGAATTCCAGCATTCCGAACTTGTTTTATATTTGAAAAAATATGGTTTTGAGAAAAACAAGTTTACAGTTTCCCAATAAAGTTACGTTTAACGAGGTAAAAAAAAAATAGTAAGGAATAGGAATATTGCGAAACCTCTTTAGAGCAACGATCTACATACTTAATAGGGAGGCAAAAATCCAAATAAATAAAAATAAAATTTTTTGACAAAAAGAAGTAGAATCTCCCCTTTAATCAGTCCAATTTTTCAGAAAATATTATTATTTTTTTATTATTATTCTCTTTGTAGGGCAGTCAGCATGAGGTACAGTGTATTTTTGCTCCTTACCTTCGCTGTCTTTTGCAATGCTGGTCTCATCAAAGGACGCCGACACAAGAATGACGATTCAGTCGAGACATTGCTGGCAGTAGGACTGATCGCCAAAGCTCTTGCTGATGCAGAGTCTCCACCAAAAGTCCACTGTCCTGCTCCCATCCATGTCACCAAAATAGTTCCGGTGCCTATACACAGAGACAGGATTATTTTTCTTAAAGACAAGTCTTGTGAAGGTATGTGAACACCGTTTGAAAAATATGCAGTGTTGCCATCACATTAATGTATAAAACGTTAAAAGTGTTTTAAACAAAGGCTGTCTTTTTATAAAAGGAAAAGTACTGAAAAAGAGCAAAATTTTTATGAAAACGATTAAAACAAGTTGGAAATTGTACGTCAAACGTTACAAACGAGGTGCGTTCGTACGCACGTTTTAGAATTAAATTCATGATATCCCGTGCGTAGAACGGGTTAAACAGCTAGTTAAGTATATATTTTATGACACTGTTCATACAAATATCTTAACTAGTTATATAAATATTCAGATCTTGATGATTTTTTATTCTGTGAAATGAATTATATCGTCTGCAGATTAATTTCTGTCATAAAATAAGCATCTCGGTCGCTTGACGATTTAACATCCATCGGAAGCTCCTATAACAAAAAAGCACCGATTTAAAAAAAAAAAATTCAAATTTCTTAATAAATATTTTTATTAATATCTCCTAAAGTTTTGATTCGATTTTAATAAAATTTGAAATGTCTCGACAAAATTCTGCAAAGATAATATATTTTAAATTGCAAACCATTTGGTTGGGTAGTTTTTGAGTTGTTATATGCGGACAGACAGACAGACGGACGGACAGACAGACGGACAGACAGACAGACAGACGGACGGACAGACGGACGGACCAAACGACGACTATAGGTGCTACGTATTTATATAATTACGAACGCACCTAAAAAAAGGAATACATAAATAAGTATTGGTTTCACATAATGACAATTATTATAAGACGCATTACATTTTTTTCTGTTTTTATTATGAAATTACAGTTGTTAATTGAGATTTTAACAGCATTGCATTCCAGTAATTGAACCAAATTTTCGAAATTTAATGCTATATCATGTTAGCTTTTTTTTTTTTTTTTTTAGAAAAATAGCTAATAATTAAAGAAATGATAAAAGGTAGGAATTGCTCTAACAATGCTCTATGTAAGGTATTTGATAATACCAATAATTAGATTTAATAATTCTAGAAGCACTTCTAAAAAATAACTTCAACATTTGTGAAACAACTGAAACATTGCAATTGACTGTTTTCTACTCACATTATGGCATCTTGCTGAAAGAGAAAAGTTAAGTTCTATAATTTTGGTTTAAATTATAAATAAAAAATTACCAAAAAAACTAAATTTAGCTGGAAAAAATCAATTGAACACAAGTGAAATAAAAATAGGGATTATAAAAGAGACAAAAAATCGCTGCATGGTCGAATAAAATTTGTTTGGGTTAAATTAGCTTAAAAAGGGCTAGAATTTGCCTCTTTCGGGCTAAATTGGTAACGGTAATAATAAGCTACGCGAGCCGGCAAAGGAGAGCGGAAAATTTTCACAGGAGATGACAGGAGATGCAATCTAATTAATTTCAATTTGCAGGTACGTTTATAGGAGTTTTCGATTTTTTTTCGAGATTTTGTTTCTCACATTGTTTTTGAAAAATTGCCCACAACTGCTAAATATAATGCGCAGGTATGCAATAGACACATACAGTTTGTTATAATTTATTCACAGTATGAGCAACAAAACTAATACAGTCTTTGTTTTACTCATATGAAATTACAAAGTCTTCAGTTTTATTTATGAATGTAAATTTATACGGATGAAGTTGTTAATTTATCTGATATCTTAAAAGAATCTCGTGTATCAGCTCATTTTACATAAGATTATATATAAGAATATTTACATAAGATTTAAGATAAATGATTCCCAGTATATTCTCTAATATTTTACAAAACAACAACAACAATAATAATAATAATAATAACAGTGCAGTACAACTTTCTACAAATATAAATGAAACACAATATGTATAATTTAATTAATTTATCCAATTAAGTACATTAATTAATTATTTTAAATTGTACTTCTAGTAAGTAAATTATCTACTTCACACGGGCTCCATGGTAAAAAAAAAAGAAAATAATAATAAGAACCGTTAGTACACCAATTAAATTATTTTATTGGGCCGTTTAAAATCAGAGTGATACAGAACTTTTTATTTCAAGCGCCTAACTCTTTATAAAACAATTCAGCTGGTGAAAAACTACGAAGTAGGGGGGGGGGCAGTCAATCAAATATTCAACAATATTATTCCACTTTAGCATTGCCAGTGATCGTCGTCTTCGTATAACTTCTCACGGTGGTTGGTTATAAGACCTTTTGCGACGCAGAAGCCTTGTGTAAAAATAAACAGTACAAAACAATTAAATTATAGAAAATTTAGAATCACATGTTTTGACTGAGGACTGGGGGTTACTACAAAAATGTTTGGAGTCAAACGACGAGAGCAACAAACCTTAATACTGCCGGTAATAATAAAACATACGAGCATTAATAATTTTAAAGCAAAGCATATTTTAAGATATAATTTTCCTTTTAAAAAAAAAAAACTAGGAACGAGGAACATTTGAAGGAGAGACAAGTGAATTTGTACAGGACGCTGCGTTAAATAGCTCTGTGCTGGAAGTCATATTTTCTTAAAAGCTCAGAAACAGGGATTTTGTGAACGCATTTCACTGCTTTCACGTGGGGTAAAATATTTTTGGGTGCTACTTACAGGGGATTTTCAAGGAACTATCACTTATACCGATATTTTTATGTATATATTGATATGTGTGTATACCTTATACTCGCTTAGGAACCTAGGCTACTTATACGACAAAACTCGCAATATTAATTCTATAAGAGCTTTTCAAATTTCTCGTTTGCATTTCAATATGTTTAAATGATTTTTTTCCAAAGGATAGCTGAAGTCTATCTCTAATAGAACCCTTTCTTTACTTTTTCTATTTTGGTTGTAGATTTAACTTAAGTTTCTAGCTAAAGGTACTTTTATTTGCAAAACCGGTTGCAAAAAAAAAAAAAAAAAAAAAAAAAAAAAAATCTGCAACCAAAATTGAACAAGAAAGAAAAATCATTCATCCACCATAAGTAATGAAACACTTTCCAACACTTCCAGAATACTTTAACAAACCTTCGCTATTTGTTAAGGTAAATAAGATACCTAAGTAAACATTTTAGAAAATGCATAACACATTTGAAAACCAGATTTCAGCAATTACCGTCCACAGCCAGAAAAAATTCCAATTATTATGTGCAGCTTTTTATGCAGTCTATAGATTTATGTATACTCAGTACAATTTAGTAGTGTACAATTAGTTTAGTACAATTTAGTTTAGTAAGAAAACACATACCATAGTTGAAAATTCACCTTCAGCAATTTATACCAATAGACAAAAACATATTTGAATTATTTTGTACAGCCCTGTATATTACTTTAAGATTTTTATACACACCACATATTAAGCTAAAGTTTAATTTCAGCGAAAACACCCTTTAAACTTCTGAAATCCCGCTTCCCGAAATTATCATACATAGGCCGCCATGTATTCAGTTTTTTGCGTGTCCCTGTATATGATTTTATTTATATTATACAACCATCTGTTAGTACACTAAATATAGTTCACTTTCAAAATGCAGAACGCGATAACCCCACCGCACCTTTGAGCAAATTACGCTGATACACAGTACTGCTTACGAATTCTTTTGTGTAGCCCTGTGTATGATCTATAGCAGTTACACACACCACATAGTATGCAATAATGTAGTTAAACTTAAAAATGCACACCTAACTCAAAGCCCACTTCTAGCAATTAACGCCTATAGACAGTACTTCGGATACAGTAATGCATCCAAAATCTTCTGTGTCCCTGTAAATAAACGACAAATGCTATGCACATAATATTATACAACAATTATCTTATAGTAAACCTCAGAAATATACATCATTTTATCATTTACGAGGTCACTCAAAAAAGTTCGGTTATATAATTGTTACATCGGGAAAAATTGTTTGCAGCGTATTTAAATAACGTTACACTATTACCAATTTGAGGAAATTTTATACATTATTGAGAGGCTGTACAAAATTATTACTGTAGAATATGACGTGTATAACAGTTATTGTTGATTTACACTACAGGGACACAAAATATATTTCGGTTACAGTATTGTCTATGCGCATTAAAAGCTGGAGGTGCGTTTTTATGTGATATGCAATTTTATGTTTAGTTAAATGTTTGCATAGTACGTAGTGTACACAAATTCTATAGATCATATACATGGCTATACTAATTTGTAAGCATTACTGTGCATGAGCGTGGACTGCTTAAGGAAGTTTTTTAATTGAGTTATGAATTTATCAGCTGAACTATATTTAATATGTACTAAGAATTTTTGTGTAAAATATAAATAAATTCATATACAGGGCTACACCTAAGAAACGGATACATTGCTTTTTATTGGTAGCAGTTTCTGAAAATACGTTTTCATTCGTTTTGTGCGTTTGTTTCCTGAATTAAACTTTAGCTTAATATGAAGGATGTATAAAAATCGGAAGATAATATACAGGGCTGTACAAAATTGTTCGAGTGCATTTCTGTCTATTGGTGTAAATTGCTGAAGGAGAATATCCGACTATTTTATGAGTTTTGTAAATAAGCTAAATTTTAGCATAATATGTAGTGCATATGCAGACCTATAGATAATATACAGGGATGCACAAAATAATTCAAGCACCTTTCCAG
Organism: Maratus michaelseni; assembly: GCA_963931845.1. Classification (NCBI taxonomy): domain Eukaryota; kingdom Metazoa; phylum Arthropoda; class Arachnida; order Araneae; family Salticidae; genus Maratus; species Maratus michaelseni. The sequence continues at coordinate 31,005,735 of OZ007587.1, forward strand.
CTATAGATGGTAATTGCTGAAAACTGGTTTCATCGTTTTTAAGCGGTGAAGTTCCGTTGCGGTATTCTGGAAATGTTGAAAAGTGTTTCATAATCTATGCTTGACGCATGATTTTTCTTTCTTGATGTCAAATTTAGGCACTTACATAACTCTTCCTCAAAATGACTCATTTATCGATTTTGTTTGTCTTGAGATTTCAATTTCATAAAAATGTTACAATTGTTTATACTTTCCAAATTAATCTAATAAGAACAACAAGGACAAATATAAAAATATAAGTCATATATATTTTTTGTTTCAATTGCTTTCTCTACTAACCATTTATTAAGTTTCGACAAACTGAACAGAGTGAAAGGATTGCATTCAAACAATTTCGTGATGTCTGAGTAAATTCTTAATGAAAACTTAATGAGCTTAATCAAGACTTGTTTTTATAAAGATAGAAACAGTAACACAATGTTTCACTTTTTCTATAGAAATGCAGATATTTGTTATTTGTTTTTACTAAACGCAACTTTATTAAAGAGGCATTGTTTTAAATAGCAAAAATAATGTATTTTTTTACTAAATGTATTTGTTTCTTTTGCTTAATGAAAAAACTGTAGAAAAGATAGCAGCAAACTGTAATTGTAAATTTATTTGCTTAATTCAATTAAAAATAATGCTACTCTGTTTCATTTTAATTATAATAGACCCTCAGAAGTTGAACAAAATGCAGTCCATTTTCAATGGACTTTTTTTATAATAGAAAATGGAAAATAAAAATAATAACTCCAGATCTTTCAAAATAAAACATTACATTGCATTTTTAAATTATTAACTTATACTGCAGATACTGTTAATTTATTCTGATATGATAATATTGTTATAACAATTAAAAAAATATAATATAATAATTAAAAAAATAACAAAACATGTCTACAAAACAAAACATGTTTATAACGAATGCCTTTTTTAAACGGAAAAATTCATAGTCCTAGGGAAAAGATTACGTTGCAATTATAATGCGTGTGATGTTGTACCATAAATTATAAATTCCCTAAAATATAATGTTTTACGGAGCCTTGGGATTCTGTCTTAACAGGTTTTTACTGTATCAGAAAAAAAAAAAACATAAAATTGCACATTTTGAAAATAATAAATCATCTATTGTAAAAAATAACCCTGCTCTTCTAAAAAAAAGAAAAGAAAAGTGACTAACATTGTTGCTGCCATAATTGAATTTAATGTCACCTTTTCAATTTCTCGGTTTATCCTGCCAAAACTATTGCATATAAAAATATGAAAACGGGCAGTTTTGTATAAAAATGTATGGCAAACGCGCTGAAGCAGACAATTTTTAAATCGGAGAATTATTTTAAGCACTATTTAATGTTGAAGTCGGTCAAGAAAGTTTAGTTACAAAAGTTTTATAGCATAAAAAACTTTGCATAGCAATTTAACCATCTTTTACAGGTATATACTTGACTAAATTGTAGTGAGCAGTGTCCAATCATTTTTTTTAAAACTTAACTTTCTTTTCAAATTTTTTAATCAAAATTTTATTATCTCAAAATTTGATTTAATTTATAGTTTGAGAAAGCCGTTTTTCCCTACTGTTGACAAATTTTAAAAAGCACAAATATTTCCAAAAACTAAATAGAAAAATATATTTACAGGAGACTATTAAAAATAAAGAAAACTTTAAAATAATTAAATTGTCATGTGCTAAAAGCATTTAATGATGAAAACCACGTCATATTGAAAATTATTTTCTTACAGAGTGTAACAGATTTTTTTCCCCTAGATGTTATAGAATTTCTGCACGCAATGACATTTCTTACTTAACCATTTTAAACAAGCTGATTTTTAAATATGTAATATATCTTACTTAATCAATCACGGAAACAGCCGTCAGTTGTCGCAACAACAGTGGGTGTAGCTCTGGGAACCAAAAAACCCCTCAGTCAAATGGAAATGAATAGCAAGACGATTACAGGATGTCTACAATGGTCGTGATAATATCATTCAATCATCCGTAATTGGATAATCTTTTTAACATAGCCTCTTGCGACCCGTAGTTAAAATAATAGTACAAATACTCATTCTTTGCTTTTATACAAACAAAATGACATCATAGATAACAAAAAAATATTTTTTTCTGAAATGTATTGTTTTAGGGGGCTAGTAATTTAGTTCCACAAATATGAATCTAAACTTACTAGCGCCCCCAAAATATCAATTAAATTATAAATAACCTAAATTTACACAATAAAAAAAATAACAGCTTTAAATGAGTGAATTATCTACAAATTTTTTAAATTTTTTATTATAAAGTTTTTAAGTTAAAGAATTATGAAAATTACCTACTTTCTTGGCTGCACTGTCTAGAAGACATTTTGCAAATTCAGGTTAAAATAGCATTTATTTTATAAGGGAATCGACATCGGTGCTGCCATTTATTGATTTTATTTTAAAGCAAAAACATTCAGCTATATAGAAGCGAAGTTAAAATGTAAAAATATCAATCACTTTAGTTTTTATGGGGAAAATAATCTAGGTACCCATCTGGGTACCCAGGACGCAAGAGGTTAGAGTAAATTAGCTTGTTTTTGGAGCTGTGAGATCTGAACAGGGGGTTGTCGAACATAGCTCGTAAGCGGTAGATCCCCCTTAGTCATACAAACAAAAATATCGTTTTAGATGCTATGATATGAGAATCATATATTAAATTTTAACCTCCCTTGCTCTTTATTTAAATTATATTTTTCACCTGCTTTTTCAAAAATTTAATTGCATTATCTATAACTACAAACAATAATCTCGCCGTAATTAAAACTCTTTTCCTTTCACGGTCACTTGTACTGGATCGCTAATATTTCACGGTCTTTCGATTAAAATAAAAAGAAAAGAATTAAATCAGCACAGATGCCTTTTTGTAAGTTAAATTCCAAATTAAGCTTATAACACAATATATTCATAATGCATTTTTGCGGCCAGAGAGTCAGTTAGAATTATGTCTATCATTTTCATCCAGCACATATATACACTGCTCAAAACAATTAAAGGATATTGCAGTTTTAGGTCGATTTTGTATCTGGGAAACTTTTTAGCTGATTGATACATGGTCGACAGACATAGTAGGTTATATGAGAATAAATTACACATGTTTGGCAGAAAAAAATGCATTTTATTGCGCATTTGTGTACAAAAGGAAAAAAACACAATTTGTGCATATGAGAAAAAAAGAATAAGAAAAGGTGTTTTCTTCAAAGAAAATCATTTTCAGTAGGGGGTATGGTTTCCGCGGGCGGCCAGCAACGTTGAACACCTTTGAGGCATGGACTCAATGAGGCTATTAATGACGAGTTGGGGTATTCTGCCCCACTCTTCCAGAAGAGCTCTTTCCAGTTCTTGGAGAGTTTGTGGGGGTTGTTGGCGGCCAGAAACTCGTCTTCCTAGAGCGTCCCAAACGTGCTCGATTGGATTCATGTCTGGAGAACACGCTGGCCATTCCATTCGAACGATTTCTTCCTCGAAAAGGAAATCCTCCACCAGGTTTGCACGATGTGGCCTGTAGTTATCGTCCATTAAAATGAAGTTATCTCCGATTGCTGCAGCGTAAGGGACTACAATAGGTCTGAGGATCTCATCCCTATATCGGCAACCAGTCAGAGCTCCATCTCGAATGATGTAGAGGTCAGTGCGCCCGTCAATGGAGAAGCCACCATACACCAACACTCCTCCACCGCCAAATCTGACACTTTCGTGCACGAACGCAGGATTATTCCTACTGCCACGGTCCCTCCAGATGAAAATACGCCTATTATCCGGATGCACAGAAAAACGGGACTCGTCAGAAAACAGAATATTGCTCCATTCATTTCTCCTCCAGTTGACATGCTCGGTTGCCCACTCCCTGCGGTTGCGACGATGCCTTGATGTTAATCTAACACATACCATCGGTCGGCGAGCATACAGACCTACAACATGGAGCCGGTTTCGGATAGTCTGAGTTGAAATCGTGGTGCCTGTAGCCGAGAGAAGGTGTTGTTGGAGAAGAGTAGCGTTCATGTTTCGGTGTCTCCGAGCTGTTAACGCTAAATACCGATCTTCATTGGGCGTTGTTGCCCGTCTACGACCTTGCCCTGGTCTTCGGCCTGCACATCCACTCTCCAAAAAACGGTTCCAGATCCTGAAAATGACACTTTGTGACACTCCAATGGCTTGCGCTACTTCGGCTTGAGTTTGGCCCCCTTCTAACCTACCAACAATTCTCCAAGCTTCTGAATCTGTCAAATGACTTCGCTGAGACATCGTACTCATCGAAACAAAGCAATCACTGAATGCCGATCATCCTTGTCTTCATTCTCTTTTATCCAGTTGAAAGTCAAATTTCATTCGCTGCCGCTGAAGCGACGTTTTTGACGTCGAACTCAAAATTTGCATACTCTACAGTTTGAAAACCAGAAAAATTTGCATTTGTGATTCTCTTCTTCTATTTTCGGCAAAAAAAATTTCGTTTATATCTTTATTTTATATAAAACTTCAAATATCCTTTAATTGTTTTGAGCAGTGTATTTCCTTATTTGGTCGCAGTAAGAACCCACGCATCACACCCAGTTCTAAAAATATATTCTGGTCGTTAAAAGGCCAAACATATTGGACTATCAAAAATTCCTTTCGCATGGGAAAATGTCTGGCCGTTGCAGTCTTCTTGACGATATTAAATTTCGAAAGGAAATACGTTCTTATGCCAATAATCTGGCAGCCTTGCTCGACAGATACCATTAATTATATATGTTCCGTCTGGAATTGTTCTCGCCAAGACAACACTGTTGGCAACCCTATTTGGCGAGATAGATGTTACTCGGACTCGAAATTGAGTCGCGAAAACAACTCACTTTTGCTCCTGTCTGTGCTCTTGTAATGTCCTCTTAAGAAGGCGTCCGGTGTTTTCCCCCCTCTGCTGCTTTCGGTCATCTTATGTTGCGTACTTTACGTGAATAAATACTCTTCCATTTATACTGGAGTTTTTTTTTATGTTTCTCCTCATCTTCACATGTGTACCTGGTGTTTCTTTGGATTATTTTCAGTGAACACCTTGTAAGTGAATGACGCCATTAAGTTAACAAAACAACAAACAACTTTATAGATGCACACTAAATTAAATTAATATTCTATACATATGTTTATTGTATGTGTGCATCTGATTGTACATAATTTATGTATAAAAAAGGGACGTATGATCTTAAAAATTCAATAATTCATCAGCTATAATAAATATGAATATGAAATAAGTGACCCGTTTATAAGGTAGCATATAAAATTTATGTACATTAATTTTAAAAATAGTTGAAATTTTAGTCTTACGAATGCATAAAGTAACATATAGAGTTGGTTGAAATGTCAAGTAATTTTTACTCTTATTTCTTTTAAGATGTTGAATCACAAGCTTGACTTTTGATTTTTTAAATTAGCTTCAGGCTCTTTAAAAATAAAACCAGTGTCACCCATCGACTAAAATTAACTATTTGTAATTCATGTATACAAAACTTATAACTTTCCTTATAAAAATAACACATATTTCATCTTTATTTATATATTTTATCTAGCAAATTATGGAATTTAAAATTCGATTGTTTCTTTGGAAACGTTTGTAGCTAATCTATATACATATATTAATAAATCTAATAATTACGATGCCAAACATTTAGCCAACCTATTTACATATCTTGTGTTTTGTAAAATATAAATATTTCAAAGCTGAAAAAAATCTCTATTAAATATACAGACACTCTGCATCACAAACGAATTCTGCTTTTTAAGAGTAAATAAATGCTATTTCCTAACTTTAAAGTGGTCATGCTTTGAACATTTACCCCTTTTAGGTAGATTTCCTAAGAAATACTACCTATTACATTCTCCCCTAAGTTGGAATTTTTGAAAAATTTTTGCAGATCTACGCCGATTATGACTCCCAGAATCCAAAATCACCCCCAGTTCAAAACTTTATCTATCTATCTATCTATCTATCTATGTCATTTTTTATGGACACGATAACTGCAATAATTCTGCACAAATCGCTTCCAAACTGATACATAAAATCAAGGGACATAAAATCTCGGTCAAGTTCGTTAATGGGCAAAATCGAACCAGGGGGGGATATGGGGTGGCTTTTTTGAAAACAGAAAAAACCCATAATTTCTTAATTATGATACGTATCGAATCCGTTTAAAGTTATTATTACTTCTAGAAAAAGGGCCAAAAATTTATGTATGGCAAATTTTTGATAGCATTAAAAATGACCCCAAGGGGGGGAAGTAGGGGGTCTAGAAGAAAAAAATTCATAACTTCGTCAATTCAAAAGATATCAAATCCGTTTAAATTTATTAATATTATCTAAAACTTTTATACTGACAAGTTTTTTATAGGGACAACCCTTTTAGCAAAAAAAAAAAAATTCCCTGCCGGCTCCACCTGCAAAGAAGTTAGGTTTCGAAGTGAACCGTTCCAAGTTCCAACTGCCGCATCATGGCAGAAAGGTCATTTCTTCCGCAATTCCTTACAAACAGGCGCCCCACGGTCTGCGTCTTCGAAATCTACCTGTGCCAGTAGGCTGAGCCATCAGGGATTTTTTACACTCTTTTATCTAACTGAACTTGTTTTTAACACTTTCCAACCTTGTTGAAAAGTGTTTATGACTTCGGTTTGTCTGTTCGTCTGTCCGTCCGTCCGTGCTATAACACTTGCAAATATACTCAGATTCTCCTGAAATTTTTGCATGTTATTGACATTTACTACAACTTTATTCTTATTCAAAAAGAAAACATTTAGTTTATTTACAGGGACAGTCAAAAGTGTTCCGTTATATTACAGTCAATGGGAAAAAATCGTTTCAAATACATTTTGATGATATTACTATTTGAAACATGATGGAATTTATGTACAGTTATGAAGCACATGCTGTTTGTAAAATATTGGGTGCAAAACATTTCTTATTCATTTACAGGATCACACAAAATAATCACAGTGTTCAACGGAGAAAAATCGTTTGTATTGTAAGTTAATGATGTTTCACCATTTCAAACATAATGAAATTTATATGCATTACTGAAGTGCACTATAAAATGCTCACTGAAACGTATGGTGTGCATTGCGTTTATCGTCCATTTACAGGGACACTCAAAAGAATTTTTTTACAGTCTAAGTGTGATAATTACAATCTATGTGCGTTTTCAACTTTGGTTTGCGTTTTTCAGTTTAACTATTTTTTTGTATAGTACTTGGTGTGTATAAATTCTGTTGATCATATACAGGGCTACTCAAAGAAATTCATAAGTATTTCTGATTATGGGAATGAATTGCTTAAGAGTATTTTTAATTGTGTTTCGCATTTTCCTGCTAAACTATATTTAATAGACTAAAAGTAATTTGCAGAATATAATTAAATTCATATAAAAGGGCTACGCAAAGAACAAGATACATTTTTATTTATTATTGGTAATTGCTGGAAGTGAATTTTAAGTTGCCTTACGCGTGTTTTACCTATTTGAACTTAACATGTGGTGCGTACAAAAGTCCTTAGATAATATATAGGGCTGTATAAAAGAATTCGAGTGAAAATCAGCTGAGTGAAAATGTAGACAGAAGGAAAAAAGAAACGCGATTGGCTCTCGAATCTATTTAAACACAATCATCTTTAAATTCCGGGGAAATGCTCTCTTTATATAGCGATAATATTAACAAATCTCTATCTTGAAAATAAACATCATTTTATATTAGACACCCATTCGACAGCCAAATACAGCAGCGTTTTATTTTTAACACTCATTTCGACGACACAAATCCAATCCTCTCTGCGACCGTCAGTTCATTTTAAGCGAAGAGAGCCCAAGAACAATTTCGTAACACGTGACCTATGTTCGAATTCGCAGCGCACTCATTTTTATCGGTGAATTAATATTGAAGAAATAAGTCTCTTCTATGCTTTTAGCGGGAAAAGAATTTTCTGGAACAGTGTGGAAATTAAAAAACGCTGGAATAGAGATTATTAATAAAATACATTTCGGTTTTTGCGTATTAGGAAAACAATTTAAAAGAATGATTTTTTTAGATTATTAAGAAAGGAAAATGGTGAATTTACACAGATTAAAAGAAATTAAAGAGATTTAAAATGGGGGAATAAATAAGAAATATTTAATATAATAATGAATTTAAGAAAATAGGTTTTTTAAGAAGAAATTTTCTTGTGAAATGAGAATTTGACATTTATTTGTCGGGAAATAAAAAGTGAATTTAAGTAGATTACGATAAAAAATATTTTAAATATGGACAATAATGGAATATTTTTAAGAAAGGGAATATTTTAATAAACTAGGGTTGTAAATGGTATATTAATAAAATGAATTTTTTACACAATAAATTTAATAGGGTATGTAATATAGAAATTTGTAATATATATATATATATATATATATATTATTAAGAGCATGTGCTGCATAGGATCATCTTAGTTAAAAGTCATTCATAAATTAAAATTTACATGTGGGCAAATTCTATAAATGTTGTTATGATTATATGGAGTTAATATTATTGGGGTTGTAACAAAAGTTAAAATTATCAAGGATGTTACAATGGGTTAATCAATACAATATAATATTAATATGTTAAACATATTTAATTTTAGTAAATATTAAATATTTATTAAATATAATACACTAATAAACATATCTCTTAGTTTTATATTATTTATTTTATTTTATTATTAGATCATTTAATTTAATTAATATTTATGTTTTTTATATATTTTTTTAATGGTAGATATTATTTAAATAGCTGGATTTAAATTATAATAAGTGCATTACCATATTGAATAATCTATGTTATTTCTAAGTATAATACTAATTTATAAAATGAAAGCATCATATGGATTCTACATTAATGTTTGGGTTAAATAAAGATATATTTTAAATGGGTTAGTTAAAATATAAATTATATTATACTAGTAACTCTTATTCTCTATATATATCATTAATATTAACTAGTAAAATTAATATATTTACACTACATTACAGCTGCATATAAGTAATTATACATACAATATTAAAGTTTTAGTAGAATATCTGTACACCAGATGTCAGCAGCAATGTATTTGATAGTATGCTAAAATAGTCTAATATTTTTACAATAGATAGCAGTAGTATAGCTTATTTAAAATATTAAAACTTGGGAATTTAGTATGGAGGTAATAATATCTATGAAATACTTTCAAATTATCAAGTAATATTATATATTTTAATTTATTAAATTAAAATTAAAATAAAATAATTAATGATTTTTATTTATATGTATATCATAATTTTTTTTCTACATTTTTTAAAATGTTGTAATCTATTTAGTTAAATAAAAATAACTGTAACTGTAGGTTACAATTTATGATCTGAAGGATTCTCTATTTAACTGTGAATTTAACCTCTTATTTTGGATACAACTTTGTACATGTGCTCACAATATACTAAATATCTTGGGATATTATTAATATAAGTAATATATATATTTTTTAATTTTTTTAATTCTTTTTCACACTCCTTTTCAAATTGTATGTATAATTTATAATATTCCATTGTAAAGGTCTTGTTATTCAATATTGTTTCAGCGATTGTTCGGGCAAGATATGACACTATATTTAGCAAAAGCTGGTGTCATATACAGAAAACAATCGTTCTTTGCTTATAAATGTGATTTTCTTGCCCTTGAAAAAGTAAATTACTTTATAAGCTTTTATTTGTGTATATACTCGTGTGGTTTATATTTCATTCCTTATTTTCTATTTATTTAATTTTTTTTTTTTCTTCTTCTTAATTTGAATTAATAATGTTACTTTTACTAGGACTACAATTTTAATTTGTAAATTGACAGGGCTCTTTGGTATCGGGATTTCAGTGTATGTGGTCAGTTTCTTATGTTTCAATGGTTAAATTATACTTAAAGTTTTATATATATATATATATATATATATAAACTTATTGCAAAAATTAACCACATATATATATATATATATATATATTAAACAGTTTTTCATCAATTAATAGTTTCAGATTAAAATTAAATTGTGATTATACGCTGAGAAATCAATTTAGAAATCCTAAAAAATATAGTTTATATAATGCTTTTTTTCTTTACTGTTTCTACTTCTTAAAAAAGAAACCGAGCAAAAATTTAAATTTTTCACTATCTGCTTTCTGCCACGCGTAAAAAAGTGCTTATTTTCCGATAATCTTGTTCGGTGATCATGCCACATTAACGTAATATAATGAAATTTTTTGAAAAAATCATGAACTGCAGTCATGACATTTGGCGTAATTTTGAAGATAAACATTGAATGCTTATAAAATAGGGTATTTAACAAAAAAACTATTTTTACTTTTACACTCATTTTAATATACGCCTTTTCTTTTATACTGCATTTCGAACATCAGACTATTTTAAAAATAATATTAAAGCCATAATAGCATTTTATTTCTTGAAACAAATATATATTTTTTTTTTACAATTCATAAATTCAGTTAAATGTTGTTGTAATTTCGGGAAAAGTTCTTTTTTTTTTTTTCTTTCAATTCACACACAAAAGAAATCAATATGAAAAAATATATACAATTCAGATGAAGAAATTCAAGCATTCAGAGTTATGAAGACATGATTTATGTTGTTTTTTTCTTCTTTCTCTTTCAGCTAAACATCATGGAAACAAAGAAATGTGGGCAACTGGTGATTCTTTAGAGATGCATAACTGGAAAGGAATACAAGATGTAAAGTAACCTCATTAAGTTCTGTACATAGTTCCTTCGCTGTGCTGGTCGCCACGTGATAAAAGAATTTTCCTACTGCCATCGTCATGTAATAATTTGTATTTAATTCATCGTAATTGTAATAAAACCATACATCCATTTTTATTCGTCCTGATTTGTTCTAATTGTTCCACATCAACTGCCCACCGTAAGCTACACTGCAAAGCACACGCACTAGACATGAGACGGTCTACGCACGACTCGGGGACCGCGCCCGAAACGACCTATATATATAATTGCCGAAACGTCAGTTGAAGCTCACTGTGGAGATGCGAAAACTTTTTGGTTTCTGTCTGTCTGTTTGTCTGTCTGTTCCGCGATAACTGCAATAAAAAACGTCCGATTAGGGTTTTTTTGGTAGGTATGTTGGCAACGTACCCGGAATTAGGTGTATAGTTTTTGGTTAAATTTGGTTCATTCGTTCTAAAAATATAGAATATTTCTTATTACGTCATAATGCTTTTCTATGGAAATGCAGACGATTTTCAAATTTCATTTTTCACTGAAATGAAATCACATGTTTAAATAATGGATTTAAAAGTAAACTTATGGATGCTAAATTTTCGATATGGGTGTCTTAAATAAATCCAATAGCTTTAAAAATTTACCGACACATCTATTAGAATTTAGAAATTAATTGTTTAAATTATTGGAATTTTTTTTGCAACTGTTCGGGAAATATAAAATATTTTATTTTCCTATTTTTTGCAAGTTGTAAAATTCATTTCTTTTTCTTTCCTCTTTATTTTATTAGTTGATTAGCAACCCTATTTCAAAGAATATCAAATTAATAAAATTCAAGTAACTCGCACTATTTCACTGCAATATTTAATTAGCAAAATAACTTATTTCCATAAGTTACTTTCGTACATGAGATTTTATTCAACTTATCCATCAGATGAAGGTCTTTTGTGGTTGACAGGTAAGTAAATATTGCTATTTGGGTATTTAGACAACATGGAATCCTTATCCCAAACAATTGGTTATCCTAATAAAATCACAGTGCAAAACGAAATCCAATATATACTATATTTATTCAAACACTCAATAGGAAATCACAAATATAAATTTAATATGATTACGGGGAGTTCAGGGGGGCATAGCCCCTCTGAAGAAATGTAATTTTTATCTAAAAAAGTTACACGAATAAGAAGTTCATAAGAATTTCAGCATATCATTGCATAAATCGTGTTTAATTTAACGCTTCTAATTTCTGAAACCTCCGAAGTATTTTATATGCTTATAACATAAAAAAATTAATTTGCGGATTGTAAGATGCGAAATATTAGGAAAAGTGAGATTAAAAAACAATGACTTTCAGAGCTGACGTTGAGGCTCCTGATCTGAAGATTTACTAGTTTTATACCAGTCTTTGGTCCCGAGCTCAAAGTGAAAATTTTATTTATTCATGAAAAATGAAAACAAATTTTCTATTTGAGAAAAAAAATGTAGTGTAAGTTTTTTAAAGTGTATCACAATCCTGTAATAATTAGTTTGAAAGGGAATTGAATTGTTATTGATGGAGGATCTTATTCTGAAGTCTTCGCACGGTCAGTTTTAGTAACATAAAGAAGCCGTGGAATATCCAGGGTTGTAGTGGAGGGTATACGGTGGTATACGCCGTATATATTCTGGATTCTTTTAAGGAACTCCTTATACCTTCTGTTCTTGAAATAAATTTATAGCGTATACTCACTTTTTTTTTTTTTTTTTTTTTTTTTTTTTTTTTTTTTTTTTTACTGTTACACCACTTATGTTATCACTCACTTTGTGTCCATTGTCTATCTTCGCTTTCTGTTTGAAGTCTTATTCGAAAATTACTGGAAAACAGAACTCTTACCTTCCTGACTTATTTGTACAATGATATTTTAAAAGTAGATTTCAAGTAGATTTTTGTAGATTTCAGCCAGTGTCTGGGTATAAATTATCAATTTGCTATTTTAAATATATTTTCAGGGACATGAAAATCACGAAACGTTGTCATGGCAGAGTATTTAAGATTTATAGTTATTTCTATACGTAAAAAGTTATTTTTAAATGATAACATTATTTTTGAAACAATTTTTGAATGTTAATAATTTTCCATTACGTACTTTTGGCATTGGATTCAGGCAGGCTTGGACTCTGAATATACAGCATTTTTCGGGATCGGGCGAGCTCGGGATCCGAAAGAAGAGCCTCTAGTACGCACACATTCAGGGACTGGAGGGCAAGGCCTGATCAGGAAAAAGCGTGATCGCTGAGTAAAGAAGTATTTTAAGCCCCAATTGCAGATTATCATGCTTTTACAAAATTGTACACGAAAACTGCATTAATATACTCCCAGGTGTAACTGAATATAAAAATTTTACAAAGAAAACTTACATATTTTGAACGTACAAGCACATTATATTATCATTAGCATTAAATTTATTCTTCAAAAAGAATTCTCTAGAATCAATAATGACGAAAAATAAACCTGAATTTATTATACATAATTTGGAAAAAAATTATATATTCCAAAGAATATGAATTCTACAGATAAAACAGTTATAACATTAAAATACTCATGTAAAATTTCACACCATACGGAAGTACAAAGAAATCAGAAGTGATTTGAACTTCATTATAAAAAACTAGAAACATAATATGCAGAAAACATCAAATGAATTTACATTCGTAAACCAAAAAGCCATATAACAGATCAGCGACCGCTGTTGGCTAAAATTCACCAAACTCTGATGTGTGTTAGCGCATATTTATGTCAAAGTCTAATATAACTAAATGTACAGTTTCATGGAATTCTGTGTATTGGTTCTTAGATTACAGAGAATAAGTGTTCAATACGTGCACAAATATTTTTAAAAATAGTGAAATCGTATTCAGGAAATTCCAAAAATGTAAATCCATACCGTAAATTTTGGTTATTTGGACCTAAAATGAAAATCAGTCCTGGTTGATATACTCTGTTAAAAGTATTTACATAATTTATCAATATTCTACATAAAGTTAATAGCTCACTAACTATTAATGAGTAATATAGTAGACTCAGGGCAGAATTAAAACAGTTTTTTTAGGACAAGTTACCATACACTAATAAAAATTTGATTTGATAAAAATGCTTTTAATGTAATTGAATTTTTGTATTTTTGTAGCATTTAATATATTTCATAATTCATAATTATTACTGTAATTAATTTTTCATTGAAACATGATTTATTTCTTGAAAAAGTGAACCGCTGTATGCATTGCAATATTAAAATAAACACATTCATTGTTACGCGTTACGCCATCACAATTTCTTTCTTTTATTCTTTTTTAGGGTTTCGTTCATCTCACGAAACCCAATTACTCCCGCTGCGTTGTCTGTCTGTCACAGAGCCATTCTCAAAAACTATGCAACTTACAGAGTTGAAACTTTGTGTATAAATCTGAATATCAGCTATGAACAGCTCAAAATATTAAAATTTGAAAAAAAAATCGTATTATTTTAATAAATAGAGATAAAAAAACCAGAATTCTAACAGTCTTTTCCTATTAAATTTAAACATTTTTCGTTATAGCAGATGCCAAAAATTAAAAATCCACGATGAAATTCTTTCTACAATAATTAATTTTCTATGGCAATTTTCTTGTAGTAATAAAACGGTAAAATTTCTCAATAATGCAAGGAGTATGCGTATGTGTATGTACACAAAAGAGATTAATATCACGTCATTAGAGAATTAAAAAGAAAATCTGACGTCATATCGGAAGTTTAAAGAATTTTTCAAATGTTTCAGAATAATACAAAGCGAGTATCAATATGAGTTATAGAGAATAGTAAATATATGAGTTTGAGGAACGTATTGAATTTTGATAAAAACCCGATTATGGAAATATTCGCATATTTTCACATTTTGAAAGTGTACAACATGTTTAATTTTGAAATTAATTTTTTTTTTTAATATCGCATTTAGTCCACATGACAGATATTATTATGACAGAATATAATAGCGGGCTTCGCCCGCTATCGGGCTGGTTTAGATATTCGAAAAAACGAGAAAAATAGACCGGTAAATTTTTACTTTATAAAAAACATGACCTTTTTTTTGTTGCTAAATGAAATTTATTTGGATTTATTAAAGTAAGGGTAAAGTGTTTTGAAAGAAATATTAAACGAAACCCTTTGAGCGATCTTCGATCACACTTACCCACTTGTTTACTTTATTCTATCTACACAAGAAAAAAGTACTGGATGAAAAAATTTTGAATTCCGGTTTTCGACGGATTTATACGTTTTAGAAGGTCCTGGACATGATTTGACTGTTTTTAGAAAATGTCTGTACGTGAGTCTGTCTGTATGTTATAGAATTTTTTTGACGCTCTAACTTACGAAATACAAACAGCGTAGAATAGGAGTAAATTTCATATGAAGTTCTATCCTTACATGGATTGGTGTTGGTTAGTTTTTGGGCAAAATCCCCAAGAAGGTGGTGCCGCAAATCGATGAGTTGTTATATTTATGTGATGTTTATAGCTCCAGTTTATATGCGCAGAATTCAACGAAACATCAAATTTAGAATCTTCATGATAGGAATATTTTGCCATTCAATTTTGGTTGCGCTCATCTAAGTGATTGTGCCTAAATTCGATTATTTGTTTGAAATTTGTTATGCTTATAGCACCAGTTTAAATGCACAGAATTCAATGAAACTTCACGCTTAGAATCCTGAATATGGGAACACATTATCATTCCATTTTGGTTGCAGACATCTAAAAGGGGTGCTGGGATTCAATGATTTTTTCGAAAAATGCGATGCTTGTTCTTCAGTTTAAATGCACACAATTCAACGAACCCCATCATTTGAATAGAATGTCATTTAATTTTTCTGGTAGACTTTTAAGAGGGGTTCCGAAATTAGATGATTTATTCGAAATATACCATGCTTATATGGCATTAAAAGTCTTCATTGTTCACGATTTCAATTTCATAACAATATTATGCGTTTATTTATATAAAAAAAGCTTATTTGCTAAATCGATGTCATTTCTTATACAATTTAATTGATTTAATTGATTTGATTTATAGAAAAAAGCTTTGTGATAGCCACAGAATACCAGTTTCTTGATGTTCAAGTGAAATTTATCTATGCATTGCAGTACTTTCAAAGGAAAAGAAAAAAAATCATCTCTAGTGGCGTCCTCTACTGAGTATTATTCTAACTGAAAGCCAGTTGATATTTTCAAACATTTGATTGAAATTTTATGAAAACATCAGTCTCTAATTAGAATTAGAAAGTCAAAATAATAATTTGTTATTTAATATTGAATGTTGAATTTGCAATTATAAACAAAAGGATGAATGAAATATACAGTGGTTTTTAGTTGAAAGTTAGAGAAACGATATCGTATCATAAAAAAAGTGGTTGAGAAATATTGATTGATTTCGGCTAAGTCCGCTTTTCTGATATAATAATTGTAATTTTTCTTATCAGGGGTACATTCTTTCAAAGCCAAAAAGCCTTTTTTCCAGTACCTTTTAATGGTCTTTTGCCTATTCTCATGGAAAATGGATGGCTTACTAATTCATCCGTGAATGCAAATTTTTCATCATGGATCTATAATCATGTATCCATGTTTTTCATTCACCCATTAAACTAGGATAATATACTAATGTGAAATTGAATTATTTTGTATCTACGCTTATTTTTGTTTTTTTTTTTTGGAAAATCATTTAATTTAAAATTATTTTCGTATAAGACTTTATTAAGCGGAAATCGAGGAAAAAAATTAAGCATCACGTGTTGGATTTATAGCAGTTTCTAAAGAGCACGTCTTTTATTATTATTTTCGTCCTTTATTATTCTTCCCCTTCCTCTGAAAAGTTTTTTTTTTTTTTTTTTTTTTTTTTTTTTATAAGATTTTGTGCACGGATTTTCCTTTTCTTAAATTAAGAGACGTTGTAGACTGATATAAGCCCCCATTAAGACATTATATGAGTCTCATTGAGATGTTATAGAATAGTTTCCTTGAGACGTTATAGAAGTCTCATTATTTTAACTATCATTTCTCATACTTTCTTGCCGCACCAGTGGCTGAGAGGTTCTGCTCTCAAAACTGGTAGACGGGAGGTGCTGGGTTCAAACTCCTGTCGCGCTCGTCGACCTAACCGTTCGGACTTTTCCGTGTTTTTCTTCGAACCTTGCCATAAATACGGGTTCGGACCCCTTAGAAAGACCCCCACGGAGGGCACTCTCTCTAGTGCCTATATCCCAAGAGTAGATAATCGGCCGTCATAAATCAATCAACCATCTCATATTTTGTTACGTGAAAAATATGAGAAAAGATAAAAACAGAATTGCATGGTACTAAATTTAATTCTATAGTCATTCGTAAAAACTATATTATCTTTTCTTTTTCAGTTTTCTTTTTTTTTAGCATTAAGTCCTTGGTTTCCAGTGTATCTATGTATCCACTTGCAGATATATATGCCACATAACGATATCCTATATGGGGGTTAAGAGTATTTTTCACTCACTTAAATTTCTTCATCTACATGGCTAGTGAAATTTTTTAAATATATATGTATATGTCTTGATACACTAAATTGAGACTTGAAATAAATACCTAAAATGTCAGGATCACAATTTTAAGTAATTGACTGAAAATGCAAAATTTACTTCTGCTGTACCACTTTGATTGCATCTTATAAAATAAATTCGCGCCATTCAAATGTACTATTCACTGTTTTACAATTAAAGAACAAGGAATAATAGGTGTACGTCCAAATGACTTAAGGTGACGATACCGATGTATATACTTCAAGAGAAAAAAATAATAAAAGACTAAGAATTCTACATCTCTTTCCGTTTACAAAGTTCTCTTTTTCAGCGCTCATTTAAATAAAACCACGCTAATTTTAACAAACACCTCTTCCAAAACTTATACATGTGTTTTCTTAAAGTGGTGTATTTTGAATTGGTGAGCATTGTAGAAAATTTAGTAAGTATGCTATCGACTTCCAATCTAGTGTGAAGCTATGCAATTGCCTCCACCCCCCCCCCCCAAAAAAAAAAAAAAATAAAATAAAAATAAGATACTATACATTTTAATTACCAAACTGTGGCAAAAAAACCCATTCAATTGGGAATTATGTCTTTTGTCAATTTATCTCTCTATATAAAAAAAAAAAAATGTAACGATTTGGAAATGGACCAATGAAAATCTGCGTAGATCTTCAAAGCTTTTTTTTCTTTTCTTTTCTTCTAGAAAATAAGGATTACTGCTCGATATCGAACAGAATCGCGAAGCGATTACACGGGGGGTTGGAGGGCGTAGTGAGCAGGGGGGGGGGGCGGAGTACCACTAATGTTCTTAAAAAAAGGCATAGGAGGCTTCAATTAATATTCATAAAAAAACTATAAGAAACTTTAACATTTTCAATACGAAAACCTAACTTTGACATCATATTTAGATTCTTTGGAAAGTAGTACCTAAGGATACCAAACGAGATGTCATTCGACCAAGTAGTTTAGGAATTGTGTAGATTTAAAGTTTTGAACTCCTAATATTAAATTCATTTTTACTTTCTTCTATCTATAATAGAAGAAAGTATTGTAATCGGAAATTTCTTTGAATTTTTTGAAAGTTTACACGTTTTAGGTGTCAGAGATTCCGAAAAACACGTTTTTACAAAATTTCTGTCTGTCCGTGTGTGTATCCTCTTTGTATCATTGATAACTGTATGAATTTATGCATCGAATTGAACCAAATTGCATTTATAGGTTTTTGGTTATGGCCAGTAAGTCTCACTTGAATTTGGGGATATTCCGCCAGAATGTTGTGGTAGTCATTTAAAGATTCCAAATTCAAAAAGATGTACAAAAAAATTAGAAATCGTAAAAGTTTTTACGCTAAATGTTAGGTCTTGATCCAAGGATTCTGGAGCAATTTTTGTTTTGCCTCTATCGTAAACAATGGCTGAGATATAGTAGTTTGAAACAAGCCAGCAGGAATCTTCCATAAAAGAGTTTAATTTATGAGTTTTAGTGAACAGGGATTCTGGCAACTTTTCTTTCATTGTTGTAATCATCGTCCCAACTGTCATGTGCTTAACACTACATATTCATATTCGTCAACGTCAAATTCTCGCCGAGCTTGTCGAAATGTCACCAAATTTGGCGATAAAAATACGTTACTATATATGAAGCCAACTTGGCTATGTCTGTCTAATTTGGAGACATTCTCATTCAAATTCAATATTGACGAGAACTAGGAAGGTTTCACGCATTTTAGCTTGGTATTTCCAGTAAAATTAGCTATAATTTTAAAACCAAGGAATAGGGAGGATATCTACTCCCACCGGTACCAGCCAGAAGGACTTTTCGTAGTCGTGTTGTACATCGGTTGCTCGTGCAACGAAGGGTGCTCCGCAACCAGGTAATCCGACGATTCGCATGCAGCTGACGCACAAAAAATGACGACAAATATTGATTTTATTGGTGATGTGATAGTGAATTTTGAAGTATTAACCTGTATGAAATAGAAGAAAGTTTTGACTCCTGACACATCCGACTAGTTAATAATTGTAAAACAGTCTGAAATGCGTGTATATTTT
Source organism: Maratus michaelseni (assembly GCA_963931845.1). Taxonomy (NCBI): domain Eukaryota; kingdom Metazoa; phylum Arthropoda; class Arachnida; order Araneae; family Salticidae; genus Maratus; species Maratus michaelseni. The sequence goes on from OZ007587.1 coordinate 31,025,142, forward strand.
TTTTACATATAATTCACAAACTACTTGGCGAATGAACTGTGATTTAGGATTCACATATTTGAAGATTTTAGAAATTGATTTTTGTTAAAATTTTTGTAGGTTACAATACATATTTTTTCCAATATATTTTTAAATAGTATTTTATACATTCTTTTATATAAATTTGAAAAAAAAATATTATTGAGAAAAATGTTTTTGACAGAGAATTAGTGTTAAAATTATTGTCTTTAATTAATATTTCAATAGGGGTCACATTTATAAATAATAATCTATGCAGAATTACCGTTTTTTTTTTCAAAAATCTTATACTTTTAATTAATATTCAACATACTGTTTATTAAAAAAAAAAAAAAAATCACGCTCATTGAACTGAACAGTAACCTATAAAATTTTTATCACAAATCGATTTCTAGAAGCTTGATGTATACGAATCCAAAATTAGAGATTCTGCCAAGTAGTGTTTTGTTATTCCTAAAAAACTACTTTCATTACGGTTTGTTTTTCAACTATTAAAAGCGAATTTAACATTAGTACAAAACTTTAAATCTGTATAGTTCCTAAACTACTTCACCGAATGTCCCATTTGGTATCCTAAGGTACAATTCTCCGAAAAATGACGTCCAAATATGATGTCAAAATTAGATGTTGGTATTGAAAAGTAAAAAAAAAAAAAATTGTTACAATTTCTTTAGGAAGAGGGCAGCTAACCTTCTTTTTGCAACATAAATTGAAAGAAAACAAAATTTTCAATTTAATGCCTATTTATGTTTCATCTGCGACAATTTTGTGATTAAAATGCATAAGATCGGAGGGGGGGGGGTTGGGGGGCATATTTTATAACATTTGTCTGTATAATTTCTATTTTTTGACAAAACTGGCTTCTAAGAAAATCTTTTGCTTATTCTTCCCAAATGTGGCCAGCAGAGGTTACCCGATGTAACGTTGCGACTTGCACGTATTTCGTCTGCGAAAGAAATTTTTCTGACGATTGGGAGGTGTATAGGATAGTCGCTGAAAATAATTTATTTTGTTAGTTTTATACGGTTTCATAGGTGCCAACCTCTCATTAATATTCCGTAATATGCGGGTTAATTTGACCCAGTTTAACAACCCTTCTAACCAGAAAAGTTATTGGATGAATCTTTATTTATTCAATTTCAGTTTTCTACGTGGAATTTATTTAATTTCATTTCTTAAAAAAATTCTGGTGCAAAAGTGTTAAACCTGGGTCAAATTAACCCGTATATTACGGAATATTAATGAGAGGTTGGCACCTATGCGGTTTGCTTTGAAATATTTGAAGATCAATGAAAAGTTTACAGCTGGCCACGGATCCTTTGAAATAGAAAAGCACAAAGGCTTTTGTCACCCTATTCGGGAGAACTGTACCTTGCCACTTCGGGATGAGCATCTATAGGACATTTTATTTTTGAACCACTATTTAAGAATAGAATATCTTCGTGTTATTTAATCACCGAACTTTTGCGATTAAATAAGACGAACATTGGTGTTCGTAAATAGTAACAGTCAGATAGAAGAACCGTACACACTCTATACGACGCGGATGCGGGAAGCTTGTTCCGCAGGATTTAAGTCTCTGGGTCAGAATTTTCAATTTACCCTTCTTTGTTCTTGAAAAAGTTTTACATCATGGGCATCCCTAAATGCATGAAAAATTCAGATTTCTTTTATTTATGTTCCAATGATTAACGAACAGAAAACTCTTAAAAATGTAACACGATTTTTATTCCAATTAAATGATATTTCATAACAATGAATTAAATGATATATCCTGACAACGTTATCATTATTGAATGCCTCACAATAAGTTCAAAGCATCAATTTAGACAGTATTTCTTGGAAGGTGCATTACTTTTATAAGAAATTTAAAATAGATGAACTTTCCAATTATTCGGAAACAAAATAAAGTCATTCAAAACTTTCTGCGTGTAGGTCTTTACCAGAAAACAGCAAGTTTGTATAAGTAAGAGTTTATAATAACCTCAGCACTTCTCTGAATTTAAGGTTATATCATGGTAAAATTAAAAAGAACTTCAATACTATTCAACGTTTAGGGGGTCATATTAGATATTTAGCTGTAGAATGCAGCTATAAACAACGTGGAAAAGATTTAAAACTAGACATGTGGAACGTTTTTGCAGACACTTCGTGATCTGCGTGAATTTTGTGATGGGTTTATCTATACTAATATAATAAAGGAGTAAAGATTGTTTATTTGTTTGTTTGTAGGGGGTAATCTCTGGAACTACCGAACTGATTTGATGGTGGCAAATTGATGGTGACAACCCCTGCTCCAACATAGGCTATATTTTATGTCGGTGCCACAGACCCCAGGGGGGTGCAGGAGCGAAAAACGTTCTAAAATTGCGATTTTGTGTATACCGAAAGAGCTAGAAATTTGGCATTGTAGCTACTTATAAGATGTAAATGCTCCCTAAGAACAAATTTAAAAAAAAATCGAAATTTAAAAGGGTGAAATAAGCGAAAAATATTCTAAAAACATTCTAAATTACAATTTCTATGGAATCTCTGGAACTACAGAACCGAATTCAAAAGTAATGGTGGCAAATTGAGGGTGACAACCCCTGCTCCAACATAGGCTATATTTTATGTCGGTGCCACTAACCCCACGGGGGTGCAGGAGCAAAAAAACGCTCTAAAATTGCTATTTTTTTAATACTGAAAGAGCTAGAAATTTGAAATTTGGCATTGTAGTTACTTATAAGATGTAAATGCTCTCTAAGAACAAAAAAAAAAAAATCGAAATTTAAAAGGTGAAATGAGCGAAAAGCGTTCTAAAAACATTCTAAATTACAATTTCTATGGAATCTCTGGAACTACAGAACCGATTTCAAAAGTAATGGTGGCAAATTGATGGTGACAATCCCTACTTCAACATAGGCTATATTTTATGTCGGTGCCACTAACCCCAATGGGGTGCAGGAGCGAAAAATTTGCGAAAATTGCGTCTTTTTATACTGAAGGTGCTAGAAATTTTAAATTTGGCATTATAGTTACTTATAAGATATAAATGCTCTCTAAGAATAATAATTTAAAGAAATCGAAATTTAAAAGGGTAAAATGAGCGAAAAGCGTTCTAAAATTCTTCTAAATTACAATTTTTATGGAATCTCTGGAACTATAGAACCGATTTCGAAAGTGATGGTGGCAAATTGATGGTGACAATTTCTGCTCCAACAGCCTCTTTAATAAAAAGCTATACGATGTTGACGACTGAGTTTTTCGCTAATTGTTGCCACAGATTAATCTGGGAAAATGAAACCTTTGAAGTTGCTGAAAAAAATAATAGCTCGAAAAGTATTTGTCAGAAAATTGTTAGACAAACTGTGTTTGAAAGGAAAAAAATTGTATTTTTCTTGATATAAATTTCAAACCTAATGATTTTCCCGTTTTTCAAATATTGAATTTCAAAAATTACCAAATTTCACAATGGAGTACCATAGCGAAACCTTCATGCGTTTAAAGATGATAAGGGCGACGTGTCCTGACGTGTATATTGGCACGAGTCACAAATTATAGTAGCCTTATTATTCTGTTAAAATATACGAGTGAATTATGAAATGTCAATATTTTGTTTGATTAAAAGTTCGTTAAGAGAAATTGACCAGCGTAGCGGGCGTAGCTTGCTAGTATATATATATATAAAATAAAAGTTTTCTTAATAATTACCAGTAACCGACATAAATAATCGACAATATATAAAGCGATAATTATAATACAATATATATATATATATATATATATCCAAAAATTTAAGATTCTCAAAATTAAAATAAGTGGGAAAAATACATAAAGATATGTGGAGAAAAAATTCAATGTGTAGAAGGGGAAAATTATTACAAGAAGCAATTGGAAACTTATATACTGGAGCACTTTATCAAGGGCAATGTTCCACTAATATAAGTAAAATGAAACTGATTTCTCTTTGAGTAAATAGACATGAGCCAAATTTATTAACTCAAATTTCTCGATGAATTACAAAGTGAAATTTAAAGAAAATTGAATACAAATGGCTAAATATTAAATAACTGAACAGGATATGTGCAAAATTCAATGAATAGGGTGCAGTATTAAATACAAAACGTATTTAATAAGAAAGTGTTAAACAAAAAGAGAAATATAGCAGTAAAACACGCCGAACCAGTGACATTTTAGCTATCAAAAACCACGTTATCCGTTACAAATGCACATTGCATATATGCGTTACATTAACAGTTAATAAAATAAACTATTTTTTACAACGTAAACAATAATTCAAATACACCTATATAAATTATTTTTATCTTATTTTAAAACTATATCCAATCTGAATAATGATGATAATAATGAAAGAAATTTTGAAATTAAAATATTTACAGCGCACAAAAAAGGACGAAATGATACGATATACTTAATGAATACATAAAAGTACATAATAATTATAGAAAAAATTTCTTTTAACAGACATACAATTAAAAGTTGCAATTCACTTGACATAATTTTATGTTAACATTTCAACTTTTTATCGTAACACTTAACCCAATTATTTTTTTACGTAAATGCTTAACTCACTTAACTTTTATCACGTTAGCTGATTGCAATCTCAGATTTTCTTTTGCTGATGCCATAAATTTTCAAAGTGTATCTTAATTTTTTATATGTTTTATGTGTTTTTACAATTTTTATTGTTAACTGTTGTCAATGTAAGTATGGTTTCGGTTTTAATAGCACTGTGCAGATCATATTTTTTTAAGTAAAATTACCCATTATTTGTAAAGGCAGCACAACTGTTAAGTTTTTTTCTTATTATGAATAAGTATAAAAATAAAAATACTTGTTTTTTTTAGCACTCTTTTACAATCCTTTAATGTTTCTCTAAGAAATATTGCCTAATTTCATGGCTACAATTCGCGTTGTTCCAAAATTTATCCGTTACAATATGTAAATTTGGCGTAATCGCTTTGATCCATGCTTTGTAGAATCGTTAACAAAAGCGCAAACTTGTGAATTTATTTAAAAATATACATAATTGTAGGTTGTTTCTTTTTTAAGATATGCATCAGGAAAGAAAATGAGCATTTTTAAAACTACGTATTCGGGATTTCTAAATTGTTTTCTCAAAGTATAATCGATATTTAAATAATTAAAAATTTAATTAATTACACTATTAAGTAATAAAAGCGTATGTTTTAAGAAAATTATTACATTATTTATTTTAAAATTATATTTGCTTTTCTATTTTGCAGTGTTTAAAATATTATATTGTTACAGTTTCATAGCATGTTGGCATATTTTAGCAAGCGTGATTACGCTCATAATTGTGTTTAAACCTAAAAAAATTTGACAATTTATCATCTTACGGAAAAATACCTTAATATCGATTTATTGCTTAATAATTAAGTTCTAAAAATATTAAATGCTATTGATGTATTGTCATTGGAAACACATCTTTGTGCATAATTTTAATAATTCCAGTACTACATTAGGTAGTGAGTGAAAAATTCACAAAATTGATTAATTTAACAAAATTTAACTTCAATACATGAACTACGTAAGTTAAATAAAATAGTGTAAATAGCTGCATACCTGTATACCTTTTTTCAGTATAATGTATAGTGTGACAGTATCAAGAAGAAAAATTTAAGAGATAGAACAATTAATTTTTGTGCAGGAAACTAGGACCGAAATTCACTTTTTCAAATTAAATTACATGATGTCTCACTCCAACCCGAATCTGGAATTTTATTTATAACTTTGACGACAATAATGAAAATATTTCAATAAAATTTGAAACAAACCTACTTCGCTTTGTATAAAATGTAATGATATCACTAAAAATGGTGGAAGTAGCCAAAATCCACATCCAAACAGCGCTAAAGTAGGTGTTCCATTTTTGATGATGTATTTTAGATTTTTTGAGGTTGCATTGGCCGAACGTCTGTGCATTACAGGTAATTTTCGCAATATCATCGTATTTTGCACAAAACAAAATAAGTTTTCTTGAAATTTTCGTTAAAACATCTGCATTATTGCTAACGTTAGGGGAAAAATTCATTGGAATAAGACACCGTGTATTTTTTTTTTTTTTTTTGACTAGCGCTTTAAATCGGAACCGAACCGAAAACAAGAAAAACCCGTTATTTCGGATTTAAAAAAAAAAAAAAAAAAAAAAAACAAGGAATTGAATTTATATCACTGTTTGAGTTCCAGAACTGATTCATAAAACATTTTTTATATTGTATTATTCAATTTATAAAATCTTAGTCATTTAACCCTTATCTGCTGTTAGCGGTGTTACAGATCTTTTTTCTTTTTCTTTTTTCAGTTTTCACAATTTAACTTGTATTTTTTAGTTTAACTATAGATACTAGTGAAATTTTGTTTCGTTTGGAGCACTAGTATACTATCGCTAGAAACTTCTGAATAGTTAAATTTTAATTATAATAGCACTTTACATAAAGTTTAGCACAGAAACAGAATTTTACGAATTAATCGAGCTTTTTGTTCATCTTTCGATCATGTAGTCTTAGAGACTGCTCACAGTAGCTATGCAATAATTTTTGTCACAGCAAGTTAAAAAATTAAATACACTGCAGTAAAATACACTGCACTGAAGTAATACGCTACCGCGCATGCGCGGTATGCGTATTACTGCTTGCACGGCAGCGTATTACTGCTTATTTTACTGTTTAATACTGTTAATTTTACGGTATAATACTGGCAGCTGGGTGCCAGTTTTATACTGTAAAATCAACAATTATTTTTTGCAGTGTAAAAGCCAATTGACATAATTTCCTTTTGGTCTTTCACTTTTTAACAGTATAAGATATCTCAAGAGATATATCCGATATTATGTGTACTCAAATTAATTAACTTAAAAATATTTATTAACTGTGGTATAGGAAGGAACAGTCCTCAGTGTATGTGCCCAAAGTAGCTAAAATCAAATCTAATATACAAGGTTTTCTTTTCTAATTTCAATACTAGACGTGATTTTAGGATAGGATACAATAGCGTCATTAAGATTAAGAAAGAAGTTATAATTGAATAAATGTTTAATTTTCTATATTGAAAACTAATTTTGGTAAAATTATGAGAAAAAAATAATAAGAATTTGATTATATGTCATGATATTTTGCATCAGCTTAAATATACTTCTTTTGACTATGAAAGAAAATAAAAAGTCTTGAAATCAAGGCTATGAAATGGAACCAAACAGTAAACCAAAAACTAGAAGAACCGTTATTTCTGATGGAAAAAAAACCGAAAAAGGATCAAAACCGTTAATAAAATAAAATAAAACAAAACGAAAGTCGAAAACAAAAGAAAAATTTCATTTTAACAGAACCGGAATAAAACGATAAAAAAAAAAAAAAAAAAAAAAAAAAAAAAAAAAAAAAAAAACTACGTTCAAAGTTTTATTTTTCACTAAATATATTGGTTGAAACCCTATAGTTCCAAAGGCATAACTTGTTTGTTATATTTCTCTCTACTACCTCTTAAAGTTTGTAACTTCGGTATTGAAGCACCCTATATATTAAAATGTATTTCACTCACATTTTTTTTTTAATGTATGGAGATAGCTTATATATACTAGATATCGCCTAAACTTATTAACATTTCAAAAATTCTTAAAAATGGAAGTTATAAAATCGAATGCGGTTCGAAAAAAATGTATTCTACTAAATGGAATTTTAAAAAAAAACTTAGTTTATTTGCCATTAGACCACACTTCTTGAATTCAAAGTAAAAAAATTCTAAGGTAAACAACATTATTTCAACTAATATAATAAAATCACTTGTTAACTTTAAATTAAAGTGTAATTACTGCTAAAAGTGATAAAAAACATAATACAAAAGGTTTAAAAATACATTTTAATGTAGATTACATATGTTTCCTTCGCTCAAACAGCGACATCTTCAGATCAATGTGATAAATAAAACATTCTCACACAGTTTTTTGAAAATTATAAACATGAATCACGAGATCACAAGTCCAATGTAAGCAAGTGCGTAAATTGGTCAAATTGGAAAATGTGAAAATTATTATCTTATTTTTATTTTTATTGTTTTTTTTTTATTTGTAAAGCATCGCTTACCAAATTTTAGGTAATTCAAAAGAAGCTGATTCGTTGCAAATGTTATCGTTTCGCAAATATATTTCTATTGATTCACGGATAGTTGACCAGACAACACCAGATAAACACCGGATAGTTGATCAGACTTTATTGGATCTATTTTTCTACATACTATGTTTTTTTTTTTAATTTTGTGGACCGCAAAACCTTCCACAAAATTAAAAAAAAAAACATAGTACGTAGAAAAATAGATCCAATATAACCTGATCAACTTTCCGGTGTTTATGAAGTACCATTCGCCAAGGCCGATGGAAAATTACAATACTATATAGGAATGGCAAGCATAAAATTTAAAACGAGAATAAAAGAACATATGGCAGATATCAAATATGACAGAAGAACTACTACCTTAGCTAGACAACATAGAATAAAGCGATTGCAGGTTGATTTCAAGAATAGTAAGATACTTTTTCCACCAAAGAGATTATTTCCCATCCATTATCTGTGAATCATCAATAGAAATATATTTGCGAAACGATAACATTTGCAAGGAATCAGCTTTTTGTGAACAAATAAAATTTGGCACAAGATACTTTACAAATTAAACTAGTTGTTGGGGGCCACCGTAATACTTACCCATCATGGATATGCATAATATAAAATAGGAAAATAAAACATGTGTAAACTATTTATAAAATGAAAATCGTAGCTTGATGACGTCATAAACTTTAAATGCTCTATTACTAAATTGCGTAAGAGAAGCATCCTTATAACTCTAAAAATGATAATCATATTAACTAACAGTTTACTGCGTCGGATTAAGAGTCTCTTTTCCAATTAAAATATATCTTTGAATTGAAATTTGAATGAAAAACAGGGTCATGAAAAATCGAAGAGTGCGGAAAATGTGATTACAAATATATCAGCAACTAATTATCCGACAGACTTTATTCTTTATGCAAAATTTATGTTTTGTTATTGTCTTTTATATTCACTCCTTAAAAAACAATTTCGAAAATTTTTATATACCTTTTATCAGAAATAATAGTCCGAAAAAAATAGTTCCGGATAATCGAGATTACTGAAATTCATTAAGCTTCTTCTAATTATTATGTACTATGTACATACCCAATTTCAAGTCTCTATCTCAATTTGTTTGGCAGATATAGCGTTTACAGACACGCACACAGACACACAAACAGACGGACGGCTATTTTTATTTTCTAAAAATATGTTTATCGGAACCTCCAGTGTCTGAAACGTGTAAATCCGCCAAAAAAAAAAAAAAAATCTATTTTTAAAACGATTACAAGATTTACCCTGTACTATGTATGATGGGTAAGTAAAAAGCAGTAAAATAAAAATAAAATAATAATTTTCACATTTTCCAGTTTGACCAATTTAAGCACCTGCTTACGTTGGACATGTGATCTCGCGATTTATGTTTATCATTTCCAAAAAACTGTGCGAGAATATTTTATTTATCATTTTGATCTGAAGGTGTCGCCGTTTAAGCGAAGGAAACATATGTCATCTATATTAAAAGGTTTTGTGGTATGTTTTTTATCACTTTAAGCAATAATTATACTTTAATTTAACATTATTTCAGTTCAGATATAGTTATCTAGCATTTTACATCATTAAATGCTAAATGTATCTTCAATCAGAAAAAAAAGAAAGAAAAAGAAGAGAGAAAGAAAAGAAAGAAAGAAAAGAAAGAAAAGAAAGAAAGAAAGAAAAGAAAAGAAAAGAAAAGAAAGATATTGCACGTGAGAAAAACGGCTTTAAATGGAGTACGCCGCATATATTTTTATATATGAAAGATATTTCCTGACGAATGGCGTTCTTCAACGACACTGAAAAAGATGGGTTAATATGCTTGTGTTTTATGTTAACAATCGTCCGTTTTCCCAAATAACAAGATAGGCCGATTATCTATATCTATAGTATTATATAGAGGAAACGGTGACTGACTGACTGACTGACTCATCAACGCCCAGCCGAAACTACTAAAGTCAGGGTCACGAAATTTGGACTGTAGATTGCTGTTATGGCCTAGGCAAGCAATAAGAAGGGATTTTTGAAAATTTGACCCTCGAAGGGGGTTAAAGGGGGGGGGGTTGGAATGTTTTAGGTCATTTTGCCATATCTCAGCAGCAGTTATAGGTAGGAGCTTGAAATTCCAGAAAATAAATCTACTAAAAAAAATTATTAAACACCTATTTCAGCGATTTTAGAAATTCCCCCCAGAAGAGGGTTAAAGGGGGGTGGTCGAATGTTTTAGGTCATTTCGCCATATCTCAGCAGCAGTTATAGGTAGAAGCTTGAAATTCCAGAAAACAAATCTACTAAAAAAAATGATTAAACACGCATTTCAGCGATTTTAGAAATTCCCCCCAGAAGGGGGTTAAAGGGGGGGTGGTCGAATGTTTTAGGTCATTTCGTCATATCTCATCAGCAGTTATAGGTAGGAGCGCGAAAATCAGGAAAACAAATCTACTAAAAAAATGATTAAACACCTGTTTCAGCGATTTCAGAAACTCACCCAGAAGGGGGTTAAAGGGGGTGGTCGAATGTTTTAGGTCATTTCGTCATATCTCATCAGCAGTTATAGGTAGGAGCGCGAAAATCAGGAAAACAAATCTACTAAAAAAATGATTAAACACCTGTTTCAGCGATTTCAGAAACTCACCCAGAAGGGGGTTAAAGGGGGTGGTCGAATGTTTTAGGTCATTTCACCGTATCTCAGCAGCAGTTATAGGTAGGAGCGCGAAAATCAGGAAAACAAAGCTACTAAAAAATGATTAAACAAGTATTTCAGCGATTTCGGAAATTCTCTCCCTCCCCAACCCCCCTCCCCCCCAATTGGGTTACACGGGGTGGTCGAATGTTTTAGGTCATTTCACCATATCTCAGCAGCAGATAGGAGCGCAAAAATCAGGAAAACAAATCTACTAAAAAATGTGTAAAGAATTGAGCCTCTACGTCCAGGTGCACGATGTGTCATTCTAGCATTTCCTGTGAGTACACTTAACTGCATACCTTCCCTCGCTATTTTTGCCTTGAAGACTAGCATACGCCGAATTCTATTGTACTGTGAGCGGAAAGTTCGGACAGTGATGTAGTGGTAAGGCGTTACCCAAAGAGGGGTCTTATGCTTTGATCCTCGCCGAGTTCGTGGGAAAGAGTTCATCTGCGAGAGAAGCGATCTCTGCACACGATTTTTAGGTTTGCGCCCGAAACTTTGCCCTTTGTCTTGGAACGTCCAATGACGGACTTAGTGAAAACGAAACAGAGGGATCTCAAGGCTGCTAAGAGGCTGGAGAGTTTCGAGGGGCCCGCCACGACAAAGCCCCCGCCCCTAGAAGGAGTTCTCCTGCGAGAATGAAAAAGTGAGAGAGGACAGTTTTTTGTGGAGAGATCGAGAAGGAGAGTGTTGACTCTCTGGAGAAGGGAAAAGGAAACGTCAGTTTCGAACTCAGCGTGGTGTAAGCGCTAGTGAGGTCCGACCTCTAGAATTGATACAGCAGGTATCCGGTGAAAATCCCAGCGAAGTGAAAAAGCACACCAAGTGCGAGAGTGAGAGTTCTTAGACTCAGAATTAACGAGTATTAGTAGATCTTCCGAAGAGAAGGAACGGACGAGCCTTGGTCCGAATGAACTTTGTTTTGTAGTCACGACTGTCTGTAATGTTTAGAGACTTTTGTTTGTTTCAGTTACACTTGGAGTCAAGAGGTCATTAATTTATAAGCGATTGACTCACGAAAAATAATTAAATGCTGTATTGACGTCTTGTATATATTTTTCATTAGAATTAACATTGTTATACAATAAAATTCTATTTTCTAATTTATGCGAGAAATTCTCTGTGCCAACGGTCCGATCTCGCTACCACTCACCATCTTTTATCGGGTCGGTATAGAGGAGTTACTACAACTGGTGGCTTGCGGTGATGGATTAATTAGCAAAAATTAATGACATTCTCTAAAGACAAAGAGTGGACTCCGAAATTTAAATCATCAAAGTGCTCCAAGAAAGAGTCTCCTTGTGACTTGTGACCTGAGTCTCCTTAGACGCCCCTGTGGATCAACACAGCATCAGAAAGAGAAATCTACCAAGAATTCTGGAGAGTGTTCCCCCATCAGAAAGAGAAATCTACCAAGAATTCTGGAGAGTGTTACCCCATCCGAAAAGTGTGACAGAGAACCCCGTCTGTGCTCCTGAGAATCTTTGAAGTCTGTGCTTCTGACGCCCTGAAAGACTCTTAGTAATGGAGGTAAGCTCTTTTTATACTCAGAGTGGCTTTAATTGTTATTAGTGTTTGTATAGGTGTTGTAGGCTTCAAAAAAAAAAAAGTTGTATGTTAATTTTTGTGAGAGTAAATATTTTGAGAAATTTTTCCGGTAGAAAAAAAAAAGTATGATGAGATATTTCCGATATAACTGTAACTTATTTAACAGACAAATTTTGTAGTTAAAATTAAATTATTGTTGAATTAATTTAATGCAAACTGAGAGTTGTGCAGTGTTACAAAATTTTAGCTGAATCTATAAATGAGAGTGCATTGAAAAAAAAAAAGTATCGAACGCATTTCATATTTTACGATAACAGAGTTGATTTTATATGTTTTTTGTGAATTATTCTAAATTTTTTAAGAGTGGATGCAGAGATTAAGACCACCATTGATTTAAAAAAAAAAGGAATTGAATGAGACTTTTGCAATTTAAAATATTTTTACTGTACTTTTTGAATTTTAAATTTTTGTTTTGTGTAGAATTTATCCCATATGTATTTTATAACCAAATACCAAGGTGAATGTAGACGTTAGGATAGAGTTGCTTATCTTTATATGTTGCATATTTCCTATATTATTGCTAAGCGTACTTTTTTTATGAGCGTATATTTTGGGAATATTTTGACGCACTTGGTAGGATTTGATTTAATCTTATTGTATTGTTTTATATTTGTGGGAAAGATAATTTCTAATTTTATACTTTAAAAATGTCGGAGCTTAAATATTTTAGGAAAGCTGATTTGCAAACATTAGCTTACGAATTTGAGGTCATTTTAGAGGAAAATGATACTGTACCGAAAATTATAAAAAAAATAGAGTCGTCAGAGGGATTTGAGAAAGAGCTAGCTTTAGCACAAATTAAACTTATAGAAAAAGATAGGGAAAATAGATTATTGGCAGAGAATAAAGAGAAAGATAGACTGTGGGAAAAAGCAGAAAAAGAAAAAGAGCGGGAACATGAGTTGGCTAGATTAAAAGCAACACAAGAGTCAGATGACCGAAGTACAGCATCCAGTAGTGTCTCTGTTAGAACGAGTAATTTACCCCTAAAAACAATTATGCATCGCTTTGATGAAAAGAATTCGGATATTTCGTTGTTTTTGAATTTATTCGAGAGACAGGCAAAAAAATGTAATCTAAATTCGGATGAGTTGGTGACGAACTTACTATCATTATTACCTGTGGGAATGGCCGAGTTAATTTTGAGAGAACCCGAAGACAAAATTGATGATTTTCAATATGTGAAAGGAAAACTGTTAGAACGCTATCGTTTGAATGCAGAGACATACCGACAAAAATTTAGTCAACATCCACGAAATCCTAATTCAGTTTGGAAGGATCTGATATTCGAGCTTAATAGTTTTTTAGAAGGTTGGCTGTCATGCTTACAAGTTTCGGATTTTGAGGGTTTGAAAAATTTGCTTGTCACGGACCAAATCAAACGGAGAGCGTCTCCAGAAATGCGCGAACATTTTATAGATAACTGGGCGGAGATTAAAGATCCCGAAGAGTTAGTGAGGCTTTTAGATGCGTACGAGGCAATCAAGCGCCCGTCAAAAAAAACTTGGAATACGAAACTCCCTTTAGAGAAGAATTTTGAAAGACCCAGGACTTTTGAAAATGGGCGAAACCGTAACAGAAATCCGGAGACTAACTTTAACTGGAGGGATCGCGATGATCATAAAGAAAGGGAAAGGGTTTACGAAAAAAGGCGAGAAGTTAAGTGTCATGCGTGTTTTCGAAGCGGGCACTACAAAGTAGATTGTCCGGAAATTAAAAAGAGAGATGTTGCGCGGGTCGGTCACTTAATAAGTAAGCCGACTCTTGAAGAAACCTTCTCCCCTTATTTGAGTAAAGTGTTAGTGAATGGAATTCAGACAACTGCTTTAAATGACAGTGGGAGTGAAATTGACATCATCGCATACGACTTGGTCAGTCAAGATAAATTGAATGGAGATCACGTATGGATTAAGACTCCGCTGGACAGTAAATTATACTGTTTACCTATAGCAGAGGTCACTTTAGAAATTGAAGGCGTGGGGGTTATTGAAACGAAAGCGGGAGTTAACAATAAAGATTCAGATATGTTTTACTATTTGTTGGGTAATAACACTCAAAAATTGTTAGAACAGGCGAAGAAAAAACCCGAATTGATGAATGCAGTTTTGACACGAGCTCAAACGAGAGAAAAGGGTGGCCCAGCTCCGAATCCGGTAAATAAACAAATTATGATTTCCGAGGGGGAAAAAGAAATTTCTAGCCGGAATGTTGAAGCGGAAACTTTGATTTCCGAGGAAGAAAAAGAAGAGGATATTTCTAGCGGGAATGTTGAAACGGAAACTTTGAATTCAGTAAAAGAAAGAGAAGGGGGAATTTTTCGCGAGGGCAGTGAAGCGGAAGCGTTGAATTCAAAACTAGAGGGTGGAAATCTAGAAAACCCTATTGAACTGGTCAGTGTGGATAAGGGATTATCGCCTTTGCCGATATGTGAGGAATCTTCGATCTTAGCAAACATTGAAAGAGGGGTTAGTAAAATGGAAAATGACAGGTATCCATCTCTCGAAGAGATTAGAGGGAAAGGGGAAGAAAACGCATTGTAATGCGGGAAATTCTTTGATAGTGGCAAAAGCCAGAGGAAATCGCGTGAGTGGGGGGAAGCAGGTGCTTGTCCCATTGCCTTATCAGGTAGATATTTTTGGCGCGTGCCTAGAAAAAGTATCATCACACTTAGGGAAAGGGAAAGTTAAAGGAAATGTGTCAAAATACTTGGACCTTGGGAAAAGATTGATAAGCGATTTAACTACCGCATTTCTAAAAAGGTTCGGTGTTAAGATGAGAAATCCGAGAGTGTGTCGCACAATAAGCGATAGTATTGCATGTTGGCATCGAAAAGTTAGAAAGCTTTTGAAAGCGTTAGTATTTGGAGAATGGATAAGAGAAACGGAGGAAAATAAATTCGTGAAGGGATGTGTGTTTAATCTCACGAACAGGTTAAAAAGAGGTCGAGTTTTAGCCGTTGAAAATGTGTCAGAAAAACGAGAAAAGATGAAATTTTGGTTTGACAGAAAGGCGGTAAAACGGAAGCTTAATGTGAAAGATGAGGTTTTAGTTTTAACTATCAGAAAGCCAATTAAAATGTCAGATAGTCGGATAGGGCCGGGAAGAAATGAGTCAATAATTACGGAAACGAATTATATTGTGAATGTTCCTGGGAGGCGACAGAAATCCCAGATTTCTCACGTGAGTTTAGTAAAGCCTTACAAAAAACGGGTGGAGTTAGCAGATATCTTAACGCGGAAAATAAACGCACTTAAGAATTTCTGTTTACCGTATCTAGATGATATGGCGATTTTTTCAGATAGTTGGGAGGACAATATGCGTCATCTAGAAATAGTATTAAAAAGGGTTAATGACGCGAAACTAAAAATCAAATTGGCGAAATGCAAGTTCGCTCAGAAAACCGTAAAATATCTTGGGCATATTGTAGGTGAGGGTAGACGGAGGCCAGCTGAGGCGAAGGTAAGGGCAATTAAGGAATTACCGGTTCCGAAATCGAAAACTGAAATTCGTAGATGTTTGGGAATGGCTGGATATTATTCCCGGTACATAAAAGATTATGCAGTGATTGTAGAACCATTAACTAGGGCGCTTAAAGGGAAAAATAAAAAAGAAAAGATTGCATGGAGCGACGAAATGGGAAAAGCCTTTGAGACTTTGAAAATGAAACTTACTGAAGAACCGGTGCTTTACGCTCCTAATTTTCAGAAAGAATTCATAGTAGAAACTGATGCTAGTGACTTAGGTATTGGCGTGGTTTTGGCTCAAAGAGAGGGATCGGAAGAGCACCCCATAATATATTTAAGTCGAAAATTTACTGATAGTGAGAAAAGTTTCTGCGCCACTGAAAGAGAGTGTGCAGGGATTATTTTTGCGATAAAAAAGTTAAGGCATTATATTGATGGACAAAACTTTTCTATCGAAACCGATCACAATCCCTTGGTGTTTCTAAAAAGAAATTCTGGAAATAATCCCAGATTATTAAGGTGGTCCTTAGCTCTGAAACCTTATAATTATGCCATTTCTCATCGCGCAGGCAAAGACATTCTGCATGTTGATTGTCTGAGTCGAGTTTAATGAGATTTCTTGATAAACTTTTGTATATAATTATTTTAAGTTCTTTTTATTTTTATTTCACTGTGTTTTATTTCAATATATGTTCATGAATTCTTATCAGAGCGCGCAAAAAAGAAAAGGAAGGTAGTATTATCTTATTCATGTATGTTTTTTCTTGCCACTCTGATGTAATTTGAGCTTGCAATTCTTTATTCGACTCTTAGAGATTCTTAGTGTTTCACCCTTAAGAATCGTTTGAGGAGGGGGTGCTAGTTGTAGTAACTCCTCTATACCGACCCGATAAAAGATGGTGAGTGGTAGCGAGATCGGATCACATATTGAAAATCATCAATTTTGTCTTCGGGTTCTCTCAAAATTAGCTCGGCCATTCCCACAGGTAATAATGATAGTAAATTCGTCACCAACTCATCCGAATTTAGATTACATTTTTTTGCCTGTCTCTCGAATAAATTCAAAAACAACGAAATATCCGAATTCTTTTCATCAAAGCGATGCATAATTGTTTTTAGGGGTAAATTACTCGTTCTAACAGAGACACTACTGGATGCTGTACTTCGGTCATCTGACTCTTGTGTCGCTTTTAATCTAGCCAACTCATGTTCCCGCTCTTTTTCTTTTTCTGTTTTTTCCCACAGTCTATCTTTCTCTTTATTCTCTGCCAATAATCTATTTTCCCTATCTTTTTCTATAAGTTTAATTTGTGCTAAACCTAGCTCTTTCTCAAAACCCTCTGACGACTCTATTTTTTTTATAATTTTCGGTACAGTATCATTTTCCTCTAAAATTACCTCAAATTCGTAAGCTAACGTTTGCAAATCAGCTTTCCTAAAATATTTAAGCTCCGACATTTTTAAAGTTTAAAATTAGAAATTATCTTTCCCACAATTATAAAACAATACAATAAGATTAAATGTAATTTCTACCAAGTGCACTAGAATAATACTAAAATATACACTCATAAAAAGTACGCATAACAATAATATATAAGAAATATGCAACATATAAAAATAAGCAACCCTATCCTATCGTCCACATTCACCTTGGTATTTGGTTATAAAATACATATGGGATCAATTTTACACAAAACAACAATTTCAATTTCAAAAAGCACAGCAAAAATATTTTAAATTGCAAAAGTCTTATTCAATTCCTTTTTTTTTTTTAAATCAATGGTGGTCTTAATCTCTGCATCCACTCTTAAAAAATTTAGAATAATTCACAAAAAACATATAAAATCAGCTCTGTTATCGTAAAATATGAAATGCGTTCGATACTTTTTTTTTTCAATGAACTCTCATTTATAGATTCAGCTAAAATTTTGTAACACTGCACAACTCTCAGTTTGCATTAAATTAATTCAACAATAATTTAATTTTAACTACAAAATTTGTCTATTAAATAAGTTACAGTAATCTCGGAAGTATCTCATAATACTTTTTTTTTTCTACCGGAAAAAATTCTCAAAATATTTACTCTCACAAAAATAAGCATACAACTTTTTTTTTAAGCCTACAACACCTATACAAACACTAATAACAATTAAAGCCACTCTGAGTATAAAAAGAGCTTACCTCCATTACTAAGAGTCTTTCAGGGCGTCAGAAGCACAGACTTCAGAGATTCTCAGGAGCACAGATGGGGTTCTCTATCACACTTTTCGGATGGGGACTCTTCCGGATGGGGGAACACTCTCCAGAATTCTTGGTAGATTTCTCTTTCTGATGGGGGAACACTCCAGAATTCTTGGTAGATTTCTCTTTCTGATGGGGGAACACTCCAGAATTCTTGGTAGATTTCTCTTTCTGATGGGGGAACACTCTCCAGAATTCTTGGTAGATTTCTGTTTCTGATGGGGGAACACTCTCCAGAATTCTTGGTAGATTTTTCTTTCTGAAGCTGTGTTGATCCACAGGGGCGTCTAAGGAGACTCAGGTCACAAGTCACAAGGAGACTCTTTCTTGGAGCACTTTGATGATTTAAATTTCGGAGTCCACTCTTTGTCTTTAGAGAATGTCATTAATTTTTGCTAATTAATCCATCACCGCAAGCCACCAGTTGTAGTAACTCCTCTATACCGACCTGATTAAGATGTTGAGTGGTAGCGAGATCAGATCATTGGTAAAGAGAATTATCTTGCATAAATTAAAAAATAGAATTTATTGCATACCAATATTAATTCTAATAAAATTATGTACAAGAAAGTTAATTACAGCATTTAATTATTTTTCGTGAGTCAATCGCTTATAAATTAATGTCCTCTTGACTCTCAGTGCAACTCGATCAATCAAAAGTCTCAGAAAATTACTGTCAGTCGTAAATTCTAAAGAAAGTTCATTCGGAACAGGGCTCGTCCGTTCCTTCTCTTCGGAAAAATATACTAAATCACGATGCTTCAGAGTTAAAGAACTCTCACTATCGCACTTGTCGTGCTTTTTCACTTCGCTGGGATTTTCACCTGATACCTGCTGTATCAATTAAATAGAGGTCAGACCTCACTATTTCCAGAGAGTCACCACTCTCGTTCCGATCTATTCAAAAACTGTCCTCTCTCACTTTTTCATTGTCGCAGGAGAACTTCTTCTGGGGGCGGGGGCTTTGTCGAGGCGGGCCCCTCGAAACTCTCCAGCCTCTTAGCAGCCTAGAGATCCCTCTGTTTCGTTTTCACTAAGTCCGTCATTGGACGTTCTAAGACAAAGGGCAAAGTTTCGGGCGCAAACCTAAAAATCGTGTGCAGAGATCGCTTCTCTCGCAGATGAATTCTTTCCCACGAACTCGGCAAGGATCAAAGCATAAGACCCCTCTTTGGGTAACGCCTTACCACTACATCACTGTCCGAACTTTCCGCTCACAGTACAATAGAATTCGGCGTATGCTAGTCTTCAAGGCAAAAATAGCGAGGGAAGGTATGCAGTTAAGTGTACTCACAGGAAATGCTAGAATGACACATCGTGCACCTGGACGTAGAGGCTCAATTCTTTACAAATGATTAAACACCTATTTCAGCGATTTTAGAAATTCCCCCCAGAAGGGGGTTAAAGGGGGGTGGTCGAATGTTTTAGGTCATTTCGCCATATCTCAGTTGCAGTTATAGGTAGAAGCACGTAAATCCGGAAAATAAATCTACTCAAAATATGATTAAACATATATTTCAACGATTTTAGGCATTCCTCACCCGAGGGGTTAAAGGGGGGTGGTCGAATGTTTTATGTCATTTCGCCATATCTCAGCAGCAGTTATAGGTAGAAGCGCAAAAATCAGGAAAACTAATCTATTAAAAAATGATTAAACATGTATTTTAGCAATTTTAGAAATTCACCTCCGGGAGAGTGGTTAAAGGGCGGGTCGAATGTTTTAGGTCATTTTGCTATATCTCAGCAGCAATTTTAGTTATTAGCACAAAAATCAGGAAAACAAATCTACTAAAAACATGATTAAACACGTATTTCAGCGATTTTAGAAATTCCCCTCCCGGAGGGGGTTAAAGGGTGGTGCTCGAATGTTTTAGGCCATTTCGCCGTATCTCAGCAGCAGTTATAGGTAGGAGCGTGAAAATCAGGAAAACAAATCTACAAAAATATTTGTTAAACGCGTATTTCCGGCGATTTTGGAAATTCCCCCCAGAAGGTGGTTAAAGGGGTATTCAAAAGTTTTGGGTCATTTCGTCATATCTCAGCAGCAGATTTTGGTAGTAGCGTGAAATTCAGGAAAACATATATACTAAAAAATGGATAAACACTCATTTCAGTGATTTTAGAAATTCCCCCCGAAGGGTTTTAAAGGGGGTGGTTTCGAAAATTTTAGGATATTTCGCCATATCGCAGCAGCTGTTTTATGTAGGTGCGCGAAATTCAGAAAAACAAATGTACTAAACACGTATTTCAGTGAATTTAGAAAACACCCCCCCCCCCCCCAGAAGGTGGTTAAAGAGGGATTCGAAAGTTTTAGGTCATTTCGCCATGTCCCAGCAACAGTTTTTGGTAGGAGCGCGAAATTCAGGAAAACAAATGTACTAAAAAAATTACATTGTCTACCCGTGCAAAGCCGGGACGGGCCGCTAGTAACTTATAAGCCGTCAGCTGTGCTCCCTATAGTTTAAAGAATTTTGATTTGCATGTTTCCTGCGATTTTTTTGCTTGAGACGCTCTCTG
This sequence comes from Maratus michaelseni, assembly GCA_963931845.1. NCBI lineage: Eukaryota > Metazoa > Arthropoda > Arachnida > Araneae > Salticidae > Maratus > Maratus michaelseni. The sequence continues at coordinate 31,045,817 of OZ007587.1, forward strand.
TAGGCAAATATTTCAACTAAAAATTTCTATAACATATTTAAGGAAAAAGAAAGAATAAAAAAAAAGAAAAGAAAAAAAGAAACCTTCGTTTGAATATTTTTTTTCGCAATCCAGATTCAATTGTACTTAATCTTTCATTGTTTGAATTTTTGAAGTGTTTACAAATTTATCTGTTACTCAATAATTCCATGTTTAAAAATTAACTGTATTCGGCCCTGGTAGTCATTAAAGATTAAACCACGAAAGAGAATTAAATAAATAAGAATACATCAAGTAATTTCGTAATACTTATCTCAACTGCTGTTAGCGATATCACAGACCGCCCTTTCTTTTTTCAATTTTCACATTTCAACTTGTAATTTCTCGTTTAACTACAGATACTAATAAAATTTTGTTTTGTTTGGAGCTCTAGTATAATTGGTAGGGACTTCTGAATAGGAGAACTTTAACCACTTAATTGTCGCGCCCGATAAGCGTAGGGTACTTTTACTTACCCATCATACGTAGTATAGGGTAAGTCTTGTAATCGTTTTGAAAATCGAAAAAAAAATTTTTGACGGATTTACACGTTTCAGACACTGGAGATTCCGAAAAACATATTTTTAGAAAAAAAAATTTGCCGTCCGTCTGTGTGTCTGTCTGTAAACGCTCTATCTCCCGAACAAATTGAGATAGAGACTTGCAATTTGGTATGTACTTAGTATGTAATAATGGGAAGAAACCTATTTCATTTCAATAACCTCGATTAAACGGAACTATTTTTTTTGGGACTCTCGAAATATTCGTTCTGATAAAAGGTATATAAAAATTTTCGAAATTGTCTATTTTAAGAAATGAACATAAAAGACAATAAAAAAACAAATTTTTCATAAAGCATGAAGTCGATCGGATAATGAGTTGCCGAGATATTTGGAATCCTATTTTCCACACTCTTCGATTTTTCATGACCCTGTATTTCATCCAAATTTCACTTCAAAGATATATTTTAATTGTAAATTTGACGCTTAATCAGATGCAATAAACCGCTAGTTAATAGGTTTATTATTTTTGGAGTTATAAGGAAAAACCTCTTTCAAGCAATTCAGTAATCGAGCCTTTAAAGTTTATGACGTCATCAATCCACGATTTTATTTGAATTGCAATGCATTTTATAAGTAGTTTACACATTTTTATTTTAATATTTTACATTATGCATATCCATGATGGGTAAGTATTACGGTGGCCCCCAACGACTAGTTTAAAATTTCAGATTGCTTGATTGCCACCAATTTTTTTAAATAGAAATATTCGAATTACTTAATGGCAGATAAAATAATGCGAGCATAAATCCAATTACACTATTTAAAAAAACTGATGGGAATCAAACAATCTGAATTTTAAAAAAGTAGCCTACACTGCCGTGAATGTGTCGGGCACGACGATTAAGGGGTTAATTATAAAAATCCTGTACGTAAATATTAGTATAGAAATAGTATTCTGTGAAATCGATCCTTTTAACCATCTTTCGATCTGCTTACAGTAGCTATGCGACAACTTCTGTGATAGTATAGTTATGGATTAATATTACGAAGGAATATTATATATTTGACTTTGCTGTAAAGAAAAGGTTAAAAAGCAACTATATTGAACTATTCAGATTTAACTATATTTAGCTATTCAAAACAAAGATGAATAAAAATAAGTTTACTAACTGTATAATTTGCAGAAAATCTGAAGTAATCCGATTTAGATAGTTTAATGCATTCATCCTAAGTATAACATTGCCCTGATTTGTTTGTATACTTAACTTTTTTGTAGTAAAAATATTTAAAATTACACGTTTACGCTTTTTTAAAGGATTGAAAACTTATGTTATACATTATCTTTTTATGTTTAACAATGTAAAAGCAGTAATGCTCAATATCTCTCTTTTTATAGAAGCAGTTAAAAATGCGTATTTAAGCAAACGGTTTATTTATGGAGCAAATCAGCATGGTAAGTTCTGGAATTCTGAATTATCCGATCTAATGTTAGGTCAAAGTAGATTAAATAATTTCAAGCAACGAAAAAGAAATCATGTGTAGCATTGGTGTTTCAAATTTTGCGTCTTAGCAAGTTATACATGGTGCTACATTTTCTTAAATTTTATTGACGACTATTTTTGTTTTGTTCATCTCAAGTAGAACAGAAGAATCTAGGTAATATTTTAGAAGTATTTGGTACAATGTTCATTTAAAATGTTATAAGGTATAGCGGCGCAAGTGTACGCTGGAAAAAACTACACTGCAAATTTGACGTTGTGTGCTAAACACATTTGTATTCCAGAGCTAATGTAAAACCAGTCGTTGGGGGCCACCGTAATACTTACCCATCATGGATATGCATAATATAAAATATTAAAATAAAAAATGTGTGAACTACTTATAAAAGGCATTGCAATTCGAATAAAATCGGGGCTTGATGACGTCATAAACTTAAAATCGAGGCTAACGAAACAGAAAGGCTACCGCGATGCTTTACACGTATTTTTCGTTAGCCTCGCTTAAAATGCTCGATCACTGAATGGCAAAGGAAACATCCCTATAACTCCAAAAACAATAATCCTATTAACTAGCGGTTTATTACATCTGATTAAGCGTCTCATTTCCAATTAAAATATAGCTTTGAATTGAAATTTGGTTGAAATACAAGGTCATAAAAAATCGAAGAGTGTTGAAAATATGATTACAAATATCTCGGTAACTCATTATCCGATCGACTTCATGCTTTATGCAAAATTTATGTTTTGTTATTGTCTTTTATATTCACTCCTTAAATTAAACAATTTCGAAAATTTTTATATACCTTTTATCAGAACGAATATTTCGAGAGTCCGAAGAAAAGAGTTCAGGATAATCGAGGTTACTGAAATTCAATAAGCTTCTTCCCATTATTACATGGTAAGTACATACCAAATTTCAAGTCTCTATCTCAATTTTTTCGGGAGATAGAGCGTTTACAGACACACAGACACACAGACGGACGGCAATTTTTTTTCCCTAAAAATATGTTTTTCGGAATCTCCAGTGTCTGAAACGTGTAAATCCGTCAAAAAAAATTTTCGATTTTCAAAACGATTACAAAACTTACCCTATACTACGTATGATGGGTAAGTAATAAAGATCAGTTTGTTGTTATCAAAAAAAAAAATTGGTTTGTTGCAAGATTTCATGTGTCATTTGTGCAGAATTCGACTAGATTGATAAGAATCATGAAATAAATGTTTTTCGACGATATACACAATTTGTGCTGTTTGCAATCTACAAATGAAAGAATATGGACGCTGCTTTGGTAGGTAAATTAAATCATGTGTGAAACACAAACTTAACCTAAGTTAATTTGCAAACAAATTAATCTTAATTTTAATTCTTCCTCTTTCTAGACACTTTGCATTTCAGATCCTTTCTCAAAAAATCTTACCTGTACCTCTGCTGCTTGCTTAGGTTTCTTCTTGACTTTTTTCTAAATTTTACTTTTTGATTAGAATTTTGGTTACTTAGGGTGATGTTAACACTTTAACATACGAGAAATCTCTCTTGTGTTATGTAGGTTGTAGCGGAGGAATAGAAGTAACATGTTTGTGAGCATTATTCCTTCAAAATATCTTCCAGATGAAGTAGTGCCAGATACTTCTACGTCGCTATCATTGTCCCTTGAAGGGCTTTCTGAATATTCTTCAGGTTCATCCATGCCTTTTTTCGGGAGACATAAATGTAATCTTGATATTTTGTCGTCATTATTGGAATATTTTAAGTACTTTTGGACTGTTTATACAATAGTTAGTTACATGTATGGTACTTTACACGAAACAATCTACCGTTGCATGCTACTTGATATAAACACGTTATTACTACAGGAAATCATGTATAAATACATCGACAAGTATCAAACGTGTTCAAGTATTTATATAAGTTCACTCACACATGCCAATTGTTCATTAAATTAATTGTAATTGTTTTATTCAGACTCATACAATAATGATTAATAAAAAGGCAACGTGAGAAAGTGCTTGAAAAATTATTTGGTGCTATTTAATCGAAGTGTATACACTTAACCCTTTTCATTTTGTGTAAACTCACCCCAGATTGTAAAACTCCAGGCCAAGTGTACACAAGGGATTTCACTTTAAACTGTATGTACCCTAATCTTTATATGTAGGTTAAATGATTGAATTTTATAGGTTTACTTACTACATTAAAAAAATCCTTAAGAAAACTCTCTTTAGAAACACTTTTCGATGAGTGGTCTGTCCTACTGGACTATCGAGTAAACACGACTGTTCATACAGAAGTGACCACTAGCAAATTCTACGGTACAATAATTACCAAATACAGTCAGACAATTGTAAAAGCTTGCTAATCAAACTATCTTCCGGTTAGAATGTTACTTTTTTACAAAAGACTTGTGCGCAGAAATGATGTATACACTTATCACGTGCGTACACTTGCCCCAATGTACCATATTTAACTACTTTTGTGACAAGATATAGAATTTTCCCTATACACTACATAAAAAAAAGTCACTGGATGATTTGAGAACTTGATATTTTTTCGAATTCCGGAGAAATACTTGATAAATTGTTCTACGATGTCAGCCATATAAAGAACATACTTGAATACATATTGAAAATGTAATCTTATTTATATACCATTTCCTGTGAAAATAGTGTTTATACGAGAGTAACAACGAACTACAGACTGTTTAGAGTAAAACACTCTACATTTCTCTAAGGCCAAGAGAGGTTAAAAGGTACTAACAGTGACAATAAAATATCAAGAGTACATCACCGTCTTCTGAAAAAGACCAAGACAAACCTGAAGAAAATTCAGAAAGCATTTCAAGTGACAACAACGTAGAAGAAGCCGGAAATCCTTCATGGGAAATATCTTTCGGAAACATAATGATCAACCATGTCACTCCAAGTTCTTCGCCCTAACTTGCAAAACACAAGAGAATTTGCTTTAACACTAATTTTGAACGAAATGCGAAATTTGGAAAAATTCATGTAGGAACATAAACAAGAAGTACACAAAGATTTCTCGCCAAGTTTTGTGCCCGTAAATCCCACATGTATTTTTAAATGTATTAGAATATTGCTGAATTTGCATGTTAGCAAAACTTCGCCTTCTGTTTTAGTGACTTTTGTTTCTAAATTTGGAGACGTGTATGCGTGTGTGCGCACACGAGCGTAAGTGTGGATGTAAACATGCCTTAATACAGCACGTGCTGACAGCTAACCGTAATCGTGTCCAAATGGAATATTTTAGGAAGCGTGTGGCTTGGCGAATAATTTCTGTATTATTGTAACACAATTTTAATCACATACTTACCAGTATTATTGTGATGTCAGCGGTACTTACACACACCTTTGTGCTTTATAATAATATTTGTTTCAAATAGCTAGCGAAAATTTTTGATTATTGGGGATTTTATTTCCTATGTGATATGAAAACATTTTGCTTTTAACTGACCTAAAATTTAGATTTTGTGACAACATCCAGACATTTTAGCAACACAGTGAAAGAATTTGGCCTTATTCCTGTTATAGTGTCAGAATTATTACAATTTAAATTTTAATATTCTTTCAACTTTACGTTCCTTAATGCCAGAAAATCCAAAATAAGTGATTTTTTTTTTTTGTATCTCAATTGTTGGTGATTATTATGAAGGATAAAAATGCACATATTCTGCTAAAAGCAACATCACTCTTGCCACGGAAGCCTTTCGTCTTTTTTAGACTAGAACCGTAAGGCAGTATTTGAAAACATTTCTATCTGACTATGAAAATTTACAGGGATATAAACTAAATACATATTAATAAATTTTATCGGTTAAATTACAACACCCAAGTTGTTACAGGAGAAAAAACTCTCTAAAATTACGACTTCTATGATAACGTTGGGGCTAGAAATTCGAAACTTGGTGTGGTGGTTGCTAAAAAGGGTAAATTAAAAAGAGTAAAATGAGCGGGAAAGTCCTAAATTGTGATTTATTTGGAAATGTTAGGGTTAGAACCTTAAATTTATGGTTGAAAGTGGTGGACGTAGGGCATTTTCATATTTCGACCAAAGTGTTCTAAAAAATGTTTGGAATATCTTCTTCAACGGGAATTGGTTCATTCAACTTAATATGAACTAATTAAGATATAGATAATTAAGTAAGATGATTTCCAGTCCCCTAGGGTAGAAATTGAAACTAAACGATATTGCAGCGCCTGCGTAGCATGCCTGCTATACAGTGTCGTATGCAGCGGGGACGAGTGTAGGAGTTTCGTTCGGTAAGAGGTTTGTTTAGAACAGAATGCGCGCCGAAAATGACTGTTTTTATCGAAACTGCAAAAGAAAGTTACTGATTTCCGGGCAACGCCAGACGTATCAGCTAGTTTCCAAATAAAAAATGAAATGAGCAGAAAATTTTCATACATTCTAAATTACCATTTATTTAGAATTAATTTCAGTTCTTTGCATTAATTTAAGTCTTGTGTTCGCCTAATGCAGTATAAAGATGAAGTTTAGTTAAAATGTGGCTTAATTAGTAATTTTTGAATTATACGTAGCAGTATAATTCCCTCTAATAAAAACAGACTCATAAATACCACTTGACATACTTCAACAACTACGCATGCAAAGTCGCTGGTATAGTCGATATAAACATTATATGTTGTTTGTTTTCTTATTTTGTTCAGTAAATGTTTTAATAATCCATTTCAAATCTGTTTTAAGTGCACATTTTCTTTTCATCTATTTAAAAATAATGCAATGCGTGATAAGGTTAAATAAAATTTTAAAATTAATTATCGAGTAATATATGCATGCAAATAACAAACAATAAAATTTCGTTTATCTGGAAAACAAATTAGCTTAAATTCTTTTTAAAAAATTCCTAAATGCTGCTCTATGGACTAGAATAAATGTAAATTCTTGTGACACGATGCACTTTTCATTTCCATTATTTATGCTACACAAATTTTAATCAAAAGGAATAACAAATAGAAAAATGCCCCTTTAGACTACGCAAATTACTTAAAAGAATAAAATTTAATTAAATGTGACATTTCATAACCACCTTTTTTTTTACATATCTTTCTCATTAACCATATGAATATGAAAAAAAATCTTGAAACATCGAAGTGTTAATTAATGCAACGTTGAGTAAGTTAATGAGTTTGTACTTTAAAAAAAAAATTAACGAAAAATTTCCTTTGCAAATATATAAACAGCCTAACTATTATAATTTCATAATCTAATAATTTGAAGAAAAAAAAAAAGGATTTTTTTTCAACTTGAAAACTTTCAACAGAACGTCATTAATTTAAAGATATTAAATGTAAGGGTTTCTGGAAATGAATTTAAGTTGTATTTGAGATTAATAAGTTTAACTTTACAGTTGATTCTCTTAATATATAAGTGCAAAAACTGAAATTTTTCGTTAATATTTAAATTCGATTTTATTTTTATAATTTTTATTGATTAGTTTAAACAATTTTAATACCGTTTCGATATCGGTTAACATCTTATTAAAAATGTTTTCAATCTGGATTAGCTAATTTATCCGTGAAACTGCTAAAGTAGTTTTATTGTTTTAAAAATTATTTTTGGTAACATGTATATTATTAGACAGAAAAAATTAATTTAAGGATGATACTGATATCTAGCAAAATCAAAATCATCATTCGCAGATACTGTAATAAGCAAGAGAATTTTCAGAGTGACTTGAAATTGCGTTATACAAATAATAAATACATTAATGATAACAAACATAATAATAATAATACTTTCGGAGTGTTGAACAGATTAAGCTGATCTTTAATACTATCGATTCTATACTTATTTTTATGTAATATGAGGTCGATGCAAAAGCTCTCAAATGTTTCATAAATACTTTTTTATGCTTAAACACTGACGGAAGTAAATAAATATGTGCATTCTTTGTTAGGTTTCGTGTTTTCTTCAGTAAAAACTGACTATTAGAACATGCAATAAGATTAAAATATCGTAATCCCAACTCAAAATAAAAAAAAAATTAATTCAACCCTTCTTGAACATGACCATTTAAAACGTCCAACACACACACACACACACATGCTAAAAGCAATTAACATATAAACAAAAGATTTGCCTCTCAAGTAAATTGAAAATGAGTGAACTATAATTGCATTGCATATAGATCTTGAAACAAAATAACATGTCATCCAAAAACAAGGAAAAAAGTTTCAAATATCTAAGATAATATTATCAACAGTATATATATGTACTAGCAGTTGTCGCCCGCTACGCTGGTGTTTTTTCCAAACAAACCACGGATCAAATGAAAATCTCTGAAAAATTGCCTAATTATCCCATAAAAATATGTTTAGTAAAATGGGAGTTGAAATTCCCATTTACTAGATAAAACTTTCTCCCATAGCTCTAGAACTAAGCAACGTAGAATGACGACCGTACACAAAAACCTTCTTCCTCTAAATTACCTAGTTCACAATGCAAGTTCAATAAAAATACGCTCCGTAGAACATGCGTTATAAGCGCTCGGAACGAAATTCCCATTTGCAATTTATATATATAGTAGATAGAACTTTTCTCCATAGCCCTAGAACTAAACCATGTAGAAAGATGTGTTATAAACGAAAACCTTACCCCACACATTACGTAGTTGGCAATGCAAGTCCCATAGAGATGTCCCCCCCCCGCGGAAAATTTGAGATTTTATGCTTTTAATAGTTCAAAAAATGCAATTTCCCCTCGGAATTCAATAATGTCCCCCCCCCCCCTCCCCTCTGGAGCCAAAGAAATCTCTTCCGGAGAAAAATGTCTGAATTCAATACTAGGCTTACTTTGCAAATCATACTGCAATGTAACTTTTATGGCATAAAATCCAGTAAAATCACAGAAAACACATATTAATAGTTTATAGCATTAAAAAAATGGATATGGAAGCAAACTTTCATGTCAACATAATTGCGACAACATCTCAGTAGATAAAATCACAGCAGTTTCTCATAGGCTTCACGCACAATCTTGCGCGTTCCATTAATATTATAAACTGTGATGCAAACTCATCTACCAAGTACCGATGATAATAGCTCATGTCATTAAAAAAAATGGATACGGAAACAACCTTTCATGTCAACGTAATAGTGACAAAATCTCAGAATGTAGAGTTACAGCAGTTTCTCATAGGCTTCACGCACAATCTTGAAAGTTCCATTAATGATATAAACTGCAGAATAATTGATGCGAACTCGTCTAACAGGTGTCGAAATTGTTTTCTCTATATACAGAGAAAAGGAGACTTTTTATTTTTCTCTTCTTTTGAGAACGCGACATGGCTTAAGGGGCGATACATGGATACATTGGAACTTCTCGTTACAAACAATCCAACTTAGATTCATTTTTGCACAACATAACTGTTCAGATATTCAACAATCATTTAACTATTTCTCGCTTTAATCCAAACTTAAGATGAGGAGTAACGTCCAAGAATCAATGGCTTCCCAAACAAATTTTCATGAAGATTAAACAAATAAATGACGCATATTTAGGTATTCTCAACAAGGAGAAAGTTTCGAGTTAGATTCGTATTCCAAAGAGCACAATAATCCTTATTACTGTTTTTATGCATAGGCGCTTTCTTCGAGTATCTACTGTGTGGATCAGATTAGAAAAACTCCGAATAGGTTTTATGTTTACAAAGTTTCCAAAACTTGTAGGGAGGAAACTTCGTCCGTAGGAGCGAAAGGACAAAAGACTGCGATAATTCTCGGAATGACCGATTGAACGGGATAAAATGGGCAAAAAAAAAGAAAATGCCAGACTTTCGTAAAATAAACTCGACTGACCAGTTACCCTGGCAACAGGACTCAGCCGAGACCGGTTTCAGAGCGTTTCTTATCTCAGCCACACAGTAGTATCGTCACGAACTTTTCACAGCTTCCGTATCATACACCTAGCGATTCATTTTTTTCTTTTTTCATCATTAGTTCCAAACCCTTCTGTTTGTTTTCCCAAAAAATCTCTTATATAAGGATTTTGTGAATGCGGGAAGATCAGCAAATTATTAAAAATACCCCTTGAATTTTCAACTGCAATCCGTACCTCAGATCTACACATTATCAGTTTGCCCCCTTATAGCTGCACCTTCGCTGATTGGTCAAAGCCAGGATGACGCTTTTAGCTCTCCCCATTTAGGTCTGCTATAATACAGACTGAATCATCAAGCATTTTGTTGCCCACAAGGCCCGACTAATGCAGGGGCATGCGGGGCAGCTGCCCCAGGTGCCACATGGAAATAATCAGGATTTTATTAAAAGGGTGCCAAAGGGTTAAAATTGGTCAAAAATGACCAATAGTCTTACACTTTCAAGAATGTGTTGCGAAATTCTATTTCCCCTTTTTGCTTCCCTTATCCTCCCCCCTCCCCCCGCAAAAAGGAACAAATTATATTATTATAATACTAATGATTAAAGTTTTAATATAATAACTTAGTAGTCAATTGTTTTCAAAAGAAATTCATTACTGGTATTTTCCTAAAAGCATTCCTGATGACCAGTTGGAGGCATTTTTCTTTCCGACGTCATATGACTAACGTAGATAATTAAAGGAAAATTTGCAAACAAATACTCCTGTCAACCAAATCCATCATTTTTTCTTCTAGTTTTCCCACTAGTACTTTTTCTTAAAGCACTGGTAGGAATCCATCTTTTCCGTCTCTACCATATTTCTTGTAATACCCTGTATACAGATGTAATAGTACCTGGTACGAAATTTATGTATACATACAACAGGTATGAAGTTTAGTACTAGTCACTTCAGCGTAATTCGTGTTTATATGGATAGTTAGAAGGGAGCATCCCCCCCCCAGAATGATGCTTGCCCCGGGGCACTAGATAGTCGGGCCTTGATTGCCCACTTAGACCAACCAGCGAATGTTTCCCACTCGGTGTGATCAATCGTTCTGTTGTAGGAGCCTTATCGACATTTCTTTCTTCTAAGAAGTTTCTCTGCGATGATCGAACCGCTCGCACTCTGTGTCCTGTCGGAAATAAAATTGTACTGTAACGAATTTTTAACGTGAAGGCATTCTCCGTGTACTCAAAGGACTACAAAAACATCCATTAATAAGGCAGCGTTTATTTCGCAAACTTGCAAGTCTGCCCGAGGAGTCATAAATAATACGACTTCCCATTCTTCCCGAACGACTTTGTGGTTTTCAAAGAGGTCAAGGTCAAACTGGGCGGGGTGGGCTACCTTTCGGCTTAAGCTCAACTAGTCCCGCCCAGTGTGGTTTTCAACAAAAAAGGGGAGTTTCAACAAAAGAAAGAGGCGTTGATGACCTGTCATCGTGCTGCCCTGCTTGACCTCTGAACTTTAGACATGCTAAGAAAGTCATAAAAGATGAAAGGGAGCTACTGACCAGATCAAAGACAGCGCCAAGTTAGACGGCGCTCTGCTTGCACCTTAAATTGCTCCCTCAATAAAGATACTCCATTTATTGCAGAGAATCTCTCAGAATTGCCTTTAATTGACTAAGAAAATTATATCTGAGCACTAAAAACGCAAGAGCCCAGAATGTAGCTGCTAAAAACACCTGTGTGTGGACCACAATAAAAACAAATAAAGAAAAACAAACCTTTATATTTCCACGTGAATATACAGTCAAATTATCTGAATTTTTAAATCTTAAAATTAGAAAATCAATCTTAAACTATAACACAATTTAAACCAACACTTATTTAATATTAAAAGATGTAAGATTTAATTTTTCCAAAGTAAATGTTTATATTTTGAATATTAAATTAACTTAAATTACCTTTCACATAAAATAAAGATCCTACATTAGTTTGGTTTAATTAAAAACTGTTCTTACATCTTGAAAACTGGATTTTTATGCGAATACACCCGTAATGCATACTAAATAATAAAAAAAAAATATAGCATTTGTTGTTTTCTGAAAAGGCAGCGCTAAATGATAATAGATTTCCGAATACAAAGAAGTTCGTTTTCTTTTTTTTTTTAATGAATTAAAAATACATTACGTACCACTTGCTGAAAAGAAATGGTGCAACTGATTAACATTTGAAAGGATATTTCGATTTTTTTCCGTTACTCAGAAAAGACTTTTAAAAAGTTGTTTTTCTTTTATTATGTTGAAGTCTTAAGTTAAAAGCAAATTGAATGTAATATATGCAACAATTTTCTTTCAATGTGAGAAAAACATCTATTATTATTATTATTAGAATTAATTAGAATTGATTGAAATTCCTATATTCAAGTTTTATTAATTTTTTAATTACATTTGTACCTTTAATTTGTTTTCCTGGTTTACAATCACCCAATCTGTTTTTTCCAAAGTTGTTAAAATTTAATTATTTTTGTAATGGAATTATATAAGAAAAAATCACTTCTCGTCATTCTGCTAATCTGATAAAAATTTCTTGATGAAAACTTTTTTTTTTTTTTTGCCATGTTCATAATTTAAATGATTTTGTAAAAACAGTTCATTTTATCACTATTGATCTCTCGAATGTCACCGATTATGTGTATGAAAATAGTAGGTGTGTTTTATTAAAATGTTTATCATAGAAACTCGACAGAGTTTCTCGCCAAGCATAAGAAACAGCAATGCATTGAACCGTAAATGAAAGGAATTTCCGCCAATGGATGCCAAACGATTTTACATTTTTTTTAACTCTGTCTAGGTTATATTTTGCGGACGGGACAAAACGGGATTTTGACACATCTATATCTCGCGTTCTATTTATGATAGAAACAAAATTTTTTATTCTATGCAATGGGGCGTGCCAAATGACTAAGAAATCAAAATAAAAGCAAGATTTGTCGGATAGGTTTTCAGGAAATGCGATTTTAAAAGTGCTGTTTTTTGCACTTTTTAAATCTTGTACAGACCAAAAACTGTTGACAGGGCTACAGCAATGTGTAATTATCGGATTTTTACGTGGTTTGCGTCATTTGAATCGTTTTTATGAGTAGTTCGGACCTTTGTAAGTTTCTTGTAAAAATATTAATTAGTTTTTGAGTTATATCAGTTTAAAGTTATTGATTCCTATACTTAACATATAGAAAAAACTGTTGACAGGGCTACAGCAATGTGTAATTATCGGATGTTTACGTGGTTTACGTCATTTGAATTGCTTTTATGAGTAGTTCAAACCTTCGTAAGTTTCATGAAACAATATTAATTAGTTTTTGATTTATATCAGTTTAAAGTTATTGATTCCTATACTTAACATAGAGCAAAAAAATAATAAATGACCCAATTCTTTTAGAAATGGTCGTATACACATGATATTAAGATATGTTATTACAGTCGACCCAAGTAAGCTCCCTATAATAAAAAAATAGTAGCATTTAAGGTTCGTTTACAGGTTCTCACAAAAGATCTTTTGATATAAGGCTAAAGAATTGTGTAATTATATGATTTTTACGCGGTTTGCAGCAATTGCATTGTTTTTATGAATAGTTCAAATGTTTAATATTGCGTGTAAAAATATGAATTAGTTTTTTTATGCATATCACTTTAAAGTGATTTATTCCTATACTTAAGATGAAGCAAAGAAATATTAAATGGTCTAACTTTTTTTAAAAAGAACGTATGCGCAGGATGTTAAAATATGTTTCTACGAACGACCTAAGTTAGCTTCCTATTGTAAAACAGAATTGTAGAATTTACTGTTCGTTTACAGGGTAACTCAAAAGATTTTTTAATTCGACTAAATAGTTGTGTAATTAGCGAATTTTTACGTTGAAGTACTTGATTCCTCAACACAGAGGAAAAACAATAGTAAATAGCATAATTTTTGTCAAAGTGGCTATATACACAAGATATTCAAATATGTTACTACATTCGATTCATTTAAACTCTCTATTGTTTGTATTGTTGAACCATATACGTTTCGTTTACAGAGTCTTTTAGAAGATGTTGATTACATTACAACCGATGTATATTTACTGAGTGAGATGTATTTTAATGATTTTATACTGTTTCAATCTCTGTAAAGTTTTATTATCTTGCTTTAAAATTTCATACGAGTTCATTTTGTCCGCCTGAAAGCTCGTCGATCTTAAGCTCTAAATCTATTAAAATATAGTATTTTCATCGATTAAAAAAAACTGTGTTTATTAATAAATGTATCAGGAATTGATTGAAAAAGCGATTAAAAAATTCCAACTTTACATTCATGCGCTGAGTAATAGAATGTAAAAATGTTGCTACCCCAAGATTAGAAGTTTTGCGTTTAAATATTTGCCGTTCATCAAATCTCCGGCTATGACGAACTTAAAATGCTCTAAAAACGGGCCGAGAGCACAATGAAAAGGAAATAACTTCTTAAATTCCCCATAAAAATTAAAAATGCTATATTTCGTATACAAGAGGTGATCGGTAACGAACTGTTCGGTTTACGAACAAAACACTTTCGCGTGAGATTTTTATGTTCGGATAACGAACACTTTCAAGAGATTTTTATATTTGGAGAACGAGCACCTCACGAAAAAAAGTCATGATGAAGCAATGCCGTGTTTCATATTTGCCGAGCTATACTTATTGCTTCTATTGTCGACTTTGGGAACATTTTAACAGTTGCATACATATGTCCTAATTAATTCATGGACTGCCGGGGATTGAGGACCTATATTTTAGGATCGCCGAATTGGAATGGACAGACTAGAAACATTAATTATGTATTTTGTGTCTTTATGTATTTTGTGCATTTAGTAAATATAATCCTTTTTGGTTTAATCACGCTCCTTTTTAAAATCTAATTTAAAGCTTTATGATTTATCAGATCAAAAATTTTAATAAAATTTTACATTTTTTTAAGCGGTTTGTTATGTAAACGCATTAGTCTTTGTGGTATATTTACAAAATCACACAAAATTTTGGAATATATGTCATTCTACGAACATTTTCTATTTTGAAATCACTTTAATAGTTTTTATACTTTTGCAAACGTTGCGAATCTAATATTTTTCCAATTCTCGAAACGTAGAGTTAAAAAACTTAACAAATAAAAAAACTTTTAAGGTGCTGAGTAATTTTCAAGAATAATATTTAATATATTAGCATAAAATTCCTTGTAAATTACAATGGTTCGTAGAAAAAAAAATGATTATTCTCTGTAAAGTATGCTCCATAAACTTATTGTTTTAATTGACTGAAAAAAAAGGTGCTTCGTATTTTTCCACATTTTTCTGAAACTACAGTATTTTAATTACTTTGTAAACTACTGTAAAATTTTCTATTTTTTTGTGTTTTGAATGTATATAAACGGAAGAGTGATATAAACAAAAGAAAAAGGAAGATAAACATGTCATAAATAATCTGATGAATACAATGTAAGGAAATGAATATAAAAGTTTCCCGTTGCTATGGTAGCGACATGTACATTGGAATAAGTCACTCAATTAATTGTATAATTCTGATGTGTAATTCTTTTTATAGCATCACAATTATTTTTTTTTATTTTGCCCCTTTCATCTTTCTTTTATTTTTTCTTTACTGAATAAAAATGGAATCTGTATCATTGAAATTAAATACCTTACAAAAAGGAGTGATATCTCATCAAAAACAACTCGTTGTAAATAATCCCGCCAAGCCACAAACCTAAAACGTCAGCCATAAAAATAAGTGATATCACATAAAAAAAAAAGCGATATAGAAGTGCATACTCCGAGTCCCGTGTAAAAATCTATCACCACTCATAATGTTTCCAAAGGACTCGGAGTGAGGTACAGTATGCGAAAACTGCTTGGCGACCTGCAGGCTTTTATAATATATGCAGTATATCAATTTTGAAAATCGAAAAAATAAATGTTTAATTTTTGTTATATCACTTTTATAAATATTTTTGTATCAAAAGAACTGACAGAACGGATTTTTCCCCAGACTTATGCAATTCTGCTTACGCCAGAATTATTGCAATATATCTCAATTTAGTTAACGTTTATTGTAAGGTGCATTGTTATTAATATGCATATGATCGTTATATATATATATTACAAACTCAAAATCTTTACATGTTTACTTAAGAAATCTTCTTCGTAAGAGTGGTGTTTCTGGTTTAAATAATGGTAAATAAAATCAACAAATTAATTTTTCAAGCTCATAAATTAGAAAATACATGCAAACACAGAAGCTTCAACTTTTTAGAATTTTATGGGAGCAAAATAATTAAATAAATAAAAATAATAAAAAATAAATAAAAATAATATAGTCATATGTAATTGCAGGAAATGCGAACATTATAAAAACCTGCAGGTCGCCAAGCAGTTTTCACATACTGTACCTCACTCCGAGTCCTTTGGAAACATTATGAGTGGTGATAGATTTTTACACGGGACTCGGAGTATGCACTTCTATATCGCTTTTTTTATGTGATATCACTTATTTTTATGGCTGACGTTTTAGGTTTGTGGCTTGGCGGGATCATTTACAACGAGTTGTTTTTGATGAGATATAAGCATTTATAAGCATCATGTGATATGTAGCATGAAAATACAAAAGAGAACATTAAATAAAACTATGATTAATACGAACATAATAATGTGAGCAAATTCAAAGCGAAGACATGTTAGGTCTATTTCTAATCTAAGTCTATTTCTCTAATGAATCCCCACAAAGGATTTGAAATCGTATTTTGGTTCATTCAACTAATTGCGTCGTCTTCTCTCTCACTTTTTTTTGTTTGTTTATTAATTAGTAAATCTCAATTCTTATGCTTATATTTTCTTAATATTTAATCTTTAAATTTTTTACCTGGCGTATAACGCGCTTCTGTAAATTTTGATCAATTTTCTTGTCTCAAATGTGCGTGTATACGCCGGAATATACGATAGTTTCTTTTCATAATCATAAAAATACTTACCTAAATTAAAGTGTGATATTATTTACTCAACTGAACAAAATTACGAACCAACCCATAAATTTTTTTAAATTATTTCGACATAAAATTTCTAAAATTTGCTCGATTCAGCATATTTTTTCTTATGTTATACTTTGAATGTTATGCTTTCTTTCTTTTCTATAGCAAAATAAGTAAATAAATAAGTAAATAAGTAAGTAGTGGTAATAATCAGAAAAATAAATCCTACATCACACATGGATTATGAGATATTTTCCAATATCACAAGAAAAGTTTTAGAAAGCTTCATTATCATCAAAGCTAATTCTACACTGTTAAAAATTTTGTCCTGAGTTGAACCAAATTTTGGTGCTACTGTAGCTTAAATCATAAGAGGGTACAATCTTGTTCAACCATCTGAAGCTCCGTTTGTACCATAGCTCCAAATGTTGATATGAAATTGCATCTTCTTATGGTTGCAGCTACTGCAGCACCAAATGTTTGTTATAACCAGGACAAAAATTTTAACAGTATATGAAGAATGAAAGGCATTGCTGAAATCTCTAATATTGCAAACAATGACCTTACCACTTTACTCAATCATGTAATGTAGATCAATCCTATTTAAACCTTTGATTTCGTGAGTGAAACTTGTGACTCCATCAGAGATAACCTGAATTCTTGTCTATAATTCGGTTAAAAATTTTTGGGGGGTTTTTCAAATAAGTATTTGGCGCCAGATTTTGCTGTCAAGATTTGTCTCTGTTTGTTCAATACACCATACTTATTAATCGAATATGTTTGCAAAACTCCTTCTACAATAACAGTGGTGAGTATACGGGAAATTCATTATTAATATTTTATATCTAAATTAAAACTTAGTTCAGGGGTGTCTTCAAATCCAAACTGCTTATTTTGAGACACATTTTTAAATTCATTTTTGCTCTAAAATGCATCCAATTGGCAGGTTCTATTATTCAGAAACTTTATAATAACCGCATTGTCTCGATTGTTTGATAAAGGCAGAATATATTTCAAAAAATTCTGTCAAATTGGACAATTTGAACAAAATTTCCCGAAGCAATAACGCTGGAAACAAAAAAAAAATATCGTACTGTGACAATAATTGTTTGTAAATGAATTTCTAATTAATTGAACGAAAAATAAAAACATAGGTCCCTTATGCATCTCTTCATAAATCACGCCGCCAAGTTTAATGTTTTTACTTTTAAATATGAGTCTGAAAATGTGTCTCAATGTTTTGAGTTGTTGAGCGTGGAAAAATATTTTCTTTTAATACCGCCTTAAGCAATAATTGCTGAAAAAGAGTAATGTATTCAAATATTTTTGTGAGGCCCTGTATAAGAACTATAGATTTTACTTACACACAGTAATATACTAAAATATTTTTTTCTGAAAATATATGCAGAATTGAAAACACACTTGAAGCAACTATCATCCGCCGTACAAAAAATGCATTCGATTAACTTTGTGGCTGTGTAAAAGAAGTATAAATATTTAAATTCCTTTCGCATGGAAAATATACTGTTGTGAACATTAGTAGCATATATACCTTCCCTCTATTTGGAAAAGAGTAACGTCATTAAAACTCACGCCAGTCAATTGCAACCTGTATACCGTAGTGTATCGAAATTCTTTTAGATATCACTGTAAACAAAAGGATAAATTGTAAGCAAACCATTTTTTTTTCAGAGAACATATTTTGTGCATCTCAATCACATATATGCATTTTCTTACGTTTAAAAATAAATGTGCAGTATAAAGTCATTAAAATGTACTCGAATAAGTTACTACCCATAGACTATAATATTACATCGGAATTCTTTTGTGTGCGCCTGTAAACGACTGATTAATACTAAATTCACCATTTTCAATAGGAAACATGCTGTATTGAACCACAATGTCGTGAAAAGATCTCATGACAGTCCAAGCATATTTATGAAATATACAGCGCAGACAGTCAAAAGGATGGTAATAAAATAATAATAATAATAATTATTATTATTATTATTACTATAATAAATTTTTGATGCGTTCATTTGAAAGTTATTATACAAATAATTTAATTTATGTAGAAAATATTATTCATATAAAAATTAAACATAGAACTAACTGCTCTTACGAAACTATGTACATTCATTTACGTCGTTTTAAAGAAATTTCAGAAATAAATTATAGTAATCAAACAGTCTATCGATAAATCTGACTAAGGAAACAGAATAACCTACCTAAACAGTAATTCAAGTGATTTACATTTGAAACATTTTCCTTTATACCATAATCCGCCAGACATGCTTTTGTAATATATGTCATTAAAAGTCGTTCGCTAGCATCCAAACTTTGAAGAGATCAATATATATTATTTTCCTCTTTCTAGAATAGATTGTTAATAGTTGCGATAGTAAAATTTTGTTAGTAACTTCAAGAAAATAACGGAGAAATTGATTTTCGATTTACAGAAAAGTTTTCTAATAAAATAATTTGTAATATCTGGAAAATATATTTCACGATAGTACATAAAATATGTTTCACAACACTACATCCCTCATAATTGCAAGATATATATTGAATGAGGTTTTTAAAATCGTTAAAAAAATCAACTTATATATTAATTTAAAAAATGAATAAATAAGAGTGGATATTTTTATGAAGAAAAATGTGAATTATTATTTTTAAACTGTTCTTAAGAAGTATTTTAGTTCAAAGCGCATTTAGCATTTAAAACTAATGTTCTATATTCTTTTTAAATGCTAAAGGTGTAAATTAACAACATAATATAAATTAAAATAACTTTTATTAGTTTTTTTACATGTTTCGACTCTTTCCGAGTCATTTTCAAAAACAAAATGAGAATATTCCAAAATTGCACGGGCTTTGAAGTTATTATTTTCATGTACTTTTTAAAACGTTATTTATTATTTTTTACTTGGTTGTTTATTTTCATATCTGTGACCATGGAGTAACTCGAGCCACAGTTTCGGTAAATTAAAAGATGCCGCATCGTTACATATTGTATTTTTGCGTGTTAGTATCTCCATGGTTTCTCTTATTATGGACGGATAGTATAGACCGGAGGAAAATATTATTTTACTTCCATTGAAATTTATTTGGATGGTTTCTTCTTGATATAATCTTGCTAGGACTGTAGTTTTTCTATTATATTTAATATCAACTATATGCTCTTTTTTCCTGTAATTAAATTTCCTGCTGGTCATGCCTATGTAGTAATTCTTGGACCCGTCTTATTTAATAAAAGGTATTTCATATACTCCTGAATAATTCTCAAAATTAATTGGGTCAATTTTACTGCAAATGATATTTTCTAATTTCTGACGGGGTTTGGCAATTAAGCAGATATTGAAGCGTTTAAGGCTGTGTTTTAATTAACGTGCGTAATTTTTAAAAAGTACATGAAAATAATAACTTCAAAGCCCGCGCAATTTTGGAATATTCTCATTTTGTTTTTGAAAATGACTCGGAAAAATTCGAAACCTGTAAAACAACTAATAAAAGTTATTTTAATTTATATTATGTTGTTAATTTACACCTTTAGCATTTAAAAAGAATATATTTTTACAATGTGTTATGACTAATGTTCTAATTAATTGAAATTCATTTTTTAAAAATTTGATTCATATATGAGACAAATCTATTTTAAGGGTATTTTGAGTGTTATAGCGAATTATTATTTCCATATGGCTCTTGGGAAGGATTTTAGATTAAGGGATATTCAACATTTAAAATAATTGTGCTCATTAATTTGTGTTTATCTATATTATGACAAGACAAATCATATGACTGTACTAAACAGATAGGGGGCTGACCGCTCCACGTTTCATATACCAGTCGGCCATGTTTTCTCAAAATTATTTTTTTGAAAAAACTGCATAAAAGTTACATTTTTAGAAATATCATTAGAAAAAGAATTTTTGAGAGATGGGGTAACTTCTAAAATGTATACATTTGGTGTTATCGGCATTCAAAAGTTCATTCCTAACGTTAACAACCCCGCTTCGATTGAATTGAATGTGATTTTTACCGCTCTGAAAACCATCGTGAACGATACGCACTTCGTTCGCTTGCAGAGAATAAAATCAGAAAATACCTTTGACGTCATTCGCGTATGAACCAATGGAATTAATTTTAGATTTAGAAGTGAAGTTTTAGACTGCTTGTAGCATAATTGCCTAGCTACTCTCTTATGTGGGTAGTATATGGTAGAAAGAGTTTTGCGTTTTGCTTGCGAGCGTCGTGTGCTGAATTCTAACATTTGTGCGTGAATGAGCTCCCTATTCCGTCATTCCGCAAAGTGAGCCTGAATCTCCTTATTTTGTAAAATTATATGATAATTAGGTATCAGTGATCATCCAGCTGGCATACATGCGTCGGTAGGAGTTAGATTCAGTGGATTTTGTCCTATCTCGCCCATTATGGAATTCAAGACTTTATTTGAGTATTTTCGAGCATTCCATGTGCTATGATTTCCAGTTTTCTGTGTTTTGAAGCAGAATTTTCAGTTGAGAGTTAACCAATGTGTTACATCTGGGTATTTAAAAATAAAAAAGTATATGTATCAACGGGCTTCTCTCGACAGTGATATTGTGGTATTTCAAAGTGGCATATTTTATAATGCTATTACAGAGTTTCTAGTAACATTCAGGTAGCGAGCTGCAGCAATATTTTCTTAGATTCCAACATACAGTCAGCGTAGCCCTTTATTTTGAGCTAGGGTTAGAATTAAGAGAATTTTTAGAGGATAGCATTCTGCTCTTATTCGTTTAGTTTTCAAGCTTATAATTTGATAATCTATAGTTTAATTCTGCCCACTCCACTGCCAACCGTCCTTATTATTGTTTTAAATTGCTGTTGTTACTGTTAATTTTGTGTCATGTCTACTTTTCTAGCTGACTGTCCAGAAAGGTCCGCCACAGACTTAACTCGATTTTTTTTGTATTGATTTTTAAAATGGGGATGGAAATTGAAAACAGAGATTTTTTTCGTGAAATGTCTGTTACTGGCTTATGGAAATTATCGTGGCATTTAAGTGTGTTGAAAAATGTTTGAAAGTTTTTTGCTCGGTTGACTATTTATATAGATAATTTATCTATCTAAGGCAGTTAATTTGATTAGGCATACGTTTTTAATGAAAATTAATCACTTTAGAATGAATTCATTCAATACTAAAACATATCAAGTTTTGGTACGTTGCAACTGTTTTTTTTCTTTCTACATGATTATCGAATTGACACGATTTAGGTAAGCTATTCCTTTTTTATGCTTCCGAGTTCTGCATACAAAACTAAATAGTCGGATGGGCAGAATCCCTAAACTTTCTTCTATCTCATACAATCAATACTTCAAAATTCGGTATCACATCACCAATGAAATCAATATTTTTCGCTATTCTGTTGTACGTCAGCTGCTTGCGAATCGTTGGATTACCTAGATGCGAAGCCACCTTTGTTGCACAGGCAGCCGATGTACAACACGACTACGAAAAGCCCTTCTGGTCTGTACCGATGGGAAAAATAGTCTCCTTGCTCCTTTGTTTTAAGATTTTAGCTAATTTTACTGGAAAACACTAAACTAAAATGCGGGGAACCGGATTACAGAAGATTCATACACAGTTCTTGCCAATATTGAATTTGAATCAGAATTTAACTTTTTTTTTTTCTTTTTTTTTTTTTTTTTGGAAATGAAGAAATAATTAAAAAATAAATAAAAACGTGTAGAAAAATTACCTCAGCAATAGGGGTATTTCTTAGATAGGCAATAGGTAATTATTAGACACAAAATTTCTATGATAAATGAATAGAAAATAACAGAGTTTTACTAGACTTTAAACTACTAAAATTTCAAAGAAAAGTGTTTTACTAAAGGAATCTGGAAGTTTATGGAAGTCTTCTTCTGTTTCTTTTTTAGGAACATTCTTCCTTCTTTTCCTTTTATTTGTTTCATCTAGTCACTAGATGCTATACTGCATCCCTATCTAATTCTCTCTCTCTCTCTCTTTTTTTTTTTCTTTTTTTTTTACAATATGTCTTGGGGTTACTTTATTTAGTAAAATGTCTTCAAAGGTACTATTTCCTGCTTTTTATTATTTATATTTATATTTTTTTTATTTTTATTTTTATTTTTATTTGTAAATGAAGAAATAAAAAAATAAAAAGTAAAAACATGTCTAATAATTTACTTGACACAATGGTGTTTTTGTAGAAGTAGAAGCATTTTCCGTCAGACTAAGTGAAGATGTTTATGCTTGTCTGTCATATGTTAAAGCATCATTTCTCGCCTTTTCACCTCTTCTGGGCGTCTTAAAATTTCGGTCCAGTTTTAGATGAGAAATAATGGTTTTCAGTAGCCGTACCATGCAGCACATTGTACCAGTCGAGTATCTGGAATTTGATGCACAATGTCAACATGAACATAAGTCAGCAATTTCATCTTTGTATAAAATTTTAAAGTGGTTCACAGAATCAGTCTGAACTGGAAAATAAAATACAAATGAAATAGACATTTTGTCTATTTCTGGTAATGCAGATCATCAAACTTTGTTATCTTCTTTTCATTTCAGGAATATCATTTCAAGGTGCACAGTTTTATCTTTCTCTTTATACACCTTCAACCCTTTGTAAATTTAACAGGAAGATTCGTAATAAACAGCAAAAAATTGACACATGCAACTTATTACTTACCCATCATACGTAGTATAGGGTAAATCTTGTAATCGTTTTTTACTTACCCATCATACGTAGTATAGGGTAAATCTTGTAATCGTTTTGAAAATCGAAATTTTTTTTGACGGATTTATACGTTTCAGACACTGGAGATTCCGAAAAACATATTTTTAGAAAAAAAAAATGCCGTCCGTCTGTGTGTCTGCGTGTCTGTAAACGCTCTATCTCCCGAAAAAATTGAGATAGAGACTTGAAATTTAGTAAGTACTTAGTATGTAATAATGGGAAGAAGCCTTTTGAATTTCAGTAACCTCGATTAACCGGAACTATTTTTTTCGGACTCTCGAAATATTCGTTCTGATAAAAGGTATATAAAAATTTTCGAAATTGTTTATTTTAAGGAGTGAATATAAAAGACAATAAAAAAACAAATTTTGCATAAAGCATGAAGTCGATCGGATAATGAGTTGCCGAGATATTTGTAATCCTATTTCCACACTCTTCGATTTTTCATGACCCTGTATTTCATCCAAATTTCAACTCAAAGATATATTTTACTTGGAAATGAGACGCTTAATCAGATGCAATAAACCGCTATTTAATAGGATTATTGGTTTTGGAGTTATAAGGATGTTTCTTTTACGCAATTCAGTAATCGAGCCTTCAAAGTTCATGACGTCATCAAGCCACGATTTTATTCGAATTGCAATGCATTTTATAAGTAGTTTACACATTTTTAATTTTAATATTTTATATTATGCATATCCATGATGGGTAAGTATTACGGTGGCCTCCAACGACTAGTTTTTTATTACATTTCATAAGTTAAGCTTAAGTTGATGTGGAATTATTGGTGGGACAAGGGTTTCAATATCACTGGTAGCATTGGGGCGGCCTGATGAACTGATATCAGTGGATATATCGCTGTGATAATTTTCATCATATACTGAAGTATCAGATTCTTCTTGTAAAACACATTTCCTTGAAGCCTTCTTTTTTTTTTTTTTTTAAGAACATTCT
This sequence comes from Maratus michaelseni, assembly GCA_963931845.1. Taxonomy (NCBI): domain Eukaryota; kingdom Metazoa; phylum Arthropoda; class Arachnida; order Araneae; family Salticidae; genus Maratus; species Maratus michaelseni. Next base: position 31,070,408 of record OZ007587.1, read on the forward strand.
TACCATTTTTTTGTTTCATATTGTCGTCAGTTATTATAACTATTTCCATACCAATGTTTCTTCTTTTATTCTTGTACAATACGTTTTAACCCTTTCCGGCATAGTGGTCCCACTCCGGGCACAGCTAATTTTAATTCCAAACTTGCAGACGGCACCAAGAATATTTTAATAAAATATTGTTTTTACAAATGAAAGCTTAAAATAAGGAGTTCTTATTTTCTAAAAAAGTCGTCTGTAAATTCCGATGTCAGCTAGTAATTTCTCATTTTGCGAACAGACTTTGTCTGTGCCGGAAAGGGTTAAGGTTATTTTAAATAGTAAAATTTCTTCAAAACTTCTATGACCTGTAAAGTTAACACAAATCTTTCATGATATTTTTGTAGAAACAGAAGTATTCCCTGTCAAACTAAGTGACGATTTTGATGCTGGTCTGGTCATATGTTGAAGCATCATTCTGCACCTCTTGGCCGCTTCTGGGCCTCTTAAAATTCCCTTTCAATTTTAGATGAGGCAGATTCCTTTCCAGATCTTGTGGAATTTGATGAAGAATTTACTGCATAAAATCCAGTAAAAGAAAACTGGGACGAAATATTATTTCTCGTCAAACCTGATAACCATACTTGCTCTAAAATATTGCTGAAACGTTCCGTATTTTTTATGGTTCATTTTGTCAGCGTTTTCTAATTTCCGAGTAGCATTTTTTTTTCAGATAGCATTTTAGGTGGGCGAAAACAACATTGTCTACTCTCTGTAAAATGTCAGTTGTGTAAGAGAGAAGTCTTAAAACTGATGTACTGTTAGAACGATCCAATTCGATCATCTACAAATTTAAATGAGAATAATAATAATAATAATTTCAAAATAATAATAATCACAATAATAATAATTTGTGATCCTAAAATGTTTTAGTTAATACCTAATTTTAATTATATCTAAACAACCCAGTTTCCCTTTTATAGTCACTTTCACAATAAGTAAACAAAGACATAAAATTACAGTTAATAAACCATAATCTGTATGTAAACTCTTGATTTTAACAGTAACCTGATGCTCATCGTTATTTATTTTTCTTATTCAAAGGTCTTATACTGCCTTTTTCTTTTGGTAGTAAAGCTACGTATTTTGTTTTTCCCTTTATGTAATGATTCTGCATTTTCACAATTAATAATACAGAAAACTCGGTAATCATGTATTTCTATGACAATGGTAAAACAGTTACAGACACATGTTTGTTCCTAATATCTAAAAAACGCAGTTTTGCGACTTCTTTTAGTATTGTCGATAAAAGTCTTCATTTCTGAGATTCATTTTAATGTTCTTGCATTAAACTTAATCACTATTCTGTACAAAGGAAGAGATAAATTCCTGCTTATATACTCAGTAGTAGATGTTTTAGGAACTAACAAGTTTTTTCTTTAAATCTGGAGCCTATAATTTAAGCAAATCCGTTAGAAAACGGCAAATCTCTGATTCAGGCAGAATGTTCAGATTAATTGAATGGTTGAGAGGCAGCATTGTCCATATTACACTGAAAAAATTTTCAGCAAAATCTTCTGAATCAGAATCAGATTATGTCGTAAAATATGATGTAAATACCAGATATTTGAAGACCGTGTGGATCAAGCAGTAAAACGGAGGAAAATTGGGATACATAAAGGCTTTCTTGATTTTAGGCTTCTAATTATAACCCTAATAGTAGGAGAGTTGACAGGTAATTTGGAGCAAGTATTTGATAAAAGCTTACAGTTAGTAGTATAGTATTTTTACCTTACCTGATTATGAAATCATCGACTTACCATTTAGCTGGCGATAGATTCGCGACTTACAAATTCCGAAATTTGCAGTTTTTTTATTGAAAAAAAGGTTTTTGATAAAAGCTACAATTTATGTATATGAAAAGAAATGATTTTTTGAATGTAAAAAATAATTGGCAGACATATTCAAAGTTTAAAAAGTAAAAGCCAAAAAAAGTAGCGCCATCTACTAGTATCTTCTTAAATTACTTATTTTAAGCTATAAAAGTCCGTTTAAAGAGTTATGGGACATACGATTATTAAATATTGACTTTATTCCATTTTTTTCGTTTTGAAAAGAAAAAATATATAAAAGAGCGGTATATTCTGAACATTTAAAACAAAAAGAAAAGACTAAAAACGAAGAAACATGAAGAAAATCTCAAGCTCGTTATGACAAAATAAATGTATTATGTGTTCTTTGTAAACAATGATTAAAACATACTTTTAAATAATTAATATCAAAATGTTCTTTTTTTAAGATTCAATATTTTCAGCCCTTTGATAGCTGTTATTCTCTGTATGCCCATGCCCAATAGCCATCAACTATCAAAATGCTGTAAATATTAGATCATAAATGAGTACCTAGTATGGCGGTAAATTCTAGTCGTTCGGTAATGTAGCGTCATCTGTACTACAGCCGACTTCTATGCTAAACGTCAGGAATATCAGACTGCATACGACAGTGATTGATAACTTTAAACGATGGTTAAAAACGCCAGCGCCACGAACCAAGTTTAATTATCGATGCTATCTTCTGTTTTTTGAAGCATATTTCTATAATACTACCGATTAAAGTTCAAAGCAGATAATATTGTTGCCATTCCAAAGATGAAAAAAATATTTAAAAGAGTGTTTCCGAATAATTTTAGCATAATTTGTCCATATATGATTTAAATACTAAAATAAGTGAGTTAGCGAAGGCAGCTAAAAGTAACGAATTGGAACCATTTTTTTAGTAGCCCTAAAAGCAACAAGTAGCCTAATTAAAATAAAATAGTACCCTGGAGTGTTCAAAGGTAAGGTGATCTGTACTTGAAACACGATCTGGAAACACTGAAGAAATATTTATTTCGTGTTGAATCCCAATAAACATCTGCCTGTGTAGCAATCAGCCCAAAAAACTATCTATTTCGCATACATCTCGCTGCAGCGCAACCTCTCTGTCGCACTCACGCGCAGCACTTTTTGTCACCTGCCAGGTACTTTGAAACATCCAATCGGCCTGCCATGGCACTAATACACAATACTGAGTACATAAAATGTGCTGTGTAAGTTTAAAGTTTCATCAAAATTTTCATAAAATTTTTTATCGAAAATATTTTTTCTTTTTATAAACAACGTTGGAGATGTATTTACTACCAGCAGATTTGCCTGACAATTATTTTTTACATAAAAAAATGCATATATATATAATTTTTTTCACATACATAAATTGTAGCTTTTATCAAGAACCGTTTTTTTTTGCATAAACAAATTGTTAATTGCGAAATTTCTAAGTCGCGAATCCACCTCCAGCTAGCTCACAGATCAATAATTTCATAATCATGTAAAGTAGAAATACTATACAACAAACTTTCATCTTCTATCAAGTACCTGCTTCAAATTACCTACCATCTTTCGGACTATAACTTAACATAAAATGAGCAAAAAATAAATAAATAAATAAATAAAATAATAATAATAATCAATGCGTTATTTAGACTCCCTCCATGCCAAGGGATAGCCAATCTGAATACTTATTTATACCTTTGAACAGCATTATTAAATCTTATACACGAACATAGCCAATGGCCATGGTCTATGAAATGACTATGTAAAGAAACAAATCTATGACAACAGCCAATAAATGTGTTCATTAAGCTATTTAATATTGCAGTAATGTCATTAACAATTATCCAGGAAATGAACAATAACAAAATTAATATGTATATTCATTACATAATTGAGTGAAATGCACTGAATATGGAAATTAGTGTAGCATGTATAACTAATCGTTAATTTCTCTTTAATGGTAAATTCTCACAAATAATATAGCTTTATTTAAAAAGTTAATGTATCACCTAAAAATATTTGCTTTTCTTAAACTAAATGGAAACATTTTAGCTTTGAAAAAATAACTAGAGCAAGAATTAAGCCTTCGAAGCTGAACCTAAAAATGCTCATTAAGCTCCTTAATATTTTAACTACGTCATCAGTAATAACCAAGGAAAAAACAATAACGAAATTAATATGCATAATTTCCCCCTACTATCTGTCTTTGTGGTAAATTCAAAATTAATACTTTTTCTATTTCTTACTTGTAATACTTCCGCTGGTTTGGATGTTAACAGATTTAAACCCCAAATAACATGCATAAAGATAAGTGAAATCCATATTATGTCAAGACCGATAATACCGCTATCATCAGGAAGTTCACAGTCGCTTGAGGTTTCTTTGTAGTAAGCATAAGAGGAAAAAAAGTAAAAGGATTAAATTTTTGGTCAAAGGAAAGAATAGATAGAAAATACATCATCATTAGAATTGAAGATGAATAAAAGTCTGCGCGACGAACTTGAGAAACTATTTAGTTCTCAGACTTCTTAAAGAAACCTAGGCTCTTCTAGAGTTTTGTGCTAAACCATAAATAATGTAAGTCAATGAAATTTTCTGTATTACATCACAACCTTTTGTCTGTTAGAAAGAAAAGCAGTTTATTTTATTTTATTTTTTATTTTATTAAAAGTAATATTTTATATAAAATTACAATTGTTTGAATTACTTAATTAAAATACTAATAATTAAAATATATGTGCCATTTAATACGACGTTAATTTTCGCAATTTATTAATTTATTTTTGTCAGCGATATTATGATTTGTTTGAAAAAAGTTGAGTAAATAATCATCGATTTTCGGCACCCAGATACTGTCAATTTTTTTCTGTTTTCTAAGATGTTTTCATTGTTTTAATTATAATAGCGGATCCAATCCGAGCCTCTTTGGTTACAAAATATATGTAAAAACCACTTCTTTTTTTTTAAAACTGAAAACTTTAATAGAAATATTCGAATTTTTTTAGATTGCCCTCTAAGAACAACGAAAAACGTTTATATGTGAAGAATATCAATTATACATTCAAATAAAGTTTTGAAATTTATTAAAAATTATACTTTAGTAATTAGCCGGATGTCAGGAGTTAATAGTCAAAGAAATCTCCAAAGATTTTGCTACTCACAACAGTCTTTTTAATTCTGATAATTTCAGTATTTTAAGCGCTTAGTTTGATTACATGTCTGTTAAATTTGATTTATAATATTTTATTATTTTATTTATTGATGAATTTTTAATTTCGTTTTGGTATATTAGCCGGAAACAAATGCTAACTATTTATATTTTTTAAGTACAAATGAATTAATCTTTTGTAATAAAGCTTCACATGATAGACAGATTAAAAAAAAAAATCATGCTTGGAAATAATTGTAAACCCGCAGAAAATTAGAAAATCTGAAAATCAGATACAGTTTTCCAACGAATTACATTTAAAAGAACATTTTTTTTCATCTATTCGACGGTGTAAAAATTTTAATTGTGCAATATTTAGAAGTTAAACAAATGGCACAGTAAAGGCGAAATTTATTAGTCAGGTGTTACCACAGTCAATATGACGTCGGCGTTACTCACGGACATGTTTTTCCTCCATACTATAGATTTAGGCTCTATAATTACTGCTTCTCTCATTGAATTGTGTTTGAAGATTGTTATGCAAGATCAGAAACATAACGTTTATTTAGCAAAGTTTAATGTATTTCAGCTTTTTTTATATCGTATTATATATTTCTCCGATATGAACTGTGCAATAACGACGCTGTAGTTTTTACATATAAAAATATATAAAAAAAATGTATAAAAGCTAATCGTTATATAATAGTAAGTGAAATATATATAGTATAATCTACGACAGTGTTATGAGAGCTTTATATTAAAAAATGAAATTGATGTAAAAAGTTCCTTGGTTCTGATCTAGTTGAATAATCTTCAATATAAAAATCAAATTGCAATAATTATATTTCCTAAATTATATTAAAATAATCAAAATATCCTAGGGGGAAAGAAAAAAAGCTACCTTATCTGGCAGAGGTACCAAAACTAATATTTATTTAACTTCTTTCATTGTAGCTCATATTACTCGTTCCATTTTAAGTTCACATACTTAATAAAGTAACAGGCTACGTTACAACTAAAAAGCTGCACAAAATTATGGAGCACAATGAAAACAAGCAACAACGCATTAAAATTAAACTTGGTTGTTTTAACACTCTCCATCTTTTTTGAGAGCGTTTATAAATTCGGTTTATCTGTCTGCCGTCTGTGCGTCTGCCCGTACTCTATCTCGTATAAATATGCACATTATATCTCGTACCCATTACATCTCGTATCCCATTACATCTCGTACAAATATTCCCATGTAATTTTTATATGTAATTGGCGTTTACTATAGAATGTTTTGTATGGAAAATGAAGTCTGTAGCATTTATAATTCGTTTACAGGGACACACAAATAATTCCGTTACATTATGATCTATTTGGAAAAGTCATTCGCGATTTGATGTTACGACATTTCAAACATGAGATTCATATGTATCACAGACGTGGACTATAACATGCTTTCTCAGAAGTAATGAATAAATTGTATTTACAGTTCGTACACACACAAAAGAAGTCTATTACGTTATGATCTATGGTGAAAAATCGACTATGGTGCATTTCAATGATGTTATGATGTTTAAAACATAATGAAATTAAAAAGAATAACTGAGCTGCATTGCAACATGCTTTCTTAGAGAGATACACAAAATAATTCGGGTACAGGGCTGATTATGATAGATAAAATTGCTGGAAGAGCGTTTTTGCTGTTATATGCGTTTTTAAACTTTTCCAATTTTTAGTGTATTACGTGGTGTGTATAAATTCTATAGATCATAAACAGGGATACATGAAAAAATTCGTACTTATTATCATAGATCGACAGAAATTAATGAAAATGAATTTTTACTGATTTATGTGTTTTTTATATTGCTTATTGGGGTATCTCATTTTATTGAACGAAAAACTGAAATTGCAATAATATTCTGTTTGTGTTGGAAAGCTTATCATAATTTATGCCTGTTGCATGATTTGTTTTATCGTTTAAATATGCCTATAGTAGTAATATTTAAAAAATTATTAAAACTTTACAACTTTCGAAGCTACAGCCCTCCACTTTGTTGCCACTGATGCAAAAGCTCTTTAGACACTTTTGTATCACTTTTTCGAAATATGTGAGTATTATTACTTACCCATCATGCGTAGTATAGGGTAAGTCTTGTAATCGTTTTTTACTTACCCATCATACGTAGTATAGGGTAAGTCTTGTAATCGTTTTTTTACTTATTCATCATACGTAGTATAGGGTAAGTCTTGTAATCGTTTTGAAAATCGAAAAAAAATTTTTGACGGATTTACACGTTTCAGACACTGGAGATTCCGAAAAACATATTTTTAGAAAAAAAAATTTGCCGTCCGTCTGTGTGTCTGTGTGTCTGGATGTCTGTGTGTCTGTAAACGCTCTATCTCCCGCATAAATTGAGATAGAGACTTGCAATTTGGTATGTACTTAGTATGTAATAATGGGAAGGAGCCTATTTCATTTCAATAACCTCGATTAACCGGAACTATTTTTTTCGGACTCTCGAAATATTCGTTCTGATAAAAGGTATATAAAGATTTTCGAAATTGTTTATTTTAAGAAATGAATATAAAAGACAAGAAAAAAACAAATTTTACATAAAGCATGAAGTCGATCGGATAATGAGTTGCCGAGATATTTGGAATCCTATTTGCCACACTCTTCGATTTTTCATGACCCTGTATTTCATCCACATTTCACTTTAAAGATATATTTTAATTGGAAATTTGACGCTTAATCAGATGCAAGAAACCGCTAGTTAATAGGATTATTATTTTTGGAGTTATAAGGAAAAACCTCTTTCAAGCAATTCAGCAATCGAGCGTTTAAAGTTTGTGACGCCATCAAGCCACGATTTTATTTGAATTGCAATGCATTTTATAAGTAGTTTACACATTTTTATTTTAATATTTTACATTATGCATATCCATGATGGGTAAGTATTACGGTGGCCCCAAACGACTAGTTTTTTAATGTTGGTTAATATTTGTTGATTTCCAATTACTATTGTAAATACCAAAATACAAAGAAAATCAATCGGTCGACGCTAAGGCACATTTGTTAGATTTTCGTCTTTAGGTACAAAGGGTATCGTTTGTGAATGAATTTTTTTGGCATAATGAGACAAAACTTTATTAGACTAAAATCGAAATGTTTGGCAGATTTGCATTTTTTCATACAAGGAAACTAAAATCTTTTCATGGCATTTCCAGTGGTGGCCTTTTGTTTCATTCACTGACCAACAACTGGGCTTGAAATAAGGTTCGGAAACCCCTTCGTCCATTTGTGAAAGACAATTAAACAAAGCATCACTTATATATATAGGAAATGACAACCTGAAATTCCAATTCTTCGTAGGTGGATGTCAAAGCTGACCAAATTTTCAATACCATGTGAAACGTTCCTAGGCCAGGATTCAAACCCGGGTCCTTGGATGTACATACCAATGCTGTGCAACTGAGTTACCCAGATGACATACAGCCTGACCCACTTGTTGATGTATCATCAAATCTCCAACCCGGCACAATGAGAAAAATGACACTTTCAAATCTGAGTAAATCGATGTTTTCATTTTGTTATGAAACTTTTTGTTACAAATATGACGACCTATTGCTTTCAATTCTGAAATACCAGAAATAATCAGAATTTGGAAACATGAACATACTCAAAACTGAGTGCATAGAGTCAGTTCATACTCATTTTTGAAACATGGACATACTCAGAAAGGATTAGGATCAGTTCAATCTCATTTTTGAAATATGGAAATACTCCAAAATGAGCACATAAAAGTCAGTTCATACTCATTTTTGAAACATGGACATGCTCAAATATGAGCACACGATGTCTCATACTTCAGTGTGTGCATATTTTCTGAAATGAGCATATACATGTTTCAAACTTGAGTAATTTTGACTCATTTTAAATATGCGACATACTCAGATTTGAGTATTTTTTGCTCAGTTTTGAAAATGTCTGTTTTAGAGCGCATCTTAACAGATGAAAATACTTTACACCTAAGCTGTTTCTTCGGTTGAGATCAAAATGAATAAAAAATAGGAAACATTCCAGAACTGCAAATGCTATATGAAGAATTGGACAGATCAAATACTTATTCTATGAAATGTCATTAAAAAAATAAGAAAGAAAAAATATGCACAACCCTTAAATTATGAAACGCTACCAACACTGCTAGAATACTGTCGCGAAAATTTTCAAACGGTGCAAGAAGATATCTAAATAAACAATTTAGCTTTAGATTTCTAAATAAACAAAACGCATAACCTATTGTTGAAAGCCCACTAGCAATTACAGCCCGTAGGCGAATGTATGTAAATTATTTTGTAACTGTTCATATTATCTTATGGATTCTTATCTGCACCATATAACATATTAAAACCTAATTCAGCTGAAAAACGCAATCACGACATTTACCAATCATAGACCCGAATGTATCCAAATTCTTTTCTATAGCCTATATATGAATTTATTTATATTATAGACTCATCCCGTCGTGCAATAAATTTTAGTTAAGAATTTAGTTTAAATTATGCACCATGCTTATATTACAAAACACCACCAAGACTACAAGAATACGGTCTCGAAATTTTTTATGCGGTGAAAGAAGGTATCTAAATAAACAATCTAGCTTTTGATTTCTAAATAAACTTTTTTGCATCTCAATCACTTATTCTTTCTTTTGCACCTCAATGACTCCTTCTTTCTTTTGCACTTCAACAACTTATGTCTATTTCATTACATTTTAGGTAGTATAGAATTGTTAAAATGTACTACACACTATCACTGTATGTGTACACTAATATAATCGACTTCTTTTGAGTGTCTCTGTAAATGAACGATAATTGCTTTACACACCATTTTTTATAGTAAATATATTGTAGTACATATCAATAATGCATGTCAATACCGTAATGTTCGAAATAGGGAAACATTATCAAAATTGTCTTCAAACTATTATTATCGTATAACCATAATATAGACACTGCAATGCGGCCATAGATTGTATTTGAGCTCTTTTGAGTGCCTCTCTAAACGAGCGCCAAATTCTATCCTTCCCTCACACCACCTTCATTTTCAACAGTGGGTAAACCTAAGTAACATACATAAATTTTGTAGTAATTCAAGTATATTCGCAAACGTTAAGTTTCTTATTGAGAAAGCCCATTTTAACTACATCTGAAACTTGAAACGAGATTAGAAAAATACTGGAAAATTGAAAATATTATATTTTCAGGTAATTTGAGTTCAGGAGTGGATTTTAGAAATTCAGTCAGTAAAGCTTAAAAAAAATTAAAGAATTCTTCTAAAGGTCTGAACTACATATAAAATAACACAATGAGATTTTTTTTAGCCTTAACAATCTAAACCTATTGGTAAGAAATACGTTTTATTAAATGGGATATGTATGGGTTTGATTCTAAATATTTTCAGATTCAAGATTTACAAAAAGCCAATTTAATTTAAAAATATAAATAGAGAAAGCACGATTGTTAAAATATCTCTATATTTTTGCTTCATATTCTTATTAAATACTGTTCAAGTGCAAGTGCAAGCACAATTAAACTTTTTATAATATTTATTTAAAAAATACTGAATTTTAGTTCATGTGAAAATACAGTGTTAAAAATATGTTGTAAACTTATATATTATGTGAAATAACCACTCATTCTAAAAAAATATTTTGCTTGCAATATTGTATAAAGCATTACATAAATGAAAAATTTGAGAATTGCATAAATGATTACAACACAGGTTGCAACAGCCACATGGATATTAATTGAATTTTTGTTACAACAGCCACATGATCCATCTATTGTCTCTCCTTCTTGCAATGTGCCCAGCCCATTTAATTTTAACCGTTTAAGTCTGTCGATGATATCAAAAACTTTCGTCTGACTTCGTATCTAAGATATTTTTTTCTGTCTCTTCTAGTTATGCCTGACATACATATTTCCTTACTGAGTTATGTTGTTTGTAATCTTTATACAATACGTTTTGTTGGTTGACTGCTCCATAAGTTAGTACAGACAAAACACATTTGTTAAACACTTTTCTTTTCAAGCACAGATATATTTTACTCTTCAGAATACTACTGGTAATGCTAAAACTACTCCATCTTTTTCTTATTCTTCTGTTTATTTCATTCATGATGCTGTTGTCCGATGTTATTTCCTGTGCAAGGTATATTTCCTAACTTTAATTGTTAACTTTCTCTGCACTTCCTAAATATCAGTGCTGTTGTAGACGATCTTCGTTTTTGGCGCAAATGAATTGAACATCACCTTACTCTTTTCAAACTTTATTTGTAATCGCACGATAATACTAGCTTCTGCCAAATCTTTTAACACATCTTCCTATTCTTCCTATTCTTCAGAGCTGTTTCTGAAAATTAAAATGTCGCAAGAAAACTGTAGATGACCCCAATTTATTGTAATCGGCTTGTTTTCCCAATCCAAATTCTTAAAAATATTTTCTAAGACAGCAGTAAAAACCTTAGACGAAATGGTGTCTCCATGTCTAACTCCTTTTCCAAACTCGATCTCTGCTTTTCCTCTATCCAAACGGATGGTTTCTGTTGTTTTCTTATAAATCTTCTTTGTAAAATTGATTTAAGGTTTGTATGTACTTATTTTCTCCAAAAATTTTACTACTGCCGGTGTTTAGACAAAGTCAAATGCTTTTTCATAATCAATAAAAGCTAATCAGAGAGGTAAAATATATTCCTTATGTTTTTGTAGGAGTTCCCTTACTATTTGAATATGTTCCATCGTGCTAAATACACTTTAGAATCCTGATTGTTCTTTGGTTGAGCTGAGTCTGGAACTCATTCGAGTCTTTCCGTTAACACTTTGTTGAAACTTTTATAAATATACTAAGCTGTTCGGACGGTAGTTTTTAATGATTTCCTTATCCCTTTTCTTGGAAAGTAGCACCATCATAGAATTATTCCAGTCTTATCACATTTGAAAATTACATTCCAGTCTGTAAACATTTGGAAAAAAGTATGACTAGCATTTTCACAAATGCTTCTTCTGCTTCTTTGGTAGTAAATTGTGATTCCATTTTCGCCAGGCCATTTGTTTTTTTTCGTACATCTAATGACTTGTAAAACTTCATCTGTCATCAGTGGGATTATCTGCTCAGTTTTTATGTTTTTTTCATCTAGTCAGATAGGTTGCGTTCTCTTTGATCTTCACAGTTATGTAGATCGTTATAGATTTTTTTCGACATTACTTCTGATTTAATCATTGTTTTTATCGATTAGCTGATTTTAAACTTTTGTTATCGTTTTTAACTTTTTGACAAAATTACAGTTACATTTTTTATATATTCTGTAACGCACTTCCTTACCGTTTTACACAATTCTGCGTATTCATCTCTTGATTTGAGATCGTTTTTCTTTGTTTTAATTCTCTGCGTTTATACAGCAATCTTCTTGTTTCTTCTGTTAATATCTTTGTCTGCTTTACTTGTTATTCCCCGACAATATCCTTTGCAATTTGTTGTAGCGTATTGGTTAGTTTCTTATTCACTACTGTAACATCTGGATCCTCTTTCAAACTTAACTGCAGTACTTCAGTTTATAAGTTCCAAAATAATTTTTTCTTTATGTTTCTGAAGACTTATAATATAGACTTGTTTTTTGTAATGTTTAGTATTTAACAGCATTTTACATCTAACCAACATGTGTTCGCTTCCTCCACTGAAATTATTGTGAACGCTACAATCCTAAGTAAGATTATTTCTGTTTGTTATGGTAAAGCCTGTTTTGTTTGTTGTTCTTTTTTAACGTATCCATGCCTATTTTCTTTGTTACTTTATCTTAAGAATAAAATTCATAATATACATCTACTCACATTCTGAAAATTCAATCAATTTTCTATTCGATCACTTTTTTATTTCGTTTTTAATCTCATATCCCGTATTTCCTAAAGAGAACTCGTCACTTTTTCCTATTCTTGCATTCCATTTATTAATTTGATGAGGCATTTTCCCTTTTCATTCATTGAAGTTACTTTTTCACAAAAATCCTCAACTTCTTCATCAATGTAGCTTGTTATAGGTGCATAAATTTGAGTAATTTTAATCTTGTATCTTCATGACACTTAAATAACTAAACTTGGAACTTTGTCAAATGCACTATGATATTTCACGATGTGATTCTTTCATATTTAATAAATCATCAGTCCTACAAAATTTAATTTTCTGTCTTTTGCGCCTCTGTAGTATATATAGTACATGTCCGCTAGTAAGATCAATCTTCTCTTCACCTTTTCTTCTTACTTCACATAATCCTAGGATGTCCTAGGTAATGGTTTCTAATTCTTCTTCAAGTTCTTCTCCTGTAAGCAATTTTCTGATGTTATTTATCCATCCGTTATACGTAGTCAGAGTTATCAACTTGGAAGCCAAGCCATATTCGGTGATTCTTAGCAATCTCTGTCTTCATGTCTTTCTGATCGTTACCATAACCAGGGACACACAGACCGAAGGGAATTGAGTTCCGTGATTTGATTTTAGAATTCATGGTAAAATAAGGGGAGAGGTGGCCAAATTTCTCCCCGCTGATCAAGTGGATTGGAGGAAGCCCATTCACTTTTGTTCGCCATGCATCAAACAAGGGCACTAACAATCTGCACCGGAGGAAGGTACGGATTCGACAATAAATCTCTGCTCCCAGTCGATTTCTGAAAGTCATCCTTGAAGACAATTAAAGTTTCCTCCCCTAGTTAACAAGCAGATACTATTACACAGCCCTTTTACATACATGCATATATATATATATATTCGATTTTTTTTTCAATACAAATTATAATAAATCATTATCTTTTTTATGATTTTAATGAAGTATCTTGTTTATGTTTATAAATAAATAAAAAAATACTCCTTTCTTACTTGTTTTTTATCTTCATAATTTAAGTACAACCGTAAGTACGTGTAAGTACAACCATGTGTTTAACAGTGCCTTAAGATACAAAAGGTTGGAAAGCACTGCGCCATGCACTTAGCACGTGTTTTCAAATTTAAAGACTTACACCACTATGTATTGAACAGTGTTCGGTGCACTACAAATAGATAGAATTACCAAGAAGCTTAGTTTAATCGATTTACTCTCAAAATACCGATTTTAATGGATTCGTTATTATTTTGTAATCCCTTCCGTGTATTGGGATTTGAAAGCTCCGATAAAATTAAATGTACTTTCGTAAAATTAATAATTGAAAAGAGCTTCCAATCCATTATCTTTTTATGTGGTCGCGTGCCTTCCAAATGTCAAAAGTTAGAGCAATTTTTAACGGTTATTATCTTAATAATTAAAGGAAAAAGTCAAAAAATATATTATGTGACAATTTCCTCAAAAGTTGATTTATTTTATGGTTGAAGGTGTTTCCAGGTAATGTATGATATTGAAAATTCTATTAAAATACTAAGATATTAATTATTCCACAAGATGGGAGGCATTAGTTTTTAACATTTAATAATTTTATATTTAATAGTAAATAACAATAATGATAAGAATAATAATTTTTATCATTTAATAATTTTATATTTAATAGTAAATAGCAATAATGATAAGAATAATAATTTTTATCATTTAATAATAAAATATTAGTAAGTTTTTCTGAGAACGTTTATGACTGCTATTAACACATTAAGCATATACTATCACGAAGAAAAATAATTAAAAAAAAATTACAACGAGAAGTTTTCTCTTCAATTTACTCTCAGCAATCGCTCAGTGTCTTAAAAAAAATCGGTTACATTTCTTATTAAAACTGTATCTATTCGAAGTTATAAGCAGTGTTCTTATACTTATGGCCATTAAAAAGTTTAATATATATATTTTTTTCGTAGTTTTTTAACAATTTATTACTATTTTAATAAATTGAGTAAAATATTTATCTTTGTAATGTAAATACATTTCACTATAGTTGAGTGTTCATTTTGCTAGGGGTGTTTAGTGAGTTTACAATTTTCATAATACAAAATTTATATATTGGTAACTGTTCTTCGCGTTAGCAGTTTGGTTAAAACGTACTGACCTTTAGTCGAAATTCTGACTCATAACCATTTTATAAATTGCTGTGAAACAAATCCTGAAAGTAACTTGAATCATGAAATAAAGCACTGTTTAATTTAAAGAAATGACTAAATAAAATTTGAAAAGATGTCTATGTACTATTAATTTACTATACATACAAAACTTCTAATATGCATGGAAAAATATTTATTGATATTTTGGTATTTAATCAATTAATCAATATTATACTAACAAATTTACAACTTTATCTAGAAATGCTATTATAAAACAATAACAATGAAATAAAGACTGAATAAATCTAGCAGAGATATAATGAAATTGTATTGAAATAAGTTGATTTATAATGCTTAAAGATATTATGAATTTACAGTAGATTGCAGCGTAAAATTAATAAAAATTTTCCCATTAGATGGAAATTTTCAAATTAGTTTTTATGTTCTCTAAGATCCTAACATTAATTAAGTTAACAGCAACAAATATACCATTATTCGTAAGCCGGTCTTCTTTATTTTATTGGTATAATCGTTAACATTATTCAAAAGATACTGAAAGTGAGCCAAAATTCCCCGCTATTCCTACAAATTATCCTACTTTACCCAGAATTTAAACCTAGGTTCTCAGCAGTGCAGATAAAATAATACTTTCTGCGTACTTATTAGTAAAACATTTTTTAGATGCAAAAAGAAAAGTTTATTGATGCAATGCCAAAATAAAACAAAATAGTAACATTCCTTTAGGAGCAGCCCATTTGGAAATAAGTCGGTATAAGTTCAGCAATAAATTAATCAAGTAATATACGAATTTATGAATATGTCTTGCAAAAATTTCGATTGTTAATTAAACCAAAAATGAAATGTTCAAAGTCTTTTAGACTATTATTCCTTATTCGTGAATTTAATAGTAGATTTCAAATACAATTGTTTACGGTGATTATTATAACTATAAATTATACATATGAGTACTTTGATTGCAATTTCTCGTTAAAATATTAGCTAAAATTTCCTTCTATTCGTACAAAGCATCTTCCCAAAAGTAACTTGGGCTCTCAGCAATACAAACAAAGAAAAATATTTACTGCGCTTTATGTATTTGGCTAAAGTATTTTTTAAATAGAAAAATAACTGTTTATTGATGTAAGGCTAAGACCAGAACAAAATAGAGTAAATCCAGTGGAAACGGAATCGCTAAAGAGAAAAATCTCTTGGGAGTACCTGGTTGGGAGTATCTGGTGAGCATTGAAAGTTGGTAAAAAATTAAATATTTATTTAAACTATGTATTTTTTTCAGCCTCAACATGAAATCGTTTGTTTTCCGAGCGACTTTTGCAGTCATTTGCACTCTGATGATTCTGACCATAAATGTGATACCAGGCACTGAAGCAGGACAACATGGAGATCATCACGGTATAGCAGAAATTCTTGCTTCTGGAATAATTGTTTCCTTGCTCAAGAACGGCAGAAGAAGGAGAAGCTTAGAAGACAACCATCAACCCGAATGGATCTATTAGAGTTCATTGTAGTAGCATTAATTTTGTAAATATCATTTTGTAAAGTAGACATTCGTATGAAGCTGTATATATAGCGCTTTGTTTTCTCATTTAGTGAATAAAATGGATCCATTACTTTTTTGTTTCATTATTTTACTTCTCTTATGGAAAAGGCTAGTAAGGGGAAAATCTGATTAAAAAAGAGGTGTCATGAATTTTAAGGTAAAACATTTTAACTTTCACAGTAACCCGTTTACATTATTGTTGGAACATAATTTTAGCTTCCCATTAAAAATTACACTTCTGTGAACACGATATCTCTAAAAAATATTACTCTTATTGACACCAACATTAATTGTTTAATTTTAATTGAAAAATAATTTAATTGTTGTAACTGTCTTGCATTTTAACCACATTGTTGCTCACATCGTTATGAAGCATTATTGGCGTACACAATTGTGCATTATAATAATTTTGAATTTGAGAATTTCACTTCTAATGTACGTGGCGACCATATGTACATTTTTTTTGGACGCGCGAAATCATTGGTAGCCATATTGAATGTCAAATTCCTTATAAATTTCAAATCGATCTAATTTGGCTTGAATTTCAACTTTCTTTGGCATTGGAACTTACAATGCTTATACGAAGCCGAGTATTGTCGTATTAGCTGCATGCCAGCAGATAATCTCCAAATAAACTGGCAAAAATTCCATGTCATGTATATACGGCACTCATTTACACTTGAATTTAAACCTTTACCTCTATTTTTATATAACTGCTGTTTGTATAATTAGTTGGATAAAGCATGTTCATATAATTTACAGTTGAATATAAAAATTTGCTTCCGTGTTTATATAACTTGCAGCCAACGAAAGAGGCAGCAGCGTTTACTCCAGCAGCAGCGTCGACTGTTTTTCTGCCCTATTTTGATCACATGACAGCTCGACAACTGGTAAAACATATCTAACTTGATCACGTGGCAGCCAGTAATGGTGGAGGTGGAAGCATCGTGGTCTGTGTCTTTCATGGCTGCGGTATAACTTCTCTCATACAAATTAAACCACCCGCCCGTTTTTGACACAAATCTTCGCTGCGAACCCAATTACGGAACTTCAATCAATGTATATATTCTATTCATATATATATGTGTATTCATTTATTCATTCTACGTCATATATATTCGTGTATGTAATATTTCCATATTATGTTTGAATGCATACTAAAGACGATTGCTAAACATTTTCAGCCCTGAGTGAAAGATATTTGTTGATAATAAAGATCTCCAAATTTTCCTATACCATGCGAATAATACTAAAGTAATAAAATTGCTGTTTTTTTTACTTGCCTAATTATGCTGATATTTGCAGTTCTTTTTTAATGCAAATACTTCACCTATCATTAAAAAACAACAACAATTTTTTAGTTGGACGTTTCTATAATTCTACACGCATTGTCGAAGATTGCTCACACAACTAATGCAAATAATATAATGATGCTTTCGTGTAGAATTCAGAACATTTTCGTTCCCGCTGCACTAAAAAAAAAATTGTTGATTTTACGATATAATACTGGAAGCTGCGATACCGTAAAATCAACAATTTTCTTTTTGCAATGTACTTATCTTTCCTACTTTATTCAGCGCTCTAAAGCAATAGAAATAGAACATATTATCCATTATATAGAAATGCCAGGTTCTTTGCTAAGAAGAAAATTCTACAACTTTGTCAGAGACGCATTCAGCCACTGAACAGATGAATTGTGGAATGTCCTTAGCCATATTTTATACTGAAAAAGGCTGATACGTGAAAATGTTTATTGTGAATAAAATTGTACAAGATATCTCTGAAAACCTTAATCTGTTCAGGTCTTAGCCCTTACTGGTGTTGCAGCTATTAATATTGACGGCAGAACACAGCATTCAGACTTGAGACTGCTAATATTAACACATTCTGTTTTTCATTCACAGTTATCACCCTCTATAGTGTGCATCGTGATTATCGATGTTTACAGTGATTTTTTGGTTGCAATATTATGACTGCGATTGAAAACTGATGCAAAGATTCTAAACCTAAGAGCCATTTGGTGGCTTATCCTTTAGAAACCAAAAGAAAATTTAAAAAATAATCGAAAATATTCAGAATTCTTAGTATTTGTAAAGGTAAACGAATTCCTGGAAACATGTTGATTATTTTGTCAGATTATCACGTGGTGGTCACTAATACGACACGAAATACATTAATTTGTTGTTGTCGTTGTTGTTGTTCACTATTGTAACTATCAACACGTGATTTTTGTAACATGTTGAAGACTTGGAATATATTTCAATTAGAAACAAGTTGCAGTTTTTATTTTATAGGTTCTAACATCCGTATGACAGCTTGTTTAATGGATGCCTATTTTCTTTCCTTTTTTCTTTTCTTTCTTTTTCTTTTTTTCTATACTCTCCTACAATATATAAAAATTCGCAATCTTAGAACGTTTTTCGATCCTGCACCCCCTGTGGGTAGTGGCATCGACATAAAGTATAGCCTATGTTGGAGCAGGGATTGCCATCATCAGTTTCCCACCATAACTTTTGAAATCGTCTCGGTAGTTCCAGAGACCCTCTACAAAAAAAAAAAACAAAAAACAAACGTTAGTTCTTTATAATATTAGTATACATTTATACAAGTTAAACGATCATACTTTTCTCCGCTGTCTATATAAAATTAATGTAATTCAGATAAACAAATAACTAACAATTTATTTAATTCAACATTAATAATTTAATCATAATACTGAATGATTAAATTTGTAACAGACGTAACAATATTATTAAAATTGTGCAAACACAGCATATAGTTTCATTAATGTTAAATTTTTCAAAAGCATTCCAGTATTAATAAATCCTTTTTCCAGACAATAAAAATATAAAAGCTAATTATTGCAACTTAATATAAGGAGAATTATAAATGATGTGTTTATGTATTCTATAGTTTTCTGGAAAAATTAATTATGTTGAAAGACTAGGAATGGTTATCGTAGCTTAATGAATATTAAAAGTAATTTTTATGCAATAATTTGATTACCTTCAAAAATCAGAAATTTCACTATTGCCTATCTGTTTTTGCTTTATATATTTAATGAAATTAAATATTTAAAGTTCCTAATATTTGTTGATTTCAATAATAAAATTTAAATTTTAATTGTTTCAATTAATTTATTTATTTCTAAATATTAAATTACTTTTAGTAATTAATTGCTTTCAAATTTTAATTAGTTAAAAATAGACATGAAAATCTATATATAAAGTTTCATATATGATATTTTTTTACTAAAGGTTTTTTTTTCAATTGCGTCTTCCAGAAAATTTTACACAGTATAAAAACAATAACGAAAAATCCTGTTCACACACAGATTATGGAACAGTATCCAACATACATTTACCCCCCCCCCCCCTCCACACGCATACATTTAACCTAAAACGCGTTTTCCGTTCTATTGCCTGAAAAAGATGAAAATACATAAAATTAACAATATCTTAACTCGAAAAATTTTGGTCACAAAAAAATAGAACTTTTTAAGGTCATTAATTATTACTTACTTGGTCCAGTTACTTAATTATTACCCAAGGAATTATTACTTACCTTTGCGTTTGTGTCAACCCTGTATTATTCCTATATCCACGTTAGAGTACTGCACGGGTCGGGTTATGTCATCCCGCCCGAAAATTCAATTTGTACTCAATGCAAAACCCGAACAGAACTCGACGCACTTCAGCCCTAAATCCGAAATTTCAAGAATATTTATAAATATTTTAATGCATTTGTGGAAATATATTCCAATACTATTTTTCTAATATTAATTGTATGCTTTATATCGATTAATGAACATATATATAGTTATATACATGCTCATTTATATATAAAAAAAATAGTTTTTATATCTGAAACGATATTGTGGACTTTCTGACGTACAAGAGCTAAAATCCTATCCGAAAACAATCTGAACCCAAAAGAATTAGTGTCAACCTGCCTCTCAACGAAACAAAATAGCGAAGTTTCCGATCTGGCGCAACGCAAACCCTGGGTTTGATCGAGGTAGGGTTAAAACGGTTTACTGACCCGGTGCAGCTCTATTCCACATTCATTTATTTTACTACACTCCTTTGTTGCAAATGTCGCCCATTTTGAGGTGAAGCAGACAATACTATATTGAACATTTTAACGAGTCATTGTAAAAAATAAAAATAAAAAAGAAAGAAAGAAAGAAAGAAAACTATGCATGATACAACGACAATCTTAAAACGTAAAGTTGCCTCGTGTACTTAATACCGTATTCAAATTTTATTACGATTAATCAATTTTTACGCTTAACATCTTTTAGATATATATTCTAATACGAGGAAAAATAGTGTGTGTGTATGTATATGTTTCATATATATGCAAATTTTATCTTAAAAATGGCCCTAACGATTTTGACAAAATTTTGTATCCTATCGCGTTGGAGCACCAGAAAAACATTGGGCTAGGTCACATGTTCGAGAAAATTCGATTAGTGGGTCATTTTGGGTTCCCATGGGTCAGCGTCAAGCTAATTGTATCTAAAAAAACTGTTCAAACGATATTGACTAAATTTTGTATCCTACATTTTTCGGCCACGGGAATACTATTGGGCCAGGTCACATGTCCGAGAAAATTCGATTAGTGGGTCATTTTTGTCATGGGTCATTATGTGCGAGCTATTTTTATCTTAAAAACGGCTCAGACGATTTGAACTAAATTTATTATCCTACGGTTTTGAGGCACGAGAAAATCATTGGGCTATGTCACATGCTCGAGGAAATCCGATTAGTGGGTCATTTTTGGGTCACCGTGGATCAAGCTTATTTTATCTAAAAAAAGGCTCAGACTATTTTGACTGAATTTTGTATCCTACGGGTTTCGGACACGAGAAGAAAATTGGAATTGGTCACATGTTCGGGAAAATTTGATTAGTAGGTCATTTTGGTCATGGGTCATGATACTTGAATTTAAAGCTAATTTTGACTCAAGCTTGGTCTTCCCTGCTCGTAGGCTATACAGAGAAAAAAGAAAGAAAAAGGCTAAAAACAGAAGAACAGATAAATATATTATTGTTCTGTCTTGTTGGTATTGAAAAAGGACCACCAACAGAATGAAACCTTTCCAAAATAAAATAAAATAAATAAATAAAATTGGAGAATCCGTTCACAAGGTTTACATGAGCATTTATAAAAAAAATAGATACAAAAAAATTGTATAACCACCTTCGTTGGAAACCTGTTTAAAAAACTACCACGAAAAATATATTCGGAGTCTGTATAGTTAATGTCTGTATAGCTAATAATTTCCTAAAGGAATAGCGATGGGTCTAATTTTGCGATTACCCTGGGAACAATTTTTTTTCCATTAACTTTTTCAAGATGACCAAGCCGATGTTCTTCTCAGGTCCTAACTAACCTATTCATTATGAAGCATAGTATATTCTATTACTGATTAATACAACCATTTTCATGTGATGAAATACATAAATCCAAATAAATTAAAAAGATAAGTTGGTCATTCTATAGAAACGTTACTTTTTGAGTATAAAAATTTCAATTAAAAAATTCAAACCAAAAAATGTTATTTTCATATCTAGAGTTCACCCCTTTTCAGATTTGTATGGATGGCCTTATTATGTACCTTCTTTTAACTTACAATTCTATTTGTGGCACACAATTCTTGTTACTAATTTTTCACCCACTTCCTGTTGACATAGAGCTTTGAAATTTGGAATATATATGTATTCCTGAGGGCAATACATGAATTGGACATTGAATTTTTAAAATTCAATACCTAAGGAAGGGCAACGCCATACGTCGGCCCAAAACCGGTATTTTCCCCATAGAAATTGTTTTACATTAATTGAAAAAGAAATAGCCCCACTGTTGCAACAGTCATCCATTTTAATCACATTGTTGCAATATTCATCCATTTTAATGACATTGTTGACCGCATCATTGCGACTTCAGCATTTATGTGGAATATATATGAATGAGTATCTATTGATGAATAAATATGAATACAATGAGTATTTGTTGAAAAGTACTAATGACAGGGTTACCCCAATAGCGCGAAATTTTGGCAAACTTAACGAATTATCGCCAAATTTGGCGACAAAAATAAGTTGCCATATATGAAGCCAAATTGGCGACAGCTGGCTAATTTGGCGAAATTCCAATTTAAATTCATTAATCTTCCATAATCTTCTTCCATTGGCATAGCCTACTATCTAATGTATAAAAATGAAAATTTGTCTGTCCGTCTGTCTGCACTTCTATACAAATCAACAGTTATGAAGCCAGAATTGTGAAATGTTACGTATAGATGTATCAAAACACGGCCGAAGCAACTAAAGCGATCCGGAATCGAAATATTGTATAGTTAATTTTTAATTAATAAAAATTCAAAAATCTAACACCCTTTTCCTATCAAATTTAAACATTTTTCATTATAGCAGTTACCAATAAAAATCCACAATAAAATTCTTTCTACAATAATTAATTTTCTATTGAAAGATTTCCACGTAAAAAATGAAGATGAAATAAAAAGTTTCAACAATTGAAATAAAGATTAATATGACGTCTTATTTGTAAAAGTACAGAAATTTTCAAACAGTTCTCAATAATACAAGGAGTATGAGTATGTGTAAGTACAGAAAGCAGGTTAATATGATGTCAGTAGATAATTAAAAAGATAATTAAAAAGATAATTAATATGACGTCATTTTGAAAGTTTAACGGACTTTTTCAAATGTTTGAGAATCATACAAAGAGAGTATCAATATCAGAATTAGAAAAAGCAAGCAGATATGACGTCAACAGGTGAATATAACGTCATATGGGTTTGAGGAACGTATTAAATCATGATAAAAACCCGATTTTAGCGATATTGACATATTTTAGTATTCTGAAGTTCTCTGTACAACATGTTTAATTTTGAAATTTATATTTTTTCTAATATTGCGTTTAATATTTTGGAAATTGATTTTTCTACACAAAGATACTTAAAATCCCGGACAACGCCGGGCTAGTTTTCTATAAAGTGCCATAAGACAAAAAAAATTAAAAAAGCATGTTTCTTTTTAAAGATCATTAATTTTTTTTAAAATCATTTTTATACAGGGGAGGGGTTAATAATACTGTAACGGTGGATAAGGATTACTGAGGATACAAATACACATTTTTTTATGTAATGTATTTAATTTAGTTTGAAGTAAATATCTGAAAAAGAGCCTTATATATATGTATTAAAAACTTGTTTTTATTAAATACGAGGCACTTAATTTCTAAATCAAGAACAAGGGATACTTAAGATTCATATTTTATAATTCAGTGAAAATAATTCGAAATTAATTACAAACATTAATGAGCCCATTCAAAGTTAAAAACTAAAATAAAAAAATGTATACCTCTTGCCTCTAAATATTTTAATTAGATCACGAATGCTTCTATATTTTGGAAATTATTGAACATAATTTCACTGTAACAGAGGATGCAAGAAAACTAGTGACTGTAATTGAAAACCTAATTTTTGAAAAGATTTAACTTACATGTAAAGGAACTTTCAGAAAAAAAGATTACTTTGTTAATTAAATAATATATTTTTCACATTCATAAATAATTGAAAATGTTAACTGAAGAAATATGTTAACATGTAACGAAGGTATACACGGATACTTCTGTTAATTAAAAATACAAATCGAAAATCTGAAACAATAAATCTTCATCAAATATATATTTTTAATGCGTTATATTATGTAAAACCACTATAACTTTTTTCTTCAGATATTCTGTCATAAGAGAATTTCTAATAACTGAAACAATAAAGTTTTCTGCAGAATATCCCAAATAATAAACCTAACTGAATTGTCTATATATGTTTGAAATTTCATATAACATACACTTTGCAATGTTTATTTGAAAAACTAAAAGGAAAGATCGATATGTCAAATACATAATAAATAACATTCAAAATTACAAGCTAAAGAAAGTTAATTTAAATCCTAAACGCAAACAAGAGTTAATTACTTGAATTTTTAATAAAGTCTATTTATCTTATCAAATCACAAATGTAGAATTTACAGGCATTGTATGAGTCAATAAACGAATGAAACATATTTCAATCTCATTAATATTCAAAGGAATTCGTATAACAGATAAACAAGTCTTCAGAACATATCTTCATTACAAGGACTTTTTGCTTTAATTTGAAATATAACAAAATAAGATTTAAATAATGAGATTTCGTGCATGGAAAAGATAAAAGGTTTAAGCAATATCTGATTAAACTATAATGTTTCGTGTTGCATGACATTTTAATAGAGTCAAAAATTTACATCATCTCTTCAAAGGAAGATTCGTTGAAAAAGGATTATATAATTTCTTAATAAAGGGATAATATTCTGTGAAAAATGTGTAATCTTGTTCGGGTCTTCCTTTTCATGAAATTCAAAGAAGCAAAGCCATTAACTTAGCAAAATATTGATATACATCCGCTCGATCTTTTACGTCTTCTCGATTTTTTTCACTGTTTAGTTAGTCTTTATACCAAGGATGGCGAACCTTTTCATATTAGCGTACCAAATGTTTTCCATAAATATTTTACCTGACCATGACGTCCCGACAAATAAAAACTTTAAGGATCATAATGAATAACTTTTTTTTAAATTTTGTTTTCGGGATTAAAAAAATATGGGTAATACAGGATAAAATTTAATTATTATTTTTTTAATGCTAATTCTGTTGTTGTATCTTTGATGTCAAATAATCGGTATCAGATTTACATTTCTTTATTTTTAAGAGAATGCAAGGTGAATTGACATCATCTGACTTAAGGTTTCTACTTGAGTTTATTAACTTCCAAAAATAAGTACCTGATTTAAACATTGTCAAAATCTCAAACGCCAGCTACTTTAAACAGCATTATGACAATTGTCTAGCATTGGATTCCAAATTGTCGTAAAATCGACATTTTTGCTTATGATGGTTTGGTAATCTTTACTTTTCGATAGTCGCCAAATCTTTTGTTAATTTGAAAAATATTTTCACCCTGTATTTAATTACATTGGGATTAATTAAAATTGCATTTTAATTTCATCAATTCACAACTAATCAAATTTAGACAAATTCAGCTAGTCTATATTCGTGTTTTTGAATTAGAACCTCAATCAATGCCATGCTATTGGTTCGCCTTCCCTGCTCTATAATTTAGAGGGTAAATTTTATGAGTTTAAAATGCAATACATTTTAAGGGGATCAGAGAGGTTTGAAATGACGAAAATTGACTGAAGTTTGATCGTGGATTAGGAAGACTGTAATTATTTATTTTTTGCATTAATTTATCTATGTTTTATAGAAAATAAAACTTTTGTTATATTTTTATAAAACAATAACAAAAGTTTAAATATTGTACGAGAAAATTAATCTGCAAAACTAGTTTTGCCACGATTTTAAAGTCCATTGTTCCATATTTTTGAGTCGTCATTTCTTCTTTATGCTTCATGTTACGTTGTCTCTGGATTATAACTGAAACAAAAGAAAAATTTTTAAAAAAAATTAAAAATAATGATAGTAAGTTCAAAATCTGTAAAAATGGATAATTTTTTTTGTTATAACTTAAAAAAAAAAAAAGAAAAAAAGAAAGAAATTCAAGTGTAATTTGTAGGACAATAAATTTCCTTTATTTAAAAAAAACAAACAAACAAGTAAATAGGTTAATATGTTTAAAAGTTATCGTGGCAAATCCGCTGCAACACATTGTTTCGAGATAATTGAGTTTAAAGTTTTGCTTTTGCAGTTAATGTCGGTCTGCGCAGCTCGTACGACCGTAATATTAGAAATATTCTTATCGGAGCAACTATGCGACATTCTTAAAGTTTCAAACATTACAAAACTGATAATAATAAATAATGTTTTTCGTAATTTAAAATCTTTCTGTCCTTTTAACTCAAACGTGTATGAAATGTTGTCTAACTTAGACCGGTAAAGCATAACATATTAAGAGTTGTAATTTTTCAAACTGTATGAAAATGTATTCAGGCCGGGATAGGAAAAAAGGATTTTGGTTTAAGCTGATAATGCTCTACCAACTAAGAAATCCTGGACAAATTCGGCGAACACAATTCACGCTGACAATCTTTTGTCAAATACATCTGGTCCGTTAGCTGAAACAGCTCGACAGAATGAACCGCTGGTACAGGATCTTCAATAAACGTGGATACGTAATAAAGTATAATTACGAATGCAACGTTTATTGAAGTTTCTTTACTTGCAGTTCATTCTGTCGCACTTTTTTAGATACCAGATGTCTTTCCCAAAAGGTTATCTGAGTGAATTGTATTCGCAGAATTTGTCCAGGTTAGCTTAGTTGCTAGAGGGTTGGTAGCTTAAGCCAAGCTCCTGAGTTCCAATCCCGGCATGGCCGTTTTTTCATTCAGTTGGAAAAATTACAACTTAGATTATTTATTTACCAATCACTATGATTGTGTTAAAACAATAGAGCATAAAATATTATACAGAAAACACATATAGAATAATAAACAAAGAAACATTGCTGTTTCAATTGGATAATATTTTATGTATCTCAGGTTAACCGAGTTGATCTTACGCATGGTACACCATAGTGTAAGATAGTTTAGTAGATTCAAATAAACATGCTATTTTATTTTATTTCTTTAACTTTACTTTTTGTATTTAGGAATACAAATTTGCGTTTAAATATGAATGAAGAATGGAATGATAATGTTTGTAAGTATGTTTATAATAACTTAAACTTTACATTTCGAAACACTCTTATTTTTATTTGCGCTGATCTATTTTGGTTTCAATTTGAAAGTGATAATAAAAAAAAAAAATGTCCAGAATTCTCTTCCAAGAAACGCAAGATTAACCTATTATTAAATTCTAGAATTAAATAAGAAGGCTGAAGTAGTAAATGTATTTTGAGCCTAAGATGGTAGTTAATACATTATGGTCAAAGTATCACTGGTCGATATATGACCGGCGCTACCTGCAAAGGCAAAACTTTAAATCAATTATCTCGAGACAACGTCTTTATTACATGATATATGTCAAGCAAAATATCATATAATAAAGAAGAGAACGATAAATGCTGTACTTAAAGAATTACGGAAGCACATAACTTATTAAAACTTTACTTTTAAATGATTAAAACATCTAATTAAAACGGCATAACTTGATGTTTCTAAATATCATGCTATTTTTGCATTCTGGCCTTATCTCTCTATAAATCAGTGATTGCGAACTTGGGCGTCACCCCACTGGAGGATAGTTTGAATTGTAAGGTGAGAAGTTCCAGAAAATATTTTAAGAGGGCATTCACTGGTTCTGTTGGGAATCCCAAACATAGTCTATATCTATGTGTTATACCCACAAGTGCGTACACACATACAAGTAATGTACACATTTAAAAAATTAAAATCGGAATACAAGAGTGAGGTCAACTGCCGACAATGGAAAAGAGAAAGCTCACTAACAAGTAGAAGTGGCGATAGATAATTAAGTATTCTGTGTATCTCGCCTCTAAATTGTCAACAGGGTAACTACAGCATATATTTTGATTAAAATAAATGCGGCAATTTTTGAAAACAAATACTTAGTATGAGTAATAATTTTTCCTAACTGAGTGAAAATATGACCAGGCTGGGTCTTGAACCCGGAACCTTTGGCTTTAATTGCCATTGCTCTTCCAATTGAGCTATCTGTATGACATCATTGCTAACACAATTCACTCTGACAACAATTTAGTTCCAAATTGTTATCTGAGTGAATTGTGTTGGCTGGGGTGTTATCCAGATAGCTCAATTGGAAGAGTATGGCAATTAAAGCCAAAGGTTCTGGATTTGAGACCCGGCCGTGACAATTTTTCACTCAGTTGTAAAAAAATATTACTCGCATGATTTATTTACCATTCAGTATGATTGTGTTAAAATAATAATAAAACAAGAACGAAAAATCATGCGTCAAGCATAGATAATGTAACACTTTCCAACACTTACAAAATACTTTTGCAAATTATTTACCATAAGGTGTAAGATGATATCTAAACGTTTTGAAAACGAATAACATATTTAAAAATCCAATTTCAGGGATTACCAACACTATTCGGGAAAATCTCCGAGCTCTTTTGTGCAGCCCCGTATATGATCTATAGATTTGAATATATACTAAATAGAATGCTAAATTTTAGTTCAGTTAGGAAACGCGTACCACAGTTTAAAATTTCCCTTTTGGAATTTCCGACAATAAACGGAAATGTACCCAAGAACTTTTGTGCTGCCCTGTATACAATCTATACAATTTATACACACCAAGTAATAGACAAAAAATGAGTTAAATTTAAAAATGCGTTCAGCAACGGAAAAAGTATTCTCAGCAATTATTATTAATAAGCAGTACTTTAACCGAAATGTTTTTGTGTCCCTGTAAATGAATGATGAAAGCTCAACACACAATTTTCTATAGTAAGCCTCTCGTAATTCACGTTAGTGATATATATCAATTTCAGTATGTTTGAAATAGTGAAACATTACTAAAATAAACTGCAAACGATTTTTTTTTCAAAGACAATTCTTTTGAGTATCCCTGTGAAGGAACTATAAGTGCTATTCACACCACATTCTATAATTAGTCTCTTGTGTTGCACCTCAGTGATATATATCAATTTCAATATGTTTCCCTTGAGTGTCCCTGTAAAAATAATATAAGTGCTAAGCACTTCATTTTCAATACCGAATATGCCACAGTAAGTCTCAATAACATATATCAATTGCATGATGATCCGAGTGCATTTACGCGAGTTAGAGCACGGACAGACAGACAGACAGAGAAACAAACCGAATTCATAAACATTTTTCAACTATGTTGGAATGTGTTAAAAATACTTAGTGTACTAAGACAGTTAATATCAGTTCTTGATACTTAGGTAAGCTGGTCGATAAAAATGAATCTGCTGAAGAAATGTTATTCTATAAATTCATTAGAATGCATCACTACGTCTAATAATATATCTAATAAAGTAAAAAAAAAATTAGATGTCAGTAATAAATCAATGAAAAGCATAAAATATTGTGCTGAAGATTGTGATCCTGTTATGATGGGTAAAAGAAATACCCGCTTAAAACTACAAAATATGAGAACCCAGAAATGTTTATTGTGCTTTGTGTTTTCATCAGGAGAACTTATTTTTAAAAAATATTTGTGTTATTCTGAATAAAACACCAAATAAATAATCAATTACAACAACTAAATAAATAACTCTAAAAAATAATCATTAAAAAATCTCTCATTGTTATCGAAGCTGCGAAATGTTTCCTTCAATTAAGCAATTTTGTGAAGATGAAAATATAGACCAAGTGTCACTTTTGCTTAACAGCAGCAAGGAAAAAAATTAATTATTGTCGTTGGAAAGGTTAATATTTTGCTACATAATATTCCTACAGCTATGTCAAAAATTTATTTTAACTAAAATTTGCAACTGCTTCATTGGCCGATAAAGCTGTACTTGTCAGAATTGTCTTTTAGGCTTCCTGTACATAAATATAACAGTTCACTTTTAAAATAATAAGAACTACAGTAAAACTTCTTTTAAAGGCCACCTCTATTAAGGGCCAATATATTTAGGAACGAAAATTTTCCCGTTTACGCGCGTCGGCGACCCCCGTGGGCGCATGACGGCGCAGGATATTTTTATCTACAAATCCAGCAAATAATAGATCACACGGGCATGCTGTCATTTTACGTTTCAGCTGCTAGTTTGTTTGAAGGCAGAAATCATTCCTTCCTAGAGCACTTTTAATAATAAAATGATGGTGTACTTGTTCGTTTTCTGTGCTTTTTCTAATATATATACAGTGAAACTTCTTATAAAGGCCACCCCTAATCAAGGGCCACCTCTATTAAGGGCCAATATTTTTAGGAATGAAAAATTTTCCTATAGACATAATGTTAATTTTACTCCTATTAGGGGCGCAACCCACCCCTCATAAAGGCCACTTTTTTTCACATGTGCCTTAAATCCTAAACAGGATCAACTTTCGAAAGCTGTTGAAATTGAATAGGATCCAGATTCAGATAAATATGAAAATGTGGTTCAATGCTATGAGGATTTATCAGCAGATTGGGAGAAAAGAACTATGGATGAAATAGATAGATACAGGTAAAATTATAAAAAAAAAATTGCTTAAACTTTATAAAAGTGTTATTTTTTTAACTTTAAAAAAAAAATTAATTTTTTTATTTTAGGAGTTCAATTTGATTCAGATAATGATAATGAGTCTGCAGCTGTGAATATATGTTGTCAGAAAATGGTAACAAAAATAAATAAACTAATATCTCATTCTAAGGTATTAATAAATGATGCACATTTAAGTAATTTGTTCCATAAAGTAAAAGAATCATTAAAAACTAAAATTGTCTATGAAAAAATTATGAAAAGTAAACAAACTTCAATAGAAAAATTTTTCAATCATGTATAGAGTTTTAAAATGTTAATAAACAGTTTTTTCCTCTATATAGGTTTTGATTTCCTTATTTTAGTTTTTTTTGTACCCCTATTCAAGGGCCACCCCTCATAAGGGCCAATTTTCAATGGAACGGCAGGTGGCCCTTACAGAGAGGTTTCACTGTATATGTCACATCTGAGGGCTATCATGAGTTTTGACAAAAATAAGTTTGAGAACCGCTGCATAGATCTAAAACAGATAACCATTATAAGAAATGATAACAAATGCAACATAAAATTAAAAAAAAATAGCCTCTCAGAAACTTACAAATAAACCAAAAATACAAAAAAAGTGAGAGAAACATATATATATATATATATATATATAATTTTGCAATATAGAGAATTAAAAACATTACTTTCAATCTCTATCCTTATAAATTAAAATAACTTAAATCATTTTTTTTTTAACATTTCAAATAACCAAAGATTTTGTTTAGGAAAAAAAGTTTCAAATATTTTCTGGGAACTGCAATTTCAGTTTAAAAAAATACTATTTTGGAAAAAATGGTAAATTAAATAAACACAATTAAATATCAAATACCATATAAAAAATTCTGATTGTGAACAGAAGTCTTATAAATGATAATTACGTAAATCAAACTAAAGAAAAACAAACAAACCAAACTGTTTTAAAGATTTAAACAAGAACGAAAAATCATGCGTCAAGCATAGATTATGTAGCACTTTCCAACGCTTCTAAAATAATTTTACAAATCATTACCGTTTAATAAGCTGAAAGATGACATCTAAGTAAACAATTTGGAAAACGCATAACATATTTAAAAACGTAATTTCAGGAATTTTCATTATATACAATAATCGGAAAAATATCCGAATACTTTTATGTAGCCCTGTATATGATCTATAGATTTGTATATATACATAGGATGCTAAATTTTAGTTTAGTTAGGAAACGCGTAGCACAGTTTAAATTCTCCTTCTGGAGTTTCTGTCAATAAACGGAAATGTGTTCGCGAACTTTTGTGCTGCCCTGTATAGGATCTACAGAATTTATACACACC
Organism: Maratus michaelseni; assembly: GCA_963931845.1. Lineage (NCBI taxonomy): Eukaryota > Metazoa > Arthropoda > Arachnida > Araneae > Salticidae > Maratus > Maratus michaelseni. Next base: position 31,102,545 of record OZ007587.1, read on the forward strand.
ACGTAATAGACAAAAAGCTAGTTAAGATTAAAATCGCGTTCAGTAACTTAAAACGCACTTCCAGGAATTATTGTTAACAGACAGTAGAGAATTCTTTTGTGTGTCCCTGTAAATGAACGATGACTGCTATACACACACTATTCTGTAGTAAGCCTCTTTTAATGCACCTTAGTAATATACATAAACTTCAATGCGTTTAAAATAGTGGAACATTATTTAAATAAGCCGCAGACGATTTTTCTCCATAGACGTAATGTAACGGAATTATTTTGACTGTCCCTGTAAAGTAACTCTAAGTGCTATACACCTACTATTCCATATTAAGCTTCTTCTAATGCATCTTAGTGATCTATATAAATTTCAATGCGTTTACAATAGTGAAACATTTTTAAAATAAACCGCAAATGATTTTTCCCCATAGACCGCAATGTAACGGAATTCTTTTGAGTGTCCCTGTAAGAAAACTATAAGTACTACACACTTCAGTTGAAATAGGGAACGTGCCATAGATAACGACAATAACATATAAAAATTGCAGAGCAATCCGAGCATATTTACGGGAGTTAGAGCACGGACAGACGGCCAGACGGCCATACGGGCAGACGGTCATCCGGCCATCCGGCCAGACAAACCGAAGTCATAAGCACTTTTCAACTAGGTTGGAAAGTGCTAAAAACGGAAAATGAAAAAACAAAAATCCAGATTTGAAATTATATAGTTTCCAATCGAAAACTTATATATTTCAACCAACAGAAATTAAATAAATTCTATTTATTAAACTAAGTTTAAGATTCCAATCATGAAAACAAAAGGTTACCAGGAACGGTGAAGGTTGAACTTCATAATTCCATCTTAAATGAAAATAAATTAAGGAAGAAAAGGAAAACGTTATCTCAGAGGATTACTGTCAAAGTAAATAGACCTTTTAAGACTTTTAAGGAAAGAGGAGCTAGAAATGACACACTACGAAACCACGCGTGCAATCGCAGGAAGTGTTATTTTTATTATTGGACTACCTTTTGACTAATCCATATGTTCCGTTGAATATGAAATTGTTTTACATAATGTAAAGCAAATGGTTATTGTCATAAATGTCATGTCAAATATCAATAATTTTTAGAGATCTTCTGTCGGAAAATGTACTATACAAATGCTAAAATTTTAAAATCAATATCCCCCTACAATTAAAATTATTTTAAATGAACATCGCAAACATCTTTGTGTCAAAATATTAAATTATAACATTTTTCGGATTCTAGTGCTCACAAGCCATGAAAATATGAAATAACAATATTTATGATTGCTAAGAAAATAACATATAAATGGATATTTATTAAAAATAATAATAAGGCAGTTCAACCTTCCTTCTACCAAGACATTGGATCATTGGGATTGGGTACATTGGATCCAAAGATAATTTTTGTCTACTTTAGTCATGTGGATAGAATTTGAAAATAATAAGTATAAGGGTCTAATCATTACAATATATATTTTCTTTCGATTTTGTATAGATTATGTTGTGTTATTTACTAATATACACATTAAAAATTCGTAATTCATATGTGTTTTGGTATTTTTTTTATTTACAATAATTCTGTAGTCGGATATATATATATATATATATATATATATATATATATATAATATCATGATAATACTTTCAATGAAAATGGAATATTATATATATATATATATATATATATAAGTTCTATAAAGGAAAACAATATTAAATAATAATAAAAAAAAATCTCAGTAATTAAAAAGCACCTATAACGAAAATAAATTTCAACGAGCAGGGAAGACCGAGCTATGCTCGGTCAAAATTAAATTTGAGTTCAAATATCATGACCCATGACCAAAATGACCCACTAATTGAATTTTCTCGAACATGTGACCTAGCCCAACAGTCTTCTCGTGCCCGAAAACCATAGGATGCAACGTTTAGTGTAAATAGTCTGAGCCGTTTTTAAGATAAAATAGCTTGACCCATAATGACCCATGACCAAAATGACTCACTAATTAAATTTTCTCGAACATATGACCTAGTCCAACAGTCTTCTCATGCCCAAAAACCATACGATGCAAAATTTAGTGTAAATAGTCTGAGCCTTTTTTTAGATTAATTAGCTTGACCCACAATGGCCCAGAAATGACTCACTAATCGAATTTTCTCCGACATGTGACCTAGCCCAATGATTTTATCGTGCCCGAAACTCGTAGGACACAGAATTTAACCAAAATCGTTAGTTCCGTTTTTTAGATAAAATTAATTTGACCCGCGTTGACCCAAAAATGTCCCACTAATCGAAAGTTCCCAGCCCAATAGTCTTCTCGTGCCCGAAAATAGTTGGATACAAAATTTCGTCAAAATCGTTTGAACCGTTTTTTAGATACAATTAGTTTGACCATGACCCAAAAGGACCCAAAATGACCCACTAATCGAATTTTCTCGAACACGTGACCTAGCCGAGTGGTTTTCTGGTGCCCCAAAACGGTAAAATACGAATTTTTTTCAAAATCGTTAGAGCCGTTTTTAAGATAAAATTTGCATATATAACCACACACAAGATTTGCTCGTATTAGAATATATGATACAACACTACACAACTTTATGGAGATTCCGTTAAATACATCACAACTACAATAAACGTTGTCACAAATGTTTACATACAATTTTTAAAAAATCCCAGCTTGACCCGAGTCTATAGAAATAAAATTGGTCCAAACATGTGCAGCTCACTAGTAATCGTATCCATTCTACAAAATAAAAAAATAGAAGCTGTCCTTTAGCACTTTGGAATTCATTGAAGTATTTAAAAGGAATAACATCATAATACATTTTAAATATCTCATTAAATAAACAATAGAAAATTTTTTATATCATGATAATACTTTCAATGTAAATGGAATTGGTTCACCATTTGATTCTATTACACAAGAAGGCTGTTCAACAATTTAGAAACAAATATCTTCATTTTAGTAAAATGTGAACACTAAGTTTGCACTGTAGATGCATTTCCTTGTTGTCGGCTTCATATATTTTTATCGCATGACAATAATGAGAAAACTTACAGGGATTAAAAGAAAAGTGGCAGTCGTTTCAGCCTTTATATAAACAAATTTCTTAAACAAATTCTTTACATGGCGGTACCCATTATGAATAATAAACGAATTAAATTTGAAGCCTTGTGTCAATGCTGATTTAATCTTTTGATTTATTTGTTTTAAAAAAAGCTATAATATGGATGAAAAATACTAGAAAATAAATTGTGTATTCTTGTAATAATATCTTTACCAAAAATTTTTTAACTTTATGTACGAATGTATTTAATTAATGCATGAAATAACTCTTTATGGAGATATTAAAAATTTTAATTATAAAAAAATAGTCCTTTATTTAGCGATTACATGAACAAAAAATGAATATAAAATTTTACATTTGAAGCAAAAAAGGAAAAAATAAATTAATAAATAAATAAATAAAATAAAATTGAATGCAAATTCTAATATTCCTTTGCGTAAACATTGCAAAAACTTTAATAATAAAATCTGTAAGCTTATAAAATACTTTCCTGAAGAAGCCCTGAAAATGTTACAGGTATGCCAATAATCCACAAAATGCTTTAATCAATGGTATTTTTGTTAAAAATCATGAGTTCTTATAAGAGTTATTTCTATATTTTCTTAATGAAGTTCTGGTAATTTCTATTGCAAGCTTCTTTCAAAAAATAATTTAAAAATATTATTTTTATACGTTTATATTTAACTTTCTTTGTTGTCTGTCTTTCAAAAATCGATTGCAAGATTTGGCTAATCTCTATCGAGCTGACTTTTCTCTACTGTTGTACTCAAGTTCATTATGAATGATGCTGCAATAATCCGCCCGGTTCAAAAATGCTGTAAATGCACTAAAAAAATATTGACATTTTAAAATCTATATCATCCCTTATTAACATTATTTTAAATGAACACTGCATATACACCCAGAAAAAGGAATTGATTAAAACTACAAAACATGTTTTGTTGAGTACATTTTGGTTGTTTTAACAAAATTCAAGTAAAATTGAACCATTTTACTTGAATTAACAAAACATTTTTTGCTGACGGTACAATTTTTTTTTTAATTAAAAAAAAAAAAAAAAAAAAAAAAAAAAAAAAAAAAAAAATATTGATTCAAACAAAATTTCCAGTGACCTATATTTAAACAAAAGTTTTGTTGGGTCAACCAAATTTTTGTTGATTCTACAAAACTTTTTTCTGGGTGTATCTTTATGCCAAAATATTAAAGTATAACAACATTTTCATATTCTTATGCTCACAAGCCATATAAATGTGGAATAGCAACCCAAGTAGCACACACTGGTTGAACCAAAGTTGGCTAATAGTTGTTCCGCATTCGCCCACCGTAAAAGATGTCTGTCTAGTCGTATCATTGGCCAAAGAATTATTTGCCAACAAAGGCACAACAGTGATCCATACGTTAGCTTCCCAGAATCCTGCTCATATACACTTCAAATTAGAGAGGTTTCTGTACCTACCATATCACAACGATTTTCGCAAACTGGAAACGATGGGTCAACAATCTGTGCTGTTTGGAAATATTAATGATCACTAAGAAAATAACGTATAAATAGAAATTTATTTTTAAAAAATAATGCAGTTTAACTTTTCGACTACCAAGATAGGTTAGTTTTACTCGAAAGCGATTTTTGTCTACTTTAGGCACATGGACAAAATTTGAAAATGATAAAAATAAGTGTCTAATCATTACAATATATTATTTTCTTTCTATTTTGTTTAGAGGATGTTGTATTATTTATTAGTATACTCATTATAAATCATAAATCAGTAGTTCATTTGGATTTTGGATTTATATATATATATATATATATATATATTTACTGATGAATCATATGAACCCCATTGATAATTCTTGTACGGTCTCGGTAGTCAGAGGGTTAAAATGTAGAGAAAAGAGGTTTAATGAAAGAAGTTCAATATAGAAACACAATGATTTAGAAAAAATAACTCTGTAGTAAAAAATGTACCGATAAACAAAAAAAATTTTTAATAAAAAACTACACAAATTTTAGGAGATTCAAGTTAAAGACATTATAACTACTATAAATGATATCACAATTTTTCACATATTATTAAAGAAAAAGTCCAACCCTGATCCGAGTCTGTCTGAAGAAATAAAATTGGTCCACACCCGTGCACACCACTAGTAATCATATCCATTCAACGAAATAATAAATAGAAGGCTGTCCTTTAGCATTTTGCAATTCATTGAAGTATTTAAAACGAATAAGTTCATAATACGTTTTAAATATCTCGGTAAGTAAATAACAGGGAATTCTTTATAGCATGATGATACTTTCAGTGTAAAAGGAATCTGTTCATTAATTTTAACATTTTTTAATTCTGTTATACAAGTAGCCTGCTTGATAATTTAGGAATAGGTATCTTCTTTTAGTTAAATGGGAAAATGAAGATTGCATTATAAATTAATTTCTCTGTTTTTCACTTCATATATTTTTATCGCATGGAAATAATGAGAAAAGTTAGATGGGTTAAAAGTCGTTTCAGCCTTTATGCAAACTAAATTGTTAAACAAGTTCCTTACATGGCGGTACCCTCTATAAAATACCAGTGAACTAACTTTTAAGCACTTGTGTCAATGTTGATTTAATCATTTGGCTCATCCATTTATATATATATAACAAGAACGAAAAATCATGTGCCAAGCGTAGATTATGTAGCACTTTCCAACGCTTCAAAAATAATTTTACAAGTCATTACCGTTTAATAAGCTGAAAGAAAATATCTAAGTAAACAATTTGGAAAACGCATAACATATTTAAAAACGTAATTTCAGGAATTTCCAACATATATTTCCAGCATTATACAATATTCGGAAAATATCCAAATACTTTTATTCAGCCCTGTATATGATCTACAGATTTGTATATATGCTACATAGGATGCTAAATTTTAGTTCAGTTAGGAAACGTGTAACACAGTTTAAAATTCTCCTTCTGGAGTTTCTGTCAATAAACGGAAATGTGTTCGCGAACTTTTGTGCTGCTCTGTATGGGATCTACAGAATTTATACACACCAAGAAATAGACAAAAAGTGAGTTAAATTTAAAATCGCGTTCAGCAACTTAAAACGCACTTCCAGGAATTATTCTTCACAGGCAGTAGAGAATTCGTTTGTTCGTCCCTGTAAATGAACGATGACTGCTATAAACACAATTATCTGTAGTAAGCCTCTTATAATGCACCTTAGTGATATATATAAATTTCAATGCGTTTAAAATGGTGAAACATTATTTAAATAAACCGCAAACAATTTTTCTCCATAGACGTAATGTAACGGAATTCTTTTGACTGTCCCTGTAAAGTAACTATAAGTTCTATGCACACCATATTCCATATTAAGCTTCTTGCAATGCACCGTAGTGATATATATCAATTACAATGTGTTTGAAATTGTGTAACATCATTAAAATAAACCGCAAATGATTTTTCCCCATAGATTGTAATGTAACAGAACTCTTTTGAGTGTCCCTGTAAAAAAAAATATAAGTGCTACACACTTCAGTTGAAATAGGGAACATGCTATAGATAACGACAATAACATACAAAAATTTCAGGGCAATCCGAGCATATTTACGGGAGTTGGAGCATGGACAGGCGCCAGACAACTGAAGACATAGACACTTTTCAACTAGGTTGGAAAGTGTTAAAAAAGCTATAATATGGAAGTAAATGCTTTATAATAAAATAAATTGATTGTTCTTGAAGCATTATATTTAAAAGTAATTTTTAAACGTTATGTATAAATGCATTTAATTAATACATGAAATAACTCTTTAAGAAGTTTTTAATTGCAATAATTTCGCCTTATATTTAGCCATTAAATGAACAGAAAGGAATATGAAAATTTACATTTCAAGCAAAAATAAAATCTAATGCCAATTCTAATATTCCTTTAAGTAAACATTTTTAGTCAAAAACTTTCTTAATAATAAAAGCTATAAGTTTATAAAATACATTCCTGAAGAATTCTTCAAAATATTACAGGAATGTCGATAATCACAAAATGCTTTATCCAATGGTATGTCTGTTAACAATTATGAGTTCTTATAAGAATTCTTTCTATATTTCCTTAACGATGTTCAGTTAACTTTAATGATATTGGAAACCCATTTAAAAAAAATCCTTCTTACAGTCTTTATTTAAATTTATTTCTTTTCTGTTTCGGCTGTATTAAAAATGGATTGCAAGATTGGCCTCATCTCCATTGAACGGATTTTCTCCAATAATACACTCAGCACTGTAAAATACATTTCGTATACAGGGTGTTTCACTACCAGACCGACAAACTTACAGGATGTGTAAATAGCACAGAGACGAATCGGAATCACATAGGAATGCAGGATCGAAAATGCAGCAATTGCGAACTATGGTGCAAGAAGCAGAGAAAAAGAACAGAAACAGCAACATATTAATGGGACAGAAAACATTTTATTGAAAGTTGTACAGAAGGCTACAGAAAGTGTTTGAAATTACTACCAGAAGTCGTCGGACAGGCTTAACAGCGGTGTCGCATGGATTCACTTACGTTCTGGAAGATTCCTGGTGTGTCGCGTATCCTGCCGGCAGTGACAGATATTCAAGCGGCGAGGCAGGATACGCGACACACCAGGAATCTTCCAGAACGTAAGTGCATCCGTGTGACACCGCTGTCAAACCAGCTCGACGACTTGTGTTAGTAATTTCGAACACCTTCTGTAGTACAGCCTTTCATTCAAATGTTTTCTCTCCCATTAATGTGTTGCTTTTTCTGTTCTTTTTCTCTGCTTCTTTGAACCATAGCTCGCAACTACGGCATTTTCGACCCTGCATTCCTATGTGATTCCAAGTCGTCTCTGTGCCCTCTACACCTCTTGCACGTTTGTCGGTCTGGTAGTGAAACACCCTGTATATACGGATGATTTTATCTGAAATTTCAGTCTTTTAACGGAAACTTTCTATTTTGAATGGAAATGGTAAATTTTCAGGGAATAAAGAGAAATTTTTCCTTTTTATCCTTATTCATTGAATGTTAAAAACGTAATTGTTTCTTACAAAGCAGACAAATGGAAATGTTTCTTTTCAGTTCAGAGAAAACGGAAAAAAATCCTGTTAAATTTTTGTAACTGGTGTTTTGACATATCCTAAGTTCTTGGATGTGACCCGTCGGTGTAGGGAACAGAGCATTTATCCTCTAATGGCGAGTTCCGAGGTTGGAATCCGGAGGCGTTAAAAAAAGGGAATGATAATATACAATACAAATACCTGTTCCGTGAAAATATGCGTCAGTATATATAATCGTTATTTAGATTTCGTTTTCTTAAATATTGCGTTATTGCTCACATTTGTTTCTAAAAACAGAAATTTCCCGCCTTGAATACCGAAAAATTTCAACGGAGGAGGTATCAAAACGGAAGTTTCCAGAAAAAAAAAAAAAAAAAAAAAAAAAAAAAAAACCGAAGATTAAACGGCAACTGGGGTCCCAGTACATTTTCTGTTTTTTCACGGAAGTTTATTTACAGTAAAAATCATTGACACAGGACGTTAGTTTCAAAACCCACGTTATCCAGAAAATCAAATTTTGGGAAATCGCGAAAAGCCTCTAACTGCTTCCATTGGTATTCAATGTAGACAAAGATTTTACAATACCAGAAATACATGCTAAAACAAGTTTTTTTGCGGATTGTAATGTTTTTTCGATGCAGATTTACCAATAGAATACATTGATATAGAAAACACAATTCTTTAAATTTTGGATAACAGCATAATAATTATTATTATCCTGTAATATTCATGTATTTTCAGGACTGTATCTCAACAGGGGCAATAAGGTTCTAGATCAAAAACATTCATTTATATTTGAAGCTGAAATCACATATTTAAAGAACCGATTTTGCTTAAATTTTGCAAACAAGTTAATTTTCGATGACAATACATATTCAAATATATTTTCGGAACTGTACATCATTTGGAGCAGGGAACAGGAGCAACATTTTTTACGTTTTTTGCTGAAATCACATATCTGACAAATTGATTTTCTTCAAGTTTTGCATACAAAAACCGTCTTTTTAATTTTTGCTTCAAATAATATTATATTTTGCATTAAAAGCGGGTTACTTAATTATTTTAAGTTATAATGCTTGATTGTAACTAATTCCGGAAAAAGAAAAATATACATATTGATGCGCTTTCTTTATTCGACAAAATGTTTTATCAAAGAATAAAAATGTAACGAAATTGTAAATAATAATCTAAAAACTTTATGTTATTTAATAAGAATGTTGTAGTTCCATAATTTTAAATACGAGATTAATTTTATTTTCGAAAATCCAAAACGTTAATACCGTTTTGAGTAAATTAAATAAATCAAAGAAAAGAAAATATTGAAGACTATAAAAAAAAAACTATTGAAAAAAAGTATTTTTTATATGTGTCTTTTTTTTTTTTTTTTTTTTTTTTTTTTTTTTTTTTTATCCGCGATTGAAATGAATTTCTATTTCAAGAAATCCGATTTGAAAATTAATTCAAGAATTTTGGGATATAATAAAAATGCTCGCGAAGAAAAGGATTTATAAATGAATAAAATAAAGCATTGAGACACAAGGCAAGATAAAATTCAGAATAAGTAAAATATCCAATAAAAACAATCTTTTTTTTTAACCAAAAATTAAATAAAAAATTCCTCTTGATATTTATTATTTTCAGTAAAAAATATTAAGACACTTTTATATCTGAAATTTTTATTAATGCGTTTTCTTTATGCAACAAAAGTTTGATCAAAAAATCAAAATGTAAAAAAAATTCTAAATAATGATCTAAAAACTTATAAAAATGTTATTTACGAATAAGGTCGTAGCTCAATTATTTTAAATACAAGATTTTTTTTTCGTAATTCCAAAACAGTAATACCGATTTGTGCGAATTAAAAGAAAAACTATTGAAGATTTTTTTTTTTTTTTTTTCGTCGATGGAAATGAAATTTCCTTTTCAAGGAATCCGATTTGCAAATTAAATCAAGAATTTCCGGATATAATAAAAATGTTCACGAAGAAAAGGAATTAGAAATGAATAAAAAAAAAGCATTGAAACATAAAGCTGTGCTGGGTGGGATAAAATTGAGAGTAAATAAAATATTTAAATGCACATTAAATAAAACCAGTGGATTTTTTTCATCAAAAATCAACTAAGAAAATCCTCTTGATATTTATTGTGTTCATTAATATATATATATATATATATATATATATATATAAAGACACTTTTAAATACGGAATGCATAGGGTGTTTTAAAATGGATTGAACGTTTTAAAAATTTAGTAATGAGTATAATAATCCTTTAGGAGAATAATGTATGAAATAAGGAATTTCTTTACTACGCCACTTTGTACCAGTTCTAAACATCAATGACAGTCGGCACTGCACCGCTTCCAACTATAATATTGCTCAAAGTGGCCTTTGAATTTCAAAATAGAAACCATTTTTATGGTGTTACAACAGCTAAGCAGATTGAACAATAGTCCATCTTTAAAACTTCCCAACAAGTTGAAAAGTGTTTATTAATTCGGTTTGCTTCTCTTTGTCTGTCTGTTCTCTAACACACGTATGAATGCTATGCAATTTAAATATGTTATTGAGGTTTAATATAGCATTCTAATAAAAAATAGAGTGTAGCATTTATAGCTCGTTTCCACTCATTGTATTGGGACCATACACCTCACAGATCTGTCGTATTTCATACAATTTAATGTACATTTATTTAATGATAAAAGTGTACTGTGAATTGAATTCCCTCATGATATTTTTCTACAAGACTTTTACGCATGCAAAAAATCTTTTAGCAAACAACAAGGATAAAGTTTAGTTCAAATTCAGATCTGTATAGCTAATAAAAATAATTGTTTTATCATCGTTATATGGTGTCCATCGTTATACATAAAAAAATTACTTGTGATGAAATGCCCGCAAATTATCTTCATTATTTTTTTCTTTATTCTTACCTTCGTCCTGTTAACTATATCAATTTAATAATTATTTCATTATGTGAATGTAACCAGAGGCAAATTAATAATTAAAAGAGGAAAATACCTTAAATATACAGATGAGGTAAAAGGCAACATTGTGATATATTTCTAGCTAGCAAAATTCTATTGAACTATTGAGATATTTGCCAATAATTGCTTAGTATTTCCGCCATTCTTATGTTAAATTATTTTGGGAAGTTAAACAATTTTAGGGGTAAAATAAAAAAGGCAAACATGTTAGTCTCCACATATTTTATTTTGATGCATAGATATAACACTATTGATGTTTTAGACAAATTTATGAACAAAAACTTTCGATTTGTGCTTTGTTATCATAACTATAGTGCTAAAAATACAGATGCAAAACGCAATATAACATCCTTTCAGATAATATGCATTTTTTTAAATGTACTATTTAGCACAAAACAAAACAAAAATCAAAATCGTTGTAATTATTTAAATGTTTTTACCCTGGAAAATTTAAAGATTGTTTTAATTTCAAGCAAGAAGTAACCAACCAAATTAGTTTTATTTATACAGATATTAAACAACATAAGGTGTAATTTCCAATTTGTTATTAGAGTTTCTTTTTCTTTTTGTGATTTATGTAGTACCTATGCATTGTCTTTAAACAACTTTCAATTTTCCACTGAGAAAACAACTTTAACCTTTGCAATTTAACGTGTATTTGTTTAATCATAAAAAGTGTGCTGTAAATTAATCTGTATTCATAATATTTTCCCCATAAAAATTTTATACATGATTTCCTTTTTTTCAAACAACAATGAATAAGTTTAAATAATATTGCGGTCTATATACCAGGTGATGCAAATTAAAGCATCCCTGTTTGGAACTATCTGGAGGGACAACCCATAGACGTAACGACGCTATATTTAGTGGATATACATTTCAGATCCTGGACAAATGATTGATGCAATAACAGATTTTATTTACAAATATGGTTATGGTCTATAGTTGAAAATGTGGAGCTGTGAGCATCGTCATATAATAAAAAAAAGAACAGAAAAAAACAGAACTATCAATAATGACTATCATACGAAGCGTCATGATGTAAATGTATTTATTCACGCATTCATACACATAAAACTGTCGACCACACAGAGATGTGAATAATACCTTCAACAAAACGCACGTCAACAACTAACAGCAAAAAGGCAATACTTCTAGAAATTGTTTAAAAATGATCTCATTTTGTCCATTACGCCGCCTACGTGCTGTAAGGACAACAACTGATACTCTTTCAAATTAAGATCGACAGCAGCATATAAGTTATCAATAAAGAACGGACATGTTTACAAACAAACACTTCCGTCAACCAATCTACCTACTACATTTTTGCTTTAAGAGACCATAGCAAGAATCTTCATGGCGGCATAGACCAATCAGATTGTAAATTATTTATTCGTTGACAAAGCATATTGTTTGAGTTCTTTTGAACAATATGGAGCATAAAGACGAACAATTTGCTACCCATCATTTTGCAACCACGGCGCCAGCTGTCCTTTCCATTTTGTCGATTCAAACGCTTGAATACACCCTCTGGTAGAGAAAAGATGTTTAGTTCTGGCTTCAGGAAAATTCCGTGCAGGTACATTGCATTACATGTATTTTTAATTTGTCCATAATGATTATTTTTTTGCACAATTTCAGATTTGATGTGACATTACTTCTCTGGTTATATGGCAAGGTAAAAATTAACCGAATTTAAATATCTAAAAGGTTCAGACGAGTGTATAATAAATAATGATTTCAACATCACTTTACTATTAATTAAAGGGACAATTTCATTATACAGACAGCTTCGATTAGCGCCCTGTATAGACTCCCTTAAATACCAGTAGAAATGTTATGTCCTTGCAAATTCATATGGGTCTTCTAGGCTGCTTCAATCCTGTTGGATTTTCATTGGACAGCGCAACAGCACAAGTTGCAACATTTTCAGCCACCCACAGTATCCTTTATTTTCTCTCTTTTACTGCCTAAACTGTGAACCTTCTTGTCTTCTAGAATAATGAAAAAACAGTTCGCTACAAATAACAAACTGTTAGTAGGGAATGCCTTCTGTCTCTTGTATTCGCGAAAAGCTTTAAAGGCGCTTTCCTGTTTTGATAAAACAACTTTTATAGTAAAGTACGTTTCTTCAAAGGCAGAAGGATCGTGTTCGTCGATTAATGTTCTGAAAAGATCTGTAAGCCTTTTTATTGCTGATGCGATGAGGCTCTTTCATGCACAGTTTATTCAAATTTTGTTCCCTGGTACCACCCACAATGGCATTTAACGGTCATTTTTTTAAGTAAAATTTTTCATTGCTTTAATCCTTTCCCCATGGTCTGAAAATCCTCGGAATATAGGCGCGTTACGTCAATGCATTGTCTCTCTCCAGGGCGTTCCAAATTCGGCTTTTTGGGGGTGTTCCATGGGGGACACCCCCCGCGGAACATTGAAATGTCCCTCCCGGTAGATTTGAGATTGTATGCTGTTAAGGGTTAAAAAGTGCAATTTCCCACCCGGATCCACGGAAATCCCTCCCAGAGAAAAGTGTCTGAATTCAAGACTTGTTACGCATGTAAAACCTTTTTTTTTATTTTTTATGATATGCCTACAATTTATCTTCCTTATTTTTTTTCTTTATTCATATCTGAATGTTTTTAACTACATCATTTTAATAATTACATCATTATGTGTTTATTGCCAGAGGCAAATTAATAATTATGAGAGGAACACAATCAACCGAGACATACAGATGAGAGTGGAAGTAAAATGATGATCCGATTCCCGCAAGCGAATTTCTATTGGCATCACATTTTCACTTCAGAAAACAATTAAGTAAAGATTCGAGATATTTGCCAATATTTGCTCAGCGTTTCTGGTCTTGTTATGTTAAGGTATTTTGGATAATTAAATAATTTTAGAGATGAAATGAGAATATGCAATCTTGATATTCACCATCTATTTCCTTTAGATGCATTGGTATAATACTATTTATGTTTTTTTAGATAAATGTTTATAAATAAAGACTTTATATATGAATTTTATTACTATAACTGCACGGTCGCATTTACACGCAAACGAAATATAAGGTACTTTCAGATATTTATGCAATTAAAACATAATTAATTTGCTACCATTTAAAACAAAACAAAACAAAACAATATCAAATTTTTTTATTTTTTATGTGTTATAAGAATTTCGTGAACTTAGGATCAACTTTGATGATATAGATGTGTTTCTTATGTCAAAATTATGTATTAGTATTGGGAATTCTGTCTATTCTATTCTGTCAATTCTGTCTATTTTAATAACAAAGAGGCCGAAAAATATTGTTTTATTTATACAAATTTGAAAAAGATACCATTTTTCATCCAAATTTCATTGCCTCTGAGATAATGTGGTGATTAAATAATTATGGAGTGCTCTTTAAAAAATTGGTCCATTGTATATTGCATCTCATTAATTCTTTACCTAATACGAATAAAAATAAACAACCCATAAAAAAATTATACATACAATGCAAAATTTTTTTAAGTAATTGAGCGAAGGGATTATCGGCTTAGAACAACAAAACAAATTTAATTAATTTTATTTAATTTATATTTGTTTAATAATAAAAATGGTCTGTAAATTAAACTTCACACAAATTATGTTACTGTAATATCTAATACAGAAAAAAATCTCTTTGCAAATAACAATGATTAAGTTTAATTAAAACTGCGTTCTTTGATCTTATTTTAATTTTTTTTGTTTCGCGATTCATTATATATAAGGTCTTTTTTCTTACTTTTAATGAAACGCCTGCAATTAATCTTCGTTATTTTTTATTTAGTTATAGCTGGATAACGTTAACTACATTATTTTATTACTTACTTCCTTGTGTGTTTATCACACGAGGCAATAATTAAAAGAGGGACGCAATCAACTGGGGCAAATGTATCGGGGAGAAAGTAATATGATGATCCCTTTCCCGCAAGCAAACCTCCATTGATAATTTTGGGTTGAGATAACAATTACAGATTCCAGATATTTGCCTGTATTTGCTTAACGTTTGTGGCCGTGTTACATTAATTTACTTTGTCTAATTAAATCGTTTTAGGAAAAAGAAAACTGGATACTCTCCATTAAATTTATTTAGACGCATGAACACAATACTATTTATAATTTTTAGGGCTCCGTATTTAAAAAATAAAAACGGAACCATTGTAAAAAGTAAAAAGTAAAAACGGAACAACCTCCTGTGTCTGTCTGTCTGACTGACAGAGTCCTTTTTCTTGTAAACTATGGAACGGGGAAAGTTATAAATCCTTTTTACCCACATATTTTACATATTATTAGCTATTCACAAATATGTTTAGGGAAAAAATAGGGGGCTAATTAAGTTACGTGAAAAAAAGGCTTTCTTTTTGTTTATCATGTGAATATAGTGTGAAAGATCTTGTAATATCGAACTCAAAAATATATTTGTTTTAATTTTAGGTATTATATTTTCAGAGATATCCTAAAAATGCACCGCAAAAATATCCCCCCCCCCTCTATTGTCGAATCTACTGAAACTAAAATTATGAAAAAATTAGGGGTAGTAGGAGTTTATTTATATCTTGCAGGAAAACTATATCGATTTTCCTAGGTAATGTAGTTTTTGAGAAAAACGCTTTTTTCTGTTACATACAAACTTTAATTTTCGGGCAGTCAGCGAAGGAGTTGACGGGCACTTCAGGTATCTATCGACGCAAAATCATCCAAGGATATTTGATAATGATTCTCTGAGAAACTATCGGTAATTAGCAGAGATATTAATTAAGTGACTTGAAAAAAAACTTTTCGTTCTTTATCGTGTAGGGTATCGTTCAAAAGATCTCGTAACATCAAACTCAAAAATATATTTGTTTTAATTTTAGTTATTAAATTTTCAGAAATATCGTCGAAAGTTTACTGGAAAAATATGTCCCTCACCCCTCTATTTCCAAATCTACTGAAACTAAAATTATGAAAAAATTAGGGGTAGTAGAATTTTATTAATTAGCTAGCACAACCCGCAGTTTTGCTCGCGTAATTGTTGAAACATGCCAAGTGGTATTCGCTGGCCTATTTTCATTAGAGGAACTTTTACTGCCACAGATTCAGATTAATTCAGAAATTACTCATTAAGCCACACTAATTAAGCAAATTTCTGTAATAACTATTTCACAGAAATTGCAATTTTAAAACTTTTTTGTTCATGCTCACATTAAAATTTCAAAAATTTTAAAAAATGTTATGGGGATGAAATTGTGTCTCTAACGTAACAGCCATGTAAAATTTCAAGTTTCTATCTTTAACAATTTCAGATAAATCATTCTTAAAAGGTTTTTAGAACTTTTCCTGCTTAATTCACTTTTAAATTTCGATTTTTTTTTTTTTTTTTTTTTTTTTTTTTTTTTTTTTTTTTAGAAACTGTTCTTAGCCACTGAAATCTTAAAAATAGCCACTATGCTAAATTTTAATTTTTTAGACCAACAGCATCACTAAAATCGCAATTTTGGAATGTTTTTTTGCTTCTGCTTATTTTTTAAATTTCGAATTTTGTAAAAACAGTTCTGTGGGAGCATTTATGTCTAAAAAATACGTCAAATTTTAAGTTTCTATCACTAACAATTTAGAAAAAAAACATAATTTATAAAGTTTTCCCGCTCATTTTACAACTTTAAATTTCGAATTTTTAATAAACTGTTTATATCAAACGTCTGCATCTTAAAAGTAAATTTCAAGATTAGCTATAGTAAATTTCAAGATTCTAACCCGTATAAATACAATTAAATCATCAACGTTTTTAGACCGTTTTCTGCTCATTTCAGCCTGTTAAATTTCGAATTTTACAAAAATTGGTCTCAGCGAGCATTTTTATTTTAGGAGTAATCACTATGCCAAATTTGAAGCTTCTATACCTGTTGAACCACATAAATTGCAATTTTAGTTTTTTTTTTTTTTTTTTTTTTTTTTTTTGCACCTGTACTTTTACATTTCGGGTCCTACCAGTGGCTGAGAGGTTCTGCTCTCAAAGCTAGTAGACGGGAGGTGCTGAGTTCAAACCCTTGTCGCGCGTTGACCTAACCGTTCGGAGTTTTCCATGGTTTTCTTCGAACATTGTAGTAAATACGGGTTAGGATCCCTTAGAAAGACCCCCATGGAGGGCACTCCCCCCAAGGCCTATATCCCTCGTGTATATAATCGGCCGTCATAAAATCCACCAACCAACAAACCTTTTGCATTTCGTACTTTTAGTTTCTGGGTGATCATTTACCTGAGTAACAGTCAGGCGAAATTTCAAGTTTCTTGCCTTAATAGCTCCAAGTAAATCGTAATTTGAAACGTTTTTAGAATGCTTTTCGCGCATTTCACTCTTTTATTTTAAATTTTTTTTTTAATTTTCTGTGCGAACATTTATGTTTTAAAAGCAACAGCCATGTCAAATTTCAAGTTTATACTCCTAACAATTCCATAGTAATTGTAATTTAGAACGCTTTTTAAACGCTTTCCGCTCATTTAACCCTTTGAAATTTTGTATTTCTTTACAAACCATTGTTAGCGCGCATTTGTATCTTAGAAGTAACCGCCATGCCAAATTAAGGTTAAGATCGGACTGCTAATAGAAGATTGAAATATTTTATTTTAAAAAAAGCGGGTTAATCATTTACACATTTATTTATTATACATTTACATATCGCACCTTATTCTTGGCTATATTTATTATTAATTATTTTTCATTAATTATTTATTACTAATTGACAACTATTTTAATATTTTCAATAAATATTTATTAAAAGAATAATATTAACGTTACCAACTACAGGGTGTTTCACAAAGGACCCCTAATTTTAAAAATCAATAACCCAGAAACGGTGATAGATAGAAACATGAAACCAGTGGTATGTTTATTAAAAAAATCGTACGAATCTTATACATAAATCTCAAAATTTAGTTAAAAATAGCACCGATAGATGGCGCTGAGAGCGTTAAGCATCCTTCTAAAGCGTGTTTAGAAGCATAGAAAGAGTAGCCGTCCAAAATTTCGCCATTGAAATTTGATCGGCGAGTTTGAAGAGGCTATTTTTCAAGCTTGTGTGTCGATATCCGGTGACACACTACGGAGAGTCACTGACAATTTCATTCTGCGTTTGCAACATGTCTGTTGTGTAAAAGGTGCACATATTGAATAACTTTTTATGCGATGCGCCTATTTATCGCAGCGCCATCTATCGACGCTATTTTTAACTAAATTTCGAGATTTATGTATTATAAGATTCTTACGATTTTTTTAATAAACATACCACTGGTTTCATGTTTCTATCTATCACCGTTTACGGGTTATTGATTTTTAAAGTTAGGGGTCATTTGTGAAACACCCTGTATATGATAATAATAATGATTTGCTTCTTTTAATGTTGTTATTTTTATTTTTTACCTTATACTTAATTTTGTCCTCGTTTCATTTCTTTATGTATTTTTTTTTCATGTGATTTCATTTGTCGATTATTAACCAAGTGACTTTCCTTTTAGTTTGCATTTAAGTAGTGTAAGTTATTCATGCCATTTCTAGATGGCAGCACATGTTCTCTTGCCCATGTCATTTTTTGCTCTTTTCTCGACATCTTGCTTGTCCATGGCTCATTGCGTTGATCTGATTCCAGTTGCCTCTTTGACAATTCTTTTTTATTTGGTAAGTTTTTCAATCGATCATTACGTTCATATCTCCTTTTGTTGATTTTTCAATTATTTCTTGGTTTTAATATCTTTCAATCATTCGTTTTTCGATATGTTAATGTTGTCACTTTTAGGCTTAATGTTGACAATATTTGACGAAATAACATATTTTTACTATGAATTATTCTTATGAAGCTCCTCTGAAGAACCCTCAAAATATTCATAGTTCCTCATACTATTTGCATTTTCTATTTACTGCGTTTTATTTTTCTATTGTTTTTCCTTTGATTTTTGCAAATGGGATTTCATTTTATTTATATATATAATGTTTCATTAATCGTTATATATATATATATATATATATATATATATATATATATATATGTATACATTCAACTTGACATTTATAAGGGTCGCCGAAATGAAAATGGCATTGCTGTAATAACTCTGCCATTTGAAGAGAACGGTGACTACGCATGCTCCTATAGACGGAGCAGCGTGCTCGGAATGCATCCGATATCATCAGATCCCGTCAGATGCTTGTGTGATAGCGTGGGAGCACGTTAAAAGCCATCGTTCGCATCATGGATGCTTACAAACGGTGTCAACGCGCGGTCGTACAATTTTTAACAGCAGAAAATGTGAGTGCTAGGTAAATCTGACATGCTGCCGGACGTGGCATGCTGTCACGCAGGGTATTCTTGCATGACAGTGCTCGTCCTCATATGGCCGTGGCGTGTTACGGCAATTCCTCTGGAAGGTTCTCGAACATCCCCCTTACAGCCCAGACCTATCGCCGTGTGACTACCACATCTTCGGTCCACTCAACAAAGCTCTGAATGGACGACGATTTGCCGACAATAATGAGGTCCAAGCTGCCGTTGAAAATTGGTTCCACAACCAACCCCGGAGCTGCTTCACCTGGGGTATCCATCGTCTCGTTGACCACTGAGACACTTGTTTCAACCTACCAGGTGTCTTTGTCTAGCCTATCTGCTACGTCTGTATTATTTCTTTCTTTTGTATTCTAATTTATATTAATACCATTAAGCCATTTCTCAGACCGACTGCAGTGGCTCTTTCATTTGGGCGACCCATATTCCTTTTAAAATTGTTGTGTCCCTTTTCTTCTTCCAAACACCGGGAAAATATGGCTATGCACTGTAAATATACAGGGTGATATTTTTTAAAGTTGTGAAAGTAAAACCCTATAACAAAAGAACCACTGATCCAAATGACCTAAAATTTCACCAGTATACTCCCAAAGCAAAGGGAATTTTTTACGCGTGGTTAAAAAAAACAACTTAAAATCGAACCGACAGATGGCGCTGTACATGCAGTAATGTCGGGAGACGAACTTGCGCCCGGCACAAGCAAATTGGCGATAAAAACGTGAAGTACGCACATCTTGTGTTCATTATTCTACGGAAATCCTCGCAATGACTGCGTCATTGACGGACCGTGCGTTCTTAGTGAAACTGTATTATCAGAATAATGACAGCGCAGCAACTGCTCTTAGGAGATTTAGGACACTTAAGAGTTTAAGAAAATGTCCAATGACGACAGAGGGTCTACGGAAGATGGTTTCTCAAAGTACCGTCCATTGTTTTCCTCCCACAGACGATATTCTTTGTTTCTGCTACCTTACAGCGCCATCTGTCGGTGCGATTTTAATTTTTTTAACTATGCCTAAAAAATACCCATTGCTTTGGGAGATACTGGTGAAATTTTAAGTCATTTGGATCAGTGGTTCTTTTGTTATAGTGTTTTACTTTCACAACTTTAAAAAAAAATCACCCTGTATAAGTGTTTTCAAAATATTGACAGAGGCTAATAAAGTGTTATACGAGTTGTAATTTTCCAACTGAACGAAAAATTAATCTAGTGTAATAAAGTGTTAATCCATAAAAATAAAATATATTTACTAATATTAAAAGAATGCTATGTATATCAAGATGGCCACCAGTCAGCGAATGTTTCATAAGAAAATACTAGTATTTTCATGAAAGTTTCTCTGACCGGTGATTACCCTGATTTATGAAATCATACTGAAAATAGCTCTTTAAAGGCGTTTTTCTTTTCTTAATTGAGCTAAATGTTTTGAAGTTATCACTTAGCATCAGTAATTATTAGTTTTATTTTTGTGATTTATATAGAATGCATAGTCTTTAACCAATTTTGTAGTTTGTCACTGAGGATATTGGTTGAGAAGAATAAAAATACTTTAATCCATACCATTTAATGTATATCCTTAAAATGATAAGAAATGTGCGAAAATTTAAACTTCTCCGACAATACTTTCTATAATAGTTTAATGCTGAGAAAAACTCCGTTTGCAAACAACAATAATTAAGTTTAATTAGTATTGCAATCTAAATACTTAATTAAAATATATTTTTATTACATCCATCGTTTTATGAAATAACGTATTTTACTTTCAAAGAAAAATACCTGCAATTTATCTCTATTATTATTTTTTAGTCACGTGTTATTGTTAATTGTATCATTTTAATGATTATTTCGTTATATGTTTATCTCCAGAGGCAAATTAATAATTAAAAGAGTATCACAATCAACCGAGACATAGAGATGAGATGAACAAATAAAATGAATACCCGTTTCCCACAAGCGAAATTCTTTGCTAGTGCATTTTCGGTTGAGAAAACAATTAAATAAAGATTCGACATATTTGCCAATATTTGTTCAGCGTCCAAGGAATTGTTATTTTAATTAATTTTGACCAACTAAATAAACAGCTTTAAGGGTAAAATAAGAAAAGGAAAATTGTATGCTCTCCATCAATTTTATTTAGATGCATGGACATATGCTTTTTAGACAAAGGATCAGGGTCCATAAGCCGTGTTTTTGGCCCATGAAATAGACTAAAATTCGATTATGTCATACTCACTAAATTATTTCACTTTTTAATATTAGAAGGCTTATCCTGTATGATTTCAACAAAAGTTTTTTCATTTTGTTCGGCTTTATATGACTTACACAACTCAAAATTCGTATTATTCGTAGTTTTTGATGAAAAATACGTAATTTCTCCTAATTTTACCTCAATTATTTATATGAGCGCAATCTTGAAACACTTTCTTCTTTACATATATTATAAAATGAATCAAAATGTACAATATATGTAAAAATAAAAAGCTGCGCTCATAGTAAAATATTAAAAAATATATTAAAAATTGAGGTAAAATTAGGAGAAATTGCGTATTTTTCATCAAAAACTACGAATAATACGAACTTTGAGCTTGTGTAAGTCATATAAATCCGAACAAAATGCAAAAAATATTATTGAAATCGTACAAGATAAACCTTCTAATATTGAAAAGTGAAATAATTATGTCGTCAGCATAACAAAATCTAATTTTAGTCTCATTTCATGGGCCAAAAACACGGCTTATGGACCCTGATCCTTTATGAATAAAACTTTCTATCTGTTTTTATTACTGCAACTATTGTATAGACAGACACACAGGCATAACGCAGTATAACTTATTTTAATATATTGTGCAGTGAAAAATATATGCACTGTTTAAAACAGTCAAAAAGGGTCAAAATCTTTGAAATTTCTTAATATTTTACACAAAAAAATATATATTCGAAAAAATGTATAATTAGGCTATTTTGACGGTATAATTTTTCTTTTGGGTGTCAAAATTGAGTATTAGTATTGGAAAATTTAATGTTTATTTTTATTTCAATAATTTTAACAAAATTCGTTTTATTTGTGCCGATTTGAACCAGATACATTATAAAAAATAATGGTCAATATTTTCCCCAGAAATTGGCTAATTTAGCCAGTTTAGGTACAACTAAAAAAGCTCTGCTAATACCAACAATTTAGTAGCACTTTTAGTAGTTACTCTCATAGTTTTAATACAAATTGCATTTAAAGGAACCTTAATTTTTCTTAATTGACGATGGAAAAATAATTGAAATTCTTCCATGTTTAGAAGTTATAAAAACTGAAGTAAAAGAGAAATAATTTGGCCAGGTGTTACCACCGTCAATATGACGTCAGCGTTAATATATTTCGGTGTAGCTCACGGACATGTTTTTCTTTGTAATATCATACGTTGTGGCCCACTGTACAATTTACCCCATTCATTTTTATTTTTATGCATAAAAATACATCATCAGAAAAAAATACATCCTATGTACCTATTCTAATATTCCATATGATACCTCTATAAGATATCCTTTATCCTTTAGAATTTTCTTTTTTCATTATTATTGAGCGAAATATCCTTAATCATAAAAGTGTTAGAATGTGATTCCCTCTTAGAAATGCGATACTACCATTGTATCTTATTGATATATTGAATTTCAAAACCTTGCATTGAAAATTCAAGAGCTATTGTAAATTCAGCATTCTTTTCATTGTTTCAGTAGTATAATTAACTTTTCACTAGTTACTATTAAGACATGAATAGCTTTAATGAATCCGTTGTATTTTAATGAATTGATTAAAGATAGTGTTTCTAATTCATTCTACATTTTGCATTCTACATTTGAGAGATTCAATATACACGTGCCTTCCAGAGATGAACAGTAAAAAAAAAAAAAAAAAAAAAAAAAAGGTTTGCAAGTATATTTTAAAAATTCAACACTAGTTAATTCAATTTAAAAATTTCATTTAGTTAATAAAAAAATACTAAATTTTTTTTGCTAAGTAAAATTAATAAATACCTAAACACTTTTTAATGCTCGCTTATGTTTATAAACAATAATATCCAGAAGAAAGAGATACTAATGAATTTTTGATTCATAAAATATTAGTTATTGACGGTTTATTATAGGTTATGTTAATTTTTATGTATTCGAGCATTTTTTAAATATAATTTTACAAAGTATTTCATTCTTACAGAAAATCATGAAAGATTTACAAAAACATAATTTAATAATATAAGAACATTTTAATTAAGAACATTTTAATATCTTACACGAACGAATTTTTTCCGCGGTATGTTACAATTAAAACACTAACTAGCCATTTTTGTCTAAATGTTTGAGCCAGTTATGTAAGAAAATGATCTTTATTCATTTGTACTCATCCACAATTTCGTATATTTGCTTTAAAACAAATAAAATACTTTATTTTTTCCAAAATAGAATCTTATTAATCTTAAAACTTTTTTCTAACTGAATCGTTATAAGATGCAAACTACAATATGAAGAAAGGTGGAATTTAGAATTTTTACAAGTATCGCTATAAATGTAATGAATTATCTGACAGAAATAACTGTAATTCTTAAATGAAACTTTTTTGTTTGATATAAAATATTAGCGGATATTTAAAATGATTCCAATTTGGATCAATACTAGCCGATTTTATACTACATTGTTATTCTCAGGGCTAAATTTCTAACAAAAAAAAGTATCAGAGCTCTAATATTCTGTAGTAATAACAACAGCGGTGTATCCCTCCGTCCCCTCCCCCCCCCCTCCGCATATTTATATTTCATACATTTGTAAAATTTAAAGAAATGTCGTCTTCAGCAAAAGAGAAATTGTAATATATTTTGGAATCTCTATATGAATTTATATAAAAATCTATTAAATTAACAGATCAAAAACATTAAAATCAGGAGTGGGTTATTTTCAGAAAATCCTACTTGAACAAGAATTTCTTTGTACCAGCTTGGAAAACACAACACACAGCGCTGTTCCGGTGTGTTCCGCGGCGCAGTATTTATAGGCTCCGATGAATTCCGGCCAATATTTAAATATTAACTAAAAACAAAGAAGTACCGGAGCTCCGCTCTGGTGAGCTCAGGCGCAAATTAAGCACTGGTTATTTTGTACTGTCATCAGTTGACATCGATGACTTGCGATTTTGTGTTATTTGTGAGCATTTTCTTTCTAATTCTCTACAAATAACATATCGGATTATGAATATCGGCATGAATGCTCAGAATTTTTTTCTTTTTTTGTACAGTATACACATTTTTCTCTATTTTTTATAGATTCACTAGAGGGCTCTCGAGCCCCTATGAGCTACGCTTGACAACATCCCGTTCAGACACCACAGGCTCTAAAAAACGTTAATTCGCTCTGTTTTAAAATGGTTACGAATGATTGATTTATAATTAAACGACCAGTGGAGATCTTCTATAATCGGGTTACGATTCATTTTCCTTTGAATGGCCAATTTTAAGGTCGAATCAACTTCTGTCGCGAAAGCTAACGGCTGTTTTCGGGATTGATTAAATAGGATTAATTAAACATTTGAAAACCAGCTTTTATAAAATGGATAACTAAACAAAATCGCTTCCTCCCGGAATTTTATAACGACGCTATAAGAAAATTGTTTTGAATAAAACATTTTAAAGGAATCCTTTTAAATATGACGTAATTGTCTCCAATGATTTCTTTCTCTTTTTAATATTCACGAGAAAATACATTTTTTAATTGAAAGGAAACGTTATTATTTGCGCTGTTTTAGAAGTGGCAACAATAGGTAAACTGACTTTCGAATTATGAGATAAATTTCTCGTGTAAATATAGTTTTAAATTGAAACTGTTTGGCAATATTATTATTTAGGCATTTTACATATGGTAAATTTTTTTCCTATTTAGTGCTTCTAACGCATAATAATTTAATTGTCATTTTAAAGTTTCCTTTCTTTTTAACAGTCAAGTGTAAATACATTTTTAATTGAAAGGAAATATTATTATTTGCGGCGTTTTACAATTTGGCAACAAAATGTATAAAAAAAGTATAAAAAATTACCTTTACTAAATATGAAATAAATCTCTAATGAAATAATGAAATTTTAAATAAAAAAATGAGGAAAAAACTTTACAAAATAAGTCAAATTAAAAAAATGATTGCACATTTGCAAGATCATCAATTATGTGGCTGCAAAAAATGGTTAAATTACTATGCATAGTTTTTGATCCTATAAAACTTATTTAACTGAATTATTTTTACCGACATAGACATTAAAATAATTCTACGATTTAAAAATTGCCTTTTTCAGCGTGTTTATTGAACATTTCTCTATAAAACTACGAATTTCCAATTTTTATATATGCAATAGTTTTCTTAATATTAGCCGGGGACGACCTCCGGTCACAAAATACTCTATTACGGCGGGGACAGCGGCAAAATAGTTACTTTTTTTTCAGGATACAGGAACACGAAAGTTTTGGATTCGTGGAAATTTTCGACTTCCCTTTTTTTTAAGGATTTATATATTTGAGGATTTTCTGAATACGATTTAACTCTTACGGATTGATTTCTCTTAATCTATCTAGCCACTGTCTGTGTATTGCACAAATTTTTGCTCGCCGTAACTCCAGAGCTAATAGAAGAATATAAATTAAAAAAAACTTCTATTGCGTTAGATCGTGGCATTAATTGATGTTGGCTAGATTTTGGTGTATACTCCCGTATTTATTCCCATTTTGGTGGATATATGTATCTTGGCATGTATGTTAGAGAATTGCACTAAACTCAACGCACCTGTCAATATGATTATGAAAAATAATTTTTATAATAAAAATCTATGCGGATTCAATATTTGAATTTTTTTTAATCAAGCAACAAGTTTAAACACTTCAAATGAACATTAAAGCTGTAACTCAATTTCTAGTGGCTTAAAACGCACCAAATTTTATATTTGAGGTTAATAATTAAAAAGATATATAACATATTTTAATTATTCTAAATTTTTTCGCATTTAATTTACTGTTTTTCATCTTAAAATGCTTTTTTTTTTTTCATTTCCCTTTTCCGAATTCCAATGGCATTGAAGCCTCGTAACTTTTTCCTGATCTCAATTCATTTGATTTCAAAATTTTCCATTTGATCAATAAGTTTATCTTTTTAGCACTTTCCAACCTAGCTGAAAAGTGCTTATGACTTCGGTTTGTCTGGCCGTATGGCCGTCTGCCGTCTGGCCGTCTGTCCGTGCTCTAACTCCCGTAAATATGCTCGGATTGCTCTGCAATTTTTATATGTTATTGTCGTTATCTATAGCATGTTCCCTATTTCAACGGAAGTGTGTAGCACTTATAGTTTTATTACAGGACACTCAAAAGAATTCCGTTACATTGCGGTCTATGGGGAAAAATCATTTGCGGTTTATTTAAATAATGTTTCAGTATTTAAAACGCATTGAAATTTATATATATCACTAAGGTGCATTATAAGAAGCTTAATATGGAATAGTGTGTGCATAGCACTTATAGTTACTTTACAGGGACAGTAAAAAAAATTCCGTTACATTACGTCTATGGAGAAAAATCGTCTGCGGTTTATTTAAATAATGTTTCCCTATTTTAAACGCATTGAAATTTATATAAGGTGCATTACAAGAGGCTTACTACAGAATATTGTGTGTATAGCAGTCATCGTTCATTTACAGGGACACACAAAAGAATTCTCTACTGTCTGTTAACAATAATTCCTGGATGTGCGTTTTAAGTTACTGAACGCGATTTTAATTTTAACTCCCTTTTTGTCTATTACGTGGTGTGTATAAATTCTGTAGATCCTATACAGGGAAGCACAAAAGTTCGCGAACACATTTCCGTATTATTTAACTCCAGACGGAGAATTTTAAACTGTGCTACGCGTTTCCTAACTGAACTAAAATTTAGCATCCTATGTAGTATATATACAAATCTATAGATCCTATACAGGGCTGATGAAAAGTATTCGGATTACTTAGATATTATCTTTTAGCTAATTAAACGGTATGATTTGTAAAATTATTTTGGAAGCGTTGGAATGTGTTACATAATCTATGCTTGACGCATGATTTTTCGTTCTTGTTATTTCTGGAGACGATTCGAATGCTCTTCGCACGCAAATTCAGGACGCAATTACATTCATTTGATGCCTACGCCAGGGAATCTCCCGACGCGTCTTTCATTGGTTCAGAGCTTTTGTCGCAATGTGTTTTTCTTTTTTTTTTCGAGAATCTTGTCCATAAAATGATCTGCAAAAGTTCAGAATTAGATTTTTGTGTATTTGTCTATGTATTAAAAAACATGTGACTTTGGATTCTCGTCGAATTTCTTATATATTATATTTTTTGATAGTTGCTAACTTGTTTTTTTATTGAGGTGGGTAAATTTCTTCAAAATGTTTTCATCTTAAAATGTCTTAACTGAAGATTTCAAATTAAATTTCCTTGGAATAATCCTGATTATGGAGGATAAGCTGACTATTCATTTCGTAGATAACCTTCATGGGTTTTTGACTGCTTTTTAACTCGTATTTTCTTTATCAACCACTACCTAGCGTCTAATATGTATGGACCTAGCTTTTTACCGACTGTGGTTATAAGATCTAGCTACTAACTAATTAATACGCAAGTCGTCAAATCTCAATTTACGTCTTATGCGATATTAGAACATCGCTATTTATTTTAATATAATAGATTGATCTAGAAGAAAGTTTTTTGTGATGAACAGGACATATTGTTTTTTTTTTTTTTACATTTTCTACAAATGTTATTTCGGGTTATAAATGGCATCATGAATACGTAGAACAATCTTCGACTTGGGGTATATTGTATCATGAAGATGTTACGATATTTGTACAAGTATTGTGTAGAACCTTGTTCAGTTCAGCCCTTTTAATCATTTTTAATAACATGAAGAATTTTTTCTTAGCCCTAATTCTATTTTTCTATTCTAATTCCACATAAAAAAAACATTAAAACTAATAAGTCTTTAAATATCCCAAAATTCTCAGTTCTTCTTGATTTTCTCTTTTAACTTTCTATCAAGAGTACCCAAGAAATCATTAAATATTTTTGTAAACTTTTTATACAAATGGCACGTTAATTGAGTGGGTATCTGGAAGAAGGCCATATGCTTCAAATCTTGAAAAGTTGAGTTTCTTCTTGGAAAAGGGCCTATGTTAAAGGATTAATGATTGCCAGGTGTCAAAAATTGCAATTCATAATATACATTTATTTTTACTGTAAATAAAAAATAGTAAAAATATACAAAAAATAAATTTATCCTTTCTTTATTCACATAACTAATTTTTTACTACCCATCAATACTCAACATGATGACAAAAGTGGAGGGTAATTAAGATCGGAAGAAGGAATTGTGTTGCACTAGGTGCACATGATATCATTAATTAATGACATTAATAGTTTCTTCTTCATTTCTCGAAATTTTAAATTTGTCACTTCGGCCCTTCAACCATTCAAATAATCTATTTGTTACGTAAATACCATGCCGAATCAACGCTCAACCCTATTAATCAGTATCAATACAAAGAAACTTTTTCCAAATGAAACCCTTAAATTTTCGTTCCAAGATTCACACTCAATATATGTAAAATATCATTTTAATGAGTTTTAAATGTACACTGTTAAAAATTTGCAGCAAACTGTCAAGTCATTCAACAATTTTTATAGAAAACGGTTACATAACCGTAATTTAACTATATTCTGGCCATATTATTGCCCATATTATAGTCAAAATAGAGTTAAATTACAGTTATGTAACCGTTTTCCCTAGAAACGGTCAAATGACTGGACAGTTTGCTATAAATTTTTAACAGTGTATGCAAAATGTTAGTTCACATCAATTTACTATTTTTATATTAAAACAATTTGTTTTGAATTTACACTCACAAAACAGTACATTTTTTAAAAAAAAATGAAAGAAAAGAAAATAATTGTGAAGATATAAATTTTATAACCATAAAAGTTGTTTAAAAATAATTGAAGATTCCAAAATTGATTTTGACAGCATCACACCGTTTTCATAATTTTTTTTTAACAATTGACTTCCGAAAGTTTCACTTAATTTGAATAATTCCATGGCCAATTGCACATTTCGAGCAACATTAATTTTTTACCCTTTCTTTAAAACAATTTGGTCAAGATTCCTTTTTATTTCCTAATTGAGCTTTAACACCCAAAGTTAAACGGAAACAATCTACTTCCTCTGGTTCCGATTGAAACAGTTTAATCTCGAGATAAACACGAAAAGTGATTTCAGAATTCATTACTTTGGTGGACAAAAGAAATTCCGGAGGAAATGTTTTGCCTGTAAATCTTGATTCAGAGGAAAGTGAAAAATCAACAGAGGATTAAATTTCGTTAGAGGAAATGATTAGGTATAATTTCATGAAATCTCTATATCTTGTGCATGATAAAGGGCAAACCATCAACTAATATATAAAGGTCGACAGAATATCTGAAAAATCATTCCAAGCCATTTGATCTGCAATAAAGAACAAACTGATAGCTGATATATAAGCGTTGACTGCATATTGGAAAAAAAACCCCTTTAAGCCGTTTAATTCATACAACCATCAAATAACATCTCTTGTCTAATTTTTAAAAGGTAAGTTGCAATTTATACTTTTTAATAACTTTTAAGTGATAGACGATGAATTATTTGTATTAGCAATGCTTAATATTAATGTCTAAAAATTCATAACGCTTTTTAAATTTTTCAATAGGGATATTTATTTTCTCGAAGTTTGAATATTATTTATATGCAAATGTTTATCTATGAACAAAAACACTCTAGGTAGTTGGGGTGGAAAATGTTTGTGTGTTAAATTCTTGTTTCATATTTTAAATATCCTGTCTTACGCATAACAAAAAACTTTCCCTTCTTTTCAATAAACATCTGCAAGATGATAATAAAATCTGAATATTGGCTCTTTTTTTATTAAAAATATTCACTAAAAGTAAAATTTAATTACAATAGTTTTAATGTTGATCTAACTCATAATTATTATTAGTTACTTAACCTATTGCAAATGCTCATTCAAGCAGTTTTATTTATACTTTAGAATTTCATCTGCACATAACAGTTAAATTAAAACGAGATAATATTATACAGTCTAACACAATCTGTAAAATAATTACTGATTGAATAGTCTTCGAAATTCATGTTCTGTGATGTTAACAAATGAGCATTATTCCATACGATATATGAAAGTCAGTGTGAAAATCCATTCATTACTCTGATACCGTTTCCATATGTAATAAATGTTAACGGTTTAATCATGACATTGTAAAATAATGATAACAAAACTTACTAATCCAAACTTTTCTAAATAAAATCGAAATAAACAAAACGACATAAATCAACCAGAAAAAAAATATATATATATTTTTTTTATCTAAATCAATATTTCCAAATGTTATTTATATTAATAAAATATATTTTTAATATATTATTGATGTAAATTTATACTTTACTTGCATTTTTTTTAATTAATTAATTTTTCCTACTTTTAACATTATTTAACACATAATATTGTAATTGACATTCATCACACACATATTTTAAACGTAATATGACTATAAAGGTAAATATAATATTTTGTATTTGTCTATTATTTGATTTTAAATTTTCATTTGTTCAATGCACGATTTTCAAGTACTTTATAAATTTACTCTTATTTTTTTACCTTATCTATTATTTTAAAATGTCACAGTGCGTT
The DNA here is from genome assembly GCA_963931845.1 of Maratus michaelseni. Lineage (NCBI taxonomy): Eukaryota > Metazoa > Arthropoda > Arachnida > Araneae > Salticidae > Maratus > Maratus michaelseni. The sequence continues at coordinate 31,133,793 of OZ007587.1, forward strand.
TCTATTTCACAACTACTCCTCCAATATTATGTAACGTTGCGCAATAAAACTAACAACAGTTATTCACATGGATCCGAGGCAGTCACATTAACTTTCAAAATTGTAAAATTTAAATTAGTTTCGTAGTTTTTCGTTTTCTATTAACTTTGAACGAAATTTATCCACTGGTGTCAACTAAACACTCCATTCTTAAAAATATATTTTAAAAAGGGCACAGAATACTTCTGCGATATTCACTTCCACAGACCGTAATGGAAAATTTCAATTCTAAAACTTAAAAAATAAAGTTCCGAGAGTAGTTTAGCTGTTGATAACTGTATAGAGGGGATACGTCCACAGTCAAAATGAATATTTTGTTCTATTACTTTGAGGCAATGAGCAAATAATATAATTAAGATATCATTCTGTTGACATTTTTTCATTAAAAATGAATAAGAAAAAAATGGATATAAATTTATGTGATTTGATGTCATGATTGTCGTCTGGTATCTGAACTGGTGAATTTTGCTTTTTGTATAAATCGATTTAATGATTTTTAGCTTTTCTTTAAAAAAAAATCTATTGTAAAGAATATCATGTGACTTACCTACGCATTTGCTTAATTATTATACCAAAAAGCTGAAAGACTGCAATATGTATTCCAAAATTGGAAGAAAATGTAGATTATATTATATGTCATATTCATAGAACATGGAGGATGGAGGTATTGTAAACTGATTAGATTTCAGTACCGATTACTGATGACACAAACAAATGAATGCATAAAAATCATTAAAAGCTCAATTTTATCATCAACTTTATCGATTTCCTTCAATGGAGTCGCCGCTTTGAGTTATCTTTTTGCACGAATTTGCAAGTCGTGGTCTCATATGCATGCTACTTATAGATAGTGCTAAAGACTGTTCTGATAGATGCCAAAGTGAAATGTTTTTTATAAAAAATTTGAGACATTATTTAAAAAAATAACATGTATTTTAATTATTAAAACCGAAATATTTTCGCATAAGTCCTCCAAAATGATGTCCTTTTCATTCCATTGACTTCAAATTTCTCCAAAAAACGAAGTGTTTTTGACAACTGACATAACTTTTGAAAATGACGTCATTGGAATCGTCCACTTTTCAGGGGGTTGAGAGTATTTATGAGAGAGACTTTATAAGAGAGACTTTATAAGAGAGTAGCGAAATACACTTAATGTGTACAATTAATACATAATCGCAGGCTCGTCAATTTCATGATAATGATAAGATCTACTTTAATTGTATTTAGTAAAATCATTTAATTTTCGAAATGTCATTTTCAGTTAATCTACATTGTAAATGAGATTTCTTATTTATAATAAGAAGTATAATAAATTATTTAATATTATAAAATTTTTGCAAATGATATAACATTTTATTTAAATCATCTGTATATTAACTAGAAAATAATAATAGAAAAATTCAAAATTTAAGTGTTTTTTTTTTTTTTGTTTGTTTTTAATATGTCTACAATTTTATACGTATAAAGTAAAAGTAAAGAATTTTGTAAATATTTTCAAAATATTTTTTAATTAATTGTAGGGATTATTTTTTTGTAGATTATGAGATACCTCTATATTTAATTAACACGAACGAGGGCTAATTACGATCTGCATTTTCCGACGCAAAAAATTCTACATAATAATTTTGTGATATGAATATTTCTGCATAATAACATTTGTGTGAAATACATCAGATGTATTTCAGAATATATTGAATTATTCAATAAAATAAATCTAGCAGATCGGATATTCAATGTAAAAGATTTTTCGTCGCATGTGTATGAAAATGTATTTTAACAGGCAAAATAAACAACAAAAACAAAATACATGATTCTGAAAAATAAATACAATGTTTTATTACCGTCACACTATAGTGTGAAAAATCTTTTACATTGAATATCCGATCTGCTAGATTTATTTTATTGAATAATTCAATATCCCTCTGAGCGTTTCGAAAAAGGGTAAAATTGTAATGTTGTTTTCTCTGCATTTTGTTTTAAATGCTAAAAAAATATGATTCTTTCAGCATTATAAATAAAACTTAATTACAAATATGAATGTAACCCTTGAGAGTATTAATCATTCTTCAATGTTTTGAAAATTCATTAAATCTATAGAATTATATTATCTTAAACATTGCATACATTGCAGTGAAACCTGGAGCTTAGTGAACGGAATATTACGTTCTACACGCTTAGAGGGATATATTCTGAAATACATTATTTTATGTATTTCACACAAATATTATGTTTAGAGTTTTGACTATTTTATGTTGCTGACATACTTACTTTAAAACAATTTAAAACTTTGATCAGATATGTTACAATGTAAAATGCATGTATATAAAAAATTATGATATGCATGCAAATTTTGTGTACATGTAAAATTTATATACATATTACATCTAGTAAAAAATGTATAATGTATTATTTTTAATTCAAAATCCATGAAGACCAGTATAATATTCAAATTATCTAGAATTCTATTTTAAAAACACATGCATTATAAAGAAAATCAACAAAGCAGAATACTAAGTAAATGCAAATAAACATGCAATAGGTCTTTTCATTAATGATTGTCATGTGTTATGTGATTCAGAAGCGTAAAAATAAAGTTAAAACAATTTAGCATTGCACATAATTTATACCCAAATAATTCACATTAAAAATAAATAGTTAAAACAATTTATCATTGCACATAATTTATACCCAAATAATTCACATTAATTATACGTATTCTCATTTACAGAAGCTGAAGAATCCATAATGTTTCATCTTGTTCTTACACGCTAAAGAAATCCCCAGTGTCATTGAATCCTTGAAATTAATGCTATCCCCCCTCCCCCCAAAAAATAAAAATTTTAAATTAAAATTAAATTTTAAAAAATTTAAATAAAAAACTATATATTGTATAATCTAGAACTTTTTTTTATCTACTATTTCTAGTGTATAATTTAAAAGTAATTATAACATAATTATTTATATTCAATGGTTGTAGTATCACAAATGAGATTTAATCCAACAGAACGAAAAATACCGGGTCCAGAACGCCAACTTGGGTACTTTGACTAGCCGTGTCAATGCTCTACCTACTGAACTACCCTCAGCCATTGCCTGGCTCGCATAATTCACTCTTATTTCTAGGAAATGGGTAGCTCAGTAGGAAGAGCACTGGCATGCCAAGCAAAGGTACCCAGGTTCACGTCCTGGCCTCGGCATATTTCGCTCTGTTGGAATAAATCTCAACTATGATACTCCAACCACTGAATATGATTTACCTAGTTGAAAAATCTTTCCTCTCTTCATTATGACATAATTTGAATTCGCAGCACCAAAGAATTGTGATTACATAATTCTTTGGGAAAAAAAATACTTATAGCAAATACATTAAACTGTGGAATTCAAAGTCTTCCAGTTTTATAAACGCGAAGTCGAAAATTGGATTTATATATATATATATATTTCTAACACTGTTTCCAACATGTCTTTCCTTGCCGTAAATACGGGTTGGGATCCATTAGAAAGACCCTCACGGAGTGCAGGAGGGCATTCCCCCTACGGCCTATATCCCTCGTGTAAATAATCGGCCGTCATAAATCAACCAATCCAACATGTCTTTCATAGATATAAAAAACTTATGCACGAACTCAATGTTACGTTTAAAAAATATTCGGAATCAGTCAAATAAAAAAAAAGAGTATTGACTACACAAGTAAGCATTAGGTAACAAATAATAATTACGTAAATTTATCTAAAATACAAAACTAGATAAATAATAAGATATGAATTTCTGTATGCTAATTGCTGATCTAATTTTTTTCAGTTACAAACAGTGAAGATGAAATCTTTCTCTGGTCGCATATTCTTTGCTTTTACCGTTACTTTGCTGCTGTTGACCATCAACGTAGTCCCAGGCACGGAAGCTGGTGGACATGGACACGGCAGTGGTCTTGGTGAACTCCTTGCTTCTGGAATTATCGTCTCCTTACTCAGAGGAGGCTATCGCCGAAGGAGGAGTGTTGATGAAGTCAATCATGCTCAGTATGCCTACTGATCGGGTTTCAGTTTGATTTTATTGTAGATATTTTAGCCAAATGAAAATTTGTTTAGTTTGTAAATAAAAAATATTGTAAATAAATATCATTATAACTTATACAGTCAGAGACTAAGTTATTGATTATGATGTATATTTGGTACCTGTTGAGGACACTGCGATGTGCCCACAAAATATAAATAAGTAAAAACTGAATTCCCATAATTTTGTTAAGAATAACCTTTTTAATAAACTTACATAACGTATGTTACGTATAGTAACAATTATAATTGTTATTTATACTAACACTTATATTTTTTTACTTATAGTAACACTTAAGAGTAATTTTACGATAAATACGAAATTAATACCATATCTCTCACAGTAAATGATCACATTAACAAAATGGTAGAATTAACAACTTTCATGACAATATTCATTGAAATACGCTTTAGCCTCTTGAAGGGCGGTGGGATATTATACTTCCCACTTAATTTTAATCCCCAAATTCACAAGAATTTTGGAATAAAATTTTGCTTTTATAATGAACATGCAGAAAATCTTTTATTTATTTGCAAACAAATTTGTTTCCAAATTCTGATGTCATTCAATCATTTTAGCAACAGAAGTACTTTGCGCCTGAAAAGTTTAAAATTCCTTCTTTAGACCTTTGGTTTGAAATTTAAAATAAAATAATTAAGGGATAACTTTAACAGGTAAAATTAAATATTTCTTGAACTTGTTCTCATTTACTCTCAGTGCAATTTACCTTAAGGCGTCAGAAACTATATTGACAATAAAATAAAAATATATAAAACCACAAATAGACGAAAACAATATTGGAGTTTCTGATGATCAATAAATACCATTATCTTTATAATTGTATTTCCTATATTTGGTACATTAAAACACGAAATTTCTTCATCTAGAAAATTGGCTCTATTCATTTATAGAGTGAATCAACACTATAATGACTATAATTACACATAGAAAAAACGCAAGGGAGAGTTTAATAATCGATTGGAAAATAGTAGGATCATATCATAAAACAAGGAAGAAAAATCATGTGTCAAGCATAGATTATTCAACACTTTCCAGCAAATTCAGAATACTTTAACGAAACTTCACCGTTTAATAAAGCGAAAGATCCAGCGGTTCCCAACCTTTATTGATACGCAACCCACCTTTAAGTAAAACATTTTTCGTGACCCACCTAATATGAGGGTGTATCTGATATCAGTATGGTAATTGTTGCATGACCTCTATAAGCTATCGGCTATCCTATCCTAGGAAAAAGGCAAATTTTCGTACGAAGGATGTACTATAAAAAAATAATAATAAAATAAAATAAAATAAACACAAGAATTGGTAATCCCAATGTGTGTAGATGGAATAATAATTAAAACAACACATATATTACAAATATAATGAAAAATGCATATTATCAAAACACAACTTTACAATCAGTGAGATTTCTGACACTGGTGTTTACCAATGAGGGCATCTATATCAGTGTTGGTTAATTTTTACCAAGTCACTTTCTACTCGAGAGCGGGGATCCAGAGTTGCCATAACTACTGCGCGACTGTTGCCATTTCTCACAACAGGTCATAAAATAATACCGGCTGACTGTTTAAGAAAACACTGTCTTCTCACGAAGTTTGAGTTTAAGCTAATAGCTCTCAGAACTATTGCAGTTGTAAAATATTGTATTTGTTATATTTTCTAAACAGATGAAATAAAAGATATACTTTTGGGGTAAACCTCGATTGTTCCGTGACCTACTAAAACACACGCCGCAACCCATAGGTTGGGAACCGCTGAAGTAAACAACTTGAAAAACATATAACACATTTTAAAATCAAATTTTTGAAATTACTATTTGTAGTCAGAAAGATATCCAAATTCTTTTATGCAGTCTTCAATATAATCTATAAATTTCTATATATACTACTTAGTATACTAAAATTTAGTTCAGTTAAAAAACGCATAACATAGGTGAAAATTCACTTTCAGCAATTTCCGTCAATAAATAGAAATGTGCTAGAATTCTTTTGTACAGCAATGTATATTATCTAGAAATTTTTAACCACATCACATACTAAATTAAAATTTTAACTTAGTATGGGATGAGTAATTCAGATAAAATACGCATAACTCAACTAAAAACGAATTTCCGCGAATTATCATCATAGATCGCAATGAATGCAGGTCTTTTCGTAGCCCAGTATATAAAGTTATCTAAATTCGACAAATATTTCTTAGTATAAAAATATAGTTCTGTAGGAAAACGCATAAAGCATTTAAAACCCACCCTTAATCAATTCACGTCCGTAGACAGTAAGTAATAAATTCGTTTATATGTTATATATTCGTTTATATTCGTAAATATGTTTAGACAGTAGTGCATATTCTTTGTATAGCCCCGTATAAAGCTATAGATTTTATACACATCATGTAATATTTAAAGATTTAGTTAAAAACGGATACCACAATTGAAGGCGCACTTCCAGAAATTATCGCTCATAGACATAATTTTTACGGAAGCATTTAAAAACCACTCTTAAGCAATTCATGCCCGTAGACAGTAATACTTACGTTTAGTACGTACGTTTGGACAGTAATGCATATTCTTTGTATAGCCCTGTATATAATCTATAGATTTCATACACATTAGGTAATATTCAAAAATTTAGTTTACAACGTATTCCACAATTGAAAGTGCACTTCCAGAAATTATCGCTTATAGACAGAATTTTTACTGAATTCTTATTGTGTCCCCTGTAAATGAACGACAAATGCTATGCACACCGTATTATACAGTAAGCATCTTGTAGTGCACCTAGATAATGGATATAAATTTCAATATATTTAAAACAGTGTATGTCATTAAAATACATTGAACATAATATAGCGAATTATTTTGAGTTCCCCTGTAACCGAACTATAATTTTTACACAAAAGCAAACTTGTTATAATAACCACCAATAACATATATCTACTACGTGACAGTCCGAATACATTTACGCGAATTAAAACACGCCAAAATCTTAAACATTTTTCAACTATAATAGAAAGTATTAAAAAAGGTTATTAGTTTATTTACAATAAAAATTTCATCAAATAAATAAAATCTTAGAAATAATAAGAAATTTAAATGGTTGCAAATATTTTGATCACAATGTTTCATGTTGTAGTAATCGATTTGACAAAAAAGTAGGATTATTCTTATAAAAATCACTTCATAAATAAATAACCAAACGCTTACGCTTAAACATCATTTCTAAATTAAAATGAGTTTCAAACGAGTTAAAACTGGAACGTCCTGGAACGAAGAAAATAAATAAATAAATCTACTAAAATGGAATCGCAAAGGGAGGGAGGAAAAGAACCTACATCAGACTGATACTGCACGTCAGTACCGGTAAACTATTCCTTGTACTTGTATTGCATTCTTTTGCAGAGAAAATTTCCATTTCATTTTAAAAAAAATAAGTTCGGGTAGCTTGCTATGTTAAAAAAAAAAAAAAACTCTTATACAGTCACTGTACAAATTAGTTAATAATTTTATTATTATTATTATTTTAATAATCTTGCCATTTCACTTTTTTCATTCGGTCGCTTTTGCAGTTATTGTTTTTACGATGAAATCATTTGAAAACAAAGAACTTTTTAAATAAGTATGAAAGTAAAATAGTTTTTTTTAATTCACCCTTAATAAACATTTAAAGTTTATCATGAAAATCATGTCTAATTTCATGACTGCAATTTATATGTTTTCCCAAAAATTTCCGTTACAATACATTAATTTTGCGGGGGCACTGAACTCGATCGTGGAAAGTTCACTGCTCATTTTACTCTTTGTAAAAAGCGCAAGCGAGTGAATTTATGTAAAATCTATAATTTTTGCTGTTTCTTTTTTAAGATAGGGCAACAGGAAAGAAAAAAAAATTAAACATTATTTAAAGTATCTTTTTAGAATTTCTAAATTGATTTCTCAATTTAGAATCATAACTTAATTAATATCAAGCTATTAATTGATTAATGCGCTTTTTTTTAATATATCTTACACTCTTTATTTTCATTTATAATTTCCACTTTCTAGTGTTTAAAATATTTCATTGTTGCAGTATCACAGCCAGATAGCCCTTTTTGACGAGCATGGTTTGGCGCATCATTAAATCTATTGTTGTTGTAACTCGTATACAATTGTAGCTAAAACGAATATCTGAGGATTTATCATCTGTGGCAGGCTAAAGGAAAAATGCCTTAAAGTTAGTTTAGAAACTTATAATTACGTTCTAAATATATTAAAATGTTGTCTTGTCATAAGAAACATAATTGTGAACATACAGGGTGTTTCACGAAGGACCCCTAACTTTGAAAATAAATAACTAAGAAACGGTGATAGGTAGAAGCATGAAACCAGTGGTATGTAATCTGATACAGAAAGTTCAATATTAGAGTAACAAATTAAGCCGATATATGGAGCTGCAAGTGGCATAACCATAAGTAGGCTGTATCACATCAAAGGCGATTCAAAATATACACCTTTCACACTAGACACATGTCGCAAGCGAAGAATGAAATTGTCAGTGGCCAAAAATCACAATACATCGGACTGCACATCCAACAACAAAAGATGTGTGAACTGTTTAGATGAAAACAAACAACGTACAGGAAGTGATAGACACTTGGACACAGAACACTATAGCTATGATAGCTGCTGCCAAACGTATAGACATTACCAGAAAACTTACATTCAATACCGGACTCAGATGGCATTACGTTCAAGGTAATCCAGTGCAACCTACAACGTTCCAAAAGTAATACGGCAGCATTTGTAAATTTTATAATTGAAGAGGGTTTTTCACTGGCATACCTCCAAGACGCTTACATCTACGACGGCCGTCCGGCTTCTTTGCCCCTGAGTGTGCCATGCTACAGCTCCAGCTCACTAAATAGTCACATCCTAATTTTAGAACAAAATCTTACACATTCAGAAAAATTTAACAACTCTGTATTTATAAATTTAGACCTACAAAACGTAATTTTGAGCATTGGGAGCCTGTACTGTCCTCCGAGGGCTAAACTCGAAACTGACCTCCAGGATTGGAGATCTGCTAAACATTTGAGCGACTTCTGTTTGGTCCTTGGGGACTTTAATGCGCATGACCCACTTTGGGGGTATAATCGGGTGGATGCCAGGGGAAGACTCCTTATTGAATTCTTGCTCGCACATAACCTTGTAATACTAAATGAACCATCTTTCCAACCAACCTATGAGTCGAGCGGAAGGGAGGGCCGACCAGATTTATCAATCTGTTCACAACCCCTCTTCCAACACTTCAGTAACTGGGAAGTTGTCCCTGAACTTTTTGGTGACCACAGGCCAATTATTACACAACTATTTTTAACAGTAATGGATTTACCAAAACGCAGATTGAAAACTAAAAACATTCCCCCCTATAAATTTCAAAAAATGGTTCAACATAAATGTTTAATAGATAATATTAATTTTAAAACAATTAAAACATCCCAAGATCTGGACATCCATTATGAAAAGTTTTACCAAATTATTAAAGATTCAGCAAAAACTTCATTTAAAAAGAAACCCTCATTTCAAAAACCTAAATTTTCCTGGTGGTCGCCGGACCTTAGGGCACAGAGGAATAAAGTAAAAGCTTTATATAATAAAACAAAAAACTCGAATTTCGATACAATAAACAACCAAAATTACAAAAAAAAAAGCCAAGTATAAAAAACAAATCCTCTGTGCAAAAGAGAAAGCGTGGGACAATTTCTGTAAAAAACAAACTGACCCTTTTGGCATCTCAAAAAAACTCGCATTCCAAGATTACCAAGATAAATTAATTAGCTTTCTGCCGGACTCATCTTTTCCGGTTTCCAGGTCCACTTCATTAGCTAACCTAACAGAAAGAATTTTTGGGCCTTCGGCAGGTATGCCAGTGCAACCCGCCCAGGCATTTAACATACAACCTCAATCAGACCAACCAAAATTTACAAAAAGAGAATTAAGAAATGCAATATATAGCTTCAACCAAACCAAGGCCCCAGGGCCAGACGAAATCGATCATCGTATGATAAGAGCGATATTTGCAATAATACCAGATACATTACAAGACTTATTTAACTCAGCCCTTTCCCTAAACTATTTCCCGGTGGCCTGGAAGCTGGTGGAGCTTATCTACTTTAGAAAGGAAGGTAAACCACATGACGAACATACATTTTATAGACCGATAACTTTACTTCCAATAATAGGCAAAATTTTTGAAAAACTAATGCTGCGAAGAATTAATCATATACTAACGCAAAACAATAGATTAACAAATAAACAACACGGTTTCACACAATTAAAATCAACAGAAACTGCTCTTCAAAATGCACTATCATATATCGACATCAACAAAGAAAATAAAAATTACACGACATTCATATCGCTGGATTTCATGGGGGCATTTGACAACTTTCCATGGGACCAGGCGATTTCATCACTAACCGACTTAGGCATCCCTCAGCAATATATCAATACAATTATCTCCTTCCTTTCGAGTAGGCGGGCTCAGGTTGATTGGTAAAACCCTAATATTTTGCATTACTTCACAAAAGGCTGTTCACAGGGTTCCTGCTTTGGTCCTTTTCTCTGGTTGTCACTTTTGGAGGGCTTACTGCGTTACTTTGTCTTCGAGAACTGTGCGATTGTGGCATACGCGGATGATGTCTTGTTAATTATTTGGGGTCCAACACGCGCTACGCTAGAGCATAATGGTAGGATTGCCCTGAATTGTGTTCAAAATTGGGCTACAAGCAACCACATTGAAATATCATTGAATAAATCAAAAACAATTACATTTGGCAAACCTAAAATCTTAAAAAGCGACCCAATCTTCAAACTAAAAGGACAAAACCTACAATCAGTCAAAACCTTAAAATACTTAGGAATTACAATAGACCAACATCTTTCATTCCTACCCCACATAGTAATAAAAAGGGAAGAAATTACTAAAATTACTCAAAATTTATATAAATTTTCGTCAATTTCGGTAGGTTGCCAACTAATTTATTTAAGATATGGTATTCGGCAATCCTACAAGCGCGAAATCGCTTATGCCTGTGGGGTCTAGTTCACGCGTATGACACGGTCGCATGGTGTGCGTCACCTCTTGGCAGCGCAAAGAAAAGTACTCCTACTCATTTCAAGAGCATATAAAAATACGTCAACAGCGGCATTGCAGGTCCTAACGGGTATCCTGCCGCTGGACTTGCAACTGGAAGCAGAGGCTGAATTTGCTAGAGTCACTAGATTGGGGATATCATCAACGCGTATTAAAGCACAAACAATAGTCACAAAGATCTCAAAATATAAAATTTCACCAACTCTAGATCAAATAAAAACTTGTCCGGGTTCAAAATTCAATGAGGAATTTCATATCTTTACAGACGGTTCAAAAACAGCTGAAGGCACAGCATTGGCTTTCTGTGCTTATAAAAATAATATAATTCATCACACGTGGCGTGAAAAACTAGACTCGGGTAATTCAGTTTACCAGGCCGAATTACTTGCGATTGAAGAAGCTGTGCGCTGGGCGCTGGGCTATGGAAGAGGATTCGGTCAACTTTCTAATTTCATCGGATAGCTTATCAAGCTTAATGGCTCTTTCAAAATTTGACATAGGTAATTATTTAGTTCAGGAAATTTTAGTACGTATAAATCTATCCTCCAAAATCTTCTTTTTTAATTGGGTCAAGGGACATTCGGGTGTAGCTGGAAATGAACTGGCGGATTAGTTGGCGCGGTCAGCAACAAACGATGAAACACTGGAAAGAACTTTTCTTCTTGTACCACCGTCCACACTCAAAAGAGGATTAAAAAACAAATCACAGACAGTTGGCAACAACGCTGGTCTACAGCACAAGTGGGTCATTACACAAGAGACTTCCTTCCGGAAGTCTCGCAACAACGAGAAATTCACAACAGATATCTATACCTATTTTTAACAAATCATGGACCATTTCAACAACACCTATTCCAAATTAACAGAAGTGACTCACCACTTTGTATCTGTGGATCAGAAGCACCATCGTTACACTACATATTAAATTGCACTCTAACTTCACATTTCCATGTCAAAAAATCACCATAAATGTCAGTTAAAAACTGGCTACAATATCTCCTGGACCGTCCGGTTCTTCTCCCGCGCATAGTCAACTGCATGAAATTTATTGAAAAAAAATGGATTTTTATTTTCAAATCCTCTTCCTCTGTAGTCGGGCGCCCGCTTGTCCAATCTAGCAGGGGTCCTGTTTTCTCTGTACATATGTATATAAATAATTGTATTTTGTATTTGAATATAATAATTGTTGTAATGAGATTTAACATCACACTGTCTGTATATTATTAGTATCTGTATATTATTTGTAAATTTTCAGTGTATTCGCATCTGTATATTCATATTAGTATATTATTAATTGTATTAGAAATATTTAACCAAGAATCAGCATCGCATTTAACCAAAAACCCTAAATATGAAGTCTGCACAGTACTTGTATTTAGTCATATTCCGGAAATGGTCTAAACTGTATAATTGTATAATCGAATTAATTATAATAACCGTATGTGTGCATCATATTTTTCCATATACATCAATTGTAGTAAAGTATTTGTATAAAATATGCTAGCCAAGAATAACCCATCATATTTAACCAATAATAATTTTAGGCATGGTGCCTGCACTGTATTTGTAAATAGCTCATCCGGAAATTATATATTCAGCATACATTGAAATAATAATAATAATCGTATGTATGAAAGCAATAACTGTATTATCAGACAAAATTCAATTACTTTCACTACAAAAAAAATCGCATGTAAAAGTAAAACTTCTGAGAAGAAGAAAAATTTTAATATTATATTGTAAAACTTGCATACATAATTCTGTAACTGTGGTCTCGCTGGTGATAGAGGCGTGTCAGCCCATCAGGATTGCACACAAACTCTAAGGCTTAGGCCGAGTTTCATGAGGTGGTCATCGCTGTAGTATGCCATCGGAAACCAACACACAAGCTTGACAAACAGCCTCTTCCAGCTCATCGAGTGTTAAAGGATTGTTGCGGTAAACAATGCCCTGTAGTTTCACCTCCAGAATTACTTTTCGCTAATAGCGATCACGTTCGAACGCCGAAATCATCAACGACTGAACGTTCTTGGCGTCTTAGCTCTCTTTATATGAATCCGTAATGCTGCCTGCAGCGCCATCTATCGGCGCTATTATTAACTAAAATGTTGAGGTTTCTGTATCAAATTCTTACGGTTATTTCAATAAACATACCACGCGTTTCATGCTTCTATCTATCACCGTTTCCGAGTTATTTATTTTCAAAGTTAGGGGATCTTCGTGAAACACCCTATAACTTTTATAATTCTAGCATATCAGAAAGTGAGTGAAAATCGATTACAAAATTCCATCTTTACATACAAAAACCAAGTCGGGTTAAATAATATAAAAATAGAGATTAAAAAAGGGGTCATTGTGAAGTAGGGAACTACTTAAAATCCTCTTCTACTAATCCATTTAGAAAGTCGCCAATTTAATTTCATAAAGTGCAATGACCAAAGTTCTTATGTTCTAAATGTCAGCATAAATTTTCCGCAAATCTGCTAACAAGACTACCAAGGCCATTACCTCAAAATCGGTAAAGGCTAATTTCAGTTATAAATAAAAAACAAAAATCTTCACCACCACCCATCCGTTACAGATGTGAACAAATAATACAAAGACACCTTTCCCACTAAATGGATAACGTGCCATGAAAATATCCTTTCCCTAAAATCAACCCATTTGTGAATGTCACGATCACGAACCAGGTCAAGCGACCAATAAGTTATAAATTATAAGGTTTAGTGTTGCCAAGAAATTTATTAAATTGAGCTACACTAATCACAGATACAGAACACCAAAAAAGGATAATCAATACTAAGTGAGTGATTTTTTTTGCCTTGCTATTAATTACAAAATATTTTTAGTATCTCAATTTTAATGCAAAATTCATAAATTGAAAGATGAGTAGCTTTCGTGATGCCTCCTCTCTTTTTATAATATCTAATTTTTTAAACAATAACCATTGTGGTATAATTCTATTACAAATGTTAGGTGCAGAAATCAATCACGTAGAGTATTGTTTTAAAATAGTGGTATTCAGAAAACAGTATCTCATTATTTTTTATGGATCATGATTTTCGTCAACCTTTAAAGTAAATTTTGTATGTTCGAAAAAATTAAGAAGTGTTCCACACTATGAAAAATGTCAATGGTATTTTATTACTGGGAAACTTTATGCAAAAAAGTAAAATAAATGCATGCAAATTTAAAATACTAAATACCTTTAAAGTTCGTTACTCAAAAGTCTAAAATTAAAATAATGTGTGGCAGAAGGATTCTGTGAAAGCATTTTTTATGTAATTTTAGAATTTTCTTTCAATCTCCCTTTCTTTCTTTCTTTCTTAATTTATTTGCATTTTATTTTTTTAAAACTATTTAGGAAAATAATCCACAAATCCTGTATTGTTTCTATTCGCTCTGCAACATCGCACATGGGAAATTCGTACACGTGAAACTACTTAACATTGTAGCTAAAACTGAAATTTTTGAACACATTTTACTAAATAATGTGCAAAATATCATCTAAATTGGGCACTACCAGAATAGGAAATTTATAAATTCCTAAATGGGGACCACAGAAGGAAATGGGTTGAAGAAAACATTTATACTACTCTTAATACATCTTCTAAGATATATGTAAAACAGATTGGTTATATGTATGTTAGAACGCGTTTCGAATTATTTGTAAGCTAGATAATTTCGCTATGTTGTCGTTATTGAAATGTATTACCGAATAAAGAATCCTTGTCACACATAACAAATCTGAACCCCCAGATATAATATACTTCATTAATTTCTAATAGATGTTAAATAAAACAATAAATAAAACTGTAAAAAAGGATTTATATACAAACTGTCTTCATGTTTCGGCGTCAACAAAGCCCTATTCAAGACAATTAATAATATTCTAACGGTGCACTATTCATAGTGCAATGATTTGAAACCTCATCATTCATGTTTTTTCACATTCTCTCTCAGATTACTTGAGTTACTTTGTTTTATTTTTACTTTAATATTTATTTCTATACTCATAAACATGGAGTAACTCATTTCGATTTTTGTTTGAGGTATACTTTTCTAAAATTACTCGAAAACAGAACTCATGTTTTTCTGTCATATTTACACAATGATATTTTAAAATAATATTAATTTTGACTTTTGCAGATTTCTGCCAGTGGTTCGGTATAAATAACAAATTTTCTATTTTAAACAGCTTTTCAGGGACATTAAAATCCCGAAACGTAATTTTCAATTCGTTTCTGACTTTGAGATCTGACTGATGAGGAGCTTTAAACACAAAAGAATCTTGCTTTCAAATCAGCAATAAATCAAGTACTACAATTAACTTTGTCTGCAGTAATACGATCAGAATTAAATAGAATTTAAATTTATATAGGTGCATTAGAACGTATTTTGATACCACCTGTTTGGTTAAAAATATTGATTGTAATTAATTACGGAAGTACAACATCTCCAAGCTACGATGAATGTAGAATTTGCTCATCTATTTAGCCTTAATGAAAAATTACAAAATGTAAATATTTATGACATTCAATAATTCAAGAATGTAAATTAATTTCAAAATATTGTGACATAGTTAAATTACAGAATCAACATGGTGTGCAAAGAAAGATACTTTTCATGATTCCACAAACACATGTACCAAACATCTAGAAGCATAATGCTTCTTTTTATGATTTTTTTTTTTTTTTGTATATTTCTACAAACTATTTCTTCTTAAAGATTTTAATATTTGCCATTTAAGGGCAGAATTTTTTTTAACTTACTTTTACTTTGAAATATGCATAATTGTAAGACTTTTAACTAATGCCATTTTTTTACTATAGTTTCTTAATAAAGTAAAGTTTAATACAGTAAAGCCATTGCAAAACTTATTTAATTATGATATAATTAAATTACAGAATTGAAGTGCCGAAATAAAGTTTATACATTAAGAATCACTACACTGTAAAAAAAAAGACAAATGTTTCTTAATCAAGGAATATATATTATAACATACAAATATAAATGTAAATATAAATATAAATGTAAATATACAATAAACTCTTCCAAGATTCTTACAATTCAAAAAGCATTCTTTATCTTTAGAAACCTCAAAACGAATATATTTTCGAAATTTAAAGAAAAAATTATAAAAACAAAGTTTCTTTTGCTGCCACCGATTTTTGGAAACGTTTCCGAGTATTTTTATGGTGTGTTATTCCATTTACTCAATCTGAAATATAGGTGTTTCAGATGCTATCATTTTCCAAGTAAACATTTTCATGTTCAACAAATATGTTTTACAAACAAACATGATAAATTAACAGCATTAACATTAGCATTAAAATTAAAATAATTTTATTAGCCTTTATGTAGCTACGCATGTATATCAACTACGCATCCAAAATTGTTTAATTGATAATTGATATCATCCGAAACACCTATATTTCAGATTGAGTAAACTGATTAATATACTACAAAACCTTCCCGAAAACGTTTCAAAAACCAGTGGCAGCAAAATAAACTTTGCTTTTTTTTTATAAATGCTTCTTTAAATCTCGAAAATATATTGGTATCTGAGGTTTCTAAAGATAAATAATGCTTTTCGAAATCGTGAGTAACTCGGAACAAATTATTGTATAATTATGTATGTGGTTGTATTATATTTTCAGAGATTTAGAAACATTTGTCTTTTTTCAACAGTATATTGGGGACTATGTGTGTGACACTAAATTTATTTATATTGCGTAAAACAAGTCTTAAGATTTTATTAAAAGTTCATGTTTCTTCAATATCAGTCAAATGTTAACTAATCTTTCTTATACACATTTTTTATGGTGATTTAAGCAGTATATAATTGTTTTTAATTCCACACGCAAAACAAAAATAATGAAATAATTTCTTGTAAAGAAAAATAAAATAATAACTCATAATATAGTATCATGCCCCAAACTTTCTTTAGTTAGTATATTAATATACTAAATTTAACAAAAATTAAAAGCAGGTCAAAAATCTTAAAACTACGAAACATGTTTCATTATGATAGAGATTTTATATTTCTTCGCATCAAAACGTAAAATATAGTTTTTTATTCATAAGAATTTAAAAAATAATAAAATATTAATATATACATGTAATAATAAAAAAAATTTCGCCATTTTTCCTTAGTTAAATTATTCCAAATTCTTACAATTCTAATTTTTTCCTGTTTTATTCTAATTTACTACTCTATATTCATTAAATCCTTATTCTTAAATTAGCTCTATCGTTAACTCTGTTTAATTCCCTTTTATTTAATTCTAAATTGTCCAAATTTACTTAAGTATAAAGCTTTTAGTTATTCTTATTTTCTATCAAGATCCCCGATCATTTCTGGTTTTTAGAATGTTTTTTGAGAGCCATTTTCATTTTTATTTCGAATTTTATTTTCCCACTCTAAGTCACTTTACTACAAAATTCATCCACTACCTCTCTGTCCGAACTCTTTACTAATTATCTTTCATTGGTCGTGACGTAGCATGACGCGTCTTCTTTAATTCCTCATTGGTTCAGTGCGCGTTCTACGTCATAATTTGTGTTATTACGCTAGGTAACAAAAAGCAGCTACCTGCGGTGCTCCCTTAGAAATAAGTCGATTTTTCACTTGTTAACAACTCCCTGGCTGCTCGTTTGACAATAATTAAGATGTTCTATGACTTACCCTCTATACCTTGATGACGTAGCGATGCACGGCTATTATTGTTAGGTGGAAACTGCCCAAGAGAAATACTTAATAAAGGATTGAAATTGAACAGCCTTGTTCTTTTGATTCATGGAAAAACGCCTCTGGTTTTTTCATTCTACTGCCGCTACGGCCGCGTCGAGACTGCAACTGAATTATTACGACTGCTTCTGATTTTTCACATCATCAATAACAACCACCGTTCTTAATTTCATTGTGCGACCATGTGTGCTCCTACTTCTAGTATCAACTTTACTCCAACTACAACATATGACGGTAAATATTCGTAATATGATATACATATACTTCTCTTTTGCATTCTTTTGAAATCAAACAGAAGCTAAGCTTTAAGAAATCAAGAAATAAAGCTTTTTAAAACTTTCATTTTTAAAAAAACCTTTGAATTTTTAAAACATTTATATGGTTTCTTTTAAATATCTTTTTTTTCTTACAGCCTTTAAAGATAAAATTTAAGAATTTAATGTTTGACTTTTATTATTCTCATACAAATTTAATAACAAACAACAAGACACAATTTGAGTTAACATTTTTCTTTATAATATGAAGTAATTTGGTGATTTTTTTCTTTTATTTTAAATGATTTTTAGGTAATATAATATTATTAAAAAGTTAAATATCGAAGCCTGAAGTTATTATGAATTATCTAATTGAAACCATGTAAAATATGAAAGGTGAAATTTTTTTTTTATACTTTTACATTTTCTTAGACTTTTTATTTTTGCCAATATTAAATTATATATTAATATATTATATTTTGCCAATTATAATTTGCTAACCCTAGCAAATCTTTTCTTTGCTCATAAATATGCATATTTAAATCACACTAATTATTTACATAATTATTTTGCATTTGTAGATTTATTTTGATATTTTAGAATTGCTTTATCTATTCTGTTGTATTAATTTCCTCAACTGGCGAGTTCGTGCTAAGTTGGCCTTGTTTATGCAATTCTTTTTGTGTTCCAAATTTGGCGATATTTTCACCAAAGGTGTATATATATATATATATTTCAATACGCAAACATCACTGCCCGTAAGTATGCAATTTTACAGGTTTTGTGGTTTTTCTCACATAGCCTACATTTGCTGCAGCATAAAGTCATTGACGTTATACTGAAAGTGAGAGTTAAACTTTCACTTTTTAACATTTTGTTATCTTAATGTAATAGTAAAATGAATTATAATATAAGAAAAAATTCCTAAGTAAAAGAAATTATCCCCACAAAAAGAAAATTGGTGATTAGTGAGAGAATTTCTTACTCAACTTTTGTATTGGTATATTACATAGGGGTTAAAAATAATAATGAAATATAATAAATAAAAAATATATATTTTTTAAACTTTGCCGATATATGACACCAGAACGACCACCGCACCATTGAAGGAATCGGAATTAAATTAGGGATTCAGTAATTTTAAGATATGGTGTCAAGAATGAGGGGAGAAACAACAGTCGACCTCTCATACTTACGGTTGCAGTAACAAAATTTCGATTGATTCAAATGGCTATAGCCATTTTTTGTCTTATAACAAAAGGATCTTCACAAGGAAAAATCTTGAAATGGCGTTGAAATGGTATCTGTAGCATTAAAAACGGCGCCATAAGACAAAGACAACGATAAAATGTGAGTGTTCCATGTGTGCTGGAAAAGCACGTTCGTGATAATGTCAACTACCGTTATTTCACGTTTCCGCTGTTGCCATAGTCACATAAATGCGACCCAATGGGTTGTTTGTCTTTTAGGGTGTTAAAAATTCCCGCTATACGAGTGAAACTGCTCAGTGTGCCTGACTTCAAAAACACCATAAAACGTGAGATTCTGCATATTCGGTATGACATGACTTATTGCAGCTCACAATCCTTTGCCTGTGATGTGTCATCATATTTGAAGGCGGATACTTGAAAATTTTGCAATCCGACTAAAACTTCTATTTAATATTTTTCAATATTTCAAGTGTTGACTTTGGTTTGTCTGACTTTCTCTCCGCACTCTAACTCTAGTATATATACTCGGATTATATGTTAATATCCCACGATTGTTATTGAAAATTAAGCGTGTAGCATATATAATTCTTTTACAGGGACAGTCAAAAGTATTCCGTTACATTATGGTCAATGGACAAAATTCGTTTCAAATGCATTTTAATGATGTTGTTACACCATTTCAAACATAATGAAATTGACATGCATTTATATAGTGAACTAAAGCATGTATTCTGTGTGTATAATATGGGGTGCAAAGCATTTATTATTGATTTACATGGTCACACAAAAGAATCCGTTGCATAATGGTCTACGTGGAAAAACTGTTTACAGCGTATTTTAATTATGTTACACTATTCCAAACATAATGAAATTGATAGACATTACTGAGATTTACTACAACATACTTGTTGAATAATATGAGGCGCATAGAATTTATCGTTCATTTACAGGGACACACAAAATATTTTGAATACAGTACGGTACCCGAAGTATTATTTATAAGCGATAATTGCTGGAAGAGCGGTTTTTTGCATATTTTATGTATGTATAAATGCTATACCTCATGTACACGGCTACACAAGAGAATTTGTAAGCATTACTGTTCATCAGCGTAAGTTGCTTAAAGGGTTTTTATAATGGAGTTATGAATGTTGAACATGAAATATATTTAGTATACTAAGAGATGTTTGTTGAATCAACTACAGGCTTACTACAGGATAATGGGTGTAGAATATGATGTGCATAGCATTTATCATTCCTTTGCGACACACAAAATATTTCGGTTACAGTAGTGTATCCGAAGTACTATCTATTAGCGATAATTGCTAAAAGGTGCGTTTTCATGGTATGTGTTTTTAAGTTTAACTTAATTTTTGCATACTACTTGGTGTGTGTAAATGCTATAGATCATGTGCAGGACTACACAAGCGTGCGACTACACAAAAGAATTCGTAAGCATTACTGAGTATAAACGTGAATTGCTTAAAGTTGGTTTTTAATTGAGCTTTGGTTTTTCAAGCTGAACTATATTTGATATACTAAGAGATGTTTGTAAAATATGAATAAAATCATATACAGGGTCGCGTAAAGAATTGTATTCATGGCTGCCTAGTGTTGATAATTCCCGGAAGTTTGATTTCAGTAGTCTTAAACGTGTTTTCGTCTGAATTAAACATTAGCTCAATTTGTATGCTTGTACAAAATTAAGTAATACACAGGGCTGTACAAAAGAATTCAAGTATGTTTCCGTCTATTGTTAGAAATTGCAGAGCTTGAATTTTCAACTATGTTATGTGCTTTCTTACTAAACTAAATTTTAGTACACGATGTAGAATATATACAAATCTATTGATTATACACAGGGCTGCACAAAAGAATCGGAGTACTTTTCCGGCGATCGACGGTAATTGCTAAAATCTAGTTTTCAAGTTTGTTATGCATTTTCTAAAATGTTTACTTACCTTGTTAAAGAG
The DNA here is from genome assembly GCA_963931845.1 of Maratus michaelseni. Lineage (NCBI taxonomy): Eukaryota > Metazoa > Arthropoda > Arachnida > Araneae > Salticidae > Maratus > Maratus michaelseni. The sequence goes on from OZ007587.1 coordinate 31,155,232, forward strand.
CGAAGTTTTGTTAAAGCAGTTTGGAGGTTTTAGAAAGCGTTTCATGATCTATGCTTCATGTATGATTTTTATTTCTTATTTCTCTTTTTTCTTGTATGAACTCATTTGTTGTTCTCATTGTTTCTTCTTTCGTTTTTTTTTTAAGTTGCCGTTTATAGAGGAACAGGTACCGTTTCAATGCTACCTATAGTTAATCTGTTTTATCTCTGAAGATCATTTTGTGATAAAAAATAGGCATTGCCATTTAAAATTTTCAAAATTTTATCACTATAACCATAATTGTGAGAACTCGGCTGTTGTTTTAGCCTAGTTCTTAAGCCCATATCTTAAAATATTTGAATCCATAATTTCATCTTGTTTCCTTGAACAGTACTGTCGCTAGGGGCTCATATATCTTAACAGCAGTCGATGTAAAATCAGTGGGACGTCACAAGTGGTTACAAGTGTCACAGTCAAATCGGTAATGACAAGCTACTTCTGCCGAAAGCATGCGTACTTCACCGCCGATTCCAGATTCTCGTGAATCCGAACGAGGTCATCAGGAGGAAGGAGCGGTTTACCCGGGCATCTCCACCGGCGGACTCTTCGACCATGGGGAGAGACGGGGGTGTACGCCAACTGCGTCTTTCTACCTTTTCCCAAATGAATTGACGACAGAGGTCGATGCAACATACGATGGAGCCCAAACTTCGACGACACCACCGTAAAACACTTGGGGAGACGCTGGAGTCCTCCGACGGCTAAGTAGATGGAACCCTAAAGAGGAACCGGGTCCTAGGCCACATGCTGAACTTCCCAGCGCCTCTTGCCGTACCGCAGCTTCCGATCATCGAGTCCTAGGGAAGGAGGAAACGACTTGTTCATCGACTGCGGCGAGGAGGAGGAGCCTCTTGCGAGCCCGGGACCTCGAGGAAAAGGGTCCCTGACGAATAAACACGTCCTGGCTAAGGTTATCCCTCAGAAGGAAGCTTTGTTTCCGGCTAGCCCTTGCAGCGAAATGCAGGTGGTGTCCGATTGACTCACCTGGGGGATCATTCACATATAATAAACAAACACAAATAAACTAAAACACAACAAAAACACAGCAAATGTTAAGACTATCGGACTCTGAAGGGCATGGAAAGATCCTTCAAAAATGCCAAAGAGGCGGTCCCGATCGAGATTAGTAGCGTGAAAGTTATTTTTTAGACTCCTGCTAGTCCCAACCGTCAGGCACAGAAAACTCTGACTACGCATAGACGAGCTGGACTGGTATCGACCCCAGGTTCGACTAATGTACGGACGCCGTCACTTAAGCGTCCGTACATTAGTCGAACGGACGCCGTCACTTATTGACTGACGAGCCACTGGCTCGGTTCCTCGTAATCGGTTTGTCCAAGAAGGAGATCTCTATGACTCCCTCCCAAGATGTGATACGAGCCGCAGACCTGAAGGGCCCTCCGCGACTCAAACAAGTCTTGGTCAAACGGGCCGCCTATCTTTCCAACCGAAATTTGAGAGCGGCACAAAACTACTCCAGCTACAGAGATAGACGCAGGTGATGAGGAGTCGTAGCGTTGTTGGCGACTACGCTCCTGTCTACGTTTCACCGCCTCCCAGTATCGAGGGTTGCTTCACGCCGCCTCAAGCACAGACCAGGCGTCACTACGGTACCACAAGCGCTCCTTGTCCTGCGGAGTCCGTCCATGCCTTCTTCTCGCCCTAGATAAATTTGGTAGCTGTCCGACCACCGTTTCCCTCGTGTCACCATCCTTGGTGCACAGCGCCTAGGCACGAGAAATTGGCCTACGTGATGTCCTTTTACCACCCAGCCGTTTCAAAGTCCCCGAAAGAGACATCCCCCGAACGCTACGTCGTCGGTGACCACCAACCGACTGCTGGTCATAGGAGGAGCCATGCAGTAATCCGGCACAGCCTTACGCCGCAAACCTGCTGCAGCCGAGAACCGACTCAAAGGAGGGGATAGTCCAAACACCCACGGGTAGTAGCCCCCTCATCCGGCACTATCGGCTAATCAGACACCACTTTACCACCCGTCCACCGCGTTGATGTGGTGGTTCGTCAGTCATGTCGAAGAACATCTCTCAATGCCGGGCTTCCGGGCTTCTTCCCCACTGAAGGGGCCGATTCGGGCCCACCCGGAGGGGCGAGACGGGCAGTCACATCGGTAACTAATATATTGTTATGAATTTTGTATATATCTGTAAATATTCCATTTGTTTAAATTTATTTTATTTCATTATTGTGAAAATTGCAGTATTATTAATGTATTTCCTATTGAGCATCATGTAACTCAATGCTAAAGGCCTCAGATGGTTTGCAAGGAAAACAACCTTACACCCTCATCTTTATAATGGAAGTCTATGGAAAAATCGCCAAGGAATGGGTTTATCGCCAAGTTGGCGATGGTTTTGGCGACTTATTTTTGTCGCCAAATTTGGCGATATATCGCCAAATGTCGCCAAGTTGGCGACGGATTTGGCGACTTTTTGTGCAACCACCCCTCCTTATACCTGTACATTGGGATCCTTTCTCGCTTAGGTACTCTATCGAGAGTTGAAGGACCTTCTGGTAATTTCTAGCATTAGAAAGCCCTGGAATAATCTGGAAAGATCTCTGAAGTCTATATAAGGGACCTCCACCAGTTCAGTTCAGTTAGTTGTCTGTCAACTGCGATTGAATTCATACGAGAGGCTTTGCATTGAGAACTGTGTTTCTCGGATCGATTTTGTCGTTGATACGTCGTATTGAACGCATCAAGGCTAACGAAAAAGAAAGGCTACCGCGGTGCTTTACTCGTATCTTTTTTTACAGACCGCGGGAGTCACGTGATGCCAGAATGCACCAATACAGGTGTACGAAAGGAGCATCACGTCACTCTGGCGGTCTGTAAAAAAAGATAAGTGGAAAGTACCGCGGTAGCCTGTCTTTTTCGTTAGCCTCGGAACGCATTGTTTCTGTGTGAAATTTTGCTGTACTTTTATTGGATTTGAAGATTACTGAATATCTTGTAATTTTCAGAAGATATTGGTGTTCGTATTGCACTGATTATAGTGAATAAAGCCTTTTGATTGTTCTTATATATTGGCAACAATCCTTACGAACCCCGAGCTCACAACAATTGGTGTCAAGAGTGGGGTTGAATGCCGATTACCAGAGCAATGGAGGCACAGCTGACTAAATTATTGGAGAAATTAGGGGAGATGGATGAGAAAATGACTGCCAACCTTGGCGAGTTGAAAGAAGAAATGAAGAAGGAAATGTCAGCGATGGATGAGAAAATGACTGCGAACCAGGCAGAAATGAAGGAAATGTCCGAAGAAATGAAGAAGGAAATGTCAGCGATAGATGAGAAAATGACTGCGAACCAGGCTGAAATGAAGGAGGAACTGACAGCGATGGATGAGAAAATGACTGCGTATCAGGCTGAAATGAAGGAAATGTCGGAAGAAATAAAAAAAAGATATGTCAACCAACCTTGGTGAGTTGAAAGATCTGATAGAGGATAAAATAACATCTTTAAATGAAAGAATTGACTCCGTGGAAAATAAATTTGAAGGAAGGTTTCAAGAAATAGAAGAAAATGTTCAAATGACAGCCAAAACCATAGAAGAAGTTCAAATGACAGCGAAAACCGTAGAAGAAAGAGTAGAAGAAAAAGTTCAAAAGATCGCCAAGACCGTTGAAGAAAGCATAGAGAATGTAAAAAAGATTCGGAAAAAGTTAAGAAACAGAAGATAACTGCCGTAAACTTTTCCGAAGATTTCAAGTATCCAGATATGCTTCCTCGGGCCTTTATTAAACTTTCGACCTATGACGGCAAATCCTCATGGCCAGTTTTTAAGACACAATTTGGGATCGTAGCGGACGCCAATGGATGGGATTCCCAGACAAAGGCTTGCCAGTTAGCTGCTTCTCTACGAGCTGATGCTGCCGACGTCCTACAGACTTTGCCTGCAAATGAACCGCTGGATTTTGAAACGCTCGTCAGTGCCTTAGAATTGCGCTTTGGCGAGAAATGCATGAAGGAATATAGCAGACTCCAGCTCAAATCTCGACAACAGAAATCCACTGAATCCCTGCAAGAACTTGCTACGGATGTCGAGAGACTTTCACATTTTGCTTATCCTGGCTGTCCGACTGAAATTAGAGAAAGTTTAGCACTGCAACATTTTATGGATGGTGTGCGTGACCCTGAGATCCAGACAGCACTCCGGATTGCAGATCTCAATGATTTAAAAGGGGCTTTGGTTTACACTCTAAAATTCGAGGCAGCCCAGCAAGCTACTAGGAAAGATCGACACTTTGTGCGAGCAGCCAACCTGCCTGAGACGTCGGATAGAGCTGTGGAGTGCTTACAGCAGCAGATGAATGACATAATGAGAAAAATGAACTCCTTAATGGCCAACAAACCTTATCAAGAAGACCGTGTCCCGAAAGTTGTCGCTATTGTTCCAGAGCGGAGAACAAGTATAATCCCGAACATGTCATACGCCAGACGAAGACTTCACTATCAACGCCACCAGATCCCTGGAGTGATGAGAAGATTCGAGAAGATCAAATGGCAGACTCTGAGATCAAACCAATCTTGGAGTTATTAGAATCTTCTAGCACGAAACCCAGTTGGAAAGACATCTCGACTTACAGTCCTACGACGAAGTAATATTGGGCTCTTTGGAACTCTATCCACGTCAGGAATGGTGTCCTGTTCCGAAAATTCGAATCGGAAGATGGGAAGACATCTCGGTGGCAGTTGGTACTTCCTCGATCCCGAATACCAGAGGTCCTCAAGGAATTACATGGCAGTCCCACTGGTGGCCATTTTGGAGTCATGAAAACATTACATAGAGTCCGAGAGCGCTTCTTCTGGGGAAAAGCGAGAGCTGACGTCGAACAATGGTGCAAATCTTGCGATGCATGTGCAGCTCGGAAAGGACCAAAGAAACGTAGCCGAGGAAGACTACATCTCTACAACGTAGGAGCACCTTTCGAACGCATCGCCCTTGACATCCTAGGTCCTTTGCCAAGAAGTGCTGATGGCAACAAATACCTCCTTGTTGTCATGGACTATTTCACGAAATGGCCTGAAGATTATGCCATCCCTGATCAAGAAGCTTCTACGGTTGCGGATGCCTTGGTACACCAGTGGATATCAAGGTATGGAGTCCCTCTTCAAATGCATTCGGACCAGGGGAGAAATTTCATCTCTGCTGTGATTGAGGGTCTCTGTCAACTTCTCGGAATGGACAAAACTAGGACGACGCCTTTACATCCACAGTCGGATAGCATGGTTCAGAGGTTTAATCGTACCATCCTCAACAATCTCTCACTGCTAGTCTCAAGAAACCAACAAGACTGGGACCAAAAACTTCCCTTGTTTCTTCTCGCCTATCGCAGCGCTGTCCATGAAACAACCGGCTATTCCCCGTCTCAGATGCTTTTCGGTCGTGATCTTCGTCTACCTTGTGATCTGATTTTTGGTCGCCCACCAGATGCGCCTTCATCGCCAGAGGGATACGTGCAGAATCTCCAGGCACGATTTGAAGACGTCCACAACTTGGCTCGAGAGCGGATCAATATACAGACGGAGAAGATGAAGACCAGGTACGACACGAAAGCCACGGGACATCAATTCAAAGAAGGTGACAAGGTTTGGTTTTATAATCCGACTCGATGTAAAGGACTTTCTCCCAAACTGCAATCGCACTGGGACGGTCCTTATACAGTCCTAAACAGACTGAACGATGTCGTAATTCGGATCCGAAAGTCACCAAGTTCGAAGCTTAGAGTCGTTCATTACGACAGGCTGGCTCCATACTATGGCCATAGTACTTAGTTCATTGATTGTAAATAGTGTAATGTAAATAATGTAAATTAGTATGACCATTGTCTCGTATATAAGTTAATGTAAAAATTTATTTTGCTTATCATTATCATTATTAATGTTATTATTATTTAAATACTTGTATGTAATGATGTCTATGCTTTAATTTAATTTAATTTTTTTTAAGTGTATATTTTGTATAATTCAGCATTATGAATGTGTTTAATGGTTATTTTGCATGTTTGCTTTAAGTGTTTTGAATAGTATAGCATTTGTTGGCAACGGGTTTGCTTTCCGATCAAAGGTTGAACTGCCCGGGACGTGCAGTCCTTGAGAGGGGGGCAATGTTATGAATTTTGTATATATCTGTAAATATTCCATTTGTTTAAATTTATTTTATTTCATTATTGTGAAAATTGCAGTATTATTAATGTATTTCCTATTGAGCATCATGTAACTCAATGCTAAAGGCCTCAGATGGTTTGCAAGGAAAACAACCTTACACCCTCATTTTTATAATGGAAGTCTATGGAAAAATCGCCAAGGAATGGGTTTATCGCCAAGTTGGCGATGGTTTTGGCGACTTATTTTTGTCGCCCAATTTGGCGATATATCGCCAAATGTCGCCAAGTTGGCGACGGATTTGGCGACTTTTTGTGCAACCACCCCCCCTTATACCTGGACATTGGGATCCTTTCTCGCTTAGGTACTCTATCGAGAGTTGAAGGACCTTCTGGTAATTTCTAGCATTAGAAAGCCCTGGAATAATCTGGAAAGATCTCTGAAGTCTATATAAGGAACCTCCACCAGTTCAGTTCAGTTAGTTGTCTGTCAACTGCGATTGAATTCATACGAGAGGCTTTGCATTGAGAACTGTGTTTCTCGGATCGATTTTGTCGTTGATACGTCGTATTGAACGCATTGTTTCTGTGTGAAATTTTGCTGTACTTTTATTGGATTTGAAGATTACTGAATATCTTGTAATTTTCAGAAGATATTTGTGTTCGTATTGCACTGTTTATAGTGAATAAAGCCTTTTGATTGTTCTTATATATTGGCAACAATCCTTACGAACCCCGAGCTCACAACAATATAATAGTTTTAATTCGTCACATTTTAATTCGCAGGTGACCGTCTTTTCGTGACTCCACTGTGAAGTTTCTTTAGTCAACTGTGAAGTACAAATGACCAATTTCTGTGTCATGTGTAATGTGCGCTTTGTCACGAAATGAGATAAAACGCGATTTCCATGCTATTTATCGCTGTTAAATGGTTATATTAAAGCTACGCACCACAGCCAAAACAGCCACTTTTAAGATATGATTATTTCTATCATTATTCCAGCACACAATAAAAGTTCCCAAAGTTTTTGTACTATTTCTATAGAAGTAATGTAATTATAGATTACCGAATTTTTTATTTTAAATGTAGTATTATTGTTATTAAAATGTATATTTTCTGAAATTCTTGAAATATCTCCAATACATTATATAAGTACATTTTAGATTTAATTTAGGAATACAAGAAGCTACTATTTACCTCATGATGACTCCTAATTAGACTTTTGCTATAAATATAGGGCCAATGGATAAGTCACTTTTATTAAATTATATATTTCTTCAAAATTAAGCTTATATATTTAAAAAGTTAGAAATAATTTGTAATAGAATTTAAATGGAATATGTAATTAAACGGCCTCGCAACATTTACACCAGGAAAATTCAATACGTATATGATATTTACATACCGTCAGAATTTGACAAATTATAGACTTATAATAGAGAACGATTCAATAAGATGTTATAAATGTCAGTGACATGGATATCAATTAAAGAAATGAAAAAATACTGCAACACCAATATTTTTATAGACTGTTTAATAGTAAATATGATACACCTTATCATTAATCATAAAAAACGATAGCAAAGCATGAAGATCCGCATCAACACTAGCTGGTGCCTGGTGCCAAAAATAAATAAATAAATAAAATAAACTTAAGGTAAAAATCTAATTATCATTTGCTGTATTGCCATCTCCCCTCTCCTTTTTTAACACTTTCCAATCTAGTTGAAAAGTGTTTATGACTTCGGTTTGTCTGCCGTCTGACCGTACTCTAACTCACGTAAATATACTCGGATTGCCTTGAAATTTTTGTATGTTAATGCCGTTTAGTATAGCATGTTGCCTATTGAAACTAAAGAGTGTATCACTTATTGTTTTTTTACAGGGACAGTCATGATTATTCCATTACATTACAGTCAATGGGAAATAATCGTTTCAAGTGCATTTTAAAGATGCTACGCCATTTTAAACATATTGAAATTGATATATAATTATGAAGCGCAAATTCTAAATAGAGAAAAAAAATATCGCTAATTTATCAAAGCAAGTTTTTTTTTTCTATCTTTAAATTAGAAAAAATTAACATGATTTTTAAATGAAAATATATTTTCTTTTAGAATTTTTCAACATATTTAAAATATATTTCTATATTCGAAACTTTTCAGCATGGTTTTTCGTTAAATATAAAATATGCATTTTTTTTTATTTTACTTATCGCAATGTATGGTATTTTATCTAGTTCTTTATAGTATATGGCTAAGAAAAGTATTATATCTTTTTTAAACTATCTTTCAAATGTACATTCTAAATCCACATAAAGCTTTTGAATCATTTGTATGGATATATTTTTATTATATCGGAGAGTATGTTAAAAATCCAAAACTATTACTTATGCACTTTTATTTTTTCCCTTTTATTACCTATAATGTATTAAAAACTTATTTGAAGCTATTTAAAAAAAATAATATTTTCTTTATAATCTCGATTCGCTTCATGTAAAAAATTTTGAATTTTGTGAAAACACACTGTCGTTACAGTACTAGTAGTGGTAATTGAAGGCGCCGATGAAGCGCCAGTCAGCACTGTGAAACGCTTGGCGCCTGATGGGAGGGCACCATCCGGAATACCCTTGTTGTAGCTCTGGTAGCATGGCGCAGCCTGAAAATAGCACGGTGGACTCAGAAAGTGGCAAAACATTCGCCATAGAATTCGCACATTAAAGCAGTTTCTTCTTTAACGAAAATTTTATTTATCGTATAAGATCTATGTAAATGTTTTCTGAATCACACTGAATATTAGCATTGAATAAAAATATACAGTTATGCAGTAATACAAAATAAATGAATCTTTCGTTTCTACTAAATAGAAAAGTACCTTTGATTTAAACAAAATAAAAGCTCATTTTTCATGATAATAGAAAATAAGTCATTTCGTAAAGCAAAACAGTAATGGCCAATTGCAAAGTAAAAATTCTTGAAATACTAATATAAACCCCCGATACTAATATAAGTACATATTAGATTTAATTTGGCGATACAAGAAGCTAGTACTTTCCGGTGATATTTTCTACTTGTTAAACATTTGCTATACATCCAGAACCATTAAAGAAAAATGACGAGGTTAAAAAAAAGAATGCAAGAAAATAAATAACACATATACGTCTGATTTTTGTATTGAAACTTTTTAATGTGCAAAATTACATATGTACTTCAATGTGAGCACAATTAGTCGCTTGACAGATGCGGATGGCAAGAAGACAACTTGTCTTTTACCGCATTTTCTGAATTACTCTCGATGTTACTAAAGAATCTTCTTTGGCGCTACCGTACAGATGTGATAGAATATGTGTTCAGACTACTTTAGTGGCTAGATCAGTTATTTCTTCACGATTTGCAATTATAATATTACGTTAATAATATTTTCTTTGTATTTTAAATATTCGCAATTTTTTCATTTTTGCCTATAAGAATTTTCCTATTTTGCATTATAACGAATTTTTCTTTCTTTTTAGATATTATTTTATAAAACCTACGATGAAGTTTCGCAGAAGCATTGTGGGACTAAGCAGTTTTATTGTCATTCTTTTACTGCTACCATTCAACTGTCAAGCTCTATGGTGGAAGAAATACCAACAGCCTGCAACTAAATTCCTAGGCATTAAAGGAATTTTTGTCCCAATACCGATTCCAGTCAAAGTTGGTAAAGTACAATTTATGAAATGGTGATGATGTCTCATTAAGGAATTTCCCGATAGCATTTAAGACTAAAATAATGAAACTTGCGCACAAATAATTACTACCTCATAATTTATGAAATAGGCAGGCCTCAAAAACTGAAGAAAAACAGGTAGCCTGTCACATATATGGAAATAAATAAAAGATACTAAGAACACCACCTTCATACAATCACACTCCTGTATGGGTATCAACATTGATCATGAAGAAACTTGATAAGCATTGTAATATCTAATATAAATAAAAAACCTATAATTTGTATAACAATCTTCTTATCTGCTTCTCAAGGTTGTTTCACTTTTTGACCTTATATATTACATATTCGTCTAACGATACAAATTCTAGTTAAAATTGGGAAAATATACTTTATACAATTGGGATTATTTTCACAAGAAATTGTTTTATTCCGTTGTAAACTCCGACAAAAGGAACCTATTCTTCATACAAATGAATACTGTAAGCAAAACAAAAAAGAATTACAGCAAAATATATTGACAATTTGGCTGCCAACACTTTTTGTTGAAAAACAACAGTATGATGTAATTTATAAACCTCTTTTTCCTTTCAAGATTACTGTAAAAATTGTTGTAGTCATGTACATTTTACAGTATGAAATGATGGCAACTGAATTGTCAGCAGGTTTGGCTGAGGCTTATTTTGTTGTCTCTTACAATGAAACTAAATATAATAAAGAATATAAATCATGAAAGAATCCTATTTTCAACAGAAATTAAAAAAACAAAATATGCAACATAGTCTGTAGAGTCTGTTATCGGTCAGTCATATTTATATACACATGACCGGTTATTTATAAAAAGTCTTCGTTAAGAGTGAAACCACAATTAAGAAAAATGTGACATACTTGAAAACATTTGTATTCAATTTGCAATTTGCTGTTCTTTTAGACTATTCCATTTTTTGGCAATAAGATTGACAGGAAGAACTGTAGCTCCATTTGGTATTGGTGGATGTAAACTATTCTGCCACTTCATACTGGTTTCCCGATTTTAAAAAAAATAGCTTCATTTCTATGCAAACGACATATTTATATCTTCATTAGCGAGTTATTGTTTTAATAATTTTTTACGTTTTCCAAAGTGAGTTTTAGTTATTGATCTTTATTGTTTGATTTTCAAATATAGTAATTGAATTGGAAGGAATGTAAAGTTTCACTAAAAGCCTCATAAGGTGAAATCTATCTCTTTGGAAATGTAAATCATATGATGTAAAAAAATATATGATAAATAAAGAGAAAACTGCCCAGTTAAACTGAGGGCATTGAACTCACAGGCTATTCACATTAATTGTATACTATACTCTTATTTCAAAGAATTTGAAATAAGAAATTGACAATATATTAAGGGGGGGATCATCCCCCCGTTTCCTCCCTTATAATTAACTAATGAACCCTCAAAACTAATCAAGGAAGTGCCTAATTACAATGCATATATTCAAAATTTGAAGCAAATTGGATAATTCTGCATGAAAACCCATTTATCTAAATTAAGGGGGGATTAGCCCCCCTTTCTCTCCCTTTATACTTAACCAATGAACCCCCAAAACTAATCAGGAAAGTGCCTTATCACAATGAACCTATATACAAAATTTGAAGAAAAGCGGATAATTCTGCATGAAAAACCCATTTATCTAAATTAAGGGGGGATTAGACCCCCTTTCCCCCTTTCCCCCTTTATACTTAACCAATGAACCCTTAAAACGAATCTGGAAAGCCTCTTATTACAATGAATCTATATACAAAATTTGAAAGCAATACGGTTAGTTCTATCAAGAGTTATCGCGTTTGGTACATATGTACATACAGAACCGGCGGGCACATTAGCTCTCAGGCTTTGATAGCCTGTGAGCAAAAACGATAATGTACAATAAAAAATTCAAATGTACAGAAGGTCATTCGCACTTTATGGAAACGATTTTCACAATTAATTTCTGAACATCTATGCCATAATCTTTGCGACAATTTTACTCTACTGTATAGCCCTGACTCTTGCGTATAACACTGGATCAAAATTTTCATCATAGTCGATTTTTCTCTTAGTACAATCATATCAATTTTCCCCCATACCTCTTAAAAAACTTTCCAAAGTTTTCCAATGTGTTGCGGATAGCGCTTTCTAACGCACGCTTTAACAAAGACATAGGTGGGGATAAATAAAAATTTATCGTAACACTGGATGACGCATGGCTTTATTTAAGTGAGTTTATCAAAGAAGAGCAATTTTTATCAAATAATTAAAAAAAAAAGAAAGAAAGAAATGGATCTGTGAATCTAAAGAACAATTTTCAAAAGAATTCATGATTGCTGCTGGATTTTGTTATGAAATTGAATTAAAGGTAAAAAATGCAGTAAAGCTAAGCTGATTTAACTTTATTATCAATATAATATTTTAGAATCCATTTTTGAAGAAGACATTTCAGCTTTATATGAAGAAGACCTTAATTGAGATTCATATGTACAAAGTCAATGAATGAAGCCGTTCTTCCATAACTCAACTGACGCATATTTGGCAAAGAAAGAATCCCAAACGGAAATAAATTGTGTATTAATTGATAAAATGCATGTAAAATCACCTGACTCACCTCCTCCCCCTCATCAATGGCCTTTTTCTGCATTTAGATTGTTTAAATGAATTCACTCACATTAAAAAGGCTTTGGAGAGTTTTTACAAGAGGTATCGGAAAAAACTGACATGATTGTAACAAAGAAATTTTATTATCATAGAAATTTCGAGCCACAGCCAAGTATTAAAAAAGAACAAATTTTACTAATAGCTACTAAGACATAATAGTTATTTAATATCCACATCGATTCTTTTACAAGTTTTTTAAATCAATAACAACACTCTGTATCTAGTTATAATAAATATAAAAGAGTAAACGCCTCTAAAAAACTGGAAATACTTAATCTTACATAAACTATCTTTTTAATAGTTATAATATCCTAAAAAAGAACCTCAGAACATTTTATATTTTATATAACTTTTTCTTATTACAACTTGCTTTCCTAACTTCAGTTAACCGTTCAAATAGAAACTTGAATCGGCGTTTTAGAGTAATAAAGAAGCAGTTCCGCTTCCTCGCCATTTCACATTTTTATCATTAGCGCTGACTTTTGCTCTAATGAGCGGTGGTCTTTTGTTTTTAACCCATGTTCACTCTATTATTGTACCGGAATTTCAGAGAAAAGATTCTCTTTAAGCATCTTTTACATTCCCTTTTCAAATGTTCATTATCCTGTTCTGGTTCATCAACTACAGGTTGAGATGTTAAAACATGCCTTTATTTTCATTTAATTAGAGGACTGAAAACTTTTAGCTTTGCCCATGAGCATGGGTAAATTTCTACTGGAACACTGACAGAAAATAAGCATTTATGACTGAGAAAAATAACTATTCTTTATGCAGCAAATTCGAAGATAGATTAGTCTGAAGTGTTAGGGGTACACACAATAACAAAATGCTCGGATTTTATAATTAGGTAGAATGGTTAAATATAACATTCATCGGTGTATATAAAGTGCAATTTTTTAAAAAAAGAAACATAAAAACATAGAAAAGCAAAGAATGCATTTCAAAGTCATAAATTCTTCAACTAATAAGAATTGCTTCTGTTCTTATTCTGTTTGAATGTGTTTTAGCTTAAAGCATTTAATTTTTTTTAAAGCAAACATTTTTAAAAAGTTATTTCTGTGAAATAAAACAATATTCTGAAAATAAGATTTTAAAATTTTGCATTTAAAAATATAGAACAAAAAGGGACGGGATATGTAATTGTAATTAATGGCAAGTTTGTATTTATTTCCCTGATTCTAAAATTCGATGTTCAAAGCTTTTAACCCCTTGAAGGGCACCGGTATATTATATGTACCACTTAATTTTAATCCCAAAATGCCACAATGACACCAGAATTTTATAATCAAATTTTGAATTTATAAGATACATGAAGAAAAGCTTTTACTTATTTTAAAATAACTTAGTTCGTGATTTCCTGGTGTCAATCAATCATTTCAGAATTTAGCTACAAGGTTACTTTGCCCCTGAAGGGGTTAATACGTGCAATATCTTTAGCTAAATTAGAAACTGCTATTGTAGACTCTTTTAATGTAAAATAGAGTAATTCAGTATTAGAAATATTTAGGATTTTAAACCAATGAAACGACAAGTTTAAATTTCAAACTGTATTTCTATATAATTATTAATAAAGTATTTAACCATGTTTTTAAAGATTTATATCTGAAAAACAAAAACCCGAAACCAAACGTAAACTAATATTTTAAAATTATTTTAAGTCTTCATTTATGGAAAATATTTTTACTGTATATCTCTTAGTGGAATATAACGTACTGCATGTTCCATATCTTCTATTACCAAAAATGAACTTTTCTAGAAATACGTGGATACATTTTTTTCTGAGAACAAATAGGATTTCTCGCCTTGCAGAAAAAATTCGTCTTACATAAAAGTTTCAAGAAAGTCGGAAATCGAAAGCCCAGAAAATGTATTTCTCAGAAGTTAAAATTGCAATGTATCCGAGATTAAGATTGCGTAAATGAACATTATACAGTGAGTTCCAAAAAATTTAAATGCCCTTTGATTTTTTACCTGTTGGAGATACATAGGCAACGTAAATTGCAAAAGTGCCTAAAATAAGGTTTGAATAAGTAGATAAGTCTTTTTTTCTGATATAAAACAAAATTACTGTAAATGCACTAAAAATTATGTAGTTTGTTCATTTAAATGTATATGGAGTTAAAATATCTAATATAATACAGATATTAGTAAGGTATAATTGGGGATACGAGAACACTTCGGAGTCGGAGGAAGGTGAAGGTGTGGGGGTGATGTGGTGTGGTGTGTGGTTTGGTGTGTGGTGGAGGGATTCGGAGGTGGTGGAGATAAGATAAGAAGCGTATTAGAGTACGATAAGATTTTTTGCGGGAGTATTTTGTTTTCAGAATTTTGAAAACACTTTAATCTTTGTTAATAGAATAATCCTGCTATTAAATCTCAAAATGTTACACTTTTTAAATTTTTACACGGTCTAAGTGTTTTATAAGTAATCAGTTGGAAAAATGTCAATTCGTATAATATCTTTACCAATCAGTATGATTGAGATAAAAATAATAAAGCGTATTTAAGTATCCATCGTTTAATGGAGTTACTTTACGTCCGGTATAGTCTGTTTGGCTATCTACAAGGCAGACCAAGTACTATTGCCAATAATATTGTCTGAGTAAACTGTGTCGGCCAGTTGTTGGTCCAAGTAGCTCAATAGGCAGCGCTTTGGTATTTTAAGCCTTAAAGTCTTGATTTTGACTCCTGATCTGCACACTTTTACACTCAGTTAGGAAAATGTCATTCGTATGTTATCTTTACCAAACAGTATGAATGAGTTAAAAATAATAAAGTGTATCTACGCATCCATCGTTTAATGGAGTTCCAATACCAACGGTACTGTCTCCTGAGCTATGTACATGACAGACCAAATGTAATTGCCAATAAGGTTGTCTGGGTAAACTGTGTCGGCCGGTTGTCAGTCCAAGTTGTTCAATACACAGAGCATCAGTCTTTTAAGTCAAAAGATTTTGGGTTCGACTCCCAGCATGCACACATTTTCACTTAGTTGGAAAAATGTCAATTCGTATATCTTTATCAATCATAGCGATTGACTTAAAAAAAATAAAGTGCATTTAAAAAGTATAAAGTATCATTTAATGGAGTTCCATTACCTGCGGTATAGTCTGTTGCGATGTCTACATGGCAGAACAAATGCAATTGCCAATTAGGTTGTCTGGGTAAACTGTGTGGGCCGGTCCAAGTTGCTCAATAGGCAGAGCGTTGGTCTTTTAACCCAAACTGTCTTGGGTTCAACTTCTGGTCTGTGCACTTTTTCACTCAGTTGAGAAAATGTCAATTCGCATGATATCTTTGCCCATCAGTACTAGTTAATTAAAAATAATAATGTGTATCTGCGCATCCATCGTTTAATGGAGTTCCATTACCTGCGGTATATTCCGTTGAACTATCTACATGACAGAAGAGATGCTATTGCCAATAAGGTTGTCTGACTGAATTGTGTCGGTCGGTTGTCGGTCCTGGTAGCTCAATAGACAGAGTAATGGAAATTGAAGCCAAGATAGTGGGTTCGACTTCCGGCGTGGACACGTTTTCCTTCAGTTAGGAAAATGTCTTTTCGCATTTGTAAGTGATATTTAGAAAATGTTTCTACATGCTCTAATACGTGCAACAGTAAAAGTTCCATTCTTCTACTAACAAAATTCTACGAGTTATGGTACTTTGAATTTTATGAAATTTCAGAGTTTCCGTCAAAGATAAAGCGTCTGTCCGTTTTTAGCGTCGGATAGATCCGAAATTTTATAAAATTCGAAGCATCATAACTCAGTTAATTTTTTGGTCGTAGAAGAATGACATTTTTGTTGTACTTGTCAGAACATGGAGATATGTTTTAGAAATATAACTTATTTGACCCAGGGACCGCTTAAAAATTTAAACAGTGCAACTTTTAAAAATTAATGGCAGGACTATTTCACAAACTACCTTATTTTGAACACTTTTGCAATATACATTGCCTACGCACATCCAAAAGGTTAAAAAAAAAAAAAATCAAAGCGCGTTTCAATCTGTTTTGGACAACTTGTGCGATTGAAAAT
This sequence comes from Maratus michaelseni, assembly GCA_963931845.1. Taxonomy (NCBI): domain Eukaryota; kingdom Metazoa; phylum Arthropoda; class Arachnida; order Araneae; family Salticidae; genus Maratus; species Maratus michaelseni. The sequence continues at coordinate 31,171,820 of OZ007587.1, forward strand.
CCTCACGATTTATAATCGATAGTCTGAGTAATCGATAATCTAAGTTCACATGAGTTGGAGGACTATATAAAAAAAAGTTTTTCTTGTGGAATTCTAAAATAAAAGTTTTAATGAAATCATTATTTTGCAAAACTATAATTATTATTAAAAATCTATATATTTAAAACGCTAAGCGATTTCTTTCAACAATCCGTGAGAACAAACTACTGCATCAAATAACATCATTCTTTTTTTAAATGAAAGATATTTAGACACAGATTTGTTATCATGCATTCGTTTGTTCGAAAATTTAATTAATTAACCGTAATTTTCAATTAAACTTTTCCTTCTGCTAATGACGTCATAATCGGATAACGCCTACTGTTGCGAAGCAGAGAGTTTATTCTCTAAACTCTGTGGTTGAATAAAAGAGAAATAATAAATATTAAAAGCACGCGGTTTTAAAGCCGAATTTGTTAATTTGAAAGTTAAATTTCGGTAAAAATACTTATCCGCGTGTTTTATAAGCGAATAAAAATTCATATTTATTGTGACGTCACGGGAATATTGTCCATTGGGTTTATTTTATCATTATGCATTATAATTTTGCTGATGCCATTTTTTCATTAAAATTAAATACAAAATATATTTATTTGTGTGCATGGTGTTTAAGTATTAATGTAAGGTATATGAAGTACGTGTGAAAAGTTTGCGCCGGTGAAAATGATGTTATGCTCAGCTTGAAGTGCATTTTAACATTGATAAAACTAAAGAGAAAAATGTATATGATTGTGTTAACATGACATAATTTTACTGATTTTTGCATTCATAATTATAAAGATTAGAATTGGAGCCGTCATTGATTTCTTCATCTTGATTGCATACCTTCATTACATGTTACCAATTGCTTTTTTTTTTAATTATAGGATATAAGATTTCATTTTTTAATAAAAAAAATCACAAAAGTAAAGGATTTCAGGAAATTTAAAGTTATTAAAAATAGTGTTATGGTAGAAAAATATCTTGAAATAATGATTGTATTTTTAGCTAGAATAAACAATGTAAGAATAATATTTCATAGAAACCAGAGGGCCCGTGCGAGGATTTCGCACTGAAATCTAATATTTTTTAGGTACTTCTATATTATCCCGTCGACCACTTTTCATATAAAAAAACTATCGCCAAACTGTAAGATTAAACGCCAAAAATGCAGTCCCATTTACTTGATGTCAGAAGCATTATACGTGTTTGTTAGGTCAAGTGGTTTATAATTCGACATTTGCGTATATTTTTCATTATGTTTTACTGATTTATTAGTTACTTTATTAATTAAAATAAGAAATGTGTCCTTAAATTCTTATATTTTATTTATTTATTTATTTTGATATTCCAATGGCAACGTTCTCCCGTTTATTTGGCGATAGTTTTTTGTTATGAAAAGTGGTCGACGGGATAATAAAGAAGTACCATTTTTTATCAATATGTAATATTTATTAGATGCAGGTTAAAACTTCTAAAGAAAAAGCAAGGATAAAAATATCTGCAAACAACATTTAGTTTTTAGTCAATCCAAAATATTATCTAATTTATTCCATCAAAGTTAGAGTAAAAACTGATCCAAGATTGCAAAAGGCACGCTCGGGAGAAAAAAAAAATTAACAATCATATTTTGACTGCATTAGAGAATGACGTCATCCGCTTCGGGAAAAACATGGGACATAGAAATATAAATCTAAGCATTTCAATTTCAATTTCGCTTTTTAATAATAAATATAAAATAAACCCGTGCGGTGTTTTTTATAATAATTGCTGAGCATCATATAATGTGGTATTTTATTTTTTTGCAACAATAATTTGAGGAAAACCTTTCATTTCTTTTAAGAAAACAATGCCCATTTAATTTTTAATTTTCAGCAAATTTTAATCAAAAACATGTTTTAACGAAACGTTAAGTGTGCTATGTCAGAAGCCTGTTCAAAATCCTTTCATATGCTATCTCATTCGTCGTTCTGCGTTTCGTATTTTCTGCGAAAAAGGGATGTTGACAGGAGAAATAATATATATATATGATGATTATTTTGGTAGGTTTGTTATAAGTTCATTTAACAGTTCCTTATTAGCGCAAAGTCCTATTTCTTTCACTGTGAATTTCTCTTTCGATGTCAAAAAATGTTTTTCTATTTTTGGACGCCAGCCAAAATACAGTGGCAATTTTTAGAAATGTACAACAGTTGTGACAACAAAGGCGCTATCGCTTTAGTTTTCATCGCGCTTACATCAATTTGAAATACTACAAATTTCTATTTTTTACTACATTTTACAATTTTAATTCTTACATCATCAATTAGAAAAAAAAATTAGCTTTCGATTGAAATTTATTTGAAAACTGCCGCTTAATTTAACGAATTTTTTAATATTTTTCAAGCATGAAAATTTGTTCAATTCTATCTTATCAATGACCACCAGTTTACTTCAATAATGTAAAATAGCCCCTGGGAAAGTTGCCACAATTAAAAATAGATTTCCCTAACCATCATAAAAAGTGAATAATAATTTTAAAAAAAAGTGATAAATCATAAGATCAGATTATCCATAAGATAGAACATTTTGGCGCTAAACAAAAATCTGTCAGGGAAAAAAAAAAGACTATTTTTAGTTTATGTTGAACATAAAATTGATATGGTGAATTCGTTGATGAATATTTTCCATCAGATATCAGGATATGCTAGGAATTGTATTTTTTTATTTTTTTACATTTGCCAACTTTATAAGAGGAAAAATATCACCGACTCTGATGGAAAGGGATAATCATCCTGATTATGTCCAGGAACCGAAGAAACCATACAAATAAATTACACTTGAAAACATTAAAAATTTCCATCTGCAGATAGATTTATTACTGTAAAAAACTTCTTAATCTTTGCATAAAAATTGATTAGCTTAAAACAATGGATACGTTTTAGAAGATATGGATTTGAAACGAACAATGATTAAAGAAGACATTTTAAAACTTTTTTAACGTCGAATTTTGACGGTGCTTTTGGGCAGATGCAATGCACATGCGCATAGGAGCTCATTCGGTTGCATTATCACAGGGCGGGGGGAGATGTGTGCTTTATTTACTATGTTCTGTTATTTACTGAATATGATATGAACGTAGGAATATACTATTTGTATATACTTCATAGGTCCGTGAATTTTTTTTCTTGCCGTGGGGAATATGGTGGTAATGTCAAACTGATTTGCATTACACAGTTATTTATGGATTTTTTGTTTGGAGTTTGCATCGGAAGTAGTACTGTATTTGACTGGGGAAAAAAAAAATATTTGAAAGACTGTTTTATACGCAACCCTTCATAAATAATAAAGAAGCTTATTTTACTGATACTATTATAGTATTTTTTTTTTTTTTTGCGTCAAGTTTTGACGGGTTCCATCTAGTATGATTTTATGTTTCTTATCATCTCCCGTCAAAAAATGACTTTTCTAGAAACACATGTAAATGTATAAAAAAATTTTCACGTCATGCATCAAAGCTGCAAGAAGGCTAAAGGCGGAAGTATTTTTTCAATGCATAAAATCAATTTATTTCCGACATTTTGTTGAAAAAAAAATAGAGATTCTAGTGAAATCGAAATTACAATTTGACCGGGGTTAACATTGCGTGAATGCAACTTTCCAGAATCTAAAATCGATAGTTTCACATTCTATCGAAAGAGAAAGGGTAAGGGTATATTCCGAGTTTTCCGAATTATAGAACTTAAATTATTTTTTTTAATCTTACCAGTTTTACGCAACACTAAACCAAAAGAGACAGAAAAAATGATAGGTTAAAAGTATTTTATGCCTGTTTTATAGAATATTTTACTGAATCTCTCTATATGCGTTAAACATACCATATGTTCGATATATTATTTTTTCAAAAATTGCCTTTTCTGGAAATTTATGAAAATAAATTCTACCTAAAACCAAGAAATTTTCTTCTTTGGCATCTAAATTTCAAGAAAGTCTGTTGTCGGAAGCATTTTTTTTTACACTTTTATTTAATTTAACCTAGATTTTGGATTTTAAGATGTAATTTTTTAATAAAAAAGGAACCACAGGTCAGAATGACTTCAAATTTAAACCGAATATACTGGAAGAAGACATTGTTCATACAGAGTTTTCTAAATGAAAAATAAGGACTCTGTAAGGACTTCGTTAAAAGAAAAATAAGGACTTTCTAAAGTTTTAAAAAAACCGCATATTTGCTTACTTACATTAAAATTTAATCACAAGGTTGAAATTTTACATAAAACATAATTGCACTTTCTAATTCATTTTTTCAATGAGAAACAAAATGAAAATAAATACAAAAAATATATAAAACAAACATTTTATTAGATGGCTATCAATTGTTTTTTAGCATCAATTTCTTTGGAGAAGGAGGAAATTTCCTCATTTTTTTTCTTTAGCAGATTTTCTACAATTGTTTGATTTGATAAATAATTCAATGTCTTTAGTTGTTTCAGCTTTATTGGCTAATTCATCGGCCATACTTTCCAACTGCAATATATATTTTTCAAGTCACCATATTTTTTGATTTATAAAACATATCATCTGCGATTAACTTCCTTTTATTTTCTGCAGAGGAAGACGTTTGCTGTTGTTTCTGATCACGGAGATATTGCTCGTACTTCATCCTAGAAGATGCCACAGATCTTCTAATTTCTTCAGTAATTATCACACCATATATTTGCTCAAAATTTTTTAAATAATCGTGTACTAATCTCTGTGAGCCGTATGATGTATCTTTTAAATTTTCTGTCTCAATTTGCTTGTTTATTAAGAATCCTCTCTCGATTGTAGCTTGACCATGCGACAGCACAAGCTCTAATTTTAAAGCGAATTTTAACTAAGAAGGCATACATGAGCTACATTACAAAGAAAGGGAAGTTATTTTAGATGGTGGATACTGCTTGAGATTGGTGTTTGCGGATACGAGATTTCCACAATTTAATGGGGAAACGAAACAGGCAGTTCCAATGTCCAATCAGAAATTAGAAAATTATAACAAAAAACCCTGTTTTTTTTGTTTTTTTTGAGCTGTTATACTTGGCAGATTATGAATGTTTAACGATTTTTTTTAAATATTTTACGGACCCGCGTTAAATATTCAGCTCACGTAAAAAAATAAAGACTTTTAATAAAAAATAAGGACTTTAAGAATCCTTATTAAGAACTATCGAAATGTAAGGAGTTTTTAAGGACTTTTAAGGTCCGTATGAACCCTGGAAGAGGGAAACGGTATGGCATAAGAAAAAAATAATCCAAAGTGTATCAATAGATGACGCTGTAAGCGGCATACTATGGAAATTAAAATACACTCATGCGCAGTTAAAAAATTAATCATTATATGCTTTATATGCGGTTTTTGGCCAAAGGACAATTAAAAACCGATTTTTTCCATCCAATGTGGTACGACCTTGCCGTAGTGGATGGGCGTTCCACTAACAGTACCACAACTGTTGACTGATTTGGAAGTCATTTTTCCGTCTAACAACCGAAACACTCATGCACATTGAATAGTACGATTGGGTTAATGTGCAACTCATGTCAAAGCCGTCCTATTTCAATTAAAAATATCACTTGTAGCCAAATCCACTTTCGTTATGGTGCTTACAGCGCCATTTATTGATACACTTTGTAACTTTTTCGTTCTTATGCCATAGCGTTTCCCCTTTCTTTCAGTATATTCAGTTCAAATTTGAAATCATTCTGACCAGTGGTTCTTTTTTTACAGTATTTTGAAAGTGGGACTTTAATTATAATCACCCTGTATATAATACTAAGGGAAGAAGTTTGTGTGTGTATCTATCTGTGTGCACACCTTTCTACAACTAACGCACCAAATTAAACGAACGACTGTGTTCAAAAGACTTAGCTAAAGAATTATCCTGTTACAGTCAATGACATATATTTTAATATTTTAAACAAAATTTAATATTTTTCCCAAAATTTAATTTGAAAATAAATTATAATTTACTGGGGACATTAATTAAATAATATTAATCAATGGTTAACTAACCACAGTCAATTATTTACTTTTTGTCAATAATATTCATCAATTACTATTTATCAACTAATGATAGGATTATTTAAGTACTATTCTAATTAACAGTAGCAAATGATTAAGCATAAACATCTCGTTATCAAAACCCTTTCATCTCCATTGCTTAAAATATTCATTCAAAAAATTGTCGTTGTCCTTCAAACGCTTCAATAACATTATATACTTTGTCACGTAAATTACTGAATAATCGAGTAACCACACGCGGCATCTTAGTTCGAGATTAAGTTACTGGAACTGAGTGAGTGTGTAAAATTTCAAAACGAGTATCACCTGAGTTACTCTTAAATATGATTCTGTGCTCATACAAACTTTTCGTTGTAAAAAATACAACTTTTCTTCAAATGATTTTTTTTTTTTTTGCGTTCGTATATATATTTTGCATATCTTAACATTCTGTAACAATATTTAAATAACATTTATAAAACTTCGATGGGTATTCCAAACGTCGGTCGGTAAAAAGTTTAGTCACTGACGAGGACTGCTAGGACAGTATTTATGTGTGTGTGTCCTTCTTCTGAAGAGACCGCTGCATGCCGAGCTACAAAATTTGAAAGGAAAGTTGACGCCGAACAATCTAGAATTCCATCCAAATTAAGTACTATTGATTTATATTCATTATTCGCTTTCTATTGCGTAAATTTCAAATAATGATTTAATTACAGAAATGCAGTTTAATATAGTCTTGTCGTAGTATAGTCTTGTCTTGTCGTTGTTATAAAATTACAGTAGCATAATTTTACACTCGTTTATTTAACTTAACTTGGTTTTTGTATTTAAAGATGAAATTTTGTAATCAAATTTTCACCCACTTCCTCATTTGCTAAAATTATAAAAATCATGTACACAGGTGTATTTCCTCTCACAATACATCATTTGAATATTTTAAGAATTAAGTTATAAATTAATAACTTATTTTTAAGTCATTCGGCCGCAGGGGATAAATCGCCAAATATTATCTATGGATACAAATGTATACGAGATACAAAAACAATGGCGTTAATGAGGCACCAAATCACTCTTGCCAAACTATGCCAACTGGCTGTGAAACTGCAACAACGAAATATTTTAAACACTTAAAATTAGAAAACGTAGAAAATTAGAAACCAATGTAGTATGTACTAAAATACTCTTTTATCGTTTAATATTTTGATATTAATGAAATTATGATTATGTGTTAAGAAAACAATTTAGAAATCCTGAATAAATAGTTTAAATAATGCTTTTTTCCCCTTTTGCGATATCTTAAAACAAGTAATAGAACAAAACTATTATATTTATCAACCTATATATTTTTTATAATTCAGCAATTCTCGCTTTCTATAAATCTAAAATCAAAGCTCTTATTACTTTCTTCTATCTATAATAGAAGAAAGTATTGTAATCGAAATTTTTTTCGACTTCCGGTTTTCGACGGATTTACACGTTTTAGGGGTCAGAGATTCCGAAAAACACGTTTTTACAAAATGTCTGTCTGTCCGTCTGTCCGTCCGTCCGTCTGTCCGTCTGTCCGTCTGTGTGTCTTCATTGTATCATCGAAAGGTGTATGAAGTTATGCTTCAAATTGAACCTAATTTTTTTCTATGTTTTTGGCTATGGCAAGCAGGTTCTATTAGAATTTGGGGATATTTTGACGAAAGGGGGCGCTGTGACCGATATTTTTGTTCCATTTTCACTATTGTACCATGGAAAAGTGTATGAAGTTATGCTTCAAACTAAAACATTTTTTTTATATGTTTTTGGCTATGGCAAGCAGATTCTATCAGAATTTGGGGATATTTCGACGAAAGGGGGTGCTGTGATCGATATTTTTGTTCCATTTTCACTATTGTATCATCGAAAAGTGTATGAAGTTATGCAGATAATTGAACCAATTTTTTTTCTATATTTTTGACCATAGCCTGCAGGTCCAGGTTGAATTCGGGGATATTTCAACGAAAGGGGGCGCTGCCATCGCGATTTTGTTCGATTTTCACTATTGTATCATCGAAAAGTGTATGATGTTATGCAGATAATTAAACCAAAAATTTTTAACATGTTTTTGGCTGTAGCCAGCAGGTCCTACTAGAATGTGGGGATATTCCGCCGGAAGGGGGCGCTGTGATAGCCATTTAAAGATTTCAAATTCAAAAAGATGTATAAAAAATCAGAAATCCTAAAAGTTTTTTCCGTTAAATGTTCGGCCTTGATCCGGAGAATCCGAAGCAGTTTTTGTTTTGTCTCTATATTAAAAAATGGCGGAGATATAGCGGTTTGAAATTTTAGGGTGGAGAAGACAGCAAGACAACAAGACAGCAGAATTCATCCATAAACGGGTTTAATTTATGAGTTTTAGTTAACAGGGTTTCAGCAAATTTTCTTTCATTGTTGTAACCATTGTTCCTATTCTTAAGTGCTTAACACTATATACACTGCTCAAAACAATTAAAGGATATTGCAGTTTTAGGTGGATTTTGTATCTGGGAAACTTTTTAGCTGATTGATACATGGTCGACAGACATAGTAGGTTATATGAGAATAAATTACACATGTTTGGCAGAAAAAAATGCATTTTATTGCGCATTTGTGTACAAAAGGAAAAAAACACAATTTGTGCATATGAGAAAAAAAGAATAAGAAAAGGTGTTTTCTTCAAAGAAAATCATTTTCAGTAGGGGGAATGGTTTCCACGGGCGGCCAGCAACGTTGAACACCTTTGAGGCATGGACTCAATGAGGCTATTAATGACGAGTTGGGGTATTCTGCCCCACTCTTCCAGAAGAGCTCTTTCCAGTTCTTGGAGAGTTTGTGGGGGTTGTTGGAGGCCAGAAACTCGTCTTCCTAGAGCGTCCCAAAAGTGCTCGATTGGATTCATGTCTGGAGAACACGCTGGCCATTCCATTCGAACGATTCCTTCCTCGAAAAGGAAATCCTCCACCAGGTTTGCACGATGTGGCCTGCAGTTATCGTCCATTAAAATGAAGTTATCTCCGATTGCTGCAGCGTAAGGGACTACAATAGGTCTGAGGATCTCATCCCTATATCGGCGACCAGTCAGAGCTCCATCTCGAATGATGTAGAGGTCAGTGCGCCCGTCAATGGAGATGCCACCATACACCAACACTCCTCCACCGCCAAATCTGACACTTTCGTGCACGAACGCAGGATTATTCCTACTGCCACGGTCCCTCCAGATGAAAATACGCCTATTATCCGGATGCACAGAAAAACGGGACTCGTCAGAAAACAGAATATTGCTCCATTCATTTCTCCTCCAGTTGACATGCTCGGTTGCCCACTCCCTGCGGTCGCGACGATGCCTTGATGTTAATCTAACACATACCATCGGTCGGCGAGCATACAGACCTACAGCATGAAGCCGGTTTCGGACAGTCTGAGTTGAAATCGTGGTGCCTGTAGCCGAGCGAAGGTGTTGTTGGAGAAGAGTAGCGTTCATGTTTCGGTGTCTCCGAGCTGTTAACGCTAAATACCGATCTTCATTGGGCGTTGTTGCCCGTCTACGACCTTGCCCTGGTCTTCGGCCTGCACATCCACTCTCCAAAAAACAGTTCCAGTTCCTGGAAATGACACTTTGTGACACTCCAATGGCTTGCGCTACTTCGGCTTGAGTTTGGCCCCCTTCTAACCTAACAACAATTCTCCAAGCTTCTGAATCTGTCAAATGACTTCGCTGAGACATCGTACTCATCGAAACAAAGCAATCACTGAATGCCGATCATCCTTGTCCTCATTCTCTTTTATCCAGTTGAAAGTCAAATTTCATTCGCTGCCGCTGAAGCGACGTTTTTGACGTCGAACTCAAAATTTGCATACTCCACAGTTTGAAAACCAGAAAAACTTGTATTTGTGATTCTCTTCTTCTATTTTCGGCAAAAAAATTTCGTTTATATCTTTATTTTATATAAAACTTCAAATATCCTTTAATTGTTTTGAGCAGTGTATTTATATTCGCCAACGTCAAATTCTCGCCAAGCTTGGCGGCAATTGACGAAGTATCGCCAAATTTGGCGACAAAAATAGGTTGCCACAAATGAAGCCAACTTGGCTGTAGAAGACTAATTTGGCGATATTCTCATTCAAATTCAATGTTGACGAGAACTGGGAATGAATCTTCTTTAATTGGGTTCCACGCATTTTAGCTTCGTGTTTTCCAGTAAAATTAGCTAAATTCGTAAAACCGAGGAATAGGGAGGCTATCTGTTCCGATCGGTACAGGCCAAAAGAACTTTTCATAGTTTAGTATACATCAGTTGATTGCATCCCGGTAACCCAATGATTCGCAAGCAACTGACGTACAACAGAATGACGAAAAATATTGATTTTATTAGCGATGTGAGGACGAAATTAGAAGTATTAACATGATTGAGATAGAAGAAAGTTTTGGGATTGGCACATCCGACTAGTTTTTTTTTATAATTGAGGCCTATGCCAAAGTAACGTATTGTAACGAAGATGTTTTGGAACTACATAAATTGCAGTCATGAAATTACGCCTGATTTTAAGATAAACATTGAATACTTACAAAAATATGTTTTTTAGAAACTGTTTGGAATATGTTCGAGATTTACTCTGCTTGAATGCTACTTTCTTTTTATTGAAATAGATGGTCCGAGTTCACATTAAAAAAGAGAAAGGGTAAATTTTGAGTAAAAACTCAAAATTTACGATTATACAAAAAAGTATAAAAAAAAGAAATTTAAAGGAATTCTAAAATAAATATCTTTTGTTAATGATTATTTTGTAAAAAACTATTTATTAAATACAAATTGTTTTTTTTCAATGAGTAACACACTTTGACTCCTTGAAATTTAAGACTTTCTTGTGATTTTAATTTGAAATGTAAAGTGTTTATAAAAATCCATTTACACTAATTTACTATGCATATATTAAAGTAGAAAATGGTGTTTTATTTTAGTTGATATATTTAGGAACAGGCCATGTAGAAACTCGTTGTGTTGCATCCAAAGTGCATGATGTCTTTCGATTGTTTTGTGGAGAAGAAATCCAGTTTTTTTTTATACATTTCAAGTTTCTAGCTCTGATAATTTCAAATAAATCGTAATTTAGATCGTTTTTAGAACGCTTTCGGCTTATTTCACCTTTTTAATTTTCAAAGTTTCTAGAAACCGTTTTTAGATAGCACATTTTTAAAGTAATCACCACGCAAAACTTCAAGTTTCAATCCCAAAGAAATCAATCCCCCACCACAGAAATCACAATTGGAAAACGTTTTTTTTTCGTTTTCCTGCACCATTTTATATTTCAAATTTTTTTTAATTGTTCTATTTAGAGTATTTACGTCTTAAAAGTGACAGCCGTAACTAAATTTCAAGTTTCTAGCTCTAACAGTTTGAAATAAATCCTAATTTAAAACGTTTAAATCTCACTTCACCTTTTTAAATTTCGAAGTTTTCAGAAATCGTTCTTGGAGAACATTTCCATCTTAAAATTAACCCCCATTTTTAGCCCAGTAATATCACAGAAATCGCAATTTAGAACTTATTTTTTTATCCTGCATCCTTTTACATTTTGGATTGTTTAGAAATTGTTCTGTTGCGAGAATTTATGTTTTAAAAGTAATAGCTATATCAAATTTTAAGTTTATAGCCTTCAGGGTGCTCTCCTCTCACGCGAAAACATCCGCTCGCTAATGTTAATCCTATGGGGCAGTTATTTCCTAATATCTCGTATGCATTTCAATATTTTTAAACGATTTTTTTGCATTGGATAGCTGAGATCGATCTCTACATCATGAAAGTTGCTTCGTAAAAAATATCCGCAAAGCAAATTAAAAAAGTAATCAACAGCGAATGTAGAGATAGATCTCAGTCCAATCAAAACAAAATCATTTAAAAATATTGAAAAGGCATACGAGATATTAGAAAATAACTGCCCCATAGGATTAACATTAGCGAGCGGGTGCTTTCGAATGAGAGAAGAGGGCCCTTAACAGTTCCAAATAATTCGTAAATTCGAGCGCTTTTAAAATATTTTTTGCATTTTTCACCCTTTTCAATTTCGAATCTTTCAGAAACCGTTCTTAGCGAGCATTTTCATCTTTAAAATGTAACCATTACACCAAATTTCAAGTTTCTAGGCATTAGCATTATCACAGAAATCTCAATTTTAGAATTTTTTTCTCTCCTGCATCCCCTAGGGGGTGTTGTACCGGCATAAAAATATAGCCTATGTTGGAACAGAGAGGGTCACCAGCATTTTGCTACCTTTATTTTTTAAATCGGTTCAGTAGTTCCAGAGATTTCCTACTGCAAACAAACAAACACACAAACACATAAACATTACTTTTTTTATAATATTAGTATAGACTAAAGTAGAAAATAGTGTTTTTCTAAATTTATATGTTAACAAAAATGTGGCTTGCCAGCTGATGGGCGAGAGCGTTTCCGAAGAAGAGGATCAAGCTGTGATCACAATAACTCATCGTAGACTTGACCTAGAAGAAAGAAACAAAAAAAATTATTTTTCAGTCCAATAGCTAAAGAAATGTAAAGCAGTTTTTAAAATTATGCATTTTTAGTGAAATGGTATCGATTCAAAGTAAAATGTGACTTTTCTGTCAAAAATGCTTTTACGTAAAGTTACACAGAAAAGCAAGATATCGATATTTAAAAGAAAATCCTGCGTAATTATTCACACAAAAAGAATAATTTATGTAAAAAATTTCATGGATTAATTTTCAAAAAGATCCCAGTTGATTGAGAAGGAAATGGTGGACTTTAAAACCCACCGATTTTGAAAATGCCGTTCGGAGAAATACGCACTTAGAGTTTTCGTCACTGCTTTACATTACTTCTATAGCATCAGAATTGTCTTTTCACTTTCTATAATAGATTTCTAACTACTAAAATACAATTTTCGCAGGCATAAAGAGTACTTTAAACGAAAAAAATTCCCGAAATTTTGAAACAGTTAAGTGATGTTACTTCTTAACTTAAAATATACCACTTATCTTATGTTCTCAGAAATTGCCTTTTCGACAAATTTATAAAAATATATTCCACTTTCTATAATAGATTTCTAACTACTAAAATATAATTTTCGCCTACATAAAGATTACTTTAGACGAAAAAATTTCCCGAAATTTTGAAACAGTTGAGTGATGTTATTTCTTAACTTAAAATATACCACTTATCTTATGTTCTCAGAAATTGCCTTTTCGACAAATTTATAAAAATATATTCTACTAAATATAAACCTAAATTACATCACACGTCAAAGTTTCAAGAAACTCTGAAGACAGAAGCTTTTATATTTTAATGCATAAATTTTTTTCAGACATTCCCTTGAAACAAAATATATTACTGTGACTTCGAATTTTAAATTTGTCCGATATTAAGAATGCGTAAATAGTACTTTTCAAAATCTAAAGTCAATACTCTGAAGACCTATAAAAAAAGAAAGAAACGCCAAATTTGGAATATTCGGAAATTTTTCTTTAAAGCAATTTTAGAATAAAAATGTTTTCCTGAAATCATTATTTTTGACTTAAAATGTACAACATGTTTTCTTATCGTCTGTTCTCAAAATTTGACTTTTATAAAAATACATGAGGATGTATATATGCTCTTCCAAAAATAAAGAACATTTAACGTCATACATAACAAGAACGAAAAATAATGCGTGCGTCAAGGATAGATTATGTAACATTTTCAAACACCTCCAAAATAATTTTGCAAATCTGTACCGTAAGGTGTAAGATGATATCTAACTAAACAATTTTGAAAACACATAACATATTTAAAACTCCAATTTCAGGAATTACCAACAATATTCGGAAAAATATCCGAGCTCTTTTGTACAACCCTGTATATCATCTATAGATTTGTATATATACTAAATAGAATACTAAATTTTAGTTCAGTTAGGAAACGCGTCGCACAGTTTAAAATATCCCTTCTGTAATTTCCGACAATAAACGGAAATGTACTCGAGAACTTTTATGCTGCCCTGTATACAATCTATACAATTTATACACATCAAGTAATATACATAAAATGAGTTAAATTTAAAAACGCGTTCAGCAACTGAAAAAGCATTCCCAGCAATTATTAATAATAAGCAGTATTTTAACTGAATTCTTTTGTGTGTCCTTGTAAATGAACAATGAAAGCTATACCCACAATATTCTATAGCAAGCATATTTTAATCCACGTTTGTGATATATATCAATTTCAATAAGTTTGAAATAGTGAAACATTATTAAAATAAATTGCAAACGATTTTTCTTCATAGACCGTAATGTAACGGAATTCTTTTGAGTATCCCTGTGAAGGAACAATAAGTGCTATTCACACCACATTCTATAATTAGTCTCTTGTAGTGCACCTTAGTAATATATATCAATTTCAATATGTTTAAAATTGTGTAGCATCATTAAAATAAACCGCAAATGATTTTTCCCCGTAGACCGCAATGTAACGGTATTTTTTTCAATGTCCCTGTAAAAAAAAAATATAAGTGCTATACACTTCATTTTCAATACAGAACATGTCACAGTAAGCCTCAATAACATATATCAATTGCATGACGATCCGAGCATATTTACGCGAGTTAGAGCACGGGCAGACAGACAGACAGACAAACCGAATTCATAAACACTTTTCTACAATGTTGGAAAGTGTTGAAAAGGCGGGGGTATTTTTTTCTCCTTAAGGGAACGACAACAAAGGAAAAATTGAAAGTAAAACAGCTAACATCATGCACAAATTTCTTGGCAAATATTGAAGAGATTTTAAAACGTTTTTTAATAATTTTATAAGTAGTTAAACTAGAGAACGAAAATACACAATAGAGCGTCTGACGCATTAAGTTTACAGCCAGGTATCCTTAAGCCATTTACCGTTTCTATTGTCAGCTCGGCAGGAGGATTCGGTAGTTAAACTGTATACACAGATCGTTCGGCAAGGTACAATAATAAAAACACAACAGTTGCGCAATTTCAGAAACAAGGCAAAAAATCAAGTGTAAAACAGCTAACATTGATGTACCATTTTCTTGAAAACCAACTGAAGAGATTTTAATACTTTTTTCAATAGCTTTGTCAGTATAGTTAACCTGAAATTCATCGTTCGGCAATAAATAAAAATAAAAAATACAGTAGTTACGCAATTTCAGGAACAACAGAAATCTAGATTGAAAAAATAATAATAATAACATAACTATTGCATTTTTTATTTTTATCTATTGCCGAACGATCAATTTACAGTTTAGTATCTGTACCAAAACTATTAGAAAAACTATTGAAATCCTTTCATTAGTTCCCGAGCAATATGTACAGTGGCGCACCCACGGGGGGAGCTCAGGGAGTTGAAGCCCATCGCAAACCCTGAGACAGACTGACAATTTAAGTTTCTTAAAATTATGAAGGATTATTTAATTAAAAATAAATCCTAAGGTCTTTTTTTTTTTCGAAAATTTGGAAGATATTAATTTTGTTTCTGAATTATATTTTAAAACGTTCTTTTAAAATAACATACAGGAACACATTTAATATAATGCTAATTTAAAAATTTTAAACATTTAACATGTTGCAGAAAAAATAAATTGTATATGTGAAAAATTTCGTCTTTCTCGCATTCATAACTGCCATAATATGACTGGTCGAGTAATTTTATGGATTAAGTATATTATCTATTAGCTTTAATTGAATCTATTTTTGTTTAAATTATCAGATACAAGTTAATAATTTTTTCCTCCAAAATATTTTAAAAATTGCTTGATTTTGCTTAATTTTAATTGACCGTCGCGTCGACTGATCATTGATCGTCTGCTCACGAGTTTCATGTAAATACAGTGTTCTACACTGTCCGAAAATTTCAGATACTGGGCCGGCGCAGACGACAGCTATCTTTTCCTGACACCGGCCCAGTATAAAAGCTAAAAGTTTGGTCCAAGCAAAAATCAGTAAAATCAATCCTCCCTCATTTCTTTTTAATCCTACATTTCTTAACCAACATACCTACAATTTAAAAATTATCTTAAAGAGAATATTTTATACCTATTTATACAAACATTTTAAATTGCATCGTTTTTCCGATTATATGTTCGCAAAATATTGTACATGAAATTCCAGTATTAATGATAACATAGACAAGAAATTGAACATAGTTTGGAAGAAAGGAAAAATATTTAAAATATCGCAGTTTTTTTAAGCTCTATAAAGGAATGAATATGCAATTTTTTTTAAATATTTGTCTTGTATTTATTAAACCAAAATAAAATTTCTTCAGATTCTGTTAACAAATGTAAAATAACACCATAAAAAAACTGCCAATTTTAGAAATGTAATGAAATACAAGCCTGAGTCGAATGAATAAAAAATGGCCCGAGC
Organism: Maratus michaelseni; assembly: GCA_963931845.1. NCBI lineage: Eukaryota > Metazoa > Arthropoda > Arachnida > Araneae > Salticidae > Maratus > Maratus michaelseni. The sequence continues at coordinate 31,188,259 of OZ007587.1, forward strand.
CCACTCTTTAAAGACATCTAAAAATCTAGCCCCTCCTAAGGCATAACCCTGGGTGCGCCAATGAATATGTACATCAATGTCATAGACCGGGAAGCGGTAGCACAGACAATCACCTCATCGAGTTCACGGCTGAAATTCCAGAATTAGTTAAAACTCGATTTGCATATTAAAACGCAATCGGTCTGCCAAGTCATATCTTGGTGGAAAACACCTTAAAACCCGATTTTAGTGGTTGACTCGTAGATTTACCATTGTGTTTTCCTGCACCCAAATGTATGAAAACATGGAGGACTGGGAGCAGGAACACACAATGGTAAACCTACGAGCCAACCGCTAAAATCGGGTTTTCGGGTGTTTTCCACCAAGAAATGACTTGGCAGACCGATTGCGTTTTAATATGCGAATCAAGTTTTAACTAATTCTGGAATTTCAGCCGTGAACTCGATGAGGTGATTGTCTGTGCTGCCGCCTCTCGGTTTATCAGCTTTCTACCTATGATTTCACAGTAGCTGTCGTCCCCTTAACCACTTAGCGACAAGCATCGCGTATTCGTGACGCATAAAGATGATCTGAATCCTTGATTATTCCTACCAGTATATTTGAACTTCGCCTTATTTTAATCCCAGATTTTCGGCGATTAAATTCGGCAAAGATTTCGTGTTTTAAATACTGGTGATAAAAGATTAAAAATTCTGTACTGAGCGCTTGTCGTGAAAGCTTAATGCATAAAATCAGTTTATTCCTAACATTCTCTCTCACAGAAGAGATTCCAGTGAAGTCAAAATTACACTCTTTTCGAGATTAACATTACGTGAATGCAACTTTCCAGCATCTAAAATCGATAGTCATCGTAAAATCGCATATAGTAAAATCGATAGTAAAATCGAGTTCAAAAGGCGACAGAAAGACTAAATTCAGTACTTTCAGAGTTAGAGAGTAATCAGAATAATTTCTCTAGCGCAAATATAAAATTGATTATCTCTAAACCAATTATAAAAATTTGTTTCAAGGGAATGTAAAATAAATGACTTTATGCATTGAAATAAAAAAACTGACATTTTCCTAAAATCACTATTTTACAAAAGCGTAATAATTAATTAAAAATTGATTTTTAACTTGAAATATACCGCATGTTTCATATCTTATGTTCGTAAAAATTGGATTTTCTAGAAATACATGAAAATGTGTTCTTCCGAAAAGAAAAATGGACAAAAAGGTTTTACGTCATACATCAAAGTTTTCAAGGAAGTCTGGAGGTGAAAGAACCTTTTAGGTAGATTTCGTAAGAAATACTACCTATTACATTCTCATCTAAGTTGGAATTTTTGAAAAATTTTTGCAGATCTACGCCGATCCTGACTCCCAGAACCCAAAACCACCCCCAGTTCAAAACTTTATCTATCTATCTATCTATTTATCTATCTATCTATTTTTGTCACTTTTTTATGGACACGATAACTGCAATAATTCTGCACAAATCTCTTCGAAACTGATACATAAAATCAAGGGGCATAAAATCTCGGTCAAGTTCGTTAATGGGCAAAATCGAACCGAGGGGGGAGGATGGGGGCGCTTTTTGTGAAAACAGAAAAAAAACCCATAATTTCTTAATTATGATACGTATCGAATCCATTTAAAGTTATTATTACTTCTAGAAGAAGGGCCGAAAGTGTATGTATGACAGATTTTTTATATCATTAAAAATGGCCCCAAGAAGGGGGGGGGGGGTTAGAAGAAAAAAATTCATAACTTCGTCAATTCACAAGATTTCAAATCCGCTTAAATTTATTATAAATTCTCTTAATATTATCTAAAACTTTTATATTGACAAGTTTTTTATAGGACCAACTCTTATAGCAAATAAATAAATAAATAAATAAATAAATAAATAAATAAATAAATCCTTGCTGGCTCCGCCTGCAAACAAGTTAGGTTTCGAAGTAGACGGTTCCAACTGCCGCATCATGGCAAAAAGGTCATTTCTTCCGCAGTTCCCAACAAACAGGTGCCCCACGGTCTGCGTCTTCGAAATCTACCTGTGTCTGTAGGCCGAGCCGTCAGGGGTTTTTTAATACTGAAAATTAATTTTATTGGGACATCCAGTCGAAGCAAAGGTGATTCCAGTGAAATCGAAGTTACCACCTGCCCTAGATAAATTTTGCGTAAATACACAACTTTACACAATTTAAAATCGATATAGTCTGGGTTCACAAGGAGATAGAAAGTATAAATTCAGTATTTTTAGTGTTAGACGGCAGTGACAAAATTTTCTTTAAAGCAATTATACAAAATAGATATTTTCCTAAAATCACTACTTTACAAAAGTGTAATTATTAATTACAAACTGAGTTTTAAGTTGAAATATACCACATGTTTCATATCTTATTTGCTGAAAAAGTGAGTTTTCTAGAAATACATGAATATATGTTCTTCCGAAATAAAGAAAAATATTTCACATCATACGTCAGTCTGAAGGTGGAAGAACCTTTTTCAATACAGAAAATTAATTTAATCCGGACATTCAGTTGGAACAAAGGTGATTCCTGTGAAATCGACATTACTGTCTGCCCAAGATTAACTTTATGTAAAGACACAACTTTACACAATTTAAAATCGATAGTCTGAGTTCACAAGGAGGCAGAAAATATAAATTCAGGATTTTCAGTGTTAGACTGTAATAATTTTTTTTTAACAATTACAAAATAGATATTTTACAAAAATCCCTATTTTACAAAAATGTAATTATTAATTAAAAACTGATTTTTGACTTGAAAAGTACCACATGTTTCATATCTTATTTTCTGAAAAAGTGAGTTTTCTAGAAGTACATGAAAATATGTTCTTCCGAAATAAAGAAAAATATTTCACATCATACGTCAAAGTTTCAAGAAAGTCTGAAGGAGGAAGCCACCTTTTTTAATACCGTAAATGAATTTATTTCGGATATTCAGTTGAAACAAAAGGGCTATCAGTGAAATCAAAATTACAGTCTGTTCGAGTTGAACATTGCACAAATGCAACTTTCCAGAATCTAAAATCAATAGTCTGCGTTCACAAGAAGATAGAAAAACTATAGAATTAGAGAGTAATCAGAAAATGTTATGTAAAGCAATTACAAAATAGATATTTTCCTAAAATCACTATTTTACAAAAATGCAATTATTAATTAAAAGCTGATTTTTAACTTGAAATATACCACATGTTTCATATCTTATTTTCTGAAAAAATGAGTTTTCTAGAAATACATGAAAATATGTTCTTCCGAAATAAAGAAAAATATTTCACCTCATACGTCAAAGCTTTCAAGGAAATCTGAAGGTGGAAGAACCTTTTTTAATACAGTAAATGAATTTATTTCGTATATTCAGTTGAAACAAAAGAGATATCAGCGAAATCAAAATTACAGTCTGTTCGAGTTTAACATTGCGCAAATGCAACTTTCCAGAATCTAAAATCAATAGTCTGAGTTCACAAGAAGATAGAAAAACTATAGAATTAGAGAGTAATCAGAAAATGTTATCTAAAGCAATTACAAAATAGATATTTTCCTAAAATCACTATTTCACAAAAATGTAATTATTAATTAAAAGCTGATTTTTAACTTGAAATATACCACATGTTTCATATCTTATTTTCTGAAAAAATGAGTTTTCTAGAAATACATGAAAATATGTTCTTCCGAAATAAAGAAAAATATTTCACCTCATACGTCAAAGCTTTCAAGGAAATCTGAAGGTGGAAGAACCTTTTTTTAATACAGTAAATGAATTTATTTCGTATATTCAGTTGAAACAAAAGAGATATCAGCGAAATCAAAATTACAGTCTGTTCGAGTTTAACATTGCGCAAATGCAACTTTCCAGAATCTAAAATCAATAGTCTGAGTTCACAAGAAGATAGAAAAGCTATAGAATTAGAGAGTAATCAGAAAATGTTATCTAAAGCAATTACAAAATAGATGTCTTCCTAAACTCATCCGTTTACAAAAGCATAATAACTAACTAATTAAAAAGTTATATTTTTAACTTGAAATATACCACATGCTTCATATCTTCTGTTCTCAAAAATTGGGTTGTCTAGAAATACATGAAACTCTGTTCTCCGAAATAAATTAAAAAAAAGATTTCACGTTATTCATCAAAGTTTCAAGAAAGACTGTAGGCGGAAACATTTTTTTAAACACATAAAAGGAATTTTGTTTGGATATTTCGTTGAAACAGAAGAGATTCCAGTAAAATCGAAATTACATTTTGTCAGAGATTAACATTGTGCGCGTAACTTTACACAGTCTAAAATCAATTGGCTTTGTCTGAGTTCAAAGGGCCAAGAGAGTTAAATTCTGAATTTTCAGAATTTTTTTTTTAAATCTCTAAATAGAGAATATTATTTTTCCTCTTTAGAGAAGTTTTTTAAATCAAATGTAAAATTAAAAAGTTTTCCGGAAATCAATATTATGTAACGCATAATTTAAATGAAACTGAAATTAAAATATTCACAAATGAATATAAAATTTTAAAAATCTCAAATGAATATAAAATTCACAAGTTCACAAATAAATATAAAATTAAAAATCGTTTTAAATTTAAAATTCTGATAGTGGTCATACGTGTATTTCTAGACCATTTGGTTTATTATAGCTTTTTTAACACTTTCCAACCTAGTTGAAAAGTGTTTATGACTTCGGTTTGTCTGGCCGTATGGCCGTCTGCCGTCTGCCGTCTGTCCGTCTGTCCGTGCTCTAACTCCCGTAAATATGCTGGGATTGCTCTGCAATTTTTATATGTTATAGTCGTTATCTATAGAATGTTCCCTATTTCAACGGAAGTGTCTAGCACTTATAGTTTTTTTACAGGGACACTCAAAAGAATTCCGTTACATTGCGGTCTATGGGGAAAAATCATTCACGGTTTATTTAAATAATGTTTCACTATTTTAAACGTATTGAAATTTATATATATCACTAAGGTGCATTAGAAGAAGCTTAATATGGAATAGGGTGTGCATAGCAGTTATAGTTACTTTACAGGGACAGTCAAAAGAATTCTGTTACATTACGTCTATGGAGAAAAATCGTCCGCGGTTTATTTAAATAATGTTTCCCTATTTTAAACGCATTGAAATTTATATATATCACTAAGGTGTATTTCAAGAGGCTTACTACAGAATAGTGTGTGAACAGCAGTCATCGTTCATTTACAGGGACACACAAAAGAATTCTCTACTGTAAGTTATTAATAATCCCTGGAAGTGCGTTTTAAGTTACTGATCGCGATTTTAATTTTAACTCGCTTTTTGTTTATTATGTGGTGTGTATAAATTCTGTATATCCTATACAGGGAAGCATAAAAGTTCGCTAACACATTACCGTATTATTTAACTCCAGACGGAGAATTTTAAACTGTGCTACGCGTTTCCTAACTGAACTAAAATTTAACATCCTATGTAGTATATATACAAATCTATAGATCCTGTACAGGGCTGAATAAAAGTATTCGGATTACTTAGATGTTATCTTTTAGCTTATTAAACGGTATGATTTGTAAAATTATTTTGGAAGCGTTGGAAAGTGTTACATAATCTATGCTTGACGCATGATTTTTCGTTCTTGTTTTTAAAATGAAGACGTAGGGTTCATAGTTTCAAAAAATATTCCCCATACATAAAATTTAATTTAATTTTGTTATACTCTGACATCAGGAAAAATAGGGATAGAATAGTGTTCTTCAAATATAATACCTCTATTCATTCCAACTTTTACATTTTAATGAAAATAATCCTAATAATATTATAAATGCGATTGTGTGTGTAAATGTTTGACTGAAGTAAACGTATAAACGGAAGATTTAATGACCCTGTATCTTTGCATTAGATGGATTATAACCCAGAAATGAACATAGGGTAGATGTTGTTTATTATTTTCAAATATTTTACTTAATAATTCAAAACTTCATTATTTATTTTCATAGAGAATCAATGAATATTTTCATTGTAAAATTTAATTAAACATTTTACGTTGCTAAGCATTATGTTTGCCAATAAATACAAAGCCTGGAATGATATTTTCCCCACCAATTAATTTTCAATTTAACGATTTCCACGTTAAAAATTAAAACAAGTTGGAAATTGTACGTCAAACGTGACAAATGAGGTGCGTTCGTACTATAGCTAGTTATTACATAAATATTCAGATCTTTTCTGATTTTTAATTCTGTGAAAGGAATTATATCGTCTGCAGATTAATTTCTGTAATAAAATAAGTATCTCGGTCGCTTGACGATTCAACCACGGAAGCTCCTATAACAAAAAAGCACCGATTTAAAAAAAAAAAAATCAAATTTCTTAATAAATATTTTTTTAATATCTCCTGAAGTTTAGATTCGATTTTAATAAAATTTGAAATGTCTCGACAAAATTCTGCAAAGATAATATATTTTAAATTACAAACCATTCGGTTGGGTAGTTTTTGCGTTGTTATATGCGGACGGACGGACAGACAGACGGACAGACAGACAGACGGACGAACAGACGGACGGACCACGCGACGACAATAGGTGCTACGTATTTATATAATTACGAACGCACCTAAAAATTAAAAAGAATAGAAAAGAAAAGGAATTGCCGTAATATTTGCAATGAAAATATGAAGTGTTTGTTATTATACGTGAAGTATGAATGTTGGTTACCTTGAGAAGAGGTTTTCTAGCAAAAATTACGTTTTAATTAAAAGAAAAAAGGAACAATAATTATACTATTCAGAAAAGATTTCTGGACCATGGAACTATGAAAAGGATCCTCCTTGTTTTGAACAAATATGACGTCATATTGGAAATAAAACATGCATTTTTAACTATTCGTAATAATACAAGGAGCATGAAAATCAATATATAATGAAAGTATATGGATAATGACGTCATATTTAAAATGAAGGAGCGAAATATTTTTTATTGCTACTAATTAATAAACTTGAATGTCAGTTAGATACAGATGTGACTTTACTGCCAAAATCCCCATGAAAAGAAAATTAACAAGAATTATATCATTAAAAATAGATTTATCTTGAAACAAATTGACGTCATCTTTGAAATGAAACGGGAATTTTCAAATATGTTTTTAAAGGAGCGTGAATAAATCGTATACATTAATAATACAACGATTAGTAAATATAGAAAATAGATGAGTTTCCTGACATATTTAAAACGAAAAATTGAAATATTTGTTTAACTATACTGATTATTAAGCATGAAAATATCAGTTACATATAGATGCCAGTGTTCTGCCAAAATTCACATCATGATTATTAGAAAAAGAAAAATAATCACGAATCTATTATATTAAAATCTGATCGTCTGTTTGTATTTCGCAACTACTCTTTTTAGATTATTGAACGCAACGTGATTTAGTTAACAGCCGGTTATCATTGATCCCAGGATGTCATATAAACTTTCAGAATTTAAAATTTTGAAATAAATTCCAATATATATATATATATATGTAAATGTTAACGAAATTTCTCTAAAAACGGTAACTAAATTACTCCATTTTTTGTGGATAAAAAGCAGAAATAAAACGGATTAGTATATTGTTAATGCCATTTTCTCATTAAAACTGAAAAAATAATTTATTTTCAATTTGAATAGATGGTGAAAACAAAATTTTGATTACAGTAAAATTTTCGAAAAATGAAAACATTTTTCCACATATTCAAACTTTATGAATCAAGTTATTCTGCCGAACAAAAATAGTCTGTCAACATATTGTCATTTAAAAATCAAGATTTATTTCAGCTATCGATTTTAACCAAGGAGGCAAATTTAAACTCCTTGCATTTAGGTGTACAAGTTATTGCTCTCTATTCACAAGAACTGAATTTAAAGAAAAAGCATATACTATTTCCAATTAAATATTTTTGAAGGTTGTTAAAACGTTTCACAAAGTCGTTAAAAGTAAAATGGTTTATCAGATAAAATTGACATTTGATTTTACCCAATTCGTTGATTTCCACGATTCAATTTGGCCCTCCTTTTTCCATTGGTTGCAGTTTCATTTTCGAAATTATTTGGTAGAAAATTTAACTTTTTAAAAATTGAGCTATCTCAAAGCCCCTATAACAAAGAAATACCGTATTGTCTTCTACGAAATGTGATAAAGGGTTAGTTAATTATTTACGTTTTTAATTATCGGTAGTGAAATATTTTGCTTAATTAATGCATTTATTCTTCTTTCAATGTTACGTGAACGAAGTCACGGGTAACAGCTAGTAGCTTATAAAGTTTAGAAATACTTCATAGTTGCTACATAAACACTTGACAGTTTGAAACCTAATTAAAAAAGTAAGAATTTAATTTTCCAAAAAAAAAAAAAAAAAAAAGAAAAAAAAAAAAAGAAAAAAAAAAAAAAGGAAGAAGTAAATTTATTTGATCATAAAGTTTTATCAGTTTTTGATATGTTTGAAAAAAGAAAGAAATATCAAGCATCTTTAATGCAGTTCCTTAAAATTGTACATTATTTGTGAAAACAAATTAAATGCTTCTAATACGAAAATTTTATTTTTTATTTTGTAACTGCCATTCAAAAGAAGAAAAGGAAGAAAGAAAAATAAAAGGAAGAAAAGAAAAAGAAAGGAAAAAATTCTCTCTTAAATGTGGTTAGCTTTTAAAACAATTTATCATTTAACTAAATATAAATTTATGTAATGTGGAAAGCTGTAGCATCATTTAATCCACTGTATTCTAGAAAAAAAGAAACCACAGCACTGGTAATTTAAACGCTAGTTTTTTTGGCTGCAGAATGTACTTAAAACTCTTTTTTAAGAATTTTTGGCTGTGATTTCTTTCTTTTTTTACAGTGTGCTTAGAAATAACGAGTCTTATAATATCGAGTCCGATTGAAGCAAAAGAAAATCGCGGAAAGTTGACATTTCAATCTTTTCTAAATTAACAATGTGTGACGAGTAGCGGTAGACGCAAGCAAATTGACATGGCTTAGGATTTTAAATCGGTTTTAATCTTTTGAATTGGCACTGATGGTGGACCTTTAGGGGCTCCGAAACAGCTGTTTTCCAATTTATATGTTTTATTTGTGCTATTTCACGTTGTTATAATTTATTTTTAATAAAGTAACTTGAAGAGTATGAAAAATATCTTAAAGTAACAATGCATGATAGCGTAAACTTAAATCGAATAAGAAAGTTAGGTTCTTCACTTTCGGAGCTTGTAAGCTGTTAGAAAAACTCTGGAGTGACTTTCCGAACACGTTATAGAATAGTTTGAATTACAATACCAAGTAATCCAAGCACATGTGATAACTTTATTTCAGCAATAACCATCTATAGTCGGAAAAGTATCCGAATTCATTTCTGAAGCCTGGAATATAATCTATAGATCTGTATGTATACAAAATAGTATACAAAACTTTAATTCAGTTAGGGAACGCAAAACACAGTCAAAAATCCTCCTTCTGCAATTTCCGCTAATAAACTGAAATGTAATCTTATTCTTTTGTCCATATACATGATCTATATATGATCAATATATGATATATTCCTACACTGCAAAAAAAGTGTTGATTTTACAGTATAATACTAGCATCCCAGCTGCCAGTATTATACCGTAAAATTAACAGTAATAAACAGTAAAATAAGTGGCGCAACGTGCATGCGCGGCATATTACTGCTTATTTTACTCTTTATTACTGTTAATTTTACGGTATAATACTGGCAGCTGGGGTGCCAGTATTATATTGTAAAATTAACACTTTTTTTTCAGTGTATATATGATCTATAGAATTTCTAAACACAAAGTAATATACAAAAAATTAGAAAATTAGTTAAATTTAGAAACGTATACCACAACTGAAAACGCACATCCAGCAGTTATTGCTCATAGACTTTACTGTAACAAAATATTTTGTGTTTTCATGTAAATGAACGATAAATGCTATGCACACCATATTCTATAGTAAGAATCTTGTTGTGTACGTCAGCGATGTACTAAGTATAGTTCAGCTGGAAAACGCATAACTTAATGACAAACATACTTTCACGCTCATACACAATAATTCTTTCGAGTTATTTTGTGTAGCACTGTATATTATCCATAGAATTTATACACACTACATAGTATGCAACATTTTAGTTACGTTTAAAAACGTACGCCACAACTGAAAACGCACTTACAGCATTCATTGCTCATACATAGTACTCTAATCGAAATATTTTGTGTGTACCTATAAATGAACGATAACTTTTATGTACGTCATTTTCTTCAGTAAGCATCTTGTAGTGCACCTCAATAACGTACATAAATTTAATTTTGTTTGAAATAGCGTAACATCGTTAAAATACGCTACAAACAACTTTCTCAAGTAGATCATTATGTAACAGAATTAGTCTGTGTAACCCCGTAAAAGAATAATAACTGCTTTGCACTCCACATCCAACCGAAAGCATGTCTTACTGCACCTCAGAAATACATATCAGTTTCACTATGTTTGAACTAGTGTAACATCGTTAAAATTCACCGTAAACGATTTTCCCCTATACTATAATGTAACGGAATATATTTTGAATGAACCTTAACGTCACATACTTAATTTTCAATACCGAACATGTCATGGTAAATCTCAGTAATATATATCAATAACATAGTAATCTGAGTATATTTAAGCGAGTTTGTGCAATGTCAGGAGAATAAATAGACAGGAGACAGACAAAACGAATTCAAAACACTTCTCAACTATGTTGAAAATGGTTAAAAAGTGTTCAGCATTAATATACAATATTTTCAAAATTAATTATTCTGCCTCATTTCTAGAAAAAAAGCTTAAAAGTTCTTGTCTTCAATCAAAATTTTAATGTGTAATAAAAGTTACAGGGTTTTTTTTTGTGTGTGTGTGTGTTATTGTAAGTATAATTAATTGGATTTTACAAAAAAAAAATTTATTCTTTAATTAGACGTACTATGTTATACTTACTTCAAATGGATATCTGCATTATTTAATTTGTACACATAATTTGTTAGCTTGGAAACTGATTACTCGAAATATTGTGATAAGATTTTTATGAAACGAGATTTTTTTTCGCGAACATTTTTTATGAAATTCGTATATGAACTTTGTATTATTTATTAGTGTACGTACTATAATAATTTAAATTTCTGTATGTATTTAAATTATGGTCAATTATTGGAATAATCACATTCCAAAATATGACGAATATCATGAGATCAATATAGGTTGTATAAAAGAAACTTGAAACTACTTCCATATTTTCCAAATATTTCGTTAGTATAACACAAGCAATAGGCTCATTAAAAAGAGAAAACCGAAACGAAGAAAAATTTGGCATAGCAAAAATATACGGTCTTGAAATTTCAGAATAATTTGTTCTGTCTTGTTAATATAAAATCGAAGGAAATATAAAACTTTCAGCACTCCAATTTCGTTTGTAAAACCAATCCTTAAATATTGACAAAAAAAAAACAGAATTTCTTACCAATTGTCTTAGAATATAAAATAAAAGAAGAAACGTCTTTTTCAATTTCCTTTTAAATAATACTTTGTAAAATGTAATAATTTTTTTTTCTTGCTATATTTACTACGCAGCCAGAAATATTTCGCTATTCAGTTTCAGCAGATATCGGATGTTGCTAATACATAGAAGTGCCATGTAATCTACGTATAATGTAGTGCAGAATACCATATTGTCGTATATATGACTTCAAACACAAGTTGAAATAATACAAATACATTTAGATCACTTAAATCATAATTGCCAAACCTTCCAATTTTTGAGTATCACTATTTTCGAATTCTAATCTTCGTCTTATTTAATCACAAGTTTCTGTCAGTAAATAAAACAAATATATTTATTTCTGTTGGAAAATAGTAGTATTCAAAATTCGGAATCTTTAGCACCTACACGAATCAAAATTGCACGTTCAGACTGAATAACAAAAATTAAAATTAGCTTTTTGGATCACCTTTGAAAAACTAACACCATCCATCTCGTTGAATCCTCCTCGCATTTTCCACTCAGATTGACTTTAACAAAATTATTTTCTATGTGTTCCAAATCACATAACCAATAATAATTTTATAAAAACTTACTTTTTATCCATAAGGAATCATTTTGCCCATTCGCTTTTCATATATCTGACATAAGTTAAATTAAATTATTCTTTAACTCCGTGCACCATTATTTAGCTCAGTGGTCCCCAACCTGTAGTAGAGGTAAAGTAGACCAAAAATTAAGCAACAGATGACAATTAGTTGTCATTCGAAAAAATTTTGGAACTTCGTTTCGGCACTAGAAATGATGATCTGACGATTCCACAAAGTTAAAAGTTGTTTTAGCATGTTCTGGGGGAACAAAAGGGGAGAATTTAAATAAAACTCAACTTTTTTAAAATAGATGGAGTAGGGTATCGTTTTATGGATTGTTTTATATTGAATTGAATGACACCATTCGCAAGTCGTTACGAGCACATGTTACAAAGTTACAACACGTAGTTTATGGATAGAAAGTAGATAATTACCCTTTGTGAGAAAGTACAACTTCATTACACTTTACATGCTCATTTATTACACGCTCTATTTTACACACCATACTCTCACATAACAAGTCACCTTCATCTTTTAGATAATGATTCGAACTGTATAATTAGTTGATGATGAACACCACGATAATCAAAAACTTGTGAAGAGCACCAAAAGTTATGCTTAGGTGGTACGTATTTCAGGTAAGGGAACGGATCGCCATTGCATTCATTCCATTCTTAATTCATCGAGTTTACCTTATCCCTTGAGAAATGGGGGTCCCTTGACCAAATAATAAAGACAAGAACGGTTTGAGAATGGGGGAGTTCAAAGACCTATACAAATGGGGAAGGATTCCGCTAAGTTATCCCAGGTCGAAACAAAAAATAGGCTAATTATTGCTATGTATTGCTTTGTATGCTAGATTTTCATGCTATTATATGCTTTACCAGAAGGTCCCGTGCGAAGCTTTCACACTGCAATCTTTGAGATTATTTCCAGGTACGTTTTAGCACTAATTTTTAATTTACTGATTTTTTTTTTTTAATCAAACAACACGTTTTAACGAAATGTGGATGTACTATCTCAGAAACTTGTTCAAACACTTTTCGAATAATACCTAATTCATCGTTGTATGTTTTGTATGTGCATAGAAAAAAGGATGTTGACAAATGAAATAATATATATAATGATTGCTTGTGCGAATAAATTGCCAGAAAATATTTTGCCAAATTTTCTTATCTCGCCAAGGTTATTTCTCTAGGTTGCCAAGACTGAAAATTATACTGAAAAAAAAAAAAAAAAAACGAATTATTAAAAAAAATTTAAACACTGAATCAGATGTTTGGGGGATTTATATGCCAGCATGGCACAGTTGTCATATACTCACCACATTGGCATTTTTTTTCCCCCGCCAATTTGGCGAAAATTTTGTTTTTGAATATTAGTTACAAATAGCATACAATAATAGCATGTGATATTTTATTTCAATATAAAAGTAAAATAACGTAATAAATGAAATAGCTTCTATTATTTTGAAAAAGGAAATACAAATAAATAAATGATAGTTTGATATAAATAAATGTGGATAAACAAAGTTTTCGCCAAATTAGCGGGGGGGAAATCGCGCCAATGTGGTGCGTATATGACATCTGTGCCGAAAGCATTTCCTCAGATTTTGCAAAACTGTTAAAGAAATTTCTTAAATACGTAAATCAATATTTGGTACACCACTTTTTTGAAAGCCTATGGGAACTTAAACATGAGGCGTTCAAACTTTGTGGTCCAGCAGCCATTTAAGTGACATCAGACTTCGCTGGCATAGTAACAGCTTAATGAAATATTAAAAAATAAATATTTAGAATTTTTGTAAATCCTAATGAAATGTACATTTGGAAGTTAATCCTTAAATTACGTAATCTACTGGTGCTCCGATTCCGATACAGTACGCATATAAACAGCCATGATTAAACAAAGAAAACAAATAAACAATAGGTGACGCACGCGTAAAAATTAAATTAAAACCCCGATTAAAAGTTCTATATTTTTTCAAAAAGCACGCGCAAGAAATAAATTGATAATCATATTTTAATTGCATTAGAGGATGACGTCATACGATAATGCAGTATTTTATTTCTGTGGCAACACTGATTTCAGAAAACCTTTCATTTCTTTCATGAAATCAATGCCGATTTAATTTTAATTATCAGCAAATTTTAATCGAAAAACATGTTTTAAAAAAATGTAAGTGGGCTATGTCAGAAGCCGGTTCTAAAACCTTTCATATGGTATCTCATTCGTTGTTGTGCGTTTCATAATTTCTTAGAAAAAGGGATGTTGACAGGAGAAATAATATATAAGGATAATGCTAGCCAGCATCAAGTGGATCAATGCACACCATGACTTACTGGTAATTTTGGTGGAACCAGCAAATGTTTATGGTGGTTTCGGCTATTTTATTGCTGGGATACAGCATTTAATGCTAGTCTAGCAAACAAATACCAGCATGAATTTTGACTTGGAGCAGCCAATGTGTTCCTTTCAGTTTCGAACATTCCACCCGTTTATTGAGAATGAAGTTACTGATGCTTTTTTGTTGGATGTTACGCGAGTAATTTATCATTGTAATAAATAAATAAATAAATAAATAGGTAGCCTTTATTGAAAGATTTACAATTTTTAAAATTAAATCCTATTCTAAATATCTAATGAAAACATTATTCGGCCTTTGCCTTTCCTTTTCTTATCTACCTCCTTACTGTATCCTCTGTCCCTGTTTACATATTCTGGTATTTGGATAAACGCGAAACAGTATATGATGAAATCCCCATTGTTGATGAACACGAATTAAGTTGCACTAAAAATTTTGTTGTTGATGGTGGTTACCTGCAGCATGCTGTAGCGTGAAACAAGAACACTTGCAAAATTTATCATGACATTTGCATACTGTACTTAAGCTATTTTAAAAACAATTTCATGTTAGAAAAAACATACATAACAGAGATATTTGATGGTTATGATTACCTAGATAGCACGAAAAATAGTAAACAGCTACGCAGGTACAGGTATTATATTACCCCACTGTTTAAGATTTTAGTAAGAATTTTGGTTTATGGTAATCAAGAGCGGCTTTTTGGGAAATGCTCAAAATAAGAAGCAGTTAATCATCATGCTGTCTGCTACTTCAAAACAATAATGTCGCGGTTATACAGTCTTGTAGCACATATGCTAATTGTTCAGCCAGCTGTAGCAATTACTACCAACATTGTTACACAAGATACAGGCGGTCCCGGTAATCTTAAATGCCCTTATGGTATTTGAAAGCTTGTACGTTTCTTAAATTCAAAATAGAGCATGTGAAAAGGAAAGTGTGTTTTTCCACCTCATAACAAGTTCAACATAATGACATGAGAACCTGCATCCTACTCTCCAATACGTTTAGCAGGTGAAGTACAACTATACTCCGTTCGCTGAAATGAGATAACGAAAGTAAACAAATGCGCATGCGGATTGGCGATGCTTAAACCTGGCGCTGTGCCAGTAGCGCCAAACAGACTGTCTGAATTGTTTGTGTTTCTGCTTTTTTCCCAAACGGCTGTTTGTTTCTTGTCTTTCACTTTTAAAATTGACGATTTTTTCGATTGATTTGGTACACAAATAGAGTGTGAAAATTCTTCTTTGAGCCCACCTAAGAAGAGAGTTAAAAGAAAAGCTTTGAGTAAGGTGGAGAAAGATATGATTTTAAATGTATATAAAACGGAACTTGAATCGAATCCTGAACTTCCGATTTCTCATATAGCAGATAATGCTGCTCGTATAACAGGCGTAGGTAAAGCTTCTGTTTTTCGAGTGTTAAGAGAGTATAAAAAATGTGGTGTGTTAAACTCGCCGAAGAAAATAAAATTACGTAAACGTGTTTTAAAAAATATAGATGATTTTGATAGGAATGCTATTAGGAGAAAAATCCGCGAGTTCTTTTTCAGGAATGAATTGCCCACTATAAATAAAGTTTTGGAAGTTGTAAATGATGACCCTGATTTGCCAACCTTTAAATGGACAACATTTTATCATCTCCTGAAAGAATTAAACTTTAGATATTCACGGAGATGACGAGACAGTACTCTCATTGATAAAAACGAAATAATTGTGTGGCGAAGAAAATATTTAAGGCAAATCAAATCTTTCAGAGAAGAAGGGCGCAAAATATATTATATGGATGAAACTTGGTTGAATGCAGGCCATACAGTTAGTAAAGTTTGGAAAGATACCTCAGTAAAATCATCAAAACAAGCATTTTTATCTGGTCTTTCTTCCGGATTAAAATCTCCTTCCGGAAAAGGAAAATGGATGATAATTGCCCATATTGGTAGCGATTCTGGTTTCGTGGATGGAGGGCTTGACTTATTCGAATCAAATAAAAATAAAGATTATCACGAAGACATGAATTCAGAACGTTTTGAAAAGTGGTTTGGGGATATCTTATTTCGACTGGCAGATAACTGTGTGATAGTAATGGACAATGCTCCTTATCATTCCCGAAAATCAGAAAAAAATACCGAATACTTCGTGGAGAACACAAAAAATTGCTGATTGGCTTTTAACAAAAAATATCCCTTTTGAGGACGGAATCTTAAAAGCTGAACTGTTGCAGTTAGTGAAGCAAAATAAAAATAAATATGACAAGTATGCTGTCGATGAAATGGCAAAAGCACAAAATAAAACTGTCTTACGATTACCCCCCTATCATTGCGAGCTTAATCCTATTGAACTGATTTGGCACAAATAAAGAACTTCGTTGCGAAAGAAAACAAAACATTCAAAATGCCCCATGTCAAAGATATATTATCTTAAAGTATCAGCAAAATTGGCACTTAAGAATGGAAAAGATGCATTCAACATGTAACAAATACAGTGGAAAAACAAATGTGGGATTTAGATAATGCTATAGATAATATAGTAGATTCCATGGTAATCAATCTAGATTCTAATAGTTCCGATACTTCAACTTCATCATCTGAATGATTTATGAGGTAAGTGGGCTTCAATAATGTAAGATATAAATAGTTTTGTACTATTTTGTATTTAACAAAATTAACTCCTGATGATGGCTTATAACAATGTTGAATTCAGAAGGTTTGCCCCGGGAGGAAATTCCGTTCGGGATATTAAAATGTCCCCTCCCAGAATATTTCATATTTTATACTTTAAATGGTCAAAAAGTATAATCCCCCTCCCCATATATATAATGTCTCGCCTGGAGGCACAGAAATCCCACCAGGAAAAAAATATGTCTGAATTCAACGCTGTTTAAAATAAATAGAGAATAATTTATATTTTGATGTCTTAAACTTTTACATTTTTGTTTAAAATTCGATGTAAGTCAGTTAGCAACTTGTGTTGTTTTCATATAGTTATCAAAATAAATGTTTAAAAAATTAACAAATCGAAATAAAAAATAAAATTCGCAAATCTAGGGTTTTGTGCCAAATGTGTGGCTCCTTTGGCGATTTTTCTGCAACCCGTTTGTTTACTTTCGTTATCTCCTTTCCCTGAACAGACTACAGTGCCATGCACGGCAAAAGAAAAAGCTACTTATGAAGTGAATAGCTAGTGACAGTGTCTTGAAGGAATGTGTTTACTCTTTCAATAAAACGAATACCACGGCTGACGAAGTGAAGTAAAAAAGGTGAAACCTTGTTATACATCTCAACCGAAATAATGCAGAAAATCTCACTCATGATGCACTTCGTTACACTCCGATCCAAAAGTCTTTAAAAATGAACTCACGCAAGTTGTTATCCGTTCCCCTACTTCTGCTAGTGTTGCTCAGCGTTTATTTAGAGTTTACTATCAAATCCTACATTGGCTTGGAAATACATTGCAAACCAAACAGTGGGGAGGGATACGTCAAGTCGGTGACTTGCGTCCTAAGGCTCCTAGAACTCGAGTATTAAAGGAACTAGAGTATTAAAGGAGCCCTATTGCTTCCTGTCCGTACTTATCTACCTCCTGCTCCTGTCGAAATAATGAAACTGATATCTTGTTCCTGTAAAGATGATTGTTCGTCAGCACAGTGCAGTTGTAAGAAAAGTGGAATAACCTATTTTGCAATGTGAAAAATTTAGAAAGGAGTAGCCTGGTGCAATACACAGCTTAAAAAAGGAGAAGTTACGGTGCCAACTGAAGTCGATTTTGATAACTTTGAAGCAAATGCAGATGACCTTGATTCATTGCTATTTTGAGGGCATTAAATAAGTTTAAGATTGTTCAATATGATAGAAAGAATATGATTTGAACGTAAAATAAATATAATAAAGACTTTTTATTCGTAAAACATGTCATAACTTTGTTACAAGTGATCTATCGAATTGCGAATTGTGTCATTCGATTCAGCATAAAATAATACATAAAACGATTTGACCGAGTTAAAAAAGTTGAGTTTTTAAAAATTGTCCCTATCTCTCCCTCTCCAGAAAACATGCTAAAACAACCTTTTTGTTTGGGGGGGGGGGGGGGGTTACTCATCGTATCTTCATTTCTAGTACCGAAATAAAGTTATTCCCAAATTTTATCTGTACTTGTGGTCCGTGGACCTTCAACAATCCGCAGGAAAATCTGAAGATTATTTGCATCTTTTATGTTTTATTTATAATGAAACTAAAATAACGATTTAATATTTTTTATATTCATGAAATTTTATCTGTTTAGTTTTGAAATTTTAGATTATAGAAATCATTCACAATTACGATCAATGTTTCCTTTTTTTTGCGTGTTTATGTGCAAAATTTTCCATAGAACTTGAATAGTCATTGCTGAGTGAAAAGCAATGAAATTTTGTATTCTGTTTTCACCAACATATTTGTGCCAAAATATTTTCACCGGTCACAAAAATTCTGTACTGGCATCATATAGAAACGGCCCTACGCCATTAGTGCCAAAAGTCCATGAACTTAATTTTAAAAAAGCAAAAATAAATATAACACTTAAAATGAGCGATTCTTAAATAAGCTTCAATTATTTTGTAATAATTAAGCTAACTTTAATAATTTTGTTGCAAATAAACAACCTTTAAAGGTTTTTTGTTATGAATAAATAAGTATTTACGATTTACTTAATTAAATAAGCATTTATATTTTGTTATATAAAATAGGTAGATTTTTTATAAATAAAATGTAAATTATCTAATCATTACTATACAAATGTATTTATGTTTATTTATGAATGGTCCGCCGGATTTTAAAGTGTGAACTTAATGGCTGGAGTGTCGACCTCTGATTCAACTAAGACCTGATGACTGATGAGATAATTACTGATACATCCTTACAGCGGATCAACAGATGTTTGATTTGTAGCAACCCCATGTATTTAGAATTATAAAAAGTGTTGCATTTGCAGAACTTAAAATACGTATCGTTCTTGTTCTTCTGATTTATTGCCATTAAAACAACCAGTGGTCCCGTGCGAGGATTTCGCACTACAATCTAATATTTTTTATCAATATGTAATATTTATTGGATGCAGGTTTAAATTTCTAAATAAAAAGTGAGGATAAAAATATCTGCAAACAACATTTAGTTTTTAGTCAAGCCAGAATATCATCTAATTTATTCCATCAAAGCTAGAGTAAAAACGAATCCAAGATTGCAAAAGGCACGCGCGAGAAAAGAAAAAATTAACAATCGTATTTTAATTGCATTAGAGGATGACGGCATCCACTTCGGGAAAAACATGGGACATAGAAATATAAATTTAAACCTTTAATTTTCAATTTCGCTTTTTAATCATAAATATAAAATAAACCCATCCGGTGTTTTTCATAATCATTGCTGAGCATCATATAATGTGGTATTTTATTTTTTTGGCAACTGTAATTTGTGGAAAACCTTTCATTTCTATCATGAAATCAATGCCGATTTAATTTTTAATTATCAGCAAATTTTAATCAAAAAACATGTTTTAGGAAAATGGCAGTGTACTATGTCAGAAGACTGTTCAAAATCCTTTCATATGGTATCTCATTCGTCGTTCTACGTTTCGTATTTTCTTAGAAAAAAGGGATGTTGACAGGAGAAATAATATATACGATCACAGGTCTGATTCATAGTACTTCATTCGGGACTGACAAATGAATCATACATCTAATACATCGGTCTCATTTGCGATCCAGAAGGGATATAAAGGCATACATTCATATGATGATTTAATTAAAATAGTTAATATTTTTTTCTTGCTCATTAACGAATCTTGTATTAAAAGGAAGCAGCAAACCAATACAGAAAAATAAAATATTCTCATATGTAAATATAACAAAATTTCTAAGTGTTTTAATTTTTATAATATTAATCACGTTTAATCAAGTTATGAAGTTAAAAAAAATGATTTTGTATTTAATGACTTTTTCTCTTCTGGTTTATTAAGAGGAAAGGGATGAAATTACATCATTATTTTTAAAATATAAATGTATAAATTTTCATAAAAGTACTCATAAGTTAGTTCATTTGATCATTAATTTCTTTCCTGAGTATTTTACATACCTCAAAAGAGGAAAAAATTATCAGCTTTCATAAAATGGCTTTTCAAAATTAATTTGTTCACATATTATTCCTAGAAAACTTCTTAAATCTAACCGTCTGTTACATATCTACCCTATATATATAAAATCCTAATGAAACGAATTTGTGAAACGATTTTATGAAACGAATTTATGAAACGATTTTATGAAACGACTGATTAAACGACTGATTATGTTTCAAGGTTATTTTTAATAAAATATTAAACGCTTGATGGTGAAATTAATACCAATTGTCCACAAAAATCCGCGGATGTCAAAACTGGTAATAGAATTTTGAAATTGGAATTAGTTTTCGAGATATTAATTTTTTTCTAATTTTAATGACATTTCTGTAATGATGGCAACTAATTACTCAGTTTTTTTGTGACAAAAAAGGGAAAAAAATTGAAAAGGATCCCGATAGGGATTATTGATTTCTTTTTATTCGTCATTTTCAAATTGAAATTGAATTTATCTTTTATTTCAATCGATAATGAAGACAAAATTGTGATTAAATTATGTTTTTCAGGAAAATTTGAAAAAAAAAATCACATTTCTATCGTCAGGATTCAATTGTCTGTCAGCATTTAATTTAATTTATAAACTGAAAATATTTTGAATAAATTCGTCCAAATGACGTCATTTATGTAAAAGCAAAAGAAAGGGGGGAAAAGGAATTAATAGTAATTATTATTTATTGATATCATTTTGTTATTTTTTTGTAAAATTTAATTAAACGAATTTATAAAATCACTAATTCGGATATTTGAAACAAATATATAAAATAATAATTGTCCAACTGAACGGAAGGAGAATAAAAAAAAAAGTCAAGACCCTTATAATAGAAAAGCACCAAAAGTTCATTGGGTTTTTTTTCATAACTTTTGGCAACAAATCTATGTATATTAACAAATCTATCCCTTTTTGAAACTCGAATTACGCCAAACCTAAAAGCAAAGAATCCTATACTGGAAAAGAACCCGATTTTCTTATGGACAATATTCAAGTGACATAACATGGTGTAAAATTATCGCGGATAGCAAATTTGTTTAAATATCTCATCAATTAATGCCAAATAAATGCAGGCATGCATGCACAAAATATTTAATTAATTTTGTATGATAAATAATTATTAGAAAATTCGTATATACATATTAATTGAAATAAATAATTTACATATTTAAAATAACATGAAAATATGCATGATGGTGCATTAAAATAGAGAGAAAATTAAAACCTGTTACTGAAAATGTCTATAACATAGTACTTTTCAATACCGTGGTTCTTAATGTTATTCACAAGCAGATGGAATTTTTCTCATCCTTAAACGCAAAGGAAGAATAGAATACAGATCGTTGTTATAAAAGTCCCAGAGGTAGCCACAATTTAAACCTAACCATTTTATACAAGCTGGTTTTCAAGCTGTAATTGATTTTACTTATCAATCCAGAAAACAGTCGTCAGTTGTCGCAACAGCTATGTATGAGGCCATGATAATAAAAAAATGCCCCATTAAAACGTTAAAAGCATGGCAACCCAATTACAGATTTACCAATATTTTTAAAATAAAGCACGCTGTCATATTTTTAGAGGCCTCGAAGTCTGAGCGGGGGTTGGTGAGCGTAGCTCGCAGGGGGTAGGCCCCCTAGTATATGTATATTTTTCGTTCTCCATTACTGGACATTCATAGAAATCATCGAAAACGTGCTCAACAAATATTGTATTCGCCAACTAAAAACAGAAACCAAATCTATCGTAAAATAAAATATATATTTCTGGAAGGCATGAAAGCAGAAGCATCTTTTTACTTACAAGATTATCGATTAATTTCTGACTTTCATTTGAAACAAAAGATATTCTGTTGAAACAGAAAGAAATTCTTGATTTCAGATTAAGTGTGAGTAAATAACACTTTCGAGAATCTCTATAATCGATACTTGAAAGCAAATCTTAGACTCAAATCGTGCGAGGAAAGGTAAGTTTTATGTTTCAAAGTTCATGAGCTGTAAAGAAGGGCGTTTACGTTATTTATTTTGTATTTGTTTTACAGTAATACTCAAGAGAGAAAAAATACAATTGATCATCAATCATTCGTAAATTGAAATTCCTAGATTGAAAATAAAAATCATTGTTCTTGCAGAAAGTTCTGAATTATTAAAAATAATGCTATGGAAATGTACGTGACTAGAAAAGTGTTAAGTTTACAAAAAAACTAAGTTTGTTTTAAGCATGATACTGTAATAGGGATTTATCTAAATCGTTTCAATTTTATCTAACAAAATATCAAATTATTTACGTAATTAGCATCACAAAACGGAAGTCCATTCAGACTAGTTGCTATTCACAAATATGAAGATTTCAAGATGTCTAATACACGTTGGAATGTAAGAGTTTTCTCTATGTAAAGTTTTCAGAGATTTCATTGCGCTAAACAGGAATTCGTGTTATTTTCATTTCAAAAGTTTAGTGTTTTTCCTCACAAAACGTGTCTAAAAGTGGTTTACATTTCCAATCCTAAAAAATCACTAAAAAAGTGTTAAGTGTACAAAAAAACTAAAAGCTTTGTTTTAAGCACGATACTGTAATAGGGATTTATCTAAATCGTTTCAATTTTATCTAACAAAATATCAAATTATTTACGTAACTAGCATCACAAAACGGAAGTCCATTCAGACTAGTTTTCCATTCAGACTAGTCCATTCAGACTAGGCTTGCATGTCTCATATGTTTGAACAGTTGTGTCTATTTTAAAAATCTATATAAATAGTATAAAATACTTAGATATTCGTATTCTTTTTATTTTTTCTTTACAGTTGTACATTGCATTTATTCAAGCCCGTAGAAAAGGGGTGAGATACGAAAAGCACAAGCCTCCTCACGAAATTAGCTAGTAAAGGCTCCATTTATATACTTTCAAACGAAAGAAAAACCTTGTGGTCCAAAACCTATAAGATCACCCTTCTCCTTCGAAACAAAATCCTTCCTACGGTCTTGTACTTATTGAAAAACTCACAGGCTCACCCGGAGTTCCTGGGCCAGGAATAATAACCTTAAATATACCTAAAATTCTCATCATTTCCCGGTATTACTTTAAATTTAAATATATCTCATACGCATGGAATTTTAAAAAGCTCCAGACCGCGGGGTCAAAGTGCGTCGACATAGTAACACAGGTCTGGATGATAAAAAGGGTTGCTTAGAAAACTAACGCTTGTCTTTTTTTTCCTTTCTTTACTGCGGTTCAGAATAAAAATCGATGCTCTTACTTTCTTTAACAATTATTATTTTTTAAGTATTTCATATTTTTAAAATTTTATTTTTTAATCAATTACCGAAATTCTGCTCCATACAGGGGTATAAAATATAAGAATCGATGGATAAGGTATCAAATAGATATTGGTTGTCGAAGAACAAACTTCTCATATTTGTCAGAATGGGCAGATTTTGTTTTTAAGTGGCGAAAAATTCAAGAATCTCTCTACGAATTCCGAAGAAACATTACTGAAAAGAGGACAAAATTTACTATATCGGGGTGAAAAGATTGAATTTGGATAACTTTTTTCAGTGGCTCAAAATCACCGGCAAACTAGGATAAACAGGAACATATACGAATCGTTCTGTTGAATATAAAATAATACAACATCTAATCAGAAAATCCAAAGTCTCAGACTCAGGTGCAGTCGGGCCTATTTTCGTCTATCCGGTTTAACCGGAACTAAATTCGCAGGCGTCTACGTGCATTTTTCAACTAGTCATCGCCCCAGACAAACACACAGTCATACATCTTTCTTTTATTAATATAGATGTAGATCTTTTTTGTAATATATCTATAAAATATACTTGCTTTGTCTTCTCAGAAACGCACATTTTCAGTGATGAAGTTTCTGAAACAAAATTCAAATTGCTTGGAACTTATACCTAATACCATGCTAGTATTTTCCCAGATCATGAGAAATATTTTATTAAAATTGTATGGCTGTGTAATAATATATCTACGAAATCTAACTATGACACAGGATGTCCACGAAAATAATATCCATAGAATTACTCTTTAAAATTGAACATGAGATGTACTTTACAAAGCTCTAAACTAAAAACAAATAATACATAGGGTAGACCGGGGTACATTTACACGGTTTTTTTTTTCAATGAATTTTCTCATTTTTATGTTTTAACTTAGGAAATTTTAGACATTGGGGTTTTATAAAACAGTTAATGAAGTAAAAATTTGTGTTTTCAATTGTTGCCCTATTTGTGTTTTTAACCGTAAAAAATATTTTTTTAGGTCCAAGTCTTTTGCGTAAACTTACGGGGCAAGTTTACGCATCAAGTGGGGCACGTTTACGCATACTATAAGCGATACCAAAAAGTAAGTGAAATAAATATTTAATCAAATTGAAATGTTTTATTTATAACTTAAAACACTGTTTAAAAATACAAAAATTAAAGAGAATTAATTAAAGAACATTTTATAGGCTAAATTGAAAACATAGGGCTTATTGCGAATTAAAAACAGAAACTATTTAATCATCTCCATCATCACTGTTACAGTTTTTACAAACAAAAAATAAAGTATTTCCTTTTGCACACTTGTCATGGGACCACCTTTTGAATCTAAGACATTGAACCCAGTCTTGTCCTTTTTTGGATTGGTTGTATGATTTCTAACAATAAATACACACACAGTTTTCATTTTCGTCATCAGATTCATTCAGTATTTTCTTTTTCCAAAGTGTACCAACTTTTTCCCTTTTGCAGTTTTTGGTTTCATACTTTTTCCTTTGCTGTCTTCTTGTTCTGCTTCCATAGAAACTAGTAAATTTTTACGCAATTTCTTCTTTTTGTTTTGTTGTGCAGAGGTGATTGTGTTCCGGTATTTTGTACACCACTAAATTTATACAGCAATCTTTGTCTTCATTAATCGATGAATACTGCGATGACATAATAAGAATATTGCTAAATAATATTAGCGGTATTCAAAATACTGGAACACAATCATCCCTGGTTGTGCCATATTTTTTTTCTTTTTTGCTTCTAACTGCTCTTGTCGGAGGGCTTCTTTAACCGGGCTATCAGTTAGCATTGCGGACTTCCTCTTTTTCTTCTCTTTCTTGGTGCCAAACATTGGTCTTGCCTTTTCAAATGGTCTCAGTTGTTCAGGTGTTGGGTAGTCCACATGTAACGAAGTGGAAGGCCTACTGGGAGAAATACTTGGATGATCGATAGGCATATAAGTCTCAGAGACTTCTGCTGTAGTGCCAGAGGCCTTAGTAGGCCTATTAGTAGAGGGTGATGTTGGTTCTGGTCTGTCAGTCACGTACGACGGCATGAAATCAGCCTTAGAAAATATCAGTGGGTTTAGCGTTTGAATCCCTATCACTTTAAACCTAGGTATTCCAAAATCAGTCACAATATTGGAAGTAAAACAAAAAATAAGTGACAACCTTAACGAAGATATAACAGATAACCAACATAAGGAATTAAAGAGGGATAAATTACAATCATACCAGCTAATGCTAGACCTAGAAGATTCATTGGCGATAAAGCTTCTAAGAGAGGGAAGGCTACTAGTGAGCTGTATTTCTTGCTCAATTAAGCCATACTCCCCTATCATACGCTGTAATAATTGCCAATATTATGGACACTCTGCAGATACATGCAGAAAAAATACTATTTACGCATACTGTGCAAAGCAACATGCATTGGAGGTTTGCCAATTAAAAGATGAAATTTCTAAACACACTTGTATTAATTGCTTAAACTCTTACCATCAAAATGGCCGCCTTTATGAGAACAATCACGCAGCTAACTCCTCATATTGTCAAGTTTTTCAAAATATATATTAGCAGAGAGATCTCACAATAAATAAAAATTCATCACGTTCGCGTCTATAAACATGACAGAAGATATCGTTTCATTAAATAAATTAAATTCTTCCTCAACTACTTACTACTTTGGCAACACTACAAATGGCCCAAAAGAAAATGATACAAAAGTTGTTCAAATTAATCTTAATAATTGCAGAGCTGCAAATTTAAAATTACTTAAATATATGCACCAATACAAGATAGACATAGCCCTGATACAAGACTTCCATAAAACAGCCGGCATCCTAATAGCAAACCCATTATTCGTTCACGTTAAAATACTTCAAACAACTAATAGCATATTTATAAATTTAATTACAAAACTTCGTACTTTCAAATTGGGATCTCAGTATTCAAAACCAAAAGGCAACCTTTCATCAGACATACAGGAATGGAGTGATATTATACAAGATAGTTCCAATCTCATTCTGGGGGGGGGGGGGACTTTAATGCCCAGCTTCAGGCATGGGGATATGCTCGAAATAATAACAGATGAGATGTCATCCTAGAATGCATATCGAATAAAGAATTACAAATTATAAACGATCCTGCAGCTGACAATACCTTTGCCGCAAATAATAAGAAGGGAAATCCAGACCTGACATTATGTGGACGGATATCAAGAGACCTGATCAATTCATGGAAAGTAGATACGTTTCCCGCCACTAAGCGATCACAGATACATCCAATTCAATTTAAAGGCGGATCCATTAATAAGAAATTTATTCCGTGAGTGGATGAACTCTTTTCATGATTTACTAACTCAAACTATGGACAAGACTCTAAAAAAGAAGAAAATTACACAAGATCGTCAACTTAACTGGTATTCAGATAGCTTAAAAATACTCAGAAATCGTTTAAATGCTCTCGGTAAAAGACACAAACGAAATCCAGAAAATGAGAAATATTTAATTGATTTTAAAAAGACAAGAGCAGAATACAAATTAAAAATAGTGAAAGCCAAGAAGGAATCACGGTTAACTTTCTGCAATGAGACCACGAGTAAATATGGCACGGCTTTTAAAATTCTAAAACAAAAGTTTCTTAAAAATACAGACCTAATCCATACAGTTTTGGAAACATCAACAATAGAAGTTACATATATAACTGTACAGCAAGATCTATTACAACACCAAATTGGTGTACAAAATACAAATGAAATTCACTCGTATATAAATATGTCCCCAATTCCTGAAGAAGAATTTCTATACATGAAATTTAACCTAAGAGAACTGAAATTTGCAATAAAACAACAGAACATTAAATTAGCCCCAGGTTATGATAGAGTAGACGCGATAACTATAAGAAACATGCTAAAGGAATTCCCAGATCTAGTGTTACAAATTTATAATAAATGTTTAAAATTATGCTATTTCCCTGAAGCTTGGAAAAAAGGAATTTTAATTTATTTTAGAAAAAAGAACAAAGACCCATCTCAACATAAATCTTACCGACCAATAACTCTTCTTCCCATGTTGGGAAAAGTTTTAGAAAGGCTGATAAAAATAAGAACGATGACAAAGTAAATCCATTCTTCAACCAGAACAACATGGTTTTAGAGAGAAAAAAGTACATTAAGTGCTTTACAACAACTAAAATCACTAATCATGGAATAGTTAGATAAATATAAATACTGTGGAATGATCTCAATTGATATCCAAAGAGCATTTGACTCCATTGATTGGCACAAAATTACTGAAATAATAGATGATTCTCCACTTCCAACTTACATAAAGAAGCTTCTAAAAAAATATAAGTGAGAGATTAATCGGTTTAAATAATTACACATTCATACAGTGGTTCGGGACACATAAAGGTTGGTCGCAGGGCTCGTGTTTAGGACCACTATTGTGGTTACTAATATCCAATTACATAATTACAAGATACAAATTAAAGGCTCTTGGAATTATCGTTTACGCAGATGATTTCGTCGTACTCACTGAAGGCAATACCAGATCATCATTGGAACAAACTGCTAACAGTCGTATAGAAACATTCGTCAATATATATTCAGAGCTTAATCAAACTATCTCAGAAGAAAAAACCCAAGCACTCCTATTTGGAAGGAGCCTCCTTAATAATCGAAAGGCAATTTTCAAAATAAAACAGAAATCTATAAAAATTGTTAAAAATCTACAATATTTAGGAATTACATTAGACCAAAAAATAAAATTTCAATCGCACCTAAGTATTTTAAAAGCTAAGATCGCCCAATTTGTTTCGGGCTTTAAAAGTTTCCACAATTACAACAAGGGAATCAGTCCCTTCCTCAAGAAGATCTGGTATCAAACAATTTTTGAAAGACAGATTCTTTATGGCTCCGAATTCTGGTATCCAAACTTGAATTGCCACGGCATCAGAATCCTTAGATCAATTCAGAGAATAGCATTGTTAAACATCATAAGAATTTACCGAAGTATTTCAAATGACGCATTAAATATTTTAACTGGAGTGCCTCCAATTACCATCAAAATACCAAACGAATTCCAAGTCTATGAGATAAAGCAAGGAAACAGATTACTTAACATCAACAATACAATAATAAACAATAATCTTATGCAACGGGAAGCAACTTATAAATTTCCAGAATATTACAAGTTGAAAAATATAGAAATTATAGATAACCTGAAAGAAAACATAATATTGGAAAATCATCTACAAATTTTTACAGATGGATCATCTATGGGAAATGGAGTGGCAAGTGCATATACAGTCTCTCTTAATAATAACTTCATCCCTGACCATGCAGTAAGACTACACCCAATTAACTCAATTTACCAAGCCGAATTATTTGCGATCCAGGAAGCAATAGTTTGGTTAACACAATCACAATTTACATCAGCCCTTATTTTGACAGATAGTCGCTCATCCTTAGATGCACTCAAGATAATTTTTCCTCGAAACTCCATAATTTTAAATATCTACAATAGTTTACTACAAAACCCCAATAAATTCATCAAAATAGCCTGGATTAGAGCACATATAGGCACCACTGGTAACGAGCGAGCAGACCTTCTCGCAAAAAATGCAATTACAGAAGACCATTATGATAACATCTCTGTCTTACCATTTCCAGAATCCATTCTAAAAAGTTATTTTAAAAACAAAATCATCACAGATTGGCAAAATGATTGGACCAACTCAACGAAAGGAAGAGAAACGTATAAAATTCTTAATAAGGTAGATGTTAAATTTTTATGTGTTCAGAAATTAGCAGCATATAACTTAGCGGCCATGGAAGCTTCCCAAGCTTTTTATATAAAATTGATAAAAGAACCACGGATAGATGTCCTTGTGACAAAAACCCTGGAACTCCTATACACTACATCTTCGGTAACTGTCCTCTTATGAAATACCATTTTAACTCCAATAAAAATAAAACATTAAAGAGAAACCTACAACGTGTGCTATTAGACGCTTCCAATTACGAAAAGTTAGATAAAAACTATAATGTCCTAAATAAAAACTTTTCATATATCAAAGAATTATTATAACCTATATAAAATTCTAGATCTATATATTTTAAAAACTATGTTTTAAAAGACTTAAGATACTAGTGCATAATACAATTGAAAAATTTCAGTACAATATTATTATTGTAAATATCTGTAAATATTTATCTTTAATACGTATTATGTAATCTTATCAGTATATTCATATAGAACTTTCACCCAGCAATAAGCAATATTGGGTAGCTCGTGTGATTGTTTTTTTTAACTTGCTGGGGACTCCGGGTCCTTGGACACTGGGGTTCCTGGTAGATATAGGTTTACCCTTCGTGGACTCATAGGTCCTATGCCGAGAGGTTGGCTGTCCACGAGTGGGAGGTTTCTGTTTCTGTTTCTGTCACTTTAAACCCAGCCATTATGTTTGCTGGAGTAATTGCTAGTTGTAAGGTTGATGCCAAAATTGAAGGAATGTCATGAATTGTCATTGGGCGTTTGTTACCAGCCATCCATGAATCACATGCAGTGTTAATGTATTTTTTGAATGCCCCAAAATTTCATTATTTTGACATCTAACTTGGTTCTGTTAGTTTTTTTAACATAATGTCTTACCATCTGTAAAATAAAGAAAATTTATTACAGGCTGAATTGTCTAAAAAATTAAAGATGAACAGGCATGAAGAGAGATCTATATGATTGTAAGCTATAAGAGACGAATCTGTTACTCAATTAAACATTAAATGATGATTTGCAAAACGAAGTAGCCTGAAAATACTAAAAAGGTTTCAGACAGTACGGAGTAAAAAAGCTTCAGGGGCACGTTTACACAGTAAGAACGTGCGTGAAGGAGCCCAAATGTCAATGCATAAACGTGCCCCGTCGCCATGTTTGGATTTATTTTTAACGTGCAATGAAAATTAATAACATTTCTGTTCATACAAATACAGTTCTTAAAAAAGGATAAAATTCTGCTAGTGTTCATATATTTGTTTATCCTTAACTAAGTATTATTAGTTCACAATAAGTTTCAATAAGTTCAACACAAAATTTACTCACCTTGACAGAAAACAGGTTATCTTCTCCATATGCTAGACCGAAGCTCGACTGACGCTCAAAAACTTGTGAGAATACCCGCTAGGGAGCAGCATCAATCTGTCATGACTGGTGGCACGCCAGTTATAACTCGTTTCGGTAAAAGGGCACTGCGTAAACGTGCCCCATGCGTAAACGTGCCCCGATCTACCCTACTGAAAAAGAATATATATATATATATATCAACTTTACAGAGCCAGTAAATGATACAAACTATGGCTGCGAGACGCCATGGTCATGATTTGTCAGTAGACACAATAGTTAATGAAACATTATTATTATTATTATTATTATTATTATTATTATTATTTAATTATTTAAATGAATTATTTAGTTATACCACAGCATTTTTTTATTATACAGTTTGGTTAATTTCAGTTATTTAAAAAAAAATATGATATCGTTTATTACGTTTGCAGGAAAATGATCCATTTGTGTGTTTGTTTATTATAAAGACATTTCCAACGTGTTTGAAAAATGTTTACTACAAAAGAGATCTTTCTCTTGTAACAAAATTAATAAGCTAATAACAGGCTTTTCATCAGTAAAAAATGAAAAGTCAATGGCCAATGATTATAAATTTACACCATATGACGAATTTTCATCCAAAGCTCATCAGAAATGTCTCATCGAGTTAATAATCGGTTGCTGATGAAATTTGGGCGGAAACGATGATGGGGTGGCTTTTTTCGGTAAATATTAGTTTTATTGCAGTTTCATCAGAAAAAGCGAGAATTTTATTCTGATTTTTCTCATGATTTTTTTTTTCACCAGACAATGCACAGCAGAAATTACTTTAAAGATAATCAATAAAAAGTTTTGGATGATATCGATAACTAGCCATCTAAATATGGATGTTTTAGTATTACTAGGGCGCACAAATTATTGTAACGCGCTGTTGTATTTCAGAGCTATATTCGTAATAAAACGCTTTTTGATAATGTCTATCACCGATTAATCTCCCTATCTAGCATGAACATAACCGAATCATTTTTAAAATTCGAAGATAGTTTCCATGGATTTTAATTCTAATCGCTATAATTTTAAATAACCCTTCTCTGTCTAAAACAGCTGTAGTCTTGATGATTTTCAATAAGTCGATAGTAAGTTTTATGCAAATATAGTTGACTGTGTCTCGCATAATAGGTCTTAAATTTGTAAAGAATAAAATTTGATAAAATGGATCCTTATCCTTGGATTTCACACGAATGTTCTAAGTTGCAAGGACGAATAGAGTAAAATGTATTTACTTTGAAATTTGCTAAAATTCCCTAAGTACGCAATAAATTGTTGCATTGTATTCATATATTTAGTTACGTTATTAATATATCAAACATCCTCCTTTATATTCATAATAGTGTTAAACATTTAACATTCAAGCTAATCACAGTTATGATCTTGTATAATGTCTTAAGAAATGTCAGTTTTAAAACTAAATTGCAGACAAAAAGTTGCTTAAAAATCTCAAGAGAAAAGATCACACATTTTTATTCCATGGAATTTCTAGGAAAATGTAGAATGCATTCGTAGTCTTTTTTATTAAAATTAATCATATACAAAACATGAAACAAAGAAGCATAAGAGGATGAAATGAAGACGATGAACTCGTGTTTTCTTCCGTCCAGTCATCTGTAGAAGCACTTGGCCTGGTGCATCAGAAAGCCTTGCTCGAAATTTATGCCAACACACCATCAACATTTCGCTTCAAAGCAAACTGTGAGTAGTTGTGAACTGATGTTAGATTTTCAAGTGTGTTGTTTTAATTTTTGAGCCTCTGCGTACACTGTGATAAGTTATCTTAGCTCATCAATAAAATATTTTCAATATACAACTCAAAACGTAAAAACGCATATGAAATATAAGCTGTTTAAAGGCTATATTGATAAACCTCGTTTAAATAAATATGGCGGTGGTGGGGCAAGATGACAAGAATGATAATGATATGGAAAATTAACAGTAAAGACTGCATTATCTATGGGGAAACAGGGCAAAGATGAACTATGGTTTCAATTCTTCGTGTGCAAATTTTGGGCTCTTGCTTATTTTTGTGGTTGGGATGTAGATCAAGCCAGGAACAGATCCTTGATATGTGGTTCTTTTCGTTTTAATTTGCAATTTACAAATTATTTTGCATAAATTATGAATGTGCGGGATGTTGTAAAAAGTTTTGAATAAATTTTTATAATTACCGTGATTAATATAGTTATCTATAATAAATATCTATTCGTCATCTTACCCCCTCTATGGAGAAAATAAGACGAATATGAGTTTCGTTTGAAAAACTTATTTTTTCCATCACTTGAGAGTAGATTAAAACAATTCTAAAATATTTTCTGTTGAAGGTATGGTTCTCAAAATTGTCTCATATTAAAATTACAAAATTACTTCTTTTGGAATCGTGACATTTGTTGAAAGTATGAAAATTGAAGGCACTTTTTATAACGTTAGAATGGGAATAGTCACACATTCATGTTTGATATATTGATATTTTATGTGTTGCTATGTAATATTTCATTTAAGGGGCAGCACCTAAATAATCCGAATAAATTTTTCCTAAGAGGTAATAATCTAAAAAAGAGTTAATTGCGATTTGTCTTTATGACTTTAGGTTAGAAGTTTACAGTGTCATTTGTTGGTAAAATTTGCAAGTAATAGCAATGATTGCATTATTTAAAATATATAAATTTGTGAAAAAATATTCGTTTAATTTATTATTTTCATCCAATTTATTTTTACTATTACATAATTTTGAGAAAATGTATAGGCACTTTCCAAACATTCTACAAATAAATAAAGAATGCCAAAAATGCTAAGCTCCTTTTCTCTTAAAAGGAAATAGTATCTATCAATTCTCCGATTCTGATCTTTTCTTTTCGTAAGAGTCAGACAGTGTTCTTCGAAAACAAGCTGTTCTATTTTTAGAGGCAAACATTGTTAAATCGACGAGTCTTTCTAGGGAATAAACATAATATAAAATGTCCTGCTACCTCAAAAATAAAAGAATGTCTAACAACCCACGTCACCAGAACTTTTCACAGGTACAAGATTAAACAAAAGAAAAAGAAAGAGTATATGAAGCAATTACTTTTGAATCTATTGTTTACTTGTCTGAACAAGATATTTTTTTCCATTCATTTCTGCGAAAATAGTATATTCTTTCCTTTCTTTTAAGATGTACAGCAAATATAAGACAATATTTTTTAAAGTAATATAAAGGCCCGCAAAACCTAAATTAAACGGAACATGTCTCCTTTAATAATGTAAAAATGTCATATAAGGTAAAGCTAGAAGAGATTGCGCACATAGAGGTTCGGGGGTAAAGAGTAGAGTGAGCGAGCAACGACTCCAGGTAGTTGTACAACAACAGTAGTGGAGTGTATACTTGAAAGTGCACGTTGATTGCTTTAAGCATCTAAGATAAAGTATTGTTATTTTGTTTTGTTTTCCCAAAGTAAGTGCTTGAATTTTCATAGCTGTTCATCAGAATTTCTATACAATGTCAATAGTACAAAATATTTTAAACTTAAACAATTTCTCATAAACTACTAATCTAGACTAACAATGTGAACATCAACGGTTCGTTTTAGAAGAGGTCATGTTTAAATAAAAGGCTGCGCAATCTTTCCTACCGAAATTGGAGAGTTTGCGCATCTGCTACTTAGGAGAGATGGCGAAGTGTTCCCATTAGTTTCCATGCTAAAAAGATTACGCAGCTTATTGGTAAATTTGCATAAAAAAATGAAAAATGAAAATGGACTAATTTTAAGTTAAACGTGTTATTAAGTAACATAATTTTATTTTGTAATCTTATCTGGACTTGCTTTTTCTGATTCTTTATTTTTTTCCTTTAATTAAAATTTTTTAATCGTTTATAAAATTATTTCCTTTTTTTGATTCTTTAAGCATTATGTTGAAATATTCACTCCTAATACAATAATATTTGTTCACAAAAACCTTACAGCAATGTCATTTAAGTGTAATTATTACTGTTAACAATTTAATTGCATTTTTTATTAGTAACAATCTCTCCTACCCATGTACGCAATCACACCAACCCTGTAAGGACAGATTGCGCAAAATAAATTTCTTAGTTTTATTACAACTGTTCTATTAAATTACAACATAAAAACAAAATAGCAATGGAAATGCATAAAAAACAAATGAAGTAAAAATTATTCATGGATAGTTTAGCAAACAATGAATATTTAGATTTTTTATTGCTATTCTTTTGAATTGTGTGCAGACTATCCTAGCTTTACCTTAATTAGTACTTCTTTTAAGGATATTTGAAATTTGAAAAATGAATAAGGAAAATATATCTATATATCTTTTGATTCGATGCTCATGGTAAATAAATGTATTCTTTTTTAACGGGTTCTTTTCTGTAATGTCATGTAAAACTATTTAACACATTAGCCATTTTCCCGACATATTTCTCTAAAAATCAACTGTTGTAGGAGCACACAGCCGCTGTTTTTTTTTTTTTTTTTTTTTTTTTTTTTTTTTGTCGTACCAATAACTTTTCATCGATCTCAACAATTTTATTGCAATTACCAATTTGTTCATTAAATCTTTGTGTTAGATACAGGGAATACACGTCTCTCATATAACAGTTCTAATCCATTTTCACATTTTCAACCATATTTATTTGTTTGTCCCGCCATTTGATGGAAGTCAGTTCATATAGGTCTGAAATTTCAAGGCCCATGCTGGACCCAACACGCACAATTTTTTTGTCCCGACCCGACGCAATATAAAAGTTAAAAGTTCGTCCCGAGCCCGGCTCAACTCTGTATAAAAGCTCAAATTTCTTCCCGAGCCGGCTCGGTATTAAAGCTAAAAGTTCGCCCCGAGCCCGGCATGGCCTGTACAATAACATAATTTCCCGATCTGGCCCGACTGATCTACAAAACGTACGTATACTTCTGAAGCAAGATTATCTACAATTCAAATTATTAAAAAAGAACACTTACTCATGCATAGATTTTATTTTCAGGTTATAGTCGAAATGCAAGGAATACAAAATATGAAAGTGTTAATGACTATTTAGACAAGTACATGCATAAACATTGATTAAAAAAATTGACTTAGACAATTATATTCAAATGAATATTCAGTAAAGATATATTCATTAATTAATATTCATTTGTTGGTAAAATTTGCAAGTAATAGCAATGAATGCATTAATTAATATATATAAATTTGTGAAAAAATATTCGTTTAATTTATTATTTTCATGCAATTTATTTTTACTATTACATAATTTTAAGAAAATTTATAGGCACTTTCCAAACATTCTACAAATAAATAAAGAATGCCAAAAATGCTAAGCTCCTTTTCTCTTGAAAGGAAATAGCATCTATCAATTCTCCGATTCTGATCTTTTCTTTTCGTAAGAGTCAGACAGTGTTCTTCGAAAACAAGCTGTTCTATTTTTAGAGGCAAACATTGTTAAATCGACGAGTCTTTCTAGGGAATAAACATAATATAAAATGTCTTGCTACCTGAAAAAATAAAAGAATGTCTAACAACCCACGTCACCAGAACTTTTCACAGGTACAAGATTAAACAAAAGAAGAAGAAACAGTATATGAAGCAATTACTTTTGAATCTATTGTTTACTTGTCTGAACAACATATTTTTTCCCGTTCATTTCTTCGAAAATAACATATTCTTTGCTTTCTTTTAAGATGTACAGCAAATATAAGACAATATTTTTTAAAGTAATATAAAGGCCCGCAAAACCTGAATTAAACTAAATATGTCTTCTTTAATAATGTAAAAATGTTATTTAATTAGTACTTCTTTTAAGAATATTTGAAATTTTAAAAATGAATAAAGAAAAGATATAACTATATCTTTTGATTTGATGCTCGTGGTAAGTAATTATATTCTTTTTTAACGGGTTCCTTTTGTAATGGTATCTAAAACTATTTAATCCTTTTAGATACCCTGATATTGTTTAATATACAAAAGAAATGACACCCGTATATAACACACTTTTATTTAAAACAATTATTGCATTTACATCGTAATGAACATATGTTGACATTAACTAGTGATAAAAGGAGTGTAAAAAAATGACACTCGTATATAACATATTTTTATTTAAAACAATTATTTCATTTACATCGTAATGAACATATGTTGACATTAGCTAGTGATAAAAGGAGTGTAAAAGGAAAAAGATAGATTATCCGTATATTTTCGTCCAGAGATTTATTAAAAATAAAATGTTTTCCTTAAAGTCAATAAATATCATTTTTTATATAATAGAATATATAATCTTTATTTCTGTATACATTTTAATACTAAAATACAAGAGTAAATTTTTAATTTAGCTTTTTGTTTGCCTCTATTTTGGATATTTCAAAGTTCATTCGAGGCTGTATTAATTATTTTAGTTTGACGGACCCCATGAACCAAAATAACGTGTTTCTCATTTGATAGCGAATTGTTTATTAAGCGTCTGAATAATGATAAAACTAGGTTGCGCCTCCAGACGCCTGAGGAGTGCTCGGCGCTTCATTCGCCACTGGGCCCAGGTCCTGAGAGACCTATCACGCGCACATTGGCTTTGGGTCATCAAGTGCGCTGCCGGCCGGTCCGGAGGACCGTCATCCAACGGAAACTCCAAACCTCTTACCCGAGCTCGCGACGACAAAGGTCATTGCGATTGCGCGGAGGATCCCATATCTTAGAGGAAACCTCCACACATACACTCGATGAACCGTCGAAACAACCCAGCGACTTCGTAGCCGAAACCCCATACGGGGAGTCGGTTCCTAGGTCACATGCTAGATTTCCCGACGGCTCTTGCTTTCCCACGGCGTCCGATCGTCGACATATATGGAAGGACAAGAGACTAGTTCATCTTCCGTGGATTGTCACTACGTGCGACATAGGAAACCTCTGGCCGACCCAGGACCACGAGGAAACTCGGTCCTTTCTCATAGACGAGACTCGGATAGGTCGTCCTCATCGAACGGCTTTGCATTCGGCAAACCCCCGCAGCGAAATACGGGGAGATCCTCGATCGACTCCGCTCTCCGGTTATAAAAACACAAAAAACACAAATCACACAAAAAAAGGAAAAATCAAAGACACCACTATCGGACTCTGGTGGTCGTGGAAAGCTCCTCCAAGCGCGCCAAAGAGACGGGCCCGATCGAGATTAGTTTTTGATTAAGCTTAGGAGACGTGCCACTCATCCGCCCGCCAGACGTGGAAAATCCTGGCTACACAAAGACGTGTCGGACTGGGTTTCGGCCCATGATTTGATTTCAAGCTCGAACGCCGCCATTTTACTGACGAGCCTCTGGTCCGGTTCCTCGTGGTCGTTGCTCGAGAAAGACACAGCCACTCCCAGAAAATAGACGTTAGTCACGTATCGCAGGCTGAGTTCCTGCCCCCGTGTCTTCACTTTGCATCTGGTTCCAACTGGCAGTCTCGATCCAGACCTTGAGGTCGACTCCCAACTAATCCAGCTACAGGGGAACCACAAGGGGCGATCGTACGCAGCCTAACCCACATTGACCGACTACGCTCAACCGCCCGCAAGACACCGAGAGTTGCTACACGCCGTCTCACCTGCCGACGAGCGTCACAATTGAACCCTTGCGATCCATGTTCTACAGATCCCGTCCGAGCCATCGTCTCCTCATAGACAAGTTTTTCAGCCACCTGATCCGATTTAGCTTAACCTTTGCTACTCGCGTCACCCCCCGGACGCTAAAGCTCCGGGCACGAGGGTTCGGTTTACGCAATGTCTTTTCACCTCCATTGTCATCCGGAGTTCCCGCGGAGCTCAAGTCTCGTGTACCTGTCTACTTGTAAGTCGACTACGACACTAAGACAAGGCTCTACACATAGGATCCTCAATGGACGACGGCCTGATCCTCCTGCAGCCGAGAACCGGCCCAAAAGAGGGGGAGAATCACATCTCCGGCTAGACAGACATCACCTTTCCACTGCCCCACCACGATGAGGATATCGGATTCATCGGCTGCCGTTCCCCTCGTGTCGACGGAACACCTCCATGTGTCGTTAGCCGGTCTTCTTCCCTACTCAAAGGGCCGATTCGGAGCAACCCGACGAAGGGTCCGCGCAATGCTCGGCTTCCGGTCACCTTCCTCACCAAAGGGGCCGGGTCAGAACCACCGAGAAGGAGCCCGGGGTAGTTGAATAATGATAAAGAAATTTTAGTTTATCGATTTCTTCAATACAAAATAAATTTTTGCGGTTGCCCAATTAATGTCCATGTCTATTTACCTTCCAATAGAATACCTTTCTTTATCAGAGTAGTGACAAATGGTTTGTAAGATTTAGTTTGGCAACACCAACAAAGGAGAGTCTGCCATTATCACAAAGCTATTGTTTATTCACTGATCTCAAATCGTCCGAGCGTAGATTACTGAACGTCCAAGTTCATTAATGTAAATTGCTACAGTTTACGGAAACAACTGAAAACACGACCATCTGTCTTTGACATATGTCGCTACTCTGTACAAAAATTTCCAAATGGGCAAACAAAATAGTAAGTGCAAGAGTTGTATGATGTTACACACATGTCTCTACCGTTTTGTGGTACATAAGTTATACGCGACATTTTTCAACTATTGTTGTTGTTGTTGGTTTGGCCCAAAGGCCTGGTGAGCAGTTTTTTATTTCTATACAACTGGCATGATCCATATAACACTGAAACTAGTCTCCTAATTTTGAACCGATTCCAGATGAGAGACCTGCATCTGGATTGGCACGCCCAGAGGTAACGCTTATATAGAAATTTTTCAACTAAAAAAGCAATTGTGGAATAATCACAATCGCTTCAAAATGTTGCAACAGGATGGTCTAATGACAATTTACTCGATAAAAGTTATGTAAATGCTTAGTTAAAAGTTAATTTCAATTAAGAAAAATATAATTTCAAATTATTTATTTTACTGTAAGAATAAAAATATTTTTATAAATAAAATTATATTTTCATTCACTTGTCAATGTGCATGATACTTAAGAAAAATAATGTCATGTGGAATGGTCGAGGGAGCAAAAAAGGCTTTTATCTACCCTCTTTCTTTGTAAATTGATAATGTTCTGTGATCAGAATGCATATCAGCTCTGATTAGGGTGCTTCTGCAAGAGATTGGCGACACACGCACAGAGTGCACGCTCAGACTGAAATTTTTGTCCAAATTATGGCAACCAACATTAGTAAATTTGGCGATACTCCCCTCGACAAGTTCGATTAGACGAATGAGGCAAGTCAGTCACCATTAATTTGGCGATAATGCTATACTCGCCAGAATGCTTGACGATTTCTTTTTTGTCCAAAATCGTTCTGACCAATCAAATTTTATTTCCCGCTACTCTCATACAGAAGCGCCCTAGGTCTAAAAGTGGTAAATAAAACAGCAGTAGGTAACACAATTCCAACACTGCAAGCTTCTTTGATACAAGCGAAAAAGATGTTCTGCCACAATTTCTCACGCGTTCGTCTTCCAGCATCACGTTACTCAAGGGATCCGAATGATCCGAAGAGAGACTAACGAGGCTAACGAAAAAGACAGGCTACCGCGGTGCATTCCACTTATCTTTTTTTACAGACCGCTAGAATGACGTGATGCTCATTTCGTACACCTGCATTGGTGGATTCGAACATCACGTGACTCCCGCGGTCTGTAAAAAATAGATATGCGATATGCACTGCGGTAGCCTTTCTTTTTCGTTAACCTCGGAGACTAACACGTGACGCAGGTCCAGAAAACTATCGTTTTAATCTGACTCGAAGCTTATTACCGTTGTGAAGCAAAAAAGAAGCTTTTACGATTAATAATGTTTTAGTTTCTCCTTCGTTTGGACAAAAATGTACCCATGCATGTACTTTGAGGGAAGTTTTGTACTTTGTATTTGAACTCTACAATCAAGGATCGATAATATTCTCCTTAAGCCTTTGCTACTTATTTATCTTTAAATATACGAAAGAGTAGAATTATTTTTTTTTGTTTGCTTTATACTTTGTAAGCGAAAAATAATCATATTCAATCAAATATTATAATAAAAGAAAATCATATTATTTTTTTTTTATTGCTATACTGTACAAAACTACAGAAATGCTGCCTGATATAGAAGAAATATTTATGCAAATTCAACACAACTTCGGAAACTTTTCCCTTACCTTCAAAATACTTCACTATAAGAAATAATCTGAAACAAATAACTATCCGAAATTGGCAGAAACGTTTTTTTTTTTCCCCGAAATTTTCGGATGGAAAGTAGATTTTTTTATTTGAGAAAAGTTTCCTTAAACTGTCTGACTTTTTATTTCAAAAGATTTTTCGAAATAAGATAAAGATTTCTGGAGTCTAAGTAACTACTAGTAACTACAGGTGACACTGAATATTTGTAAACTTTTTGCGATATTAGTAAAGCGCAAAATTTTGTAGTTTGTGAAATATTTATAGCCAAGTTTTTTTATTCTTGAAACGTCATAATTGTCAAGTTGTTTTATACCATAGTTGATCTGGTCTTAAAATTTCCAATAAGTTATATAATCTGCCCCCTTACTCCATTGAAGAACTGCTTCCAGTTGCCTATCAGAAGATTGTGGAAACTACTGGAATAAAATAAATCACAATTTAAAAGAGAGAATGTGATAGTTTAAAGAGAAAAAAAATTCAAGTGCGTCTTTCTTCATCTCCTCTCCCTCCCCCACCCCACCCACACATCAGAATGTATTACTATTTCTTTATTCTGAACAAAAAAAAATAATTGCTA
The DNA here is from genome assembly GCA_963931845.1 of Maratus michaelseni. Taxonomy (NCBI): domain Eukaryota; kingdom Metazoa; phylum Arthropoda; class Arachnida; order Araneae; family Salticidae; genus Maratus; species Maratus michaelseni. The sequence goes on from OZ007587.1 coordinate 31,230,021, forward strand.
TTAAATAATGCCGCCAAAATAAACATATGGTTCCAAAACAGCTCTAAGATGCTCTATTTTTTTTCTGACAACTTTGTTGAATTTTTTTTTTTTTTTTAATTTAGCTAAAGAAATATTGTTATGGCGATTTTTTTATAGCTAATTATTTATTAATGAGTTATTATATCAGATGATTTATTAATGATTTATTATATCACAAAAGGTTATAAATCATTATCTAATCACTGAAGGCATATATATATTTTTTTTTCAAAAAAATATTGATTCCTGATTTGAAATATTTTTTTCAAAAAAATATTTCAAATCAGGACCTCACATTCTGATTTTTTTTTTTTATCTTTTTGATAAATCCCAAATCTACTAATATGATATCGTCAGAGGATTTTCCGTGATTACAGAATTATTTTTCAGCAATTTCTATAGAAATATTTTGTTTTTGAATTGAAAGGTATATGATAAATTGGTATGTTTTAAATGTCTTATGAATAATACATTACTATTTTTTTCGTAACATCATATTTAACATAGTCATTAATATAAGAATAAAATAAATGAAAGACTTAAGATTTTAATAAAAAAAGTTTATTATAAATGTTTAATATAAATTTTGTTAATCACTAAGTTTAATAAAAAAAAAAGTATCATAATCTTTTAAAATTCATTCAGCTATTTCAGAAAAAAAAGTGTTAGTAAAATAAAATTATGCATGTATGCAAAACAATATTTTGCTTTTCCTTGTTATAGTGGCACCCCAATTACGATTACGCCAAAGAATCTGTTACAATGTTTCACAACATTGTTTCCAGGTTTTTGGGGACCTATGGTCTGGAAAAAATGCATTGCTTTGGTCGTCTGTGTGGCGATTCCAATTCCAATGCTTCACAAGAACATTTGTAATAATATTTTTGATACTACGCTCTATATTATAGGTCATTTTCCCGAAATTGCTTTCAATAGGTAATGGACTATATTTCAAATCTATGTTCGAGGCTAAATAAAGTCCCATGGTAAAAAAGTCTAAATATAGGCTAAATAAAGTCACACTGTAATTTATCAAAGAACTTCTAACTGATAAGAAAGAAAGCTACTACTGCTTTACCTCATGAACTGTTTGCTGATTGGCGGGGATTTACATTACGTCTATGGAGACTTTCCTTCTTTACGCTAGAACTTTTTTGCCTTGACCACGTGATCGTGATGTAGATGGAATATCCTCCATTCATGAAAAGAAAACTTTCGCTGGGTAACATAAATCTTCTCCACATAAAATTCAGAACTATATGACTCGAGGCGTTGGCGAGCCGTGCCTTGTTTTGTTTTTTTAGTAGTAGTAGTAATACTCCACTTTGCAGAATACTGCATTCTTCTTGTGTGCAAACTCCCTTTGCTAGAGCAATACAATTTGCATTTATGGTTCACATTAAAGTGCCTGTAATCTGGTTTTTCAAGCTTCTCCGATTTCTATCCGTTACTGCAGTCTGTGTAGATTGTTGATCCATCTAATATATGTTTAAAAAAATTTCCATGAATGTACCAGCATCTCTATTTGAGATTTGAAATGGAAAATATTCGCTATTTTCCCGGTATATTTCTCCAAAAATCAACTTTTGTAGGAGTACCTAGCCAATGTTTTTTTTTTTTTTTTTTTTTTTTTTTTTTTTTTTTTTTTACGTACCAATAACTTTTTGTCGATCTCAACAATTTTATTGGAATTACCAATTTGCTCATTAAAACTTTGTATTAGATACAAGGAACACATGCTTGTTATATAACAATTATAATCCATCTTCACATTTTCAACCATATTTACTGGTTTGTCCCACCATTTGATAGAAGTCAGTTCTAATAGGTCTGAAATTTCCAGGCCCGTGCTGGACCCAACACGTACAATTTTTTTTTGTCCCGACCCAGCCCAGTTTAGAAGTCGAAAGTTCGTCCAGAGCGCGGCTCTGCCCAGTTTAAAAGCTAAAATTTCATCCCGAGCTGGCCCAGTATAAAAGCTAAATTTCGGCCCGAACCTGGCATGGCCTGTACAATAACTTAATTTCCCGATCTGGCCCGACTGATCTTCTATAAAACGTACGCATATTTCGGAAGCAAGATTATCTACAATTAAAATTATTAAAAAAGCACACTTAATTATGCATAGATTTTATTTTCAGATTATCTTCGAAATGCATGGAATACAAAATATGAACAATATTAATGACAATTTAGACAATTACGTACGTAAACATTGATTAAAAAAATTGATTTCGACAATTATATTCAAATTAATATTCAGTAAAGAAAATCAACGTAGTTTAAAGATAATCATAATTTTAAAGGTCTGAATTTAAAAAAAAAAAAAAAAAAAAAAAAAAAAAATATTAGATTTAAAAATATATATCTAATTTATTAAACCAAATTAAATTTCTAAGCATTTCGCTAAACAAATACAACATCACTATACTTGGTGCAAATATAAATAAATAAAATTCCAGTTCAACGTGGGGTTGGAGTGTAGGCGGGGGGAGGGGGATTTAGAGGTTTGCATGGGCCCGAGAATGGCACGAAATACGAATGCGACCACTGGTGTGGAACTTATATTTTTCAAACCGGGCCATGTAAACTAAAAATAGAAGCTAAACATTTGTGATATCCCATATTTATTCAAAGGAACTTTTGGAAAGCAGCTGCTATATTTATATTTAATTTTGTTTAATAAATTACTGGAACAATTTTTTATTTACTTTATCTTTGTAGAGTTTTAAGATTGTAATATTTTGAAGCAAAAAAAATTAACTAGCATACGCGCCAGCAAGAGAGGGGCGTTCTTTAAATTTCCTTTACCTTTGATTATTTGAAAAAAAAATGGTATAATTTAATCTAAAAACATAAACAAATAATATTAAACGAAATGCATGGCCTTCCTTGTTTGAAGCCGCAAAAGCATTTCCCACCCTCAAAAGCCATCCCTTTGGTAAGTATATATTCTAATATATCTTTAAAAAAAAATAGAAATAATAATAATAATAATAATAATAATAATAATAATAATAATAAAGTAGCAATATAACCTCATTGCTACGAAAAAAAATCGATTTTTTTCTCCTGCACTAGTGAGAAGTGGCAGTCAAGCGTGATGCACTGAATTTCACCAACTGATGAAGTCAAATAACCAACAAAAATTGAACAAAACACAACAAAATAGTTAATTGGTGAATGTACAAAGCACACCTGCCAAAGAAAGTGAATAGGGAACAAAAAAGTGTCTCATCAAGTGAATACCGCCTCATAGATAAATGACGCACTAACGGCCACGGAACAAAACTCCATTAGTATGACAAGTTTCTCAAACAACAAATCAACAAGTTGCACAAAATTCAAAAGCAGTGATAACAGCCATTAGGATTCAATGGACTGGTCGCATTAAGCGTATTCAAGAAGGAAAAAAAAATAAAATGAAAACCCCCAGCTATAATGCATGGGTGAGATAAAGTGACAAAAACAACAAAAATGAGTGTGAAACATCCAGAAACGTGACAACTACCAGTAACAAAAGTTATAATGTGACAACCACCAATAACAAAAGTTACAATGTGACAAAACCCACGATAGGACATAATAATCAGTGAAACTCTCGAAAGAAGACCAAGTTTCAAAATGTGATAACCAGCTCTAGCACAAGCTAGAGGTATCAATTTATCAAGAAAGAGACAAAATCCAACGAATGATAACAGACAGAAACAATCCACAACATGGGTGAGTCCATAAAAACGGCAAAAAACCGTGGGTGCAAAGCCCTCCAAGTTATCTGTGAATTATATCTCTGGGGGTGCCTAGTCAGGTGAGGGTCTCGTCACCTGATCAAGGTTGTAAATTACCAGACCTCTTACACTCTGAACCTCCCATTAATTTTTATTAATTCAGAACACTTCCTTTCTATTTTTAAATTCTTTGATTTATGTGGAATAAAGTCATCTCTAAATCATTTCATCAATCACCTTTTTCTATTTGATTATCAAGTATTTGTCTTATTTAAATGTTTCCTTCACTACTTTAATTATCATTTTTATTTTCTTATAGAAATAATAATGTTATTTAATGTCATCGTATTAATTCATTTATTTAATTTTCTTTTATCTAATTTTTTACATAATTTTATACATTATTTTATTCATTAATTTAATTAATGTTTTCACCTACCTCTTAACTTTTCAATCAATATTTACATTAAATTTTCTCAATTCATTAACTTAATTTTAGACACTTACTTAAAATTTTTACATTCCATTTGTAATTGTCCATTTCGGATATTGTTTCTTAAACTGACACTAGATGGCAATTTTGGCAGTATTGTATCTAAATTTCTTGTTCACATATTTTGAATGGATCTGATGCACTTTCTTGGACAGCCAAAAGATGGCAGTCATGTTCCATAGTGTTGCTTAGTTCTGGTCTTGACGCAAGTTTCTGTTCATCCTGGCTTGAATATTTTTGAATCATTCATTTCTCTTCTAATTATCTACTGATTAGTATCTTTTTTTGGCAACAGGTGAAGGTTTGCTGGTTCATGCTTGTAAGCATTCTGGTTTTTATGGGAAAACATCCCTGATTCTATGTTTTTCATTTTCTAATTTCTGTAAAATTCTGGTTTATTAATATACGATTTCCCAAATCATGTATTACATTAGCTAATAATAGCTTATACATGGATGAAATTGTATATTTTTGTGATATCTGTAGTAATTTGGGCCTGACGATTAGGATGCAGTGCCGCAAATATTCCATATTTCCTTAATTAATTTTTTCCCTCCAATCTATTTTATCTTATATTGGTCATATATTGTCTTCTACTTTTCACTGGATATTATTCAAACAGGTATGTGTGGGCAAAAATATATTTTGCAAATATATTTTTATTCCCTCATTTGTTGTATGATGTTTCTGTGTTGTCTTTTATGGTTATATATATATATATATATATATATATATATATATATATATATATATATATATATATATATATATATATATACTATATATATATACTATATATGTATAAATAAAATGCACAGCCTTCCTTGTTTAAAGTCAAGAAAAAATATTGGAAAACTTGCTAAATACATCTTATTACATTAAAATATAATACACGAGATGTTTGATTAATGTGACATCCATCACTTGAAAAAATGTCTTTAATTAATAAATAAATTTCTTCGCATACTTTTAAAAGAGTGCGACGAAATTCCAAGAAATGTGAAATTCTTTCTTAAATTAACTTATGAACTTTTTCCCAAAAACGAAAAAAAAAAAGGAAAAAAAAGATTTTGAAATCTTTCATTATTTTTATTTAGCTCTGATTTATTGCACGTAAAACTTTTAAAAAAATATTATGTATATTGCTTTTTCCAGGCATGTATGAATAATAAAATCCTATTCCTCATAGAGCAAATCCATTTTTTTTTTCTTTCAAAAGTGAAGAACATCATTCTCTTCAAAATCACGAAAGAGAAAACAAATTGTTTTTATGTTTCGAGGATTTCAGAATGCAAAGAATGTGAAAAATACTTTCAAAGGACCCAGGTACAAATAAAATGTCACTTAAATTTTTTCTTTCAGATTTTCATTTCTTGAATCCAATATTAAAAAGAAAGTAAATGAGAATGACAGAGTCAATTATGTATTTTTTATTTTGTTAATTAAAAACTTGTGACTCTTTAAAATGAAAAAAAATGTTAAAATAAAAGAATTGAAAATTTTTGTGTCACAATTTTGACTTCAAGGTGTTGGTGTCAGGTCGGCAAATTAGTTCGTTCGTTTTTTATCAACCGTTCGCTTAATTATTTATGTATTTAATTGAGAACATACATTAGGTTTGTTTACTTGTCACCCATGCCTCCTTATAAGCCTTCGTTTTTCGTTGATATAAAGACTGGATAGACCAAAAAAAAAAAAACGAAATTAATGCTTTTTTCAATAAAACAAAAAAAAAGCGATTTTGGTAACAATTTGTACTTTTAATGCATTTTATATATATCCCGCAGATAGCTGGCAATAACAAAAATACCCACACCTTAAAGGTAATCAAATAATGATGACAATACAGTCAGTTACAATACACCCGAAAATATTTCTCGCCAGATGAAATATTCCTCGAACTGCCTTCAGGCCAATCATCCTGACAGAGGAAATTTGAATTTCTCACATACGTACTTAAGCTCGTCCAGTCTGGCCGGGCGCTTCTATTGGTCTCCTACGTCACACGTGTTTCCTGACTCTGCTGTTGTTTTTAAAAACTCATCGCCTTTCTATCTTGAGCGCGTGTAGAGACGCAAGCATGCTTACATGGCTTAAACTTCTGAATCAGTTTTTAATCTTTTAAATTTGGCACTGATGATGGAGCTTTAAGGGCTCCGAAACAGCTGTTTGCCAGTTTATATATTTTATTTGTGCTATTTTACGTTGATCATTTATTTTAATTTTAATCACATTGTCTAGAAGGATACAATTGGGCATGAAATTTCTTTTTTTTTTCAAAAATAAAGTAACATGAATAGTTAATGACATATTTAAATGTCACTTGGTAACAATGGTTGTTATTTCTATCTGGTTAATAACATTTCGTATAAAATAAGTCTTTATTTCGTTGGTGGATCTGTAGTGGGGCGGAATTCGGTAAATCAAGAATTATAAAGAAAATTACTATGAACTCGACAATAAGTTAGTGCAACGTTAGTGATGAGTTAGTAATGTGTCTTTAGTTATTATTCCAAATTACTTAACATGTGTCTATGTATGTTGCAATTTGTAACAGACTTTGTTTCTTATAATGATTGTATTGTATTATATTCTAGAATTCTGAGATGATGTTAATTGGAGATGTAAAGATTCCATTACTATTTGTAGACTAAGTTACTATTTGTACTAAGTTACATAAATAAATTTATTGTTATTAATGATGTCAGAGTAAGATTTTAAGTAAGATTTTTCAGTAATTATTATTATGTTTTGTTAATTTTACTAGATTTTGTAGGAATTGAAATAAGATAGTCTAGGACAAGGTCGGTAAACGCATGGCATGTGTGCCATAATCAACACTTGACAGATTATTTTCGGCTCGGCATTGTTTGAGTTTTGAAATCGAAACACAATAAAATTGCACAAAAGAAAATAATTTAAACTAACTGAGCTTATAGAAATTCTATTGGATGAAAATTGAAGAAATTGATATACAATATACTGAATTTCAGTTCAGTTCAGTGTGGGCTCAAAAATTTATCAAATTGAGAAACGATTTAGAGACTTTCGGAAAAGAAGCATTATCAGACATTATAATCCAAAATGCTTATGATAAAATTATGGCTAATAGGAATTTGATTCCAGACATGTAGAATTGTTTAAAGATGCTGGTGTTTGCCCTTTTGAATTTTTTTTAACATATGACAGCAAGTCGTAATTTTCAGAAATGAATAAAATGGAAAATGCAATACAAACAGCTTGTCGTAAAACACTAGTTCAACACACATTTTGTTATACTGTTTCATTTAATAAACAGTACTGTAATCTATTTTGATATTTTACTGTATTACACTATATAATATACAGTTTAAAACAGCTAAATACGAGGATAAGTCATTAAGTAATTCACAAAAGATAATTAAATAATAACTTACAATGATATTCACCTCAAAACTATTTTTATTTCTCAACATATTCTCCATCAATATTTATGCACATATATCATCGTTTTATCAGTGCCCCAAAACCAACTGCATAGCATTCTTTGGGTTGCTGTCTCATCTACATTAGGACTTCAATTTGAACACAGGAGACAGTTCAAAAGTTTAGTTGGCAACTTCTTCAACATCCACCATACAGCTTCGACTTAGCTCCAAGCGTTTTTCATCTGTTTAGTCCACTAAAAACCCTCTTGGAAGCAAGATGATGTTCACAGATGATGAAAAGGTTCTACTTGAAGTCCAAATGTGGCTGAAGACAGCAACCCAAAGAATGCTATGCAGCTGGTGTTGGAGCACTGATAAGACGGTGATATAAGTGCATAAATATTGGTGGAGAATATGTTGAGAAATAAAAATAGTTTTGAAGTGAATGTCCTCGTAAGTTATTATTTAATTATCTTTTGTGACTTACTTATTGAATGACTTACCCTCGTACATAGAATAGCTTGGTAGTTGAGAATCAATTAATCGCATTTTCATTGCTTCTTTATGGTAAAGTTTTACTCCGCTATCGACAAATTCAGTTCTCAAACAATACTTTGGAATGAATTGTGTTACATAATCGAGGTGCCACTGTATCTATATCTATACATTATGAAAAATATACTTAGAACTGACAGGGAAAACTTCCAGAGTCATACAAACAAAAAGAGAAACAGTAGATTGTTTCGATGGGATTCCCAGTTATTAACAACTCCACTCCCTGTATATGAGCATTTGTGTATCACATCTTAAAGGATCCATGGAAAAAAAAAGAGTATAAAAATAGCAAAAATGCACTGTAAAATGAAAGAAAAGCAGAGAATTTCACTGTCAGCTTCATCAGCCAATCCGAAATAAGTAAAATAGCCAATCAAGATTAGCTTGCGTAAAGCTGCCAATCAGATTTAATTTGCAGTTTAAGAAGAGTAATAAGTTATACAAATAGAAACAGAAACAACAGATTGTTTCGATGGGATTTCCAGTTGTTAACAACTGCACTCCCTGTATATGAGTATTTGTGTATCACATGTTAAAGGAATATGAAGTCATACAATTATTAATAACTAATTTTATTTTCAAAATCTGAATACAAATTTTCTAGTAGCAGTTTATGATTTCCTTACACGTGGTTGACAGGAGATATTTCCTTTATACCTTCTGAAAGTGAAACCTCTCTATATCTCGAAAAATTAATGATTGGAATGCGCTATAAATTTATACACCTATGTTGCAGATTTTGCTCGTTTTTTATGCCGAAATTTATATAGGTCACAATTCAAAAATTTTTAACTATCCATTTATTAATAACGAAAATTGTGCTATTAAATTGAAAACTTGTCTACACTATATTTGGGTCCATTCATTTTATCTCATTTTTAAATAAGATAAAATGAAACAAAAAATCAGTCGAAGGATTTTTTTGGAAGGTTTACTTTAAATTTAGATTAATTTTAAATTTAACCCCTTAGATTTAACGGTAGCATCCTCACATTTTGATTCCTTCTAACTGTATGAATATCTTTTTAAAAAAATCCTAAACTATATACTTTTCCGGGATGATTTGACCCAAGTAACAGAACTGTAGTGTGAAAAGTGGGTGTTACCATTTGAAAAATTAAAGTTGATACAATTTTTTAATGTGTAGACGATCCCTATTTTAATAAATGCATTCAAATTCAGAAAAAAGATATTATTCTGACTCTTTTGTTTTGATTTTATTATAAAAAATGATCGCGAATAAAAGTGTATCTTTTTTTCGAAAGATACATCCTTTCTAATTATCTCGCATATCATCGTATAAAAATGTAACTGGTTCCAATCTATTAGTAAGAACGTATATTAATGAAATTGCTTAGTGGGTCCTCTACATATAGAAATTATAACAAATTAAAAAATTTTCAATACTAAAACCTAATTTTTATATCATATTTAGATTCTTCGGTAAATTTTACTTTCGTATACAAAATGGGAAGTCATTCTGATAAGTAATTAAGCAATTATGCCGGCTTAAAATTTGGAACACTTAAGGATAAATTTATTTTAATTGTTGCAAAACAGATTGCAATGCTGTTAGTTTTTTAACATAACTCAATGACTACTTAACGGAAATAGCTATAATTTCGATTCGCATAATTGAAGCTTCTAGAATTTCTATTAAGAAATTCATAAGTTACAATACCTCTTATTTTCGAAGATATGTTGAAAATTGTCTAAAGCTTCGAACTATTCCAAAATTACTATTTATTATTTTGAAAGTAGTCCTAAAAGAAAATCCTACTCATAGCATGATGCGGTAACCTGTCGCCGAGTATGTTTTTTGCAAATCTAGCAAAATTTAGTGTTAATTTTTCCGAGGAATTAAAAAATATTCTCTTAAACTTTTATATTTTCATCTGCCGTATTTTATTGTGTGATTGTTGGTCTTTTACAAAATATTTAATGTTTACTGAACGTTTTAGTGCTAGCCGTATGTATCCATTATTAAACATAAAACTTTAAAAAAAAAAGAATCCTATTTCATTAAATTACATTTTTTACTTTGTAAAATATCACTTGTTTTTTATTATAGCTTTCTTAATGGCAGTTAGAAGCATTTTACATTTCTTTAGTTCATTTACTGAAAATATGAAACCACAATTTAATTACTTTATTAAACAATCGGAAATTTTATCTGACACTCACCGAGCATCTATTAACATCTATACTAAAAACATTTTGAATTTCGCATTTTTTATAAAGGAAGAGTTGAATTCATTCAATTAAACTCATTATCTTATATTCATGAAATGACTTTTTAGACTTTTTAATTCTTCTTCTGAATATTTTTTTATTTTTCGTTTCAGACAAGTGGTTAGTGGCAAAAAAAAAAAAAAGTAAATGTCATTTATTTCATAAAATTCGAATATTTTTCATATGATAATTGTGAAAAATTGAAAAATTGTGTTCAGAATAGCAGCTGTATTTTATACGTTTTATAACTGCTATTAAAACATGTACGATACATTAATGGGTCAGATACAGAAACACACCACTCCCTATTAGCTGAGCAGTAAATCATGGTTAAAAAAAAAAAAAAAAAAATGTGACTGGCATCAATCGTTTAGTATACTACTGTATAGTAATTAATTCTATACTGAAGTTTAAATTAAAAGATCGTCTACATATAGAAATTGAACGAAACTTTAAATTTTTCACTCGTAATTTTAACATCATATTTGGATTTTTGGGTAAATTTTACTTTTCGATACCAAACGGGAGGTCATTCGGACAAGTAGTTAGAAATTTGGCAAGTTTAAAATTTTGAACTCCCAATATTAAATTGATTTTTAAACCTTGCAAAACAGACAGGTTGTAATGCGGGAATTTTTTTAAACATAACTCAAAAACTACTTGGAGGAATGAGCTGTAATTTTGGATTAGCATATCTCAAGCTTCTAGAAATCCGTTTCTCTTAATATTTATATATATATATATATATATATACTACTTTATGAATCAATTTTTATCAAATCTCGTAACTCATTATATCCTTATGGTCTTAATTCTAAATTATTTAATCGTACAAACCTTGTTTATACTAATACTACTAAACATGAACATTACAGTAGCACTTATGCTATATTAAATCATACAGCAAATACAAAAACTACACGTACAAAAAGGGGTAAAAATTGTAATAGTTCACAGTATATCTCTAGTAATGATATTGAACGGCAATTATCTAATTTGGAATATGAATTCAATAATTCTTACAAATGGCTTGATATTAGGAAAAATATTTTTTCGATCAAAAAGAAAAATCTTAAAGAATTATCAAATTAATAACATTGAGAACAAATTCCCCATAAAAAATTTTACAATACATAAATCATACAAATACAACGTTACATTAGGACGTAGGATTTTCAATTACAATAAATTTGAAAAATTTCTAACATCAAATGATAAACCTCCTTGCTTATGTAATAATCCTAATTATAGCAATTATGTAGATAAGGTACATGGTCACATTATTACAGGGGATATTAATATTGTAGAGAATGATTACTTGCGTAATTTTATGACTAATGGGACTAAATTTCGATTACCTTCATGTTATACAATTTTTTCTATTTTAAAACAATTTAATCTGGATCTTGACCTTTTTATATATAAAATATCAATAGATTATAATAAACCTCTTGAATTTTTTAATGAATGGAAATTAAATGTTTTAAGTAATTTAAATGCTGAACTTCATAGGAATTTGGACATATATAATTTTAATCTTAAACAACTAAATAGTGAAATAACGAATTTACAAAACAAATTTATTATTACATATGTTGATAAATCACCAAACAATTATGCTTTCATCTGCAAATATTATTATTCGCAGTTAATAACTAAAGCTATAAATACAAATTTAAATTTTAAAATAACTAATCTAGATAAAATCATTAATAATCGACATATATTTCAATTTTATAAATTACTAAAAATTAAAAACTATAACTTTAATTATCCATACATTGTTGTTATACCTAAATTCCACAAAACTCCTTTAAAATTTAGAACTGTAACAATCGGTTGTAATACTTATAACAATAATGCAAGCTAATTTTTATTAACTATTCTCACTAAATTGTTTGAACTTACAAAACAAGATAACTTGTATAGCATAAAAAATAGTTTTCAACTTGTCAATAATATTAAAAATTTAAATAACATAAAATACATGAAGACGTTTGATTTTAATGACTTATTTAATAACATTGATATTAACGATATGTTCAAGATAGTAAATTTATTATATAAGGAATACAAGGATTCTATTAAATTAAAAAATAAAATTTCGTTAAATTACTTTAAAACATTAACTAAATTTATTCTCCATTATAATTATATTGTTTTTAATGATACTATATATATACAAAGCTGTGGACTCCCTCAAGGTGGCATTGTTTCTTCAATTCTTGCAGAATTGTATTTATATTATTATGAACGTAACTCTAATATTGCTAATTGTAAAATATACCGTTATATAGATGACATTATTGTCTTCTATTTTAATAGTAATTCAAATTATTTATTACCTATAAAATATCATAAAAATTTAACTTATAGTTTCAATGTTATGGCAAATAATGAAATTAATTTTCTTGATCTAAGATAATTCTTAAAGATAATAAACTTTTGTTTGACATTTATGACAAGCGAAATGATTTTATTTTTAAGGTTAACCTATTTACTAACTATTTGTCATGTATACATAAATCAGTATTTGTAAATATTTTACTAAATTTCGCACATAGAATTAATAATCTTTGTTCAAATAACTTTAAAAATCAAAATTTAAAACTTATCCTTCAAATTGCACAAGTTTATGGATATCCTTACTATTTAGTTAAATCAATTTTACACATATAAATGTAGATTTAATTTGGGTTAAATGTCTGTATTTTTTTTTTTTGTTAAAATCTCCTTGATAAAAATGATAATCAACTTTTGATTGTTGATATATTTGGCTAAACTATGAATCCTATTGTGTGCGTTGCTGCATAGGATTATCCTAGTTTAATGTCATTCATATTTTAAAATTTAACGTTAATTTTCAACTTTTGACTGTTGATATATTTCGCTAAATTATAACTCATATTAAGAGCATGTGCTGCATAGGATCATCTTAGTTAAAAGTCATTCATAAATTAAAATTTACATGTGGGCGAATTCTATAATTGTTGTTATGATTATATGGAGTTAATATTATTGGGGTCGTAACAAAAGTTAAAATTATCAAGGATGTTACAATGGGTTAATCAATACACTATAATATGAATATGTTAAACATATTTAATTTTAGTAAATATTAAATATTTATTAAATATAGTACACTAATAAACATATCTCTTAGTTTTATATTATTTATTTTATTTTATTATTAGATCATTTAATTTAATTAATATTTATGTTTTTTATATATTTTTTTTTCATGGTAGATATTATTTAAATAGCTGGATTTAAATTATAATAAGTGCATTGCCATATTGAATAATCTATGTTATTTCTAAGTATAATACTAATTTATAAAATGAAAGCATCATATGGATTCTACATTAATGTTTGGGTTAAATTAAGATATATTTTAAATGGGTTAGTTAAAATAGAAATTATATTATACTAGTAACTCTTATTCTCTATATATATCATTAATATTAACTAGTAAAATTAATATATTTACACTACATTACAGCTGCATATAAGTAATTATACATACAATATTAAAGTTTTAGTAGAATATCTGTACACCAGATGTCAGCAGCAAAAGTAAATTATATAATGAATTTGATAGTATGCTAAAATAGTCTAATATTTTTACAATAGATGGCAGTAGTATAGCTTATTTAAAATATTAAAACTTGGAAATTTAGTATGGAGGTAATAATATCTATGAAATACTTTCAAATTATCAAGTAATATTATATATTTTCATTTATTAAATTAAAATTAAAATAAATTAATTAATGGTTTTTATTTATATGTATATCATAATTTTTTTTTCTACATTTTTTAAAATGTTGTAATCTATGTAGTTAAATAAAAATAACTGTAATTGTAGGATACAATTTATGATCTGAAGGATTCTCTATTTAACTGTGAATTTAACCTCTTCTTTTGGATATAACTTTGTACATGTGCTCACAATATACTAAATATCTTGGGATATTATTAATATAAGTAATATATATATATTTTATTTTTATTTTTTATTTTTCACACTCCTTTTCAAATTGTATGTATAATTTATAATATTCCATTGTAAAGGTCTTGTTATTCAATCTTGTTTCAGCGATTGTTCGGGCGAGATATGGCACTATATTTAGCAAAAGCTGGTGTCATATACAGAAAACAATCGTTCTTTGCTTATAAATGTGATTTTCTTGCCCTTGAAAAAGTAAATTACTTTATAAGCTTTTATTTGTGTATATACTCGTGTGGTTTATATTTCATTCCTTATTTTCTATTTTTTTTTTCTTCTTCTTAATTTGAATTAATAATGTTACATTTATTAGGACTACAATTTTAATATGTAAATTGACAGGGCTCTTTGGTATCGGGATTTCAGTGTATGTGGTCAGTTTCTTATGTTTCAATGGTTAAATTTTACTTAAAGTTATATATATATATATATATATATATATATATATATAGGATACAATTCGTATTTTTCTGAGAATTAATCTCCAAATAATATACTTTTTAAAATTAAATTGTTAAAACGATTTAAACGAATCTCGAATCAAATGAATCTGTTTCCAATCGAAATTAGGATTGAGAGTTCCCACTGCCTTCGGCAGAGTGTATCCAGGTGGCTTACGCTTGTTTTATCGTGATTTTCTTATTACATTTTATTCCAATTTATTTATTGCATTTTATTTGAAAACCTCTCCAAACGCACCTAATGTCGTGGGCCCGAGAGTCTTCGGCAGCGCACGTACATGCGAGAGGGTACATCCGCTTTATTGTGATTTGTTTTTATTTATAGACGAAAATCTTTTCAAATGAACCTAGTATTCCGGCTTTTGGCAGCGTACAACGGACTACGCAAGTTCTGATCGGTTTTCCCAAACAAACAAGATTGAGGGCTCCGCTGCCTTCGGCAGCGTAGATGCTTTTTTTGGAGGGGGGGGGGGGGTGAGAAGCATTTAAATCTGTCAACTAGTTCGTGATACATTTAATTGTGAAAACGCGAGGAATGAAAATCATTACTATCTCATTTATATTTCGTCAGAGCATGAAAAAAAGAAGAAAACTCGTCCACAACTTAATGTGGTAAAATTATACCGTACTAACAGTATTAATTTCCCTATTGCTCACGATCTAACGATCGACCACGGCTCGGCGTTAAAAAGAAGAAAAAATATGAAAAATGGCTTTAGAAAAACATTTTTTTTAAAATAGTAAGCATTGATGTTATTTTAAATAAAAGGTACTATCAGAAAAACGAAAGCACCGTGTATTCGTTGATGTAAGTCCGTTTGGCACTGCTCGATTGCTTTAAACTGTAGAAAAAGCAAAACATTTCCCTCCTCTGTACTTAAGTTCCACGTTTTCACTGATCTGGCATGGAATTTATCTTTCTAGAAGAATCACTGCCGAGTAATTAGAATTCATTGATGATTTTTAATTAATACCTCAGCTGGTTACTAAGAAATTAAAAAACTGAGTTTCAGGTTCATTGGGTCCGGAAACAAATTTATAGACCTGTACGTCAAATAAATTTCCCTAATCATCGCCGAAAATGCGTACAGATACACAGACAACCATTTTCTTTTATTAATATAGATATATATATATATATATATATAATTTATAAAGCATACTTCCTTATTATAGAAACTCCAATTACATTATTTTATTAAACGATTGGAATGTTTGTCGGAGATTAACTAAGCATTTATTAATTCCTATGCATATTTCGGAATTCAGGAATGGGAAGCATTAGATTAAATTCATTATCTTATATTAACAGCATGACTTCTCGAAATTACACTGATTTAGACATTTTTCTAAATTTTGTTTTCTTTATTTTAGGCAAGTAATTAAAAGGGAAAAAAAGCAGAGAAAACAGAAAGGAAATTTCCATTTTTTATTCTGATAACATTTCAAATCTGTTTACTGAAATAATTGAAATTATTATTAAAGTTATGAAACTTGAGTTCTAACAGCTATGTTTTATAGCTGTAATTAGTAAATGTGAGGTATGTTTAATATTCTTTATATGATAGTCGCATTCTTCTTGCTTTCGTTTGTTTTATTGAGAACATACATCTGACTTGTGTGCTTGACACCAAGTGCTCGTTTATAAGTCATTGTCAAATATACAAGGACGAGATAGCCACAAGGAAATTTAAACACCTGAGAATTAAAACCAGCAGCTCCACAAAGTGCGTACAATGGAGCTGACGGGCGTCGAACACCGCCGGCCTTGCTTCCTACGCTTTGAAGCGATTAGCGGAGTGGTACCTTAACCACTCGGCCAGGGAGGCCCAAGTGGGGTGGATGGATAATAAAACAAATTAATTAATAGTAGCTTTTTTTTATATATAGGGGGTAATGCTCCAACGCTGTCAAGCGATTAGCGGAATGGTGTCTTAACTACCACTCGGCCACTTGCTTTCGTGATGTTATTAGAATATGTATTTACTTATCATCCTAACTTTTAGGTAGATTTCAATACAAAAAAGTCCTTCCGGCCTGTACCGGGAGGAAAAGGTAGCTTTCCTATATCTTCGTTTTAAAATTTTAGCTAATGTTACATGAAAACAGCAAGTTAAAATGCAAAGAAACGTTTACAAAAGATTCGTTAATACTGAATTTTAATAAGAATTTCTCCAAATTATTGAGCAATAGCCAAATTGGCTTCATTTATAAAGACTTATTTTGGTCGCCAAATTTGGCGATATTTCGCCAAATGTCACAAATTTTGCCAATTTTGTCGCCAACGTCGCCAATTTTGGCGCTAACGGATATGAATACATAGTTTTATGCGTATGATTGGGAAAATGATTACAACAATGAAAGAAAATAATTTGCGAGTAATCGCGTTAATATGCTGTTTTGTTTCAAAATGTCAGCCACCCTAGAATTTCAAACTGCTCTATCTCAGCCATTTTTAAAGATAGAGGTAAACCAAAACATGCTCTGGAATCCTTGTATCAAGGCCTAACACGTAATTAAAAAATAAATTTGAATTTTTAACTTTTTGGTATATTTATTTTAGTTTTAAATTTTTAAATGGCCGCCATCTTGAAACAAAATGGCGGACCAAGCTGGCCAACGAACTCGGTCGAGACATTGGTGACCTTAATACACACAATTAGTTTAATCAAAATCGATTTATAAATACGAGCGTTATCGTATGACATAGGTCAGATATATATATATATATATATATATATATATATATATATATAGATTATATATATAAATCAACATTTGAACGGAGGGTGGTTTTGGGGTCGGTGAAAATATATCGAAATTTTCCGGAACTGCTTTCCTCCGAACGGCTGCAATAGGTAGCTTTATACTTTTTTGTATTGAAAGCTACCTAAAAGTATAAAGCTACCTATTGCAGCCGTTCGGAGGAAAGCAGTTCCGGAAAATTTCGATATATTTTCACCGATCATGACCCCCAGACCCCAAAACCACCCTCCGTTCAAATGTTGATTTATATATATATATATATATATATATATATATATCTGACCTATGTCATACGATAACGCCCGTATTTATTAATCGATTTTGATGAAACTAATTGTGTGTATTAAGGTCACTAATGTCTCGACCGAGTTCGTTGGCCAGCTTGGTCAGCCATTTTGTTTCAGGATGGCGGCCATTTAAAAATTTAAAACTAAAATAAATATACAAAAAAAAATAAAAATTCAAATTTATTTTTTAATTACGTGTTAGGCCTTAATACGAGGATTTCAGAGCATTTTTTGGTTTACCTCTATCTTAAAAAATGGCTGAGATAGAGCAGTTTGAAATTCTAGGGTGGCTGACATTTTGAAACAAAACAGCACATTAACGCGATTACTCGCAAATTATTTTCTTTCATTGTTGTAATAATTTTCCCAATCATACGCATAAAACTATATATTCATATCCGTTAGCGCCAAATTCTCCCCAAAATTGGCGACATTTGGCGAAATATGCCAAATTTGGCGAAATATCGCCAAATTTGGCGACCAAAATAAGTCTTCATAAATGAAGCCAATTTGGCTATTGCTCAATAATTTGGCGAATTTCTTATTCAAATTCAGTATTAACGAATCTTTTGTAAACGTTTCTTTGCATTTTAGCTTGCTGTTTTCGTGTAACTTTAGCTAAAATTTTAAAACGAAGATATAGGAAAGCCACCTTTTCCTCCCGGTACAGGCCGGAAGGACTTTTTTATTTCTCACTTTTCCTAACTTGAATTATTTAATTTAGCCAAGATAAGAGTGTTTAAAATATGTATTAAAAATCTTATTAGGTTCTAAATGTTTATGAAGATTTTTGACGCCTATTACTTTGTGCCTTTTAGATTTATTAACTACATAAACTTCCAAAAATATGTTCTTTAATCTTATTTTATTAAACTATTTCATAACATACATTTTTCTTAAATTTCTAACTTAGCATCTTTTCTGTTATATAATCATTATTGATTGGCGCAAGTTTTACAAATTTCCGTAGTTAATTAAATAAAATCCTGAAATCTGAATTAAATTATTTGATAAAACCATCTAATTTTTTTTTAACTCTACGACCTTCTATTACTATTTGTGCTCGAGTAATTTGAATTTTGCATTACTTCGAAAAGAAAGGACTCAAATTCCTTAAATTAAACTTATTATCTTATATTCCCAAACTGGATTTTTTTTAATCATATAGGTTTAGAAATATTTTTGATTTTGTTTTTTCCGTTCCACAGGAGTAGACATTGGCGAAGAAAGAAAATTTTTATTCGATAACATTCCATTCCTTTTTTAGCAATATCTACTATTGTTTAGATGCAGGTTTAAACTTCTAAAAAAATAAGGGTAAAAATATCAGAAGATAAAATTAGCTAAGCAAGAATATCATCTCATTTATTCCATCAAAGGCACAGTAAAAACTGATTGAAGATAGTAAAAGTCACGCGCGAGAAAAAATTAACAACCGTATTTAACTGCATTAGAAGATGACGACATTGGCTTCATAAAAATATGAATGAAAAATAATTTGAATGCATTTAAAATACAATTTAATATAATATAACAAAGCATACTTTTTATTTTTACCTTGAAATACCTCTGCTTCGATAGATTGATGGTGTCTTTTTCTTCTAAATATTGCAATTTTAATTTTGCCTTTTTAATCGTAAATAGAAAATAAACCCATGCGGAAATGTAACACTTTATCTTTTTTGCATTATTTACTTATTATTTACTTTTTTTATCATCATTGTTAGGCATGATATAATGCAGTATTTTATTTTTGTGACAACGCTGATTTGAGAAAACGTATCATTTCAATTATGAAAACAATGCCGATTTAATTTTTAATATATATATATATATATATATTTACGAAATATGAGTTCACTATGTCAGAAGTCGATTCAAAAAGCTTTCGAATGATACCTCATTTATTGTTGTGCGTTTTGTAGATGCATAGAAAAAGGATATTGACAACAGAAATAATATGCATATACGATGATTATCAAATGAAGGTTGTGTTCCGAATAGCAGATGTGTTTCACATAAAACTGTCATTTGTCCATTTTAGAAACCTTCAGTGGGTCGGATAACCCGATATCACCAGAACCACACCCGACTCGAACCACGGCACAGTGTGGTATTTAGTAAAACATGGCCAAAAATATTTTTTTAAAAAATCGGTTTCCTACCCTGTATATTATTCCTCAAAAAGTTTAATAGTTACTGCATCCAAAGGCGAAACGTGCAATGCACTAGCACAACGCAGCGCGCCACGCGATCAGTCCGAAGTTGCAGTTGCTTCCAGTGGTCCTGTGGTTTTACGATGCGCTCAGATTTTAGTGTTTTAAAATCTCTTGTAGTTTATTGTCTAAACAATTTAGTGGTTGTTGTTGTAATGGATTATTCTGAACTGGGTATGTACTTTAACACACTATATTTACCTAATGAATATCCTGAAGATTTTTTGTCTATAGGGTCGACAACTTAGGTATAATTAATAGTGGCATAAATAATTATTTATAATATATAGAAAGGATTTTGTTATATTTTTAAACACATTTAAGCGATGAAAACTATTCTGTAATATGCAGTACATAGTATACAAGGCAATTATAAAAAATCAGCCGCCCGAAACCGCCCCTCTATTTTTAACGAATTTTTTTGTTGGTTACTACAATTTTTTATATAAATTACTGCTATTTATTTATTTATTTATTTTGGTAACAGGGCCTTCTGATTTGAGATCTATGACTCGAAATGAGTTGTATACCATCATGCAATGCTCAAATGAGTCAACATTTGATGGAAATCATCAATTTATACATCAAGAATTATCGAGAAATTATTCTGAAGGTGATACAAGGATAGCTGAGATGAAGCAAAAGCTCTCCGTTATTAAAAATCAGTTCAAACAAAAATGGGTAAGCTACTCATAAAAACAAGGACAATATTTGGAGAAAACAATACTAATACAAAATTAATACAGAAGAATGTGAAAAATATTGCTAAGAGACGGCTGAACTATATGTGTCGCTATATGGTTTTTATCCCATGTCCCCTACAATGCACAAGATACTTCGTCATGGAACAGACTTTTTAAAAAAAAGCTATTCTGCCAATAGGCCAACTATCTGAAGAGGCTGCAGAAGCTCGCAATAAACATATTAGGTCATTTAAATTAAACCACAGAAGAAAGTTTTCGCGAGTGGCCTGTACATTGATGTCCTGAATAGGCTTCTTTTAACTTCTGACCCCCTAATAACTGGCCTGAAATGCAATACAAACAAGAATAGAAAGTCCTTATCTTCTGAAGTTTTACATATGTTATCAGAAAGTGATATTACAAATGTTAATATTGTTAACGACAGTAATAGTGATGAAACTGATGAATAAATGCTTTCATTTATAAATAAGACTTTAATTTACCGTTTTCACTCTACAATTCAAATAAGAAAGAAAACTGCTCATTTAAACTGAGGGCATTGAGATCGCAGGCTTTTCACACTAATTGTATATTATACTCTTGACTCTCGAAAAATAAGGAAATCGACTATATATTAAGGAGGATCATCCCCCCATTCCCCCCTTTATATTTAACCAATGAACCCCCAAAATTAACCAGAGATGTGCTTTATTACAATGAATATATATACAAAATTGGGAGAAAATCGGATAATTCTGCATGAAAAACTCATTTACCTAAATTAAGGGGGAGTTAGCCCCCCGTCCCCCCCCCTTTATACTTGACCAATGAACCCACAAAACTAATCAGAGAAGCGCCTTATCACAATGGACCTATAAACAAAATTTGAAACAAAACGGTTATTTCTATCAAGAGTTATCGCGTTACGTACATACATACGTACATACATACATACATACATACGTACGTACATACATACATACATACATACGTACGTACATACATGCGTACGTACATACAGAACCGGCGGGCACATTAGCTCTCAGGCTTTGATAGCCTGTGAGCTAATAAAAACATAGATGTGTAGCTTTTAGAAGTATAAAATAATTTTGGCCATGTTTTGAGACTAAATACCACACTGTGCACGGGTCGAGTCGAGTTGGCACTATTTTTTTTTTCGTTAAGAGTCTGTTCAGTGTCGGTTTGACTTTAACTTTTTTAAGTTCGAGTCGGTTTTGCGATGGTATTTGATTCTTGAAGGTTGAGTTCGAGTTGACGCGCGGCGATTTTTCAAAAATTGCCTAGAATATTTTTTTTCAGATGAAAAAGAAACTATATATTTGAACATTAATGAGTATATATACGTTTACATTTAACATAAAAGATAAAATTGATAACAGAAATATAGTTTTAGACTATTTTCCCATAATTGTATTAAAATATGGATTAATTTTCTTCCATTTCAAGTTTGGTTCTGGTTCCGGTCGAGTTCGGGTTTTAAGTGTGTTGGATGTGTTGGATTCGAGTCGAGTTTTGGGCTGACGAAATTTTTTCTGTTGGATTCGGATCGGGTTTGCGTTTGATTTTAAATAGAATTTTCGAGTTCGGGGTCAAATATAACAAGACCCGTACAGGACTCTTGACCATGTCAGGTACATTTAGTAATATTAAAATGATGTTTTAGTCGCGTTCTTTATATTTGCATTAGATTTTTACGAAAATAAATTTTTAATCAACTCTTTGGTATTTATTTATTCCTGGCTTCTTAATTAAATTCAGATATTTATTTAGTGAAAATTAAAAAAATATTTAAAATATATATTAAATGATGTCTTATCAAGTTCTTAATAAACTTGAACCTCTACTGCTTTTTTTAATGCGAGTTTCTTTGTTCATTTTAGCTTTAATATCTAAATAAACCTCCAATTTTTGTTCTTTAATCTTCTTTCCTTAAATTATTTCATGATATATTGTTCTCCTCCAAAAAAAAACTTTAGCATGTTTCTTATTATATAATTCTTAATGGCGGACGAAAACTTTTAAGTAATTTTATTAAACTATCAGAATTTTTAATTCTATTTCACCCCGCATCTATTAACGTCCATGAATAATTCGAAAATGAAGATCTTAATTCATTAAGTTGAATTCATTATATCGTGTATTCATGAAATGATTTTTCCGAATTATACGAGCTTAGATTTTCCTTTTTTTTAGACAAATGGGAAAAGAGAATCAAAAGGGAAACAGAGAGAATTTCCATTTTATCTAGCAATATTTAATTTTTTTTTCTAAAATAATAAAGATTATTGTTAAAGTTGAAAACATTGTATTCAGAAATAAGGCTATTTTTAAAAGTTGTTGAAAAATGTTTATGATTTCGTTTTGTCTCTCCGTCGTCAGTCCGTTCTCTAAATCTCGTAAATATGCTCGGATTTTTCTGTAATTTTTATATGTTATTGATGTTTACTATTGTACGATGGCTATTGAAAAGTAAGTGTGTAGCATCTATAGTTCGTTTACAGGGACCGTCAAAAGTAAACAGTTTCATTACGGTCAATGGGGAAAAATCATATCAAGTACATTTTAATCATGTTAAACCATTTCAAACATAATGAAATTTACATGTCTTTATGAAGCGCACGAAAACACGCATTCTGTAGAATATAGGGTGCGAAGCATTTACTATTCATTTACAAGGTCACACAAAAGAATTCTCTTACATAATGGTCTACGGAGAAAAACGTTCGAAGTGTATTTTAATGATGTTTCACTATTCCAAACATAATGCAATTTATTTTGATTACGGGAGTATACTATAAGTTGCTTACTGAAAAGTATGCTGAGAAGTGTACTGAAAAGTATGCATTGCATTCATCGTTCATTTACAGGGACACACAAAACAATTTGGTTATAGCATTTTGCTGGAAGTGCGTTTTCAACGTTGGTTTGCGTTTTAATTTTAACTAAATATTATAGTGCAGATAAAACGCAGTAGTTGAACACTTTTCTTTTCCAGCAAAGAGACATGTTACTCTTTAGAATGAAATTGTTTTTCACAAAATCAATCCATCCATTTCTTATTCTTCTGTTTATTTAATTCATCATGCTGTTTACCAATGTTATTTCCTGAACAAGGCATTCATAACTCCCCCTTTCTGTAATCTCGTTGTTGTAGACAATCTTTTGTTTGGTGTTAATAAATTGGACATCACCTTAGTATTTTCCAAATTTATTTTTAATCCCACATTAATGTCGGTTTCTGTGAAACTTCGAACATCTCTTCAAAATCTTCAGGACTCTTACTGAAAATAAAAAATGTCCTCAGCAAACCGGAGACGGCTTAGATGTTCCACATTTATTCTAATCCCTATGTTTTCAGCGGACAGCAGTAAAAAGTTTAAACGAAATGGTATCTCCTTGTCTATCTCCTTTTCAAAGCTTGATCTTTCTTTTACTCTGTCTAAATGGATGGTTACTGTCGCTTACTTATAATATTAATATAAAATTTATCTATAACAATATCCTCTAAAGATTTCACTACTGCTGAGTTGTAGACAAAATCAAATGCTTTTTCGTAATCAATAAACGCAAGGCAGAGAGGTAAATTATATTCCGTATGTTTGCCTACAGGTTCAGTTAATGTTTGAATATGATTCATTGTGTTAAATACATATCGGAATACTGTTTGTTCTTTAGGTTCAGCAGAGTGCAAAGCTAATTCGAGCTTTGTCGTTAAAAGTGGGTGAAATGTTTTAAAATCACTAATAGTAAACTGATCACACGGTAGTTTGTAATGTCCATCATGGACCATCACTGCATTATTCAAGCCCTGGCACATCTTATCTCTCGAGATATTTCGAAAACAGTATGACGAACCTTTTTACAAATTCTTCTCCTGATTCTTTGATAAGGCCATTTGTGATTCCATCTTCACCAGGGCATTTATCCTTTTTTATAGATCTAAAATTTAAGGGCCTGTAAAGCAACATCCGTCATAACAGTGATTATCTCTTCAGGTTCTTTTATGCTTTTTCTTTGATCAGTAGGCTGCTTTATCTTTCTTCTGCGCACTTAGATACATTTTTATGGAATTTTTAGACGATAGTTACGATTTCATCATTCGTTTTGGTGATTGTTCCATCTACTTACTTGAGTGCAAAAATTCCTTATCTTCCAACACATAGTTCGCGTTTAGCTGATTTTAAAGATTAGTAATTATTTGGAACTTTTTTGAAACTATCACTGTTAAATTTTTTATATATTTTGTGACGCACTTCCTTAACGTTTTACATAATTTTGTGTATTCAACTCTTGATTTGGGATCTCTTTTCCTCGTTTTAAATTCTCTGCGTTTCTTCACATAGCTTCTTGTTACTTTCTTCGTCTGATTTACTTGTGCTTTTCGGACTATCAACTCTGAAAGTTCTTTGATTGCTACTTTAAAATCTTGCTCCTCTTTCAAAATTAACTGTAGTAATTCGAAATGGTGTTAAGTTTCAAATGAAATCCTTCTTATGTTCTTGAGACTTATGATATCAACTGATTTCTTGGAGTGTTGGAAACGATTTTTTCCACTTTAACAGCAATTTGCATCTAAGTAACCTGTATTCGATTCTTGAATTGATGTTATTCAGAACGCTTCGTGATGTAGTTAATATTGCTAGTTGCTCTATTTGCACTTCTCGATGTCCATTTTTTTGTAGCTTCTTCTTGAAAAATGAATTCATTATACACAACTTCTTACATTCAAAAAACTTAGTCAACCTGTTTCTTCTTTCTTTTCACATCCCATATCTATATTTTTTACTGAGGGCTCTTTCTTTTTTTTCCAATTCTTTCATTCCACTCTTCCATTATTAAATTGGTGCACCCTTTCCCCCTTCACATTCATTCAAGTTTCTTCGTCATGGAAATCCCCAACTTCTTCATCAATATAGCTTATTGTTAGTGCACAAATTTGGATAACTTCCATCTTGTATCTTCTTGGCACTTATAACTAACCTTCAACTCTTTCGGATGCACTATCATATTTCACGAAATGAAATCACCCTCTCGTAGAGATCCAGCCGTTAAGCATAGAAACTTTTCTCCACGACGGAAATGTTTATTGAAAATTCATAGTTTAGAATACAGATGTTGAATATTGCATTAGATATTAAAATAAAATTAGTACAAAGTTAGTTTTTACAATACTGGTTCAGATCACAACATTTCTTAATATTAAAAAAAATGATATAAGAAAAAGTGTAAAAGAAAGTAATTAGAAAATTTATGAAAAGAATACTTAATCATAACACAATTAGTAATTTTGCATAGTTCAAACAGTAAGCTGAAATAGGAAAGGTATGAGTACAAAAATGTGATCAGTACGTGAACTATAATATACAAATTACAGAAACAAAATATATATTCTATTAACACGTTGACGAACACTTGCGGCTATAGCCGTCAAAGCGAAGTTCACAATGTGGCATGACGGCTATAGCCCAAAACGAAACGGTCGTTTTTAGACACTACGGCTATAGCAGCATAAATGTGCATTTACCGGCGTACAAGTAGAAGCCCGATGTCATGTTTTGGAGACAATTTTTTAGGGTTGAAGTTGGTTTACCACCTGTCATACGAGTTGCAGCTTCAGTATGCACGTGCAGAGTGGCTACTGGTCAGGGAAAAATACAGTAAAAAAATGATAATTACCAGTATATTCTTATAGAAAAATTCAAATTGATTATTTTATCGAATAATAAACATAAATTTTTCTATAAGAATATACTGGTGTTTATCACTTTTTTTGACTGTATTTTTCCCTGACCACTAGCCACCCTGACGTGGTTGTGAAGGGAGTAGTGCAACCTAATTAAAGGTGCTGAATTAAATAATTGTTTAAAAACAACACAAAATGTCACAAAAACATATATGCATCATTTATTAAAAACTTTTACTTTAGGTGTTTTAAAAATACAAAACTGCATTTCACATTAAAAACCTAGCGCTTTCGAGCCGTCCTGGCTCATCATCAGGGTTAAAACATCACCACGCAGATACACACAAAGTGTTCTAATCTGAAACACTGTAAAAACATCAAATCAAAATTAAGTTTATTTAAGCAGAAAGAGTAAAACAGCATTCTAATATTCAAAAAATTGCAAAAACATATAGTGTCAATTTTCGAACTTCACTATTTCCTACTGTCCGTCGACATGTTAAAAAGTACTTTATAAATGTAGGAAAAAGGATCATAGATCTTTTTTAATAAAGGAGAAATGTTGATTCAGAATGTAATTTTCCTTTAGTTTATCATAGTTTAAAGCAGCCATACTCAACCTGCGGCCCGCGGGCCGCATGTAGCCCAGTGACTTTTTATGTGCGGTCCGCGACACATAATCATTAATGTATATTTATAAAATTAATGAAGATGTGCATGAAAGGTTCTTAATACTTTCACTTTTCTTTTATATATTTTCACGAGAAGACAAAATCTGTACCGCTATTTATAATTACTAATGTAAAATTATGTTAAAAAATCTTAAATGCCAGTCAAAAGTTCTTTCTATATGTAGTTATATGTCTGCTACAGTGGTGTACACATTTTTTAATCTTTAACACTAATCAAACGTTATTACAAACTAGCTGGCTTCGCCCGCCAGCGGGCCCCTAATTTACATCGGTGCCTCGAATTGTAGAAAATCTCGAATCTTGTAAAACCTCGAACCGGACGAACCTCCGACCCGGGTTCCCGCTGCCTTCGGCACCGGATAATCCCTTAATTTGCACATCGAATAGTATAAACCTCTAACTGAACGAATCTCCGACCCTGCCCCGCTGCCTTCGGCACAGTAAACCGGTCGTGCTACGCACGCAACGGATAATCCCTTAAATTGCACACAGAATAGTATAAACCTCTAACTGAAAGAACCTCCGGCTCGGGTCCCCGCTGCCTGCGGCACCGTATAGCGGCCGTGCTGCGCACGCGCTGCAGTATACGCTAGTTCCACCTTCCACCACCGATCATAACTGAAATCGTTAAGGCTTTCGATGCCGAGTCGAATGAGCCATACCCCGTCGTTTTCATGCCCGTAGAACCGGAGATAGGAAAGCGCCCCCTGGTGGTGAGACTCGGAGCAAAATTCGATAAGCTGTAGTATCCTCTATCGACGTCGAGTCGATTGAGCCAAACCGCGTCGTGATGTGACCCATAGAACCCGAGTTGGCTGAAAAATCCTTTAATTACACCTTCCACCACCAGGGGGCGCAATGTGTTCTATACGAACATGACCGAAATCTGTAAAGCTGTCGAAATCCAGTTGAAAGAGCCAAACACCGTCGTAATCCGGGCCATAGAAACAGAGATAATAAAACGCCCCCTGGTGGTGAAAAACGAACTAAGACCGATAAGCTCTAGTATCCTCTATCGATATCGAGTCGAATGAGCCAAACCGCGTTCCGATTGGACTCGTAGAACTCGAGATAATGTGAAATCAAAGTATAAAATCTGATATTATTATTCGAAAAGAGCGGTATAAACTCAGAAACTTTTAAAAATGTTATAGAGGGTCCTTATTACTTTAATTATGATGTTTGGAATCAGTTTGGTGGAAAACCGTAACATAGTTTCTTAGTTATAGAAACGGACCACAGTTAAAAGAAAAAAGTGGGGGGCGGGGGGGGGGGGGGTTGGCGATGACACTGCTTTTCCTCAAACAACTTATGTAGACTACCTGAGTTCTAGTTCTAGTTCAAAGACAGTGAGCTGTAGAAAAAGTTAAAACTAAAAAAAAAAATCGATTACGGGCGAAGCCCGCTTTTCCCTATCATAATATCTGGTTGCCACTCTAAAACAAAAACTTAAAATACTAAAACTTAAAATAATAATGCAGTTTTTAGATGCGACCTACTTCTTAAAATCCTAATATCTAGCCGGCACTGGCATAGAAATCTTTCTTTTGCTTTAATTATACAAATAACGATGATTAATTATACAATAAAATAATATATCGGCTCCTAATGAAAATATGAGAATAGTTTTTAGATATTCTGAAAGACGAAAAAATTTTGCGTCGCCCTGTGAAAGTTTGGAATTACTGCACCCCTTAGATTCGGAGATGCCCCCCCCCCCCCTCTCTGAAAAAACGCAGTTGAAAGTCACGTGACTATTTTATCTCTTTCAGAAATGACTTATTCACAGACTGGGTTGAATGTTGAAATAAAAAAGCAGCTGTCTCTTTGGAATAGAAATAAATTCATTTGCCGTGTCATTAATGAGTTTTAATTGATATCTTTAAAAATTACTGGTCGATTTTTACGAATTTTTTTTGTTGAATTCGCGACTTTTTTATACACGTGTTAGCAAATTTTCGTGAATGTAGAGTCATTATTTCCACTTGTTTAAAAAAGGAATGGGGCGATTTGATCTCGGATGTGTCGACCCGGCATTCTTTACGGCAACCTTTTGCCCGTCTGGGGTCGATGTTGGATGTCTGGTCACTTTTTGGCCGAAATAAAGAAAAGTTACGGTCCGAATTAAAAAAAAATTGACATTTTGGAACGACAAAAATCGGCCGCGTGTGTACCCCGATTTTCGGATCGATACCTCCGGTAGATTTTTTTTTTATTCGATGATGCGTTAAAAAGCGACAATTTGGATGTCTGCGATTATCAAAACGGAATTTTTTTTCGATTCTTTTTCAAGTTCGGTTTCGGTCCGTAATTAAAACAGTTTCGTCGATTAATAACTCCTCGGGTCCGGGTCGGACTCCCGACCCGGCCCAAACTGGACATCCGCGCCATTTTTCCCAATTTTTCGGTCCGCGTCCGCCTTCAGTGCGTCGATTCGTCCCGGAGCCTTTGCGTGTACAGACCGGGAATGCACAGACGCACACACACACAGACGTTTACCGTTCTTAATATTAGGGACTAGCTGGCTTCGCCCGCTAGCGGGCCACTAATTTACATCGGTGCCTTGAATTGTAGAAAATCTCGAATCTTGTAAAACCTCGAACCGGACGAACCTCCAACCCTGGTCCCCGCTGCCTTCGGCACCGTATACCTGTCGTGGTACGCACGCACCGGATAATCCCTTAAATTGCACATCGAATAGTATAAACATCAAACTGAACGAACCTCCGGCTTGGGTCCCTGCTGCCTGCGGCACCGTATAGCAGTCGTGCTGCGCACGCGCTGCAGCATGCGTTAGTTCCACCTTCTGACACCAGGTGGCGCAATCCGTTTATACGATCATAACTGAAATCGTTAAGGCTTTCAATGTCGAGTCGAATGAGCCGTACCCCGTCGTTTTCATGCCCGTAGAACCGGAGATAGGAAAGCGTCCCCTCGTGGTGAAAAAACGAACTAAAATCGGTAAGCTCTATCGATGTCGAGTCGAATGAGCCATACCCCGTTGTGATCCTTGCCATAGAAACAGAGATAGGAAAGCGCCCCCTGGTGGTGAGACTCGGAGCAAAAATCGATAAGCTGTAGTATCCTCTATCCACGTTGAGTCGAATGAGCCATACCCCGTCGTGATCCAGGCCATAGAAACAGAGATAAGAAAACACCCCCTGGTGGTAATAAACGAACTAAAACCTATAAGCTCTAGTACCATTTATCTATGTCGAGTCGATTGAGCCAAACCGCGTCGTGATGTAACCCATAGAACCCGAGTTGGCTGAAAAATCCTTTAATTGCACCTTCCACCACCAGGGGGAGCAATCTGTTCTATACGAGCATGACCGAAATCTGTAACGCTGTCGAAATCCAGTCGAAAGAGCCATACCCCGTCGTAATCGGGCCCGTAGATCCCGATTTCCGGAAGCGCCCCCTGATGGTGAAGCTTGGAACTAAAATATGTAAGCGCTATCGATATCGAGTCGAATGAGCTAAACCGCGTTGCGATTGGACTCGGAGAACTCCAGATATTATGAAATGAATAAATAAATCTGATATTATTATTCGAAAAGAGTGGTATAAACTGGAATACGGATGGATGTATAATTTTCAAATCGATAAATGTAATATTTCAAAAAAATTTGATAGACCTGGAATACTTCCTCTATAAAAAAAGATGTTTTGTTTTGTTATTTCTTCAGCAGACGTTTGTCGCCGTTAGACGCCTGCTGGAGTTTTGAAATTAAAACTGATCTTTTTTTCGACATAAAATTAAAAGTTTCTTAATTGATAACTTCTCTTCTA
This sequence comes from Maratus michaelseni, assembly GCA_963931845.1. Taxonomy (NCBI): domain Eukaryota; kingdom Metazoa; phylum Arthropoda; class Arachnida; order Araneae; family Salticidae; genus Maratus; species Maratus michaelseni. Next base: position 31,261,067 of record OZ007587.1, read on the forward strand.
ATTGGTCGAATTTCAAGAATTTTACCTTCATGAATTCGCGATTTTTTTTTACGTCCGTCTGCAAATTTTCGTACCAATGTGACGAATTTTGTGATTTTTTGAAAAAAGGCTGGAAAACTTCCAGTACGCCATGTTTATCAGAGCCGGAAGGATAAATATTGGAGAGCAGGTGGAAGACGAAAGCTGATTGGCTCGGTTGCTAGCCTCGAAGGAAGGCCCCGTTCCAGTCAAAAGTGAAATCGTTTCTTTGTTTTGGAAAAAATGCTCCTTTTTCGCTAATTTTCGAGACTTTGTTAATTAATAACTGTCTTAAATGAAAGCCGATTTCTTCGACACTGATTGTCAATAATTCCGGGATTTTTCCGAATTTTTTGAAACAAAAAGGGCTTCGCTACTCGCTACCCGTATAGCAAGCATGGTCGCAGTGACGTCACAGTGACGTCATTGCGAGTCGCAGTGGTCACGTCCCATCTGTGATCAAAATGCCACCACTCTGTGACGTCACATTGTTACTAAAATGTGAATTTCTTCAAAACTTTTAAAAAGAAACAAGAACACTTCAAAACATATTATTCATCCTAAAAAATGTACTTTTGACAATATTTAAAATTTTTGTGACATCACAGTGACGTCACTGCAAGTCACATACTTCACGACACAAATATGATCACAAAAACAATCAACTCTGACAGAACGAAATCTAATTTTTTGTGGTGGAGGGAGAGTTTTGTCACACACTGATGTCATGATAATACTAAATAACATTTTTATGCACTTAATTATTATTTTTACTCTTACAATTTAGTTAGTTTTAAAAACTTGAGAAAAATATGTTTTATTTATAATTCTTTTTTGTTTAAATCATTAATGATAAAAAAAAAAAAGTTAAAACATGAAAACTTGGGTGCGGTATGCTTCCTCAGCCCCTTCATCAGCACCAGTATCTGCTACGAAAATGATAATATTCTCTATCAGAGATTCTCTATAAGTGACCCTAGGTCCAAGAAAGTGTACGGGACCTTAATTAATTTCGTAACACAGATAGAGATAACACAAAATACCCTATAGTCATATGTGGCCTTATAATTATAGAGGACAGATTGGGGCCCGGGTGTAAACTACTTTCAGACATTATATATATATATTTGTATTTATTTATATTTATATTTATTTATTTATTTATTTATTTTTTGAGAAAAGGAGACTAAAAGACGCTGTTAACTTGGCATATTTTCTTTAGCAATTTGACCAAAACTGTCTTGTATTTAAAAAGAATCTCTTCCTCTATCACCAATAAATATATTGCTTTTTTATTCAATGATATATAAATGAAGTAAATTCATATTTAATCAATTTATTTGTAAAAAAGTATTGATATTTCTATATAAATTACTTCATAAATGCCATAAAATCCATTTTTTAGTACAATTCTTGATTAAATTGGAGTGATTTTGAGTAACTGCAATTAATAAAAATATACATGTAAATGCAATTTTTCATAGCTTATTCCCCTGGTGAAAAAAAAAAAAAAAAAGGGAAAGAAAGAAAGACTATTTTCCGATTTAAAATAATCAGCATATAAGTTCTTTTGTTATTGTTAGTTCAGAAACGATAAACACCTGCCTGTCTGCTCAGACGAAGCTGCGCAGTACTACTTGGAAGTAAACGTTAAGCAAACGATTTTTTTTTATTCTGCGGACATTTGAGTAGAACATGTTTTCTAATAAAGAGTGTGAACTAATTCCACGTAAGTCATTTTAAATATTTTAAAGTGTTTCCAATGCTATAGTAATGCTTTTAAATTTATAAATTGCTGCATATATTTCTTTATAAATTACTGACCCGCATATTCTAGGAGAAAAAATGATACAATTTTCTTTTGGAAATGCATAATTTAATTGTTACTTATTTTTTAAATAAATCTATCTGTAAATTAATTAGTTATTAATCTATAGTTTGTTGCTACTTAATTCTAAACTAAAATATTTTGGAAATATGTTAATTATTAAATACGAAGTTTGCATTAGTTGTATTCAAATCCACACATATAGTATATTTTTTAATTTTAAGATGTAATAAAAATTGCTCATGTTATATAATATAATTAAGTTGAAATAACCCTAATAGCAGTTATTCATAACTTTATAAGAACATTAAAGAATTAACGAATGTTTGATTTTCCCTTAATACTTATACAATCTTTGTAATTTAAATAATGATTTAACTTGACTATTATTAGAAATTATTAAACTATAACTGAAATTTCATATTTTGTTCACCTTTGAATACGTTTAGGATGTTGGTATTCAAGAAATTTCCTTAAAAAAAATATTTTTTATGACGGCATGAGAATTTCATTTTCCAGCGAAAATGATCAAATTGCAAAAACCGTGCATTTTCTAAATTGTTTTACATGTCATAAATATTTTTATATGGTAAAAAGAAGTTTCATATACATATATAAAATTATGTATATATTTACGCATAAAAGTTAGGCAATTAGGAAAAGTGTTTACATATTGTAAATACTTTTCTGTAATAAAAAAATGTATCTTATGTTTACGTATACTTTTAGGCATAACTCCGGTACAACTGCACAAATCTTGTTTTATTTCTGAATTATTGTATTCTGGTGGTTCTATAAAAAATTGAATAGGTTGCTAAACTAATAAAAGTTATTTTTTTTTTACTATATACTGTGAATACTTTTCATTATTTTTTGAAATTTTAAAGATTTGTATTAATTTAAAATATGAAGAAGACAAATATTGAAAACTTTACATTTAAAAATTATCATATTTCAGGATAGTTTAGATTAGTCTAAGCAACAACAAATTATAAATAAATAACTTTTCACAATATTTTTACAAAATATGTTACCATTTCATTAGGAAAATTCCAATCATAGTAATTTTGCAATGTTATTTTTTAATTTGGAGTAGTAATTTATTTATGAATTATATATAATGATTTAGAAATATTTGAAGCCATTATTATAGCATTAAAAAATCTTTAAAATTCTTAAAATGTGCTAACGTTGTATTAATTCACGAGATTTAGTAGAGGAACAAAATTATAAGTTCTAACAGAAAAGGAGATCGCCTACGTCCACCCCCCTATTTCCTGATCTCCATGTTGAAGAGAGTTTTTAGTTACGGTTAAAATTTATTTTTAGCGGGTGGTTCAGGGCCTGGTTAAAAAGCTTGTAAACCCCTTCATTTGAAAAAAAGTCAGTACTAATCTTGCTTTTAGGTAGATTTACTACCTATAAAGAAATACCACCTAAGAAGTACTACTAAGAAATACTACCTATTACATTCTCCTCTGTGTTGGAATTTCTCGAAAATTTATGCAGATCTACGCCGATCATGACTCCCTGAACCCAAAACCACCCCCAATTCAAAACTTTATCTAGCTATCTATATCACTTTTTTATGGACACGATAACTTCAATAATTCTTCCCAAATCTCTTTCAAACTGATACATAAAATCAAGGGGCATAAAATCTCTCAGTTAAGTTCGTTAATGGGCAAAATCGAGGCAACGGGGGAGGGGGGGGTTGTGAAAACAGAAAAATACCCATAATGTCTTAATTATCATACATATCGAATACGCTTAAAGTTATTATTACTTCTAGGAAAAAGGGCCGAAAATTTATGTATGACAGATTTTCGATACCATTAAAAATGACCTCAAGGGGGGGGGGGGGATAGGAGTTTAAGAAGAAAAAGTTTCATAACTTTTTATCAATTTACAATATATCATATCCGCTTAAATTTATTAAAAATTCACTTAATATTATCTACAACATTCATATTGACAAGTTTTTTATAGGACCAACCCTTACAGTAAAAAGTAAGTAAATAAATAAAATCCCTGATGGCTCCACCTACAGACACAGGTAGATTTAAAAGTAGGCGGTCCCAAAAAAGGTCATTTCTTCTGCAATTCCCAACAAACAGGCGTCCCACGGTCTGTGTCTTCGAATTCTACCTGTGCCTGTAGGCCGAGCCGTCATTTATTTTTTATAATCAGCATTCCAAAATTTCTTGCTGGAAAATATTCTACATATGATATGAGATCATTAACAATTTGCTAAAAATGGATAAAGTAACTCACGAAGAATTTTTAGATGGATATGCATTAAGGATTTGGTAAGTACAAAATATTCTAAAATTAAGTTCAATTTGTCTGCACTTAAGAGTTACAAATTACATTGTTTTAAATAAATCATTTTTTATTATTTTAAATTCATAATATAAAACAATATATTCCTATTTATGATGTTTTTCTTATTTTATGATGTTGTTATGCTCGATTTCGACTTTAAGTTATAAATGCTTTCGAAAATGCAAAAATGAGAAGAGTTCCGTAAGTATTGTAAAATGATTACTAAATATCGAGTTTGTAAAACATATATCTTACAGACTAATTAGGATGGTTCTAAGATATAATTTTTAAAATATTTTCCATTAAATTGTGGTGATTTTTTTAAATGTATTTCTATCATACATTTTGCTAGATAAAATTGGAAGTTTGTATGTGATTTTTAATGGTACTGTTAAAAATCAAGTGTTTTTTTTTGTCATTTCTATAATATATTTTTTGCTAAACAAAAGTGGAGTTTTGTGCTATATTTTTAACAGCGCTGATTAACTGTAGTTATATTTTTTTGTGTATTTACCACTTATTGTTTTCTGTAGAAATTATTAAAACCTAAGCTTGCATGTTTGTTTTATGCTTTGTGTATTCAGTTAATTTTAAATGTTTTATAGTATTTAAAATTGAAATAAATGATTCTAAAAATATAGATTTTTATATAAGTAAAAGAAGGAGGGTGTTAAATAATTGATTGCACAGGGCGTCACACATCCAAAATACAGGCCTGGTAATAGGTAATTGTTTTATAAATGCGTTTCGAATCTGAACTTAATGGAATTATACTAAATAAACACAATATTCGTTTTGAAATACATTGACCAATTAGGATATCAATAATTAATAAAATATTTATGTTTAAACTTAATTGTACAAGCTAATAATTTTTATTATCACAAGATGAATACTTTATGTATTTCGATAAAATATTTAAAATACTGAATTTTAGAGAATTACATTTGTTAAATTACTGAGACAGTGATTTTGTGTAGAGTTTAATGTATATATACATATATATATATATATATATATAAATGTGTGTGTGTGTGTGTAATGAGAACATTTTTCGGAGTATCAGAATACATGGAATTGTGTTTCCCGTCACAATTCTTAAGGCTGTTCGTCAGTGAACTTCTTACTCTAGCTAATGTTAAACCTATGGGCGAAGGATGCATTCGTATATTTAAAATATCTCCGTGAGAAATTAATATTTTTAACTTCTATGAACTAACTTCTAAAGAAACTAACTTCTAAATAAACTATTTTTCTGTGTACTCGTTTTAAACTATGTCTCTTTTTTTTCCTTAGTTATAAAAATATTTCTAAAATATATACTTAATTTTATGAGAAGTATTAAATTCATATTTTAACACATATAATTATAAATTAAGCACATATTTAAGAAATATTTTGATAACTAAGGAAAAAAAAAAGACATCCTTTAAGAAGTGTACACAGAAAACAAAATTAAGAATATTATTTTTCTGGAGAGATATTTTAAATATACGAATGCATCCTATATTCCAAATATTTAACATCAGCGAGGGGAATCGGAAAGTTTACTAACGAACAGCCTTAAGAGTTAATTTTTCAGAAACTATTTGATATATTACTTGTAGTAATGAGCAATAAAAAAATGATACAAATAAAATTGCGGGTTGAATGTTTTAAATTCCTTCATAAAATGATTTCGATATAAAACTATGGAACTGACGTTTAAGACCCCTGATCTGCGGATTTACTAGCTTAATTGATACTATAAATGTAATTACTATTTATAGCATTTTGTATATGTAGTTACACTGTCAGAAATGAAAAGTCAAACACTGAAGACAGAATATTCCCAATACTGATGAAAAATACTGATGAAAAAAAAATTGCTAACCTAACCAAAACTTTACCCAAATAAAAAAATTGCAGACAATTTAATTAGCGGATTGGATTGGGGTACAGCCAGTCCTAATCTATATAGAAACAAAAGACAACCTGAACTAGACGTACACAAAAATCTGTAATACCTAGCAGAAACTGACTCGCTGCAAATCACGGCAGGATTTAGGTATGCCGAGTACCAATGACACATCCACGAGTACCAAATAATAGCTCGAACATCTCTTAAAAAACCGAGAATCAGTTAATCCAACTCGAAAGAAAATAATCTCTAGTGAATTCAACCCACGGTGTGAGATGGGTACATGCAGCCTTAACACGAAAAGCAGCAAAATACTCTAAAAATCCCTGACGGCTCGACCTACAGGCACAGGTAGATTTCGAAGATGCGGACCGTAGGGCGCCTGTTTATTGAGAATTGCAGAATAAACGACATTTTTGCCAGGATGCGGCAGTTAGGACCGCCCACTTCGAAATCTACCTGTGTCAAGTTGTCGGAGCCGGCAATTTTATTATTATTATTATTTTATTTTATTTTATTTATTTATTTATAATAATTATTTGTTTTGTTATAAATGTTGGTTCTATAAAATACTTGTCAATATAAAAGTTGCAGATAATATTAACAGGATGTATGATAAATTTAAGCGGTTTGATACATTGTGAATTGACAAAGTTATGGATTTTTTTCTTCTCAAACCTCTATTTTTTCCCCTCCTTGACGCCATTTTTAATTATATCAAAAGACTGCCATGCATAAATTGTCGGCCCTTTTTCTAGGAGTAATAATAACTTTAAACGGATTCGATACGTATCACAATTAAGAAGTTATGGGGAATTTTCTGTTTTCACAAAAAGCCCCCCCCCCCCCTATTTCCCCACCTTGGTTCGATTTTACCCATTAACGAACTTGACCGAGATTTTATTCACCTTGATTTTGTGTATCAGTGTTTTGTGTATCATGTGTATCAGAATTTTTGAAGTTATCGTGTCCATAAAAAAGTGACATATATATATATATATATATATATATATATATATATATATATATATATATATATATATATATATATATATATATATATATATATATATATATATATATATATAATATAAAGTTTTGAACTGGGGGTGGGGTGGTTTTGGGTTCTGGGAGTCATGATCGGTGTAGATCTGAAAATTGTTTCCAGAAATTTCAACCTAGGGGAGAATGAAATAGGTAGTATCTCTTACGAAATCTACCTAAAATCCAATGCAGAGTAAAATAAATAAAACTAACTCTTTGGGTCGGGTTTTAATAAATTCAAATCATCCAGCACTGGACAGGACCCAAATGGGTTCGTCATAAAATTAATGGCAAAATCGTCACAAACGACACACTTTTTATAAATTAGTCACAGGGTGAATTCACAACATCGTCACTGAGGTCATATCTGCGTCACAAAGTTAAACACAAAATCGTCACAAATGTCACATTCTTCACAAATTTGTCACACCGTGACTTCACAAAGTAGTCACATTGTGAGGTCACAGAAAGCCTTGAAAACGGCCATAACGACCTCACATTTAGGTCACAATGACTTCACATCGACGTCAAGACGACGGTCACAAAGTCTCAGTGTGACTTCGCAGTGACGTCGCCGTGACGTCACCATGCCTTACGGGTACGGTTGCAGAGTTTTTCCACGTACAGACACACAGACGTTTCCGAACATTAATAATATAGACTAGCTGTCTTCGCCCGCCAGCGGGACCCTAATTTACATCGGTGCCTCGAAACTTTTGTATTCTCCGGTTCGCATCCCCCTCGATCCGAACGAACCTCCGACCCGGGTCCCCGCTGCCTTCGGCACCGGATGATCCTTTAAAGGATTTGCACATCGAATAGTATAAATCTCTAACTGAACGAATCTCCGACCTTGGTCCCCGCTGCCTTCGGCACCGTATACCGGTCGTGCTACGCACGCACCGGTTAATCCCTTAAATTGCACATAGAATAGTATAAACCTCTAACTGAACGAACCTCCGGCTTGGGTCCCCGCTGCCTGCGACACCGTATAGCAGTCGTGCTGCGCACGCGCTGCAGTATACGTTAGTTCCACCTTCCGCCACCAGGTGGCGCAATCCGTTTATATGATCATAACTGAAATAGTTAAGACTTTCGATGTCGAGTCAAATGAGCCATACCCCGTCGTTTTCATGCCCGTAGAACCGAAGATAGGAAAGCGCCCCCTGGTGGTGAAAAAACGAAATAAAATCGGTAAGCTCTATCGATGTCGAGTCGAATGAGCCATACCCCGTCGAGATCCTTCCCATAGAAACAGAGATAGGAAAGCGCCCCCTGGTGTTGAGAGTCGGAGCAAAACTCGATAAGCTGTAGTATCCTCTACCGACGTTGAGTCGAATGAGCCATACCCCGTCGTGATCCGGGCCATAGAAACAGAGATAAGTAAACGCCCCCTAGTGGTGAAAAACGAACTAAAACCGATAAGCTCTAGTCGAATAGTATAAACCTATAACTGAACGAACCTCCGGTTCGGGTCCCCGCTGCCTGCGGGACCGTATAGCGTTCGTGCTGCGCACGCGCTGCAGTATACGTTAGTTCCACCTTCCACCACCAGGTGGCGCAAACTGTTTATACGATCATAACTGAAATCGTTGAGGCTTTCGGTGTCGAGTCAAATGAGCCATACCCCGTCGTAATCCGGGCCATAGAAACAGAGATCATAAAACGCCCCCTGGTGGTGAAAAACGAACTAAAACCGATAAGCTCTAGTATCCTCTATCGATGTCGAGTCGATTGAGCCAAACCGCGTCGTGATGTGACCCATAGAACCCGAGTTGGCTGAAAAACCTTTGATTACACCTTCCACCACCAGGGGGCGCAATGTGTTCTATACGAATGTTATAGAGGGTCCTTATTACCTTAATTCTGATGTTTGGAATCAGTTTGGGGGAAATTCGTAACATAGTTTCTGAGTTATAGAAACGGACCACAGTTAAGATAAAATAAACTTGAAGGAGGGGGGGGGGGGTGCGAGGACACTGCTTTTCCTTAAACAACTGAATTAGACTGCCGGAAAAGAAAAAAAAAATCTGATGTCTTAATTACATAAACCGTCCGGATTCGATAACGGGCGAAGCCCGCTTTTTACTAATCGAAAATAGTGGTTATTTTTCTATACATATAAACAATCAAACGTTTAAAAATGTTAAATTTGTTGAAATGGAATTGGTTTCCTCAAAAATAATACAAATGTACAAATATGTCTTAATCACAGCAACCGTCCCGATTCGATAACGGGCGAAGCCCGTTTTTCCTTATCATAATATCTGGTTGCGACTCTAAAAGAAAAACGTAAAATACTCGTCATGCAGTTTTTGGACGCGGCCTACTTCTTAAAATCGTAATATATAGCGGGCGCTGTGATGGAAATCTTTGTTTTGCGTTAATTATACGAATGTTGATTAATTATACAATTAAATAATATATCGGCTCGTAATGGAGATATGAGAATAATTTTTAGATATTCTGAAAGCAGAACCCATTTTGCGTCGTCCTGTAAAAGTTAGGAATTACTGCGCCCCTTAGATTCTGAGATTGGCCCCCCCTCTGAAAAAACCCACTTGAACGTCACGTGACCTTCGTCTGAAAAATGCTCCTCGCCTCTGGAAAATCGATCCAGACGATCGTCTGGGCGCGTGTCTGCTTTTCGAATTTATGAAACCGGACGCTGTCCTGCTTCCGTCCGTACGACTTCCGAATTTCTGGCCCCCCGACTTCCGGAGATACGGGTCGGACCTGTACTGCGGTTTGGGGCTTAAATTGCTCCCTGGGAACCATCTGCCTTTTCCTTCCCCGTCCCGAGAGAGACCGGCAACCCCTTCCGGAGGCGAAAATATGTGGTTTTCGATTCTTTTTCAAGTTCGGTTTCGGTCCGTAATTAAAACAGTTTCGTCGATTAACAACTCCCCGGGTCCGGGTCGGACTCCCGACACGGCCCAAACTTGACATCCGCGGCTTTTTTCCCAATTTTTCGGTCCGCGTCCGCCTTCAGTGCGTCGATTCGTCCCGGAGCCTTTGCGTGTACAGATCGGGAATGCACAGACGCACACACACACAGACGTTTACCGTTCCTAATATTAGGGACTAGCTGGCTTCGCCCGCCAGCGGGCCCCTAATTTACATCGGTGCCTCGAAACTTTTGTATTCTCCGGTTCGCATCCCCCTCGATCCGAACGAACCTCCGACCCGGGTCCCGGCTGCCTTCGGCACCGGATGATCCCTTAAAGGATTTGCACATCGAATAGTATAAACCTCTAACTGAACGAATCTCCGACCTTGGTCCCCGCTGCCTTCGGCACCGGATAATCCCTTAAATTGCACATAGAATAGTATAAACCTCTAACTGAACGAACCTCCGGCTTGGATCCCCGCTGCCTGCGGCACCGTATAGCAGTCGTGCTGCGCACGCGCTGCAGTATACGTTAGTTCCACCTTCCGCCACCAGGTGGCGCAATCCGTTTATATGATCATAACTGAAATCGTTAAGACTTTCGATGTCGAGTCGAATGAGCCATACCCCGTCGTTTTCATGCCCGTAGAACCGAAGATAGGAAAGCGCCCCCTGGTGGTGAAAAAACGAAATAAAATCGGCAAGCTCTATCGATGTCGAGTCGAATGAGCCATACCCCGTCGTGATCCTTCCCATAGAAACAGAGATAGGAAAGCGCCCCTGGTGGTGAAAAAACGAAATAAAATCGGTAAGCTCTACCGACGTTGAGTCGAATGAGCCGTACCCCGTCGTGTTCCGGACCATAGAAACAGAGATAAGTAAACGCCCCCTAGTGGTGAAAAACGAACTAAAACCGATAAGCTCTAGTCGAATAGTATAAACCTATAACTGAACGAACCTCCGGTTCGGGTCCCCGCTGCCTGCGGGACCGTATAGCGTTCGTGCTGCGCACGCGCTGTAGTATACGTTAGTTCCACCTTCCACCACCAGGTGGCGCAAACTGTTTATACGATCATAACTGAAATCGTTGAGGCTTTCGATGTCGAGTCAAATGAGCCATACTCCGTCGTAATCCGGGCCATAGAAACAGAGATAATAAAACGCCCCCTGGTGGTGAAAAACGAACTAAAACCGATAAGCTCTAGTATCCTCTATCGATGTCCGTGATGTGACCCATAGAACCCGAGTTGGCTGAAAAATCCTTTGATTACACCTTCCACCACCAGGGGGCGCAATGTGTTCTATACGAATGTTATAGAGGGTCCTTATTACCTTAATTCTGATGTTTGGAATCAGTTTGGGGGAAATTCGTAACATAGTTTCTGAGTTATAGAAAACGACCACAGTTAAGATAAAAAAACTTGAAGGAGGGGGGGGGGTCGAGGACACTGCTTTTCCTTAAACAACTGAATTAGACTGTCGGAAAAGAAAAAAAAATCTGATGTCTTAATTACATAAACCGTCCGGATTCGATAACGGGCGAAGCCCGCATTTTACTAATCGAAAATAGTGGTTTTTTTTCTATACATATAAACAATCAAACGTTTAAAAATGTTAAATTTGTTGAAATGGAATTGGTTTCCTCAAAAATAATACAAATGTACAAATATGTCTTAATCACAGCAACCGTCCCGATTCGATAACGGGCGAAGCCCGCTTTTCCTTATCATAATATCTGGTTGCGACTCTAAAAGGAAAACGTAAAATACTCGTCATGCAGTTTTTGGACGCGGCCTACTTCTTAAAATCGTAATATATAGCGGGCGCTGTGATGGAAATCTTTATTTTACGTTAATTATACGAATGTTGATTAATTATACAATTAAATAATATATCGGCTCGTAATGGAGATATGAGAAAAATTTTTAGATATTCTGAAAGCAGAATCCATTTTGCGTCGTCCTGTAAAAGTTAGGAATTACTGCGCCCCTTAGATTTTGAGATTGGGCCCCCCCTCTGAAAAAACCCACTTGAACGTCACGTGACCTTCGTCTGAAAAATGCTCCTCGCCTCTGGAAAATCGATCCAGACGATCGTCTGGGCGCGTGTCTGCTTTCTCGCATTCCCGGCACGGAAAGAATTGAAAAATAATTTTTTATCGATCGATTTTTAAAGGATTTTTTCGGTTCTAATTGTAGTACAGAAATGATTTTAGAATTTATGAAACCGGACGCTGTCCTGCTTCCGTCCGTACGACTTCCGAATTTCTGGCCCCCCGACTTCCGGAGATACGGGTCGGACCTGCACTGCGGTTTGGGGCTTAAATTGCTCCCTGGAAACCCGCTGCCTTTTCCTTCCCCGTCCCGAGAGAGACCGGCAACCCCTTTCAGAGGCGAAAATATGTGGTTTTCGATTCTTTTTCAAGTTCGGTTTCGGTCCGTAATTAAAACAGTTTCGTCGATTAACAACTCCCCGGGTCCGGGCCGGACTCCCGACACCGCCCAAACTTGACATCCGCGGCTTTTTTCCCAATTTTTCGGTCCGCGTCCGCCTTCAGTGCGTCGATTCGTCCCGGAGCCTTTGCGTGTACAGATCGGGAATACACAGACGCACACACACACAGACGTTTACCGTTCTTAATATTAGGAACTAGCTGGCTTCGCACGCCAGCGGGCCCCTAATTTACATCGGTGCCTCGAAACTTTTGTATTCTCCGGTTCGCATCCCCCTCGATCCGAACGAACCTCCGACCCGGGTCCCGGCTGCCTTCGGCACCGGATGATCCCTTAAAGGATTTGCACATCGAATAGTATAAACCTCTAACTGAACGAATCTCCGACCTTGGTCCCCGCTGCCTTTGGCACCGTATACCCGTCGTGCTACGCACGCACCGGATAATCCCTTAAATTGCACATAGAATAGTATAAACCTCTAACTGAACGAACCTCCGGCTTGGATCCCCGCTGCCTGCGGCACCGTATAGCAGTAGTGCTGCGCACGCGCTGCAGTATACGTTAGTTCCACCTTCCGCCACCAGGTGGCGCAATCCGTTTATATGATCATAACTGAAATCGTTAAGACTTTCGATGTCGAGTTGAATGAGCCATTCGTTTTCATGCCCGTAGAACCGAAGATAGGAAAGCGCCCCCTGGTGGTGAAAAAACGAAATAAAATCGGTAAGCTCTATCGATGTCGAGTCGAATGAGCCATACCCCATCGTGATCCTTCCCATAGAAACAGAGATAGGAAAGCGCCCCCTGGTGGTGAGAATCGGAGCAAAAATCGATAAGCTGTAGTATCCTCTACCGACGTTGAGTCGAATGAGCCATACCCCGTCGTGATCCGGACCATAGAAACAGAGATAAGTAAACGCCCCCTAGTGGTGAAAAACGAACTAAAACCGATAAGCTCTAGTCGAATAGTATAAACCTATAACTGAACGAACCTCCGGTTCGGGTCCCCGCTGCCTGCGGGACCGTATAGCGTTCGTGCTGCGCACGCGCTGTAGTATACGTTAGTTCCACCTTCCACCACCAGGTGGCGCAAACTGTTTATACGATCATAACTGAAATCGTTGAGGCTTTCGATGTCGAGTCAAATGAGCCATACTCCGTCGTAATCCGGGCCATAGAAACAGAGATAATAAAACGCCCCCTGGTGGTGAAAAACGAACTAAAACCGATAAGCTCTAGTATCCTCTATCGATGTCGAGTCGATTGAGCCAAACCGCGTCGTGATGTGACCCATAGAACCCGAGTTGGCTGAAAAATCCTTTGATTACACCTTCCACCAGCAGGGGGCGCAATGTGTTCTATACGAATGTTATAGAGGGTCCTTATTACCTTAATTCTGATGTTTGGAATCAGTTTGGGGGAAATTCGTAACATAGTTTGTGAGTTATAGAAACGGACCACAGTTAATATCAAAAAACTTGAAGGAGGGGGGGGGGGCGAGGACACTGCTTTTCCTTACACAACTGAATTAGACTGCCGGAAAAGAAAAAAAAAATCTGATGTCTTAATTTCATAAACCGTCCGGATTCGATAACGGGCGAAGCCCGCTTTTTACTAATCGAAAATAGTGGTTATTTTTCTATACATATAAACAATCAAACGTTTAAAAATGTTAAATTTGTTGAAATGGAATTGGTTTCCTCAAAAACAATACAAATGTACAAATATGTCTTAATCACAGCAATCGTCCCGATTCGATAACGGGCGAAGCCCGCTTTTCTTTATCCTAATATCTGGTTGCGACTCTAAAAGAAAAACGTAAAATACTCGTCATGCAGTTTTTGGACGCGGCCTACTTCTTAAAATCGTAATATAAAGCGGGCGCTGTGATGGAAATCTTTCTTTTGCGTTAATTATACGAATGTTGATTAATTATACAATTAAATAATATATCGGCTCGTAATGGAGATATGAGAATAATTTTTAGATATTCTGAAAGCAGAATCCATTTTGCGTCGTCCTGTAAAAGTTAGGAATTACTGCGCCCCTTAGATTCTCAGATTGGGCCCCCCTCTGAAAAAACCCACTTGAACGTCACGTGACCTTCGTCTGAAAAATGCTCCTCGCCTCTGGAAAATCGATCCAGACGATCGTCTGTGCGCGTGTCTGCTTTCTCGCATTCCCGGCACGGAAAGAAATGAAAAATATTTTTTATCGATCGATTTTTAAAGGATTTTTTCGGTTCTAATTGTAGTACAGAAATGATTTTTCGAATTTATGAAACCGGACGCTGTCCTGCTTCCGTCCGTACGACTTCCGAATTTCTGGCCCCCCGACTTCCGGAGATACGGGTCGGACCTGCACTGCGGTTTGGGGCTTAAATTGCTCCCTGGGAACCCGCTGCCTTTTCCTTCCCCGTCCCGAGAGAGACCGGCAACCCCTTTCGGAGACGAAAATATGTGGTTTTCGATTCTTTTTCAAGTTCGGTTTCGGTCCGTAATTAAAACAGTTTCGTCGATTAACAACTCCCCGGGTCCGGGTCGGACTCCCGACCCGGCCCAAACTTGACATCCGCGGCTTTTTTCCCAATTTTTCGGTCCGCGTCCGCCTTCAGTGCGTCGATTCGTCCAGGAGCCTTTGCGTGTACAGACCGGGAATGCACAGACGCACACACACACAGACGTTTACCGTTCTTAATATTAGGGACTAGCTGGCTTCGCCCGCCAGCGGGCCCCTAATTTACATCGGTGCCTCGAATTGTAGAAAATCTCGAATCTTGTAAAACCTCAAACCGGACGAACCGCCGACCCGGGTCCCCGCTGCCTTCGGCACCGTATACCGGTCGTGCTACGCACGCACCGGGTAATCCCTTAATTAGCACATTGAATTGTACAAACCTCTAACCGAACGAACCTCCGGCCCTGGTCCCCGCTGCCTTCGGCACCGTATACCAGTCGTGCTACGCACGCACCGGGTAATCCCTTAATTAGCACATTGAATTGTACAAACCTCTAACCGAACGAACCTCCGACCCTGGTCCCCGCTGCCTATGATGCATTCACGAAGAATTTAAATCTTAGCGATATAGCACAACAATACTATATTCATATAAAGAAAAGCAAAAAAGGTGCTATCCAACCAATGGCATTTTTGGAATGGTTTATAGTAAAACTAGAAAAATATACAAGCTATATAAGCTACTACACCAACTCAAAAGGAATCAAAAACAAACTCTCATGCCTAGAAATAGACCTAAAATCAATTTCAAAACATTATGCCACAGAGGACGACCATCTGTCAAAAGGTATAGTCAACATGATAATCGATGAAATTACCGACAAAGGAGAATTTCAAGAATATGACAGCCAAGAGGCAAGTTGTTCACAAGATGTTATCGATCTAATTACGCAGTTGACAAGGGGTGTAAGAAAACGCACTAAAGGAACATCTGCAATAGTCCACCTATACTTAGACGAATTAAAAAGACGACTTAAACTAATACAGACAGATTTCACCAATATCTATATACTAAAGGCACCATCCTCAGAGATATCCCCAAAAATGGCATTAAATATAGCTGAATTACAAAATGCTTCTTACAGTCTAACACATATTGAAGATGAAAAACTGATACACAGTGGAAAATCCATACAAGATAAAGACAAAGGAAATGAAGGTGGTGATAAAAGTGTTTTAAGTAAGGAAGACTGTGGAAAAGAAATGATTCAGGAAGAGTTGGAAACAGCCCATCTGAATTTACAGGTACTTTCTGGAGAGAGTTCCACTCTTAGTATACCAATGACATTGCAAGAACTAACGAGCTTAACACAAGAGAAATCTCCACTACATCAATTGGAAGATATCCTAAATCAAATTGAAAGTAATTCAAAAATTTATGATGAAGACATCCGAACACAAATAGCGAACTCAATACAGCAGATAAAAGAATATCTATACTTTGAACAAGAAGAAAATAACGTCCTGAAAACTACGACAAACGAACAAGAGCATCAAATAAAGGAAATGAAAACTCAAATCACTCAACAATCAAAAATAATTGACAAAATGGAAAAAGAACTTCAGAGCAAAGAGATTGAAATAACCGAAAAAATTAAACAAACATCACTTATAGAAGAAATGTTTCATACCATAAAAAATCAACAAAACTTAGTTAATAATCAAGACCATCTGGAAGATGGAATCGATTCCGAAATATCGAAAAGAGCACAACTCAAGAGTTATGCTGCTGCAATTACATCCGATCAACCTATAAAAACACCTTGCTTTAAGTACTCTAAATCAGCAATAATAATAAGAAGAAGTCAATCAACGAATATTCCCATTAATGTAATACGAAACATGTTAAATGACAAAATAAAAGGGAATAAAAAATTTAAATACATCTCATGTTCGTTAGGAAGAGATAAAAACTCGCTCATAGTCCAAACAGAATCGGACGAAAAAACAGCGGTTTTAATTGATTTTATAAATCAAATAGAAGGTTTCAGAGACTTGGCCGAAGCAGATCTTAGAGATGCTAAAAGAAAAAAAGTCATTATACTGGGAATTCCAGTAGATGTGACTGAGACTGAAGTAATTGATAAGATACATCAAGAACTGGGACAGAATTTTCCTCTAGGAATAGCAAAAGTTCTCAAAAAACAAAAAATGAAAACATACCAAATAGTACTTGATGCAGAAGAACATTACGCGAAAGCATTATTTTCAACAAGAAAATTACCTATTCATTTTAATTTATGCCGTATAGAATATTACAATCCAGTGGTTAGGTGTAATAAATGTCAACGGTATGGCCATACAGTTGATAATTGTAGAAGTTATTACTTAACATGCGCATATTGCACAGGTAACCACAAAACAGACACATGCAAAATAAAAGAAATTTATGAACGTCATCGTTGCATCAACTGTGAAAGAGAATATAAAACCGCAGTAAAACCTGAAAAGATTGAAAGGCATAGTGCAAATTCTAGATTCTGCCCAATTTTTCAAAGATTGTTGCAACGAAAACAAAATATTACTATCTCCTATGATCCTTCAAAAGTATGTTCTCAGAACTAAAATCACTCAATATCTCTGATGACTCTATAGAAGATTCAACTGTAGAACCTCCAACCAATGCTACATATATAATAAATCAGACTATCCCATTGGACAATAGATATTATTTCGGAGAATCCAAGACCCCACCAAATCATTTAAAAATAGTTCAAATAAACCTTAATAATTGTAAGGCTGCAAATCTCCAATTGCTGAAGTACATACATGAAAATAAAGTAGATTTAGCTTTAGTTCAGGATTATCACAAAAGTAATAACACCTTCACGGGAATCCCAATTTCATGTTCTTTCTACCATTCAATAAATCAGACGTCGGGAATACTCGTATCCAATCCCTTATTAATTCATATTCAGACTCTACAAACAAATAACAGTGTATTTATAAACCTATCACTGTCATCAAAATTCATTAAAGTCGGATCACAATATTCAAAACCGAGTGGAAATCTTGATGAAGACTTCCGAGAATGGACCAGAGTCATAGAAGATACATCGAACCTTATCCTTGGGGGTGATTTCAATGCACACCTCCAGGCGTGGGGTTATAAAAGAAATAATGCTAGAGGATATATCCTACTTGACTATCTAGCAATGAGCAGATTAACTATTATTAATGATCCTGATTCAGAATGTTCTTTTGCGCGAGACAAGTTTAAAGGCAAACCAGATTTGACCCTCTGCGGTGAACATTCAAAAAATATTATAGATTCATGGAAAATAGACTCGACATTTAAATCACTAAGTGACCATCAATATATTACTTTTACTCTGAATGTCACACCCACAATAAGAAATTTATACCGTTTCAAAACCAAATATGAAACGTTTAAAAAATTCAATAAACTGTTTCAAAAACATGAAGAAACATTACTTTCAACACTTAAAGCAGTCAATTCTGTTCCAGAGTTAGAGAAGTGGACAGAGGAATTTAATGTTATCCTTTTAAACATCATGCAAAAATCACTTAAAAAGAAAAAGTTGTCTCATGAAATTAATGTATCCTGGTATACTGACAAACTTAAAGTACAGCGAAGCCACCTAAATGCTATATATAAACTACATAAAAGAAATCCAGATTCTGTAGAACTCAAGATTAAATATAAAAAAGCCAAAGCAAAATACAAATTAGATATTAAAAAAGCTAAAATTGATTCTTGGATAACATTTTGTTCGGAAACAAACAGTAAGTATGGTACTGCTTTTAAAATTCTGAAGCAGAAATATTTAAAAAATACAGATCTCATCCACTCTGTCATGGAATCTTCAACTCAAAATGATACATACAAAGAGATTCAAGAAACGTTACTTCATTACCATTACAATACAAGCCCAGAATTCGAATCATCATTTCAAAACACAAACACACTATCAATAAAAGAATATAACAATTTTAAATTTACCCATAGAGAAATTCAATATGCAATTAACCAACAAAATAAAAAGAAAGCCCCAGGATATGATCGGGTAGATGGCAGAATTTTAGAAAATTTGATAAAAAATAATATGAAGCTTATAAAGTTATTATATAACAAATGTCTCTACCTTGGACACTTTCCAGAAACGTGGAAGAAAGGAGTAGTCATCTATTTTAGAAAGAAAAACAAAGATCCATCAAAACCTGATTCATACCGTCCAATTACACTACTACCCATGATTGGTAAAATCCTAGAAAGATTAATAAAAAATAGAACTTTAACTTATCTTGAAGCAATAAACTATCTAAAAGATGAACAGTTCGGCTTCCGTGAAAACAGAAGCACTATATCAGCTCTGGAGAGACTTAAAGAGAAAATTGCACAATTATTACAAAAACATACTTATGTGGGCATCATATCATTTGATATTACAGGTGCTTTCGATTCAATAAACTGGCACCAATTATCAGAAATAATTGATGACTCACCGTTACCCAGATACCTCAAAACCTTATTAAAAAGTTATATAAGCAAAAGAAGTATAGGCTTAAATCAATATGAATATATAGAGTGGTTCAGGGTATTTAAAGGATGCCCTCAGGGATCCTGTCTTGGACCACTCTTATGGCTTCTTATAGCTAACTACATAATAAAAAATTATAAAAATCTATATGAAGATATTATTGTTTACGCAGATGATTTTTTGATTCCAATAGAGGGAAATACCGTAATAGACCTGGAAGTTACAACCAACAACAAAATAGTCCATTTTAAGAATATATGTGATGAACTCGGTTTAAAAATATCAACTCAGAAAACGCAATCAATGCTTTTCGGTAGCAATCTCCTCGAAAGAAGACTTCCGAGATTTAAATTAGAAAATATAAAAATAAAAGTAGTAAAAAATATTAATTATCTTGGCGTACTGTTAGATTCTAAATTCAATTTTACAGATCACATGAAAGACCTTCGAACAAAGATTGCAAACTTTGTAAACGGATTTAGAGGATTTCGATTCTTTAATAAAGGTATCAAACCAGACATCCTGAAAATATGGTATCAAACAGTCATAGAACGCCAAATACTATATGCTTACGAAATTTGGTATCCAAACTTGAATACTGATGGCCGCAAATTACTACGTTCAACTCAGCGTTTGGCATTATTAAACTTAATACGGACCTATAGGACTATCTCTCACGAAGCTCTGTATCTTCTTACAGGAACTCCACCAATCCTAATAAAAATACAGAATGAATTTCAGTACTACCAACTGAAAATAGGAAATAGAAATTTGTTAATCAATAACACACAGCTAAACATTAACAATATAATGCAGAAAGAAAAATCGTATCGATTCCTCAATTACTACAGAGTCCAAAATATCAGAATTATAGAAGATAGAAAATCCATCCATCCAAAAGAATACGATGTGGAAGCCTACACAGATGGTTCTGTCATGCCAGGGGGTGTAGCCAGTGCTTTCACCATATATAAAGATGGAAATAATATACATGATGAAGCAATACGACATCATCCACTGAATAACATATATCAAGCAGAATTAATGGCAATTTATAAAGCAATAAAATGGTTCTCTACCTCCGACTACAATAAACTACTAATTATTACAGATAGTTACTCTTCTATGGAAGTATTAAAAGTTGCTTTTCCTAGAAACTACATTATCAAAAACATTTACAATCAATTACTTCAAATTCCTGATAAATCCATTATAATAACATGGACTAAATCTCATGTGGGTGATACTGGCAACGAAAGAGCTGATCTCCTAGCAAAGCAAGCCATCTTACAAGACCAATATCAATCAAGAAAAGATATGTTGTTCCCCATTTCAATAGCAAAATTGTATTTTAAAAAGAAAACCATCTCTGACTGGCAAGCCATTTGGGACTCATGTAATAAGGGCAGAGATACCTATAAAATTATAAATAAAGTCGATCCAAATTATCTCTGCAAACAGCCAACACTGCCGTATTATCTGAGTAACCATGGCAGTTTCCCACAATACTTACATAAAATAAGAAAAAGAGCCTCACCTAGATGTCCATGCGATAAAGCAGAAGGAGATGCAGTTCACTACATATTCGGATGCTGCCCTCTTATGATCCATCACTTCCCTTTTGATAAGAACGAAACTCTCAGATATAACCTTCGTAATATCATTTTCAATCCTTCAAACTCTCAAAAGTTAAAAGAGAATTATAATATTCTCAATAAAAATTTCTCTTTCATTACGAAAGAATTTAAAAAAAAAAAATTGACTGAACTGACCATTGACTTTCTGAACTAAAATACCATAAATTTAGGACATTATGAACTTATAGTACTTCGAAAATATTTTATATTTAACTTTCAATTTGCAAAAAATTGTTATTTTTTACCTTTTATATTTTATTATTGTTATGTAATTATATTCATTGTTTCAAATCTAATAAACAGGCGCCTCCTGCGGTGGGGGTTGGAACGGATGGGTGCTATCGGTGCCGGGTAGCGTTTATTTTTCCCCTCGTGGACTTATTGTTCCTATACCTCACGGGTGGCTGTCCACGAGTGGGTGATTTCGGTCCCCGCTGCCTTCGGCACTGTATACCGGTCGTGCTGCGCACGCACCGGATAATCCCTTAAATTGCACATAGAATAGTATAAACCTCTAACTGAACGAACCTCCGGCTCGGGTCCCCGCTGCCTGCGGCACCGTATAGCAGTCGTTCCGACCCTGGTCCCCGCTGCCTTCGGCACCGTATGACGGTCGTGCTACGCATGCACCGGATAATCCCTTAAATTGCACATGGAATAGTATAAACCTCTAACTGAACGAAAATCTGCGGCTCGGGTCCCCGCTGCCTGCGGCACCGTATAGCAGTCGTGCTGCGCACGCGCTGCAGTATACGTTAGTTCCACCTTCCGCCACCAGGTGGCGCAATCTGTTTATATGATCATAACTGAAATCGTTAAGACTTTCGATGTCGAGTCGAATGAGC
Source organism: Maratus michaelseni (assembly GCA_963931845.1). Lineage (NCBI taxonomy): Eukaryota > Metazoa > Arthropoda > Arachnida > Araneae > Salticidae > Maratus > Maratus michaelseni. Next base: position 31,283,026 of record OZ007587.1, read on the forward strand.
CATACCCCGTCGTTTTCATGCCCGTAGAACCGAAGATAGGAAAGCGCCCCCTAGTGGTGAAAAAACGAAATAAAATCGGTAAGCTGTATCGATGTCGAGTCGAATTTATTTAGACTACCTGAGTTCTAGTTCAAAGACAGGGACCTGTAGAAAAACTTAAAACTTAAAAAAAAAAAAAATCGATAACGGGCGAAGCCCGCTTTTCCCTATCATAATATCTGGATAGGGGGTCCTTATTACTTTAATTATGATGTTTGGAATCAGTTTGGTGGACATCCGTAACACAGTTTCTTAGTTATAGAAACGGACCACAGTTAAAAGAAAAAAGCGGGGGGGGGGGGGGGGGGGTTTGGCGATGACACTGCTTTTCCTCAAACAACTTATGTAGACTACCTGTGTTCTAGTTCAAAGACAGTGAGCTGTAGAAAAACTTAAAACTAAAAAAAAAAAAAAAAAAAAAAAAAAATCGATAACGGGCGAAGCCCGCTTTTTCCTATCATAATATCTGGTTTCCACTCTAAAACAAAAACTTAAGATACTCGTTATGGCAGTTTTTAGACGCGGCCTACTTCTTAAAATCGTAATATCTAGCCGGCACTGTAATAGAAATCTTTCTTTTGCTTTAATTATACAAATAACGATGATTAATTATACAATAAAATAATATATCGGCTCCTAATGAAGATATGAGAATAATTTTTAGATATTCTGAAAGCAGAATCCATTTTGAGTCGCCCTGTCAAAGTTTGAAATTAATGCGCCCCTTAGATTCGGAAATGCCCCCCCCCCCTCTGAAAAAACGCAGTTGACTATTTTATCTCTTTCAGAAATGACTTATCCGCAGACGATTTGTCTCCGTTGAATGTTGAAATAAAAAAAAGCTGTCTCTTCCGAATAGAAATAAATTCATTTGCCGTGTCATTAATGAGTTTTAATTGATATCTTCAAAAATTACTGGTCGATTTTTACGAATTTTTTTTTGTTGAATTCGCGATTTTTTTATACACGTGTTAGCAAATTTTCGCGAATGTAGAGTCATTATTTCCACTTGTTTCAAAAAGGACTGGGGCGATTCGATCTCGGATCTGTCGACCTGCATTCTTTACGGCAACCTCTTTTTACGTCTGGGGTCGATGTTGGATGTCTGGTCAGTTTTTGGCCGAAATAAAGAAAAGTTACGGTCCGAATTTCAAAAAATTTGACGTTTTGCAACGACAAAAATCGGCCGCGTGTGTACCCCGATTTTTGGATCCATACCTCCGGTACATTTTTTTTTATTCGATGATGCGTTAAAAAGCGACGATTTGGATGTCTGCGATTATCAAAACGGAAGGCGAACTTTTCGCTGTTTTGACTTCTCTTCCAACTTCGGTTTCGGTCGGTAATTAAAACACTTTCGCTCATTAATAACGCCCCGGGTCCGGGTCGGAGGCCCGACCCGATCGAAACTTGAGCGTCGCGCCTTTTTTGCGAATTTTTCGGTACGCGTCCGCCGTCGGTGCGTCGATTAGTCCGGGAGCCTTTGCGGGTACAAAGGCGGAGTGCACAGACACACACACACACACACACACAGACGTTTACGGCGCTTAATATTAGGGACTAGCTGGCTTCGCCCGCCAGCTGGCCCCTAATTTACATCGGTGCCTCGAATTGTAGAAAATCTCGAATCTTGTAAAACCTCAAACCGGACGAACCGCCGACCCGGGTCCCCGCTGCCTTCGGCACCGTATACCGGTCGTGCTACGCACGCACCGGGTAATCCCTTAATTAGCACATTGAATTGTACAAACCTCTAACCGAACGAACCTCCGACCCTGGTCCCCGCTGCCTTCGGCACCGTATACCGGTCGTGCTGCGCACGCACCGGATAATCCCTTAAATTGCACATAGAATAGTATAAACCTCTAACTGAACGAACCTCCGGCTCGGGTCCCCGCTGCCTCTTTGGTCTGGAGCAATCATTTTTACTTTTAGTTTAGGGCATTTTGATAACTCTTCATAACAAATAATGTAAATAATTATATATAAAAAGTCCAACATTATAACAACAATAATACATCTCAATTTCTCAATTATTGTTATAAGGGTAATTCTTATTATACAGTTTTGCATATCATGGCAATTTGTTATTCATGTATAGAAGAAAAAAAAATTGTACAAACACCTATAGCATTGTCCTTCCTTATTATTGTAAATTATTGAATATTATTTCTGGCATGAAAATTCCTGGTATGAGCACGGGGAGTTCTTTCCGGTTTGGACGTGGGGGTACCATTTTTCTTTGGCTTATTCTTTTGGCTTTTATTTTGATCTTTCTTCTACAAAATTTTCTTCAAAATTCAAAATTCTTCCTCATATGTGGGGTGCCCGTATTCCTGGTTCTAGATTGATTAGAGGCATAAGTAGTTAAAAGGGAAATAAAAATAGTTATAAGATAGTCATAGTTTTATAATCATAGAAAGAGGTATATTAATCAGTTTGCAAATAAAAGTTAGAATGGTGGATTCAGATAGACAACAATCCCATGCTGAGATAAAAATGAACTCATATGTCGACACCTCTCATACTTATGCATATGTTGACGTCGTCCCAATCAGTTCAATCTCTAGAACTGTAGACAAAAATCAGACTGAAAAGTTGACTTTCAATGATGCATTCACGAAGAATTTAAATCTTAGCGATATAGCACAACAATACTATATTCATATAAAGAAAAGCAAAAAAGGTGCTATCCAACCAATGGCATTTTTGGAATGGTTTATAGTAAAACTAGAAAAATATACAAGCTATATAAGCTACTACACCAACTCAAAAGGGATCAAAAACAAACTCTCATGCCTAGAAATAGACCTAAAATCAATTTCAAAACATTATGCCATAGAGGACGACCATCTGTCAAAAGGTATAGTCAACATGATAATCGATGAAATTACCGACAAAGGAGAATTTCAAGAATATGACAGCCAAGAGGCAAGTTGTTCACAAGATGTTATCGATCTAATTACGCAGTTGACAAGGGGTGTAAGAAAACGCACTAAAGGAACATCTGCAATAGTCCACCTATACTTAGACGAATTAAAAAGACGACTTAAACTAATACAGACAGATTTCACCAATATCTATATACTAAAGGCACCATCCTCAGAGATATCCCCAAAAATGGCATTAAATATAGCTGAATTACAAAATGCTTCTTACAGTCTAACACATATTGAAGATGAAAAACTGATACACAGTGGAAAATCCATACAAGATAAAGACAAAGGAAATGAAGGTGGTGATAAAAGTGTTTTAAGTAAGGAAGACTGTGGAAAAGAAATGATTCAGGAAGAGTTGGAAACAGCCCATCTGAATTTACAGGTACTTTCTGGAGAGAGTTCCACTCTTAGTATACCAATGACATTGCAAGAACTAACGAGCTTAACACAAGAGAAATCTCCACTACATCAATTGGAAGATATCCTAAATCAAATTGAAAGTAATTCAAAAATTTATGATGAAGACATCCGAACACAAATAGCGAACTCAATACAGCAGATAAAAGAATATCTATACTTTGAACAAGAAGAAAATAACGTCCTGAAAACTACGACAAACGAACAAGAGCATCAAATAAAGGAAATGAAAACTCAAATCACTCAACAATCAAAAATAATTGACAAAATGGAAAAAGAACTTCAGAGCAAAGAGATTGAAATAACCGAAAAAATTAAACAAACATCACTTATAGAAGAAATGTTTCATACCATAAAAAATCAACAAAACTTAGTTAATAATCAAGACCATCTGGAAGATGGAATCGATTCCGAAATATCGAAAAGAGCACAACTCAAGAGTTATGCTGCTGCAATTACATCCGATCAACCTATAAAAACACCTTGCTTTAAGTACTCTAAATCAGCAATAATAATAAGAAGAAGTCAATCAACGAATATTCCCATTAATGTAATACGAAACATGTTAAATGACAAAATAAAAGGGAATAAAAAATTTAAATACATCTCATGTTCGTTAGGAAGAGATAAGAACTCGCTCATAGTCCAAACAGAATCGGACGAAAAAACAGCGGTTTTAATTGATTTTATAAATCAAATAGAAGGTTTCAGAGACTTGGCCGAAGCAGATCTTAGAGATGCTAAAAGAAAAAAAAGTCATTATACTGGGAATTCCAGTAGATGTGACTGAGACTGAAGTAATTGATAAGATACATCAAGAACTGGGACAGAATTTTCCTCTAGGAATAGCAAAAGTTCTCAAAAAACAAAAAATGAAAACATACCAAATAGTACTTGATGCAGAAGAACATTACGCGAAAGCATTATTTTCAAGAAGAAAATTACCTATTCATTTTAATTTATGCCGTATAGAATATTACAATCCAGTGGTTAGGTGTAATAAATGTCAACGTTATGGCCATACAGTTGATAATTGTAGAAGTTATTACTTAACATGCGCATATTGCACAGGTAACCACAAAACAGACACATGCAAAATAAAAGAAAATTATGAACGTCATCGTTGCATCAACTGTGAAAGAGAATATAAAACCGCAGTAAAACCTGAAAAGATTGAAAGGCATAGTGCAAATTCTAGATTCTGCCAAATTTTTCAAAGATTGTTGCAACGAAAACAAAATATTACCATCTCCTATGATTCTTCAAAAATATGTTCTCAGAACTAAAATCACTCAATATCTCTGATGACTCTATAGAAGATTCAACTGTAGAACCTCCAACCAATGCTACATATATAATAAATCAGACTATCCCATTGGACAATAGATATTATTTCGGAGAATCCAAGACCCCACCAAATCATTTAAAAATAGTTCAAATAAACCTTAATAATTGTAAGGCTGCAAATCTCCAATTGCTGAAGTACATACATGAAAATAAAGTAGATTTAGCTTTAGTTCAGGATTATCACAAAAGTAATAAAACCTTCACGGGAATCCCAATTTCATGTTCTTTCTACCATTCAATAAATCAGACGTCGGGAATACTCGTATCCAATCCCTTATTAATTCATATTCAGACTCTACAAACAAATAACAGTGTATTTATAAACCTATCACTGTCATCAAAATTCATTAAAGTCGGATCACAATATTCAAAACCGAGTGGAAATCTTGATGAAGACTTCCGAGAATGGACCAGAGTCATAGAAGATACATCGAACCTTATCCTTGGGGGTGATTTCAATGCACACCTCCAGGCGTGGGGTTATAAAAGAAATAATGCTAGAGGATATATCCTACTTGACTATCTAGCAATGAGCAGATTAACTATTATTAATGATCCTGATTCAGAATGTTCTTTTGCGCGAGACAAGTTTAAAGGCAAACCAGATTTGACCCTCTGCGGTGAACATTCAAAAAATATTATAGATTCATGGAAAATAGACTCGACATTTAAATCACTAAGTGACCATCAATATATTACTTTTACTCTGAATGTCACACCCACAATAAGAAATTTATACCGTTTCAAAACCAAATATGAAACGTTTAAAAAATTCAATAAACTGTTTCAAAAACATGAAGAAACATTACTTTCAACACTTAAAGCAGTCAATTCTGTTCCAGAGTTAGAGAAGTGGACAGAGGAATTTAATGTTATCCTTTTAAACATCATGCAAAAATCACTTAAAAAGAAAAAGTTGTCTCATGAAATTAATGTATCCTGGTATACTGACAAACTTAAAGTACAGCGAAGCCACCTAAATGCTATATATAAACTACATAAAAGAAATCCAGATTCTGTAGAACTCAAGATTAAATATAAAAAAGCCAAAGCAAAATACAAATTAGATATTAAAAAAGCTAAAATTGATTCTTGGATAACATTTTGTTCGGAAACAAACAGTAAGTATGGTACTGCTTTTAAAATTCTGAAGCAGAAATATTTAAAAAATACAGATCTCATCCACTCTGTCATGGAATCTTCAACTCAAAATGATACATACAAAGAGATTCAAGAAACGTTACTTCATTACCATTACAATACAAGCCCAGAATTCGAATCATCATTTCAAAACACAAACACACTATCAATAAAAGAATGTAACAATTTTAAATTTACCCATAGAGAAATTCAATATGCAATTAACCAACAAAATAAAAAGAAAGCCCCAGGATATGATCGGGTAGATGGCAGAATTTTAGAAAATTTGATAAAAAATAATATGAAGCTTATAAAGTTATTATATAACAAATGTCTCTACCTTGGACACTTTCCAGAAACGTGGAAGAAAGGAGTAGTCATCTATTTTAGAAAGAAAAACAAAGATCCATCAAAACCTGATTCATACCGTCCAATTACACTACTACCCATGATTGGTAAAATCCTAGAAAGATTAATAAAAAATAGAACTTTAACTTATCTTGAAGCAATAAACTATCTAAAAGATGAACAGTTCGGCTTCCGTGAAAACAGAAGCACTATATCAGCTCTGGAGAGACTTAAAGAGAAAATTGCACAATTATTACAAAAACATACTTATGTGGGCATCATATCATTTGATATTACAGGTGCTTTCGATTCAATAAACTGGCACCAATTATCAGAAATAATTGATGACTCACCGTTACCCAGATACCTCAAAACCTTATTAAAAAGTTATATAAGCAAAAGAAGTATAGGCTTAAATCAATATGAATATATAGAGTGGTTCAGGGTATTTAAAGGATGCCCTCAGGGATCCTGTCTTGGACCACTCTTATGGCTTCTTATAGCTAACTACATAATAAAAAATTATAAAAATCTATATGAAGATATTATTGTTTACGCAGATGATTTTTTGATTCCAATAGAGGGAAATACCGTAATAGACCTGGAAGTTACAACCAACAACAAAATAGTCCATTTTAAGAATATATGTGATGAACTCGGTTTAAAAATATCAACTCAGAAAACGCAATCAATGCTTTTCGGTAGCAATCTCCTCGAAAGAAGACTTCCGAGATTTAAATTAGAAAATATAAAAATAAAAGTAGTAAAAAATATTAAATATCTTGGCGTACTGTTAGATTCTAAATTCAATTTTACAGATCACATGAAAGACCTTCGAACAAAGATTGCAAACTTTGTAAACGGATTTAGAGGATTTCGATTCTTTAATAAAGGTATCAAACCAGACATCCTGAAAATATGGTATCAAACAGTCATAGAACGCCAAATACTATATGCTTACGAAATTTGGTATCCAAACTTGAATACTGATGGCCGCAAATTACTACGTTCAACTCAGCGTTTGGCATTATTAAACTTAATACGGACCTATAGGACTATCTCTCACGAAGCTCTGTATCTTCTTACAGGAACTCCACCAATCCTAATAAAAATACAGAATGAATTTCAGTACTACCAACTGAAAATAGGAAATAGAAATTTGTTAATCAATAACACACAGCTAAACATTAACAATATAATGCAGAAAGAAAAATCGTATCGATTCCTCAATTACTACAGAGTCCAAAATATCAGAATTATAGAAGATAGAAAATCCATCCATCCAAAAGAATACGATGTGGAAGCCTACACAGATGGCTCTGTCATGCCAGGGGGTGTAGCCAGTGCTTTCACCATATATAAAGATGGAAATAATATACATGATGAAGCAATACGACATCATCCACTGAATAACATATATCAAGCAGAATTAATGGCAATTTATAAAGCAATAAAATGGTTCTCTACCTCCGACTACAATAAACTACTAATTATTACAGATAGTTACTCTTCTATGGAAGTATTAAAAGTTGCTTTTCCTAGAAACTACATTATCAAAAACATTTACAATCAATTACTTCAAATTCCTGATAAATCCATTATAATAACATGGACTAAATCTCATGTGGGTGATACTGGCAACGAAAGAGCTGATCTCCTAGCAAAGCAAGCCATCTTACAAGACCAATATCAATCAAGAAAAGATCTGTTGTTCCCCATTTCAATAGCAAAATTGTATTTTAAAAAGAAAACCATCTCTGACTGGCAAGCCATTTGGGACTCATGTAATAAGGGCAGAGATACCTATAAAATTATAAATAAAGTCGATCCAAATTATCTCTGCAAACAGCCAACACTGCCGTATTATCTGAGTAACCATGGCAGTTTCCCACAATACTTACATAAAATAAGAAAAAGAGCCTCACCTAGATGTCCATGCGATAAAGCAGAAGGAGATGCAGTTCACTACATATTCGGATGCTGCCCTCTTATGATCCATCACTTCCCTTTTGATAAGAACGAAACTCTCAGATATAACCTACGTAATATCATTTTCAATCCTTCAAACTCTCAAAAGTTAAAAGAGAATTATAATATTCTCAATAAAAATTTCTCTTTCATTACGAAAGAATTTTAAGAAAAAAATTGACTGAACTGACCATTGACTTTCTGAACTAAAATACCATAAATTTAGGACATTATGAACTTATAGTACTTCGAAAATATTTTATATTTAACTTTCAATTTGCAAAAAATTGTTATTTTTTACCTTTTATATTTTATTATTGTTATGTAATTATATTCATTGTTTCAAATCTAATAAACAGGCGCCTCCTGCGGTGGGGGTTGGAACGGATGGGTGCTATCGGTGCCGGGTAGCGTTTATTTTTCCCCTCGTGGACTTATTGTTCCTATACCTCACGGGTGGCTGTCCACGAGTGGGTGATTTCGGTCCCCGCTGCCTATCATAGCAATTTGTTATTCATGTATAGAAGAAAAAAAATTTGTACAAACACCTATAGCATTGTCCTTCCTTATTATTGAATTATATATTGAATTATATTGAATTATATATTGAATTATATTGAATTATATTATTATTGAATATTATTTCTGGCATGAAAATTCCTGGTATGAGCACGGGGAGTTCTTTCCGGTTTGGACGTGGGGGTACCATTTTTCTTTGGCTTATTCTTTTGGCTTTTATTTTGATCTTTCTTCTACAAAATTTTCTTCAAAATTCAAAATTCTTCCTCATATGTGGGGTGCCCGTATTCCTGGTTCTAGATTGATTAGAGGCATAAGTAGTTAAAAGGGAAATAAAAATAGTTATAAGATAGTCATAGTTTTATAATCATAGAAAGAGGTATATTAATCAGTTTGCAAATAAAAGTTAGAATGGTGGATTCAGATAGACAACAATCCCATGCTGAGATAAAAATGAACTCATATGTCGACACCTCTCATACTTATGCATATGTTGACGTCGTCCCAATCAGTTCAATCTCTAGAACTGTAGACAAAAATCAGACTGAAAAGTTGACTTTCAATGATGCATTCACGAAGAATTTAAATCTTAGCGATATAGCACAACAATACTATATTCATATAAAGAAAAGCAAAAAAGGTGCTATCCAACCAATGGCATTTTTGGAATGGTTTATAGTAAAACTAGAAAAATATACAAGCTATATAAGCTACTACACCAACTCAAAAGGAATCAAAAACAAACTCTCATGCCTAGAAATAGACCTAAAATCAATTTCAAAACATTATGCCACAGAGGACGACCATCTGTCAAAAGGTATAGTCAACATGATAATCGATGAAATTACCGACAAAGGAGAATTTCAAGAATATGACAGCCAAGAGGCAAGTTGTTCACAAGATGTTATCGATCTAATTACGCAGTTGACAAGGGGTGTAAGAAAACGCACTAAAGGAACATCTGCAATAGTCCACCTATACTTAGACGAATTAAAAAGACGACTTAAACTAATACAGACAGATTTCACCAATATCTATATACTAAAGGCACCATCCTCAGAGATATCCCCAAAAATGGCATTAAATATAGCTGAATTACAAAATGCTTCTTACAGTCTAACACATATTGAAGATGAAAAACTGATACACAGTGGAAAATCCATACAAGATAAAGACAAAGGAAATGAAGGTGGTGATAAAAGTGTTTTAAGTAAGGAAGACTGTGGAAAAGAAATGATTCAGGAAGAGTTGGAAACAGCCCATCTGAATTTACAGGTACTTTCTGGAGAGAGTTCCACTCTTAGTATACCAATGACATTGCAAGAACTAACGAGCTTAACACAAGAGAAATCTCCACTACATCAATTGGAAGATATCCTAAATCAAATTGAAAGTAATTCAAAAATTTATGATGAAGACATCCGAACACAAATAGCGGACTCAATACAGCAGATAAAAGAATATCTATACTTTGAACAAGAAGAAAATAACGTCCTGAAAACTACGACAAACGAACAAGAGCATCAAATAAAGGAAATGAAAACTCAAATCACTCAACAATCAAAAATAATTGACAAAATGGAAAAAGAACTTCAGAGCAAAGAGATTGAAATAACCGAAAAAATTAAACAAACATCACTTATAGAAGAAATGTTTCATACCATAAAAAATCAACAAAACTTAGTTAATAATCAAGACCATCTGGAAGATGGAATCGATTCCGAAATATCGAAAAGAGCACAACTCAAGAGTTATGCTGCTGCAATTACATCCGATCAACCTATAAAAACACCTTGCTTTAAGTACTCTAAATCAGCAATAATAATAAGAAGAAGTCAATCAACGAATATTCCCATTAATGTAATACGAAACATGTTAAATGACAAAATAAAAGGGAATAAAAAATTTAAATACATCTCATGTTCGTTAGGAAGAGATAAAAACTCGCTCATAGTCCAAACAGAATCGGACGAAAAAACAGCGGTTTTAATTGATTTTATAAATCAAATAGAAGGTTTCAGAGACTTGGCCGAAGCAGATCTTAGAGATGCTAAAAGAAAAAAAGTCATTATACTGGGAATTCCAGTAGATGTGACTGAGACTGAAGTAATTGATAAGATACATCAAGAACTGGGACAGAATTTTACTCTAGGAATAGCAAAAGTTCTCAAAAAACAAAAAATGAAAACATACCAAATAGTACTTGATGCAGAAGAACATTACGCGAAAGCATTATTTTCAACAAGAAAATTACCTATTCATTTTAATTTATGCCGTATAGAATATTACAATCCAGTGGTTAGGTGTAATAAATGTCAACGGTATGGCCATACAGTTGATAATTGTAGAAGTTATTACTTAACATGCGCATATTGCACAGGTAACCACAAAACAGACACATGCAAAATAAAAGAAATTTATGAACGTCATCGTTGCATCAACTGTGAAAGAGAATATAAAACCGCAGTAAAACCTGAAAAGATTGAAAGGCATAGTGCAAATTCTAGATTCTGCCCAATTTTTCAAAGATTGTTGCAACGAAAACAAAATATTACTATCTCCTATGATCCTTCAAAAGTATGTTCTCAGAACTAAAATCACTCAATATCTCTGATGACTCTATAGAAGATTCAACTGTAGAACCTCCAACCAATGCTACATATATAATAAATCAGACTATCCCATTGGACAATAGATATTATTTCGGAGAATCCAAGACCCCACCAAATCATTTAAAAATAGTTCAAATAAACCTTAATAATTGTAAGGCTGCAAATCTCCAATTGCTGAAGTACATACATGAAAATAAAGTAGATTTAGCTTTAGTTCAGGATTATCACAAAAGTAATAACACCTTCACGGGAATCCCAATTTCATGTTCTTTCTACCATTCAATAAATCAGACGTCGGGAATACTCGTATCCAATCCCTTATTAATTCATATTCAGACTCTACAAACAAATAACAGTGTATTTATAAACCTATCACTGTCATCAAAATTCATTAAAGTCGGATCACAATATTCAAAACCGAGTGGAAATCTTGATGAAGACTTCCGAGAATGGACCAGAGTCATAGAAGATACATCGAACCTTATCCTTGGGGGTGATTTCAATGCACACCTCCAGGCGTGGGGTTATAAAAGAAATAATGCTAGAGGATATATCCTACTTGACTATCTAGCAATGAGCAGATTAACTATTATTAATGATCCTGATTCAGAATGTTCTTTTGCGCGAGACAAGTTTAAAGGCAAACCAGATTTGACCCTCTGCGGTGAACATTCAAAAAATATTATAGATTCATGGAAAATAGACTCGACATTTAAATCACTAAGTGACCATCAATATATTACTTTTACTCTGAATGTCACACCCACAATAAGAAATTTATACCGTTTCAAAACCAAATATGAAACGTTTAAAAAATTCAATAAACTGTTTCAAAAACATGAAGAAACATTACTTTCAACACTTAAAGCAGTCAATTCTGTTCCAGAGTTAGAGAAGTGGACAGAGGAATTTAATGTTATCCTTTTAAACATCATGCAAAAATCACTTAAAAAGAAAAAGTTGTCTCATGAAATTAATGTATCCTGGTATACTGACAAACTTAAAGTACAGCGAAGCCACCTAAATGCTATATATAAACTACATAAAAGAAATCCAGATTCTGTAGAACTCAAGATTAAATATAAAAAAGCCAAAGCAAAATACAAATTAGATATTAAAAAAGCTAAAATTGATTCTTGGATAACATTTTGTTCGGAAACAAACAGTAAGTATGGTACTGCTTTTAAAATTCTGAAGCAGAAATATTTAAAAAATACAGATCTCATCCACTCTGTCATGGAATCTTCAACTCAAAATGATACATACAAAGAGATTCAAGAAACGTTACTTCATTACCATTACAATACAAGCCCAGAATTCGAATCATCATTTCAAAACACAAACACACTATCAATAAAAGAATGTAACAATTTTAAATTTACCCATAGAGAAATTCAATATGCAATTAACCAACAAAATAAAAAGAAAGCCCCAGGATATGATCGGGTAGATGGCAGAATTTTAGAAAATTTGATAAAAAATAATATGAAGCTTATAAAGTTATTATATAACAAATGTCTCTACCTTGGACACTTTCCAGAAACGTGGAAGAAAGGAGTAGTCATCTATTTTAGAAAGAAAAACAAAGATCCATCAAAACCTGATTCATACCGTCCAATTACACTACTACCCATGATTGGTAAAATCCTAGAAAGATTAATAAAAAATAGAACTTTAACTTATCTTGAAGCAATAAACTATCTAAAAGATGAACAGTTCGGCTTCCGTGAAAACAGAAGCACTATATCAGCTCTGGAGAGACTTAAAGAGAAAATTGCACAATTATTACAAAAACATACTTATGTGGGCATCATATCATTTGATATTACAGGTGCTTTCGATTCAATAAACTGGCACCAATTATCAGAAATAATTGATGACTCACCGTTACCCAGATACCTCAAAACCTTATTAAAAAGTTATATAAGCAAAAGAAGTATAGGCTTAAATCAATATGAATATATAGAGTGGTTCAGGGTATTTAAAGGATGCCCTCAGGGATCCTGTCTTGGACCACTCTTATGGCTTCTTATAGCTAACTACATAATAAAAAATTATAAAAATCTATATGAAGATATTATTGTTTACGCAGATGATTTTTTGATTCCAATAGAGGGAAATACCGTAATAGACCTGGAAGTTACAACCAACAACAAAATAGTCCATTTTAAGAATATATGTGATGAACTCGGTTTAAAAATATCAACTCAGAAAACGCAATCAATGCTTTTCGGTAGCAATCTCCTCGAAAGAAGACTTCCGAGATTTAAATTAGAAAATATAAAAATAAAAGTAGTAAAAAATATTAAATATCTTGGCGTACTGTTAGATTCTAAATTCAATTTTACAGATCACATGAAAGACCTTCGAACAAAGATTGCAAACTTTGTAAACGGATTTAGAGGATTTCGATTCTTTAATAAAGGTATCAAACCAGACATCCTGAAAATATGGTATCAAACAGTCATAGAACGCCAAATACTATATGCTTACGAAATTTGGTATCCAAACTTGAATACTGATGGCCGCAAATTACTACGTTCAACTCAGCGTTTGGCATTATTAAACTTAATACGGACCTATAGGACTATCTCTCACGAAGCTCTGTATCTTCTTACAGGAACTCCACCAATCCTAATAAAAATACAGAATGAATTTCAGTACTACCAACTGAAAATAGGAAATAGAAATTTGTTAATCAATAACACACAGCTAAACATTAACAATATAATGCAGAAAGAAAAATCGTATCGATTCCTCAATTACTACAGAGTCCAAAATATCAGAATTATAGAAGATAGAAAATCCATCCATCCAAAAGAATACGATGTGGAAGCCTACACAGATGGCTCTGTCATGCCAGGGGGTGTAGCCAGTGCTTTCACCATATATAAAGATGGAAATAATATACATGATGAAGCAATACGACATCATCCACTGAATAACATATATCAAGCAGAATTAATGGCAATTTATAAAGCAATAAAATGGTTCTCTACCTCCGACTACAATAAACTACTAATTATTACAGATAGTTACTCTTCTATGGAAGTATTAAAAGTTGCTTTTCCTAGAAACTACATTATCAAAAACATTTACAATCAATTACTTCAAATTCCTGATAAATCCATTATAATAACATGGACTAAATCTCATGTGGGTGATACTGGCAACGAAAGAGCTGATCTCCTAGCAAAGCAAGCCATCTTACAAGACCAATATCAATCAAGAAAAGATCTGTTGTTCCCCATTTCAATAGCAAAATTGTATTTTAAAAAGAAAACCATCTCTGACTGGCAAGCCATTTGGGACTCATGTAATAAGGGCAGAGATACCTATAAAATTATAAATAAAGTCGATCCAAATTATCTCTGCAAACAGCCAACACTGCCGTATTATCTGAGTAACCATGGCAGTTTCCCACAATACTTACATAAAATAAGAAAAAGAGCCTCACCTAGATGTCCATGCGATAAAGCAGAAGGAGATGCAGTTCACTACATATTCGGATGCTGCCCTCTTATGATCCATCACTTCCCTTTTGATAAGAACGAAACTCTCAGATATAACCTACGTAATATCATTTTCAATCCTTCAAACTCTCAAAAGTTAAAAGAGAATTATAATATTCTCAATAAAAATTTCTCTTTCATTACGAAAGAATTTTAAGAAAAAAATTGACTGAACTGACCATTGACTTTCTGAACTAAAATACCATAAATTTAGGACATTATGAACTTATAGTACTTCGAAAATATTTTATATTTAACTTTCAATTTGCAAAAAATTGTTATTTTTTACCTTTTATATTTTATTATTGTTATGTAATTATATTCATTGTTTCAAATCTAATAAACAGGCGCCTCCTGCGGTGGGGGTTGGAACGGATGGGTGCTATCGGTGCCGGGTAGCGTTTATTTTTCCCCTCGTGGACTTATTGTTCCTATACCTCACGGGTGGCTGTCCACGAGTGGGTGATTTCGGTCCCCGCTGCCTATCATAGCAATTTGTTATTCATGTATAGAAGAAAAAAAATTTGTACAAACACCTATAGCATTGTCCTTCCTTATTATTGAATTATATATTGAATTATATTGAATTATATATTGAATTATATTGAATTATATTATTATTGAATATTATTTCTGGCATGAAAATTCCTGGTATGAGCACGGGGAGTTCTTTCCGGTTTGGACGTGGGGGTACCATTTTTCTTTGGCTTATTCTTTTGGCTTTTATTTTGATCTTTCTTCTACAAAATTTTCTTCAAAATTCAAAATTCTTCCTCATATGTGGGGTGCCCGTATTCCTGGTTCTAGATTGATTAGAGGCATAAGTAGTTAAAAGGGAAATAAAAATAGTTATAAGATAGTCATAGTTTTATAATCATAGAAAGAGGTATATTAATCAGTTTGCAAATAAAAGTTAGAATGGTGGATTCAGATAGACAACAATCCCATGCTGAGATAAAAATGAACTCATATGTCGACACCTCTCATACTTATGCATATGTTGACGTCGTCCCAATCAGTTCAATCTCTAGAACTGTAGACAAAAATCAGACTGAAAAGTTGACTTTCAATGATGCATTCACGAAGAATTTAAATCTTAGCGATATAGCACAACAATACTATATTCATATAAAGAAAAGCAAAAAAGGTGCTATCCAACCAATGGCATTTTTGGAATGGTTTATAGTAAAACTAGAAAAATATACAAGCTATATAAGCTACTACACCAACTCAAAAGGAATCAAAAACAAACTCTCATGCCTAGAAATAGACCTAAAATCAATTTCAAAACATTATGCCACAGAGGACGACCATCTGTCAAAAGGTATAGTCAACATGATAATCGATGAAATTACCGACAAAGGAGAATTTCAAGAATATGACAGCCAAGAGGCAAGTTGTTCACAAGATGTTATCGATCTAATTACGCAGTTGACAAGGGGTGTAAGAAAACGCACTAAAGGAACATCTGCAATAGTCCACCTATACTTAGACGAATTAAAAAGACGACTTAAACTAATACAGACAGATTTCACCAATATCTATATACTAAAGGCACCATCCTCAGAGATATCCCCAAAAATGGCATTAAATATAGCTGAATTACAAAATGCTTCTTACAGTCTAACACATATTGAAGATGAAAAACTGATACACAGTGGAAAATCCATACAAGATAAAGACAAAGGAAATGAAGGTGGTGATAAAAGTGTTTTAAGTAAGGAAGACTGTGGAAAAGAAATGATTCAGGAAGAGTTGGAAACAGCCCATCTGAATTTACAGGTACTTTCTGGAGAGAGTTCCACTCTTAGTATACCAATGACATTGCAAGAACTAACGAGCTTAACACAAGAGAAATCTCCACTACATCAATTGGAAGATATCCTAAATCAAATTGAAAGTAATTCAAAAATTTATGATGAAGACATCCGAACACAAATAGCGGACTCAATACAGCAGATAAAAGAATATCTATACTTTGAACAAGAAGAAAATAACGTCCTGAAAACTACGACAAACGAACAAGAGCATCAAATAAAGGAAATGAAAACTCAAATCACTCAACAATCAAAAATAATTGACAAAATGGAAAAAGAACTTCAGAGCAAAGAGATTGAAATAACCGAAAAAATTAAACAAACATCACTTATAGAAGAAATGTTTCATACCATAAAAAATCAACAAAACTTAGTTAATAATCAAGACCATCTGGAAGATGGAATCGATTCCGAAATATCGAAAAGAGCACAACTCAAGAGTTATGCTGCTGCAATTACATCCGATCAACCTATAAAAACACCTTGCTTTAAGTACTCTAAATCAGCAATAATAATAAGAAGAAGTCAATCAACGAATATTCCCATTAATGTAATACGAAACATGTTAAATGACAAAATAAAAGGGAATAAAAAATTTAAATACATCTCATGTTCGTTAGGAAGAGATAAAAACTCGCTCATAGTCCAAACAGAATCGGACGAAAAAACAGCGGTTTTAATTGATTTTATAAATCAAATAGAAGGTTTCAGAGACTTGGCCGAAGCAGATCTTAGAGATGCTAAAAGAAAAAAAGTCATTATACTGGGAATTCCAGTAGATGTGACTGAGACTGAAGTAATTGATAAGATACATCAAGAACTGGGACAGAATTTTCCTCTAGGAATAGCAAAAGTTCTCAAAAAACAAAAAATGAAAACATACCAAATAGTACTTGATGCAGAAGAACATTACGCGAAAGCATTATTTTCAACAAGAAAATTACCTATTCATTTTAATTTATGCCGTATAGAATATTACAATCCAGTGGTTAGGTGTAATAAATGTCAACGGTATGGCCATACAGTTGATAATTGTAGAAGTTATTACTTAACATGCGCATATTGCACAGGTAACCACAAAACAGACACATGCAAAATAAAAGAAATTTATGAACGTCATCGTTGCATCAACTGTGAAAGAGAATATAAAACCGCAGTAAAACCTGAAAAGATTGAAAGGCATAGTGCAAATTCTAGATTCTGCCCAATTTTTCAAAGATTGTTGCAACGAAAACAAAATATTACTATCTCCTATGATCCTTCAAAAGTATGTTCTCAGAACTAAAATCACTCAATATCTCTGATGACTCTATAGAAGATTCAACTGTAGAACCTCCAACCAATGCTACATATATAATAAATCAGACTATCCCATTGGACAATAGATATTATTTCGGAGAATCCAAGACCCCACCAAATCATTTAAAAATAGTTCAAATAAACCTTAATAATTGTAAGGCTGCAAATCTCCAATTGCTGAAGTACATACATGAAAATAAAGTAGATTTAGCTTTAGTTCAGGATTATCACAAAAGTAATAACACCTTCACGGGAATCCCAATTTCATGTTCTTTCTACCATTCAATAAATCAGACGTCGGGAATACTCGTATCCAATCCCTTATTAATTCATATTCAGACTCTACAAACAAATAACAGTGTATTTATAAACCTATCACTGTCATCAAAATTCATTAAAGTCGGATCACAATATTCAAAACCGAGTGGAAATCTTGATGAAGACTTCCGAGAATGGACCAGAGTCATAGAAGATACATCGAACCTTATCCTTGGGGGTGATTTCAATGCACACCTCCAGGCGTGGGGTTATAAAAGAAATAATGCTAGAGGATATATCCTACTTGACTATCTAGCAATGAGCAGATTAACTATTATTAATGATCCTGATTCAGAATGTTCTTTTGCGCGAGACAAGTTTAAAGGCAAACCAGATTTGACCCTCTGCGGTGAACATTCAAAAAATATTATAGATTCATGGAAAATAGACTCGACATTTAAATCACTAAGTGACCATCAATATATTACTTTTACTCTGAATGTCACACCCACAATAAGAAATTTATACCGTTTCAAAACCAAATATGAAACGTTTAAAAAATTCAATAAACTGTTTCAAAAACATGAAGAAACATTACTTTCAACACTTAAAGCAGTCAATTCTGTTCCAGAGTTAGAGAAGTGGACAGAGGAATTTAATGTTATCCTTTTAAACATCATGCAAAAATCACTTAAAAAGAAAAAGTTGTCTCATGAAATTAATGTATCCTGGTATACTGACAAACTTAAAGTACAGCGAAGCCACCTAAATGCTATATATAAACTACATAAAAGAAATCCAGATTCTGTAGAACTCAAGATTAAATATAAAAAAGCCAAAGCAAAATACAAATTAGATATTAAAAAAGCTAAAATTGATTCTTGGATAACATTTTGTTCGGAAACAAACAGTAAGTATGGTACTGCTTTTAAAATTCTGAAGCAGAAATATTTAAAAAATACAGATCTCATTCACTCTGTCATGGAATCTTCAACTCAAAATGATACATACAAAGAGATTCAAGAAACGTTACTTCATTACCATTACAATACAAGCCCAGAATTCGAATCATCATTTCAAAACACAAACACACTATCAATAAAAGAATATAACAATTTTAAATTTACCCATAGAGAAATTCAATATGCAATTAACCAACAAAATAAAAAGAAAGCCCCAGGATATGATCGGGTAGATGGCAGAATTTTAGAAAATTTGATAAAAAATAATATGAAGCTTATAAAGTTATTATATAACAAATGTCTCTACCTTGGACACTTTCCAGAAACGTGGAAGAAAGGAGTAGTCATCTATTTTAGAAAGAAAAACAAAGATCCATCAAAACCTGATTCATACCGTCCAATTACACTACTACCCATGATTGGTAAAATCCTAGAAAGATTAATAAAAAATAGAACTTTAACTTATCTTGAAGCAATAAACTATCTAAAAGATGAACAGTTCGGCTTCCGTGAAAACAGAAGCACTATATCAGCTCTGGAGAGACTTAAAGAGAAAATTGCACAATTATTACAAAAACATACTTATGTGGGCATCATATCATTTGATATTACAGGTGCTTTCGATTCAATAAACTGGCACCAATTATCAGAAATAATTGATGACTCACCGTTACCCAGATACCTCAAAACCTTATTAAAAAGTTATATAAGCAAAAGAAGTATAGGCTTAAATCAATATGAATATATAGAGTGGTTCAGGGTATTTAAAGGATGCCCTCAGGGATCCTGTCCTCAGGGACATCATCCACTGAATAACATATATCAAGCAGAATTAATGGCAATTTATAAAGCAATAAAATGGTTCTCTACCTCCGACTACAATAAACTACTAATTATTACAGATAGTTACTCTTCTATGGAAGTATTAAAAGTTGCTTTTCCTAGAAACTACATTATCAAAAACATTTACAATCAATTACTTCAAATTCCTGATAAATCCATTATAATAACATGGACTAAATCTCATGTGGGTGATACTGGCAACGAAAGAGCTGATCTCCTAGCAAAGCAAGCCATCTTACAAGACCAATATCAATCAAGAAAAGATATGTTGTTCCCCATTTCAATAGCAAAATTGTATTTTAAAAAGAAAACCATCTCTGACTGGCAAGCCATTTGGGACTCATGTAATAAGGGCAGAGATACCTATAAAATTATAAATAAAGTCGATCCAAATTATCTCTGCAAACAGCCAACACTGCCGTATTATCTGAGTAACCATGGCAGTTTCCCACAATACTTACATAAAATAAGAAAAAGAGCCTCACCTAGATGTCCATGCGATAAAGCAGAAGGAGATGCAGTTCACTACATATTCGGATGCTGCCCTCTTATGATCCATCACTTCCCTTTTGATAAGAACGAAACTCTCAGATATAACCTTCGTAATATCATTTTCAATCCTTCAAACTCTCAAAAGTTAAAAGAGAATTATAATATTCTCAATAAAAATTTCTCTTTCATTACGAAAGAATTTTAAAAAAAAAATTGACTGAACTGACCATTGACTTTCTGAACTAAAATACCATAAATTTAGGACATTATGAACTTATAGTACTTCGAAAATATTTTATATTTAACTTTGAATTTGCAAAAAATTGTTATTTTTTACCTTTTATATTTTATTATTGTTATGTAATTATATTCATTGTTTCAAATCTAATAAACAGGCGCCTCCTGCGGTGGGGGTTGGAACGGATGGGTGCTATCGGTGCCGGGTAGCGTTTATTTTTCCCCTCGTGGACTTATTGTTCCTATACCTCACGGGTGGCTGTCCACGAGTGGGTGATTTCGGTCCCCGCTGCCTGCGGCACCGTATAGCAGTGGTTCCGACCCTGGTCCCCGCTGCCTTCGGCACCGTATTACGGTCGTGCTACGCATGCACCGGATAATCCCTTAAATTGCACATGGAATAGTATAAACCTCTAACTGAACGAAAACCTGCGGCTCGGGTCCCCGCTGCCTGCGGCACCGTATAGCAGTCGTGCTGCGCACGCGCTGCAGTATACGTTAGTTCCACCTTCCGCCACCAGGTGGCGCAATCTGTTTATATGATCATAACTGAAATCGTTAAGACTTTCGATGTCGAGTCGAATGAGCCATACCCCGTCGTTTTCATGCCCGTAGAACCGAAGATAGGAAAGCGCCCCCTAGTGGTGAAAAAACGAAATAAAATCGGTAAGCTGTATCGATGTCGAGTCGAATTTATTTAGACTACCTGAGTTCTAGTTCAAAGACAGGGACCTGTAGAAAAACTTAAAACTTAAAAAAAAAAAAATCGATAACGGGCGAAGCCCGCTTTTCCCTATCATAATATCTGGATAGGGGGTCCTTATTAGTTTAATTATGATGTTTGGAATCAGTTTGGTGGACATCCGTAACACAGTTTCTTAGTTATAGAAACGGACCACAGTTAAAAGAAAAAAGCGGGGGGGGGGGGTTTGGCGATGACACTGCTTTTCCTCAAACAACTTATGTAGACTACCTGTATTCTAGTTCAAAGACAGTGAGCTGTAGAAAAACTTAAAACTAAAAAAAAAAAAAAAAAAAAAAATCGATAACGGGCGAAGCCCGCTTTTTCCTATCATAATATCTGGTTTCCACTCTAAAACAAAAACTTAAGATACTCGTTATGGCAGTTTTTAGACGCGGCCTACTTCTTAAAATCGTAATATCTAGCCGGCACTGTAATAGAAATCTTTCTTTTGCTTTAATTATACAAATAACGATGATTAATTATACAATAAAATAATATATCGGCTCCTAATGAAGATATGAGAATAATTTTTAGATATTCTGAAAGCAGAATCCATTTTGAGTCGCCCTGTCAAAGTTTGAAATTAATGCGCCCCTTAGATTCGGAAATGAGTCCCCCCTCTGAAAAAACGCAGTTGAACGTCACGTGACCACGTCCTCCTTGCCTCTTGAAAATCGATCCAGACAATCGTCTGCCTTCTGGCATTCGCAGCGCCGAAAGAAATGAAAAATAATTTTTTATAGATCGATTTTTAAAGAATTTTTTCGGTTCTAATGGTCGTACGGGAATGATTTTTCGATTTTCTGAAAGCAAATGCTCTCGTGAATCTGTCTGTACGATTTTCGAATTTCTGGTCCCCCGACTTCATTGTTTTTCGAAAGCGCACTGGAGCGATGAATACAGGCCAGTCACGTGAAAATCCTCCGGAACACCTGCGGTGGCGGAGAATGAAATCGTTTTGCAGCCGTGTCTCCGGCTGTCTGCTGTCTGACATTCCCAGCGGTGAAAAAGAATTCGAAAATTACATTTTATCGATCGATTTTTAAAGGATTTTTTCGGTTCTAATCGTCGTACGGAAAAGATTTTTCGAATTTATCAAACCTGACGACGTCCCGGTTCCGTACGTACGACTTTCGAATTTCTGGCCCTCCGACTTACGGAGATACGGGTCGGACCTGCACTGCGGTTTGGGGCTTAAATCGCTCCCTGGGAACCCCGCCGTCTTTTCCTTCCCGGACCCGACGGAGACTGGCAACCCCGGAAGGCGAACTTTTCGCTGTTTTGACTTCTCTTCCAACTTCGGTTTCGGTCGGTAATTAAAACACTTTCGCTCATTAATAACGCCCCGGGTCCGGGTCGGAGGCCCGACCCGATCGAAACTTGAGCGTCGCGCCTTTTTTGCGAATTTTTCGGTACGCGTCCGCCGTCGGTGCGTCGATTAGTCCGGGAGCCTTTGCGGGTACAAAGGCGGAGTGCACAGACAGACACACACACACACACACACACACACACAGACGTTTACCGCGCTTAATATTAGGGATTAATTAAATTTTCGTTATATTAAACAACATTAAAAAAATAGTAAAATCTTTTTATTGAGCAATAGATTGACTTATTAAAGAAAATCTCCTAATTTTTTTTCTTTAGAACTTGGAAATGTTGCATTGTTATATTATTACGTTTGAAATTTACCATATAGCTAATAAGGCTTATCATATGGTCAAACGTTTAACCCGGGGAAAAATTGGCAGTAAAAAGTTTTACACCACTATTTCCAAATAAGAATCTTCGCGGCATATTTCTACATCATTTTCAAAAGAAATCATGAACAAATTATATAAAAATAGTGGTGTAAATCTTTTATAACATTTCTTCTGCGACAAATGTCGAATCCTACTGATTACACTAATTTTATTACATTGCTTTTTTATACTACTTTTGTTATTGCACTATTTTAATAACCTATTTTTTACATTATTATAAAGGTGTGTTGCGACCCGCATAACATCTCAAACATATTTTTGCGGCTCGCGAGAAAAAAAACGTTGAGTAGAGCTGGTTTAAAGGATCAAACAGAGTTCTATTCAGATTTTGTCTCACTGTGACATTTTTATTGAAATTGAAAGTAGGGGAGATGGGGATGAATGGGACATTTTCACAAAAATATTTATTTTAAATATTTTATATAAGTTATTATCAATATTATATATCACATGTCAAACTTTAAGTATTTCACTACATCTTATGTACAATATTTGTTCAAGATTATTATTATACAGATATATAAATTAAATATAAAAAAAAGTTCTTCTATGTCCCAATCATCCCCACAGCAGGGATGGATGGGACACAAACATTTCCTCCCCGTATTCAATGTTAAGGACTAAAAGCTGACAAAAATGCCGCCTTGGCAAAAGCTGAGAGATTATAAATTGTAATATGGTCTCCAGGATTATTTGTTAGTCAATGATCTTGGACTCATCTCAGCTTTGCCTTAAAAGGCCCATAAACGGTGGACTGAAAACGATGGCTACAAAGAGGATGAAATGTTAAAAGAGTAATTACCATAAAGTATTAATTTATCAACCTATATAATATTATTTAGTTAATAAAAAAATTTCAGTATCCTCTAGGGACGAATGAAGCAGTCCCATTCATCCCCATTTGAAATGTCCCAATCATCCCTGTGATGCATATATTCAATTGTCAGCTATTTTACCTCAGAAATTATTTTGACTCAATGGTTAATATGCATTCATTTTAATTACCAATATTGAGCATTTAAATAAAAAACTACAACATATCTTAATTGTTTATATTGCATAAGATATTTAAGTAACTTCAAATGTAAAAAAATTTACTTTTAAGCAGAGTTTTTAGGAAATGCAAATTTGAAGAAAACTGAAAACAGCCATGTGCTCTTGCTTTTGGTTCTGAAGCACACTATGGTAGTGAAATCTATGAGGATAGGAAGCAACTACAAAAAAGTTTATTGCCTGAAATATTGAGAGCGTCCCATCCATCCCTTGTCCCATTCAGCCCCCATCTCCCCTATGTCTCATTAGAGGATTATACATATTCCACGATGTGATTCTTTCACCTTTTATGAATAAGAAATCCTACACCACTTGTGTTTCTACTGTGCCTCAATAATATAGTACATGTCCACCAGCAAAATGAATCTTCTCTTAACCATTTCTTCATACTTCCCTTAATCCTAGGATGTCCCAGGTTTTTTTTTCCTAATTCTTCTGAAAGTTCTTGTAAACGATTTTCTGATGATAGAGATCGTCATTTATACATTAGCTAAGGTCATAAATTTATGTTCGCCAAGCCAAATCCGGTGATTCTTAACTTTATGTCTTCAAGTCTGCCTGATTGCTGCCGTAACCAGGGCCACTAAGACCAGTGGAACTTAAGGACTGCGACATAAGTTTCAAATTCATGTTAAAATAAGGTGGGAAGTGAACAAATTCGTCCACGCTGTTCGCGCAAGTTGGTGGAAGTCCATCTGCGTTTGTTCGCCATGGACCAAGGTATTAATATGCTGGAACACCGGTGGAAGATGCGGATTAGATGTTGTTTCTGCTTCCAGTCGATTCCTTCAAGTCTTCCTGGAAAACAATTAAAAGTAACTATATATAACAATCAAAGGATATTAATATGCAAAGTGTTATTATAGTACGAGGGGAAGTCATTAAGTAAGTCACAAAAGATAATTAAATAATAACTTACAATGATATTCATTTCAAAACTATTTTTATTTCTCTACCAATATTTATGCACTTATATCACCGTTTTATCAATGCCCTAACACCAGCTGCATAAGATTCTTTGGGTTGCTGGCTCAGCCACATTAGGATTTCAAGTGGTACGTTTTCATCATCTGTGAACATCATCTTGTAACTTCTTCATCATCCACCATACAGCTTCGACTTGCTCCAAGCGATTTTCATCCGTTTAGTCCACTAAAAAACCATCTTCGAAGTAAGATGTTGTTCACAGATGATGAAAAAGTTCAACTTGAAGTCCTAATGTGGCTGGGACAGCAACCCAAAGAATCTTATGCAGCTGGTGTTGGGGCAATGATAAAACGGTGATATAAGTGCATAAATACTGGAGAATATGTTAAGAAATAAAAATAGTTTTGAAGTGAATATCATTGTGAGTTATTATTTAAATATCTTTTGTGACTTACTTAATGACTTTCCCTCGTATAATATAAATAAATTTTTATACATGGCTGCGCAAAATTATAATTTCACTATGTGGTACGTATACAAATTTATATATCATACACAGGACTGCACAACATAACTCGCGTACGCTATCGTCTATAGACAATAATTTCTGAAAAGGTATTTTTAATAGTGTTATGTGCTTGCTAAAGTTTTTATATAGATATATCATTTTATGGGATAAAAAATTAAATTTCATATGAATATTCTGATTACGAATGGAAACTGTTTCATAATTTATGCCTGGTGCATGGTTTTTCGTTCTTGTTAATTTTTCGTCAATGTGATTTTTGTTTGTAGTATTAAGTATACCAAGTATAGTTATTTGATCTAATTATACATTTTTATGAAATTTATAGATAGAATTTGAATTATATAATTATTATATTAAAAAAATAGTTAAATTATAAACTTTAAATATATTTTAACAGAGATCGATTTGTAGAGATTTAATATTCAATTTTAATATTCATATAAAAATTTCGGTTCATTCAGCCGAGTTTCTTTTGATTTATGCTTAAAATACCACCAGCATTATAGTTCCAGAGACCGTATAATCACTGAAAAAAAACTATTAATTTTTTAAATCTTATTAATTAATATGACTGTAAACAACACTTCAATATCTAAAATTATTAACTATAGGAATATTTCATCATTAAGTATCATTCTTTTTTCATTTTGAATTTTAGAAAAAAACTGTAATTTGAAACGGAAATGGCACACTAAAAAAATAGTAAAAAATTTTTGGAAATTCCAGTCATTAAAAAAAAACTCTTCCTTTATCTTACAGATCATAATATATAAATATAATACGTAAAATGTCACAGAAGTTCTCTTTACAACCTTTAAATTCCCTGAACAGATTACCAGGTAGAAAATTGCACGAATAATTCTCTTAATGGGGCTAAAATTAATTATGCGGTGAAATATATACGTCATTATAAACTTGCTTGTTAAAGATAAAAAGAATAAATTTCTGTTTCGAGAGCATTCATTTTAAGTGGAACATAATTAATATAGTAATGATTTGGAATTAATGAAGGCACTTTTTTCAGAGCTGTATCCACTTCAGATCTAGTGGAAAATTAATTTATTTTGAGATTTTCAGCAGTTGTTCAATACTGTTATTTCAAGGACACTCCGTTATTTAGTAAATGCTTATTGAATAAAAATCCTATAGAACATAATATATGAAAACTAAACTTAAAATGTTTCATAATATCCAAAATAATAATATACTGAGTTATTACTTTTCAAGCAAACAAATTAGAAGCAAATTGTGGGAAAAAACATTTCACGCTTCTACTTTTCTAAAGTATTGCAATTTCAAATTAGAACACTTTGATTGCGTAATTTATTATCTACATTTCTATTGACCGTATAAATAAAAGCAAATTTTGTTAATGAAACTAAGTAATGACCCCCATTCAATGAAATAACTTTTATATAATATCAACTTATTTCAACTATTAAATTTATCAAAACCATGTGGGCGAAACTCACAAACGTTATATAACTGACTTAGGCAACTTTTCCTACTTATAATTTTTATATCGTTTTGAATGAGAAAGTAAAATTAGAAACAAAAGTGACACATTCAAAAAATTATCAATAACTATTAGAAAATTCATTAACCTATACGTTATTTTATTGATTACTAGCTGACCTGCCGGGCGTTGCCCGGGCCCATGATAATAGCCTTAAATAAACGTTTATTAAAAAAATTGTTTTGTTTTATATTTTTAACCTGATTTTGTATGAATTTATATGTTTAAATTAAAAATTCGCGAAAACAATATTGATATTTAATGGTAAAAGAGCTCGTAAGATGACATTTCTTGTTTTTTCACGTAGGAACGTTTCGTAGTTTTTTTTCCTTAAGTTTGTTCTTGTTGTCCGAACTCTTCGCATGTAAAAGTTTTGCAGACCGTGAAACAATTTCGTAAAAAAATATCAATATCTAGTTGCAAAAAAAATAAGTTTTCTTCTCGCTTTTTAAAAAAAAAAATTATTGTTTTGTTTTCGCATCGGGTGCTTTAACAGAAAAAGCAATAATAGTTCTTATCATCCGAACTCACTGAGATTTTAACACCTTACAATAGAAAATTTAACACCTTACAATATTAGCCTATATTGTTTTGTTTCTAGAGAAAATAATTTTTTGCGTGCAAAAAGCTTTTTTTTAAGGCTGTTTCCATGCCATCCTGTCATTGCTTAAATCTATTTTTAGAGAGATAGAATATATTTCGTCAATTTATGCGTCATAATACAGAAAATACTTATTAAGTAATCGTTATTTGAGTACATTTCGTAGGAAACATTATGCAAATTAAATCTAGAACGCTTAAAACATATAATGATAATATATTTAGTTATCATTTTTAGAGGAAACTTATTATGAGAACAAAATATTGAAATTTTTGCACATTAAACTAATTAATTAGTAACTATTAGCAAATTATCCGTCATTAATTAATACTTTCTATTATACAAGTGATCATAATACATTACAAAACAAAAGTAAAATGTCAAAGAAGCTCTAGTTATAATTTGGAAAATATGTGGAACAGGCAGAAAATTTCGAGAATTTTCTCTTAATTGGAACAGAATTAATTTCGCTGTGAAAGGCACGTCATCGTAAAACTACTTTCTGAGAAGAAAATGAAATAACTTTCCTTTCCTGGAAGTCCATTATATGAAAGTGGAAGATAATTACATGGATAACAATTAAAAGTAAATAAGAACACATTTTCTTCGCTATATCTAGTCGAAAAGTATTCATGAGATTTTAGGCAAATTTTGAAATATTATTATTTTAACAACAGACATTAATTCAGAAAATATTTATTCAGCAAAAGTTATCTGAAAACACTCCATAAAAAAACATAACGTAAGCTAAACCTACAGCGTTTCACAAATTTTGCTATAATAATAAATAAAAGTCCATGATTAACTGTCATTTTATTTTTGTTTGGATAAAAAGAATTGCAATTTGAAACAGAAATGACACATTAAAATATTAGTTAATAAATACGAGGGAAAGTCATTAAGTAAGTCACAAAAGATAATTAAATAATAACTTACAATGATATTCACTTCAAAACTATTTTTATTTCTCAACATATTCTCCACCAATATTTATGCACTTATATCACCGTTTTATCAGTACCCCAACACCAGCTGCATAACATTTTTTGGGTTGCTGCCTCAGCCACATTAGGACTTCAAGTTGAACCTTTTCATCATCTGTGAACATCATCTTGCTTCCAAGATAGTTATTTAGTGGACTAAACAGATGAAAATCGCTTGCGGCTAAGTCGAAGCTGTATGGTGGATACCGAAGAAGTTGCCAATCAAACTTTTGAACTATCTCATGTGTTCAACTCCAAGTCCTAATGTGGCTGAGACAGCAACCCAAAGAATGTTATGCAGCTGGTGTTGGGGCACTGATATAAGTGCATAAATATTGATGGAGAATATTGAGAAATAAAAATAAATTTGAAGTGAATATCATTGTAAGTTGTTATTTAATTATCTTTTGTGTCTTACTTAATGACTTTCCCTCGTATTATTAAACTTTGTCATTAAACAGTACTTTTTTTTATCCCACAGATAACCTATACATAATATAGAAAAATGAAATGGCAAAAACGTACCATTTATAACCTGTAAAACGCACTTAACAGATTACTACAGAGTGAAAATAGCAGGAATTTTTCTTTTAATGGGACCAAAGTTAATTATGCTGCGAAAGATACGTCATTATAAAAGTACTTTCGGAAAAGAAAATGAAATTTCTTTTCTGTACGTTCGTAATAAGAATGTGGAAGAAAATTACGCGGATAACAATCGGAAGTTAATAAGAGCACTTTTTCAGGGCTGTTTCCACGCCATCCTGTCATTACGTAAAGATATTTTTAGAATGTGTTGATGTTCACGGATAGCAAGGAAGTTCACCTGGAAAGATAGACAGTATGTATGTATTTTTACGTAAGCACCTTTACGAAAGTTACGTCGTAAGGTTTGGCAGCCTGCCTTCAGTGACGTCACTGAGACCTAACAGAGCAGTGTATCATCCGTTGATTTTTAATCTATTTAATGGCGCTTCAGCATGCAGCGAAAACTTCTTCGAAAGCTAATTTTAAACAGTGTTGAATTCAGGGGGTGCCTGGGGGAAATCCCTGGGAAGTTTTGGGGTTTTATGCTTATTAATGGTTTGAATCTAGAATTGCAGCTTCTATCCCCCCCCCTTCCCCGCCTCTCTTTATCTCTTCCAGAGCTGCAAAAATCTGTTTTGGAGTAAAATGTCTGAATTTAACCTGATTTTGAAGTATGTAACATAGAAAATCAAACTGTGAGATGTACAAAAAATCCACATATGAATCCCAAATCCACGATCTCATATTAGTCAATTTTTTTAGCATGAATAAATATTGAAGAATTGGAATATTTGAGAAAAGAATGTATTGGAATTAAAGCAAAAAAATGTATTTAATGAAAATAATTATAAACTTTTTAATTAAAAAAGGGAAACTACAATTATTTGATTTTATATTGAATTCAAAAATTTTCCAGGGGCTTGTAGCTCACCCTGTATTAACGTACAAAACCCTCCAACTGTAAAAATATAGTTCTTCAAATGAAGCGAGTTTACCGCAGAAATCTTGGGTAAATTTAAATGATTTACAATTTTGATTTATTTTTACTGATTTATTATGTCATAAAAGTTTTTAACGATTAAAATATTGATTTTTTATTTTCCCCACTACAATCTAGAAAC
This sequence comes from Maratus michaelseni, assembly GCA_963931845.1. Classification (NCBI taxonomy): domain Eukaryota; kingdom Metazoa; phylum Arthropoda; class Arachnida; order Araneae; family Salticidae; genus Maratus; species Maratus michaelseni. Next base: position 31,313,541 of record OZ007587.1, read on the forward strand.
AAACCTGCATAAAGAAGAGGGAAATCACCGGAAGTGACTTTCTCGCCAAACAGATAGCGCTACGTAACTTAATGAAATAGTTAAAAATTAAATATTTTAAATATTTTTTTTTCGTTTCTGTTGAATTTCAGAAAAAGTACTGGACCAATTTTGATTAATTTGTTATGGAAGCAATTCAAAAGTATCGTCTTTCAATAAAAAAAAAATTGCATGAATCGGTTGCGTAGTTACAAAGTAATTGGTGAACATATATATATATATATATATATATATATATATGAAACGAAGCGTGTTGCTCCGTCGGTGGGTCCTTGATCGCCGGGCGGTGGCTGCGCGGACTGATGGCGGCTCCGTACGTCAAAGCGCTCATTCGGATTCCCTTGCATGTTCGTGTAGTCCTGGGCCGTAAGCGGGATTCGGTTAAATTCCGAGTGAATGTATTTCTGCTTAAAGGAAGACTCAGTTTATTATGGAACCTGGTTTATTTCTTTTTCTTACATGATTCCTTTTAAACCAGGCCCATATTGGCGTGAGAGCTGCTTTTTAAGTCTGTCTGGACATCGAAGGTTCGTCCATCGCGAGGCAATTCCGAGAGAGCAGATTGGCGTGGATTTGTTTAGATGAGGGAAATCGTCAAAAGTTCGCTCCTGATAGCCGTGTAATGGTATAAATATGAGGTTTTTGCATTATTTCTGCTAGAGGTCGTCTAAGTCAAAAGAGGCGTATTTTTAATTTTAATTAGCCGCGAGCTGAGTGATTGATTGTGTGGAATAAAGGCGTTGGCTCCATCGGCCGATCGGATGCAGCAAGACTTTAAAATTGCGTTAGCGTCAGCACAAATATTCTTATGAAGAGTCAGAAAACGATCTTTGAAAGTTATAAGATGCGATGCAGGAAAACTAATTTAACAGGGGCGACGGCATTTTCAATCAATTGAAAAGCATTTAAAAGTTTTGATTTAAATTTCTATTTTTTAAAACAGTAATTTAAAATTTTAAAAGGGGCAAAAAGGGATTTTGCATTTTAAAAAGGGGTTTAGCTTCTATCCTTTCATATCCCCCCCCACTAAAACAAGAGCCACAGGGCTCGCCTGCAAGACCTGTGGGTCTTATCTCGTGAATTTAACCCATGTTTTTTTTTTTTTTTTTTTTTTTTAGATTCTTATTTTCTCCAGCTCTCAAGTAATTTCTCCAGCTCTTCAGTATTTACTTCAGCTCTCAAGTCAATTGGACCTATTTTTACATTTATATATCAAATTTACATAAAAATATTGGTTACACTAAAATATTGGAATTCTTTCAATGGTGCTGCAGCAAAACAATAATGTGTCTCGAGACGACATATCTTGATTATAACAGTTGTCATAACATAACTGTGTTTGTAGTGTTTCCCTTTCTTTCCAGTTTTTGTTTTAAAGTTTTTGATATAGTTTGTTGGGAAACATCCTTTTGTGTATAATTGCAAATTGCAACCATAAACTATATAGTATATTAAAATATTCACAGGTAAACATACTGAAAACTATACAACATATGCAAATGTAAAAAATATTCAATAATAGACAATATTCAAATGTAAAAAAAAAATATTCACAAATACAAAATATTAAAATGTAAAATATATTCACAAATACAAATTATTCAAAAATATAAAATATTCAATAATACAAAATATGCACTAATACTATCAACAAAATATATTGTATCTCAAATGCAATTTGAAAAGCTTGCATTTCTAGAAATATTGAATTTTCACACTGAGATAAAATAACAGTAAAATATCCTAAAATACTAATAACAAAAACAAATTATATTTCTTCGTATACCTTTCCGTTTTGTTAGGGACTTAGCTACTTCTATGATGCAGCCTTAGGTTTATATCCATGAAAAAACAACACTAAGTTGTTTAAAAAAAAAGAAACTACAGCTAATAAAAACTAAATATACACTTGCTATAATTTTCACCATGCGCAGGGTCAGTGCGATATGGGTTTTAATACTCTGAGGGGAATATCACCCAAAAATGTGCCACTCGCACGACAGAAAAAGAAAAGTGGGTAATCGATATTAACCTGCAGAGGGGAAGCGAAGCAGTTTTGCCAGATTCTCCGTTCAACCTGGAAAGAGAATCTGGGAAAACAGTCCGGCTAAAGATGGGTGGCCACGGAGCGGAGGACCCCTTCAATTGTCATCAATTCGTCATTATAATATTTAAAAAAAAAATAATAAAAATTCTAACAGTACTTTTAAACTGTCACCATCATTCTACACTGCTGGGGAGATAGGTTACACGCCCAGCTGGGTCCTCATCCAAATGCTACGAGTAAGGGGGACGATAGGAAAGCAAAAATTTAAAAAAATTGACAGCTGAAAGAGATAGATGGGGTTTATTCATGGCTGAGTTTAAGATTTTGAGGAGGGTGGTAGTATCTTAACTTGGAGGAATGGACAATTTCGGAATTTCTCTTAAAATGTGGGCTGGGTTTATCAATTTCAAAGGATACATCAGAAAGTTGTTTTAAAATGGTGTATGGGCCAGAATATGGTGCAGTCAATTTACGGGTATTTGGATAGTGAAATTCTTCATACATCACAATGTCACCAACTTTAAACTTTACAGGAAGGAAACGAGCATCATAACGAACTTTATTCTTTTTATGGTAAGCAATTGTCCTCTCTTTAGCCAATTTTCTAGCTTCTTCCACAGGGGGATAGTAACTATTATTTGGTAAAGGGGGATCATATGGTAAATTTCCTAAAAATAAATAGCTAGGGGTGAATTGGGTTACAGAATGAGGGGTGTTATTATATTCATATAAGACTTCATCTAAAAGCTTAGTCCAGGGTATTTTCTTGGATGTGGAATTGACTTTACATTTTAATCTAGTAACAATAGTCTGATTTAGTCGTTCAATTTTCCCATTCGTTTCCGGGTGATGGCTGCTCGTCAATCTGTGTTTTATATTGTAATTACGAAGAAATCTCCTAAACCTGGAAGCTGTAAATGCTCCATTTCTGTCGGTTAACAATCTATCTGGTACTTGTATCTGAAATAATTGTTTCAAAATGTTTGTATAAGTTTCGGTAGTTACACTTTTTGAAGGAAAACCCCACACATAGCGAGTTGCATGGTCAACGACTAAATGCAAATATTTTTTTTGTAGAATTGTAATAATTAAATCCGCCAACAGAGTCTACTGCCAAACATTCAAAAGGTATCTCTGTTGGGGGCATTAATTGCAATAAGCCAAATCTTTTTTGTCTACATTTTTTGTTTATCTGACAAGTGTGGCAGTGTTTTACAAAATTTTCAATGTCCTGATTAAAGTTAGGCCAATAATATTGCGGAGAGATTAAATTTATCATTTTATAAATTCCAGGGTGGCCAAATTGTGTGTGGGTTTTTTCTAATAGGGGTAAACGTAAAGACATGGGGACCACAATCTTATACAAACCTTTCTTTTTAATAACAACAACATCATTTATCTCAGTGTACTTTTTACCATCAATTGTTACATTTTCTTTCTTCTGATTGTCTCTTACTTCATTCAAGTCAAGGAGATGTATAATATGGGGTAAATTTTCTGAAACAGGTTGTCTAGATAGCATATCAGCTTCAACATTAGTGGAGCCTTTCTGGTATTTAATTTCATAGTCAAACATACTAAGTTTTAGGGACCAGCGGAAAAGACGTCCTCTTAAATTTTTAACACTTTTGAGCCAGGTAAGTGCCGCATGATCTGTATGTATGACAAATTTTTGACCGTGTAAATAATGATAAAATTTATCTAAAGCATCCACAATCGCCAAACATTCTAACTCCGTAATTGCATAATTTTTTTCATAATCGCGAAGATTTCTAGAGTGATATGCTATAGGATGTAATGTTCCTTTTTCATCAACTTGTTTCACTACACATCCCACTCCATGACTTGATGCGTCTACAAACAAATGACAAGGTGTTTTGGGATCAAACAACTTTAAGATTGGTTTTTCAATTAAAGCATTTTTTAATTTTTCAAAAGAATTTTGACAATTTTGGTCCCACACATAAGGGACATTTTTCTTCAACAAATTGTTGAGAGGGTATCGAATGTTAGCATACTTTGGAATAAATTTGTGATAAACATTTATAGATCCCAAAAAACGTTGTAATTCTTTTACATTCGTTGGTGGTGTTAATTTCTTAATCGTCTCTATATTAGGGTTGTCAGGTGTGATACAACCGTTCGAAACTTCATATCCTAGAAAGTTAATTTTGGATTTCACAAAATTACACTTTGACAATTTGAGTTTAAGGTTTTCTTGAACACAGATATTAAATAATGTCTCTAAATGACATAAATGTTCCTCTTCATTTTGGGAGAATACAATAATATCATCAAAGTAACTACAGGCAAAGTCAATTTTGTATTTATTAAGAATTCTACGGAGGGTACGGTTAAACCAAGCAGGTGAGTTTTTCCATCCAAACGGTAAACGATTCCACTCATATAATCCAAAGGTGGTGGCAAATGCCAGCTTCTCAGTGTCTCGAGGGTGGATAGGAATGTGCCAATATCCACTAGCTAAATCAAGAGTGGAAAAAATTTTAGCATGCGCCAATTTATCTAACAGGGTGTCGATTCGAGGTAAGGGTTCTGCATCTGTTTTTGTAATGGCATTTAATTTTCGGAAGTCAATACATAACCGGGTTTTCTTCCCTTCTTCACGTTTATACACCAAAGTTACGGGTGATGAATAAGGGGAATAGCTTTCTTTAATGATACCGGCTCGCAATAAATTTTGAATTTGTTCTTTAATTTCCTCTTCTTCCTTAGGGGAAGTGCGATATGCTCTTAAAGAAACGGGGAGATCTGATGTTAACTGTATTCTCTGGGGTTCCATGTTTACACAGCCTATATCATATTTATCTTTGGCGAAAATACAGACATATTTGGCTAGAAGAGCAGGTAATTGTTCTCTGACAGACTGAACATTTTGCACATGGTCAGTGGTCTCGAACAACTCCGGCTCAAAATTTTCTTCGAATATCTCTGCATTTTCAATTGCTGGCTGGTTAGTATATACTTCGGATAAATGTAAAGTATGGTGAGATGTATTTGTTGGAATATGGTTCATGAGAGGTACTTTCTTATTATCTTGAGTTATTTGCATTTTAACACAGTCAATATTTAATCTAAACAGTTTGCAATGGGGTAGCCCAATCAAAGCATAAGGTAACTGATTGTTAATTATAAAAAGTTCAATTCTCTTACAGATACGTCCTAATTGCAAACTAACAAGGCATTTTTCTTTCAAAGCAAGAACACCTTGTGTTTGGGTGACTGGTATACTCTGCTGAACTTTACATATTTTTAGGTTAAGTTTATGGGCTAAATGACAAGGAATAACACTAATCGAACTCCCAGTATCGATCAAACAAGGTAGTGAGTCTTCATTTTTTACATAAGTAACTTTATGACAATCTCTATTTGATTTTTTATAGCTAGCTTTTTCTTTTTGTATATGTCCGGACATAAGAAATCGTCATTGATTACTAGATGTATTTCGGGATGACTCATTAGCGCTATGATCTTGGTTGGGGTTCGGCAAAGTCATATTGTGACTAGGGGTTGGTACTGCTAACACTTGTTGTCGAAAAGGGCAGTTTCCCACCCAATGATATGCATTTGGTATTCCGATATTAAGACAAACTTTGCATGGAGAGGGCAGTAAAGTGGTCTGGTGGTGTACATTAGGTCGTGGTGGAACATTTGAAGTCGGTCTAAACGTATTTTGGGGATTTCTGGCTTGATTTGATGGAAAAGGTCGAATGGGGTGTGTTTGATAGGGAACTCTGTAGTTCCACTGCCTGTTAAAATTCTGTCCATTCTCATATGGAGGTCGGTTTGGTCGCCATTGGCGATACTGATTGGGGTTTTGGGGGCTTGCTTCAAATTTGCTCTCATTTCCCTTTCTGTCCAGTTGCAGTTTGCCAATTCTGTAAACTAATTCACGCCATGAATGTGTAGTTGAGGGGTTGCCTGCAATAACTAACTTCTGCATTTCTAATGGCAAGCCCTCCGTTAAACCTTCCAGGATAAGTTTCTGCTCTAATCCTAAGGTTCGGCCTACTTTAGTCTTTTTTTGATAATATTCGTTCAAGTCCTCTCCAACTTTATATCTAATACGTGAAAAATCAGTGAGAGAAAGGGTATCGGGAATTTCGTAGTGTTCATTAAACAAAGTGACAAATTCTGACCAATGAAGTACATTTAGACAATTATTAATGTACAACGTAAGTGCACTGTCCTTTAAATACTTCTGTATGTGCCTAATTTTCCAGCACTCGTCTTTTCCCTGTCCTATACAGACACTCTCGAAATAGGCTAACCATGGTATCCAAGACATTCCATCTTGCGGAGAAAACGCAACGATATCGGGGTCTACTGACATTTTTGGGTTGGCGGATACTGAAGTGTGACCAGACCCAGCTTGAGCTGACAGGGTCTGTCCACCTAACATTGTTACACCAGATGTCTCTGGTGCACCTCCAGATTCCTGACTAGACTTCTGATTATTTTTCTCTTCAGGATTATTAACGGGATTATCATCTTTGCTCGAAATTTGATTTTTTTCTTTTTCGGGGTCACCTGATTTGTCTGTTAAATCCTCTACTTCTTTAGGAGGGGTTGGGCTACTCATGATGGATATAAATACTAAATATCACTAAATTACACAGAAATATAATACACCATTAAAGCACATAAGAATAAAAATGAAAAAATCTTTCAAACTATTTAAAATTTGTAACACTATATCTGTAAATATCTGTTAAAATCATCTTTTTAAAATTAAAATCCACCTTAATATTTTTTTTTTTCAATAACTTGAATTCAATAAAAAAAATTTAAATAACCTCACTAACTATAAAGTACGTTGCATATAAATCACCTTTAAAAAGTTTAACACTTAATAATAAAAATATTATAATAATATAATAATAATAAAATTTTCACTTCTGCTAAAATATTTTCAAACTGTCTAGAAAAATGATTTTAATATGAGGTTTAGTTAATGTTATTTTTCATTAAAATCGTAATTATCAGTTCAACACAACTAAAGAATTTTCATAAAAATCACCATTCTTACTCTTTCATCTCTTTAAAATTACGTTAAACACAATACATAAACAATTATATATTTGAACTTAAATAGCTGACTTAAAAATAATTAAAATTTTCACACAAGTAATAGCATAATAAAATAATCCTCTTTAATTTATTTTTGGCATGCATAAAAAATTAAATAAAAAGTTTGAGAACCACTGCCTCTCACTAAAAAGATCTTTAAAAAAAATTTTTTTTTTTTTTTCTGTACGTTAATATCAAAAGTACATACCTTTATACGGCTTTGCTTTAAATAAATCCATGAAAAATTTACCTCTTACTTTTTTTTTTTTTTTTTTTTTTTTTCACCGCGACGCGAAACAATAATAAATTAATTTCACTGAAATATTTATCTCTATATCTTCTTGCACTGCCCACAAAAATACTTTTTCCCGTAGTCACGTGGTTTTTGTTTTTGCTGAGCGCAGTTCTGATTTATTTTTCTAAATAGTCCAGAAACCAGAAACCGAAACATCTGAGTCACGAGTTCATTTCTTTACCGGCGCGCTCTTGAAAATTGAAAACAGCTGTCTGGTTGACCTACTTCTCTCTGCAGATAAAACACTTGATTCTTGCCTGCAGAATTAAATACAGCACAAGATTGAGAATGAAGAGAAAAGTTAATGATTCACTTTCCTTTTGACGAAGGGAGATTAAGTACTTTTGAGTTCTTGGGATAAATTCCGTAAGTCTTTCACCGTATGCTGTAAGAATTTTTCACGGAGGTATTCGCTGTGATTGACGGGCGTAGATTACGTAACTGTTTAGTTTTTGGGATTTTCCCGTTGAGATGAACTGTCCTACTCGACTTCTGAAACGAAGCGTGTTGCTCCGTCGGTGGGTCCTTGATCGCCGGGCCGGTGGCTGCGCGGACTGATGGCGGCTCCGTACGTCAAAGCGCTCATTCTGATTCCCTTGCATGTTCGTGTAGTCCTGGGCCGTAAGCGGGATTCGGTTAAATTCCGAGTGAATGTATTTCTGCTTAAAGGAAGACTCAGTTTATTATGGAACCTGGTTTATTTCTTTTTCTTACATGATTCCTTTTAAACCAGGCCCATATTGGCGTGAGAGCTGCTTTTTAAGTCTGTCTGGACATCGAAGGTTCGTCCATCGCGAGGCAATTCCGAGAGAGCAGATTGGCGTGGATTTGTTTAGATGAGGGAAATCGTAAAAAGTTCGCTCCTGATAGCCGTGTAATGGTATAAATATGAGGTTTTTGCATTATTTCTGCTAGAGGTCGTCTAAGTCAAAAGAGGCGTATTTTTAATTTTAATTGGCCGCGAGCTGAGTGATTGATTGTGTGGAATAAAGGCGTTGGCTCCATCGGCCGATCGGATGCGGCAAGACTTTAAAATTGCGTTAGCGTCAGCACAAATATTCTTATGAAGAGTCAGAAAACGATCTTTGAAAGTTATAAGATGCGATGCAGGAAAACTAATTTAACAGGGGCGACGGCATTTTCAATCAATTGAAAAGCATTTAAAAGTTTTGATTTAAATTTCTATTTTTTAAAACAGTAATTTAAAATTTTAAAAGGGGCAAAAAGGGATTTTGCATTTTAAAAAGGGGTTTAGCTTTTATCCTTTCATATATATATATATATATATATATGCATACGCATCAAATTGGGAACCTCCTCCTTTTTTGAAGTCGGTTAATAAAGTAATAAATAATAGAATAAAACGTTTTCGTATGAATGTTACTGCTCGAAATTCTAAAAATGTAAGTAAAGCAAAATATTCAATCAATATATTAAAAAATTAATTATTTAAAATATTATATAATTCTAACCAGGTCATCGATTATGTCCCCCACTAATTAAAAAAAAGAATGAAAAATAAATAAAAAAAATTTACCAAAAGGAAAAAAAAACGTTAACCCTTATAGTCTCACTTTAGAAATCGCGATTTTGGAAAATCACATGATAAATCAACATCAATTTTAAATCAATGACTTACAGATTTTTGTATTTTACATAATATTTCTTTACATATAAGACCTTCCTTCGTGCCAAATTTCCTTGTTCTACTAGGTCAACTGTAAATACCCTATAGGTTTTGAGCTTAAAACCTTTAGAGTACTTCCAGTTGACTTAGGTCTTATAGCACATTGCAAGGTCTTGTAGAACATATGTAAAGGAAAAAATCGAAAATGATTAATTTATAAATCTATGTCGATTTATTACGTCAAAAATTCGTGATTTTCCATAATCACTGGTAATAACGCCAAATTACCGCATTGTAACGGAATCTTGTGCACGATAATATAGCATAACGGTACAGAACGTTCAGAGTGCTAGTCCTACTGCTACTGTCCGGATTTTTTTTAAACTTTCCAACATAGTTGAAAAATGTTTATGAATTCGGTTTTCGTCTGTCTGTCCGTCTGTCTGCCGTCTGTCCGTGCTCTAACTCGCATAAATTTACTCGGATTACCATACAATTTATATATGTTATTGAGGTTTACCATGGCATGTTCGGTATTGAAAATGCACTTATACTTCGTGTACAGGGGCACTCAAAAGAATGCCCTTACATTATTATATTGTCTATGGGGGAAAAATCTTTTGCAGTGTATTTTAATGATGTTACTCTGTTTAAAATATATTGAAACTGATATACATTGCTGAAGTGCACTACAAGATGCTTACTATCGAATATAGCACGCGTAGCACATATAATTAGTTTACAGGATAACTCAAAAGAATTCCGTTATATAATGGTCTATGGGGAAAAATCCTTTGCGGTGCATTTTAATCATGTTACACTATTACAAACATATTGAAATTTATATAATTTTCTAAGGTGCACGCTTTCTGTGGAATATGGAGTGTAAAGTATTTATCATTCATTTACAGGGCCACGCAAAAGTATTCGGTTACATAGTGGTTTAAGGGGAAAAACTATTTGCAGCGTATTTCAACTATGTAAAACTATTTAAAATATAATGAAATTGATATACATTACTGAGATTTGCTGCAAGATACTTGTTGAATAATATGATATGCATAGAATTTATCGTTCATTTACAGAGACACACAAAAGATTTCGAATACAGTACGGTATCCGAAGTATTATCTATAAGCGATAATTGCTGGAAGAGCGATTTCAGTAAGGTATTCGTTTAACCAAATTTTTGCATACTATATGGTATGTATAAATTCTATACATCATATACACGGCTGCACAAAAGAATTCGTAAGGATTACTGTTCATCAGCGTAAGTTGCTTAAAGGTTTTTTTTTTAATCGAGTTAGGAATGTTGAACGTGAAATATATTTAGTATACTAAGAGATGTTTGTTGAATATGAATAAAATTATGTACAAGGTCACACAAAGAACTGGATACATGGCTGCCTCTGTATGATAAATTCTGGTAAGTGTGATTTCGATATTTTCAGCGTGTTTTTGTTTGAATTAAACTTTAGCTTAATATATGGCGTGTATAAAAATCTTACGGTAGTATACAACGCTGAACAAAAGAATTCAAATATTTTTTCTTCTATTTGAGAAACTGCTGAAAGTAAGAATTTTCAACTGTGTTGTACATGATGTTTCGTGAGTCGTGATCGTAAGCTATTAAAAATTAAAAAAAGACACAGGAGATACATCTCGAAGAAAGAGTCGAAAATTAAATATATGCAGTAGATCTTTAATCCAGGTTCAGATAAAGCACAGGTACATCGTCGAATAGGTACAGCTGCGGAGGGCAATGGTACCCGGGACTCCAAACGTACACTTATACGTACTTTTACATATTATATGATCAGTCACAAGGTTCGAGAGAGAATGATGATTAATTAGAAGAATTTCTTTGGTGGATACCGAGCAGTGATGAGAGAGTTACAGAAAGCCCAGTAGCCAGATTAACGTACTTTTGGCGAGAGGAATGTGATAGAAACGGAGGTGTTGTTTTCCGTTAAATGTTAAGTCAATGGGAGATTGATGACGATCAAATATCAATTTTTAGATGCCAACAGAGAGGAATGAACATAGCAGCTCCGTAAACCACAAGAGTCTGGTTCACATAGGGTTGTATTAAGGAGTGTTACTAAAAATTAAAAATAGACAGGTGCGTTACAATGATAATACAATTTCAAAAGATAGAGGAACAAAAATGTAAAAAGAGAAAGGGTAGCAGAGGGCATCTGGTAAATTTGACTGGCCGTGGGATAGAGATAAATCCACAGTTGCTAGGCGAACTAAATAATTTCTTTTCTTCTTTTTTTCTTATAAGAGAACGCAGAGAAAAAAAATTACAAATGAATTGAAAAGGAGTTATAATAAAAGTGGAAAAAAAGGCTGGGATTAGATACATTTGCAGTGTAGAAAAATAAAATATATTTAGGATGGTAATTTTGAAAAAAAAAGTTATTTTAGGGGAGGGGGGCTAAGGTGTAAATTAATTAGAAGTGGAACATGTGAAGATAATTCCTCTTCACATGTGTTCTGTGTTTTCTTATACTAAACTAAATTACAGTATACTATATAGAGTATATACAAATCTATAGATTATATACAAGGCTACACAAAAGAATGGGAGTACATTTCTGGCTATGGCTTGTAATTTCTGAAATATGTTTTTCATATGAATTTTGAGTTTTCTAAAATGTTTACTTAGGTATTTTATTTACCTTATTAAACAGCGAAGGTTTGTTAAAGTATTATGTTATTGTTGGAAAGTGTTTCATAATGTATGCTTAATGCATGATATTTTTTTCTTAACAGCGTCACTTCTGCACAAATCACGTTTGATTATTGTGTACTATACAGTACTTTATTCACAATCTAGATAACTTTTAAATGCAAAACGTAAAAAAGTACTTGAGATATTTTGCGTAAAACTAACACAATGATCTTGCGAAATTAAATTAATTTTAAATATTAGACTCAGCAAATATATTTCGCCATCCCTTCATTAAATGTGTCTTAATAATATGTTTATTAAATAAGTTTATCCAAAGAGGCCGTTGCTCCTGTAAGAATGCAGGTAATGACGTCAGCAGATTAAAAACAAAATGATAGAACTCATTTCCGGAATTAACTTATTTCCCATTAAAGGATTTTAAGGATTTTATCCGGGACAATTAGTAATTAAAATAAAAGTTGTTTTCACTTTTATACTTATGGTACAGATTTTAATTATTCCAATTAAACTTTTTGCATCCTCTGTCGAAAATTAAATTGAATAAACAGGATAAAGGGAAATCACAACAAAACTTCTTTTTTAAGAAGTCTTCTATTAAATATTCCATTAAGCATATAGTTTTATTATTTTCGCTATCGTTTTTTAAGATTTTAATGTTTCTATTAATTTGTAAAGACTCAGGTCATTGAATATTCATTATAATTTTTTAACCGATTTTATAGAAAGGTGAAAATTTTTAAGTGTAAACGGTTAATTTTCGACTGCGGATGAATTTCTTTACATGTAAGTACGTTGATGCCGAACTTTTGAATTACTGTTGTGATTTGTAACTCTTTTTTTTTTAAGAGTTTGTTTTCCGTAAAGTCCTAGTATAAAATTTATTGGGATCCAAAATCCGTCAGAACGTTTACGTCTTATAGCGCTTGGACCTGAGAAAGTCATGTCCTTTTTTTCTCAAATTTAATTACTTCTAAACATCATAATTTCAATTTTTACACTTTCAAATGGGGGGGGGGGAGAGAATACATTTTCAAATGCAATTTATTTAAAACTATAACTCAATTTACTGAGATTTTATAGTTTTTAAAAATAATTTTCAAGCACAAAGGTTTTAAAATCTATCTAAAAAATGAACGTGGAAACAGATTACAGAAGATTAAAACGTTTGCAATTAAAGAAAGTTAAATAATTCAGCATTTGTTTCTTTCCATGTAATATTCTGCAACTGAACTGACAAACGAGAATAAACCTTTAAAAATAATTAAGTAAAACAAGACTTTAATGGGCATGTAACCTAACGCACTTAAACACTAAAGCAATCAAAACAAGAACGTAAAATCATGCCTCACCTACCATAGATTATGAAAAACTTTCCAACACTATCGGAATATTGTTAAAAATTTTCATTTTTTTCATACAGCAAAATGAGATATCTAAATACAATTTTTTTTTAAAAACACAAAGCAATGAAAAATTATTTGCCGCAGTGGCTGTCCATAGACGATAATGCGTGCAATTCTTTCGTGCAGCCCTGTATATGATCTAAACAGCTTGTAATGCACAATAAATAAGTTAGATTTTAAATGCATATCACAGTTGAAAACGCATATCCAACGGTTAACGGTCATTAGTCAGTCCTGTTAACCAAATTCTTTTGAATGTGTCTGTAAATAAACGATAATTTCACCGTACTCATTAATCAATTGAAAACATGTTGTAGTCAGTGCTTAATATTTAAATATTGGCCAGAATTCACCGGAGCTCATAAATACTGCACTACGGAGCCCAGTGCAATAACGCTGCCTAAAAACGAATCCTTAATTATCCTTTCCTTTCCTTCCCATCTCCAATCTTTTTCCTTCTTTTGTATCAAAACACTTACGAGGCTAACGAAAAAGACAGGCTACCGCGGTGCATTCCACTTATCTTTTTTTACAGACCGCTAAAGTGACGTGATGCTCTTTTCGTACACCTGCATTGGTGCATTCGAGCATCACGTGACTCCGGCGGTCTGTAAAAAAAGATAAGTGGAATGCACCGCGGTAGCCTGTCTTTTTCGTTAGCCTCGAAACACTTATATGTGACGTAATGTGTCGCACGCGTAAGAGATGGAAAAGAAGCGAGCTCGATTCTTATATCAGTCTTCGGGTTTGGGCAGGCTCGAGCTCAATCTGTCTTAAATTCAAAATTTTATTTATTTCCATGTCAAATCATTTTAATGCTATTTTGAATAGAATAAAGAGTAAATAGAAATATTTTTTTTTCTATTCTGCAAAGCTGCGATCTAGTCCTTTTACTTACCTATCATACATAGTATAGGGTAAGTCTTGTAATCGTTTTGAAAATCGAAAAAAAAATTTTGACGGATTTACACGTTTCATACACTGGAGATTCCGAAAAACATATTTTTAGAAAAAAAAATTTGCCGTCCGTCTGTGTGTCTGTGTGTCCGTGTGTCTGTGTGTCTGTAAACGCTCTATCTCCCGAAGAAATTAAGATAGAAACTTGCAATTTGGTATGTTCTTAGTATGTAATAATCGGAAGAAGCCTATTTCATTTCAATAACCTCGATTAACCGGAACTATTTTTTTCGGAGTCTCGAAATATTCGTTCTGATGAAAGGTATATAAAAATTTTCGAAATTGGTTATTTTAAGAAATGGATATAAAAGACAATAAAAAAACATAAATTTGCATACAGCATGAAGTCGATCGGATAATGAGTGGCCGAGATATTTGGAATCCTATTTTCCACACGCTTCGATTTTTCAGGACCCTGTATTTCCTCAAAATTTCACTTGAAAGATATATTTTAATTGAAAATTTGACGCTTAATCAGACGCAATAAACCGCTAGTTAATAGGATTATTATTTTTGGAGTTATAAGGATGTTTCTTTCAAGCAATTCAGTAATCGAGCCTTTAAAGTTTATGACGTCATCAAGCCACGATTTTATTCGAATTGCAATGCATTTTATAAGTAGTTTACACATTTTTATTTTAATGTTTTACATTATGCATATCCATGATGGGTAAGTATTACGGTGGGCCCCAACGACTAGTTTTGTGTTAATACTATATCCAAATCATAATCCTGAGCTTATTTAATCGCAGAATTCTGCGGTTAATTAACATTAAGATTAGGCAAAGGTAGTAAGGTAGTAATTTGGAAGTAGTAATAACTAAAAAGTGGAATAGTTGATATACCTAAGTATACGCAGATAGATGTATTTAAAATTTAATTTTGCTAAATAAAAAAAACAATGCTTTAAATTTTGAAAATAATGTATGAAATATAAATATGCAGATTAGAGTGACGGCGAGGTGTACGCTACGGGTGTTAGTACTGTAGAATATTAGGGCTCCGATTCTTTTTCCCCTAGAAATTAAGCCCCGGTTGTAGTGCACCTCAGAAATGTATATCAGTTTCATTACGTTTGAAATAGTCTAATATCATTAAGATATGCTGCAAATTATTTTCCCCACAGATCAAAATATAATGGAATTCTTTTGTGCGTCCGTGTAAATGAACTATAATTCCTAGTTACTGGATACTCCATAGAAAACATATTGCCTCCACCTCAGTGAGGCATACTAATTTCATTGTGTTTGAAACAGTGTAACATTATTCAAATTCACTTATAACGATTATTCCTCATTGACTGTAATGTAACGGAATATTTTTAGAGTCCCTGTAAACGAACTATAATTGCTACTTATTTCATACTCCATAGATAAGACGTTTTCGTCCAACTCAATGATGAATATTAATTCAATTATATTTGAAATAGTGTAACGACATTAAAATTCACCGATTAAATATTTCCCCCATTAATCGTAATGTTACGGAAAACTTTTGAGGGTTCATGTAAACTAACCATAAATGTTGCATGTTTCATTTTCAATATCGAACATGCCATGGTGAACTTCTGTCAGGCAGACAGACGGCCAGACAAACCAAATTCATAAACACTTTGTGTTGGAAAGTGTCAATAAAAAAAATCCCTGACGGCTCGGCCTACAGGCAAAGGTAGATTTCGAAGACGCAGACCGTGGGCGAATGTTTGTTTGGAATTCCAGAAGAAATTGTCTTTCTGCCATGATGCCGCAATTTGGACCGCCCACTTCAAAATCTGAAAGTGTGTGTACGCGGGCCGGCAGGGATTTTTTTTTTTTTTTTTTTTTTTTTTTTTTTTTTTTTTTTTTAATTCTGCTATAAGGGTGGGTCCTATAAAAAACTTGTCAAAATAAAAGTTGTAGATAATATTAAGAGAATTTATAATAAATTTAGGCGGATTTGATATCTTGTGAACTGACGAAGTTATGAATTTCTTTCTTCTTAAACCCCTCTCCCTTGGGGACATTTTTAATGATATAAAAAATCTGTCATACATAAATTTTTGGCCCTTTTGTTAGAAGTAATAATAACATTAAACGAAATCGATACGTATCATAATTAAGAAGTTATGGTTTTTTCCTTGTTTTCACCAAAAGCCCCCCCCCCCCTCTTGGTTCGATGTTGTTCATTAACGAACTTGACCAAGACTTTATGCCCCTTGATTTTATGTATCAGTTTGGAAGAGATTTGTGCCGAATTATTGAAGTTATTGTGTCCATAAAAGAGTGATATAGATAGATAGATAAAGTTTTGAACTGGGGGTGGTTTTGGGTTCTGGGAGTCATGATCGGCGTAGATCTGCAAAAAATTTTCAGAAATTCCAACTTAGTGGAGGATGTAATAGGTAGTATTTCTTACGAAATCTACCTAAAAGGTTTCTATAAATACAGGAACCTTTAATCCGAGTAATGTGGATTGGGTCGGCTGGTTATTTTACAATTCAACAACATTCATCGCATTAAAAATCTTTTCTTTCTACAAGAACATAATTTTTTAAAACATTATCATCGTCATTTAATATCTTCGCAGAATGTCTCATATCGCTATAAAAAATAAATACATTTTCGATATAGACCATAATAGTTTCTCTTTTGAAAATTATCATTTTATCACTTACTTTTTACAGGTACACATAAAATTTTGAATACTTTATTATTAACGACAGGAATTCTTTGATTAACTCGTGTAGTACACTAACCCCGTCTTTATATTGCACTTGTTGGTGATAAAAGTGGTATATATACTTAATAGTACGTTATAAAGAAGGTCATTAAAAATTAAGATACATGATAAGCAACAAGCAGTTTTTAGGGTTTCGTTCATCTCACAAAACCCTATTACTCCTGCTCCGTTATCTGTACGTCACAGAGCCATTCTCAGAAACTATGTAACTTACAGAATTGAAACTTTGTGTATATCTAGCTGAATAGCAGCTATGAATCTCAAAATATTAAAATTCGAAAAAATTTAATTATTTAAATAAATAGAGATAAAAAACCAAAATTCTAATAGCCTTTTCCTATTAAATTTAAACATTTTTCGTTAAAGCAGTTGCCAAAAATTAAAAATCCACATTGAAATTCTTTCTACAATAATTAATTTTCTATTGAACGATTTCCACGTGAAAAATGAAAATGAAATAAAAAGTTTCACCAATTGAAAAAAATATTAATATGAAATAAAAATGATTGACGTCATAGTGGTAATAAAACGGAAATTTTCAAAGATTTCTCAATAATACAAGGAGTATGAGTATGTGTATGTACACAAAGCAGATTAATATCACGTCATTAGAGAATTAAAAAGAAAATCTGACGTCATATTGGAAATTAACAAATTTATCAAATGTTTGAAAAGCGAGGATCAATATGAGTAATATAGAATCGTAAATATATGAGTTTGAGAAACATATTGAATCATGATAAAAATCCGATTATGGAAATATTCGCATATTTTAACATTTTGAAGGTGTACAACATGTTTAATTTTGAAACATATCGCATTTAATCCGCAAGACAGATATTATTATGACTGAATACAATAGCGGGCTGGTTTAGATATTCGAAAAAAAGAAAAAATAGACCGATGATTTTTTACTTTATAAAAAACATGACTTTTTTTTTTTTTTTTTTTTTTTTTTTTGCTAAATGAAATTTATTTGGATTTTTTAAAGAAAGAATAAAGTGTTTTGAAAGGAATATTAAACGAAACCCTTTGCGCGATCTTCGAACACACTTACTCACCCACATGTTTATTTCTGCTTTCAAAATGTTAAATTTATACGCATATTTCAAATTTCTGAATAAACTAACAACATATAATTAGATTTACTTATGGTCATTTATATGCAGCTATTTAAAAAGCGCGGTTAATGAAGAAGTTTTTAAGAATTGTCTTCTTGACGGGAGACATGGAAAAAAGAACGATGTATCCGAATGATCGATATTACGAGACGTGATATAACGAGAGCTATTCTATTTTGTACTATATAACGTGTATCGAAAGGTTAACAATTCAAGGCATACAGGTGAAAGATTAACAGTAACAAGGTACTGTTGGGTTGGTTTATTTTATTGTATTTTATAAAACCTATTACCTTTTACTTATATGAATGTATGCAAATTACCTAAGTCTGAGATTGAAATGAATCTTGTCAATATAAATAAATACATTTACAAACTTATTCCAAAACTTAAATGAATTTAGAAGAAAGTAAATGAAATGAAATTAAACAGAAACATTTAAAATTTAAAGAATTTAGAGTTACCTGAATTCTAAATCTTGAATTCAGAACAATACTAGAATTAATCATTTAAAAACACTGACAAGATTCTCAATTTGCATTACATCCAATTCCCCAACAATCAGCATTGTGAATTCAAGGATTAATATGGTATATGATTACTAGGAATTTTCATAAACACAATAATTTGGACTAAATGAAAATTAAAAAAAAGGGGGGGGGGACAAACTCTTTCTTTTAAAGAAAGTATAAAGAGGGGGATGGGTGAAAATTAATGATATGAATTAAACAAGAATAATATTTAACAAATATTAAAAGTACCATATTAATTTTAAGAGTTCACAACACTGAAGCTGTGATCGTATAGACGTATAAAATTTTAAGAGACCAAAAGTAAATAGTTAAATTTTGAATAAAGCGATTCATTATAAAAAAAAATACTTCTCATAAGACTTTAAATTAAACTATTAAAATTACTTTATATGTCAATTCAGACATGTATACCATGTAATCAATTAAAGAAAAGGAAAAGGTCTCATCTAAATAAATAAAATAGTTTGAATGTTATTAATTTCAACACTAAGTAAAACAGCCGTTTATTTTCATCAGGTTTAGTGCTTAAAATATTATTTAGAATCTCAAAATTTATGAAGCAAAAATTATGGGACCAAAAACCAAATTAGATTTTAAATTTAAGAAAAATACTTTACTTCCCATATAAAAAAAAACAATAAATTTTGATTATAATTCTCAAGTATGAATTCCATGATTAGGGAACACAATAATTTACTTTAATTTATTTTTAAGTTTTTACCAGAATCTATATATTTAAAACGCTAAGCGATTTATTTCGACAATCCGTTAGAACAAACTACTGCATCAAATTACACCATTCTTTTTTTAAATGAAAGATATTAGGACACATATTTGTTATCGTGCATTCGTTTGTTCGAAAATTTAATTAATTAGCTGTAATTTTCAATTAAACATTTACTTCTGCTTATGACGTCATAAAGTTGACAACTCCCACTTTTGAGGGCATAGAGTTTTTTCCTTGAACTCTGTAGTTCGCCAATCTTTTGACATTAACTAATATCAACTAGGTAATATGTTAACATTGTAGTATAAAATCTTTAAAAAAAAAAACTTACTTAGCTAGAATATAATCATAATAAAATATCTAAACGTAAACATATCAATATGAATAACAAATCTCACGTAAAATGTTGCAATTTAAATGATTCCAATTGAAACAAGATTTGGAGAGTTATCCTTGACGCCCAGCTAACATAAAAGTACCTATTTTATTTTATTTATTTAAACACATATTCAAATTTATTATAAAACACCAGGTTGCCATACAAAGCAAAAATCGTCATTTAGGCGCCAAAAAATAACCGAGGTGCGTCTGCGATATCTGTACTGATTTAATCAAAATTATTTTTGTTGCACCGCATATTGCAAAATTAATTAAATCCATGATTATTGTTTCTTTCTCAGATTAAAAATAAGTTAATTACGAGAGATTTCCTAGAGATGTTAGAGATTTTTTTAATTTAAGTTGTGCAATTTAAAATTTAATTTGTATCTTAAAACATTTCCCTTTTATAAACTCATTCTTTTTTAGTATTTAATTAAAAACCCCTCTCCTTTTTCTCATATTTCTTAAACATTATTAATTAAAATTCTTATTTCCAAAATTTAAATATCTTTGTCTTTCTGTAAGTAAAGAGACCACCCAGGCTTTTGTCTTGCACTTTTAAGACCCCACAAGAAGATGAGAGATAAATTCCCACGTTTGAAATTGTCACGTACTTACAGTGTTGGTCATGGACCTCACACACACAACCAGACAATGTACACAAACCTTTGTGAAAATTCATGGGAATAGCAGAAAGCCTACCGTGGAGTTAATTTTGTAGAAGAATGCACGGCTGTCCTGAGAGCTAAAAGAGCAAATTTTAATTTTGTATCCCAGTCCGACTGATTTTCATTATCGACATGGCATAGGGCATTAATTAAGGTTCTGCTTTGGCGTTCAATTTGATAATTTCCAGCTGGGTGGTAAGCTGACGTGTGGATATGTTTCATTCCAAAGTTTTTATAGACACTTTCAATAGCTTCTGATATAAGATTCCGCCCTTTGTCGGAAACAATATAGGAAGGAGCACCGTACCTTGAAACAAAGTCTGCTAGAGTATCCGCTACAACGTCTGAGGTAATAGAAGATACAGCATATGCTTCAGGCCACTTAGAAAAAGCATCGATATATGTCACAATGAACTTGTTACCAGAAAAAGTCACCGGTAAAGGACCAATTATGTCAAAATTCACTTTTGCCAATGGAAATTCTGGTGTTGGCATTCTCTGGAAGGGGGCTAGATGTTTTGGTCGATAAGCTCTTCTTTGTTGGCAACTAATACAGGATTCTACCAGGTGCTTGACATCTGCTGACATACCTGGCCAGTAAAAATTTTCGCGAATGCGATCAATAGTTTCCTGGAAGGCTTGATGACAAGCTGCTAGAGAATCATGTGTTAGTGCGAACACTTGGGGGATCAATTCCTTTGGCACCACCAGTTCGGGCAATTTATTTAAAATGGGAGAGTCTCGAGTGTCCTCGCACATCAAGAGATCATCCCGGAAGAAAAATTGCATGTATTTTGGTGCTATATCCACTCCTTGATCTAACTTTTGGGCAATCTGGCAGCACTTTTTATCAGTTTTTTGGAGTTCTTGAATTTTTTCTAGCAGATCAGTTTGGGGCATAAAAACATTTTCCTTTGCTATTTGTTCACAAAAATTACAATTTACAGTATTTACAGAGATTTCATCAGAAGTAGTATATCTTGAAAGAAAATCTGCAACACTATTGCATTTGCCCTTGATAAATTTTATTGAAAAAGTAAAATCAGATAAAGTGCAGATCCACTTTGCCATACGAGAAGTTGGGTCCTGAATTTTAAGCATATAAGTTAGGGGGGCATGATCAGTGAAAATAAAAAAGTGAGTGTTAGCTAGGTAACACTTAAAATGGGCGGTTGCCCAGACAACAGCTAAAAGTTCCCTTTCTGTGGCTGAGTACCTCGTTTCAGGATCTTTCAATTTTCTGCTGGCAAAAGCCACAGGGTGTAAAAAATTGTTATCATCCAGTTGAGATAAAACTGCGCCTAAAGCTTCGCCGCTCGCGTCCGTATATAAATAAAATTCTTTCGAAAAATCAGGGAGGGCAATACATGGCTTTAAAATTAAAGCAGCTTTTAAATCTTCAAATTCTGCTTGCGCTGCAGGGTTCCTTGAAAAGCGACCATTATCTTTAGTTAATTCAATTAAGTTTTTAGCTCGTTTTGAAAAATCAGGGATAAATCTCCTGTAAAATGAAATTGTACCAATAAAAGATCTAACTGCTTTGCGAGTATTAGGGGGTTGAAATTTTTCAATTACTTCTATATTTTTCTTAATGGGGGAGACTTTACCTTTATGGATTTCAAAACCTAAATATTTAATGTTATCTGACAGAAAAAGGCATTTACTGGGTTTTAATTTTAAATTATGCTGGCGAAGAATTTGATAGGCCAAAACAATTTCTCGACCACTCAAATAGTCCTTTATGAGTTATGATTGCTGTTTTGTGTCTGTCTTCAGGACGCACAACTTGCTGGATAAAGCCACTCGTTAAATCAAGTGTAGAAAAGAAATTTGAACCGAACAGTGCATCAACCGAATCTGTGATATTAGGGATGGGGTATGCATCTTTAACTAAATTTTTGTTTAACTTTCCAAAATCGACAACCAATCTGTACGATCCATCACTTTTTTTAACCAAAATGACTGGAGCCGCAAATTCAGAAATGGAGGGGGATATTATATTAGCTTTTAACAGGATATCTAATTGATCTTCCATTTCTTGTTTAAGATTATGGGGAACTCTATAGGCTTTACATTTTACTGGTTTATCAGAAGTTAAATTTATTACATGGGGTATAGTGTTACAGCCGGGCAAGTCTAGGACTGATGCTGCAAACGGATCTTTATTTTTGTTAAGAAAATCCTGCATTTTAAGTTTAAGAGGGAGTTCTAAATGGTCAAGATTAATATTTGAATTCCAGCTGAGATCTGCATGATCAAAATCAGCTAGTGGAGTGGGCACATTAACATTAAGGGCATAATTACAATTACTAGAGTTACACTCAGAATCATCGATGAACTTTTGAATTTTAGCAACCCTCATTCCCTTATTCAAAGTAACCTCATCATCCGAAAAGTTAGCAAAAGATATAAATAGCCCGTGCTCCTGAGAACAGATTGCTCTAGATGTTAAAACACCGTTACCAAATTTTTGTACAAGGGGTTCCAAAATTACAACATCATTATTATCAATAAAATTACTTCTCGAGCAGCTTACTTGAGCTAAAATTTTAGATTGGGGGGGGGGATAATTACTAAATTTTTCAAAACAGCAAAACTGATTTTAATATTCTTAGACTTTTCGCATGTATCACTTATTTCAGTTTTGACATCACTTGACTGTGACTCTTCGCTGTCATTGCAATTCACTTGGCATACAGAGACAGTAATGTCATTTTCACTATTTTTCACATCCCTGACAGTATTTACACTAAGATCACAAATATTACTTTCATAAACATTATCCCTAACAATTGCCTTATTTTCATTTAATTTATCACTACACATATTACTACTAGTCTCATGATCATTTGTATTATTAACATTTTCTAACTTTGAAACACTTTCAGAAGATTTTTGAACAGAAGAATTGTTATCATTACTTTCACATTTTTCTAAAATCACATTATTTCTATCTTCGCTACTACATTTTTTATTATCTCGAATCTCTATTTTTTCTCTACTATCCCTAACTTTGGCTTTTACTACCATACAATTGTTCTCACTGTTCTTGTTCTTCTCAGAAATATTATTATCATTAGAAAAACATTCTACGTACACAGTTTGACATGAAACATTTTTAAGGCAGGAAATTTTGTTATTTACAATAATTGGCGGTTTAATATTTACATTACATTCTGAATTTTTTGGACTATATATACAAAAAGTTTGCTCATTAACATTAAGCTGAATTGTATTGTCATTACAATTAATTACTGCATTGTATTTTTTTAAGAAGGGCTTACCTAGAATTGCAGTAAATTCATCCGCCAACTTACCTGGTACAATAAAAAAGTCAGCTTGACAGCTGATATCATTACATGTGAATTTCAAGTTCACTTTTTCTATAAGAGGGACACGCTCACCTGTCACAGTTAGAATGGGTATATGACATACCTCGGATTTTACATTAGGGAATAAACATACTCCCTGTTGAGAAATTAAATTAATTCCAGACCCCGTATCACATAGAGCAGTTAAAAAAATGTCATCGACAACAATCCTGGCAGTAGGGAGACTGCCTGCTGATGGTGAGAAAACATTATATAGAGAGGGGGGGTTGTCGTTCGGCTTCTCATGAGTCAGTCCAACTACTCCAGACTCAGCCATTACCCGTTTAAATGTTGTTGATTATTATTATCAGTAGCAGGGGTGTTAGTCTGCTGGGTCCCATTATTTTGATTCCCTCGACTCCTATAGTTCCCTCTCTGACCATTATAACCTCTGTTTCTATAATTATTACCATTTCCCCTATAATTCCTTTGATTTTGAAATCCCCTGTTGTTATAATTGCCTCTGTAGTTGTTGTTAGGCCCGGTCATACCTCTACGACCATAGGGATTTTCACTGTAATTTTGCCAACCTTGATTTCTGGGGTTTTGGGGGCAGTCCTGAAAAAAATGGTTGGGGTCGCCACATCAAAACAGAAAAAAGGGTTATATTGTGCATTTTCCTGGACTGGGGGTCTTATTGCGGCTGATTGTTGTACAACAAGGCTATCATTTTTTGCAGTCAAGAGTTCCATTTTATTTTGAAGCTCCACAATTTCACGGTTGGGATGGCTAACTTGGGGTGTTGGAGGGTATACAGCAGCACATGCTACAACTGAGGGTACCTGAGGGGCAATGTTTGTTGGTTCATAGTTGTAGAAGGGATTTACACTTCTACAAGCTTTTTCCTCGAGTAAAGCATAGGTAAGGATTTCCTGAGGGGTTTTTGGATCTTTAGATATAACACCCTTCCTAATTTCTGGGGATAAATTTCCTAATAACATAGAGTGCAATATAGCACTTCTACTCTTATCCACTATACCCTCAGCTATTCCATCAATGACAAGAGCTCTGCGTGACAGATCAGAGGCTCTGTCGAAAAAGTCTTGAACAGACATTGATGGTGTCTGCTTGAAGTTTAGGAATTTAGATAATGCCACATCTGGCGACTCCTGCTCTGTGTATCTTTCTTTTAAAATAACTACCAATTCCTCATAATTTTTGCTTTTATTAGCCTTAATTAATTTGGCTGCTTTCCCTGACACTCTGTTGAAAAGGGCGAATTTTTTTTCCTTTTCATCCCAGAAAGTAGAAATATCTGTGAATTTCTCAATAAAATCACAAAAGGATATTGTAGAGTCCCCGCTAAAAGGTGGATGGTGGATACATTATCCATCAGTGAATTTTTTTTCTGCAATTCAGCCATTTCTTTGGTAGGGGCATCCGCCATATTTATGAAATGTTTTAACAACAAATTCAGCGATACAAAAATTTCTATAATTAACCCTACCTAGCCCTTAAGAAAAGGTTTTAAAAAAATTACACTATTTCTAAATTTAAATAAAATTACTGAGAGCTACATCCATGTATACACTAGTTACCCCTAGCAAAATATATTAGCAATTGAAAATAAATAGAAACACATGGGAAAGGTATGTTAAAATATTCAAAAATTCAGTGCGGGTGGGGTATATGAGTAAAAAAAAATTTAGAACAGCACAGATATGAGGGTCAACACTTCATAACATATACTTAAAAGACATAATGCACAATACATTTAAAAAAAAATAGTTGCCTTATACCTTGAAATTTATTTAAGTACACACAAATAAGTATTAAAAATTGAATTGTGCCACACAGGTAAGAGTCATGGCATCAATTTCTTTGTTGGGTTGGTTTATTTTATTGTATTTTATAAAACCTATTACCTTTTACTTATATGAATGTATGCAAATTACCTAAGTCTGAGATTGAAATGAATCTTGTCAATATAAATACATTTACAAACTTATTCCAAAACTTAAATGAATTTAGAAGAAAGTAAATGAAATGAATTTAAACAGAAATATTTAAAATTTAAAGAATTTAGAGTTACCTGAATTCTAAATCTTGAATTCAGAACAATACTAGAATTAATCATTTAAAAACACTTACAAGATTCTCAATTTGCATTACATCCAATTCCCCAACAATCAGCATTGTGAATTCAAGGATTAATATGGTATATGATTACTAGGAATTTTCATAAACACAATAATTTGGACTAAATGAAAATTTAAAAAAAAGGGGGGGGGGACAAACTCTTTCTTTTAAAGAAAGTATAAAGAGGGGGAGGGGTGAAAATTAATGATATGAATTAAACAAGAATAATATTTAACAAATATTAAAAGTACCATATTAATTTTAAGAGTTCACAACACTGAAGCTGTGATCGTATAGACGTATAAAATTTTAAGAGACCAAAAGTAAATAGTTAAATTTTGAATAAAGTGATTCATTATAAAAAAATACTTCTCATAAGACTTTAAATTAAAGTATTAAAATTACTTTATATGTCAATTCAGACATGTATGTCATGTAATCAATTAAAGAAAAGGAAAAGGTCTCATCTAAATAAATAAAATAATTTGAATGTTATTAATTTCAACACTAAGTAAAACAGCAGTTTATTTTCATCAGGTTTAGTGCTTAAAATATTATTTAGAATCTCAAAATTTATGAAGCAAAAATTATGGGACCAAAAACCAAATTAGATTTTAAATTTAAGACAAATACTTTACTTCCCATATAAAAAAAAACAATAAATTTTGATTATAATTCTCAAGTATGAATTCCATGATTATGAAACACCATAATTTACTTTAATTTATTTTTAAGTTTTTACCAGAATTAATATTTAAATCAGTTAAAAGGAACTAAGTAAAAAGATTAATATAAATCTTCAGATTGATAAAACAATCTATATATAGTATTCCAGATTGATGTTCATAAGATAGATAAAAAGAAAAATGCTGAAAAAAGAACTATTTGAAATAATTAAGAAGATAAAAATAAAGGAAAACAGAGAAGATTTTCTAAAGAAAAATGAGTATTTATTAACAAGCAGCACTCTAAATAATTTTACTTATCATTTACTAAAAAACACAGGTAGATATTTTCGAATTGTCAAACACATAATATTACTCGCCAAAAATAATGATAATAAATGTATTTTTTGTTTACTCACATATTTGATGGTTTAATGAACACAGTAGATGCAGACTGTTGACACATAAACAATGACTCACAGGTCACTAGTTGAGGATTCAGTTTTTGGTAATGTTGGCAATGTTCACTTGATCCATTTGGATCTACAAAAGTTGAATTCACCACGAAATGTTTAGACACAATTATACAAGTGTCTCTCTAATTTTTTTAGCTCTACTGCTGAATTAATAAACACAGTGTTAGTCTATGGGTGTCACAACAAGTGGTAGAGATTCACTTTCGTACACATACCATTAAATTAATGCTTGGTTGATGATCAGACGATCGGAACTTCCCTCAAACGACTCGAAACGAAAGAAGAACATGCATTCCAAACAGCCCCGAACGAACACTTCGTCAAAGCACGAGATGCTGCACAAGGAATTCTTTTTAAAAATGAACCCTACAATATCGACAGTATTCTTCTGTAGATTAGTTGCAGTCCATGAACACTGTTCAGAAACACGCTTCAGACTTTACTGCATAACAGGGAGTGTGTATCATTTCTGCGTAAATTCGTGTCGTTCGTCACATGAAAATAAAACTAATTAAAGCTCAGATGCTCTCACTAAGTTACGCGTCGATGTCTGAGTTGAAACGTGGTTAATATCCAATATAGACACGAGCAATAACGTTAACTTCATATCGATAGTTGTTTCTATGCTTAAAATTTCAAAAGAGGTAGAATATTTTACTTATCTCATTACTCAAGACGCTAGTAGTGCTTCTTGCCGGGAAAACACCTTCGATCCTCTCCCACCTCGATCATATCTGGTCAAAATTAGATACTTTACACCTTCATCGGTCCCGACTGTTTTTCGAATCAATATCATTTTTTTTTACCGACAGGGTGGGGTGGGTCCTGCCTAGCTCGTAGAAATTTGGAAAACAGTATTCTGTTGTTATCTTTTTTAAACAACCAACTAGCACCGTTTTATGCCTACAATCCTGGTCATAAAATTGCATTCTAAAATCGTTTAATGGCTATATTCACAGGGTAATAAAATTGCGTACAATACAAGTGAAACGAGGCTTTCTGCTATTCCCATGAATTTTCACAAAGGTTTGTGTACATTGTCTGGTTTGTGTGTGTGAGGTCCATGACCAGCACTGCAAGTACGTGACAATTTCAAACGTAGGAATTTATCTCTCATCTTCTTGTGGGGTCTTAAAAGTGAAAAACAAAATCCTGGGTGGTCTCTTTACTTACAGAAAGACAAAGATATTTAAATTTTGGAAATAAGAATTTTAATTAATAATGTTTAAGAAATATGAGAAAAAGGAGAGGGGGTTTTAATTAAATACTAAAAAAGAATTAGTTTATAAAAGGGAAATGTTTTAAGATACAAATTAAATTTTAAATTGCACAACTTAAATTAAAAAAATCTCTAACAGTACAGTAAGTATTTGACAATGGATCTCAGAAAAATGGTATGACAGTAACACGAGTTACATATTGACAAAACAAAAATTTGAAGGTTTTGGAACATAATCGCGCGTGAAATTGTACAAAATTTCCAAGCCTAGAAAAGTACATAAGAATTGATTATGTAAAAATGTATTGTTGTCAAAATTTGAAGTTTTGAATTCAAACATGGAGTAGAAAGTAGGTTGAAAGAAGAGGAAATAAAAAAATTATACTTAATTATTTTTCTCTTTATACTTTATAATAATTCTTAATAAAATTGATTGATAAAGTAATCATACGATTAGAAATTTTCCAGCTGAGTGTAAAAAGTTTCCAAATCAGGAGTCAAACCCGGGACCTCTTGCATAATGCGCCAACGCTCTACCAACTGAGTTATTCTGGACAGCTCCGGTCGAGACCATTCTATCAGACAACCGTTATGCATTAACATCCGCTCTGTGATTTTACGCAGCTCAGTTATGTTCCCATAGTTTGAAAAATTCCTTATCCTGAGATTTAATCTATTGAGCTGCGTAAAATAGCAAACCAGATGTTAATGCCTAATGGTTGTCTGATGAATAATGTCAGCCACAGATATGCAGGATATATCAATTGGTAGAATGTTGGCATTTTAAGCCAGAGGTCATGCATTCGACTGTTGACCTGGATACTTTTTCACTTAGCAGGAAAATTTCTACTCGTATGAGTAGAAATGAACCCCATGCTTTTAAAAACAATTGCATAAACAAATCATTAAATAATGATAATTAGTGACTTGATATTATATGATTATCTAACAATTGCACACTTAAAGGTAAATATGCTGCTACGATGAATAGAAACTTAATAGTTACTTATAAAGCACATTAAAAGTTTAATCATCGCATTAATATTTTCTAGAAATATGGTAGGTTATGAATAAGTAATGCTTATGTGGGCTTTTTTTTTATAAGCAGAAGTATTAATCGTATAATCCGATATTTAAACTTTAGGCTTAAATAAGCCATTTATTAATTTGAACATAATTTATCTAATGCATTTATTTAATCTGCTCCCCTTGAAACAAGGAATTTTTCAGTCAGTTTAATGAGTTACTGTTTTTTTTCATATCTTTCTCATTGCACTTACAGTAGTGCGTTTCAGAATTATTTTATTAGGTCTATACTTCTTTTAGAATTAGTGAATGACATATTTAAATATAGACCGGAAAATAAAATATTAGAATACATTCTATTTCAGGTAGAAAAAAAAATGAAAGAAACGAAACAGGTTCTTTTTAAAGGTAGATAAATTCTGATTAAATCATGCAATTTTCGAGCATAATAGTCAATAAGTTGAAGCATGACAAGTAGTTTTACGGACAAGAAAATGTTCGTATATTTATGCATGCAAATACTGATGAATACGCGTACATACAACTATATGATGAATACAACTATAAAAATGGTGACTTATGATCTGTATTAAGTTAAAATGCCTTTCGAAATAGCATGTAAATTCACTTACCGTTTTTACCATAATTTTCTTTTTATTATTAAATTTCAATTGGTATTTTTAATATTACAAACAAACTTTTAAACATTTCAAATAATTAAACATCCTTACATCTGATTTTTATTTTAATTTAGAATACATTCAGAATCAAACATTTAATAGAATACGAAATAAAAAAACAATGCATTAAAAGTCTTCCTGCCTCTACCGGGAGGAAAAGGTAGTTTTCCTATATCTTCGTTCTAAAATTTTAGCTAATGTTACTCGAAAACAGCAAGCTAAAATGCAATTAACCAGATTACATAAGATTCGTCAACACTGAATTAGAATAACAAATTCCCCAAATTAGTCAGCTATAGCCAGGTATATTTCGCCAAATGTCGCCAAGTTTGGCGAGATTTTGACGCTAGCCGACACGAAAATATAGTTTTGCGCAAATGATTGGGAAAATGATTACAACAGTGAAAGATGATAATTTCCGATAAATCACCAAATCACGAATCTGCTGTCTTGTTTCAGAATGTCAGCCACCCTAGATTTCAAACTGCCATATCTTAGCCATTTTTTAAGATAGAGGCAAAACAAAAAATGCTCAGGAATCCTTGTATCAAGGCCTAACAATTAAACAAAAAATAAATTTGAATTTCTCAATTTTTGTATATATATTTTTTTGTTTTCAATCTTTTAGTGGCTACCATTTTGAAACAAGATGGCGGACCAAGCTGACCAACAATCTCGGTCGAGATATTGGTGAGCCTAATATACACACTTAGTTACATCGGAATTTATTTATGAATACGAGTACTATCGTATGACGTAGATCATATATATAGAGATAGTTATATACTATATATACTACATATACTATATATACTTATATATATATGTATATATATGTTGAGTTGATGATATGATGTTACATATATACATTTGAACGAAGGATGGTTTTAGGGTCTGGGGGTCATGATCGGTAAAAATATACCTAAATTTTCGTCCGAACGACTGCAGTACGTAGCTTTTTACTTTTTGTAATGAAAGCTACCTAAAATAATGTAATCAAATCAATTAATGCAGTTGACATTTCGGGGTTTAGATTTAGACAAGCCTCTCATCTATCAGTACAAATGTCAATCGAGACCACAGCAGTTATTTAAACTTTTATACAGATGCCAACATTCCAAATTTTGTGAAATACACTAAAATCGGAAATTTTATTAAACAAAATAAGCTAGTTAATAACGCGTAGTGTTGCAAAATGTAACAAAATCCGAAGAAACATATCATTAAATAATTTTTCTGGTTCGGAAAAAATCACATGTTTGGCAGCTATGTAGTACAAAGATTTACAGTTGGAAAACCAAATTTCGTAAATCATAAACAAGAACGAAAGATCATGCATCAGGCATAGATCATGAAACACTTTCCAACACTAACAGAATATTATTAAAAAATTGTATTTCTTCATACAATAAAATGTTATCTAAATATCAGATCTAAATAACTTTAGATAAAAGATGGAATCTTTTTTCTAAATAAGATAAGATCTAAGTGAGATATCTAAATAAAAAATTTACATAAAATGCGCCGCAAATTATTTAACAAAATTATTTTGTGTTTCCCTGTAAATGAGCAAAAAATCCTACACATTTCATTTTCAATAGCGACTGTTCTATACTGAACCTCATTAACATATATTAACTACATTGCAATCCGAGGATATTTACAAGAGTTAGTGCGCGGGCAGACAGACAAACCGTAGTCATAAACACGTTTCAACTATGTTGGAAAGTGTTAAAAATAGTATATCCTGTAAAAACCAAATCATGAAAAATAATGCTTTTGTATGCAAAATGATTGCAAAATATACGCGCATAGATTACAATAGAACATTGTTCAAATAGCAAATTGAAATATCTAGAAATGAAGATGTAAAAAATGTATGATTACAAATCTTATATTTTCCAAGAATCCATTTATAGAGATGAAACGAATGAAATTCCTTTTCTTGAACTGAATACAAATGAATAGCGAAATATATGGAAAAATATCTTCTACTATATATATAAAATTTATATGGGAATTTTATTCAGGATGCTTATAACTTGAGTTCTGCTGAATGGATTTTGATTGGACTGTGCATTGTTAGTTAGATACCTTTTCTGGGATGGTTTTAGTTATATTTCATATCGTTCGTTCTAAGTTGCTTAGTTACAGAATTATAGAGGAAAGTTCTTTAATCAGATGAACCCGATTATGAAAGATTAGCCTTTTTAAAAGATTCTACTATGTAGATTTCGAGTTAGATAATTTTCCAGGAAAGGCTTTAGATTATAACATATCATTCTACGTGGTTAATTATAGAATTATGAGGGAAAGTTGTATAATCAGGTTAGTTTGATTATGAAAGATTAGCCTTTGTAAAAAGTTCGACTTGACGGATTTTGATGAGACTTGTATTGTTAGTCAGATACTTTTTCAGGAATTATTTTACTATATTGCATATCGTTCTATTGTTCTTTACCAAATCCTACTATAAAATATCAACTGAGTTGGTCCTTAACAGCCCAAATTTTGTCTAACACATTAGGAAATATTACAGCACAATGGAGTTCGTATCATTTCCAGCAATGCGGGAAGTCATTCCAAGTAAAGATCTATATTACTTTACAACACAAGGATAAATTCACTGGTATATTTCGTTTGATTCAAAGTTCATTTAGAGAACCCAACCAACGTAGCGGACGGAGTTTGCTAGTATCCAATAAAGCACATATAATTGCATTACAAGTTAATAAAAAAATTATTTATGATCTACCTTCGACTGCATAAATTCCAAATAATGATTTACTTCGAAAAATAAAGCTTAATATAGAATTTCGTTGTTAAAAGTTTAAGAAGCATAATTTTCCTCTTATGTCACACGCTTTTGTGAAAAATAAAAAAAGCCGTGCATCTGAGTGATTTTTACAAATTAATTTGAAAAAGGTCTATTTTTGTATCTCACCTTCTGCACCGCTTCGTAAGCCTTGTTGCGCTGAGAAAATAAAACAGCTTTATATCTACATTTCCAACTTCCAGGATTTAAGAATGCTCTTTTTATTAAAGGAAAATGTTGAAAATGTACTGGAAAATAATTTTTGATTAGAAATTATATATTATGAATCCTGAAATAACTTTGAATTCAAAGCTGAAGTTCAAATATTTTACACAAAATATTCTGCACTTATGTAAAGTTGACAAATGAATTTGTATTTGTAATAGGTTGTATAGTTTCAAGAAAAGTATTTCAAAACAAGACTTTTTAAGTTTATGTTTTGTGTTATCCTCCATAATTTCATCTAAAAATATATCATCGTGTGTTTTTGTAAAATAGAAGAAATAATATTCAAAATTTTCAAAATACACTGTTGTTAAAAATTATTAAGCGAGAAATATAAAATAGTAATTTTCGCGCTCAAACGTCAATTCTCACAAGAAAAAGATATATACAGCAAAATGTAACAAATATAAGAACTATCCTAACAGCACAGACATTGGATGTGACATCTACGTGACGTGAGTAGTATCACATTCATTATAGTGAACTGACATGTGATATATTTCATTGGTCTCATTATTACTGTCAAGTGATAGGCCTTTGCCAAGCAAAAGTGAGCAGTCACCGTGAATGCTGATTTGTGTACAATAGTCCTCTTGTGACTCTCTCCCCTTGTGCCATGTAATCGTCATTTGGAAATTCCATTGAAAAGTCAGCAAGGTAGTTCTTTTGTGACGAGTTCCCAAATGACAGCAAAATAAAGTCATCTAGTGATTTAGCGCCAAGCAGCGTTTATGGGTAACTTCACAGTAGAGTCTCTAAATGTCAGTCACCTAAGATTCCCCAAGTGACTTCATTGTGATATTATTTGGTATCTCATCACAATGCAAAGCTCATGACGGTTACATGCCAATCACAAAGTAACTTCATTTTAACGTCATCTGGTGACTCATAACAAAGTAACAGACACAGTGACTTTTCCATGTAGTCGACAAATGATGGTCAGATGAGAATAACAATGAGACGAATAAAATATATCACATTTTGGTTCACGGTGGTGGCTGTGATACTTGTGGTCATTTGCGATATTAAAGTGACGACTTCGACTGATTGTTCTCCTGGCATTGTACCTATTTTGCTACACCTGATGTTTATATCACTTTCTTTTGAGAGCTCACAATTAACTTTATTGTTCCAAACTTTTGGACACTAGTGTACTTCAAGATCAATATTTTAAGGTATACTGTCTAGCGCAGAAACGGCCAAACTTTTCATATCCGCGTGCCAAATTTGTCCAAAAAATATTTTACGTGATCATACCGTACTAACAACCAAAACATTTAATGAATCAAAAAAATAATGAATCAAAATTATTTAAAAGTTTATTTTTGGGATTAAAAAATATGGGTAACGTATGGTGTTAAACTTTAGTAAGTAATTTTAAAATGTTTTTTTTTCTATTGTTACATGTTAAATGCCAAGTAAATTATATCAGCTTCGTTGTTGGTTATTTTTAGGAGCATGCAAGCTGAATTGGAGTCATATGACAAGAGGTTTCTATTTGAGTTTTTCACTTTATTCATTTCCCAAAAATGGATAAAATAAAAATAATGAATCAAAACTATTTAAAAATTTGTTTGTGGGATTACAAAAAATAACCAATCATATCAATCAAATTCAGACAAACTCAGCAGTCTAAATTCATGCATCTTGAACAATTTTACTAAATTTTGATTTAGAACCTGAATATATGCCGTGCCGAAAATAATCTGCCGCGTGCTGTTGGTTCGCCGTTCCTGGTAGCGTATCAATTAGATTTTTTTCACTAGCTTAAAAATAACACTTAACTGAATTTTTTCTTTAAATTATGTATGTATATAGCTGACACAAATACAACACTATATAAATTTTAACACAATTATTCTAACTGATAAATAGAGCACCCGAGTTGCGATTTTCCAACTGAGTGAAAAATGTCTAGGCCAGGATTCGAACCAGGGGCATTTGGCGTAAACAGCCAATGTTCTGCTAACTGAGCTATCCTGGACAAAACTGGCGGACAGAATTCACCCCGACAACATTTATTGATTATGACATCTAGTCTGATATCTGAATGAACTCAATAGAAGAAATCGCAGGTAATAGAACTCTAAAAAATGTTTTATAAGCAATAAAATAAAAAATTAATTAATTAAAATTAATAAAATTAACTTTAATTAATTAATTGGTTAAAATTAACATAGCGTTTTTATGTATCCACCGTTTTCTTGGAGTTCTATTACCTGCGATTTATTCTGTTGAGCTGAATCAGATATCAGACCAGATCAATAAGTTTTTCTGCGTGAATGGGTGTCCGCCAGATTTGTCCTGGATTGCTCAGTTGGCAGAGCATTGGCAGTTTACGCCAAATGGCCCTGGTTCAAATCCTGGCCAGGAAAACTTTTCCATTCAGTTGGAATAGTGCAACTCGTGTACAAATACAACGGTAGAAATTCCTCATTTATCGTTAGAAAAAAAAATCGTGTACATTTTGCATATTCAGTTAAGTTTCTAGTAGAGGGGGGGAAATTTAGCATACATACGTGGTGCTATCCAAAAGTTCTAGGAATGCATTTACCATAATCCGTTTATCAAATAAACCTATTTAGATTCAGAAATTATATTTAATAAAATGTAATTTTGTCCTTTACGGCACATATTGGACTTCACTTACTAAGTAAAATTTCTGGTTCAAAACAGGTATGTTTGATCTGCAGATTATACCAAATTACTTCAGAAAATTTTGGATCGCATCACTTAGATACAAATTCCTATTGAATTTTAGATTTACAAAAATAAATTCGCTTTAGTTGATATGTAAACCTTGTTAAAATAGCAAATTAAATTCATGAAATTCAAATAAAAGACAGATTAAAACAATATATATATATTTGAATTTCATGCAAATGACTGTATAGGAATATTAAAGAAACATCATGCGCAATAAAATTTATAATTTTATTGCAATTTAATAAAGTACTGCTTATTTCTATTCATGTTCTGCCTTCGGTTGTATAAATTTTAAAATCATTGTTATAAAATTTCAGGAGTATTTTTCTCTTTTATCTGACCCATTTCTTTGTTCTATTTACGAAACATAGATACAGCCGGGATCTGCCGATGAGCTTTATAGATTCAAAAGAAAAGTATATTTTTGTATCTCACAAAGAAGGTCTCCTTAAAGCGCATACTCAGAATATTTTGAAAAAAAAAAATGCGGATAATTCGTGATATGCACCTAATATAAGATCAGTTTATCTGTGCAATCTCTATAGAAAATCTGTAAAACAAAATAATAAACTATCGAGTTTTCATCACAAAAGCGGTTAGGTTCTCACACGATTTGAAGAAGACTGGTGCTGGCTAAATGTGATTGAATTTCAAATTCTTGCTGAATTTCAGATTAAATAATAAAATAGTTTAATGTTTTGTTTTGTATAAGATTATACTATAATACATGCAAGTTGTATGCATTTTAGCTATCTAATTTGATCAAAAAAGCTTTTAGTATTTGTTTATTTTGTAAGTATTTTGTAAGTATTATGTAATACTTATTTTAATGCATAGTCAAGTTAACATTTTAGATCTTATTTTTGGATTTGAAAATTAAATTATTATCTGGATTTTTTGCAATAATGGTTACATACATGGTTCAGCATGTAGAGTAGAAACATTTCTTGGTTACATTTTACCCAACTCGTGGTATGGAAGGGGTTAATAACCAAAAAATATTTTTTATATCTCATCCCATATATATATATATATATATATAATTATAATATCTATGAATTTCAAAAAACATATCAAGTTCTATTCTACTTAAATCTCCAAAGAGATAATTAATGATACTGTGTATACAGAATACCACATAGCTAATAATTAACATGTGCAAACATAATATTACCATAGCTGATGCTTCAATGGTAATTGGCCAAATTTTACTCATACCAAAAGAATATTGAAAAAAGAAACAGAGAGAAAGGGGGAAAAAAATTATAAATTGGAGTTGCAATTAAGTAAACACAAATGGATTAACAAATTAAATATAAACCATACACAATGGAAAATTGGACCACATGAGAACCAAACATGAATTGGACATGGAAAAACACATGCACATGTACTCATCAGCCTGGATGCACCCACATGTGTTTTAAATAATAATTCAGTGTTTCATAATTCTACTGGCATAATGCTAAGATCAGTAGAATCATCCAGGTACACTGAATTATTACCAGACAACAATTGGAAATATTAAAATTTGGAAATATTTAAATAGGAAATAAAAAACCATTAAGAAAATACAATATATTTCACTCACATCGATTATCCAAAAAACTGTAATTAACACCTCACCAAATTACCACGAGATAACAGTTTTGAAACAATAAAATTGGAAATATGAACGCGTAAAGTGCAGATAAAATATTTTACTCACAATAATTATACAGAATCCTTAAAATGTCACAACGTCTGCATAATATTCACATCCACATGGCAATGCATCATACATGTTGACCAAGTCGAGTTGAGAGAAATGACTTGTAAGACAAGTTGAGAGCACACTTTTTTTAAAACACAACCCCATCGATGACACCCAATCACAAAATGATTCAAAAACACTCAAAATAATTCTGGTTTTAATACACTTATAACAAATTTATATCCGTGAATATATATTACTCCATCCCATTTTAATTCCTGAAAGTAAAATTAATATACAATCAATAGCTCCCTCTATAGTTAAATTAAATATAATATTAACAATATTATCTACAACTACCTGAAAGGTAAAGTGTCGCCATCTATTGGTATTATAATAATTCATAATTAATATTTAGTTAAATATCCACTTTATTAGTTACATACTCACTTCATTAGATTTATTTATATAAATAAACTTTAAAAAAACAATACTAACTTGTAGTTTTACTTTAAATTCAAATAAAATATAATACTACTATATGAATAAATCTACACAGAATTAATTCAACTTGCACAGCATTTCAGATATTCTTAACAAGAATATATTATGTAAAAGAGATATTATTTTAATTCAAATTATTTTTGCTGCCAGCTGTGTTAATCCACTGATATTATAGACATTTATTAAATAATTATTGTTTTATTTTTACTACTACTTAAATATATATTAGACTTGTTATTAAATAATTAATGTTTAATTTATACTACATTGTAAATATATTTTATATTTATAGATTAATTTAAATATCTAATTAAATAATTCATAAACAATTCAAAATATCTCAAAATTTATAATGTTGATAATTAATAGTATTACTACTGTTTTTCAATCAAATTAATGCAATGCAGTAATTAAAATACTTGTTAATTTTAATTATTCATAGACAAAAATAAAAACTATATATATTTATATTTATATATATTGCAAATAGATATGTATATGAGTTATAATCACCAATGTTATCATTGTATAATTTAATATGTTATTGTATGAGTTAATTTATAAATGTATGAAAACTGCACATCAATAATACCTTAAACAGAGGTGATCGGCAATGCACAATCACAACTATACAAAGTATAAATAATGTTCAATCAAATATTAAATTTCCTAATATGTTATAATTGTAATTATGTATGTTATATTTGTAATTTTCTACATAAAGTGTATATAATGTTCAAACAAATATTAAATATTAAATTTCCTAATATGTTATAATTGTAATAATGTATGTTATAATTATTATTTTCTATATCTTTTGTTATATGTTATCGCACACTAAAACAATAATTTATTACATACCATGTTTATATTTAAATTATATAATAAATGTTATTTAAAAGAGTTGATGATTGAATTTATCATAAAAATTGGATATCCATATATTTTTGCTTGATCTCGAATATATCTAATATTTTTGTTTTTATTTATATCTGAGCATAAGTATTTTATACGATGTAGATAATTGATAATTATATTTTTATAAACAGATTTATGTAAACATGAAGCAAAATTGGTAAAAATATTTACTTTAAATGGGAAATCAAACCTCTTATCATAAATATCAAAAATTAATTTATAATTATTAGTAATATTAATTTTTAAGTCAAGAAAGTTTATATTATTATTAATTAAATCATTTTCGCTTAATTTAAGCTGAGTAGGATAAAAATTGAGTGGTGATGTGCAATTTTTTTCATTGAAATAAAATATGATAATGTCATCAATATAGCGATAAAATACATAATCATTGTTCGGACTTATATTTCTTTCATAATAATATAAGTAAAGGTCAGAGAGAATACTAGATGCGGTTCCGCCCTGCGGAATTCCCTGGCATTGTTTATAGATAATATTGTCATATATAATGTAATTATTATGCAATGTAAAATTTAGTAAAGTTTTAAAAAAAATTACTGAAATATGTTCTTTTAATTTTAATTGAGATTTAAATTCTTTAAATAATATACACATTGTTTTATGTAAGTCTTTTATATCAATGTTATTAAATAAATCATTAAAATCCAATGTTTTTATGAATTTTACCGGATTGATATTATGTATTTTATTTATGAGTTGAAAACTATTTTTTAGGCAATGTTGGTTATTATGTTTTAACGTTATATCATATATCTGCTTTAAAATATTAAGTAGTAAATTGCTTGCATTTTTATTATATGTGTTACAACCGATGGTAACAGTGCGAAATTTAATAGGATTTTTATGAAATTTTGGAATTATAACAAGATAAGGATAATTAAAATTATTACATTTGATTTTTAGTAATTTGTGATAATTTAATAATTTTCTGTTATTTATTTCAATATTTAATTTAGTTTTATTAAAAATATTACTTGTGTTGATTGCATTGTGAATTAACACTTTATAGTATTCTTTACAAATGATAGCATAATTATTTGGAGATTTATCTACATAAGTAATTATAAATTTGTTTTGTAATTCTGATATATGTTTATTTATGTTTTTAAAAGCTGCATGTGTAATATGATGATAATTTTTTATAATTTCATTTTTTAATTTATCAATTACAGAAAATCTCCATTCACTGAAATATTCGATTGGTTTATTGTAATCAACAGCAATTTTATATATAAACAAATCAATATCTTGAATAAACTGCAATATTATGGATTTGATATTACACTTATATGGAAGACGAAATTTTGTGCCATTATGCATTAAGTTTTGTAAAATAGGTTGTTCTACAATATTAAGATCACCAGTAATGATATGACCATGTGTTGTATTTATATACTTTTGATATTTTGGGTCATTACAATAACATGGGTAATTCTTTGAAGAGACCAAATTTTTTGCAAAAGAATTGTAATTAAAAATTTTACGTCCAAGTGTGCGATTATATTTATATGTCTTGTGAATGGTAAAATTTTTTATTGGAAAATTATTATTAATGTTGTTTATTATATTGTGTAAATTTATATTATTAAATACATGATTGGAAAAATTTATAATTAATTGTGTATTATTAGTTTTATATTTAGGTTTATTAGAAAGACTTGTATTTAATAGGTTTGCTCTATAATGTAGAATATCATAAAAGATATCACAAAAATGTGGAGAATATTGATTCTTTTTAAATACCTTGAAATATTGGTTTATATATTTCTTTTTTATACTAAAAACATGTTTTCTTATAGCAAGCCAACAATAATCATTACAAAATTGTGCCTCAAGATTATCAAGCTCCTGTTGAATCACAATATCATCAGTGAATTTTTTGTTATTATGTTTACCTCTACCAGATCTTGAAGTTTTTTTTAAGTTTGAAAAATTTAATCCGGAATAAAGATTTTTATAATTTTCATATTTAGTTAAATCTGAAAATACAGGATGTGATTTTTTTGTATACTAATTGATTTAATCCATAAGGATATGTAGTATTAAAATGTCTTATATATTTAGATTCTAGAAAAAGTCGTTCAGTAAAATTTTTTTGTATTTTAAGTATTTTAATAGTAATATTTTTAAAATCATGATTTTTGAAATGAGTATATTCAATATTATGAGTTGTTTGAAATTTAGAATTTTTATATTTATCAATATGAGAACGATGTAAATTTAGCCGCTTATGTAATTTTTGACAAGACTGTCCTATATATTCCATGTTACACGAATTGCATTTCAATGAATAGATTACATTGTATGCTTTGCAAAATTTTACCAAATTAAGATTGTTATAGATTGAAATCTGTGACTTATCAGCTAATGGACATGTAAGACAACGCTTAGATTCACACTCTCGAAAACATAGTACAGGCTTGGGACAATAGAATAGGTTATCTGATAACGATCCAGGAAGATCCCTAATAATCTTCCTGTACCGAGCATTAGTCCTGGATCCACCAAGGCCTAAATTGCCAGTATCTAACATTTTACTAATAACTCCCATATTTGTTTGATAGCAATAAAAATTGCAAGAAATACATATTAAATATATCTATAACATATTAAAAAAAAAATTGTTATGAATCAATCTCAATATTACTTGAATATCCATAAAAAAAAAAAAATAAATAAAAATAAAAAAAAAATATTAAGATTGACTGTTTAATACTTGATTAAATATAATAAAGCTATATAATAAAACTATTTACATATATACATAAAGTCCCATTAAGCAAACTAACATCAAAAGACAACAATATAAAAACCCCTAGCAGTCATAAGTCAGTACAAAATTAATGTTGGTAAAAAAAAAAATCATTAGAACCTGAATAAGATTTTATAAAGATGCCCTTGAAAATTCAATAGATAAACAAATGATACCAGGAAATAATAGTAATACTAAAATATTATTATTATTAAATTATTATTAAATACACCATTAAAAGCGCAATGCAGCTATAATAACTATGTATTTCAAACAGAAGTTAATCAAAGTGATTTGTGAGCCAATTAGGCTAAATATATATATATATATATATATATATAACCATTAATGAAACATGACCGAAACACCAACAGAAACGTGAAATTATGATTTAGTAAGTAATAATTTATTGACAACGAAATTGTCACCCCAACACACTGAACATAGGTATGAAATACTTATTTAAAAGAAGAAGAAATTAAATTAAAAATTGAATGAAATAAATTGAATGAATGAAATTTGTGGAATTTATAAAGAACTGTCAAGTCCCAAATGCATAAATACCACAAAATAAAATGAGTGGTTTCATCATCATATTAGCCATAAAATTGCTAAAGAATATGATTTTGGGACGACCACTCATAAACATAATGAAACCTGTGAAAAAATCTTAAATTCAAAAAATAAATACAATATTAATACAATATTAAAAAGGGTAGAAACCTTATCCATAATTATGAGAAAAAAAACATGATAATAGATCTTTAAGTACTAAAAACAATGAGATGAAGATGGATGTTGGTGCATAACATTGACCAGATTTATGAAGATAACTATACAAAGGCAATGAATTGCAAAAAAAAATTTCTAAATGTTGCCAAAAACATTTTTAGAAGATTATAAACCCTGTTGCCAAAATAATTTTTAGAAAATGAATTACTTGGATATATGGAATATTTTAAAGCAACACAAACCATGGTGCTGCCAACTATGATATGAATAGTGAATATGCAGTTTAAAAAACAATATTAAAAATGAAACCATACTATCTAAAGTGATAATAAATAGTTAAATTATATAAATGAAATTAAAAATAAATAAATAAAATATCCAATTACATTAAAGTAAAAATGGATGTAGTAATGATTAATTCTATGTTAAAAAATAAGATGTAAAGTAGTAAAATTAAGAATTAATGATTAATACTACATAAAAATACATGAACCAAGAAATGACATAGCCACTATTAAATAGCTTTGCTATAAAAGCAACATCATAAAAATTAAATTAAAATCAAATTAAAATACTAAATTATTTGACCTAAAATGCTATGGATTTAAAATTAATATTAATTAAATATTGAAATTAATAGTTACATATTATGTTTTTGCATACAAAGTTAAAAATTAAATACACATGCTGTAAGTGGTTAGGGAAGAACATTAATTAAAATTAATACATATTATATTACCTTTTAAGAAAGTATTACATTATATTAGAATTTAATATGATATTGTCCACCGTGGGCATAAAAGTAAATACAATTAATCAAAAACATTCTTAATAGTAATTAATAATACATTTAAATTAATTAATGAAGATTTAAATGTAACTACATTAATTCGCATATAAAAGTATTACATCATAGTCCATTATAAAATGTGTATTAGCAAACGTATGTGTAAATCAAAATGCCCCCCTTTTTTTTTTTGTGTGTGTGTGTGTGTGTGTGTAAATATAAATTAACCATACATATATATATATATATACATACAATTTAATCCAAGGTGAAAGGTTATGAAATTTTATGAAACGTAGGTGCAATAACAAGAAACCAAAAGTTAAAGATCATTGAATACAAAAAACATGAAAATCATCAGCTCCTAGCTCTTCGGAAGGTGGGAGGAGCAAAAAGTATGTAGCTTTAAAAATATATTGCTTATCAAGTTTTGCAGGCACCGCCAGCTTGCATACTCCAATGTATAACAAAAACAAAAACAAAATTGACATTTTTCCAGACAAATTAATTGTATTCAAATAAA
This sequence comes from Maratus michaelseni, assembly GCA_963931845.1. Taxonomy (NCBI): domain Eukaryota; kingdom Metazoa; phylum Arthropoda; class Arachnida; order Araneae; family Salticidae; genus Maratus; species Maratus michaelseni. The sequence goes on from OZ007587.1 coordinate 31,357,038, forward strand.
TGAAACATAAAACACAACAATTCATTACAAATTATGCAACAAAATGTATAGCAAAACAATTGATATTAAGCGAAACAGAACGAAATTATATCAAAGATTTACTGTAATGAAAATAAAAATGAAAATGCAAGCAGTTATTCCCCCGCCTTGTTCTGAAAACTCTTGAGAAGAATATTGTATAATAACAAGCTCAACTCACCAAATCATCAATCTTTCACTTGAACACAAAAGGCTTAAGGAGTTACATACGTTCTCAGCGGCAAAATAATTGATATATTTTGATTTTTTTTTCCTTTTTAGGAAGGGAGTAAAACTGATTTAAAAACTAATAATTCCACGTTGCTTTTTATTGCTTCAAGAATTTAAAAATATTTATTTGGTTAAATTTGGCCATTTCAGAAAACTACAAAACTATTTACATAATGAGAAATAAAATCATATGGATAAAAATTGTTATAAAATAAATTTGCTGAAAATTTAAAAATCTGTTTAAAAAAAAAAATTCCGTTGTTACAAATCTTATAACATCTATTAATTTGCCCCAAAATAATATTAATAAAAACTTTTTTGCTTAAATTTAAAAACCAGTAAGGTATGTTTGGAGTACTAAAGTTAAAAAAATTCACCTTCTTCGAAAAGATTAAGATGTAAAAAATTATCTGTAATATATGAACCCGAATCCAGAAAAATAATATGTAAACTATTGACAAAAGTCTTATATAATTTTAAAGAACTAGGATAAATGTAATTAATTACAAGATTATTTTTTAACACAATTATTTCAAATTGGTAAAGTAATCATACAAGTTTTAAATTTCCAACTGGACGAAAAATTTCCGGGCCAGGATGACCAGTGATTAAAATCCTGGCCCGGACATTTTTCGTCCAGTTGGAAATTTAAAACTTGTATAATTACAAGATGTTTATGTTTTTTTATATTCAATGCTTTTTAAATTTTGGTTTCTTGTTATTGCAGCTACATTTCAAAAAATTCCATAAGCTTTCATCATGGATTAAAATGTATACTGTTTTTTTTTCTCTCAAAAGTGCTGCGTAGCGCGTTGTGCACATAATTCATATATTTTTACACATTCTTTAATTTATACACACACATATATATATATATATATATATATATATGTATGTATTAATTAAAGATTCCTATTTTCTATTTTAAAAAAGGGTTTTTGAGTATGCGCTGATGGAGGCCTTCCTTGCCCACTCCTGAACCGTTTCGCCATCGTCAATTTTGCTGTGTGGGGCGAAACATAAAACAGCTTTCTATTTGCATTTCGATCTTTCAGGATCTAAGAATGGTCTTTTTATTTGAACAGAAAATGACAAAAATATAGCGGATTTCTTTTCTTTTTTTTTCTTTTTTTTTTTAATGTTTTTCTAGATATTTTAATTTAAATGGTGAAATAACTTTGAAGTCGAAGTTTGTGCCTGCATGTTTGAGTAATGCATGCAAAAGTTTCTATGTAGATGGATAGTATACGGGTTTGTATCGTTGATATTTTTATTTTTTTACTTTATTTTATTTTTGCGATTTCTTCACAATTTTATCTAACAAATTCTGTTATATGTTTTTATAAAATAAAAATAACAATATCGAAAAATTTCAAAATACATCAAGATCAATTGTTTTATTTACAAAGAGGATTTTTTCATACACAGATACCTTTTTTAAAACTACTTAAAATTAATTTCTAGCCACATGAAAAATTAAATGTATATATACAGCCGAAACAGTTACAAATCTCCAATTTCACCAATAATCTCTAAAAAAAGCAGTCGCATTGCGCGTGCTCAGGCCATATCTTCAATCGTAGTGAAATATTTGGTTTACACTTAGACACAAATTCGGATAGAATTTCTGATTAACCAAATAAAATCCGCTTAAATGAAAAAAAAACTACATTTTATTAAAATAACAAAACAAATATCATGAAATGCATATGTGAGAAATATTAGAACATAAAAAGATTTAGCGTCAGTCGGGGCTAATATGAAACAACCAAAAGAATACGGGACTAATGTGAGACACAGAAAAAAAGGTACTAATATTTATAGATATAAAATTTGCTTTGAGATTATTTTATAAGCAGTACATCCTTTTATTTATATCCATTAGGAATACACGCAAAATTAAAAAATAGTCGTTACATAACCTTACTTTTTTGTTAAGAAAAACTCTTATGACAGACTTCAAAACTTTTGCCGTGCAAACATTAAATACAAATTTAGGCAAAACATTCTAATATATCTTGATTCAATAAGAAATGTTGTCTTTTTAGCTTTTAAAATTTGAAATACGTTTAACGTAGCCTGAGTTACAAACAATCAATCTCAGAAGACTAACGTGGGACATTGTATGGGGCTAATATGAAGCAGTGCTCTTGGAGCTGTAATAATACTATTCTATCAGAGAATAGAGCTTGAAATCAAATAGAGCTTGAAATATCCATAACAAATAAAAACAAAATGTATTAATCTTTGATTGTCTTTTTGTTTTCATATGTGAATTATGTACTTTTTCTTTGTTTTTCTGAGCCTAATAGTCTTTTCTTCAATGTTTGTTACAGATTTGTAATGGAATGATATGCAATGTTAGCTAGTTGATTTTACAACTTAGTTCTACATCTCAAGCTAAAAGGGATATTGAAGGTTAGAATAGCCTGTGTATTTTTTAACACTAAAAATCTTGCGTAATTGCAAACTAAAAGGATGTAGGAGAGTTCATCAACAATACATTTTAAATGAGGCTAAAAAGAGGATATTCAATGGTGAATCATTACGTTGTTTAGTTAAAAATCGTAAGATTCATAGATCGTTTTTATTTAGTAAAATTATGCAGATGCAAATTAGTTTAGACTCCCGCAAACGAAGACTTGTCAATTTCTCCAGGTTACGTCTTACGTGTTGCTTTTAGAGATAATAAAGAAAAACTGTGCTGCAAAGAAGAAAAAAAGAATAGATGCTAGTTCAAAAGTGATTATAAGTAAAGCGTGGCTAGACGACTGAGAAATTAAGCATAGAAAATGAAGAGAAAACAAACAAACAAACAAAAAAAACTCAACAGAAATACAATCCAAATTATGATATTATAAGAGGAAAAGGAGTTACAAGTGTTGAAAACTATACAGGAGAAAGTTAAGATGCAGAAGGATTGCACAAGCCCAGAAATCTTTACCCAAGCAGCAGGTGAGTTACCGGTAGACTAAACTGAAAATGAAGGAGTTATAAAAATACAAAACATAATTAAATAAAGATGAAAAATATGCAAATAAAGATGAAAAATATATTGATTAGTAAATTGTTCGAAGAAGATAGCACAGACAGTGAAGTGTACTCTGCACTTCACTGCATTGTAACATCACTTGCACACTTGAAGTGTACTCTGCACTGCATACACAAAAGACTTATCTGCATGGTAGTGATGAAGAATCATTCAGAGATTTAATTGCAATTGCCAATGAATTCAAAAGTTAAACAATTTGCTTTTTACACACATCAAAAAGCAACTATAGGATTCTGTGTCAAGTATCAAGAAAATTTTACGTGTTATGGAACAAAATTTTAAATACAAAATAATTCTTTTATTGCAAAATTTTAACATAAATGAAGTTTGTTTTCTTTTTCATTCCTCAACCTGTTGTGCAATTTAACTAAACTAAACTAAAAAAAAAAAATATTTTTAATAAAGCTGTAAATAACTGGTTCACTAAACTAGACAGTTTATCTTTCAATGGATGTTCTAAGTTAATATTGCCTCATACAATTATGGATTCTGAATTTAAAAATTCAGTTTTGAACGTAAAGCTTATCCCCTTATCTTATAGTAGAAATCTTTATCTCTACCACCACCTTTCCACTGCAATGTGCTTATCGCCCGCTGCACTTCGAGTGGTGGGCATGTGCTGCACTTCGGGAGGAGGGCATGTGCTGCACTTAGGGTGGAGGGCAGGTGCTGCACTTCAGGAGGAGAGCTGAGGGAAGGTGCTGCACCTTGCACCATGCCCTACGCTCTCCACCCGGGGTCGGAAGCCCACTTTTCCTCTACTTAACTGTTTCACTAAATTAGGCAGTTTATCTTTCAATGGCTGTTCTAAGTTAATATTGTCCCATACAATTATGGATTCTGAATTTAAAAATTCAATTTTGAACGTAAAGCTTATAAAAATATATGTTTTTTTTTTTCATTTTTGGGTAAAATCTCACTAACAAATACAAAGGTTATTTGTCTACAGAAAAACACAATCAATAACAGTTGAAAAATTCATATACTCTTGTTTTGACTGAAAATATAAAAAATATCATGCACAGTGATAATTTTAAAATAAATTACAACTATATATCAAACGATATTTCAAACGAAAATATCACAACGAAATCACAAATAAGCGACATAAAACGAAAATATCACAAATAAAATATATTACAACGAAAATATCAAACATCAAATTTTGAAAATATGTATTGGATATATACCATGATATATATCCCGATATATATGCATTGATATATATTCCGATATATATCCATTGATATATATCACCGAACTCTGTTTCTACCTGCATATACATTTTTTAGAAAGAATGTTCTTTTCCTTTCGAATAAATTAATGTCGAAAAGTTTCGAGTAAATTTCTTTTGAAAGTATGTTCTAAATATTGCATTATCAGTGGTGATATAATCTTGATTTCGAAGCTCATGTTTTTATGCAACTTTTTCTGTGCTTATGATATTTGATAACTGGGTTCGTATGTATAAGAGGATGTTGTTTGAAGAAAAGTACTTCATTACAAGGATTGTTTGATGTGTGTACATTTTCGGTTACCTTCCATAATTTCATCTAACAAGTACCCGTTGTGTGTTTTAGTAAAATATAAATAATATTATTTAAAATTTAAATATACATCACGTTCTATACTTTAAGATATATACAGTCTAAAGTATGAATGGGGATTGTTTCATACACTAAAAAAAAAATGTTTTTTAATTTACAAAAATATAATAAAATCGAGAACGGAACGATACAATAACTTGTTACGAGTTCCCCATGATTCCGAAAAGCAGTCTTTATCTTTAGAAGTCTCAGAAACCAATATATTTTCGAGATTTAAAGAAGTATTTATAAAAACAGGGTTTCTTTTGCTGCAACTGATTTTCGGAAACGTGCACACGCAGTTTTTGTAGTGTATTAATCAGTTTTCATAATTCGTAATGTAGTTTTTAGGATTCTATCAATTTTCAAAATAAAAGGAAAACTGCCCAGTTAAACTCAGGGCATTGAGCTGACAGGCTACTCACACTAATTGTATATTGCACTCTTATTTCAAAAAATTTGAAATAAGCCCCTCGAAAAAGAAACAAATCAACAATATATTAAGGGGGGCTAATCCCCTCGCCCCCCCCCTTATAATTAACTAATGAACTCCCATAGCTAATCAGAGAAGCGCCTTACTACAATGAACATATATACAAAATTTGAAGAAAATCGGCTATTTCTGCATGGAAACCCATTTATCTAAATTAAGGGGGGGGGGTTAGCCGCTATCCCCTCTTTATACTTAACCAATGAACTCCCAAACCTAATCAGGGAAGCGCTAAATTACTATAAATGTATCATTCTAAAACATTTTTTAATTACATCCAATATAATTTCAACAAGAAAGAGAAATCATACATGAAGCATAGATTATGAAACGATTTCCAACACATTCATAATACCATAACAAAACTTCATTTATTAATAAGGCGAAAGGTGATGTCTAAGTAAACAATTTCAAAACTTATAACACATTTTAAAACCCAATTTCGGAAATTACCATCTTTAGTCGGAAAATTATTCGAATTATTTTGTTCAGCTAGCTTTGATAGCCTGTGAGCTAAAAAACATTTTCAGATGCGAAATTGAATTTATACATGCAAGAGTAACAAAATAAGATTAATTTAAATATTAATGTTTTTGCCGTGAATTTATCATGTTTGGCTGTAAAACATGTTTATTGAACATGAAACTTCTTACTTGAGAATTGATAGCATCCAAAAAAACCCATATTCCGGGTTGAAAAAACTGATTGGTACACTGCAAAAAGACTACACGGATACGTCTCCGAAAATCCGTTGCAGCAAAAGAAGCGTCTTTAAAACTTGAAAATAAGAGATTTTTGAGATTTCTATAGATAAAGCACGCTTTTCGAAATCGTGGGTAACTCGGAAAAGGTTATTGTATATTTTTATTTGTTATTATATTTTCCAAGATTAAGAAATCTGTATTTTTTACAATGTGTACAGATACCTTTTTTCAAGCAGTTTAACTAACAAATACAACAGTTGGCATTTCTCAATTCCCGTAATTTCCGTCATATAATCCGCGGATCAAACAACCCTATTTCGACCCAGAAATTTTATTTTAGAAAATGTAACTTACTAGATTGCTGTAATTATTTGACTTCAATTATAAAATAAAATTTCTGGGTCTAAACATGATTGTTTGATCCGCGGATTAGACGCCGGGAATTACGGTATCTGTACAAAATAATCGTGCACATTACGCATATAAAGCCAGATTTTCAATAAGAGGGAAAACGTTTAACATACCTAGATCCAGATTCTTATCGAATTTCTGATTTCGCAATATACAGCCGCTTAAATTGAAATAAAAACCTTTTTAAAATGTAAAATTTAAATGTCATTAAATGCGAATATACGGAAATATTAAAACAGAAGAAGATTCATTTTTTTTTTCTTAAATTGAATATAAATGATAAACGAAGTATGGAAGAAAATCTTACACAATAAAATTTTCAATTTCATTTCAATTGGATTAAGTTCTATTCACTTATATTTATGATCCGCCTTCAATTGCGGAAATTTGAAATACTGATTTACTTCAAAAAAATTTATAAAATTTCATGATCAACATTTTCCTCTTTTATCTCACTCGCCTCCTTATCGCATTTATGAAAAATGGGCATAGCCGGGGTCTTTCAGAGAGCTTTATAGATTCTAAAGAAATGTCTATTTTTGTATCTCGGCTCCCGAATCACGTCGCAAGCTTTGTTGTGTTGACAAAAAATAAAAGAGCTTTCTACCTGTATTTTCCATCTTTCCACATTTAGGAATGTTATTTTCTTATGAATAGAAAATGCCTAAAATATTGCAAGAACATTATTTAGAGATAAAGGGAAATTACTATAAAGTCTGTGTATATTGCTTTAGCGTATTCTTTTGGGAAGTCTATTTTATGCAATGTCGCTATATATAAATTTAAAAAGCAATATCTATTCCAAATTTAGTTATAGATAAAAGGATTTTCTAAAATGTATCATTCTAAAACATTTTTTAATTACATCCAATATAATTTCAACAAGAAAGAGAAATCATGCATGAAGCATAGATTATGAAACGATTTCCAACACATTCATAATACCATAACAAAACTTCATTTATTAATAAGGCGAAAGGTGATGTCTAAGTAAACAATTTCAAAACTTATAACACATTTTAAAACCCAATTTCGGAAATTACCATCTTTAGTCGGAAAATTATTCGAATTATTTTGTTCAGCTCTGTATGTGATCGGTAGATTTGTATAATATGCATAGTATGCAAAAATCTAGTTTATTTAGGAAACGCATACCACAGTTACGAATTTCCCTTCGAATATTTCCGTCAATTAGTGTAAATAAACTCGAATTCTTTTGTGAAGCTCTGTATATGATCTATAGAATTTTTACACACCAAGTAATACATAAAAACGTAGTTAAATTAAAAAAAAGACATACTACAATTGAAACCTTACTTTCAGCAATTATTGCTCATAAACAGTACTGTAACTGAATTATTTTGTGTCCCTGTAAATGAACGATAAATATTATGCACACGCTATTATATAGTAAATATCTTGTAGTACTCCTCAGTGATGTATATCAATGTCATTAAGTTGAAATAGTGCATCATCTTAGTGAAATAGTGCAGCATCTGAGACAGAAGTCGAAATAATATAGTATAGTCTAGCAAAAGCATAAAATAATATGTATGATCGAAATAAAGGTTAGATAAAAATATTAATTATAATCTAAGAATTTTTTTACATAAATCGATTTCTAGAAGCTTTAAGTATGTGAAACCAAAATTACAGCTTGTTCCGCCAAGTATTCTTTGAATTATGCTTAAAAAACCTGTATGTCTATAACGTCGTGTTGCGACCTGTCGCATTACGTGCGATTAAACGCACGATTAAATGCAACGATTTAATCGTTGCATTAATCGTTGCAACGATTTAAATTTTTTTGCAACGATTAAAATTTAATTTAAAATAAAAACAAATTTTAAACTTGCATAATTTCAATCATTAAAATCCACTGCAAACGATTTTCCCCCATAGACCACAACACAATGCAATGGAATTATTTTCAGTAACAACAAATAGTACATAGATCATATTTAATACCGAACCTCACATGACAATCCTCAATAACATATATTAGTTGCATGGCAATCCGAATAGATTTACGTGAGTTAGAGCACGCAAAGACGACTAGATAGGTTGAATTCATAAATACTTTTTAATTATTTCGGAAAGTGTAAAAAAGTGTCTCTACCTATTTCAAAATATTGTATACATTTTTATTTTAAAATTAGCCTCTACAATGTATGCTGGTTTTGATGGTAAATTTTACAAATAAAACCATTTTACATTTTTTATGTGTTCTAAAACCTACTCCCATCTATACATTTAATGTGTTTTTAATTTATCGTGCAAACCTGTGTCATGTTATCGAATAGTAGTCCCACACTCAGAAAACTGACCAGGTACCATTTTAGAACACGAACCATTTCCTACAATATGGAATATGAGTTTTGTTTCTTTTTGTAAAAAGAGAACGTTTTCATTAATGATACAGCAATTCCTATTATATGGGTAGACGATTGGTTATCGACCTGAGTGTAAAATGGCAAAGACTCTTTTGTTCACAATTTAATCCCGTAGTAGCACGCGAGAATTGCGTCATATGTTTTGAAGTCAAGCCAGAAAAACCCTCGCGTGTTCAGTGCGTCACCGAGGTGCGTCACATGGTGACGTCATTTCGATTGGTAAATCTAGCATTTGAGATACTCATTGAGTAAAACAAGGCTGGTATAACTTATAAGGCTTTAATACCTTGCAAACATCTTTAATAATATATGGAACAGAGAAAATAAAACACTTCTTATGTCAAGCATGTTATTTTCGTTTTTTCTTTTCTGTTCCTTTTGATCAAATCAATGATATGAATGTGTAAAACATTGTGTTTTTTTATCATTTACTTTTATAAGGCTGACAGTTAAACAGAGCTATTAATCAGCTAGATTAGATGTGTGTTTATTGCTTATTTATAGTACATTGTTATTGACTATATCTTATATACTAATCCTAATCATTTATTGTACAGTCGTGAAATAAAACACACTTCTACTAACTCTGTCGCAAATCATCGTATAAAAATGTGACTGGTACCAATCGATTAATAATAACGTCTATTAATTAATGTTATACTTCCGTTTCTTTTAGGGGCTCGTCTACAACAAGAAATTGTAACAAACTTTAAAATTTTCAATACTAACACTTAATTTTGACATCATATTTGGATTCTTCGACAAATTTTACTTTCTGGTGCAAAACGAGCAACAATTCGGTCAAGCAGTTTAGAAATTATGCAGGTTTAAAATTTGTCTTAAAATTCACTTTTAATCGTTGCAAATCAGGTCGCAACACATGGAGTTTTTTAAGCATAATTCAAAGAACACACTGTTAGAAATGGATACTCAAATTCCACGAAATTTTCTTCGTTTTTGACGAAACTGTTTCCTGGGAAATGCTCCGAGCAAATATTTCGTCAAATCGAGTAAATTTATATCCTCAAAAATGTGAGGAAATTAATTTCGTCAAATTGCTTGTTCGAAAGTGCAAAAAAAGGTTGGTGGTGCCATCTATTGACAATTTTAGAAGCATCTGTAATTGACAGGGGAGAAAAGTACGACACTTTTCTCACATCTTCAACGGGACTCGAACGCGCGATCTTTGGTGTGGGAGATCACTGTGCTGCGTCCTTCGGCACCGGGGCCTTGCATGAATGTGATTTTAAATGTATGTATGGGATGTTGATATGTGTTTACATTTTCAGAAGTATTTTTATCGGTGCTGTTATAATTTCGGCATGTTTTAATTAATAAGGCTAGATTATTATTATGGTTTTTCTATGGTTAATAAATAATTAGAATATGGCTTGATTAATATAATTTATTAGAGTAATTCCCTTTGTTCAATGAATTATTAGAATATAGTCTAGTTAATTTGTTGATCAGAAATAATAAATTTTGAAGTGCATATATTGGAGGAGAGTTCATCAATTTTCGATGATAAGATTTTAACACGTTACTGTTTATAGAGGAGAAAGGTATCAGTTATGCATATTTTAAATTTGATTGTTATATGAATATATTTCTTAAATAAAAAAGAGCTCCTAATTTTTTTTTTTTAACCATTGGGAAAATGGTTGTTGCTTTCGGTCGAAAATGGACCAAATGATGTTCGCATTTTACTATTTTAACCGTTTTTAACGAAATTCTGTAACTTTAGAAAAGATTATCTTTGAATAGGCAATAGAAATGCATAAAATCGTTAAAAAAATGTTAAAATTACAAAAAGGATAGACGCAAATTATCAGATATGAAAAATAAAGTAGAAATTTGGTGCTTTCGTGTTATAGTAGCCCAAAAGAATGAAATATTTTTGTTTCTGTTTTCATTAATAAATTGTAAATTTGGTACTTTCGTGTAATTTTTTTTTTGAACGATTTTGTAACAACAAAAATAATCTGGCCGTGAATAGGGAAACATTTTCGTCAAATATTTGAGATTTTCCATTTCATTAAAAATCACTTAATTTTGAGACGAAATGATTGTCAAAAATTATGAAATATAGCTCAAGAATAGCGGAATCGTCGAAAGTGAGAGTCGTATTTTTGACAGTGAGGAAACAGTTTCGTCAGACATTTGAGGATTTGCGTTTCGTCAAAAACCACGTGACTCTGTGACGAAATGATTGTCAAAAATAACGAAATAGGGCTTAAGGATTGCAGAATCGTCAAAATTGATTGTTTCATTTCTGAGAGTGCAATTGGCAGGACAAGCTGTAATTTTGGATTCGCATATTTAAAGCTTCTAGAAATCGTTTTCTGTTAAAAATATTCTTAGTTTACAATTCATATTTTTGCCTAAAATTAATTTCGAACATACATATTCTTTTATTCTTTTGCTAGACAATACTATATTATTTCGAATTCTGTGTCAGTTGAGAGTCTGTTTTCTAAGAACAAAAATAAAATTACGAAAAAAACAATCGTCTCACTAGCAAATATTATCAAATTTACTACTTTTAAACGAATTGCCTTAAAAATATTAGAAATAATGTCAACGACTTTATAAACATTACTGTTGAAAAATACGTGGTAAAAAGATATCATGAGAGACGGCAGTTTCTCGAGTGACGTAGCGAAAAACCGAAAGCCCAAAACCGAAGATTCCGTCACTCTCATATGTACAGCTAGCAGGACATCAAAGGAAAATCGAAAAGCCGACATTTAATATCTCAGTAAATATGAGGTATACCGTTTCGCTTTTTTCACATTAGTCTTATATCTATGGCCTAACTCTATCCTTAAATTTATAAATTTCTACATGCAGTAGATTTTGAGATCTGGAAACCAATTTTTAAGCGAAAATGGGGAATGTAATGGGCACATACCTATTATCTCCAAAACGGCTCGAAGGATTTTTTTAAAATTAATATATTATATTAATCGGTTTTAGATGAAGCGAAAAAGATTTTGAGTTAACGTAGGAAAACTTTTGTTTTTTATATAATCCAGTTTTAAAATCGGACTCTTTTCCTTCACGTGTTTCCATAGACTTATCATTAGACTTTTTACTCCTTTCTTCCGCGTTCAACGTATGCCAAATAATCGCTTCACGAATACAGTTAAAAACTTCTGCATGTAGGAGGTAAATTTATTATTTTTTTTAAATGCAAAAACAGTTAATTATACACTTCTAATATTTAATACATATGTATTATATTAAATTACCATTTATAAGAAAATATTTCGAAATTATAAATTTGCATTTTATTGAAAAACTATTTATATTCATTTTTTAATATGATGAGATATTTTTTAATTATATGTATTCAATTTTACTGTTATTTATAATAAGTTTTCGATTTTCAAAGGATTAAAAGATTTTCCATTTCTTAGTTATTATTGCTGAGCGAAGACAAAACTAGCACCGTTAACCAACCAATCACTCGTTATTGTAGTAGAGTAGATATAAATATTGTATTCATGAGCCAGTCGCGAATGTTGTTTGTAGGAATAACACTCATATGGGGTATTTTATTATTTATTTATTGTTTGTTTATTTATTTTGATTAGATTGTCCTTTTAGAAATTGTCTTTTGATTTAGTGACGTAAATGGTGAGATAATTGTCAATAGTCACCTGTTTTATCGTTAAAAATGATATAAGGAAATTGCATTATGGCCAGTGAATCTTTTAAAAATCTGATGGCTATAGAAGATTGGTTTTTTACTTGTCAGCTATATTTTCCAACTCTCCAAATTACCGCAATGTAAATATAGTATTAAGTTTTATCCTATACTAAACTTTGATCTGAGCTTAATTTTATTGGGGAAAAAACGAAAATGTATTGTTGTAGTAATGAAATATTTTTCAATTAAAAAAAAAATCTTACATTGGACGTTTAATCACAGTATTTTAAATAAGAAAACTTAAAATATTTACAGACGAAAGAAATAAATGAAGAGATTTATTTTTTTTTTCAGAAAAGATGATAAATATATATATATAAATATTTAATTGCCCCCTGATAATTGGTTGCTCAAATATGAATAATTTTAAAACATAATGATTCAACTATGATAGCAATTAATTTGTGCTCAATTAGAAATGTTGCACAAAATAAATCATTGGCAAAAATAAACACTATTGTAATGGCTTTGAGTAAAAACCTTTCAAGCATAATTAAATAACATTCAAAACATCATTGTCAAAAGACAAAAAAGTGTAAACAGAACCTACTTTCAAATTACAAGACTGTTTTTGGTACTTTTTTGGGGGGGCGGCAGTGATAACTCACCAACTCTCGTTTCATTTGGCATCATTTCAGTTGCAACTCTTTCCCATCATTCACCTCACACAAATTTAATAACTAAAACTTTTTATTCCAGTGTGATTGAAATACGTTTAATTGTGATGAAACTTTGGTATATTATATAGGGTATTTATATAACGTAAGTTTTCACTTTTATGTATATAAAATTAGATACGATGTTTTCATTATGAAATACAATGTTTCTATAGTTTATGTTATGGCTTACTTTAACATTTTTGTTATTGACTAAGCCTAATCATTAATATACCCGATTACATGAGATTTTGTTATTTGTATTGATATGTTTGTGTTTACGTATTTTATTAAGATTATATTTTAGCTATTTTTAAGTAAGTTTTTTAAGATACTATATAGCAATGTTAAAATGTTGGCTATACTTTATTAGCTTATGTTAAAGATTGGTTAGGAAAAAAGGGTTGGCGAGATTAAAAAAATTTTGTCGATGAGCTAGTGCTCGACTAACATTTAAGTACCCTATTATTAAATAAAAAGCATTTAATACAAGGTTTTTCTGTAGTGGACTCTAAGGGCCGCTGGGATGGAATTTAATTTTTAAAAAGGACACATTTTGAACCGGTTTGTTTACAGTCCCATTTTATTAGTAGAATTTTGTGATATTTTCCCGAATGACTGGCGAATGTTGCATTTTTGTAAAAAAAAAAATCCTTAGATGTAATTTTAAACAAAATCTCCTCATTCATTTCTTTAATTTGCAAATATTTTAAGTTTTCTTATTTAAAATACTGTGATTAAATGTCCAATGTAAGATTTCCCTTAGTTGAAAATTGTTATGACAGAATTTACACCAGCTGCAAAAATAATTCATTACTACAACAATACATTTTCTGGGTTTTTTTCCAATAAAATTAAGCTATACAACAGAGGAAAGTTTAGTGTAGGATAATACTTCATACTGTGATTACATTGCGGTAATTTGGAGAGTTGCAAAATATAGCTAACAAGTAAAAAACAAAGCTTTAGCCTGCGGTTTTTAAAAGACTTCCTAAATATTCACTCGACACGATGCAATTTCCTTACCTTGTATAATTTTTTATCGATAAAACAGGTAATTGACAATCATCTTACCATTTAAGGAAGAATCTAAATTCAATTTCTAAAAGGACAAGAAAATCAAATCAAAATAAATAAACAAACAATAAATCTATACTAATATTATAAAGGAGTAAAGATTGTTTTTTTGTTTGTTGGTTTGTTTGTTTGTTTGTAGGGGGTAATCTCTGGAACTACCGAACCAATTTCAAAAGTGATGGTGGCAAATTGATAGTGACAACCCCTGCTCCAACATAGGCTATATTTTATGTCGGTGCCACTAACCCCAGGGGGTGCAGGAGCGAAAAACGTTCTAAAATTGCGATCTTTTCTATACTGAAGCAGCTAGAAATTTGAAATTTGGCGTTATAGTTACTTATAAGATGTAAATGCTCTCTAAGAAAAAAAAAAAAAATCGAAATTTAAAAGGATGAAATGAGCGAAAAGCGTTCTAAAAACAATCTAAATTACAATTTCTATGGAATCTCTAGAACTACCGAACCGATTTGAAATTTGGCGTTGTAGTTACTTATAAGATGTAAATGCTCTCTAAGAACAAAATAAAAAAAAAATTCGAAATTTAAAAGGGTGAAATGAGCGAAAAGCGTTCTAAAAACATTCTAAATTACAATTTCTATGGAATCTTTAGAACTACTGAATCGATTTGAAATTTGGCGTCGTAGTTACTTATAAGATGTAAATGCTCTCGAAGAACAAAATAAAAAAAATTCGAAATTTAAAAGGGTGAAATGAGCGAAAAGCGTTCTAAAAACATTCTAAATTACAATTTCTATGCAATCTGTAGAACTACCGAACCGATTTGAAATTTGGCGTTGTAGTTACTTATAAGATGTAAATGCTCTCTAAGAACAAAATAAAAAAAAATCGAAATTTAAAAGGGTGAAATGAGCGAAAAGCGTTCTAAAAACATTCTAAATTACAATTTCAATGGAATCTCTAGAACTACCGAACCGATTTGAAATTTGGCGTTGTAGTTACTTATAAGATGTAAATGCTCTCTAAGAACAAAATAAAAAAAAAATCGAAATTTAAAAGGGTGAAATGAGCGAAAAGCATTCTAAAAACATTCTAAATTACAATTTCTATGGAATCTCTAGAACTACCGAACCGATTTCAAAAGTGATGGTGGCAAATTGATGGTGACAACCCCTGCTCCGACATAGGCTATATTTTATGTCGGTGGCACTAACCCCAGGGGGGTGCAGGAGCGAAAAACGTTCTAAAATTGAGATCTTTTTTATACTGAAGGAGCTAGAAATTTGAAATTTGGCGTTGTAGAGTTACTTATAACATGTATATGCTCTCTAAGAACAAAATAAAAAAAATTCGAAATTTAAAAAGGGGAAATGAGCGAAAAGCGTTCTAAAAACATTCTAACATACAATTTCTATGGAATCTCTAGAACTACCGAACCGATTGAAAAAGTGATGGTGGCAAATTGGTGGTGACAATCCCTGCTCCAACAGCTTCTTTAACAAAAAACTATGCATTTCTGACTACTGGGTTTTTCGCTAATTGTTGCCACAGATTAATCTCGGAAAATGAAACATTTGAAGATACTGAAAAAAAATAGTAGCTCGAAAAGTATTTGTCAGAAAATTGTTAGGCAAACTGCGTTTGAAAGGTAAAAAGTTGTATTTTTCTTGATATAAATTTCAAATCTAATGATTATGCCATTTTTCAAATATTGAATTTGAAAAATTACTAAATTTCACAATAGAGTACCATAGCGAAATCTTCATGCGTAAAAAGATAATGATAAGGGCGACGTGTCCTGGCGTGTATATTGGCTATAGCACGAGTCAAAAAATAAAGTACACTTATTATTCTGTTAAAATATAAAAGTGAATTATGAAATGTCAATATTTTGTTGGATTAAAAGTTCGTTATAAGAAATTGACCAGCGTAGCGGGCGTAGCTTGCTAGTAAATAATAAAATACCTAATATGAGTCTTTTTCTTGTAAACAAGAATTTGCATCGCAATCACCGCTCATGAATACATGACACAAGCGATAGGTTAATTTATTGTTAATTGATAGCAGAGGTGCACAATCTTTTTAAGTGAAGGGCCACTTAAAAAAATGGTTGGGTTGGCGAGGACCACCATCAGTAGCACAGTAGAATTTTGTTCGAGGAGATGTTGGGGGAGGGGGGGAAATTAGCATTATCCATACATACAGCACTGTTCGGTTGCAAATTTGGAAGAATGCACCCACTAGATGGATTTGTCATTTTTATGCAGCTACTTGACAAATTTGTGATTTTTACGTGCCCGTTCAAAAAATTCATGATTTTTATATATAGGTTCAACTTTTAAGTATAGGTTTCAACTTTTTTACTCAGTGGCCACTGGCGCGTACATGGAATTTTTTTTACTCGCCAGTGTTTTCCAGCACTGACCAATAACAAATTTACAAATGCTTAATAAAATATTTACAAAATTTCTCAAACGATTGTGGAATAAACGGCGAAATTCATCAAATAGTGTCGGGAAAGAAATTGCGACATTTGTCAAATGGTCTCGGGAAAGAAATCAGGTATTGCAGGAAAATATTAATTATGTCTAACTGTCGTGAAAAAGAGAAATTCGTCAAATATGTTCAGGGGAAAAAATCACAAAATTCGTCAAATGATCTCGGAAGAAAAATAGTGGAATTTGTCTAACAATCGCGGAACAGAATTGCAAAAATTTGTCGAACCGCAGCGGAATTAGAGTGCAAAATTTGTTGAACATCAGCGGAAAGAAAGTGCACAATTTGTTCGTTCATGGAAAAAATCATGAAATTCATTAATCGATAGTCGATAAATCGCAAAATTCATCAATCGATAGCAGAAAAATCATAAAATTCATTGATAGTGGAAAAATCGCAAAATTCAACAACTGCTTTCGGAGGAAAACTTTTTTGAATATCGTCGAATGGCTTTGAGAAAAAAAATAACAATCCGTCCAATAATTTCGGGGAAAAAATCGTGAAATTCGCCAAATTGTTTCGAAATTTGTCGAGCGACAGTGGGGAAAAAATCTTTTTCCATTCAATCATCGCAATTGGCAAGTGTGACTATTAAGTTTGACCAGTGGTGGCAGTAAAGTGAATCGCGAAATTTTCAGTATTACTCGCCGATTGGCGAATGGCAATTTTGTCCTATATTTTTATGCACCTGATCGATGAAATTCATGATTTTTTACACGCCTGATCGATGAGATTCAAGATTTTTACACACTCGATTGATGACTTCCTTGATTTTTATGCATCCGTTTGACAAAATTAATGATTTTTACATGCCCGATAAACAAAATTCATGATTTTTATGCATGCGTTCAACAAAATTTATGATTTCCCTTCTGATCCACAAAATTCATGTTTTTACCGTGCCTGAATGACGAAATTCATGAATTTCAAATGATATGGTTTCCGTCAGTCAATTAATGAAATTCACAATTTTTCTTCTCTAGACAATGGCGAAATTCGCATTTTTTTTTTTTTTTTTTTTTTTTTTTTACAGTTTGTTGAAAGTTACAATTTTTCCACAAACATTCGATTGAATTCTTGATTTTCCCACGCCCAATTGACGAAATTTGCGATTTTCCATGCCTATCGACAAAATTCATAATTTTGCAAACCCGATAGACAAAATTCATAATGTTTTCCTGCGATCTTTGGACAATTTGCAAATTTTTTCCGCGACTGTTCGTTGAAATTCGCGATCTTTCCACGCCATTCGATGAAATTCACTGCTCGATCCATGAAATTCACGATTTTAAGTGCCTTATCGACAAAATTCGCAGGTTTTTTCAATTAGTTTACAAAATTCCAGATTTTTTTTTTTTGTTGTTGTTTGAGTGATTGACAAAATTTACAACTCCGGAATTACCGATTTTGGCATCTCTAGTTTCTGTTGACTGATTATTGAAATTTGCAATTTTTTTCAGGCGACAAAATGGCGAAATTTGTAATTTTTCCATGCCCATTCGACAAAATTCGCATCCAGTCGATGCAATTCATGATTTTATGCACCTGATCGATGAAATTCATGTTTTCCTACGATCTATTGACAAAATTTGCAAATTTTTCTCACGAATTATTAAGAAAATTCGACGGGCCACAGGTTGTGCATTCCTAATCGTGATGCAGTTTCGCTCATTCGACTCGACATCGATAGAACTTACTGATTTTAGTTTCATCACCAGGGGCAGTTATGTTCATATAGAAGAGAGTGCGCCCCTGGCAATGGAGGGGGAAATTAATGGATTTTGGAGCTAACTCGAGTTCTATGGGTCCCATCACAACATGGTTTGATTCATTCAACTTGACATTGACAGGATATATCAATTTTAGTTTCAAGTTTGACCACCAGGGGGCCCATTCCTATCTCAGGTTCTATGGCCCCGATCATGACAAGGTATGGCTCACTCAACTCGAAATCGACAGCCTCAAAGATTTCAGCTATGTTTGTATGGAAAAGAGTGCGCCCCCTGGTGGAGGAAGATGGAATTAACGGATTTTACAGCTAACTCGAGTTCTATGGATCCCATCACAATGCAGTTTGATTCATTCGACTCAACATCGACAGGATATATCGATTTTAGTTACAAGTTTAACCACCAGGGGGTGCTTTCCTATCTTGTGTTCTATGGGCCCGATCACAACGAGGTATGGCTCATTCGACAGCCTAAAAGATTTCAGCTATGTTTGTATAGAACAGAGTGCGCCCCCTGGTGGTGGAAGAGGGATATAACGGATATTGCAGCTAACTCGAGTTCTATGGGTCCCATCACAATGCAGTTTGATTCATTCGACTCGACATCGACAGGATATATAGATTTTAGTTACAAGTTTAACCACCAGGGGCGCTTTGCTATCTCATGTTCTATGGGCCCGATCACGATGAGGTATGGCTCATTCGACTCGAAATCCACAGCCTGAAAGATTTCAGCTATGTTTGTATGGAAAAGAGTGCGCCCCCTGGTGGAGGAAGATGGAACTAACGGATTTTACAGCTAACTCGAGTTCTATGGATCCCATCACAATGCAGTTTGATTCATTCGACTCAACATCGACAGGATATATCGATTTTAGTTACAAGTTTAACCACCATGGGGTGCTTTCCTATCTTGTGTTCTATGGGCCCGATCACAACGAGGTATGACTCATTCGACAGCCTAAAAGATTTCAGCTATGTTTGTATAGAACAGAGTGCGCCCCCTGGTGGTGGAAGATGGATATAACGGATATTGCAGCTAACTCGAGTTCTATGGGTCCCATCACAATGCAGTTTGATTCATTCGACTCGACATCGACAAGATATGTAGATTTTAGTTACAAGTTTAACCACCAGAGGGCGCTTTTCTATCTCATGTTCTATGGGCCCGATCACGACGAGATATGGCTCATTCGACTCGAAATCCACAGCCTGAAAGATTTCAGCTATGTTTGTATAGAACAGAGTGTGCCCCCTGGTGGTGGAATATGGAACTAACAGATTTTGCAGCTAACTCGAGTTCTATGGGTCCCATCACAATGCAGTTTGATTCATTCGACTCGACATCGACAGGATATATAGATTTTAGTTAAAAGTTCAACCACCAGGGGGCGCTTTCCTATCTCATGTTCTATGGGCCCGATCACGACGAGGTATGGCTCATTCGACTCGAAATCGACAGCCTAAAAGATTTCAGCTATGTTTGTATAGAACAGAGTGCGCCCCCTGGTGGTAGAAGATGGAACTAACGGATATTGCAGCTAACTCGAGTTCTATGGGTCCATTAAATTGCAGTTTGATTCATTCGACTCGACATCGACAGGATATATAGATTTTAGTTACAAGTTTAAACACCAGGGGGCGCTTTCTTATCTCATGTTCTGTGGGCCCGATCACGACGAGGTATGGCTCATTCAACTCGAAATCCACAGCCTGAAAGATTTGAGCTATGTTTGTATAGAACAGAGTGCGCCCCCTGGTGGTGGAAGATAGAACTAACGGATTTTGCAGCTAACTTCAGTTCTATGGATCCCATCACAATGCAGTTTAAATCATTCGACTTGACATCGACAGGATATATCGATTTTAGTTACAAGTTTCACCACCAGGGGACGCTTTCCTATCTCGGGTCCTATAAGCCCCATCACGACAAGGTATGGCTCATTCGACTCGAAATCGACAGCCTCAAAGATTTCAGCTATGTTCGTATAGAAGAGAGTGTGCCCCCTGTCGGCGGAAGGTAGAACTAACACATTTTGCAGCTATCTCGAGTTCTATGGGTCCCATCACAATGCAGTTTGATTCATTCGACTCGACATCGACAGGATATATCAATTGTAGTTCCAAGTTTTACCACAAGGGGCACTTTCCTATCGGGTTCTATGGGACCGATCACGACGAGGTATGGCTCATTTGACTCTGAATCGACAGCCTGAAAATGTTCAGCTATGTTTGTATAGAAAAGATTGCGCCCTTTGGCGGAGGAAGATGGAACAAACTGGTTTTGCCATGCATTTTCATCCTTCTAATTGTGTTACTCTCTCGCTGTATAATTTAAAAGTTGAGTCTTGGATTCCTCTTCTCCTCGGGCCACCACCCTCATATTTTTATTGGGGTCCAGGGGGTCTTTTTTAGCATTTCTTTAAAATTTTATTCTAATGATTAATTTATACCCTATGATTATTTTCGACTAATTGACCTTTTCATCAATATATTATTCAACCTATATTATGTATTGAAATGTATTTATTTCAATAAACTGATTTATGTTTTGTGCCACGTTATCCCAAATCATAAGTAAAATTTATGTAAATGATTATTTTGCGTCATAGTATCCAAACAAAGGGAAATGTATGCAAGTGGATAATATGACGCAAAATAATCATTTACATAAATTTTACTTATGATTTGGGATAGCGTGGCACAAAACATAAATCAGTTTATTGAAATAAATACATTTCAATACATAATATAGGCTCAGTGAAAGTAATATATTTAACAGTGTATTGAAAAATTAAAAGTATTGTTTGTATGTGTAAATATACTTTAGAAGACAAACGAAAAATAATTTAAATTGAATTTTAAAACAATCCTACTAAATTCACGTCAAGGTGTCACTCAAATTTTGATATCATTTCTTTTAAAACCCATATTTTGAAATCCTGAGAGATCTGAATGAAAAAGCATCAGCAAATAAATTTTATATATTTTTTCATGTTAAGGTAATAATTGCACCTGTGAATATAAATAAAACTAAAAAGAAAATGATGATTTAAAAAAATATTATTAACATAGCGTCACTCATATTTGATATCGTTGCTTTTAAGACCCATATTTAAAATTCTTAGAGCCAAAAGAAAGTGCTGCGTCAGAACTTTTAACCCGTTAAGGGTTTTTGTACTGATCTTCTATACGATAATTTTTGGATATCGAAGTTTTTAAAATGACGTATCGAAAAAATCGCTATATTGATATTTTGAAAAATTTTGCCGCAATAATGACAGTCGAATGATGCCATGAACGGAAATGACGTGACGGAACTTTGCGGTCCAAGTTATAGAGCGTAAATAGCCATAAATACAGCCAAAATCTCTGAGAGTCACACTCAAAGTCAGACCGAGAGGAGAAGCTAACTCGTGGTCGTACGAAGAAGAGTGTAAGAGAGCGCCACACCCTCTCTAACTCTTTGCAAATAGTAAAATAATGAAATACTAAGAAAATATACCAACTAGGTACCATCCCAGCACCCGCCCCTAACGAAAACTTTACATACTACCATGAGCCAACACCTATGAAGTCTATGCCTTTTGTGCTCCATCGGTTATTATGTAACCGAATTTAGGTTGCATATCATTCGTTAGCAGTTGGAATAATGGAAGATTTTATAATATTTTTTATACAGATATACAGACTACGCCAAAAGCTCTTGACACATTTTAGAAATCAAAAAGCAAAAAAAAAAATCAATTGTCGTGCGATAGTGCGTTTTGGACGATAAAGCTCTCATTATCGAAAGTTTTGTTTAAGCAAATAAAAAACAAGTGGGTACGTGTGATCGAAGATCGCGCAAAGGGTTTCGTTTAATATTTCTTTCAAAACACTTTATCCTTTCTTTAATAAGTAAACATACATTCATATTCAAATCATAATTCGTTTCATTCATTTTCAAAAAAAAAAAAAAAAAAAAAAAAGACCTGTTTTTTATAAAGTAAAAATTTATATTCTGTTTATATATCCCGCTTTTATATTCTGTTATAATAATGTCCGTCATGTGGACTAAATGCGATAGTAAAAAAAATCAATTTCAAAATTAAACATGTTGTATAGAGACCTTCAAAATGTTCAAATATGCCAATATTTCCATAATCGGGTTTTTATCATGATTCAATACGTTCCTCAAACTTATATATTTACTATTCTCTATTACTCATACGGATACTCTCTTTGCATTATTCTCAAACATTTGAAAAATACGTTATGACGTCAGATTAATTTTCTTTTTAATTCTCTAATGACGTCATATTAATCTTTTTTTCAATTGGTGAAACTTTTTATTTCATTTTCATTTTTCACGTGGAAATCTTTTAATAGAAAATTAATTATTGTAGAAAGAATTTTATTGTGGATTTTTAATTGTTGGCAACTGTTATAAATAAAAATGTTTAAATTTAATTGGATAAAGTTAAATTTTTGGTTTTTTATCTCTATATAATAAAATAATATTATTTTTTCAAATTTTAATATTTTGAGCTTCATATTAAATATTTAGCTATAAGTACACAAATTTTCATGCCTGTAAGTTTTATAGTTTCTGAGAACGGCTCTGTGACGAACAGACAACGGAGCGGGAGTAATAGGGTTTCGTGAGATGAACGAAACCCTAATTAGTTCCAAAATTTGTCCATGCACACTATACCTACAACACTGAAAAAATCATCAAAAACTCAAGCAGCTTCGGACTTTGAACTTTTATACAATCTGTTACCATGTTTCCGCTGTAGAATGAAATTGAATACTGTTTGAATGCGGATCAAGCTAATACGAACGAACACATTGAAATATACACTTTTTTAAATTTATTTAAGCCGCATTTTCGATCATGAGAAGTATTTTCTTGTAAACCGCACTCGCGAACACGCCCTTGATTTTGTACTAAACGACAAAGTGTGACAAGAGCTTTTGGACAACCCTGTATAATCGAAAAACTTATAATAATCTAATCCATTAATAAAACAAATATATGGTTTTTTTTTCTTCGCAGATTTCTTGCATTCTGGACATAAATATCTTTAGAAAAATCAATAAATAGAACTTCTCACTTGTAGTCTCGCTAAGCTAAGCTTTCCATCATTTAATCATCCATCCATCATCTTACCAACATTTAATCATCTAGATAAATGATCTTTGGTGTAGATTTATTCATGCAACGATTTAATAGCGAATCATTACTGAGAATGATTCACTGTTTATTCAAGAAATATTTTAGCTTAAGGTTTCTTAAGGTGTATTGAGAGTTTTTCGGCTTCCCAAAATGAACATTTTCTGAACGTCTTACATTTAATAAACGTTCGCTCAAAGCCGTTTTCACAAATTTAAACACGTGTCTATATCGGAGTAATTTAAACATCAAAATCGCGTGTTGTAACTTTAAAATCTTACATATACTTATACATGAATACTATTTTTTTTCGGTTTCGTCTAAGCGATATGTGTTACATTTATTGCCTCTTTTATTACATTAAAACAAAAATAAAAATAACTGTACTCAAATTACCCCGTGATCTTGACTATAATATGTATTAACAAATAAACATGTGTTAGGTAGCTTTCATTACAAAAAGCTACCTATTGCAGCCGTTCCACAGTGGGGCGTTTTGAGGATCTAGGTGGACAAAATTATTGCATTGAAGTTTAATTAGGTTTTGCTGGGTTTTCGAATGTATCAGTAATAAAATAACCAAACAGTGATAAATATTTGACTTATTTAATTATTTATATTATTATTATTATTATTATTATTATTATTATTATTATATTATTACTTATATTATTATTTTTTTTAAATTATAATATTGTATTGTCATTGAAACTACACATGTATTCAAAGTTTCAGCTCAATCGGATAATTACAAGTGGTGAAAATTGACTTGCAAGGTTTGAATTAAACACTCAGACGCACACTTCAAGTTAATATAACTTAATGATTCGCAAACTTTCGCAGGAGCTGTCTTAAGTTTTTAATACTTTAGGAATGGCACTCTGATTTTAAAAAATGCTTATTGCTTAATAATGCTTAATACTGTATTAAAAGTCAAGATGAAGTTTGAAAACAAGATGGCGCTTATTTTCAAACAACAATAGGTTAAATCTTGTGACAAACATGTTACATATGTCCAGTAAACTCCTGCTTTCAAATAAAACAGAAAAGTCACTACTTGCTTTCGAACTTACAGAAAAATAATGCAACTGTTGAAAGTCTCTCAAATCAACTGCCTTCTTTACGGTCGTAGTTAATCGACACATCAGGTTTTTTCGACAAAACTCGTACGGATCTCGACAAAAGAGACATTCAGCTACCAGTATACGCGGTCTTGTTAAATTCCGAGATAATCGGAAAAATGAATTTTGTCCACCTAGATCATCAAAACGCCCCACTGTGCGTTCGGAGGAAAGCAATTCCAAAAAAATTTGGTATATTTTCACCGATCATGACACCCAGACTCCAAAACCACACTCCGTTCAAATGTTAATATATACACACACACACACACACACACACACACACACATATATATATATATATATATATATATATGTGTGTGTGTGTGTGTGTGTGTAACATTTTTACGAAGATGATTTAATATTCCATGAGAAAATGGCAGTTTGTTACAGATGTAGACTTATTGCAGTCTTTATCAAGAATCATGGCGAGGAGGTTAAGCAATGGTGAAACACCATAAGAATTTCTCCAATAATGAGCAGCAAATTTCCAGATAAATTGTTTATTAACGAACAGGAGCGATGCCAGTAACAGTTCTCACAGTATCAGGGTGTAATTATATAGCCCTCAGGCTTGACGTTAACTCACTAGATTATTGAATGATCTTAAAGGGCTGTTGAGAAATTCTAAGTCATTTGAACACCAGGTAACAATTTGGTCAGCACTTCAAACAACGACAAAAATCTGTTCTCCAAAACGACGTAACGTATGCACGAACCAATGAGTGACAGACGAGATTAAGCTAAGCGAATGAGGTGCGATGGAGAAGTTTAACACGAAAGAATTCCTATCCCAACTGCGCATTGATTTTGACGTGAAAAATACCCAGCGCGCGAAACGAAGCATGGAATTACAAAAAAAAATGGCTTTTAAAAACATTCGAAATGACAACAAGCGTCTCTCAGAATTTTATAGATTGGGGAGTTGATAAAAGTTACGAATGAACTTAAAGTTTTAGATTAAGATTTGGAATAAGATAGTTATTAATATACGTGTTATTACTTTTAAAAGCACATTAAGTAGGAATAAATATTATTAAGAATTAAGGAAATAATGTCTATGTCAGAATTTAGATTAATTTAAAGGGCTAACGCGAAATAAAATTTTTATATAACACACACATATATATATATATATATAATATATATATATATATATATATATATATATATATATATATATATATATATATATATATATATATATCTGACATTTGTCATGCTGTAACTCTCTTATTTATGAACCGATTTGGAACTGACTGGCATACCATGGTCTCGACAGAGTTCGTTGCCCAACTTCATCCGCTATCTTGTATCAAAATGACGGCCAGTTAATTTTTTTTAATCTTACAAAATCCAAAAGATGTACAAAGAAATTATAAATTGAAAGAATTTTTTCCGTTAAGTGTTAGAACGTAATACAAGGATTCTGGAACATTTTTTGTTTTGGCTATATCTTAAAAAATGGCTGAAATATGGCAGTTTGATATTCTAGGATGGCTAAGATAATCAAACAATCTGATATTTGTTATGCTGTAATTCTCGTATTTATGAACCGATATGAATGTGACTGAACATGTGCATAGAACACACCAAGGTCTTGACAGAGTTTGTTGGCCAGCTTCATCCGCTATCTTGTTTCAAAATGACGGCCAGTTAAAAAAAAATTATTATCTTTTAATTCAAAAATATGTATAAAAAATATAATTTGAAAAAGTTGTTTCCATTAAGTGTTAGATCGTGATACAAAGATTCCGCATTACTTTTTGTTTTCGCTTTACGTTAAAAAATGGCTGGGATAAGGCAGTTTGAAATTCTAGGGTGGCTGACATTTTGAAACAATCTGATTTTTCTTATGCTATAACTCTCATGCTGAAATTCGCATTCAAATTCAGTATTAACGAAATCGGGATTGAATCTTCTATAATCGGTTTCTAAGCATTTTAGCTTCGAATGTTTGAGTAAAATGAGTTGAATTTTTAAAAACATGGACTATGAAAACTACCCTTTTTTCCAGGTACAGGCCGGAAGGACTTTTTATATTATAACTACACTTAATTTATAAATTTAGGCATTTTGAAAAGTAAATAAGACATTTTAGAGGCTAAATTTATTAAGCGTAAATTTAGGAATAGTAGCATTCTCTGATTACTTCAGCATACACTGTTAAGACCTTCTTGACATCTTCTGCAACCATTTCAAGATAATTCCCATAATATCTCATGTGTCTTTTCCCCAGGTACGTGGAAGGCATCTCTGGTAAAGAGCTAGATAAATTTATAGGTTTGGATCTAGGATTAGACCATAAACACAAATTACCCCACATCTAAAAAACTGCAATTATATATTAAGCACTACCATTTAATATTAAACGTTTAAGTCAAATTATTGTAAACAAATGTAATGTAAATAAATATATCTGAATAAGAAAGCTGTAGATCGGGGGGTTTTGTGAGAATGTGCTTTCGAATTTCATGCTTCTACTCACAGGCTTGAAAGTAAATAGTTATCTATAGGATGACTTGAGAAACCAAGGAGTATAAGTAACAAAATTGAAAAAACTGACCTAAGTGCACAGGCGATCTGGAAATAAGGCTATTTGTTTGTACGCAAAAAAATATAAGTGATTTTTTAATTATGTGCTGCGTTTTGGAGGTCAATGACTTAAGCATTCGAAACTTGTACCCCTTGTTATCAATACTGATTAACTTTAAATTAAATACTCCACCTTCTTTACACATTTATTGAAATAAAAGTTCAAAAACCACTATGAAATAAGCAACAGTTTCATAATTATTTCAGTCAGTTACTATTGACTCAAAACTTTGAGCTCAATTTACTGCAAATCGAAATTTTGTCACTTGTATCCCTTGGCTTCTAGGTTGCTCATATGTTACAAGAATTTAGTAAGGTATAGCTCCATTTCGTTGAATACTTAAGATCATTATATTAAATAAAGTTTATGCAGTCGTCGTTGTGATATCTATTGGCCTTGCTCGAAAAAACACTGGCAATTTTCTGAATAAAGAACAAATCTTCATCACAGAATATTATTAGTCTATTCTAATATACTACAATTGAAAAAAATTCGCCACAATTCCTTGATATAATTTGGCATTTTTACCACTAAAACTTTAGCAGTTAATCATGTCATGCTTTCAGACGAAGTTCATTTACAAAACGATGTTATAATCCCATTCGAATATTCCGGTGACTTACTTCGAGACAGCAATGTAGTTTATAAGACAACAAATGCCAAGGAAATTTGGGCTCCGTTCTCATGTTCGGTGTTAAATACCATAGGGCGCAAGATTATTTACGTCAATGCGGATACGTAGGACAGCCAATCATGGCTTCGAAGCGGGAAAGAACTATATTTTAATGTCGGAAGTATAACGTACTGACGCGGTCCTTCCGGAAAAGCATAGATTTTTGGAATAAAATAAGAAAAAAGAAAATGGTATAAATAAGATAAGTTTAATAGAATAAATATCGACATTTTAAGATTGAAAAATAAAAAGGGTTTGAAGAAAAATAATTACGGGAAATGTTTTTTTTAGAGATGTTTTTAAAGGGAATGAAATATTAAAATGCAGATTTTAAATAGAAATGTATTAAATAAATTATGGAATATTGTTTAAAATAGGAAATAATTTAATAAACTAGGATTGTAGAATAAATTTAGAAGGGAAATTTTATGGAATAAATTTAATGAAGTGCGGAAATTTAATTTTCGTAATATATATATAGAGAGAGAGAGTAACTTCGAGTATCTAAAACCTTTTACATTGAAACAATGAGAAACATGGTATACACATGTTGTAAAAGTTAAATATTTCTAAAAAAAAATAATGTTAGGTTTTATAAAAGAAAACTATAATCTATACTCAAATTGTCCCACAATACCTGAATTACCCTGATAGGGGGTAAAAAATTTATAGGGATTTTTATCGCACAGTAAACGAGCGAACGGTAGAGGCTTGTTTCAAAGCGTTAAGCGTGATTTTCTTGAAACAATATTTTTTTAAGTCTTTACCAAAATATTTCGGCGACGAATGAAGGGATTTATTTTTTATGAAAGCTTATATATATCCCTGGTCTTTGATCAATGCTTATTTAAAAAAACTTTAAATCAGATTTATTGATGCTTTAGATTTCTGATACATTAACTTTGATATGCCGCCATTTCGTTACAAGCAAAATAAAAAAAAAGATGGCGACCACTTAAAATTTTAAAACTAATATAAATATACAAAAAAGTTAAAATTTCAAATTTATTTTTTGCTTAAGTGTTAGGCCTTGATACAAGGATTCCAGAGCATTTTTTGTTTTACCTCTATCTTTTAAAAAAAATGGCACTCCGGGAGTGCCGACAGAAGTGAAAACTTGAACAATTACGTGTGTGTATTTTTTGAATCGTCAGGAAACGTTTTATTGTGCAGGAAATACTTTTAAATGAAGTGTTTTTTTTATTCATTATTATAAACTACTACCACAAAAATTATATTACAATTTTCATTTAATGCGCTATTGTACATTATACTATTATATTATAATTTGAAATATTTCATTATTTTCATTTTTTCTTTTTATATTACTTCTGTCTATTATTTTTTTTTCTCGTGCTCGCTTCATTGTATGAATTGACAACATAATTTAATTTCTTATCGGAATTATTTACAACTTTAAGGCAACGTACTTGAAAAGTATTGCGCTCGCCAACAATTTTAATTCCCTCTTCATCTATCGCCAACTTTAGTTTGCTGATCACGTCTTGCCCTATTACAATATCGTATGCAGGAGATTTTGAAACATAAAATTTCGTTGATATAAGAAACCCATCGACACGTATTTCATACACAAAATATCCAATTAGATTTACAGTTTCTTCGCAAATGTCAGTTAATAAGATATCAACAGAAGACAAATTTGGCGACCCAATATGACATAACATTCGTAACTGAATAAAGAAATATAGCTGTCTGCATCAAACAATAGATTTGCTTCTTTGCCTTTGATATTAATTATTTTACCCATTCCATTAGGTTTACACTTATTTCTGATTCGAATTGTAGCAATGTTAGCTTTTTCCTGTACATCGGCATTAGGATTGTGATTTTGGCGATTATAATTTCGATAGTTTTCGGTAGAGTCTTGACTGAACTCATTAGTTTGACCGTTATTGCTATTATTACACTGAGACGCTATGTGGCCTTGAGAGTTACATCTATATAAAACACCTAATTTGAGATTTATTTCTTTTGTTTTGGTATTGGGTATGAAAGAAAGATTGTGAATTTTCATTTTTACTTACTTCGGGTTTTCTATCTTCAAAGTGGTGTGAAATTCTATTCATGGTTTTAACATTACGTCTCGCCGCATCATAATCATCTAGTTTACTTACTAATACGTCTACATTTTTAATTTTCGGAAGATCATCAATAAAATGTTCTTTCATTTCTATAGGTAATCTTTTCTTAATTTGATCTATTACTATTAATTCTTTTAAGGATTCAAAATCAGATACTTTAAGATCGCTAATCCATTCTTCCAAATGATTTCTTAATTCAAATGCTAAATCGCGCCAAGTGGCTGAAGATTCTTTTTTATGTAACATTAATTTCTGCCTAAATTCTTCTGGCGCATTTTGAAGCGTTTAAGAAGTAAACCTTTTACATAATCGTAATTGTTCGCCAATGTTTCTGGCTCTCTAGCTATAATATTGGCAATTTCTAACGGAATTGAACTTAACAAATGTGTGACCCAATTTTCTTTTATTATATTCATTCGAGAAATTTGTCTTTCAAATAATGCTAAATAGAGACTAATATCACTTTTGCTATCAAAGTGAGATATTAATTTAAGCAAATCTATGGTTACTTACCTGAACCACCTATTGCAGAATCGTCGCCAAATATACAGAGGGGTCGGGGTACTTTTCGGTTAGCTGGGCGCCAGTGATATATGTACATATATAAATACATATGTATATACATAAATTTGTATATATATATACATACATATATGCATATATATGTGTATGTATATATATGTATCTGTAGATATGTGTAGATATATGTGTGCGTGTATATATACATGTATGTATATTACTGGCGCCCGGCTAACCGAAAAGTACCGGTGTCGGTAACAGTAACGGTAACAGTGTCGCGAATTCAATGGTTTTTTCCCATCTCAAAAAATGCCCAACGCGCCTAAAGAAGTTTTCACTTCAAAAAAAAAAGAAAAAAAAAGAAAAAGAAAAGAAAAGAAAAGAAAAGAAAAGAAAAGAAAAAGTAAAGAAAAGTAAAGAAAAGAAAAATGATCGGTCGTGGACTAGACAATTATATTTTGTATTTTAATGTGCTTTTTGTTTTAGCGGTTTCATATGCGCAGTATCGAGGAAAAGAGTGTTTAGAACGCACATTTTTAAATAAAAAATAATAAGAGTATATTTTATATATATAATGTGTTTTTATGCAAAAACTGCATGTTTTTACCTCGTATGGAAGTCAAAACAACTTTACAAACTATACTTATTTTGCATCCTTAAAACTCCCAGAACCTTTTAGACCATTGCATAAAAATTTTTGGAAATAATAAGTACGAAATCCCATGCGGTTTTGAAGAAAACATATATAAATTCGTCTTTCTCTCATATTTCAAATAATATTCCGCGAATTTCGATTTAAAATAAAATATTATACTTATGTAGAAATGATGATGAAAATAGTTCAAATATTTAAGAATAAGAAAAACTTTGACTTCAAATGTAACTCAAAAACTTCAAATAGGCATTGCTTTGATAGGATTCAATACGATTTTGGAAACATTTCTCCTGTTTTCGCAAATTTTAGTACAAAAACTACTCAGAAATTTCAAAAACCAATCACTTTCCAGTTCTCACATTGTGTTTTGCGGTCGGCATTTCAATTTTCATTCGCCTTAGAAGTACTCTGTTTTCCTCCGCGTTACAATTACGTTACCATTTCTGTGCTTGTCTTCACTGTCCACGGTCCTGGATGTAGCCGATCACGTCACGGATGACATAACGGGCTTTTGGCATAACAATTTTCTATCCTCATTAACTGTTTATTTCTTTTTCATAGTATGATTTTAAAATTTTCTTGATTTTATTTTTGGTGAGCCCGTTTTATAAAATTTCAATTTGATCGTATATGAAAAGGTCAGTTGATTGTGACGTGTACCAACCGGAGAGGAGATTCACAGCTTAGCTGAAGAAATTTATTTTAATTAATTTGAATGCCTTGAAGGAATTAATATTTCTCGCAAAGTTTAATGACCGAGAGAAAAGTCCATTTTTTACAATTATGTTAACAGAATAAATAAGATGTTTTTATTAAACACTAGCTAACCCGCCCGGCGTTGCCCGGGCCCGATATAATTACAATCTCAGAGAAAGGCGTTATCCCCCTTTTATTAATATAGATTGGTCCTAGACTAGATATTCCCAAAGTTGTTAAATATCTATTTATGACAAAAAAAATTAATGGAGTATTATTTTAAATACTCGAATTCACAAATTGATAAATTTCTCCGCAATCACAGATTTTACCACCACCACACTAACGGAAATTATATGAAGAAGTGATTCTCAGATTTATGGCGTATTCGATGCGTTAAACTGTTAATGCAAAGTGACTTTTAAAATATGCCAGTTTGCAGGGAAAAGCAAATTCCCAAAGTTGCTATAAAAGGGGCTTAAACTCCTCCCAAATCTCACTCCTACTAAAAGCAAGACCTTTACCCAGTAAATATAACTTTTCTCCTGAATTATTCATGACTAGTTGGAAGCCTACACAAATACTACGCTAGCGTCTAGATATAATACCCTGCACAAATTTTGGTCTCAGAAGCGAGAACCGTTTTCCTGTGGGAAAAAAAGTGAAATTGTAGGATGATCTCGCATTTCAGCGGTGTTTATTTATTCCAGCCTTAGTCGTAGCTAACAATACAGTATATTTTGTTGGTTATTAATCTACCCAAAACAATTCATTTAAAACCATTGCACATGCACTAACGACGCACTAAAAGTTAAAAAAGAATCAATAATCCGAATCCAGATTGTTTTTTTGTTTTTTTTCGGAAAAATTTTAGTAGTTTCTACATTTTTCTTTTTATTATTATTTCAAAACTGGAACTGTCATGGTTTACTTCTTTATTTGTTCAGTTTAAATAACGATGTGGAGAAGGGTGCTTTTTAAAATAAAATTTAGAAAATGAAAATTAAAAACTATTACTCCAGACTATCATTAGTTTATATAACTACAATATATCTAAAGTATCTAAAATATCCAAATAAGAGTTATCAAAAATTTAAATTATTTTCAGTTTTGGAATATTGACTTATGAATAAAAAAAATCAAAATAATGAAAACTCTCAATGTATGGAAACAGACAATTATCCTGATTATCCGACATTTGCGATACTGATATTATAAACGAAACGATGTGATAATAATAAGACCATATTATCAATAGTATTTTATAAGCGTAAAAACATTGCTTTATCTGAAAAAATATTGTAAATGAAATAACTACTGTCATTAATGTGATACATCTTGAATTATAATTGAGTTTTTCTTGTCGCTTTCTTGTGTCGAAAATTAGTTTAAATGTCCACTTTTACGCCGTTTTCTGAAAGAACACTTATCTTTGTGATAAAATAGGATATAATGGGAATTGTCCAATTTATTAGTACACAAATAAGAATATGTGCAATTTTCAACAGTTTACTAATGAAAATAACTTTGGGAATATGTCAGAAATCAGCGACTTTGGATTGACTGCTTTTAAGTTTCCATATAATATGAAACGTGAATTGAAGGTTCACAAAAATAACTTAATATTTCACAATACATTAAAACTTGAAAGATGAGAATATGAACATTACGTTACGATAGAAACTCTACGTAAACTATTAAAATCTCGAAAGAAAATACACACACAGCAACGAGTCTAAACGCAGGCGCAAGAGCCAACTGTCGGAAAACAACGGTAAAAAAAACGAAATTTGTACCCCATACAGTTTCTGGGGGCGCTATCCCTAGACGATACTTCCTTTCTTCTAATGTAAGAGCTGGAAACCAATATGCACCATATAAATATTGACAGCACAACATCAAAGTCAACAGCACCACGTATACAGTCTGTTATGTAGGGTATAGGACAAAAAAATAGGAACACCCA
The DNA here is from genome assembly GCA_963931845.1 of Maratus michaelseni. Classification (NCBI taxonomy): domain Eukaryota; kingdom Metazoa; phylum Arthropoda; class Arachnida; order Araneae; family Salticidae; genus Maratus; species Maratus michaelseni. Next base: position 31,391,037 of record OZ007587.1, read on the forward strand.
TTTCGAGATGTGTCGTACTTCAACCGTCCAATACAACCTCACCACGTGCCGCAAATTTCTTCCACCTACTGGCGGTTAAAGGGAAGGTATTAGTCGAGTATTTGCCATTGTGACAGTTGTATAAGAAAATTACGTTCTTAACAAAACGCCATTATGTCCGACGAGTGGAGAGACAGGATCATTGGAACTCGCCTCGCTAGAGCATACGTGTCGAGAACAGCCAACCTTCTGGGTGTTTCAAAGATTATTGTATCAAAGGTTATGATAGCCTACACAAACCAGGGAAAGGTGTCCTCCGCAAAGCAGGGCAGTGGGCGAAATTTGAAGTTGACTAACCGGGATAGACGAATGTTGAAGATAATACTCCCGAAAACGCAAGTTTACACTGCTGCAGCTAACCTCCGAGATTAACACCCATCTCCAGAATCACGTAGGTACCAAAACTATTCAGCGGGAACTGAATGCTGCGACCATTCACTCCAGAATGGCTATGCCAAAGCGTTTAGCGCCACCGAGGAAGCTATGAAGCGACAACAGTTGTGCCCAGACCACCAAAACTGGACACAACAGCAATGAGAACAGGTCATTTGGTCTGACGAATCATCAATAACATTATTTTAGACCAGCCGATGTGTGTTCCTGTGGAGAACACCGGTAGAAGCATTTCATGTTGACTCTCTGGTTCCAACCATGAAACATGGAGGGGCCTCTGTGATGATGTGTGGCGCATGTCTTGGCTTGGGGTTACTCGTAGTCCTGAGAGAAAAGATTACAGGAGAGCATTATCGCAGTATTCTCGCCGATCATCTCCAATTTATGCTTCAGACTCTGTTTCGTGCAGAACGTCCTATGTTCCAAGATGACAACGCCTCTGTTCACAAAGATCACTGTATTGAAATATGGTTAGGTGAGAATGATGATAATGTGGAACATCTCACGTGGTTTCACAATCCCTTGATCTCAACATCGTAGAACCTTTGTGGGTTTTTTTAGAGAACAAAATCCGTCCTCAGTTTCTTCTTCCACGCACACTACCTGATCCCAAAACCGCTCTGCACGAAGAATCGGTGCGAATTCCCCTGAACTTTAGCACGACATTTATTTGTCAATACCATGTCGAATGCAAGCTGTAATGAAGACCATGAGTGGTCCAACCCCTACTAATAAAACAACTGCGTTCTTTCACAAGTGTTTCTATTATTTTGCCCTATACCTTTATATATTATACAACGAGAATTTTATTGCCAGAAACTTACATTTACTACATACAAGTGGGGACTCAGTTGTATCAGTTGTTTGTACAGCGGCGCTGCCCCTATTGCAACAAGAGCCCAATTAACTCTACGTGGGGTCCTCGGGCAAATATTTAGTTGGTGACATTTTTGATGAGACATGACATTTTTGTAATCGCAATATATACTTTTCATTTTAAGTAAAAGTACTAGTGCTCGCGAATATACGTTTATATACGTTTAAACGTATACGTATTTAAGCTTTTTTCCATATTTTTCCTATCTATAATCGTTACCGGTTACAATACTTTTTATACGTATTATACGTATATTCGCGAGCACTAAAAAATGCCTAATTATTTCATGTTAGAGGACATTTTAAAGATGAGGGTGTGGGACAGCAGTGCCGTTCACCTTTGCGTTAATCCGAACTCTTTTAATAAACAATTAAGATAACAAACGTAAATTGGACAGCTGTTATCAAGAAGAATGGCTGTCAGGCGGAGCACAGCACTATTTACACCAATGAAGATGATTTCGATTGTAATTCCTTTCATATAAGGAAAACAAACGGTCAAAACGACCTTCTTTAAAATTTGTCAGTGGTTACCGGATATTGATAAATGGCTTCACGAACATTTATATCCGCTCAAAAGAAGGAGGACATTGTAAATGCCATTGCAATAACAATGAACATCAAAAGAAAATGGACACGTTTCTTATGATAGAAAAACGAAGCCTTTCTAATCTTATGAGGTGTTTATATACTAGGGAATATTTACAGCGTGAATAGTTCTAATTCCTGTTGCAATTTGAATATTTCACAGCAATAGTGCAATCACTTTTTTACAGTCAGTGTACAGTGTGTCTGCATTATGATTTCCATCTGTCTAGTTATCCGAATTTTTGCGTATTCGAACTGGGCCTGGTCCCGAAAGTTTCGCATAATCGACTCTGTACTGTGCATCGCATTTGAATGAAACTGTAAAAATTATTTTAAAAATTTTGCTTTTCTACAGAGTGTATTAAAAATGTGGGTAAACTTTAAGAGGCGGTGGTGCTACAGCAAAGAATGTTCGTGCAGAAACCAAGATGAGTCAAAAAAACCGGTTATCTACTATACCGAATCTGATACCGGATTCTTGTTACCTTTAACAATACTGTACATAAATTAACATAATCTGCAACAGAATTACCCTTTTTATTTTGTAAAATGGATGATATCACTTGATGCGATGGAAGAAGCCAACACCCGCTTCCAATGAGTGCTGAACTCAACGCTTCATATTTCGAAATAAAGTTGACATTACATACGGTGTCATAGACGAAATGACGGCCCACTTCCAACAATTTTCGTAATATCATCGTATTTTACACAAATAAAGGTAAGGTTGTTGTAAATTTAATTTGAATATCTTGATAATTAAATTTATGAACAAAATTCGAATTCAGGATGGAGTGAGCTTCTGTATTTCTGAATAAATTAATAGAATGTGATCCTGGTTTCTTACTCAAAAATGTTAATCGGAATTTACTCTATAGAAGTGTCTCATCTTTACTTTTGCAATCTACGTATAAATAAAAGAAAATATTTCTTTTACTTCTTACATGAAGCATTCTTGATTTGATACAAAAGAACGAAAGCTCTCGAAATAACTTTTATATTTTGTTATTCGTACTTTTATACTGCTTCTCACCACAGATGTTTTTTTCTGCAGTTTTCGACATGTGTTATAAAACTAAGAAAGTGTGAGATTTTTTTTCTTCCAAATACGAATACTGAGTTACATCGAAAAATATTTTTGTAAGTCTTCGGTTTTTGTCGAGTTTCTGTCAAAAATATTCACTGAATTTGACTTTGTGGTTAGAATTTATATTCTACGTGAAAGTAAGGATGAAACGTATTTCAAAACACCCTGATGCAGACAAAAAATAAAAAAATAATAAATTTATTCCATAATTTCAACTATGCAATTTGTAACACATAAATATTCTAAAATTTTCTAAATATGTTTGACACTTTTTCAGAAATATATCTATATAATTTCTATAAAGATAGACTTAACTTTCTTTTTTCTTTTATGAATTTTTTGACATTATAAAACTTCTGTGAATCTTGTTAGCCTAATTAATATCCTATCCTGTAAAAAATTCTCTATTTTTTAATTTAATCAATTACCCTAAAGTTTAAAAAGCTTAAAGAACATTAGTAACTATACAGAATATGAAATATGTAAAAAATCTTCCGAAATATCAAATCAAGGTAACAGTATCAGATGCTCAATTGTGATCAATTGAAAATAAAATTTCATTATGTAATAGAGATGTTTTACAGTTTTTTTTTTCAAATTGAATTCATCAATAAAAAATTAAAACAGATTATGCAACATACCAGGTAATCCAAACTAACCGAAAAAAAATTTCAGTAATTCGAAAAACATTATAGTTAGTAGCATAATGCACTTTTCGCAGAAATGCATAGAAACGCAAAGAATGCTTTTGTAACGAAAAATTTTAGCGCCAGAATAGTTTTATTTGTCATCGACAGTTAGCACTCTGTCGGTACCAAAGTCATTTTGTAAATATCATATGACAGGAATTACTACTGAAATCATCTTCATTGGTGTAGAGAGTACCGTGCTCCGCCTGACAGCCATTCTTATTGACAACAGTTGTCACATTGCACGTTTGTTATCTTAATTGTTCTGTAAAAGGCTCCTGATTGATGCAAGGGCAACTGGGACAGCTTCCTCGAACCTTCACCCGTCAAGCGGCCTTTAACATTAAATAATTAGGTATTTTTACATAAAAGGACAAGTTTAAAATGCGACTGTGGAAATGCCAAATGAGCCACCAACTAACCTTTGCCCAAGGACCTTTACGTACGTAAAGTTAATTGGGACCTTGTTGCAAACGGAGCTGCACCACTAAACAAACAACTGAAATAACTGAGCCTCCACTTGTATGTAGCAAATATTGGTTCTGACAATAAATCTTTCGAAGTATAATAGATATATGTAGTGTTGTTGACTTTGATATCATGCTGTCGACATTTATGTAGTGCACTCTCTGTACAATCACTTGTTATTTATAATTCCACTCGAAACCATTGCATCATTCCATGCCACGTATCTGGTAGATTAGATGATTAGCCATGTCATATACATACGCCGATTCATAATACAGTGCACTCTCTATATATAGAAGGCCTTAAAAGCATATTATTACGTAAGCTTTTACAGTCGCCGCTGTTTAATTGGACACAGGATCGAAAATTGTAGGTGTTTCCCATTAATCTGACTAATGTTCTGTTTAAATGTTGAATAATAAGAGCTTACCGTATTATTAAAGAGACGAAACTTCTTTGGTGACGCTCGTAGATTTTAAAAGCAACCCAAACACACAAAATTCTACCTCCCAGACTTTTGCAATGTGTTTTATAGTGAGTGCGTAAGTATTTTAACCGCAATACAGGTCTACCTTTTAGCCAGTTGAAAGCGAAAAAAAGGAACTACATACTCCTGATGCGTAAAAAAAAAACGTGCATATGCACTCCCGATAAGACGCGCGAATTTTTTTAAGAATATCTTAAGAAAAAAATGGCAATAAAATGAGACTTGCAGAATAAATAATTTTAGTAGGAAGAACTTATATCACTGAAATAAAAATGAAAATATCTTGAAAATAAACAGGCGGGCTTCGAAAAAAATATATTAATACGTGAATTGTTCTTTCTAAATACGATTTTGATAGGAGAAATAAAATATTAATCTATGCAATCAGATGAATTTGAAAGCAAAGTAAAATGAATGATTGAAATATTTTTAAAACAGGGAAGAATTAAATAAACTAGAATTGCAAATTATATTAGACAGAAAACATTTTTAGAATACTTTAAGATAGAACGTAGTTTTAAATTTCGTAACATATATATTGTATCTGGGAAACCTAATATCGCTCGGTATCTAATTCTACGTTAATATTGTATTTAATAGTAGACCTAATTTTCATTATTTCTGCATAAAGGTGTCATTTCTAGTTTTTAGAAGTAATAATAACAAATGCTCTCGATTTGTTTGTTTTTTCTATATCTATTATTCTATATCCAAATTATCCGTGTTGTAGAAACAAGTTATTATTTTTTTTTGTTACATAATTTCGCAGTCGTTAAGCACGAAATTGGTTGATTGTTAGAGTTTTTCACACTTCTGTCCATATAGCATCCTAGGTGTGATAAGATTTTCTGTATATAAAAGTACTTTTAACTGTTTTTCCTCTGCGCCCTAAAAAGGCAACGTAGAGAATTCCATGCAGAAAAACAGATACTGGTAGGTGGATACCAATGTATCCGTAGCTCTGGCTGATGATCAGTCCATAGTTATTGCAAACACTGGCCTTAGGCCTTACAGGAAACCGATGTCTTTGCATCGGACATTCAAGCTAACCGTTGCTTGAATTTAGCATAATTTGAACATTCGCAGATGGTCAAGCTTTCATTAACAACATTTCAGATCATAAAAAATACATCTGACAATTCTGAGGTGGTATGAATATTCCTTCGTCGTTTTATCTCAGACGAAATGTCAAATTCACCTTGCTATAAGCTTGTTTATCGCCGACAAAGCTATAAATACCATGTTAAATGTTAATATAAATAATTTTAAAAATTATATCTTTAAAATCATTTCATTCACAGTCATACGTAAACTCCCAAAATATAATGTCATTGTAAAACAGTGTAAGGATTTTCTTAATGGCTTCACTAAATCTTCAAATTTTTTTCTGACTGGTGTCGCATGGTTTAGTTGGGAATAGATAGGTCATTCCTGCTAGGCTGTAGGGATATTGCCGGCTTTAAATCCAATCATTCGGCCACTTAAAAAAGTGTCTCCTGTCACCAATAAATTATATAGGTATTAATGGTTCGATTGTCGTGTACCTTAAATTAAGCCAATATAAAACATAAATTAAGTTTGGAATTTTTTGAAAATCTTCTGCAAATAAATGACATTTTAAAAAGTGTAGCACCAATTTCTTTTGAAACCGTAGGGTTATGAATAATAGGGTTGGAAAATGGAGACTGAATAGAGACTGTTCTAATCTGGAGCGTATTTGAGCAGGATTCTGAGCCACTACCGGATGGACTACTATTCAGCCTCTGTTACCAAATCGTTCGTTGACCAATGGTACGCCAAGGGGGGACATTTCTTACTGTGGGTCAACGTGGGACAACAGTTAACCTACATTTAGCCAATGTGGGCCCAACCATTTTGTGCTACATGGGTATTATCTGAAATATTAAAGAGTCGATCTGTTTGCGCGCAGCCTCTATTAATACTATGGTAGACACATTCGAAGTTTCACCAATGGTACGGCAAGAGGGACATTACTTACTGTGAGTCAACGTGGGAGAACAGTTTACCAACAATTAGTCAATGTGGGCCCAACCATTTTGTGCTACATGGGTATTGTCTGAAATATTAAAAAGTCGGTGTACTTGCGCACAACCTCTATTAAGACCGTGGTAGACACACTCGAATTTTGACTTACATTTCATCTACCATAGAGTAGAAATTTTTCGTAATCGTGGTTGTGAACCATGGCCAGTACTATTGGAGAACTCCGATTACGAAATATTAACAATTAAAAATTTATTTAAATCTATCAAAACTAACTTTCACGAAGTCAAAACAATACTATATGTTTTTCTTGTGCTCGAATTAGTATTTAACACTTTATAAAAATCATCGGAACCGTTTTCGATTTATAGCAGCATTTTAGTGCTCAGTTTGTTTTAATTTGTCAAAACGAATTAAAAAATCTCTTTATAATAATAAATAATTAAAAATGTTTTTGCAAAGAAGAAAAATAAATCCTAATCTGAAAATTCTCCTTCGTGATATCAACATGCGTTTTTAGCGATAAAAGGTTACTGTAGCAACGCAACGTGGAATCATTTCCTTGTGGAATTTCATTCTAATCTTCATAAATTCCCTATTTTCTCAGTACATTTAAAAATCATATAAATTCAAATTATTAATATTTTTAAAAATGATTTTCGAATGTTTCTTCCATATAGAGTAAAAATATAACAATTGATGGCTAAGGTACCAAATAGAAATCCTCATTTTTGGCGAAAGTGGAGTTTTTAAAAAAATTGCGAAACATTTAAAGATTGCTGCATAAATTCGGAATAATTTTTATTAAAAAAAGGATAACAATTTACTATAATGTGCTAAAAGGCAGACTTTGGATTGTGCCTATGAGTGGCTCAAAATTGCCGCCAAACTTTAAAAATTGGAAAAAAACGAATTTTTTTGTTCAATATAAAGTAACAAATTAGCATTTTATATATATATATATTAGTTTCAGGTACATTGGAACTTGTCGTCTATTCGGAACGAAATTTGCAGGCCTCTACGTGCAGTAGTTTACCCTACACATCACCAACAAACAAACAAACATATGCACATATAAACTTTATTTTCTATTAATATAGATTTACTTATTTTTGTCATTGTTCAGTTTTAATTTTATTAAATTTCTTAATAAATTTCCACATTATGAATGTATTGTTAAAAATGTAAACAGTTTTTGAGGCATTAGTAAATCATAACATTATTATAACAGAAATGTACCACAATGAATATGTAAAAATTACTTCGAAAATTGTACTTTCATATATGAAAACATGTTTCTTTTTCTTTTTAGACGAATGCCATAAAAATGGTTCCAAAAGGAATGAAAAACTTTGAAGATAACTATATACAGCGAAACTTTAGTTACATTGAAAAATATTTTTGTAAGTCGTCAGCAAATGTCACATTTTTGTCGAAAATATTCGGTGACTTTGTGTCAAGAATTTATATTCTAAATAAGAATAATGATAAAAAATATATTTCAAATCTCTGATGCAAAGAAATGTTTTTAAAGATTATAAATGTTATTTCAAAACTTCAAATATGCATTCCATAAGATATGTGTATTTTTATTATTCTTGAATATTTTTGTCACTCTTTCAGAAATATATTATTTATTTTCATTGTATCAGTGACAGTTTTTAGACATTCTTTAACTTAATATTTGTTTGTAGTTTCGTGTATATGAAATAAACTTCTGTAAATCTTATTAGTCCCATGGTATACTTATCCTGCAAATTATCTTTTTTCTAATTATTATAATTAAAGTTAATCAATTATTCTCAAAATTTCAATGCCTAATCAACATCAGCAATGGCACAGCATTTTATTATTTTTTTTGTCAAAAACAAAAGTTAAATTCTGTTTGTCTGTGCTTTCTTTCTTAGTTTTCAAATGCTCAATACACTGTAAAGAAAAACAAGAACAAAAAATCATGCATCAAGCATAGATTATGTAACACTTTCCAACACTTCCAAAATAATTTTACATATATTTGCCATCTAATAAGGTGAAAGATGATATCTAAGTAAACAATTTGGAAAACGCATAACATATTTAAAACGCAATTTCACTAATTACCTGCAATATCCTGCAAAATATCCAAATTCTTTTGTGCAGCCCTGTATATGATCTATAGATATCTATATGTACTACGTAGAATGCAAAATTTTATTTCAGTTAGAAAACGTATAACACACTTTAAAATTCCCCTTTGGTATTTACGTCAATAAACGGAAAAGTAATCAAGAACTTTTCTGCTGCCCTGTATATGATATATACAATTTATACACACCAAGTAATAGATAAAAAAATGAGTTAAATTTAAAAACTCGTTCAGCAACTCAAAAGGCACTTCCAGCAATTATTGTTAACAGACGGTACCGAATTCTTTTGTGTGTCTCTGTAAATGAACGATGAATGCTGGACACACAATATTGTATTGTAAGCCTCTTGTAATGTACCGTAGTGATATATATCAATTTCAATACGTTTGAAATAGTGAAACATTATTAAAATAAACCGCAAACCATTTTTCTCCATAGACCGTAATGTAACGGAATTATTTTGAATGTCCCTGTAAAGGAACTATAAGTGCTATGCCATTATATTCTGTAGTAAGCCTCTTATAGTGCACCTCAGTGATACATATCAATTTCAATCTGTTTGAAATTGTGTTACATCAGTAAAATAATCCGCAAATTACTTTTCCCTATAGAGCGTAATGTAAAAAAATTATTTTGAGTGTCCCTGTAAAAAAATATAAGTGCAATGTACTTCATTTTCAATACCGAACATGCCATAGTAAACCTCAATTACATATATCAATTGCTTGATAATCCTGGTATTATTGTTACTATTAAGACAGATTAAAAAGTAGAATCACAATGGTAATGAGTACGTAGTCCCAAAAGATGGAAGTGCGCAGAACGATGCAATAAAACATTATATTCAAATCAATTAAAACCAGAAATTTGATAAATTAATGAAGTTAATAAAAAGTCATGTAGAATCAAATATTTCAGCAAATAATTTCTTTGGTTCAAATTATGTTAATTTGACTTAAAAAATAAGACGAAAGATTTGCAGCTATGACATTATCAGAATATTTAAATTTCAGGAACGATTACAGCATTCCAGAAATTATAAGTATAGAACAGTTACTTAATGAAATAGTTGCTTAGAACATACAGTAATAAATATAGTTTTGGTAAAATTATTATATTGTTGTTGTTGTTTTCTTAATTAATTATCAAAGTTAAAAGTTTTTAAAGTTTGAATGTTAAATGATTCCTTAATTACAGTGCAGTATTAAGTATTTATAAAACTGATAACAATTAAATTAATAAAATTAAGATGAACTTACATGAAAATTTTTTTAAATGTGTGTATTAGGTACTTTGGATTTAGATTTTAACTACAGTAAAAAGGACAAAAATTATTTAAATATGACAATGATATATTTTTGCTTAGATTACCGATAATAATTCAATTTCTTCAAAAAAATTAGTTTTGGCTTAAAAGCATAGTTATCAATCCAAAGCAGAAAACTGCTTATATTTAGCATTTTATATTTAATAAAATGCGAAATATACTCTAAACATTAAAGCCATATGAGAAATCGCATCGCATTTAGGCACAATGGTATATATAATTTTTGTAAAAATATTTTTGTAAGTCCTCAGGAAATGTCACATGTGCCAAATTATCCAGTGACTATCTGTCAAGAACTTATATTCTATGTAAGAAAAATGATTAAAAATATTTCAAATACCCGATATATAAGGTTATAAATGTTATTAAAAAACTTCTAATATGCATTCCATACGACATGTGTATTTTGATTATTCTGGAGTATTTCTGACATTCTTTTAGATATATATATATATATATATATATATTCACGTCAGCAGAACTATGTCATTTTTAGATTCTTTTCAACTTTGTTTAGTTTTGTTCTTTCAGTTTTGTATATTATTTTATTTTTTTAATCTAGATAACTCTATTGTATTCGTATATGAAAAACATATATATTTTTATTATTGAATCAATTACGTAGAAAGTTTAAATGTTTATTCAGTATGAATAACCATAGAGTATTTTACTCACCTTTTTTAATGTAGCTTGGTTTTTCTGTACAATTTTTCTCACTGTCAAATGCTCATACATGATCATATGAAAGTAAAATTTTAAAATATAATAGAGATGTACGATAACTTTACAATTTGACATTAAATTTCACGTGGTAAAATTAAAAAGGGATATGTGTTATTAAGGGGACATGCATAGAGCATTTCAAGGTTGATCTCATTTTCAAAAAGTCCTTCCGGCTTGTACCGGGAGGAAAAGGTAGCTTTCCTATATCTTCGTTTTAAAATTTTAGCTAATGTTACACGAAAACAGCGAGCTAAAATAGCAAAGAAACGTTTACAAAAGATTCGTTAATACTGAATTTGAATAAGAAATTCGCCAAATTATTGAGCAATAGCCAAATTGGCTTCATATATGAAGACTTATTTTGGTCGCCAAATTTGGCATATTTCGCCAAATATCGCCAATTTTGTCAGTTTTGTCGCCAATGTCGCCAATTTTGGCGCTAACGGATATGAATATATAGTTTAATGCGTATGATTTGGAAAATTATTACAACAATGAAAGAAAATAATTTGCAAGTAATGGCGTTAATGTGCTGTTTTGTTTCAAAATGTCAGCCACCCTAGAATTTCAAACTGCTCTATCTCATCCATTTTTTAAGATAGAGGTAAACCAAAAAATGCTCTGGAATCCTTATATCAAGGCCTAACACGTAATTAAAAAATAAATTTGAATTTTTAATTTTTTTGTATATTTATTTTAGTTTTAAGTTTTTAAATGGCCGCCATCTTGCAACAAAATGGCGGACCAAGCTGGCCAACGAACTCCGGCGAGACATTGGTGAGCTTAATACACACAATTAGTTTCATCAAAATCGATTTATAAATACGAGCGTTATCGTATGACATAGTTCAGATATATATATCAACATTTGAGCGGAGGGTGGTTTTGGGGTCTGGGGGGTCATGATCGGTGAAAATATATCGAAATTTTCCGGAACTGCTTTCCTCCGAACGGCTGCAATAGGTAGCTTTATACTTTTAGGTAGCTTTCAATACTAAAAAGTATAAAGCTACCTATTGCAGCCGTTCGGAGGAAAGCAGTTCCGAAAATTTCGATATATTTTCACCGATCATGACACCCAGACCCTAAAACCACCCTCCGTTCAAATGTTGATTTATATATATAGATATATCCATATATATATATATATATATATATATATATATATATATATATATATATATATATATATATATATCTGACCTATGTCATACGATAACGCTCGTATTTATAAATCGATTTTGATGAAACTAATTGTGTGTATTAAGCTCACCAATGTCTCGACCGAGTTCGTTGGCCAGCTTGGTCCGCCATTTTGTTTCATGATGGCGGCCATTTAAAAATTTAAAACTAAAATAAATATACAAAAAAATTAAAAATTCAAATTGATTTTTTAATTACGTGTTAGGCCTTGATACAAGGATTCGAGAGCATTTTTTGGTTTACCTCTATCTTAAAAAATGGCTGAGATAGAGCAGTTTGAAATTCTCGGGTGGCTGCCATTTTGAAACAAAACAGCACATTAACGCGATTACTCGCAAATTATTTTCTTTCATTGTTGTAATAATTTTCCAAATCATACGAATAAAACTATATATTCATATCTGTTAGCGCCAAATTATCGCCAAAGTTCGCGACATTTAGCGAAATATCGCCAAATTTGGCGACCAAAATAAGTTTTCATAAATGAAGCCAATTTGGATATTGCTCAATAATTTGGCGAATTTCTTATTCAAATTCAGTATTAACGAATCTTTTGTAAACGTTTCTTTGCATTTTAACTTGCTGTTTTCGTGTAACATTAGCTAAAATTTTAAAACGAAGATATGGGAAAGCTACCTTTTCCTCCCGGTACAGGCCGGAAGGACTTTTTTGTATTGAAAGCTACCTAAAATGATCAAAACTCTTACATTTTTGTTTGATATTTGATTGGTTTAAACTTCGTTATCCTTGTTTACAATTCATTTATTGCATGCAAACTTATTTAGTTCTTTAAACATTTGTAAATCATCATATTATAACACAAATATCTCATAAATGAATGATATATTAAAAAACTACTTCAATAAATTTACCTTTTATGGTAACATTGCAACGACTTTGGATACCTATGAAGTGGAATGGTACTTTAAAAAGTCCTTCCGGCCTACACCGGGAGGAAAAGGTAGCTTTCATAGTCCATGTATTTAAAAATTCAACGCATTTTACTCAAACATCTGGAGCTAAAATGCTTGGAACCCGATTATAGAAGATTCAATCCCGGTTTTCATTAATACTGAATTTGAATGCTAAATTCAGCATTAGAGATACAGCATAATAAAACTCAGATTATTTCAAAATGTCAGCCACCCTAGAATTTCAAACTGCCATATCTCAACCATTTTTTAGATAAAGCCATAACAAAGAATGTTCCAGAATCCTTGCATCACGATCTAACACTTAACGGAAACAAATTTTTCAACTTATAATTTTTTGTACATCTTTTTGAATTTATAAAAATTTTAAATTTTTTAAGTGGCCGCCATTTTTAAACAAGAGGGCGGATGAAGCTAGACAACGAACTCGGTCGAGACCTTGGTATGTTCTGTGTACACGATCAGTCACATTCATATCGGTTCATAAATACGAGAGTTACAGCATTACAAAAATCAGATTGTTTCAAAATGTCAGCCACTCTAGTATTTCAAACTGCCATATCGCAGCCATTTTTTAAGATATAGCCAAAACAAAAATTGTTCCAGAATCCTTGTATCACGTTCTAACACATAACAAAAACAAATTTTTCAATTTATAATTTTTTTGTACTTGTTTTTGAATTTTTTAAAATTTTAAATTTTTTAACTGGTCGCCATTATGGAACAAGATGGTGGATGAAGCTGGCCAACGAACTCGGTCGAGACCTTGGTATGTTCTATACACATAATCAGTCACATCCAAATCGGTTCATAAATAAGAAAGTTGCAGCATGACATATGTCAGATATATAGATAACAAAATTTAAAATTTATCGCGATAAGCTAAAGTATTTTTATTCCATCCTATTCTAAATTACTCTATAATATTTATTTCCTCCGTTTATTAATGTATTTTAACTCTATTTATTCCAAAAACCTCATATCTAAATTCAATATTTTAATTGATGCTAGTTAATTCAATAAATGGCGTCTTTATCTTTAAATTATAAAAACTCCCTAATATTCATACTTTTAACAAAACCCGCATAATTCCCTTTTAATTTTCTAAATTCCTAAAATGACTGTATTTATTTTAATAAGTTCCGATATTAAAAATAATTCGCCAGATCATAAAATCTTTTTCTTATATTAAAAAGTAAAAACATTTATTTTAATTCCATTCTGGCTGTGTTCCAAGTTCGATAAACCCTTTTTCTTATTTTCACTTTTTCCTTTCCCTAAAAGTCAAAATCATTCCATATTCTCGAACTAATAACTAACGATAATCAGTTAAACTAAAACACTCTGGGTCATAGCTAAATCATCGAACATCATGGAATGTTCTGGAAATTTCCTTGGCCCCAAAAAATTAGCGGAAACCATTTTATTCCGATATTCTGGAGCCGTCGCATAGAATCCCGGTTAGATCCCGGCTCACGATTGGCGCACAGGCCGTCATGTGACCTATGTATTCCTACTCTTACTGAAAGGATATATCGCCACTTTCTCGCTTCGGAGAGCATTCGAAGAGGGACGCTGGATCGGTGTTTGGTTTGTTAAATCGAATCTCTGCCTGGTATTGGCGAAGCGACCTATAGTCTTTTCTGTTACTATTTCGGAATGAATATTTACAAAAGCTAACCATCCGGCTTCTGCTGTAATGAAAACCCTGTCATCAAAACTAAAAAGATGACTCGTGTGAAACCAGATCTGCACATGATGTCGTTTTAAACTTCTAAAATAAAAGCTTGTTTGTGTTCTTGGATGAAGTTTCTTCTTATACAGACGCACACAAGCCATCTACTGTGAATAATACGACTGCCATACATCCTAATGCGAAAAACTTCTTCTGTTGACTTCTGAAAAGAACATCTAATATTGAAAAAAACACTTATTAAAAATGGTATTGCTATATGCTCAATCATCTCGGCCCTGGAAATCATCACATACACACACACACACACATATATATATATATATATATATATATATACAGTGAAACCACGATTTTACGTTTTTCAAGGGACTGAGTAAAAAAAACGTAAAATACGGAAAAAACGTAAAATACGGAAAATACATAGAAAGCAAAAAATCGTAGAAAAAAACTAAAAGTAGTAAAGATGACTCTTTTAAAAGGTATTACAATCTATATTTTACGAAAAAAACATTATTATACATACCATCTTAAGATCATTTTAACACATTTAGATGCGAATCCCGGCGTATAGGTTGAAAATAATCCGTAATAGTGGATTGTTTTTTAGTCATTGAGTTCAAAATGAATGCAGCATCTTCCAGGATTGAAATACTTTGCAAGTTTTTTTCCTGGTCTTTATGAGAAAGAAAATAGTCTTTCACTATTTGTAAGCTCTTCAATGCAATATTGAAAGAAACGGGCTGTGCTTCTGTTTCTTCTTCTTCATCTTCATCGGTGGACGAAAAGTCCATAACGTCGGCTACGGATGGAGCAGTAGCTCTTTCTGCTTCGCATGTTGCTACGTTTTCCGGGATGTAATCGTCAAAGTCATAGATAACTGTTTCGCTGTCATTCTCCGAGTCTACCGCAGCTGATTCTTCATCTGTTCTCGGTTCATTAGATGCTACGATTCCGCTTTCTTCAAAACAATGGGAAGTGCACTCTTGTGTAACATTTCTCCACGACGCAGAAATAAAATGCATAGCCTCTCGAACACTTAACTTTAATTTGCAGGCGTCATTTAGGTTTCCATTTTCTATTTCAGCTACAGCTTTCCGGACAAGTTGCTTTCTATAAAAAACCTTGAAAGATCGAATAATGCCGAGATCACAAGGCTGCAATTTGCTTGTGCAATTTGCCGGAAAAAAATCGACATGCACATTAGACAGCGGCAAAACCGGATGTGCACTGCATTGATCAATGAACAAAATTATTATACGATTCTGCAACTTCATTTTTTTGTTTAGTCTGCGCAAAAAGTCTTTGAAAAGGGTTTTGGTTATCCATGCATTTTTGTTTGCTTCGTACTTTGTCGGATAACTTCTCACGTTTTTGAAGCATCGTGGGTTGCGCGACATTCCAACAACAAGAGGCGTCAGCTTCTCACTTCCATCAGAATTACAGCACAGTAAAACCGTAAGACGCAATTTAGACATCTTCCCTCCATAGCAGGAGTCTCCTTTAGCAACGTAACTTTTATCCGGTAGGAGGTTAAAGAAAAGTCCGGTCTCATCCGCATTGAATACGTCCTTTGGCTTGTATCCTTTGGTCAAATTTGGTAGATTTTTCTTCCAATCTTCTATTGTAGCTTCATTTACACTTGATGATTCTCCCGAAAGCGATCTATCTATACACAAGATTATGTCTTTTTTTCATCCGATCAATCCAGCCATTTGAAGCTGTGAAGTCTTTCAAACCATCAAGCCTATCAGCGATTTCTAGAGCTTTTTCTCTTAGTATCGTGCCATTTACTGGTACATTCGCGGCACGAGCTTCTTTAAACCACTTTAATAAGATACCTTCCAGTTCGTCGTACGGCGATATTTTAAATGTTCTCCGTTTCTTGGCATTTTTTTCTCCCACTTTCTCTATGTTTTTTTCAATGCATTCTTTTTTCTGTAGTATGGATTGCAGGGTTGTCACGGAAATTCCTTGCGATTGCGCGAACGCCACTTTGGTTCCGTGAAATTCATCAAATTGTTTAACAATTTCGGCTTTCTCAGCAACAGAAAAGTTTTTGCGTTTTTTACTCGTCATTTTGGCACAGAAAGGTTAGAAATACGACCACCGCGTGCTAAACAGCAACTGAATCTAAAAACGTGAGGAAGGGTAAGAACCCCTTTCCCTCCTTGACGAACGAAATGAACCACACCATCTTATTGATAACTGGAGTGTCTCTTCCCCTGCCCATCTCATTCCTACACCAATAAAATGTGTTGTTTCTGTACTTTGCTCCCCCCCCCCAGCTGTCCGCGGGAGGGAAGGGAGCAGGACGCGACAGCAGGTGTTCAACAAAGAAGGGGGAAACCAGGGATGTACCTAGAAGTAAACAACAGGGGGTGCTCAAGAAAATGTAGGGGGGCTCATACTATTTCTCTCTCTCTGACACATGCACGCACAAACACAGATATAATGATCAAAGTACTATATAGAAAGATAAATTATTGCATATTCATATTGTAGGCACTACGCTTCTTATTAAACTGTTTATAATAACTTTATTTGATGATAAGAAAAGTAAAAGCTGCAGACAGGAATGTAATGGAGGCTATATATTATGGATACGACCTATACGGTATACCTTCTGGATTATTTTAAGGAATACCGGATACCCTCTACTCAAAAACACTATAGCATATACTCTTTAGGGTATACCCTCTGCCTACAGCGTATGCCCTCTGGATTTTTAACGACTACTTCACTCGCTGCAGAATGAAAATTTTCAGTGTATAATTAATTGTACTAGTTAAATAATAAGTGATGCTGTCAATAAGTAAATAAAAAGCTGAAAGTTCACCTGTTTCAAAAGAGTTGCAATCTTTAATTTTTTTTCTGAATATTACCTGCCCTTAAGAATTCTAAAGTTATGTTTTTATAGGATAACAAACATTAGAAAAACCAAGGATGTATTTTGCATTTTAAAATTATTTTGTGCTTAGTCAAATGCTTGTATTTAAATTGGCTATTAGCTTTTTTTCATTAGTATGATTTATAAATCAAGGATCTTATATATATATATATATATTTAAACTAGGATGACTCAAGTACAAAACATAATGTTTATCATAAGCATTATATTTACTATCAAACTCATTAGAATAACTTTGTTTTATGTTAATAATGGAAAACGCTGCAAAATGAAAAATTTCAGTATATAACTTATGTAAAAGTCAATGTTTGCATCAGCAAAAGGTTGCTAATTCTGAGTATGTGCGGATAGGATGCGCGCATATTGAAGCACTTATTTGCAGTTTTTAAACAAATACTATAGCTTAGTATTTATGCAAAATTGTAAAAAGCCCCCAAAACTAAGTTAAATTTTTTAACACACGATTTTTGAAACAGAATTTCCTTTGGTGTCCTTGGCAACTTTCCCAGGGGGGCTCAAAAATTTTCAGGGGGTACTGAGCCCCCCCCTGGCACCCCCCTAGCTACGGCCCTGGGGGAAACCAGTTTCAGAAGACAGGAGTCTGTAGAATGCGTTTCTGTTTTCATAGATTACGTAACTTTCAACAACGTGGATTAGCTTTAAAAAAGCACAAAAGGAAAACTTATTGCTTATTTTAGAACATTTTTTCGTTTTTTTTTTACTTTCCAGAGAAAACGTAAAATGCGGGAAATTCCATAAATAACAAACTTACCATCCTGGTTAAATTAACTTTACAATTATACGGAAAAACTAGGACCTGATGAAAAAAACGTATAATGCGGGAAAAACGCAGATTCGGGGAACGTAAAATCGGGGTTTCACTGTATATACATATATATATATATAATAAAAGTTTTATATACACCTTCAGTCATAAAATTCAAATATTTCCTATTTTGAGAAACTATATAGTAAGTTGATTTATATATATAGTTAATAGTTATATAAAAGTTTTATATACACCTTCTTTCATAAAATTCAAATATTTCATATTTTGAATAACTATACACACACACACACACATATATATATATATATATATATATATATATATATATATATATATATATATATATATATATATATATATGTATATATATATATGGATATATATATATATATATATATATATATAAATGTGGGAAATATTAGAAGTAACAGCAACAATAATATGAACTCAATGAATTATTACTTTTCACGAGCAGGGATAAAAGCGATGATCACGCAATACCAAGAAACGCTCGCCTGCACGAGCGGTTGTTCTATAGATTTGAGCCATTGCGGTGGATGGATTTTTGCTCAGGGAAGCTTGCAAATGTTAATATTAAAATACGGAAGTTGGTACGTTCATAAATATTAATCCTGTTTGATATTTGTATTTGAATCTTCAGTTGTATATGCTTTTAGTTTATTAAACCTTTTTGTTTATGTTATATTTGAAGAATCTTGTGTTGTATTGAAACTACATATTGGTTATCATAATCCCACAACTATTTTTGGGGTCTCGTTGCCGGGATATGGATATAAAGCTGTTTTGTACCGGGATAATATGAAAAAGTTGAACTGTTTTTCTGAAGTATTATATGAAGAAAAGTTCCGTAATAAGATCTACGATACTATAATACTTTGTTCAGTTGAAGTTTAAAGAGGTTAAATAATGTCAGCTCTTAATAAAGCCAGAAAAGCAGACTTGTTAGCGTTATGTGATGAACTAGGTATAGTTGTACCACAGAGCGCAAGAGTTATCGATGTAATAAAATTGATTACCGAATCAGAGGATTATGAAGAAAATTTCATTAAAGTTAGACTCGAAGTCATTGCCGCTGAGAGACAAGAAACGGAGAAAGGAAGATTAGAAGCAGAAAAAGAAGAAAGAAGATTAGAAACAGAAAATGAAGAAAGAAGACTAGAAGCAGAAAAGGAAGAAAGAAGACTAGAAGCAGAAAAGAAAGAAAGAAGACTAGAAGCAGAAAAGGAAAAAAGAAGACTAGAAGCAGATAGAAAATTAGAGGAAAAGAAAGTTGAATTGGAATACGAATTAAGAAAAATGGAGCTACAAGGCAATTTGAAAAGTGTGAGCGACGATCCTGCAATAGCTGGTTCAGGTAAGCAACCAGATTTGCTTAAATTAATTCCTCACTTGGAAAAAGTGATATTAGTCTATATTTAGCATTATTCGAAAGACAAATTTCTCGAATGAACATAATAAAAGAAAATTGGGTCACACATTTGTTAAGTTTAATCCCGTTAGAAATCGCCAATATTATAGCTAGAGAGCCAGAAACATTGGCGAACAATTACGATTGCGTGAAAGATTTACTTCAAACGCTTCAAAATGACGCCAGAAGAATTTAGGCAGAAATTAATGTCACATAAAAAAGAATCTTCAGCCACTTGGCGTGATTTAGCATTTGAATTAAGAAATTATTTGGAAGAATGGATTAGCGGTCTTAAAATATCTGATTTTGAATCCTTAAAAGAATTAATCGTAGTAGATCAAATTAAGCGGAGGTTACCTATAGAAATGAAAGAGCATTTTATTGATGATCTTCCAAAAATTAAAAATGTAGATGTATTAGTAAATAAACTAGACGATTATGACGCGGCGAGACGTAATGTTAAAACCATGAATAGAATTTCACACCACTTTGAAGATAGGAAATTAAAAATGCGGGAAAATAGCAATTTAAAACCATGGTTACCAGCTCAAGGCGATGATAATTTAAAAAAGAAACAATTTATAGATAATACAGCTAATGCGAATGAACCTTCGTATTTAAACAAAAGGGATAAGGCACAAATTAGGTGTTTTAAATGTAACGGCCTGGGCCACGTAGCTTCGCAATGTAGTAATGGAAATAGCACTCAA
This sequence comes from Maratus michaelseni, assembly GCA_963931845.1. Taxonomy (NCBI): domain Eukaryota; kingdom Metazoa; phylum Arthropoda; class Arachnida; order Araneae; family Salticidae; genus Maratus; species Maratus michaelseni. The sequence continues at coordinate 31,411,512 of OZ007587.1, forward strand.
ATAAATAATTCCAGTCAATATTATAGGAGCCAAAATTGGTGATCATAAAATCAGAAAGATGTGCATTGCGCAGCAATCAAAAGCAAAAATAGCGCCAAGGCAGATCGAATGATAGATAGCGATATTAACGGGGAACAGGCACACGTCCTAATAGACACAGGAAGTGACGTGAGTTTAGTGAGCTATGAATATTATACAAAGATCGGATCGCCAAGATTATTTTCAGATAATATCTCTTTGTCCGGTATAGATGGAGTTGTCTACCCCAAAGGATATTTCTCATATGAATTTAGTATTGATGGTTTTCTAATAACAGCAAATTTATACGTTTTGAAATCTCTTGCATATGATATTTTAATAGGATATGATGTAATTAGCAAATTAAAGTTGGCGATAGACGAGAGAGGAATCAAAATCGTTGGCAAACGTGACGATATTCAAGTAGGTTACATTGAAGTTTTGAAGAATTCTGTTATAAAATTGAATCATGCTGCCAAAAGTAATGATGAAATGAAAGCGTCAGCGATAAATAATTCACGTGATGAAAATATTTTAGTTGAAAACGATAATAATACAGGAGATAATTTTTTGATTAATCTAGCGAGTGTCATAGATGATGACGAAATTGAATTGAATCACGTGGGAAATTTGAAAATAAGAAAAGAAATAAATAAATCGGTAAAGGAATACAAACCAAATAAGTCAAAAGACATAGGATTACGGATGAACATAATTTTATCTGATGAAATACCTGTTTGTGAACGTCCACGGAGATTTCCTTGGAAGGAACAAGAAGTAATAGAAAACCAAATTCAACAGTGGTTAAGCGAAGGAATAATAAGACGCAGTTTTTCCGATTACGCTGCACCAGTGGTTTTAGTCAGGAAAAAAGATAACTCATATAGATTATGCATAGACTATCGTAAGTTGAATAGGAAGATAATCAAAGATCGTTTCCCATTACCCTTAATTGAAGATGTTTTAGATAAATTAGAAAAATCAAAAGTGTTCACGACCCTTGATTTAAAGAATGGTTTCTTTCATGTCGAAATTGAGGAGAAAAGTAGGAAATACACCGCATTCGTGACACACGAAGGAGAATACGAGTTCTTGAAATGCCCCTTTGGTTTATGTACATCAGGAAACTGGTTCCAAAGATATATAAACACTGTGTTCAGAGATTTGTTACGTGACGGCACTGTAGTTGTTTATATGGACGACTTTATCATTCCATCGCAGACTGAAGAAGAAGGTTTAGAGAAATTGAAACGAGTGCTTGAAGTTGCGGCAGAATATGGGCTAGAGCTTAATTTAAAAAAATGCAAGTTTTTAAAGAAAAGAATAGAGTTCCTTGGTTATGTGATTGAAGATGGGACAATACAGCCATCTGAATCGAAGACATCAGCCGTCCGAAATTTCCCGCAACCAAGAACGATAAAGCACGTGCAATCATATTTAGGATTAACGGGTTATTTTCGTAAATTCATTCCAAACTACGCTCGAATAGCCAAACCATTGAGTGATCTATTACGCAAAAACGTCGCATTTAAGTTTGGTACAGAACAAATACAGGCATTTGAAAAATTAAAAGAAATATTATCGCAAAAACCAGTATTGCATTTATTCAAACAAGGATCAGCACTAGAACTACACACCGATGCCAGTAGCCATGGTTTCGGAGCAGTACTTCTACAAAAAGCGGATGATGGGAAATTCCATCCTATACAATATGTGAGTAAAAAAACAACCCCACAACAAGAAAAATATTGCAGTTATGAATTAGAGGTACTAGCAATAATTGAAGCTCTAAAGAAATTCAGGAACTACTTACTAGGTACGAAATTCAAAATAGTAACTGATTGTGAAGCATTTCAAAAAACCCTAAACAAAAGAGAATTGCCTCCAAAAGTCGCAATATGGGCTTTATTCATTGAAGAATTTGATTATGAAATCACGCATAGAGCGGGAAATAAAATGAAACACGTAGATGCTCTAAGCCGTAATACTGTTTTAGTTATTACAAGATCACAAAGTGAGATGGCAACTAGAATAGCTATAGCGCAGGAGAGAGATGTGCTGTTAAAAGCAATAAAATCTTTAGTCGAGAAGGGTGAGAAAAACGAATATCTTATCAAGAATAATGTATTGTACAAGTTCGAAAATGGAAGAGATTTACTCGTAGTGCCTGAAGAGATGCAAAGAGAGATTATTCGTAAGACACATGATGAAGGACATTTCGCTATAGCCAAAACAGAAGAATTGGTAAAAAAGGAGTTCTTCGTCCCTAATCTTAGAAAACAAATTGAAACAGTAGTATTAAATTGTATCGAGTGTATTCTATATAACAAAAAAAGAGGTAAATCCGAAGGTTTCCTAAAACCCATACCTAAGGAGGATATACCATTAAGCACTTACCATATTGATCATATTGGGCCATTGCCATCAACAAATAAGAAATATCAGCATATCTTCACAGTTGTAGATGCCTTTACTAAGTTTGCATGGTTCTATCCAGTGAAATCCACAACAGCGCAGGAAGTCATTGAAAAGTTATCCTTACAACAAACAGTGTTCGGGAATCCCAGCAGAATAATAACAGACCGGGGACCAGCGTTCAAATCAGATGAATTTGCAGAATACTGCAAGGAACAAGGGATACAACACGTCAAAATAACGGCAGTAATGCCCAGGGGGAACGGACAGATCGAAAGAATTCATAGCATCCTGATTCCTGTGCTAGCGAAACTAGCAGGTTGTGAGAGCACGAAATGGTATAAGTATGTATCAGATGTGCAGAGAATCATCAATAGTACGGTTACAAGATGTACAAAATGCAGTCCATTTGAATTGATGATTGGTGTAAAAATGAAAAATAAAAATGACATAAGAATTAAAGAAATACTAGAAGAGGAACAGTTAAACCACGTGATGACAGAACGCGAAAACGTAAGAGAAGAAGCGAGAAAAAACATTTTGAAAATACAAGAAGAAAATAGAAAGCAATTTAACAAGAAGAGGAAGGAACCTAATAAATATAAGTTAAATGATCTCGTGGCAATCCAAAGAACGCAGTATGGCACAGGACTTAAATTAAAGGAAAAATTCCATGGACCGTATAAGATCACTAAAGTAAAGCCATGCGACCGTTATGATGTAGAGAAAATTGGGGACCATGATGGTCCCAACAAGACATCAACTGCTGCAGAATATATGAAGCCGTGGAGTAACACGTCTGCATAAAGTGAGATGTTTTCGTTTTATGCTTATCTGTTTGTTTGTTTGAATTTGTGTCTAAATTTTTATGAGAAGTATTGAACTGTCGAGGTCGACACAATGGCGGATCTAAGGGGGGGGCGATGGGGCGATCGCCCCCCCCCCCTTGGGCTAAGAAAAGGTCGGTAAACCGACATTAGAGGCCTCCACGGGAAAAGGCCTCTGGCGAAGCCCGGCCCGACCCAAGGATCGGGCCGGGACAGGTCTTCACTCTTTAAGAGTCGGGTCGGGACCAGGCCTTATTTTTTTCTGGAGACTTGGGCCTGGACTGGGCCTTGCTTTTTCTGGAGACTGGGGCAGGACCAGACTTCTTTTTTTTCGGATCGAGCCTGGCTTAGATTTCATTCTTTTTAGAGGTTTTCACGGACCGAGATTTTCAGGCCTGGGCCCAGCATAAAAACTGAAAATTCGGCCCGGTTGCGACCAGTGGTGCATCGATCACCCCCCCCCCCTCCCTCCCTTGCTCTAATAAAAGGTCTGCAAATCAACATCAGAGATCTGTGCGGGGAAGGGTCTCGCCGAAAGGAAAATCTCGAGCCAATTTTCATTCACGAATCTCGGACCTTGCCTGTTCTCTACTCTTTCCTGGCCGGGTATTCATTTTTTTTTTTTTTGTAGACTCGATTCGGGCTCTTATTTTTTTCCGGGACAAGTTTGGCATGGAATTCATTCTTCTCAGAGATCTGCACGAGCCGAAATTTCCAGACCCGGGCCCGACCCGGTATAAAAACTAAGAGTTCAGACCGTGTCTGACTCAACCCGTATGAAAACCTTTATTGACTCGTGCATACATACCTCTAAATTCTCCCCCCCCCCCCCCGCGAGCCTATGTTCGGGTGGCATTTTTTACTTTCTTCTATCTTTACAAGAACAAAGTATTGGATTGGTAAAAATTTTCGACGTATTTCTACAATTTAGGAGGCCCTGAGCACGAATTGACTGTTCTTAGAAAATGTCTGTACATGTATGTCTGTCTGTCTGTCTACATATATGTGATATGAGTTTTGTGGGCGCTCTACCTCGAGAACTAATGCGCCGAATTTAATGAAAATTCATATTCTGTTAGACCTTGACAAAATTGGTGCTGTTGAGGTTTTGGTTTGAATTACTCAACAGGTGGTGCTGCTATGCTGCATTTTTTGCGATTTCCGCGATAGCTACATCTCAAGAATTAACGCACGGAATTTCATTAAACTTTAGATTATGTTTGACCTTGGCATAAATAGATCTTTATTAGAATTGGGTATATACCGCCCAACAGATGTCGCCAGTATGATCTGTTTTTCACGATTTCCGTGTTAGCTATATCTGAAGAACGAATAGATCGTCATTTAATTTTTACTGCAGACGATTTGATTTATATAGAAGAAAGTTTTGTGATAGTCACAACATACTTGTACACAAACAAGTCACAACATACAACATAATTTATTTGTTTTCGTAAAAATTGTAGTGATGTTGTGCAGTTTTTAACATAATTTTTAGAAATTTAATTTGGTTTAATAAATCAAAGAGATATATTTTTAACTAGTCAGATGTGCCAATCTCAAAACTTTCTTCTATCTGATACACGTTAATACTTCAAAATTCGCAATCACAGAATTCTTTTTTACGTCAGTAGCTTGCGAAGTACGGGGTTACTTTCGCTGCATGAACAAGCGATGTTAAACTACGAAAAATTGCACAAAAATCACAGTGCCTTCCGGCTGAATATCCCTAAATTCAATTAGGACCTGCTGGCCATAGTCGAAAACCCATAAATAAAATTTGGTTCAATTCATGCATAACTTCCTACACTTTTCAGAATGATACAATAATGAAAATGTCACAAAAATCGCTATTACAGAGCCCCCATCCGGCGGAATATCCCCAAATTTAAGTACGACCTGCTAGCCGTAGTCAAAAATCTATTAATGAAATTTGGTTTAATTCTATGCATAACTTCATACACTCTTGATGATATCAATTTAAATACGTTCTTCTTTTATATATAGAAGAAAGTAAAAATGTACATTTGCTTTGTAGAGCTTTAAAATTATGACTTTCTTTTATTATTTGTTTCTTTAATTCTAAACTACGTTTATATTCTTTCTGAATATTCATCTGAATGTAATTATATAATTCAAATATTTAATGAGTGTTTATATACACAATTATCTGACTGTCATTAATATTGTTTCCATTCTGTAATCCATGAATTTCAAACATAATTTGAAAAAAAAAAAATCTGCGCATAAGTGGGTTTTATGAATAATTTTAATTGTAGAATAATGTTTCTTCAGAAATATCGGCATGTTTTGTAGAGATTAAGTCTGGCGGTGAAGTACCAATTAAGTTTTTGTACTAGCAGATCCGGGCTTGGGGCAAACTTTTAGCTTTTATACTGCAGCGGGCCGAGTCGAGCTCACACTTTCATACCGGGCCGGGCCAATATTTTTTGTACGGGTCGGGCCTGGCCCGAGGCTGGAAATTTTGGCACGTGTAGACCTCTAACCGAGATATCTAAGCTAGTTTTAATGTTTTTCGTAAATACTTCTTTCAGCCAGCGTCTCATAACTACTGAATATGTGTTTCGTTAATAAGTTTCAAAACAGTCTTTACTGAATAAAAACTGATTTTTGATATAAAGAAACAAGCAGTCTTAACCCAGTTAGCATTTGTACAATTAGTTCTTGGTCGTGGTAAAGTGGATTTGATACGATGAGTATTTCGATGACTAAAATCATCATTACCTTCCAAGAAATCTAGAAATTCAGAAGAAATAAGAATAGGCACATTTAGAAGAACAGGCAGACATGAGTAGATGAAGGTATTTTAATAAATCCCAGGTTCTATATGTAATTGCACGAGTACAGGAAACTTTGCATGGCTACGGCTGCCCATGGCAGCGTATGGGCACCCGGGCCCGTAACACAATTCGAGAGATTGTTACATGTTGATAGCAAGATGATTAGCGAGAGAATGATTGTTTCTCGTATCATTACATGGACACGAATGACTTTACATTTTCGCCAAAGGTTTACAATACGGCGATGATTTCTCCAAACAGAGCATAAAGACAATTAAAAATTTAGAGAACAGAGCCATTTTTGGCATAAATCATCCTAACGACTATCACGGCGGTAGCCAACATGTATGGGAATGCAAAAACCGCAGATGGGGCTCGAGAGAGTTTTTCGCATTCTTGAACCCGCGAACCTTAGAATTTGTTATGACTTTGATAAGTACGTTAGATATTTTTGGACCGGAGTTATTCAGATGCGCTTGGGAATCATTGTAATTAAAAAGGGTGTGTATGAAGAAATCAGTTAGCAACAGAACTGTGTGACCAAATAAGGAGATAGCAGATGGGCATATTTTTGCTGGCTATTTGAAAGTGTAGATGTAATGGTTTTCATTTACTTTATCAGCACAGTATAGAAATATTTTTAGTGTTACTGAATTAAAAGGATATTAGAATAAACAGAATTAAATTTGTTTAACTGAATTTAACAAAGGGTGGGAAAGGAAATGAAAAATATTTTGTAGAATAGTGAGCGTTAAAATAATGAAAAAGAAGAACAAATTTAGAAAAGGGAATTAAATGAGAGGGGAATAATTACTAAAATTGAATAATATATGATGCGACATCATAGCATTTTTTACAGAATTTTGAAATGTGGCGATCAATCAAAGCTTAAAAATGTCTCTATGATTACATTAGCTGCTTTAAAAAAATTGAGCCGTTATGCGACTTCTGGAAGGTATTTTCCCAAGTGCTCAGAGATACACATTGCCTCTAAAAAAAGTCTGTATGAATGCTTTGTATATTTTTCGTCCTACCTCTGTATACTTCTAATAAAAATCTGGACAACCTTTTTATTAGTACTGTAATGTGATGTCGTTCTTCCTTATAGTTCTATCTTTGAAGTGTTCGTTGTTTCTTTGGGCGTTTTATTTACAAGGTCCAGTACATTGACTGCGTTACAGGCGATGTTACAGGGAGAAGATCTCGCCCTGTCTCACTTATTCAGTTGGCGACAACTTTCAAGTTATCATAATCTACGATAATCTTCGCTCCTAATCTTCGTGCTAAATATCGATGGTCCCGCGTTAGGCTGACAACCTGACAGGGGCATTATAGCACCTCAGGGCCCATAGTAAAAAAAAAGCAGGGCTTGGTACTATAGGCCATAAGCCTTAATGAATTGAAAGTTTAGTTCTCAAAAACAAACTCACTTTTTTCTGACACATTTACAAAATCATTGATACTCATACACATATAAGAATACAAGATCAGTAGCAAAGGCTCTGCTTTAAGCGCCCGTAGCAATTCAAAAATTTGCTCTCGCTCCCTAGAGACTACTGTAGTTTCTTATACCGTAATTTTTAATACAGCGAGGTTTTGGAGTTCCTAAAAAATTTAGCGCACTTGGCAATTTTTAAGATACTAGAAAAATCCCATTTAAAATAATTCCACCTTTTGAACATACAACTTAAAATTCCACCTAGAGACCTGCGCTGATCGGGTTGTCCCAAACCGAACCCGAAAATTCCATTGTAACCAAACCGAACCCCGAAAAAAAAAATTCTTCATCCTCCCGAAACCGAAATAAAAGAAAATTAATCCATATTTTAATAGAAGTATAAAATTTAGTACATATGCAATTATATCTCTAATTTCAATTTTCTTTTATATAGAAATATAAACATATAGTATATTCATCTCATTAATATTCAAATACTGTAAAACATTTAAATAACGGACACCTAGGTGCCGTCGAATTTATCTCTTACTCGGAGGAGTGCGCAAAAATATGAAATATTTGTACTGGGGACTGTCTCCGCTCTTCAGGAGTGACCGTACGGAGGTCTTACTGTACATGCTATTACTTCTGAATTTGCGGATAAACTCGACGGCTCCAAGGTGTCCGTAATTCGGAGGTTTTACTAAATAAAAGATTTTAAAAGTATTCCCTACATAAAGCTTTTCGCTATTAGGGACTGTCCGTTATGAAATTTTTGCTGCATATAGATTTTAACGGAAAAAAATATTTTAGACATTCTTTTAAAAAATTGTGTCAACCCGAGCACGACACGCAAGAGTGAAAAAAACCCAACCCGATAATGTGAGTCAACGCGACCCGCAGGAAAAATGTAGAAGTCAACCCAACCCGCAGCAAAAAAAGTAAAAATTAACCCAACCCGAACCCGTCTCGTACCAAAAACAAGTTAACCTGACCCAAACCCGACCCGCAGTAAACAAGTAGGAGTCAACCCGCCCCAAACCCGACCCGTAGCAAAGTAGCAAAAAAGTAGAAGTAAACCTGACCCGCAATTTTAAAAAATTAGTCCCGACACGACCAAGATTGCGGGTCGGATATTAACTTCCAAATTTCAGATATCGCCCCCCCCCCTTGAAGACTCTCTAGATCCGCCCTTGGGTCAACATAACGTCAGGATGACCGAAAATGTGGGAATTATTAGAAGTAACAGCAACAATAATATGAACTCAATGAATTATTACTTTTCACGAGCAGGGATAAAAGCGATGATCACGCAATACCAAGAAACGCTCGCCTGCACGAGCGGTTGTTCTATAGATTTGAGCCATTGCGGTGGATGGATTTTTGCTCAGGGAAGCTTGCAAATGTTAATATTAAAATACGGAAGTTGGTACGTTCATAAATATTAATCCTGTTTGATATTTGTATTTGAATCTTCAGTTGTATATGCTTTTAGTTTATTAAACCTTTTTGTTTATGTTATATTTGAAGAATCTTGTGTTGTATTGAAACTACATATTGGTTATCATAATCCCACATATATATATATATACATATATATCAACATTTGAACGGAGGGTGGTTTGGCGGTCTGGGGGATGAAAATATACCAATTTTTTTGGAATTGCTTTCCTCCGAACGGCTGCGTAGGTAGGTAGCTTTTTGTAATGACATGAAAGTAATGAAAGCTACCTAAAAGAGTGGCACCAATTCATTCGGAAATTGAAGAGTTGAAATTCAATTCGTCAATGCAAACAAAATTTGTAATCGTTCTAAAAACATAGTAAATTTTGCAATTATATTTATTAAAATAATTGAATGAAATAGAAACGAATGCATTAATTTTCCACTCATATTTGAAACATCTATTTCTCCATTTATGAGTGAGCGTGCGTCAGGAATATGATTAAATATTAAGTTTGTTTTAACCTATCAAAATGAGTTTTTCTGCAGTCGAAAATTGTATGATCACTTTCGGGTGCTCGAGTCAAGGCCTGAGTTTTATGTAAAATATATTTATTAGAGTGAAAGGTGATGACAGAAAGGTCTAACTCATCAAACATTATCACAGTTCCTGCATCGTTCAAAAGACAATGTTGTCTATGGGATACTAAACAGACGGCCTGCCTGAAAGCGAATTTAAGACTTTGGCAGATTGACTTGGCCTCCCATAGAGTAGAAATCTTTCCATAACCGTGTTGCTGATCAAAGATCAATAGTATTGGTAAGAACTTTGATTAAGCAAAATTAAAGATAAAAAAATTAAAACGTATCAAAACGAATTTTTCTAAAATCGATACCTAGCTAGATGCTTTTTTCGTACTCGAATTAGTACATAAGGCTTATTTCATGAAAACATGCAGGGCCGTTTCCTATGTATAGGACCGTTTTAAGTGACGAGTTTGTTTTATGCTGTCAAAATGATTATTTACGAATTAGAAACCTAGCTAGATCGTTTTTCGGGCTCGAATTAATATAGAGACAAAGTTTCGAAAAAGTCTTTACAGCCTTTTTCGAGACCGTTCGTATATCCAAAATTGCCTGCTCATTTAATATATGTATGTTAATTACTATAATCAAAAAGTTCGGAGTCAGTCTTTCCTGACGTTTAACTTAATTTATATTCTGTGTAATAATGGTGATTTCAACAATATTTCTAATACCTGACGCAAAAAGAATTTTGAAATACTACAAATTTTATTTTAAAACTTCAATTATGCATTCCATAAGACGTGTGTATTTTTATTATTTTTGAATATTTTTGACAACGTTTCAAAAATACAATTTTTTCCCTATATCGGTGTGTTTGTTTCATCTACAATTTATTGATCTTCCGTATTTTGCAATTTTCATAAAGTGGTTTTTTTTATTTCGCTAGTTATATGTTACCTCAGTTTTTCTTTTCAATACACATCTAACTGAATCAATAAACTCGTGTAAAAACTCGTTCTGTTTTAAAGTTTTACTATGTCATATCATTATAATAGGAATGATCAATAAATGAGGGAAATAGTTAAAGCATTTTAATAATGTTACCTTTGAAAGTTATTTCAAAACTGTATGTAGAGAAATATTATTTATCTTTATTCAGAAAAATAAGTATGTATATTGTTTTTAATAAAAAGGATAAATAAATAAATAAATTTATTATTGGCTTGTTTGCAAATTTTTACTACTTTCCAGTATTGGTTTTCCATACAAGACAAAAAAGAAATGAGAAAAATGCATAGATTTATATTTCTTGAAAATTCCACTCACAATGGAAAATATTTTTTTATGTCTGAGGAAATGTCACGTATTTGTAATAAATATTTGACAAATTTGGCTTTGGAATAAAAATTTATATCTTATATTGAAGCAACAATAAAATATTTATTTCAAATGCTTAATCTATTGAAAAATTGCAAAAATCGATAAATGTTATTAAAATATTTCAAATAATAATTGCACAGGAATATATGTATTCATACATTCTTGTTAATTCCAAACATATACCTGAACTTTTTCAAAACCATATTTATTTTTTTATTTTTAGTCTTTCTCATATCCTTTTATACTAAAATTTTGTTTGCAGATTTTTTTTAGTCTTAAAACCTTTATATATTTTGTTATCCATATGATATTATGAACTTACAAATGATTTATTACAATTTTTATTTCATATTCGATCCATTTTCCTTAAAAAAATCGTTCACATTATCAATAGCTATACAGTATTAAGGGACATGAAAGTCACGAAATATTATCATGTAGGTGTATTTAGGATTAATATTTATTTCTATGTAAGAAGATATTTTTAAATGAGTAACTTAATCTTGAAACAATTTTTAAATGTCATTAACAATTTACTACTGCGTACTTTCGTTATCGGGCTTTGATGACATAAGACGTTTTGGGCTCGGGTTGGCTGCAATTTCAAAAATTTGAGCTCGGGGTTCGGGCTTTGAAAAAAGAACCCGAACTCATCTCTAATAGCGATAGTTACGAGACAGACTTGTATCTTTTCCTTACTATTATGAATCAAAAAAATTACCATTTTCAACGTATTTTGTACACAAATTAAAAATTATTATTATTATAAAAAGAAATTATTTCTATTTAGTAAAATAAAATATTATGCAATGAACTAGACAAAATAAAATATAACCTTTTATACAGGATGATTATAATTTTAAAGTTGCGCTTTGAAAAGGATGTAAAAAAGAACCACTGGTCAAAATGACCTGATATTTAATTTGAGTATACGTGAAGCAATTGGAATTTGTTTTGCGAAAGAAAAAAAACTTCAAAAACTGACCAATAGATGGCACTGTACTGGTCATAAGATGCTAATTAAAAGACGTGATATGCTGTTGTGACAATCTTTGTTCAAAGACGATCCACCACGACAAGGTCGTGCCACAGCGGATAGGAAAAAATCGGTTTTTAATTGTCCCTATGCCAAAAACCATAGAAAAAGAAAAACGAAATCGGTTTTTAACTGTCCCTAGACCAAAAACTGTAGAAAAAGCAAAAACAAAAAGGTTTTTAATTGTTCCTAGGCCAAAAACCGTAGAAAAAGCAAAAACGAAATCGGTTTTTAATTGTTCCTAGACCAAAAACCGCAAAAAAGGTAAAAATTAAATTTGTTTTTAATTGTTCCTTGACCAAAAACTGTAGAAAAGGCAAAAATTAAATCGGTTTTTAACTGTCCCTCGGCCGAATACCGTAGAAAAAGCAAAAACTGATGAAACCATGAAGAAAAGGAAGTCTGCTACGAATTGCTTAAGAAATGCTCAATATGCTGTCCACCATTTTCTCCTACAAGCTGAAAACGCAAAAAAGCAAGTTCCACAACAGTTTCACAACAGCCTACAAATTCACCCTTGAGATGGAAAAGGCAAGTTCAAAGGTACTGTTTTGAATGTGACAATAACACTTACTATTAATTAACTGGAAAGTGTTTACTGAATTAACACAAATACATAAAATGCAAAAAAAAAACAATGTTGATCATATAAAATGCACAAAATAAAGAAAATTTGCATTTTTTCCTAGTGCACTTACCATTAACAACTGCAATGGTATAATGGTTATAATATAAATACAATTTAACCAGCAAATCTCATACAGAATTTTACCTAACACACTCTCGAGAAGAATTGCTGTGGTCACTCAAAGGCATATCCATGTACAGATTAATGAGAAGCTCAGATGCTTAAAATAGATTTACTAAACAATAATAAACAACACGATTCAAGCATTATTAACTAACTTAACTCAAATTGCAACAAAAACGAAAAATCATGCCTCAAGCATAGATTATGTAACACTTTCCAACGCTTCCAAAATAATTTTACAAATCATTACCGTTTAATAAGCTGAAAGATAACATCTAAGTAAACAATTTGGAAAACGCACAACATATTTAAAAACGTAATTTCAGCAATTTCCAAAATATACAATATTCGGAAAAATATCCGAATACTTTTATTCAGCCCTATATATGATCTATAGATTTGTATATATACTACATAGGATGCTAAATTTTAGTTTAGTCAGAAAACGCGTAGCACAGTTTAAAATTCTCCTTCTGGAGTTTCTGTCAATAAACGAAAATGTCTTCGCAAACTTTTGTGCTGCCCTGTATATGATCTACAGAATTTATACACACCAAGTAATAGACAAGAAGTGAGTTAAATTTAAAATCGCGTTCAGCAACTTAAAACCCACTTCCAGGAATTATTGTTAACAGACAGTAGAGAATTCTTTTGTGTGTCCCTGTAAATGAACGATGACTGCTATACACACAATAGTCTGTAGTAAGCCTCTTATAATGCACCTTAGTGATATATATAAATTTCAATGCGTTTAAAATAGTGAAACATTATTTAATTAAACCGCAAACGATTTTTCTCCATAGACGTAATGTAACGGAATTCTTTTGACTGTCCCTGTAAAGTAACTATAAGTGCTATGCACACCTTATTCCATATTAAGCTTCTTCTAATGCACCTTAGTGATATATATCAATTACAATGTGTTTTAAATTGTGTAACATCATTAAAATAAATCGCAAATGATTTTTCCCCATAGACCGCAATGTAACGGAATTCTTTTGAGTGTCCCTGTAAAAAAACTATAAGTGCTACACACTTCAGTTGAAATAGGGAACATTCTATAGATAACTACAATAACATATAAAAATTGCAGGGCAATCCGAGCATATTTACGGGAGTTAGAGCACGGACAAACGGTAGACGGCCAGACGACCAGACAAACCGAAATCATAAACACTTTTCAACTAGGTTGGAAAGTGTTAAAAATATGTAACGATTCTAAAATGATAAATATCTAACTCTGCAGTTTGCTGAAATATAAATTTTGATACTGGGAAACTATTTGCAAAAATACAAGCATAATGATAAACAACTATATTCAAAATTCTATTACTAAACATTCTAATAATAACAAGATATTTAAAATCACTGTAATTATAGGAAGCACCAAACATAATATTGAGAATTGTTTACAAGTTTGTTCCAACTAAAGAATTTAAACAGTCCTGAAAATAATGTGACCAACATTTGAATAATACCAAATACAAAACAAGTGCATCAATAATATGCAATATGTGAAATGTGTATAGTAATTTCCAATGAATATTTACACACCATAGAAGAAATTGTTGCCATTCAAAATGTTGAAGATTAATCTTCCCTCAAGTCCTGCACAAATATCAACAATAAGTTGAATTTGTCTTGATTAATAAATGAATAGAAGAATATGCTATTATAAAAGAAGTAGTTATATACAGTATGCTTCCATTGTACTTTGCAAGCTGCAATTTTATGGACTGTACAGATAGTTACTTTCTTCAGAGAAAGAATCGGTTCATATAGTCTGTGGAGGCTGTAATGAAGAATTAACACATTAATAAAACTATTAGAATACTTAGTCAATGGACGACAAGTCATTTAAAATATACATTGATTATTCTCAATTAGTTGAATACAATCTGTTATTTTTGGGAGTAGGTTTGACATCTTTAATATTAAGTTAAACCATGATGGCAGTGATGTTGATTGTGGCTTTTTTAGGTGAAAATACGAGATGACGGTGTAATTTATTATATAATGTAATGACGTGCCTATTTGGCCACAGGTGCAGTGCGGATAGAAAACCCTATCAAAATTAAAAATAAATGACGGGAATAGCCCGTGATTTGTCGCGAATACATAGATATTTCTATGATATAATAATAGCTGATTAGACACTTTTGGGAGGAGGCTGTATGTATAGCGCCCCGTTTAGGCATAATACCATCCTTGTTGATAGTTTTGACGTACAGATATTTTTATCCGTTTAAGATATGAAGATGGATAGGGAAAAAGACCTATGACTAGTGATATGGAGTCAAGAGCTGCCTCGTTAGCTAAATTGTCAGCAATCTCATTTCCAGCGACTCCAGAATGTCTATAAAGCCACTGAAAATAGAAAATTTTAAAAGAATGCTGTAGAGCTTGTATTATATTTGCAACTAGATAGAGATAAAAATATTTTCTAGAGACTGAAGACTTGTATAAGTTTTAGAATGGATTTTAAACCTTTTGTATTTGGTGTTATCAGTCCATCGGTTGACGTCCTCTATCGCGAGGGGTTCTGCCTGAATGATGGAATTTTCAGGGCCAAATTTCACCTGTATTGAATAAATTATTTCTTCATCCTGCAAAACGCAGAAGGGGTAGCCAGTCTCCTGATCGGTGTTGGACCCATCCGTAAAGATATGTATATTTCATATAGGCATCTCATCCATCCAGTTAAAGTATGTATGATAAGGAATTAGATTGTTAGACACTATTTTTGGTTGGAAGAAGGCAAGCTGGTATTTTCCTACTGGTATTCCTAGGCGCAATGTTCTTCCGGATATAGCCACTCTTTGCAACTGCAGTGATAGTGGGGGCATTCCTGTGACGACGCACAAGGCAGCCGTTGCTGATTTTTTGTATGCAACAGAAATCAAGAGTAGACACTGCACTTGTATTCAAGAGATGAGCTTCAGACCATGTGATTTTTGCAGACGGTGGTATCATATAGCTGAGGCGTCGGTAATCTTTTTCCTAAAATATTTAAATACCAAATCTTTAATATTGATTTTTAAATTCCTCTCTGTGAGGCTGAAAACGTAAGAAGCTTTTGTTTGGTTATATTTATTTCTGAGCGCTTATTTTTTAGGTGAAGTAGAAATAAGAGTTATTCTAATAATAAATCAAGTGTTATTCCGATATATGGTAAGGTATTTTTACGCTTTAATCTATGATGATTTATCTTGAAATTGTGATGTCTTTTAAGATATTTAGTATATCGTAGATTGAAGAATTGGCATTTTTTGTACGATTGTGACCACACTGCGACAATTTCTAAAACCTGATTGGTATATTCTTCAAACAATTTATAGATAATCGGCATAGGCCACTACTATGAAACCACTAGTTTGAAGTTGACGTAATAGGCCATTTATGAAGACCGTTCAGGAGATGGGGCAAAAACAGGATCCCTGCGGTCATCTCCGGTGGAACTAGTACATCTCATCCGATCGCAATTTGGATACGCACATCGTACAGATAGAAATTATGTAACTGAATTTACATGTGGAATTTCTAAGTCTAGATCTTGTAGTTCCTGTATTTTAGCTATCCACGGTAATCTATCGAAGACGTTTTGGAAATCTAAAGAAATAAGAAAGGTATAGAAACCCTCTTGAATATTCAATTCAATTTCAGAGAATAATTCTTGAAGAGCTGATTCTGTTGACTTCACTTCTACGAATCCGTTTTGTAATGGTTGGATGTCTAGTGAAGCCTGCAGGGAGTTTGTAAATTCTCCTTAAGGGCAATTTTTCAAAAAAATTTCCCAAAAACGGGATTAGTGAAATCGAACTGTAAGATCCCATCTCGTCAGGTGGTTTGTCTAGTTTCAGGAAATAGACTAATTCACCAAGCTTTCAATCCTTAGTGAAATATTTAAGACGTAACAGACAGTTATATAGATCAAGGAGTAGGATATGGTAATTTTCACATAAATTCCTTATAATTATATGGTCTATGTTATCCAATCGCGGTACTTTATTTTTATTGCAGGAGTAAATTGCTGCCTTCAGTCCAGCTGATAAAAGGGCGGTGCTGATGTGTCTTAGTAAACAATTTTGAAAACTCATAGCATATTTGAAAACCCAATTTCAGTAATTACCACCAATAGTCGGAAAAATATCCGGATTCTTCTGGACAACTCTGTATATGATCGATAAATTTATATTCATATTTTACATAGTATGCAAAATTTAATGCAATTAGAAAACGCTTAACACATCTGAAAATACCCCTCCACCAATTTACGTCAATAAGGGAAAATGTACTCAAATTCTTATGTGCGGCCCTGTATGTAATCTATAGAATTTATACACACCAAGAAGTATGCAAAAAATTAGTTAAATTTAAAATCGCTTACCACATTTGAAAATGCACTTCCATGAATTATTTCTCATAGATAATAAGATCGTACTCTAACCGAATTATTTTGTGTATCACTGTAAATGAACATTAAAGTCTATGCACGCCTTATTGAGTAAGTATCTTGTAGTGCACCTCAGTGATGCATCTCAGTTTCACTTTTTTTTAAAAGTATAACAATTATGAAATTGCAAACGATTTTTATGTAACGGAATAATGGAACGGAAAATATAACGGAATACTTTGTGATCCCTGTAAACGAAAAATAAATCCTTCAAATTTCATTTTAAATACGGCACATGCCATGGTAAACCTCAATAACATGTATCAATTATATGACATTCCGAGTATGTTTACGCAAGTCAGAACAGGAACAGACAGACGGCCAGCCAAACCGAATCCATAAACTGTTTTCAACTATGTTGGAAAGTGTGTAAAATCCTCTTATCCAAAACAAGATTTAAGCTTAGTTTTGACAAGCTTGATCTTGATACTATGTGAAGATTTTTTAATATGCTATGTGATAAATAAAAATGAATAATTAAAACTCACTAAATAAAAGAAAAGTGAACACACTTATTTTTTTTTTATTTCGCAGTATATACGTGAAGTCTAAAACAAACCTAAATAAAACTCGATTACATACTATTCAGATTAAGAATATCAAAAACACCTAGAGCGATTTTGATTTTCTAATGTTATCACAATCCGCAGGATTTTTGTTTAAACCTCTATGTTTTTGCCCCACAAGCATTTATAAAAATGAAAATAGAATCTACCTCGCAAGTCGAACTGAAATGTACCTACGCATATGAGTGATATCGATCAGACCTCTGCTTCATACTTTACTAAATTTGGAATTTCGTTATAAATACATATGGGGGTGCTGGAAAAACACATTTCATCTAAAATAAAAATATTTATAATTATCTTCACCTGGTGCAGAAAAGAAAATTCAAAGACTTGCTCTTTTATGTATTTACTTGCAGTATTTTTGTCGTCTCCCGACAGATATTAGACTTGTTAAGAATGAAATGCATTGAAAAAAGAATGAATAATTAATGAGCTAAATCAAATCATCCGAAATCTGTTTTGCGTGTCCCCGAATTTGTAGCGTGACAACTTTTGTTTCGTGTGACATTCGTTCGTCTTCTGTAACCTGAATATTATTTTAGAACGAAAAAAATATATATAGGGTGTCCCAAACGTCTACGTACAACTTCAAAAATTTATTACAAGAGAAAAAATAGGCCTACAGCAAAAATAATTACAGCAGTACATAGAGTAACTTAAAAAGTTTTTTTTCTACTGCCTTAGTAAACTTCAACATGAGATCCTTTCGTAGCACGAAGAATATCATGACGATATTCCAATTCAATCCACGAACGCTTTAGCATGCTAACATCAACAGTAGCTACTGCTGTTTGGATCTTTTGTTTTAATTCCATGAGACTATTAAATTTTGTTCAGATTTCATCAAACAGTTGTAACTACTGTTGATGTTAGCATGCTGAAACGCACGTGGATGGAATTGGAATATCGACTTGATATTCTTCGTGCAACGGAAGCATCTCATGTACAAGCATACTAAGGTAGTAGAAAAAAACTTTTTAAGTTACTCTATGTACTGTTTTAATTATTTTTGCTGTAGGCCTATTATTTTTTTTTGTAATAAATTTTTGAAGTTGTACGGAGACTTTTGGGACACCCTGTATATCACCTACATCTAGAGCTATAATTTTTTATGAAAGTAATTTCGATATGTTCTTAACTGATATACCTGTAAAAGGATGCTGATATTATATTAAGTTTTGATAAATCAATATTGAGCAGATACCTGTAAATTTAAACTTAATATCAAATGAATATAATTATTTATATAAATAGTGGTACTAAATTACCATACATCGCATATAAGTGACTGTAAATCTCTGCACTTATCTAAATAAGCAAATGAAAGAATATTTCATCTATTGCATATTCCAGTACGGATACTTTTAATGCAGATATTTCCAATCTATTCCTAGCTGTACACTAAAAACAACAGATCGGCATCACAACATGTTTTTATGAATAAGTATTAATCCGTTTTGTATGAACTCACTGCAATTTTGAGAAATAGGTTCCAATTCCAATTTCTTTGCAAGTGATCTAATACGAGGGTTGCCTTTTATGTTTTTACAAACGACTACTAGAAGGCGCTACAGAAATTTGTCTTCAGGATATTCGTAAAATTTACATTTTTTTATCTTAGAATCAGTGGCATCTTAGAAATCGTCTGCGTATTTTGTTTACAGTGAGTGTTCTAAAGAAACAAGTGAGTGAAAAAAATGGAAAATACTCGTGAAGGTTTCCGTTGGATGATTTTTTATGATTTTAAGAAAGGCCTCACTCGACAACAATGCTTAGTATCACTTCGTGAAACTTTTGATAACGAAGCACCATCAGAAAAGACTGTTTTCAATTGGTTTGCAGAATTTCATCGTGGTCGTGCGTCTGTCAGTGATGAATCTCGTGAAGGACGACCAAAATCGGTAGTGATTCCAAACAACATCGATGCTGTGCGCAAGATGATTGAAGAAGATCGGCATGATTCGTACCGTGAGATAGAAGCATCCCTTGGCATATCACAGACTGCAATACATTCGATTTTGCATGAACATTTAGCTGTTAAAAAGATTTGTTCCAGATGGATTCCGCACAATTTGACAGAAGCTCAAAAAGAGACTCGTGCAAATTGGTGTAAGGAAATGCTAAAAAAATTCAAATTTGGAACTGCAAAATCCGTATACAACATCGTTACAGGTGACGAAACTTGGATATATTCGTATGAGCCGGAAACTAAACAGCAATCCACTGTTTGGGTGTTTCCAGATGAACCGAATCCTACGAAAGTTGTTTGTTCACGAAGCACTTCCAAGAAAATGATTGCTTGTTTCTTCGGTCTTACAGGACATATCGCAACCATTCCTTTAGAGGATCGAAAAACTGTTAACGCTAAATGGTATACAGAAATTTGTTTGCCAAAAGTCATCAACGAAATCAGGAAAAACAACAAAAAACACCGCATCATTTTTCATCACGACAACGCCAGCTCCCACACAGCACGGGAAACAATTAATTATTTGAAGGATAAAAATGTCGAATTAATGTCTCATTGCCCATATTCTCCTGATTTGTCACCTAACGACTTTTTCTTGTTCCCTTATATCAAACAAAAAATGCGTGGACAGCGATTTTCATCACCTCAAGAAGCTGTTGATGCATTCCAAAACTTTGTTTCTGAGATATCAACTTCAGAGTCGAAAAACTTTTCAAGAATTGCTTTGAGCGGATGGAAAAGTGTATAAATCTTAAAGGCGAATATTTTGAAAAGCAATAAAACAGTTTGTTCCCAAAAAATTCTTTTTCTTCCTACTTTTTGTGGAAACTTAAAAGGCAACCCTCGTAGACTACTTTCAATAGAAGAAAGAATGGCTAATGTTTGAGGTCGTCTACATAGATTAACGTAAGAACAACAGGTAGAAGGACTTTACACATATTAAATTCTCATTCTACACAGCTTCCAACAAATCGTAACACGTAGCTTACCAAGCTGCATGGTTCTCCGCTTCGAGCTTATGCGCAGTTTCAACGCTTATGCGCAGTTTTAATGCTTATGCGACAGTAGAATGCTGAATAGCGAGCTACAAGCTGAGTCTTCACGGCAATCGTAATCTTTAACGCTAAAAGTTCTGGTAGTTTCCTCTACTCTAGTAGGGGCTGATTTTCTGAATTTACGGGTGAAATCTTCCTGAACCTGTTCCTGCTCCTGCAGTAACCCACATATACGAGCAAAAGCAATGGTTTTTCTTTCTCTTGTTAAAAGCATTGTACCAGATCACTTACAAAGCAATTGGATTTAGAACCTATTTTTCAAAAAAGTATAGGGACTTCATGAATACTCTGTATAATATTAAAGATTATTAAAGTAAATTAAAGCATTTGATTTGTGCGACATTCATGTTTCACCAGTAATCAGAAAATGTAAAAAAAAAATAACAAATCCTATATCTTGTATTATGAATCTCTAACATCCAAATATTTTTCATTTGATCCTAAAGACACGTTTCTACTATCGTTTTTTTTCATAAACATCTCGTACGTACGAGATTTTATTCGAACTTTTCAAATCAGACCGATAGGGTAAACGCGCTTTCAGGTCTCATTTACACTGTGGTTTTATTTGCAAAAGCGTCTCGCTATACATGACATTTTATCTGAAAACTTTATAGTGAACATTTTATTAGCAACAATATACATATAATTGGTTAGATTAGATAAAATATCGTGCTTAATATTATGTTTATGCTAGTAAAAATCAGTACAAGCTGCACACGATCTTACTGGTTACCGTAAACAGGTTGCCGGCATTACGCCTCATCAGTGTAAAATAAATATCGATTTGTTTTGCATGAACTCGAATTTAATATCGAATACCATCAAGTTTGTTAGGGGGAACACCTTATATATTGATCCGTTTTGTAAGAATTCGAATTTAATATACCAAAAAAATCAAGTAAATAAAAATAAGTATCAGGAGGTTTAAGAACTGAAAAATATACAGTGTGTAAACGTAAACACTTTGACAAATGAAAAAGGAAAAAAAATACTTTTCAAATATGCGTTATAAAAATAATTCACATATTTGTAATGAAAAATCCAAAGAACTAAAATTGCGACACTATGTCAAAGAGATAAAACTACGACTTGGAAGATTTTTGTTGACCTTTAAAAAATAAATTTTCGTTACTATTTTTTCATTGTTTAAGCTTAAAATAAATGGAGTGGTTGTTATTCGAAAACAATTTTATACGTCGACTGTTCCAGAAATGTTTGGGTACATCAATAAAAAAAAATTATTTTTTCTTTAAAGAGAGTTTTAGGAAATATATATTCATTTAGAAAATCTTCACATTTTTATTCCTTCATTTTCTTAATTTGAAATATTTTCCAGTTTTATCTAAGATGCGGATAGAATTATAAAAAGTAAAATTCAACTTTAAACGTAGAAAGACGCAATGCATCATTGAATATGACATAAAAGTATATCGTCAGTTTAATTCATAAAAATGAAAAACATTACAATGATTGTTTAAAAGGGATGCACGTTTCACTTTTAATTTCAGCATATACTAAGTTTAAAGTCCAACATCACAAAGGTGAATTGTTTTAATATTTACGGATAAATCAAGCAATGAAAGTAAAGGGGCTAAATGACAAAGATCCGTCATTGGAATAGAGTTACTTTTAAAAGTTACTGAAACTTTCATTTTCTTACATGAATTTGAAGCATTTTACTTACGACTGTGGGACAATGAGTCATTTTCGCTTAAGTCTCAATTCTTACAATTAAGTAAAAAAACAGGTTTTTTCCGAACATCCTCTTTTTCAGTTTTGGCAAAATCATTTCGCTACACTTTATAAAAATCTAAAGCTATAATAGTAATAATATTTTAGAACATCACGTAGTTTAACAGGTTAAAATGCTTAATACGTCGATGATTTCGGTATCTATCTATCTACCATATATATAAAATGCAAATGGGAATTTCGTTCCGGCCGCTTATAATTTGTGTTCTGCAGAATGAATTTTGGTGAGACTTGCACTGTTCGTTAGCGATTTAAGGAAAAAGTATAAATGAAATTATTTAACGCTAATATCCATTGGATTTTGTCGGGACCATTAAAAAAAGTATAAATGATAAAAACGTATAAACGAGAAACGTATAAGCGGTGCTCCACTGTATATATATAGTTTAGTTATCTTTACCAACTTCTTAGGAATAACTAGATTATACAGAGTGATCGGAAAATTAGTATACATTTGAAAAAAATAATTCACGGAATAATGTAGGTAGAGAGGTAAAAATTGACACACATGCTTGGAATGACATGGGGTTTTATTCTAACCATACAAAAAAAGTTGAAAAAATGCCGGCTGATGGCGCTGTACAGCAAAACGTCAGTGACGCTGCCTTAGAATCGTGAATAAAAGGAGCTGTAATGAGAGAGAGAATCAGATGCACGCGCAATCGCAGCATGTCGACGTTACCAAAAAATGCAATGTTAGTGAAGCTCTTCTATCAAAATAGGGAATCTGCTACTGCAGCTTTACGATCCTGTCACCTTAGGAAAGGTACTCGAACGCGTAAATATCCTATGACAATTGCAGCTGTGAAGAGAATGATTTCGAAGATCAAAGCCACGAGTTGTTTAGACAATGGGTCCCGTAGTGGCCGACCGAGCACAAGTGCTAATGTTGTTCAGACTGTCCAAGACGAAATAGAGATTGTAGCGGGTTCATCTACGCATGGGGAAGTGAGCGCTCGTGAATTCGCACGTCACACTGGCATTCTATACACTACTGTTTGGGAGCACTAAGGCGTACTCTCCGATGCTATCCGTACAAAATCCAGCGTCATCATGAAGTGTCACCTGGTGATTTTGTGAAGCGGAGAGCATTTGCGGTGTGTCCAATTCTAAAGATGGCGGAAGATGACGATTGGTTGTCTAACGTGTTGTGGACCGACGAATCCCATTTCACACTCCGAGGGTCTGTCAACACTCACAACTGCAGAATTTGGAGCTACCGAAAACCCTAGAACTTTCTTGCAAACTCCATTGCACGACAAGAAAGTCACGGTGTGGTGTAGATTTACCCCATCTACCGTTATCGAGCCTTTTTTCTTGCAGGAAGTGCGTGATTTTGGTTTTGTAAATGTTAGCGTGATGGGTGAGAGGTACGCAGATATGTTACAGAATCACATCAACCCTAGCCTGGCTGATAAACACCTGCTGGAAAGTACGATTTTTATGCAGGATGGCGCTCCAACCCATATTGCTAGACGTGTAAAATAACTCTTGCGGACATCGTTTGGGGATGGTCGCGTGCTGAGCCGCCATTTTCCTCATGCGAGGCCTCCCAAGTCCCCAGATCTCAGACCGTGTGATTTTTGGCTCTGGGGTTACATGAAGTCGAAAGTCTACCGCGATCGACCGACATCAATAGGGATTCTAAAAGACAACATCCAACGCCAATTTCTCACCATAACTACAGATATTCAGTACAGTGCTCTACACAACGTTGTCCCTTGACTACAGATACTGTTGAGGGATGACGGTGAACATGTTGAGTATTTGTTCTGAAGAACATCGTCTTTACTTTTTCATAATTTGTTATGCTAATTATTGCTTTTCTTATCACATGAAGCGGCATCTGTCGGTCATTTTTTGAACTTTTTTGTGTCAATTTTTACCTCTCTACCTACATTATTCCATGAATTATTAATTTTTCAAATGCATACTCATTTTCTGATCACCCTGTATTTCAATAATACCAAAGTGAGCTCGGTTAAAGTAAAGTATCTAATATATCGGATATACCGAATTTTTTAATTCCATACAAAAATTAATATTTTTCTCGTGCTTTTTAACTCAACTATAAAGAATATTTCTAAACATACTTACTTACATAAAACGTAGGTTTTTTTTTAAATGTTACCTAAATTATAAATCAAATTTAGATTAGGTTCAGTTTAACATCGTATAAGAACTATTGTTTAAAAGTAGCTTTGTATATGTCCGAAGATAATGAAGAAATTATTATAATAAAGAAAATTTTATACGATTTCACAATTGGAAATCTAAATAATTTAACATTGTATTTTACTTTAAAGGATTTTTTTACAAAATAAAACTTCCAAAAATAGCCAAGTGATCATGAAAAAAATTGCTAAAACTGCCAAACAATGCCATAAAGCAAATAAAACGGGGATATCTCATTAAAAACAATTTCAGCAATAAAAATTTCATTTAAAAAAAATGAAGGAATATATAATTTCTTTATGGTGATTAAACAATCCCTGCAAAATTTCATAGGCGTGTTCAAGTATTTAATATTAAAATAAAATTTTCGACTTCTTTGTTAATGGAATCGAACCATATATGAGTTGGTTATATTAAATTAGTATAATTAATGTTAAATAATTTAAATTTTAAAATGTATAATTAAGGAAGTATAAAATAAAATTGAAAAATTAATATGAAAATAAAATAAATGTTTTGTAAAAATACCCTTCAAAAACCGAACATGAACAAAAATCCCTAACTTTCTTGATGAAGTTGCTGTAAGGATATAGGTTATAAAGAATTCCGCGCATAACGAATAATCATTCTTTCAGTTGCATTAAAAGCAGTTTCTGTTGTATGTTCAAATTTTCCTGACGTATAAGTAGTTTTTGAAGCCCCATAGCTAAGTGTTTACGGCATTACGCTACTAAGCTGCAGGTCTCCAGATTTGGGCAAAGTTAACTCAAGTTTCATCCCTTCAGGGTCAATAAAGCGAGTAATAAGCTTGCTTGGGAACTAAACATTTGGGCTGCTATGTTAGGCTGACAACTTGATTGAAACTTATGCTACATAGTACCTCATAGTCCATTGTCAAGAATTCAAAGTTGGATGCCCATAACCATGATCCTTAAAGAATTGTAACGGTGCGACGTAAAGTTTAGTATTTATAAGTAGTTTTTATGAAAATAAAACAGCGAAATGAACAAAAAATAAATGAAAATAATCCAACTTCTGTTACAGGGAAATCTATCAAATATTCTATTTTCAAGAAGACTGAATATTTATTTAAAAAATTAACCAGAATCTATTCAGTGAATGTAGGTAAAAAATAAGTTTCAAAACTTGAACACCTGATAAATAAAATAAAATTGATTAAAAAATATGAATGTCTTTCTTTATTTTATTGGTACAAAATGAGAAATAAAAAGAAGTAATTTTCTTTATGCAAGTTGCAATCAGTTTTTCTATTCTGCAAAGCTAAAGTATTGTTAAAATTATTTTAGGATTTAACATTCTGATATAACGTGTTGCTCATAATAAACATCCACTTAAAAAATGCATAGATGAAAATCTGATGCTGCCTCTTATGTACCTAACTACAAAACCATAACTGAATAAGTACAAACCTATATTAAAACTAATCTAAATATATATATCTGCTAAAATTCAGTAAAACCCCGGGTATCCGAAAAGCATGGGACCAAAGGATTTTCGGTTAACCGGGGTTCCATTGGAATTTTCGGATAACCGGGAGGCTTCATAATTTTATTCTACCAGATGACACTCCACACCCTTCTCACTTCCCCACAGTCAGGTAAAGCGTTAGTGCTTCCACGTGCTGTAAGAGTCCGTGTTCTATTCGATTTCCCTTTTCTGTTTACACGTATTTTAATTTCCCCCAAACTTTATTTACGATGAGTAATATTTTTTTTAAATACAAACGGGATTTTATAAGCATGAAGAGCTCAGCGAGTTGAAAAAGTTGATATTGGCATCTCAATATATTGAAGTGCAGGAAGATGCAACAGGGTCAGATATGTTGTTGTTTAAAAGGTGGTGTGATAAGGCAGCGTTGAAGTGATGTGAAATTGAAAAAAAAATCACAACATATTTTGTAAAGAAATGAAGTATGTGGCTATGCAATAAAATGCCTGCATTTGAGCAATAGTCCAAATAAATAAGTTGACGCTGTTTATATATTTCATAAACAGCATACTTGTTTAAAAATAAAATTTTTCATACTAATAAAAAAAGACTTTTAAGGTCTTCTTAAGCCAATTTTCGGATAACCGGGATTCGGATAATCGGTGACCTGCTGTATTAAATATATTTCTTAATAAAATCTGTGTAAATCTTAATCCTACCCCTTTATACTTCAGGATAAGGAGCTATTAGATAAAAGAACTTTAAGAAATAGTATTTACTACTTCATATAAATCTTCAAAAATACTTTAAAAATCCTTTTTTTTTATTACTTTTTCTTGTAAGAAAGATAATAGGTGCTTTATATAGCAACGTCTCAATTTTTAAAGAACTTCTCATACAAAAGGATTGACCATTATAGAGAAACTATTGTAACGTCCGATACTAAAAGTAGATTACAAGTTATTCTTCTCGTTGATATAAAGTGGATACGAATCAAGCACTTCAGACAATCACTTCTATATCCCCTCTTTATTTCATGCTTTTTAAGCAAAAACTGGCTTTGTCACGTACTTGAAATACGAATAAAAGAAAATGTAAAACAAAGAAAAAACGATGTTTAAAATGCGTTTTATTTTATTATTTAATATCATCTGTTCATCCATTAACTAAAAACTTATTTACAACGTTGCTATGTTAATGGATTATTATTACTTTCCAATTTGTTTGTGACAATACTTTAACATATTGTTGACCGTCTTTTCGTAGCTGCCAACTTTTATAGAATTTTTTGTAGTTGATGTTGTTGTTATTGTTATTGTTATTGTTGTGTTACCAGAAATTTTGAAAAATAATTTTCATCTTAATCACAGAAAATACACTGCGTTGCAAAATATTTCAGACATTAAAAAGACAAGCTACCGCTACGAGAGCAAAATCAAGAATCAGAGTCTTGCGGTATAGTTATTACGGACAGATTGATCAGACAAAGGAATGCCTTTCAGACAACGATCAAAACGCTGTTGCCAAAATATAAAAATAACCCATTAATCATTATTTTGAGTTTGCGATTGTTGATGGAGGTTTTTAATAAGGATTTTATTTCGACATTTTATTTACACATCGTAGATTAGAATATATCTTTTACAATAAAAATTAAAGAGTATTTATTTATCTTAGAGTATTTATCTAAAGAGTATTTATTTCGCGCTCAAATAAAACAATCTAGGCACTTTTCAAAACAAATACTATAGTTGTATATGTAGACAAATAAAGTTTAAATATTACTCAAAGAATATATAGATAAAATGGGCATTGGTGAATGTCAATTAGGGTGTCAAGTTTTTAAAGCAATATACGTAAATGGTAAAAATCCATTAAGATTTTTTTTAAAATCTTGTATTTGATATTTTCAATTATCTGATAAAACAACAAAATTTATTTATTGTTTTAAATAATATTATTTATTTATTTTTTTTTTTTTATTATTTTTTTTTTTTTTTGCAAAAAAAATTATCTATGTTAATTTCTAATCTAATTTAAAAATAATTAAGAAATACTAGGCATTTAGAAGTCATGAGGCAATATTTTTGAAAAATTATCCTATTTATAAAAATATTGACTTACAGAAATACCTTCACATTTTAAATCCCCTATATATAAAGTAATGAGAAAAAAAAATTGCAAACATGTCTCACTCTCAAGTAAAATTCTGCAAGTTATTGCCGCCATTATTGTAGCGTAACTTTCCAAGAAATATATTTAAAAACTCCTCCGATCTTAGAACATTTTAGTATCTCATTTATTTGGTCTAAAAATCCAGAGAAATCACAGGGCAAAAAAAGCAATTATATTCTGCATAAAAGAGCGGTAGAATGATGGATTAGGGAAGCTGCTATTGAAATTACTAGAAGAAGCAAGTAAACTTTATCGTCTGACTTTGCTTACGCCTTTATTATATGCAAAAACATGTTTCTAGGATTTAATTTCATCAGAGGATTAAGGTTCTGTCTGTCAGGGAGATTAGTAAGATGCAAAGAGTGAATATTTAAAAGAGATTAAGATAATTAATGAAGAGAAATTCTTTAAATTATATACTTACAAGTCTGCTTGATGAAAGCTTGCAGATACATTATTATAAACAAATTAAAAACGGAGTAAAGTCTAGATTCAGACGTAATATGCTTAATTATTTGAAATACAGGCTAATTATTGCACGTCGTTATAACTTTTGAATGTAAAGCTTCAAAATAGTGCAAACTTTTCCATTCTCTGACCTTTTATTTATTTTTATTTTATTTTTATTAATTTATTTATTTTTTACGGAAACTAAACCGTACATTCTGAAAAATATACTTAAAACTTTCAAACCCTCAATAACAAAGCAATTCCATTCGACTTTATATTTGCAAATAATTTGCATATTGTACATTTAATTTAATTAAAGGCTTTAAAAAATGCTCAATATAATACTAACAAATATTTACTTAATTAAAATCTTCAAAAAAGTGCAGACTTTTTTTCTCTCGTGATTATTTTTTTTAAACGGAAACCAAACCATAAATTCTGAAATATTACACAAAATTTTCAAACCATCAATATCATACAAAAGCTACTTATTCTATTTGATTTTATATTTGTAAATAATTTTCACATTTTAAGTCTTATTTTGACATAAATTGTGTAAATAGAAAGTAATTGGTTCAAAAGTTAGTGAAAAAACGTCACCGAGTTAATTTCGGTCCTCTTCGTAAAATTGTATGTAGCTTTAGTACTTTATTAATTTGTGCTAACTATCCAAAAGAACCAAGTGAAAAAATTCAGTCATATTCTGCATACAATCACGGAAGAAATATGGATTAGGGGAGCTGGTAATGAAATTAATAGAAGCAAATAAAATTTATCTTCAGACATTGTCGACGGCTTTGTATATGCAAAAACATGTGGCTAATATTTACCTTCATCAGAGGATTTAGATTTTGTCAGGGAGATTAGTAAGATGTAAAAATTAACATTTAAAAGATATTAAGCTAATTAGTGAAGAGACAATGTTCTTTAAAATGTACACGTGCTAGTTTGTCTCATGCAAGTCAGTGGATGCATAATCTTTAATTTTATAGTATCTAGTGAATTTAGTTATATTATTTGCTAACATGTAAATTTATGTAAAAAAGTGAAAACTACTGATTTGTTTGGTGTTTTATGATTAAATATTTTTTAATAAAATACTTTTATTACACTAAAAATAATAAATGCGTAAGCAAGTTGATCATACATTTGATTGCGAGAAGATGATTATATGAAATTCCCTAAAATTATGACAAGAAAAAAATATATATAAATAAGAAATTTGTCCGCATTATCTTTATTGAAAATACTTCAAAAGTATCATACACATACAATAGAAATTTACAGAAACTATATATATATATATATATATTTATATACTAGGGGGCCTACCCCCTGCGAGCTACGCTCGCCAACCCCCGCTCAGACTTCGAGGCCTCTAAAAACATGACAACGTGCTTTGTTTTAACGTTTTAATGGGGCATTTTTTGATTATCATGGCCTCATACACAGCTGCTGCGACAACTGACGACTGATTTTGGGATTGATAAGTAAAATCAATTACAACTTGAAAACCCGCTTGTATAAAATGGTTAGGTTTAAATTGTGGCTACCTCTCGGACTTTTATAACAACGAACTGTATTCTATTCTTCCTTTTGCGTTTAAGGATGAGAAAAATTCCATCTTCTTGTGAATAACATTAAGAACCATGGTATTGAAAAGTACTATGTTATAGACATTTTCAGTAACAGGTTTTAATTTTCTTTCTATTTTAGTGCACCATCATGCATATTTTCATGTTATTTTAAATATGTAAATTATTTATTTTAATTAATATGTATATACGAATTTTCTAATAATTATTTATCATACAAAATTAATTAAATATCTTGTGCATGCATGTCTGCATTTATTTGGCATCAATTGATGAGATATTTAAACAAATTTGCTATCCGCGATAATTTTACACCATGTTATGTCACTTGAATATTGTCCATAAGAAAATCGGGTACTTTTCCAGTATAGGATCCTTTGCATTTAGGTTTGGCGTAATTCGAGTTTCGAAAAGGGATAGATTCGTTAATATACATAGATTTGTTGCCAAAAGTTATGAAAACAAACCCAATGAACTTTTGGTGCTTTTCTATTATAGGGGTCTTGACGCTTTTTTAAAAAGCTTGGCGCAATTCGGGCATCAGAAAGTGAGATTTGGTGCCAAATGACATAAACAGCCAAAGAAACAAATTCGACGATTTTTTTTGTTTATATGCGTATTTTAATTATACGTATATTATTATTGTTTTTTCTATACAAATTACTTCTGATTATATATAAAATAGGATAAATGACATTTTACGTTAAACAAATTGTATAAATATTTTTTTGCTCCTTTCTTTTGCGTTTACATAAATGACGTCATTTGGACGAATTTATTCAAAATATTTTCAGTTTATGAATTAAATTAAATGCTGACAGACGATTGAATCCTGTCCATAGAAATGTGGTTTTTTAGCCACACACAGGGTGGCTTATTCTTTCAATCTCTATCATTTTTCATGTTTATGAAAAGTCACAGCAATCCATCGTTGCCACAGATTAATCTCGGAAAATGAAACATTTGAAGTTACTTAAAAAATGAATAACTCGAAAAGTATTTGTCACAAAATTGTTTTACAAACTGCGTTAGAATGGTAAAAAATTGTATTTTTCTTGATATAAATTTCAAATCGAATGATTATGTCGTTTTTCAAATATTAGATTTCAAAAATTACAAAACTTCACAATGGAGTACCGTAGCGAAACTTTTACGCGTCAAAAGATAATGATAAAGGCATTGTGGCTCGACCTGTATCGTGTATACTGGCCATAGCATGAGTAACGAATTATAGTAAACTTATTATTCTGTTAAAATATAAAAGTTAATTATGATATTTTTAAAAAATAAAGAAAAACATTTTATCACAAACATCAACAAAATTTTTTCTTCTATTTATTCCCTTATTCCAAAGATATCGTTTTATCGTCTGCTGCCATAGCAACATGAATTAAATTTCATTAAAAAAAATTGCTCAGTGATAGAAAAATATTTTTCTAAATCGAATGGTTATTGAACAACTCAACACTTTAACAGGGGAATTTTTATTTGTTATTTAGATATTTTAAAATTGTTTGTTGTCATTGCGTTTTTATTCTGAGTTACAGCTAGTTTATTTATTTTTTAAATAAAAGCCGTGTGTGGCAATCTATATTCGGCCTTATAGCAGAAATTTCCCCTCTTGTTTTTTCAAATTTTCCTGAAAAACATAATTTAATCACAATCTTGTCTTCATTATCGATTGAAATAAAGGATAAATTCAATTTCAATTTGAAAATGACGAATTAAAAGAAATCAATAATCCCTATCGGGATCCTTTTCAATTTTTTTCCCTTTTTTGTCACAAAAAAAACTGAGTAATGAGTTGCCATCATTACAGAAATGTCATTAAAATTAGAAAAAAATTAATATCTCGAAAACTAATTCCAATTCCAAAATTCTATCACCAGTTTTGACATCCGCGGATTTTTATGGACAATTGGTATTAATTTCACCATCAAGCGTTTAATATTTTATTAAAAATAGCCCTGAAACATAATCAGTCGTTTAATCAGTTGTTTCATAAAATCGTTTCATAAATTCGTTTCATAAAATCGTTTCACAAATTCGTTTCATTAGGATTTTATATATATAGGGTAGATATATATACACACTTTGAAAGAAATGTTTTAATAAATTTCTTTACATCCCACTTTTAGTGAATATCTATAAAAAATAAAAAGTTGTTATTTTTTAAAATAACTGAAAAGTTCCATTAAAGCATGAAAAGTTGAAATACAAATATTGAATCCAACCTTTCAAGTATTTGAAACTTTATTAAGGTAATGGTACCAGTAGTGGATACTGAACAGGTAATGGACAGTTTAAAATTTGAACTGCAAAAATAGGCTTTAAAAGTCACGCAGAAGCTCGCGCTCTTCATGGGGTTTCTGATGTGTGAAACCTCTAGTGTTAAGACTGCCCGTCAGTGAAGTTCCCGATTCCCCTCGCTAATGTTAATCCTATGGGCATAGGATGCATTCAAATATTTAAAATATCTGCTCGGAAAATTAATTGCCGATACGTCAGTGAATGCTCACTGTGGAAAATCGAAAACTTTTTGGTTTCTGTCTGTCTGTCTGTTCCGCGATAACTGCCGGAAAAAACGTTCGATTAGGTTGATTTTTGGTGAGTATTTTGGCGAGGTATCCAGAATTAGCTGTATAGTTTTTAGTTACATTTGGTTCATTAGTTCGAAAAATATAGAACATTTACAGTGTCTCACATAAGTGATGGGACACTTGTGCTTTACAAAAGGAAACTAATCAAATAAATTAAAAAAACATGTACACATTTTTTTTGTGGGTGTGTTTCATACTTAAATTTAGTAAAGATTATTACATAACATACATTTTGTCAAAATATTAAAATATTAATTTAATAAAAATACAAATGTTTAGAACGGAGCAAAAAATAGCTCACATAAGTGATGGGACACCATTATATATGCAACAAAAATCGTCTGAAATAAGCAATAAAAATATTTTTTGGGGTTTTATTTTTACTTAAAAGCAATTGGCAATAATTTATAAAATCGTCTGCAGTATTTCTCTCCAGTTTGTTTTGGAATTTTTGTGTTTTTTAGCTCTGTGTAGTCATGAATGCTAAACGAAAAGAAACTTCGCCTGAAATTCGAAAATTAGTTATTAATTTGCATATTGAACGTGGAAAATCTATTAGAAAAACTGCTGAAACAGTTAACTTGAGTTGTTCAACAGTTTTCAATATCATTAAACGATATAAAAAGAATCATATGATTCAGGATAAAAGAAGACCTGGCTGACCATCAAAGCTATCCAATGGAATAAAGCGAATTATCGTTCGAAATATTAAAAAAAATCCAAGAATTAGTGCTTCAAAAGTTGCTGCTGATTTACAAGCATTATATGGAATAATTGTTAATCCTGAAACTATTAGAAGGGTAATTCGATCTGCTGGATATCACGGTAGAGTAGCCAGGAAAAAATTCTTCGTAAGTGAAAAGAATAGAAAACTCAGACTAGCTTTCGCAAAATCCAACATAAATAAGAATTCTGATTACTGGAATAAAGTTATATTTGCTGATGAGAGTAAATTTAATATATTTGGTTCTGACGGTAGAATCTTGGTGTGGAGAAAACCCAGGGAAGAACTTCGCAAACAGAACTTGGTACCAACAGTAAAACATGGTGGAGGAGGAGTTATGGTATGGGGGTGTATGTCGTCCGCTGGAGTTGGTAATCTTGTTTTTATTGACAGTATAATGGATCAGTACAAGTATATTGATATTTTAAAGCAAAATTTGAAATCTTCAGCACGAAAATTGAACCTTCATAACGATTTTAAATTCTACCAGGACAATGACCCCAAGCACACTGCTCTGAACGTTAGACTCTGGCTGCTATATAACTGTCCTGAAATAATAAAAACACCACCACAATCTCCGGACTTAAATCCCATAGAGAATATTTGGCAAGAATTGGAATCAAGAATTCGCAAACACACCATTTCTTCAAAACAACAACTAAAATCGGTGCTTCAAGAAGAATGGGGTAAAATCACTCCAGAAATCACAAAAAAAAGAGTCGAATCCATCCCAAAAAGATTAAATCATGTTTTAAAAGTAAAAGGAAATCCAACAAAATATTAAAACCTTTTAAAAAGTAAAATTTTTGGATAAATATTTGATGGAAAAGTAAGTGTCCCATCACTTATGTGAGCCATTTTTTGCTCCGTTCTGAACAATTGTATTTTTACTAAATTAATATTTTAATATTTTGACAAAATGTATGTTATGTAATAATTATTACTAACTTTAAATATGAAACACACCCAAAAAATTTTTGCACATGTTTGTTTATTTATTTTATTGCAGTTTCTTTTTATAAAGCACAAGTGTCCCATCACTTTTGTGAGACACTGTATTTTTAGATCATAATGCTTTTCAATGGGAAGTCAGACGATATTTTTTAATTTTAACATTCACCGAAAAGAAAATGTCACATTGGAATAATTGTAAATGCTAAATTATGGATTCTAAATTTACTAAATGGAGATCTTAATTTAATCCTATCGCTTTGAAAATTTGCCAATCTATTTATTAGAATTTCGAAATTAATTGTATAAATTATTGGGAAATTTTTTTCATTAATTTGAAATATATGAAACATTTTAATTTCTCATTTTTACAAAAATTTCCAATGCATTTTTTTTTCTTTCATGAAATGGTTGCTAAGTAACTATATTTCAAAGAAAATCAACAAAGGAAAATTCAAGTGAATCGCATTATTTTGACGCGAAATTTTATTAACAAAATAGCTAATTTCCGGGTTATATAAGTTTCTAATATGCTTTTTTTAAGGAAATAGGTGAGAATTTATTTTAACTACTAAAAAATGATTACCAAATCGGTTTTCCAAATGAAAATAATAAAAACGTTATGATGATGATTATTGTTGGGCTGAAATATTTGAATGAATAACGCATGACTTGAGATAGTTTTTGGGCCGTTCGTACGTACAGTTTGCGTTGTAACAATTTCCCAAAGGTTCTACATCCAGGAAGGCAGACATGAAATATCCAATGAACGAAGACATCTCAGCTGAAAGTTTTTTTATTGATATATAGCAAGTATAAGATGGTAAGAATGAGGTGGTCTCGTATGTTAGAGGCTTAGAACAGTTGTTAACCGATCAAGAGCTAGGAGTGATCTGCCGTTTGGGCAGTAGATTGTCTCGCCACGATTCGATAATACATTGAGCCAAGAAACCGCAGACGCGCAGAAGAATTTATGGACGTTAAGGATAATTAATATAAATGTTTTGGGAGGATGTAATGAAAAGGCTACCACATTTGGCGAAACCGTAACTTTTGTGAATTTTAGAGGACACAGGCGGGCAACCCGGTGGGAAAGGAATTTTAGTCAAAGGAAAAAGTTACTTTGTATCTGGGAAATTACATTACTTGCACAATTTGTTTATGAACAGAAAAAGGTTGGGCGCCCAAGCAGCTGCACAATGAATGTCCGGAACACATAACATTACATCTGTTATAACCGCATTGGAATTAAAATAGATCTCTAACGTACATGCTGCATTTAATAAAGATAGTCTTTCATATGAGAAAAGGAAGTAACATTTGAGGTTTTAGAATAAGATATACTTTAGCGAAGAGAATATTAATTAATATATTGAAAATTAAGTTAGGAAGATAATAATTTAGAATAAAGATATGTATAAATGATTCTATATCATATACATATTCTCCCCTTCGACAAAATGAAAAAAATGACGCTGGCTCAATGTACATCGGTACAAACTGTTATACGTACCTGCAAAAAGTTCAGTACGCAATTACACTTTCTGACCACCCAAAAGTACACAATAAAACAAAAATACAAATAAACATATAGAAATAAAAATATATACAAGTACTTGTTTTCAAAATCTTGCACCTTCAGTATGCGTGCAAAGGTACCTAAAATGATTTTTTTTTAAATCATACAAATGTTCTGTTTCATTTTTTTTTATCCAAACAGCTGCAGCATTTAAAAATACAGAACAATATCATAATTATCATTTCAATAATACTCGTCATAATTGACGGAGGCCTATATATTTTTCATACATATGTATATACATGTATGTGTGCACAATTATCAAAATCTTCAATGCTAGCAATTCTCATAATGATGGTAACATACATATCTGCAGATTTCATTGATTTTAGCTAGCTTTACTTAAAAAAAAAATGTTTATCATAATAAACATCAATAGCAATATAATATGACAACAAAAACTAGTTTAAATTGGAAAGTAAATATAAACAAATACAAATGTATATATATAAACAATAATTATGCATATATAGATAAAAGTTGAATATAAGCAAGTGTTTTCCTTTATTCAAGTGAAAATAACAATCTATTAGGCAAAAATATGTTAAAAATAGAGTGACATTGTGCAAAGTATGAATACTGACAATGGGAAATAAAATTAACGTACCAAATTAAGAATCTATTGCATCAAAGTATCATAAAAAATGTAAACACATGGCAAACGAACTGGTGCATATAAGCAAAAATTGGATTAAAAATTGTTTATAATTTTTTTTTTTTTTTTATCCAATAAATTGTAGTGTCCACAAATATGAATTATTTTTTTGTTTTTAAGTAAAAGGTGTGGGATTTATAAATAATAAAAATATATAGGAAAAATAATCATATAAACTGAAAAGTAAACTCCATAGGTAATTATGCGCTATCAGAAAGTACGTGTGTAAAATGTTGAAAAAGCAGTCCTATCGTCTACCATATGACTCATAGACATGTCATATGACAGGAATGCAAAAAGAAAATTTTACTTATCTAGTATATCTATATTTTGTATGTGTGTAGTGTAGAGTACTTCTGAAAAAAAACATTTACCAGAATGACATTTACAAGACATGTTTATAAAATTAAATCCTATAAATGAAAGAAAAATATTTTGTAAATGTGTAAACATTGTACGTTGATGAGAGAACATGAAATAAATGTGTGAAAAAATGTATTAAAAATTTACCTATACCGTTATTAAAATTTCAATTCAAAAATATTGAACTGATGAATTCCATGATGTGAAGTTAAATTGTTATGTAAGCAGAGTTTTTTTTTTTTTTTTAATACATGAAGTATATTATAATCATGGAAAGAGATACGATGAAAAAGTGTGAAAGAAAAAAATAAACATTGTGATAGAGAAAATAAATTTTTTGAATAAATGTCATGTCAACTATCTATTAAAATGAATGAAATTGAACCAATTTGTGAAAAGTCACAGTTCAAAAATGATGTAAACTATAAATTTAAATGAACCGACGAGAGAGAGAACCATTGGAATTTTGCATAAATGAAAATGAATGTGTCTAAAAATAGTTTTAAAAGGAAGAGTATATTGTAAAATAAAGAGAAAATGAATATTCCAAACAGTATAGAGAACCAATGTAAACAATTGCATGTGTAACAGTGAATGAAAGACTATAATTTTATATCCAAAGCATTCTGCGAAAAAATCATTGTAAAACTTTGTAGAAAAATATGCTATGTACCCCTTTGTATTGCAAAAATGCTCTGAAAAATTGTAGAAGGGAGTATCATCTACGAAAAGTCTATCAGCACTCAAAAGAAAGAACTTTGTAAGAAAATAAGACATTGTACGTTGGGCGCTAATAAATGACTTTCATGGAAGACACTGCGTGTAATATGGAGAGACCAGAAAAGTGAGAATATTCTGGAAAAATGCAATCGTAAACCAATAGGACTGGAGGAAACAGCAGAAATTTTTTTAATTTTTGAACCTTGTATCAAGTAGGTTACCTGTAAAATATAAACGTTGACAAGAGAAGATAAACAATATTTGCATGACCTTCCAAGAAAACTGTTAAAAAATAAACATGGTAAATATTGAAATTTTAAATATTACCTGAATATGTGTCCTGACAAAATAATAAAAAAAGCGTCTTGTTACACATCGAAAACATGTAGGGGAATGTCAAGATTTCAGTGTACAATAGATAATAGAGCCAATTTTTTTTTTTTTAAATACAATAAAATGCAAAAATTTTAAATATGAAACAGCAATAAAATAGTGTGTGTGTGTGTGTGTGTGTATACCCGACAAACTATTTGTGCCTAGGTTGACGAGTACTTAAGAATGTAGAATGTGATGAAAGAAAATACTAGTTACTATACTAGTTTCGATGAACAATGTGTAATATGTAAATTACTTGAATACGATGAATTTTCAGAAAACATTGAACAGAACATAATATAAATCGATGAGAGAGAATTAAAAAGAAGGCGTGCAATCTGAGTACTTGAAAAGTACAAAATATCACGGCCAAAATAAAATTAAGGCGTGTGCAAAAATTTTAACAGCATAAAAATATATTGTACGAAGTGAGGAACCCTATCTGAAATGGAGAACTTTTTCAGAATTGAGCACATTAAAACAAATTTTACACCAGAAATTAAAATGAAAACATATGACATCAAAATTTTTTGAAAAGTGCAAGAAATATCTCACACATAACCACAATGCTTGCGCGGTCACTATGATTGAATGTGAAATAAACAAATTATCATTCACTAACCCTGCAGAAATCAATCAACGAAAAGATGTACTTACACTTAAAGTGACTGTTAAAATTAAAAGTGAAATTTTAAATTATTCCATGAAATATATATAAGCTCCTTTGAATCGAGAATTATACAACTGCATAAAATGTAAAGAAAAATTATAAATCTTGAACCTACATTTTAAAAACTAATTTGTGTAAAAATGTAACAAGACGTTGAAAAAAAATCATATTCTAAGTATGTAAGTATGCCGAAAGATTTAATCTACCTAAAAGTTAATATTGCCTATGGAAATGATTAAAAAATGAATGTCTTTCAGTCAAATAAATTATAATATCAGAACTGTACGAAGATGAGCATAAATGAGAAGAATGCTTAGAAAACTGATATAAATATTATAAAGTACCTAATATTTTAAAAGTTAAGTAGATAGCACTATGACATGACCAGCAAATATATCTAAAAATTGTAATTAATATCTGTGAGAAGAAGAATAATCGTGTGTGCAGATAAAAAACATCCTTAAAAGTGACTAAAATATTTAAAACTAAAATATACATGGCAACACTGATGTAATTCTTTTTACTTATTATTATTATCATTATTATTTTAAACCACGCCAGTATTCTTTTACACATATATCTGAACTCTTTAAAATATAAAGAAGTATTATAATTTCTCAGTTACTAGCTTGAGAAAAAATATCATAATTTAAAATACTTTTGAAATACCAATTTACCTTTTCTTTTCCATCACCATAGATATCTCGACAGTGAAAAAAGTAAGTGGGGAGAATCGAGATATTGACAAATCTGGAAAGTACATTACATACAAGAAGAGTGACAAATCCTAGCAAATCACTATGAAAGAAATTATATAAATATTTATCCCATCACAGACTTTATAGAAATAATGGGCCAAAAATATAAACACAAAAATTTTAAAATAATTAAAGTTTTTATTTTTATTTTTTTATTTTTTATTTTTTATTTTTTAAATATGAGAATGAGCATTACCACAAATTATAATATTTGTCAATTTCTCCTGAAACCTATAAAAACTACCTGTAGTGCCCTAGTATAGATCAAAAACATTACATACACCAAAAATGAAAATGTTACTTGCATAAGCGAATGTTTCATGGATATATCCGGGATATTCACATTCGATCAAAACTTTGGGACCAGCCCATCATATATGGCAAAATGTAAATATATATACACGAGACAGAGCTTATAGCATCACACATAACATAAAAAATGACCTACACAAAAACAAACAACATATAATGTAATGCAGTTTACCTTTTAAGGAATTCCAGGTTATTAAAATTCTTTAATGGTATAAAATGGATGGTGTTAAAGCAAACAAATATTCATTACAGTTAACTAAAAATGCTCAAAAGAGTAAAACTATAAATTTTTATGATATAGAGCTTTTAACAGAAAAATTCTTTTTGCAATGTTATTAACCAATTAGTTGATACTTACTTACATAATCTATCAATATCAGCTCTCAAAAATAGTAAGTAGTTCAAAAATATATGCAACACTCCCATATACATTCATTATATGTGAAAATTCTCCCCATCTCTATTAATTTGAAAAAAATCTGATAAACATCTTGTATTTATATATATATATATATAGAATGTTATTAAATAGGAAAACAGCTTTTAATATGCATAAAAAATCTAGAATATAATATTTAAAATATAAAATGCAGACGAAAAATGTATGACTAAATTTTTTCATTTGAGGAAAAAATCATACTCTGGTTGTACACAATTATTAAAAAAAAAAAAAAAAAAAAAAAAAAAACATATATAATATCATATAAAATGTAACAGGCATATAGAAAAATTGTGAATGTTTGCATGACTAATTGACATACTGATTAATGAAAATTTCAAAAGACATTAATTTAACGAGATAAGTTTCCAAGGAAACATGCACCTATATTTTAACAAATT
The DNA here is from genome assembly GCA_963931845.1 of Maratus michaelseni. Classification (NCBI taxonomy): domain Eukaryota; kingdom Metazoa; phylum Arthropoda; class Arachnida; order Araneae; family Salticidae; genus Maratus; species Maratus michaelseni. Next base: position 31,452,341 of record OZ007587.1, read on the forward strand.
AAATTTCAAACTATTTATCTACTTTTATTCAAACGAAAGTAAAGGATATGTCATGCACTCATCGAAAATTTAAATAATATACTAATGAAATTATTTATAATCTTCATCGTTTTATACAATTAACAACAAAAACAGTAGGATTTATTTATTCAGTTTATAATATATGCATGAGTATAAATTAAGTTAAATATTCTTCCGATAAAACATCATGTAAAAGAATTTTGAAGGAAAAATACTGTAGGCTGAAGGAAATAATTAAAACATGTATATATTAAATAATCTTTAAAATATGTACTTACGTCTTTGAAGAACAAAACATATATCCCATAATAAATTTTAAAAAAATCACACACTTAAAAATTCAATAAGTCCGAAAAATGTATCAGCACTTATACACACAACCTTGGTCCGAAAAACAAATTTCTTTTTTTTTTTTTTTTTTTTTTTTTTTTTTTTACATTATGTCAATAACATTATGTCAATGTTTTTTAACTTTGTGAAATTTTGATGGAGCGCGGTAAGGAAAAAGTTGCTCTTAAGAGGTTTCGCGCAAAAGTTCCGTTTTAACGGATGGAAGAAATCGGCGCATTGAACAGCTGGGATCAAAGAAAGCTTTATCGTCCGGCCAGGCAAAATAAAAACCGCCGACATTGCATGTTTTGATAGCGAAATTCTTGGACCGCAGGAGAAAATTTACTATGATCGAAGAAGAAAAAAAAAAACATATCTTCACAGCGAAAATTTTTATCACAAGTCAATAAAATCCCATCAGTAATGAAGAATAAATTTGCAAACATGTGTTTTCATTTTCTCGTTGGCGTACAATTCGTTATATATTTCTTTTATTGTAGTGTACTGGAATCCGACGTTCACACTTGCATTAAAATGTTCATGCACCGCATAACAACAATAATACTTCATATAATTCGAAAACATCGGGATACTTTTTCTTTTTCTTTTTATACAGTTTTGTAGAATGAAGCAATTGAATGAAAATTCGGAACAGAAAGGGAGAATCAGGAAAACTTGTATAGCTTGAAAAGTGCGATCCGGAAATCCGGAAGAAAAATTCACTTAATCCTGAGAAATCCAGAACAGTACCGCTTGAAAAAATCTTTTATATAATCCAGAGACCATCTGAGACCATCTATATGGGATATGACTGGCAGATGAACGAAATGAGATGAGATGATTGGAGATCACTGGAGGGGTCCGGGAAAGGATTGGAGAGGAACTGGATACCATCTGGATAGGCGACAGGAGAAGACCGGAGACCACCCCGACTATAATATATGATCAAATATTGCCTTCCGTAGGTCACACCAACTGTGTATGATGATGATTATTGTTGGGCTGAAATATTTGAATGAATAACGCATGACTTGAGATAGTTTTTGGGCCGTTCGTACGTACAGTTTGCGTTGTAACAATTTCCCAAAGGTTCTACATCCAGGTAGGCAGACATGAAATATCCAATGAACGAAGACATCTCAGCTGAAAGTTTTTTTATTGATATATAGCAAGTATAAGATGGTAAGAATGGGGTGGTCTCGTATGTTAGAGGCTTAGAACAGTTGTTAACCGATCAAGAGCTAGGAGTGATCTGCCGTTTGGGCAGTAGATTGTCTCGCCACGATTCGATAATACATTGAGCCAAGAAACCGCAGACGCGCAGAAGAATTTATGGACGTTAAGGATAATTAATATAAATGTTTTGGGAGGATGTAATGAAAAGGCTACCACATTTGGCGAAACCGTAACTTTTGTGAATTTTAGAGGACACAGGCGGGCAACCCGGTGGGAAAGGAATTTTAGTCAAAGGAAAAAGTTACTTTGTATCTGGGAAATTACATTACTTGCACAATTTGTTTATGAACAGAAAAAGGTTGGGCGCCCAAGCAGCTGCACAATGAATGTCCGGAACACATAACATTACATCTGTTATAACCGCATTGGAATTAAAATAGATCTCTAACGTACATGCTGCATTTAATAAAGATAGTCTTTCATATGAGAAAAGGAAGTAACATTTGAGGTTTTAGAATAAGATATACTTTAGCGAAGAGAATATTAATTAATATATTGAAAATTAAGTTAGGAAGATAATAATTTAGAATAAAGATATGTATAAATGATTCTATATCATAAACGTTGAACGCATAAATTGAATATTTGGTCACATAAGAGGAATTTATATTTGTATAAGTATATTTTATACATGGAATTTTATTCAATTTCAGCAACATATGATGTTTAGTAGTTAAAATATAAGTATTATTTTAAGGATAGGATAACATCTCTTGTACAAAGAGATGGTTATTCTAATGAAATTAAAATAGTAAATACGTTCAGACATATACTCAAGAAATGAAATAGCGCAATTACTGGAAATTGAGAATTTAATATTAAAGCGACAACAGGGGGTTTGAAGTAATGTATTGTTATTCCGAAAAAATACAGTAATTAGTAGTTTATTCTATCATTGCATTACATTGTGTTTAATGCGATACTTCTAAAATTTCCGAAATTTTCGATAAATTTTATATTCTTATTAATGTATAAATAACTTAAAAAGATTGAATTTTAGGGTATCAACTGTAATGCAGATAATGTTAAAAGTGAATGAACAATGATTTGTAGAGCTGACGTTGAGGCCTCTGATCTGTAGATTAACTAGTATTTTTGACGTCTGTTTTCTGTGTACACTTCTTAAAGCGTGTGTCTTTTTTTCTTAGTTGTCCAAATTTTTCTAAAATATGTACTTATTTTTACGTAAAGTATTAAAATTTTATTCAATTTTGCTAAAGTTTTAACACATAAAATTACAAATTAAGCACATATTTTAGAAAAAATTGTATAACTAAGAAAAAAGAGACATTCTTTAAGAAGTGTACACAGAAAACAGAAGTTAAAAATATGAATTTCCTGAGGAGATATTTTAAATATTCGAACGCATCCTACGCCCATAGGATTAACATTAGCGAGGGGAATCGGGAAGTTTAATTATGAGCAGCCTTAACGCCTTTATCTAGAGAAGCTTCAATATACCATTTCCTTAGCCAGGCTATTTCAAATCAAACAATGCAACCGTGTAGTCATTTTATATTGATTTATTTTAGTTTGGAATACGTTAAGCCAATTTGTTGTTGTTGTTGTTTGTACCTACGTTCGTGCCTACGTTTTTGTACCGTCTGCATTAATATGATTAAACTTCGTATGTAGAATTTATCGTGTTTTGGAGAGCCCTGTTAGAAGCTTCAATTCTGGTGACAAGAGACGATGTTGCGAACAGTGTTTGATAATTAAGGGCAGAACTGGATCAGTAGAATATATTTTGTAGATACATGACTAGGGCATAAATGCTTTAAAGCATTTTTGCAAAGGAATCTGGCAATTTTATCTACAGTAGTTTTGAATTTAATAGCAACAAGAGCTGCATCAATGGAAAAAAGCTCTTGAAATTGTTCAAGTAGGTCCACAGCTAATTCTAACAAAAGGGTCTTTGCTTCGAAGATTCAAATATCGAGTGATAGAGTTAGATTACTTAACGCCAACGAGACAGTATTTTTTTTCTAAATCCTGAAGCCAGTGAAGATCTCTCTTTTAAAGGGGATAAAAACCTTTCACTTAAATTCACAATTTGCAAATAGTAATTACATTGCGTTACTTAATAGCGGATAAATAAGCCGAAAATTACTATTCTGAAATAATGCTTAGTGAAATTCAAGGGACCGTTGGAACGCACAGAAAATTCTCCTTACGACAGAGCTGTCGTTTTTCGAACCAACTCAGAGGTTCAGTACTAAGGGGTTGTGATTAGACTAGACCTTTTTAGCACATTCCAACCTAGTTGAAAAGTGCTTATGACTTCGGTTTGTCTGGCCGTCTGCCGTCTGGCCGTCTGGCCGTCTGGCCGTCTGTCCGTGCTCTAACTCCCGTAAATATGCTCGGATTGCTCTGCAATTTTTATATGTTATTGTCGTTATCTATAGCATGTTCCCTATTTCAACGGAAGTGTGTAGCACTCATAGTTTTTTTACAGGGACACTCAAAAGAATTCCGTTACATTGCGGTCTATGGGGGAAAATCATTTGCGGTTTATTTAAATAATGTTTCACTATTTTAAACGCATTGAAATTTATATATATCACTAAGGTGCATTAGAAGAAGCTTAATATGGAACAGGGTGTGCATAGCACTTATAGTTACTTTACAGGGACAGTAAAAATAATTCCGTTACATTACGTCTATGGAGAAAAATCGTCTGCGGTTTATTTAAATAATGTTTCACTATTTTAAACGCATTGAAATTTATATAGATCACTAAGGTGCATTACAAGAAACTTACTACGGAATAGTGTGTGTATAGCAGTCATCGTTCATTTACAGGGACACGCAAAAGAATTATCTACTGTCTGTTAACAATAATTCCTGGAAGAGCGGTTTAAGTTACTGAACGCGATTTTAATGTTGACTTGCTTTTTGTCTATTACGTGATCTGTATAAATTCTGTAGATCCTATACAGGGCAGCACAAAAGTTCGCGAACACATTTCTGTTTATTGACAAACTCCAGACGGAGAATTTTAAACTGTGCTACGCGTTTCCTAACTGAACTAAAATTTAGCATCCTATGTAGTATATATACAATTCTATAGATCCCATACAGGGCTGAATAAAAGTATTCGGATATTTTTCAGAATATTGTATATGTTGGAAATTCCTGAAATTATGTTTTTAAATATGTTATGCGTTTTCCAAATTGTTTACTTAGAAGTTATCTTTTAGCTTATTAAACGGTATGATTTGTAAAATTATTTTGGAAGCGTTGGAAAGTGCTACATAATCTATGCTTGACGCATGATTTTTCGTTCTTGTTTAAGTTAGTACACAATGCAGCGATTAAAATTCCAGTTACACATTGAGACTTAACCTTAACAAAAAACTGTGATTTCCATTCGTTTCGCCTTTTACTTAGGCTTTTTACGCCTTTTACTCTCCAAAAATTCAAACGAGTCCACTATTGGATTTTGAGTATTCACTACTATCGTATTTTGAGCTTTCGAAAGAAAAAATAAATTTTGCGCGAGAAAATGTTTAATGCATCAACTTTTGCAGCACAGACCTGTGTAAAAAGAGTTAATTGAACTATCGAACACTCGCTGTTGTCATAGTCACTAAATATAAGAACAGTACAATAAAAATAGGCAAAAAATGTTCTTAAAATATCCACAGTTACTTTACTTTTGTCGTTTGAAGATTTTAATCATTGTAGGATATTACAATTTTAATTTCATAACTGCTGGTTTACGCGAATCAAAAATATGTTTTTTTAGACAAAATCAAAGCTCTTGAATACCCTAAAGCAGTTCTATAAAATTTCATATCATTAATAAGAAAATCTAAAAATAAATTTAAGTTTTCAAAGGTCATTAGTGGTAGCAAGAGTTTACCATCTTGCAGTGTAAAATTTTACGAAAAATGTTTTTCATATATTTTGAGTGTTTTTTTAATGTAATTAATATAATCACATGTTCTTTTGCATATTATGTATAATTGCTATATTACTGTTTATTTTTAACTAGTCGATCCCGCGCAGAGCATCTGCGCTCTAGTGTTTACTCTTTTAAATATAAGCATATTAGAATACGAATTTCAGCTTTATATGTATAAATACTACGCATAAAATCTTCTTCACTTAGGACTGGGTACTTTGAAATTAAAAAAATATATACACATCATAAGATACGGACGCCATTTAGAAATATGGAAACAGAGGTACTTTTTCAGCATCATGCATATAAAAACCTTTGTATGCACACAATAGTTACTGGATACTCTTTAAAATTTAAAAAGTGTATACATATTATATTGAAATTATCTACACCATTCACAATTATCAAAATATTTTTATCTTTTTTTTTTCAGCATCGAAAACTTCTTTATGCACACAATTGTAAATTTCGAAGCTCACATATTCAGTAACTGAATCAAAATATCTAACTCTTGAAAAACTTTGACGTATTTCATTGTACTGACCACCGTATACAACTGACCATTAGCTAAAAACTGGATTTGACAAATCTAAGCAATTTCTTTTAAAAGTTTGACCCTGGGATTTATTTATAATAATTGAAAAAGCTAATCGGATACTAAATTGTACACGCTTAAATGTAAATGGCATATTATTCTCTGATGGAATAAGTGGTATTCGAGGGGTAAGAAAAGTTTCATTAATATTGAAATCAATTTATTTTGCTTCAATATCATTATTCTGTAAGTTACTAACTATAAGTCTTGCACAGACCTTTAGAAGGTACTAAATTTCTTGATAACATTATGATGGTCCCTGGCCTTCATTTCAGTTTATGAGGTGGCATTCCAATTGGTGTTAAACTGTTTAAAAATTCTCCAGTATATGCAAGTTGATCTTGTGGATCATAATTTATGATCATGTCAATGCTTTCATAAACCCTTTCCGTTCCTAGCATACATAGTAAAACACGATTTTTAATTTCAAGTGACAAATTGTTTGTCGCTGTTAGTATGGCTCTTCCTTTAAGCTTTTGAGGTGTCACTGTCCTAAAACCGATGTCACTGATAAGTTGATGCACTGGATCATGTATATCTGGATAGCAAATTGGGGGCAACTTAATATTTTCCCCACCCTCTTTGACATTCGCCAAACTGTAATAGCCACCTTGCTAACTCTCTCTCTGTTTTAAGGGTACGTATATTTTCTGTAAGTTTCAAAATTTAAAATTTAGAACAAAGTCTTTGCATCTTTATGCAACGCTAAACTGTTAGCGATCTTGAATCTCTAAAACTGAGAGGTAGGACATGACGGAAATCTCCACTCTATAAGATTATTTTATTCATTTATTATTATCGATTCTATATTATAAATCACAAATATGTGCATCAGTAACATTGACGTCATAAAGATGCGAACAACAATGAGGTTAAATTGCATAAGGTAAACAATGGAGCTAATGTTTAAATTAGTAACAAAATGGCGCGTTTTTTGGTTTGATTTCGCACTTTATTTTCTTTTCTTTTTAGAAAATAGCTAGTTTTTTGCAAAAAATAAGCAAAAATACAGCCCTATTTTTACAAAAATCGCATTTTCGATGCAGAAAATTTTTCTACATAATGTGTGATGAGTTTTAAATCGATACCTCTAATACTTTTCCTAATATTTGCAAATTAGTGAAAACAAAACACTTGTTGCCACCGGCAAAAAGAAATAATCGCGATTTCTGTGCCACGTACAATAGCGTAATATATATATAGATTGTACACTGTATTTACTTAGTATATTATCATATTATGGTTTAATGCCTAAGGGAGGCCACTCGGCTTGGCGAACCATGCCGTTGAGCGTTACGGCCTCCCCTGGATGACTCCCCGGCACGCAGGGATTTGGTGGGTGACTTCTGTAGTTGTCGGGCAGAAAGAGAACACGCAGAGTCCTCCAACGAAACACACACTCGTCTCTCCATGAAGAACTCCCCCGATGAAAAAAACGTCCACCAGAGGCAGAGGCACGACGCCGCCGGAAAAAAAACAGACAAACCGCAGCACCAGCCGGCCAGCACCACCACCATTTATTCAAATATAACTGGTGGAAGTACATTCTTAGCCAAGAGGCTGGTCCTGCCAGGCAAATCCCCACGCGACAGGCGGCAGGAACTAAGGACAAACATAAAAAGTAAATTAAAACAAAACAGGATCTGTCGCTGGAACCAGCGTCTCCTAGCGACAGGCAGCGACAGACATGAAGGATGATGGTATAGGTGCGTCTGCACCAGTTGTACAGTCCGCATAAGATGTGGTTGGATGAGCAGTTCAGTGGTACAACTGTACCACTTGTACAGTTCGTAGCTGACGGCCCTTGAGGAAAAGGGCACGAGTGCAAGATTTTTTCGCGACAAGAAACGCCACACAAATGCGCTGAAACCTGTACACTAATGCTGAGGAGGTTGCAGAGAAGAATGAGGGCCGATGTAGTTGGCGCTGAACAGGAGAGCAGTTCCCGGAATTTGGAGATGACTGAAGCCAAGGTAGGTTGCTAGGTAAGTTAAAATTAGTGGAAGCATGTGCCTCAGAGAAGTTACTATTGTAGTTAAGAGGAGAAGGACTAATTAAGAGTTAAGTTAACTAAGATTAAAAGCTTACTATTGCTGTTGGTAAAGTCATTAAATAAGGTTTGAAAGATCAGTTAAAAACTTATGAATTTCTGAGAGCTTAAATGTTAGGATAGGTCTCGTAATTATGTTCTGCAACCAGGATGGTGGTGGATTAGTTGGAAGAGGTCTAAGGTGCCAAGAAACAGTCAGGGGGCAGGAGAAATAATAGTGAGTGGGATCACCACTTACCCCGCACTCACACACATCGGTACTGGATCTTTTAAAATAATGAAGGTATCTTTTAAAGGGGCCATGTCCTGTCAGGAATGCTATGGTATGTGGGGGTCAGGTTGTGTAATTATCTGGAAACTTTGGGAATGAGATTGTAAGTGTCTCTACCTTTTGTGGAGGTGTACCAGTAGACTTGCCATGTGGGGATGATTTTGGATTTAAGTTCCAAACTATATATTGAGTCACATTACTTATCGGTCTGGCTGACACTTTAATGAGTGCAGCCTGGCCCAAAATGTCGGTTGGAGCCGAAGTTGAAATTTTTAAGGCAGGAAATTTATGGGAGCGGTTGGTCACGCTTCGTTTGAAACCCCTTAATTTTCAGTAGGGTGGGGGACTCAGAGAAGACGCCTGGATGTCTGTCGGGGCCAAGGGTCAAGAAAATCTCCATCCACTGAATAGACAGTGTAGAGATGTTTAGCTTGGATTGGATGGTCAAAGAAGGTAGGTGTGACGGTTAACCCACCGTAGCCATTCCAATTCAAGTATGTAAATTTTGGATACTGGAAGGAACCCCGCCTACTTCGAAAAAAAGAGCTATGAAAAATAGAGAAGCGGGAGTCAGAGATCAACAATCGGAGTTAATTTTTGGACTGAGTAATTGAATGTTTGTTTCAACTTAGTGTGAGTTGTCCCGTGTAACTGGATGTTTAACTGAGTGTGGAACTAGATGTCCGACTTGAGGAGTGACTAGACACCGACAAAGTGGTCATATATCGCTCCGGTGTTTCGTAATACCCAGGGCTCAAGTTACATGGCCCCGTTCTCGGGTGTCCCCAAAAGTTTATAAGGTATGAATCTGCTTTTTGATTTTCTTATCTATGTAAAAAAAAATGTGTACCGAAAATTATTTATGGTATCTGAAAACAGGAGAACATGTCGTTTCTAATTCAATAATTTTAAATGTTTAGAAATTTGTAAGAAGTGTTTATAGTTCATTAGAATGTTAATTAGAGAAAAATACTCAGCTTTATTTCAAATGATGTCTTTTATGATTTGTGTATATTTTTTTTATATGTTTATTTTATGTTTTTAATGCAAATAAATTAATTATTTGTTTGTTCAGAATGATGTTGTCATAACTTAAGTGTTTTAGTGATTAATTTTAAAACCTAAATGTTTTTCAGAGTTCATTAACTTAAATATTAAAGTTTTAGTTTAAGATTATCTTTTGGGTTGTTTTGTAAAACTGGGAATCATTTACACTCCTATCAAAACAAAGGCTATATGTTAGATGGTTTTTGTTATTAAGTTTCTGTATTATTTTAGAACTTTAGTATCTAATTAAGCAACGATCACAAAGTCTTCTGTACCCAGAAGCCCCTTTAAACCCTTTCCGGCACAGTGGTCCCATTCCGGGCACACCTAATTTTAATTCCAATCTTGCATACGGCATCAAGAATATTTAATAAAATTTTGTTTCTATAATGAAAGCTTAAACTAAGGAGTTCTTATTTTTTTAAAAAGTCGTTTCTAAATTCCGGTGTCAGTCAGTAATTTCTCATTTTGCGAACAGAATTTGTCTGTGCCGGAAAGGGTTAAGATAATTTCTGAGTTAGGGTAAAGTTGCACCCAACATATTATTATCTCTATTAGTGATGGGAGTATTCGAATACAAGCCACCTGGCATTTGTGTCGGCGACGAAAACGAAAACTGCGGTTTTCGATTGTATTCAGTTCTTATAGCTCGAGTTTTCTATGTTTTCATAAGCTGCTCCAGTGAATGCTAGTATTCAAATGGTAGACTGCTCGGTACTGTTTAAAACATTTCTCCGGAATCTTGAGGCTAGTAGGATGGATGATCGGCACTGTTTTATTTTTATTTTTTCAAGTGTGTACAGCTAAACTACACTTTTTTTTTTTTAAAGAGCATATGAATTTAAACTTACATGAAATTCTGTAAATTTGTAATTAAACATCATATGTCAATTTTTTTTTAATATAATAGAAAATAATTACTCATAGTGGTAAATTAATTTGTACAATTCGAAAAAGAAATTTTTTATTGATTATGAAGATTAACCCTTTGTAACTCAACAACTCCGATTTTAAAATTACTAACTTAGATGTTAGAAAACATCATTTTAAGCATGTAAAAATAATAATAAAAAAATAAATAGAACATAAAAATAAAAATATAGTGACTAAAAGGTATTTTTTTTATATCTGGAACAAACAGAAAATTACATTTTTCTTATAAATATTGTAACTTTTCTATTACAAAATTGTAAAGAATTTATTACAAAATTGTAAAAATTCTATTCTTAAACGTCTCCATCCTTTTTATTTATTTTTTCAAAATTCACGAAGTTAATTTTAAAAATAACAATAACTGCTTCGTTGGAAAATAGCCTTGTGTTCTTAAAAAAAAAAAAAAAAAAAAAAAAAAAAACTTCAATAATAAAAATAGAAGTTTGTGTTTAGTAACAAAATTTGGCAGGAAGGTACTTGTAATATCTGAAGTTATGCAAATCTAACATAGTTTTTTTTTAATTAATTTTTTTCATAAGATTTTTTTAAGCGTTTTCTATCGAAATTCTCCGCGATTTCTTCACATTAGTAAAATGAATCCAATTTCAATCTTTTCCCCGATTTAGTAAATGATATCCTTTTTTCAATAAAGTTTATTCGGAATTTCTACAGCGATTTTTGAACCTCAAATTTTAGGTAGGTTTGAATGAATTTTCGTTTAAAAATTTGTTTTGAAACATTTTTAAATATATATAAAACCCAAACAGACCGGAACGTGCATAGCACACTGTTCCCCTAACTCTATGTTCGTCTGCAGGAATTTTTGTTTAAAAATATAAAATCATACAAATTGCAGGTTCGTTTTGTTTAAAGACATAGGCCGCAGCACGTTCGGTGTTCGCAGCCGAAGATAGTAGGGTGGACAACTCTATGTACGTTTGGATTTATTTTCGTTAAAAAATATCTAATAATTGATCTTTGATTTTAAGTAAATTTAAGGTTAGTATTGGCCCGGGCAATGCAGTGCGTGCCAGCTAGTACAAAATAATAATTACAAAAAACATGAAAATATCTGAATTAAGATTTCTTTTGTCAGAACTCAAGACAATTTTTTACACATCAACAATAGTAATACATAAATTTACCAATTAGGAAATACTAAATATTCAACAATAAATATGTACCAACATTTTTCAAAATAAAGAAATAAAACAGTTCTATTTTTTTCATTTTTTTCTCATTCCGTCCTGAATTTCCGTGTAAGATAAATTTGAAACGTATGAACGTTAAAAGGAAAACAAAATTACAAATCCATACTTACTATTATCAAGTATAAAGGGTATTAAGTATTAAATAACAAGGTTTATTACAGGGTTTCCACAATCCTTCAATTTCTAGTACCATTATTACTGAATAGTAATCGTCGCATTATTTAATCGCAGATCGAAAAAAAAATTCGATTAAAATAATCAGAATACTTTTCTCTTTTTTATTTTTAAATAATCAGATACGGAAAATATAATTTAATTTCCATATCTCTGCACCTTTGCCGGCACTTATGATAAAATAATGTACGAACTAGGTAGCACCCCACCCCGCCATCCCAAAAAGAACGGAATTCTGCTTACGCCCATACTGACTTTTCTAAAATATACTTAATATTATCAAGTATAAAGGGTATTAAGCATTGAATAACAAAGTTTATTGCAGGGTTCCCACAATCCTTCAATTTATGGTACCATTATTACTGAATAGTAATCGTTGCATTATTTAATCGCAGAATTGTTGCCATTAAATAAGGAAGTTTGGAAACAGTGTTGCTCAATGGCATTCATTTGAACCCTATATGGCACCCATTTGGACACCTATACTTTATTATTATTATTATTGAAATATAACATTTAAAATAAAAACAACAATAAAACAAGCAATTTCGCATGTTGGAAAGTAAAATATTACAGTTTGAAAAAAGAAAGTTTTTCTTGATTTAATCAACAAAAATTGCTTCCTGTTCTAGATTATTCAAAAATTTCTGGGCAGATTAATCATTAAAGCGTTAGCATTTAATTTTCTAAGGAAATTTTCACCATTGAAAAATTAAGCAAAAAAAAAAAAAAAAAAGAAAGAAGTAATATGACTATCTGAATTTTCATCCGAACACAAAAACAACATGAAAACAGCTGTGACGGACACGTGATCATAAAATAATAATAATAATAATAATAATAATGAGAGAGACAGACAGGTGATTTTACGTAGACCAAACATTTGAAGGGTGGGACTTGGACAGACGGAATGTCGCCCTCACCAAAAGTTTGAACAAAGTCTGGAGTAGTTTTCAGTTCTAAAACATTTGAATACAAAGTATTCGAATGTTGGTTTCGATTCTGAAAAGTATTCGAAAACTAAGGTATCGATTCTTAAAAGATCTCGAATCGGCCCATCACTAATCTCTATGTGTGGTGACTTGTTAATTATGGACAGATGTACCAGCAGTGTGATTATGAAAATATTAGTTCTGACCCCCTATTTTATCCCCAATCTATTACAAACATAAACTTAAAATGTCTAGGTTTTTAAGTGAAAGAAATCAAATTTTCAGGTAAAAGACGGTAAATTAATGTATTTATTCTAAAATCACTATTATCCTAATTTTATATACAGTAATCCCTCAACATTCGCGAGGGTTACGTTCCAGGAAAACCTCGCGAATGTCAAATCCGCGAATGTCGAGTCTATCTCTCTGCACTAAAAAGGGAGTTACGTTCTATGAAATTTTAATTAGAGGGGCACAGCATTTCAAAGAGCAAAAGGATATATATTTATTAATAATACGTTATGCCTAACATGTATATAGAAGTTAAATGTACGCACATATTCATAAACATGACATTTATTTACGAAAGGTAATTCAAATGAACTGACTAGAGAAATAATTACAGCTAAAAAAAAATCATATGTTTTTGTAAAAAGTAGTTTCGGCTCTCTCTATTCACAAAGAGATGATAATGTATTAGTGGGTCGGTACGCGATACAGTATTAAAATACAATATTTAAATACATGTAAATGCTTCAGAAATGCTTTCATTTATTTTCTAAGAGCAGTTTCAGCTGTATCTCTACGACAACCTGAGCATGTTAGAGTAATACTAGATTAAAGATACCGTTTCCACTTCTAATATCCCCATTGCATTGAATATTCTGCTGTTGTTATTATTTTACTTTTCTACAATACTCACTCCTTTTTCAGTTGACAACAGAAAATTGATTTGAAAATAGATACTAAGGAAACACAGGGAAGTAATCTTTAACCACTATAAATTCTGAGAAAGAAAGAGATAATAAAAAATTTTATTCAAAAAATCGCGAATAATCAAATCAGATTCTCGCGAATGTTAAGTTTTTCCGCATTTTCATGTTCGCGAATAATCAAAACTCGCGAATGTTAAAACCGCGAATGTTGAGGGATTACTGTATTTATAGATTTATCTTAAAAGTTCCCTTAGTAGACAACTCGATAAAAGAGACTTCATTAAAGTTATCTAAATATTAGTTCTGAACCCCTATTTCGTTCTTAATCTAATTTTTAAGTGAAAGAAATCAAACTTTCAGGTAAAAGACGGACAATTAATTTATTTTATTCTAAAATCACTATTATCCTAATTTTATGAATATATCGATTTATCTTAAAAGTTCCCTTTGTAGACAACTCGATAAAAGAGACTTGATTAAAGTTATCGAAATATTAGTTCTGAACCCCTATTGCGTTCTTAATCTAATCTAAGTATAAATTTAAGATTGTCAGGTTTACAAGTAAAATAAATTATACTTTCAATTGAAAAAAAGGAAAGATAAATCATCTTATTATAAAATTGCTGCACAAGCTTGACTTTATTTTTGAGTTTTTCTTAAAAGATCATTTAACTCTTTCTACAGACAAATCACTAAAGAAAAGATACTTCATTACAAATAGCTCGTTTGTCCCTTGATTATCTAAACTTTAGGTCTGATCCGATCTCCCTCCCTCCTCTATTTTAACCTCAATCAAATCTAAACATAAATTTAAGATTTCGCGATTTTTTAATAAAATGAAATTAAACATGCAATTGAAAAAAGTAAAATTAATCTATTTTAACCTAAAATCACTCTCTTATCCTAACTTTATCTAATTATAAATTTATCGTAAAATTTATGAAGTTTCCTCAACGTACAAATCACTAGAAAAGAGTGCCTTCATTAGAGATAGCGCATCTTATTATATAAATATTAGGTCTGGCCCTTTCCGTGTATAATCCCTTGACGATCGATAGACGGCCATGCTTGCGATCGATTTCTCATCACAAACATATCTTTCGCGGCGAAAGAGGGCTTGAACTCAAAAGAGTTTATATTGTGACCTAATTGCAGAAGATCTTGTTAAAATCTATTTTTAAATATCAGAGCATGTTAAATTTATATTTCCTTTTTTTCTTTTTACATGGTTTAATCCATAAAAAAAATGCATTTTAACATTTACTAACAGTTATCAAAAATTATAAATGCCAGTAAAAACCATATTGAAAACATACAGAAACTTTTAAAAATTATAGAAAAATACAGTGAAAGTAACGTGTAGATTAACAAAGTGAAAGTAACGTCGAAGATTTGTACCCTTTTTCAGTACAGTAACACAAGCAAAAGCGGAACGTTCAAAATATGCAAAATAAGTTTTATTTTTGCTGTAGCTACAAAACTGCATTAGCCGTAAGAAGATGTTTCTTATAATCCACCGAAACAAGTTGTTCGCTGTCTTTCCATGCTTTCGCTTTTTATTAACACTATCCAACATAGTTGAAAATATTGAAATAAATGATCAACGTAAAATAGCACAAATAAAAATATATAAAATGGCAAATAGCTGTTTCGGAGCCTATAAAGCTCCATCATCAGTGCCAAATTTAAAAGATTAAAAACTGATTCAAAAGTTTAAGCCTAAGTAAAAGTTTAAGTAAGTATGCTTGCGTCTCCGCACACGCCCAAGATAGCATTATATATACCTATGTATTATATATACCTATTTTAAATAGTTGAAAGTGTTCATGAATTAGATTTGTCTGATCCTCTCTCATAATATTTACTTGACCCATGATTTACTTTCTGTTTAGTTTATAAAAAACGTTTTCTAGCTTTATCAAATTTTCTAGCATAGTCGCATCACTTTTATGACTCACTTTTATCACTTCATGACCTAATTTTGATAAAAATGTTCTTGTAACGAAACTTGCATATGTTATTGAGGTAGATTGCGTTCTGTTTCGTATTGAAAACGCTACTGAAACCCTGATGATTTTATCCCATTGAAATATAATTTATTTTTATTTAGACAGCATTGGTTTACGAGGTTTAAACAAACCTTTAAGGGAATTCCAAATCCTCAACGAACACTTAACACCAACTCGAATTTCGAATTTGTCAGCTCTTGAATGTACACGGGTACACAATCTGTACACGGGTTATAAGACGGTAAAATGAATTAGATGACATTATCACCTATAAAAAGTTGTTTTGGTTGCATAACCTTCCAAGTATTTTCAGTATCACTTTTTGGACATAGAATTAGCTTTATTAATCGTAGAATTTGTACATTAAATAACGCTAATATTTCTGTTCGAAAATAGAGATACTGAAAACAGGTAAACATGACAGGTATGTAGTAGTATGTTAAGATGTAAATATTATATATAAATTTTAACACAGCTAAGCTTTGTAATGACTTTAGAATAGACATACAATACTTTCTTCACTGAAAGAAGTTATTGTAACCGTTTTCCTTTTAATGTGGGGTTATGCTTTATAACTAAAATACATTATTATCAATAAGTGTATTATTATTATTATTATTATTATTAATGTTAAATTTTATGTTAACTTTTTATTATTATTGTTATTATATTTTTATTATTATTATTTTAACTGTTATTATTATTATTGTTAACTTTTACGATTTAAAGTGAATGCTATTTCAATGGAATTTTTTAGGTGTGTTTTACAAAATTTGTAAGATAATAATTTCTTGAATTATGCACAGCATTGAACATTAAATGTACTAAATATTTAAAATGAATATGGGTTTTGCAAGATGGGTTATGCAAGAGCTTACCAATTCCATAAATGTAGTTCAATCGATGCGCAATTTTGGCAGGCTAATCAGGCATATTTTATGATTGTTTCATAAAAATAAATATTATAAGAATAATAAATATTTTATTTTGATCCGATTTATAAATGGATACTAAAGGCAGCATTGTCAATTTGGACAAATTTTTATTCAAAATAGCTACCACTATTTCAGGATAGTAATATTAGCTTTATTTAATGAGAGACATTCCGTGATTGAATTAAGCTGAGATCACTTGTCGGAAAATGTGATAGATATTTTGAATAAAGAAAATTCCCGAATCTGGCAACATTAACTACAGTAACACAACGTAAATTATTATGTTTAAATATTTTGCTTTTTTATTTTTTTTAATTACAGTGATTAATGCATTTCTTTAATTTCGATAACATTTATTTAACATTATTTAAATGAATGCTAAGAACATTTTCAGTATGAAAATGAACTACGAAATTTACACATGATACTCAGAATGAAATCGGACCTCTAAAATGTAAATTTAACATTTGGAAGCTATTCCTGTATATTTAAGCGATTGGGAACATAATACGCTTTTTCTCCATTAGTGGTAATAGTCCAGAGCTAGAGCATTGTTACATAACATTTAAGAATTAAAATGATGAATTTGTAATAACTTAATAAGTTCTGTTTCATAAATCTTCTAATAAGTTAATGAAGCTAAAACTTTTAAAATCATATTACACAAAATATATTTTGTAAGTTGCAATAAGTTAAATAGCTGAAACACATTAATGTATGTAAACTGCTAAAAGTTTTCTTTTCAACGAAATTTTCATTTAATGCTCCAAAAAATGCTTATAAATGGATAAAATTAATCAGAAACATGGATGTTGAAAAATAAATACACTGCAAAAAACGGTTGATTTTACGGTACAATACTGGCACGCCATTTGCCAGTATTATACCATAAAATTAACAGTGATAAACAGTAAAACAAACAGTAGTACACTGCCGCGCATGCGCGGTAGTGAATTAGTGCTTATTTTACTGTTTAATACTGTTAATTTTACGGTATAATACTAGCAGTTGGGATGCCAGTACTATAGCGTAAAATAAACAGGGTTTTTTTTTCTTTTGTTTTGCAGTAGTAAATTGTAATACTTTGATGTATGATTCTCTTTTTACGTAATGTATTTTCTTTAATATTTGTTGTTAGAAGTATTATTATTATTATTATTATTATTATTATTATTATTATTAATGAACAGAATGCTTTTAATATGGGCTAAATTTAAGCTTATAGAGAAGATTAATGTATACATTTTCGGGAAAAACATTTTCATAGACTTTCTCTTGTTTCAATTCGGTGCATATTTCAGCATAATAAAAAATATTATTTAACTATTAATGCTTTAATTTTAACAGTTTTTAATTACTTCATACTAGTTTAAACAGTGGAGAAAAGATTACAAAAGTAATATTGAAAATTACTCGACGATTAAAAGCACAATATTTAACAAATCCCAACTCGTTTATAACGAGGTCTGATATAACAATAATTTGATTTTAACGAATAAAAAGAATAGAAGTAGTTGATATGAATACAAAAACATGTTGCAAGAAACTTATTTGTAACAAAAAGAACTCACATATAACGAGTTCGCATATAACAAGAATTCCTTTTTTAACCAGTAAAAAAGAATAGAAGTTGTTGGTATAATGTTGGTATGATACAAAAATATGTTGTGAGAAACTCAGGTATAACGAGGAGAACTCGCACATAACGAGCAAAGAAAAACAAAAATTTTAGAAGAAAACTTTTTTCTAATCAAAATATAGCACATCATGCTTATTTTGTACTTTTGATAAAATTTCATGAACCGTTTCAAAGAAAGTATATTATAATGCGATATCTAAGCTTTGTTATAACGAGCAAATTCTGTTGTCCCTTCATTTTCAGTATAATAGAGTTTGTCTGCATTTTATTACGAGTATTTACATGTTATTCGAATCCCATCTTCTGTCAGATGTACTTTTGTGATTAAATTGATCTTTTAAAAAGGCCTCAATTATTTTGCCATTGTACTATAATAGTGGCCTCAGTAACAACAATTAATTATGCTGTAAAGTGAAACTTAAGATTTTAAGTTGTCCTAGTTTATACACTCATTAATCTTTCGGAAACAACACTTTAAGTATTTCCGAAAACGCTGTTTAAGAATCTTTTGATTGGTTGTTTTAAATTTTCCAAGTTTTCAAGTGCATTTTTAAGCATCTTTCAAATACAAAGTGGCACTTTAAAAACATTTTTTTTTTGTATTTATTGAATATATCAGATAACCTTTACGTTTACAACACACATAGTTCAAAAGTGTTTATGAATTCAGTTTGTCTGTGTGCCGTCTGTCCATGCTCTAACTCGCGAAAATATACTCGATATTCCGTGCAATGGATATATGTGAATACTATTTACTATGTCATGCTTGGTATTGAAAATGAAGGGTGTAACTTTTATAGTTTGTTTACAGGGACAAGGTAAAGAATTCCGTTACATTACGGTCTATGAAGAAAATTCGTTTGTGGTATGTTTTAATGATGTTACTCTATTTCAGACATATTTAAATTGATATACATTACTGAGGTGCACTAGAAGGTGCTTAATATAGAATATATAGTGTGCATAGCATTCATCGTTCAATTACATAGACACACAAAAGTTTTCGGTTGCAGTTTTGTCTATGAACAATAACTGCTGGAAGTGCATTTTCAGTTGTGGTACGCGTTTTTAAATTTAACTATTTTTATTTACATATTATTTAGTGTGTATAAACCCTATAGATCAAATACAGGTCTGCGCAAAAGTGCACAAACAAATTCGGGTATTCTTCCTACTATTGATGGTAATAACGGAAATTGTGTTTTCAAATGTGTTATGTTTCATCCACTTGTTTACTTAAACATCATCGTTCACCTTATTAAACAGTGAAGTTTTGTATTCTAAATGTGTTGGAAAGTGTTTCATAGTCTATGTTTAACGCATACTTTTTCGTTCTTGTTACATTATATCACAGTTTTATGTTATGCTAAAATTTATGTTTCCTAAAAACTCAGCCAGTCGATGTGGTGTTATTATGAGATTATGACATCACAATGGTAACAGTCACAACGATTACCAGAAGGTAACTTTAATTCGTCACATTATGACTTTCGGGTGATCGTTACTATGTGACTTCAATGTGAAATCTCCGTGACCGATTTCTTAGTCATTTGCAACGCTTATCAAAATGAGAATTGTTGACGTCACTATGAGTTAGATAAACTTATCTTCTAGGTTACGTGATGACAATGACTACAATAAAAGCTGTATTTTGGTTTCCGGTTATTCTGTATTTCATGTTTAAATCATATGATAATATTTTTTTTTTTTTTGCCCTCACAAGTATTTTTAAACTATAAAATAAAAAATTTTAATAAAATTATAGAACTGTCTTGGAAATTCAAAAATCGCAGAGGGCAAAAAAGATTAAAATCGGATTCCTTTTACGAATGTAAAAAAAAATTGTAACAGATTTAACAAGAGAAAAACCTAAAATCACAAAAAATTCTGAGTTATTTCATAATTATTGATAACTTTGTATAGAGTTTGTTCTATTTAATAACCCAAATCTATACATTGATTAAATGAATCATTTATTTTATGACCAAATCATATTATTTTTTTTCATTTCTGGAACCACTATCTATTATGATATATATATATATATATATATATATATATATATATATATATATATATATTAAATCGACATTTAATGTCCCATTTTTAAGCAGTTTTAGGTTTTATCCCTTTATTATGTTCTGTTTTTTCATGTATTTTAGAAATTTCAGTTTTTCAAGATTAATTACATAGATGAGGATATGTCTTTTGTGTGGGATCTTTATAGATACTCGCATATTTTAATAAAGTAGTTTCATATCATACTTTAATAACCAAAATCTAAATAAATCATTTATTTCGCGGTCAAATAATATTAGTGGATCTCTGGACTGAAAATAATTTGTGGTCATTTTAAGATACATTTTGCGTTTAGCAAATAAGTTTCTTTTGTAATTTATGCCCCACCAGTTCTGTAATCACAAGAGTGCGCTGAGTAACTGGATACATCAACAAAGCTGACAGAAAATAGTGTTAAGAGAGTGGCGCAAACACTTCGCAGTGGATTATGATAATGTTCATGAAAAGTAAAGCATCCGAGTGTGCTCATTATCATAGTTTTTAGCGCACAGAATCTATAAGCAGCTGAATCCCACCATACAGTTGGTAAAGTGTTTGGTTAGTAGATTATGTGAGATTCAATGGTACGAAGGTGGGTTTGACAGTTTTAAGGACGAATAGTCGTGAAGACTGGAAATAAGCTAACATTTCACGAAACGTCTCTTCATTTATTTAATAGTCCAAATATCCAGCCGTCCGATTCTCATCTCTTTTCGTACCTAAAAGCTTTCCTTGTTGGTTCCAAATTCCAGGATAAGAATTCTGCCAAAAATTTTAGTTATCATCAAAAGCAGTATCATTCTTCAATATTTGAATACAAACTAATGTGTCGTTATGATAACTATCTCACTAAGGATGACAATCATGATGCAACACTGTCCAAGACATGTACAATATACATATTCAATAAAACATTTAACAGAGCCCTATTACATGATTATTTTAATTCATGATACTAACAAGGGGACCGCCAAACATGATGCGCACAGATTTTGATGATTTTGAAGTATGTTGTAGGGGTCATACCCCTAACTATTCAGGTCAAAGGTTTCCTTCAAATGGCCTTTAGTTTTCGAGAAATTTCGGGTTAAAGTTCAGCATGCATTTCAAATACCCATTGGTTTGCGATCTTGAACAAGGTCTCCGTGGTGCAGAGCTAGAGCTCGCGATTTCAGAACCAGAGATGAGGGTTCTGTCGTCTCATGTGACTTTTACCTTTTTTTAATAAATTTTGTATATTTGTCGCGTTATAAGTTCTATATGCAGAATTATGAATTCTGCATTTTTGAACTATTTGATATTTTCCTAATAAATTTCCATTTACAATTTCGAATTTTTCGTGAAAATTTATAGTTTTTGCGCAATTTTTATTCTAATATTTCTGTTGACGAAAATCCAAACTACTTTATGTCTTGGATAGCTCGTCTTTTTAAAATGATTATTGTTTACATTCATCTATATTTACTTATTTATTTATCGTATTTATGAATTAATGCATTTTTTTTTATTTGCATTTTCTATTTTAAAAAAATTTTATGATTAAGAAAAAAATAACAAAATAATATGTATCCTTTTAATATTTGATGTGTTCTAAATATATTGAAATATGTTAACTGCTGAAATACTAAAATATTTATCATCACTGACATCGACATTTTTAGTTTATTAAATATGGAACTAATTGTGTGATACATATCGCAAAAATATTCTAAACAAATTCCGCATTAAAAATCGCCTTTAAATATATTCTTTATGTAAAATGTTTTAACAATATTGGAAGAATGTATAAATTAGCATATTATATATTCTTTAAATACTTAAATTGGGGTAAATATATAAAAAATGCATTAAATTTGAAAAAGAAATTATTTCAAACGTGGTAATTGTATGCAAAGGAAGCTAAACGAAATGGATAAAAAGAAAATTTTATTTATTCTGATATTACCGTAAAAGTCATTGCAGACGATTTTTTTTTCAGGTATTTTTTATATATATTGTAATTTACAAACGACTTTTCAGTTCTAGTTGAATTTTTCTTTATGGCATCGACTTGTTCGAATCAAAAAAAAATTAATTGTAATACATTAGTTTTTATTTGTGCAAATCAAAAATGAAGTTGAGTTTGAACTTTACAGTTAAATGTATTTAAATAACATATATATATATAACTGGCTAAAACTTGGATATAAACGTTATTGCTTTAATATTTTATTACTCCTTTCAAGATATGTTGTTGGAATTACCTAATCATACATACCTTTAGAAGATTTGAGATAAAAAATATTTGTTATAAATTATAAAAAAATATAAATTTTCATTTAAAATTTCATAAAGTTAAAAGAAAGTATTATTTTAGAACGGATATTAAAATATAAAGGGTAAATAATAAAAATAAATAACAAAATCTAGACATAAATTAGTTTAGAATTTCGTCAATTGAAATATTATTTTCAAAACTGCACAATAAAAAAAATGTAAATTTTCACGAAGAATTTGAAAATGTAAATGGAATTTATTAGGAAATTATCAAAAAGTTCAAAGAAACAGAATTCATAATTCTGCATAAAACTTTTAACGCGACAAATATATAAAATTTATTTTAAAAGGTAAAAAGTCGCATGAGAGGACAGAACCCTCACAGATGGCACTCAAATCACGAACGATAGCTCTGCACCACGGAGACCTTGCTCAAGATCGCGAACTAATGGGTATTTGAAACGTATGCTGAACTTTAACCCGGAATTTCTAGAAAACTAAAGGCCATTTGAAGGAAACCTTTGACCTGAATAGTTAGGGGTATGATCCCTACAACATACTTTAAAATCATCAAAATCTGTGCGCATCATGTTTGGCGGTCCCCTTGTAAGTCTTACTTCTGCAAATAACGCTATTAAATAATCTTTATTAACACAGCAGAATGAAACTAGACATGCATTTAAAAAAAAATACCCGTTATGAATAATTCGGAGTTTTTTATATAACTTTTCTTCGGTAAAACTTACATGCATTAAAAAATTCTACGTGCAAAAGACTTACATTCCCAAATTTAATTTCTTGATAAAGCATCAAAAATGGTTCATCCTGAGTTTTGAGGCACATTCATAATTGACCCATTTTTTGCTCCATTATGTTGTGAATAAAAAAGGAGAAAGAAAAAAAGTGCATTTACGTACTTTTAATATTCTAAGTGCTTCCGGCAAGGAAAAAAACTATTTTAGTATTTTGTCTCATTACATTGATGGCTTTTCAGCCAAAGATGTTAGTTGCTAGTTCCCCCTTTTTTTCGAGGTGTTTTATATCCAAATGTTATTACTACAAGAAAAATACTTGCATAACAATTTCGTAAGCTACGGAAGTAACTACTTTTTTCCATAAATTGAAGCTCTAATTTAAGTACTTCCCTTAAAAATGTTAGTTTATTTAAAATTTCATATTTAAAAAATGTAAAAATAATTTTAATAACAGTATGCAGGAAAGAAATTAAGCAGGGTTTAAGCATAAAAAATCACATAGAAATGCACATAAAAGTATAAACAATGACATTCCTTTAAAAAATATTGTTTTACTGAAGATTGTAAGACTATAAAAAACATTTGTGATGTTTTAAATTTTACTTTTATAGAAGATATAAGATCCATATTGAACTGAATTTTAATCTCTTTTAATTGTTAAACCTTTATACAATTTAACAAAAGAGACGATGTGTAATAGAAAACATTTATTTTTCAATAAATATATATTAGACGCGGATTTAAATGTACACGGGAAAAACCTTTAAACTCTGAACGTTTAACTGCGAATGTCTCAATGACGCTAGTAGGCGATCTAGTAATATTTCAGACGTTTAAATTGCAATATAGTAAATTTTAATGAAAATTCTGAATAGAATTTAATATGCTTACATAGAAAAATTCTGTAACGGTTGAAGAATCAGAAAATGGAACAAGAATCAACAATAATTAATTTCGTTCATAAAATTTGCTATATAATAAGTTTCCCGACACAAAATACAAAAATGAGCTATTAAGAGTTTTATAAATGACTCAATTATAATGACTCAACAATGACTCAACATTTACTGGGTTTTTATTAGTGTTTCGTTCATCTCACGAAATAATATTCGTCTCGCTTCTCTCTCTGTCTGTCACACAGCCGGTTTTCAGAAACTGTATAAGTTACAGACTTGAAATTTTGTGTACTTACAGCTGAATACCTACTGTCACGCTGAAAATCATAAAATTTTGAAAAAATCGTATTATTTTCATATAGACAGATAAAAAAACAAAAATCTAACAACCTTTTCCTATTAAATTTAAACATTTTTCGTTATAGCAGTTGCCAACAATTGAAAATCCACAATAAATTTCTTTCTACAGTAATTAATTTTCTATTGAAAGATTTCCACGTGAATAATGAAAATGAAATAAAAAGTTTCACTAATTGAAAAAAAAAAGATTAATATGACGTCATATTGGTAAGAAAACGGAAATTTTCAAACTTTTCTCAATAATACAAGGAGTATGAGTATGTGTAAGTACAGAAAGCAGATTAATATGACGTCATTAGAGAATTAAAAAGAAAATTAATTTGATGTCATATTGGAAGTTTAGCGGACTTTTTCAAATGTTTGAGAATAATACAAAGAGAGTATCAATATGAGTAATAGAAAAAGCAAATAGATATGCCGTATACAAGAAATTATAATGTCGTATGAGTTTGCGAAACGTATTGAATCATGATAAAAACCCATTTATGGAAATATTGGCATATTTTAATATTTTAAAGTTCTCAGTTTCCAACAGTTTGAAAAAATACACTGGTAAATTTTTACTTTATAAAAAAACGTTTGTATTTATTAAAGAAATTATTATATAAAGAAATTATTATATAAAGAAATTATTATATAAAGAAATTATTTGTATTTATTAAAGAAAGTATAAAGTGTTTTGAAAGGAATGGTAAACGAAACCCTTTGTGCGATCTTCGATCACACTTACCCACTTGTTATTATTATTATTATAATTCAATAACTAGTGTGCAAAAAGATCAAGAATAAACATATTTCAAACAGCAATCATCTATAGAAAGTGAAGTAACCTACTAAAGGAACATTGACTATGTTCCAATACTGATATGCAGCTGTTAATTACAATAACATATATAAAATATGCTATATATCATATATATCCGTATATATCATAATCCTTATGATATTTAAAGTACAAATATAAATACAGAGAAAGACCGTAAAACAAGACCTGTCAAACTGAAATTTTAAATATTTTTCAATCATATTTTATTTTAGCAAGTATTGAATAAGGAATTTTTTTCCGATTTGATATTCATTCAAATGCACATGTATCTGTCACATTTATTCCATATTTTTATTGAAGAATATAGAATAAGAACATTTCAGCACGAAGATTGTGAAACTATTATGTAATTTAACAAACGAGACGCTATGTAATCGAAAACATTTCTTTTCAAATAAATTGTTATCAGACTCGGATTTAAATGGACCGGGGGAAAATGTTTCGATTGTAAAATGTTGAAGAATGTCAATACTACTGCAAGCAGAAAAAACATCATACAATGGCCGTGAAATTAACAATGCAATTTTCTTTCCATGAGTGAAGTCATAGAAAAAAACTATTTTATGCTATTTCTACAAAAGAATTGTATATGATTTCCCTTTCAAAGGAAAATATTAAACTGAGAAAATGTTACTTATGTATAAAAAATTGTTAAATGTAGAACATTGTAGAAATGTCATTCCAGATGTGAAAAAGTTTAAAGCTTTTTTTTTCTTTTCAATATTTGTCAAAAACCGAAAAAATACAACTTTTTCGAAAGAAAACAAATGTTTCGTCATAAGTAAATGATTTAGCTCAAAAAAAGGCAAGGAAAATTTTATGCGTTCTCTTATTTTGATTAAATCAAAAAATGCGAATAAATCTTATATATAAAAATGAAAAAATGTCTGTCTGTCTGAATTTCTATACAAATCCACAGTTTAGAAGCGAAAATCACAAAGTTTTATGCACAGACCTGTTAAAACACAGCCGAGGCAACTAACGTAATCCGAAATCGAAATAAATTATAGTTAATTTTTAATTTATAAAAAAACACCAATCAAACAGTAATTTCCTATCAAATTTAAACATTTTTCGTTATAGTATCTGCCAACAATTAAAAATCCACAATAAAATTCTTTCCACAACAATTAAGTTTCTATTGAAATATTTCCACGTGAAAAATGAAAATGAAATAAAAAGTTTGAAGAATGAAAAAGAAGATGAATATGACGTCATAGTAGAAGTATAACAGAGATTTTCAAACAGTTCTTAGTAATACAAGGAGCATACATATGAGTAAGTACAAGAATCTGGTGAATATGACATCAGCAGGTGAATATATAACGTCATATGAGTTTGAGGAATGTATTGAATCATGATAAAAACCCGATTACGGAAATATTGGCATATTTTCACATTTTGAGTTTCGCTGAATTCGTTTTTGCTATTTTTAAATCTATTCCACATATATACGTGTGCGTATGCATGTATATTAGAATTTCTACAAATGTTTATGTCCCTAGCGCTCATTCTTAGTGAAGAACTGAAATAAGGCTATCAGATTACTTTTAAAACATAAAATTCATAGAATTTTTGTATTTGTCATTTTTTATTATGAAAAACTAATTTAAATAACAAAATACTAGGAATCAACTGTTTCCGCAAAAGATTTTAATCTCGGTCTCAATATTTGGACCGCAGATTATTTACTAAGTAAGTAGGTAATTTGTCGTCCGGATTAAATAAAAAATGAGTGAAAATTCAGCGAGTTAAAACTCAAAATACAAACGTAAATTAAAACGTTACATTTAGAATGGCAAAACATGTACTTTGTTTACATGCAAAGTTATATTTGAAGTAATCTTAGTAGTTGTGAATTTTCAGCTTTTATTGCTCTAATAATGAATGGAAGCTAACTGACTTATAACTAATTTCTGATGAGTTTATTATATAAATTTATATATTTTATAACGGGTTTTTTATTTGATTCATGTGTATAATATTTCGCATACTTCTTCTATTATGTTTTTATAATGCATATCTAATTTTGAACTTGATTTTATCAAACAAACATTCTTAAAATCACAGGCAAGACTGGGTACTTCAGATAGTATTAGATGAATTTACATTATAGTCTAAAGTATCTTTTTTGGCTCCTAACAGAATTTCATTTCGGAAAATTCAATAATTTCCAATTTTTAATTCATTTTTGTACATAAACGTAGTAAATTCACAGGTGTAGGGTAGATCAGGGCACGTTTACGCATGGGGCACGTTAACACAGTGCACTTTTTCCGAAACGAATTATAACTGGCGCGCCATCAGTCATGACAGATTGATGCTGCTCCCTAGCGGGTATTCTCACAAGTTTTTGAGCGTCAGTCGAGCTTCGATCTAGCATGCGGAAAGGATAACCTGTTTTCTGTCAAGGTGAGTAAATTTTGTGTTGAACTTATTGAAACTTATTGTGAACTAATAATACTTAGTTAAGGATAAACAAATATATGAACATTAACCCTCTGAGCGTTTTGAAAAAGGGTAAAATTGTAATGTTGTTTTCTCTGTATTTTGTTTTAAATGCTAAAAAATATTATTATTTCAGCATTATAAATAAAACTTAATTACAAATATGAATGTAACCCTTGAGAGTATTAATCATTCTTCAATGTTTTGAAAATTCATTAAATCTATAGAATTATATTATATTAAGCATTGCATATATTGCAGTGAAACCTGGAGCTTAGTGAACGGAATATTACGTTCCACACGCTTAGAGGGATATCAGAATTTTATCCTTTTTTGAGAACTGTATTTGTATGAACAGAAATGTTATTAATTTTCGTTGCACCTTAAAAATAAATCCAAACATGGTGACATGGCACGTTTACGCATTGACATCGGGGCACCTTTACGCACGTTCTTACTGCGTAAACGTGCCCCTGAAGCTTTTTTGCTCCGTACTGTCTCAAACCTTTTTAATATTTTCAGGCTATTTAGTTTTGCAAATCATCATTTAATGTTTAATTGAGTAACAGATTCGTCTCTTATAGCTTACAATCATATAGTTCTGTCTTCATGCCTGTTCAGCTTTAATTTTATAGACTATTCAGCCTGTAATAAATTTTCTTTATTTTACAGATGGTAAGACATTATGTTAAAAAAACTAACAGAACCAAGTTAGATGTCAAAATAATGAGGAATGCCGTTCTGCAAGTGAGACTTGGTCAAAACACTATTCGAGAGGCTGCCAAACTTTATGGATTGAATGACAAGACAGTGGGTAACTACTGCAAAAATGGGCTAACGTGCGTAACAAGGACCTCAAAACACACAATGAGAATGAAAATGTAAGTTGAAAATCTCATATAATATTAAACAGTTATGTAGTTTTAGCTTGTGTTTTTATGAAACCAACTAAGAATACCAAATACTAAGTTCACACATATAAACTTTTAAATAATATGCAAAGCCGTTTTTGTTAATTGAAATCCCCCTCCCCTCCCACCGTTATTTGAATACCGATTTCAACGGTTAAGATATCAAAATACCTCATGCTTTGTTGCGGAAAAGGTTTTCAATATTCAATATTCACTAATGTTATTCTGAAGGGCGCGGGCTACCGTCAAAGCTCTTATCGCTTTTCATCAGACTAATGTGGGGAAATATTTTAATTAATCCTCTAATATATCATGCTACTGGTCAAGTGAATCGCATTTATTAGCAGAACAAGTGTTTTACGTAGCCTATAGCCTACTTAGTTATGTATGCCTTTTCAATTAGAAAAAATCTTTTTTGCAGGTTGATTACGTACCAACTCTTGATCCAGAGGTGCCTCCGACTCCAGAGACTCTCAAGATGTGGTGCTAGGTCGCATAAGGGCTCAATTTGGATATTCCAGACATCAAAACGTAAGTAAACGTAAGATACATGACGGGGGGGGGAATGGAAAAAAATGACCAGAAAATTTATAATTTTTACTTAAAAAATAAACATGTTACTAAATTCGTATTGTGTTCGTTTGTGCAGGTGTTCGAGTCTAACCAAGAAAAATTGCTTGTGGAATACCTTCTGAAAGCTTCCGATATATATTTTGGCCTTTCGTCTAAGTAAAACGATTTGCATACACATATGTTGTAGCTTGTAACAGAAAACTACCTCAGTCTTGGACCGACAATGGAATGTCAGGACCGGATTGGCTTACTTATTTCCTAAAACGACATAGTAAAATCTCAATTAGGCCTGTTCAAGCTACGAGCTTAGCTCGAGTCACAAGTTTCAATCGAACTAATGTGTCGGCATTTTTTGATAATCTGACAACTGTCATAAAAAGACTTAAGGTTGGGCCTGCTGACATTTGGAACGTAGACGAAACAGGAGTAACGACGGTTCAGAAGCCCGACAGAGTCATTGGACGTAAAAGGTTTCGAAAAATAGGGAAAATGACTTCGAGCGAAAGAAGAACTCTAGTAACAGTAGTCCTGTCAATCAGTGCTGCCGGGACATATATTCCCCCATTCATTGTTTTTCCTAGGGTCAACTTTAAGGAACACTTTCTGAGAGATGGTCCTGTAGGCAGTGCTGGAGATGCTAACCCATCGGGATGGATGATGGAACACAACTTTTTAAAATTCGCTAAGCATTTTGTGGCCCGTGTCAGGTGTTCCACCTCAAAACCATGCCTCCTGATTTTAGATAATCACGAGTCCCACTTGTCAGCGGATTTATTGGACTATTGTAAAGACAATTGAGTGACGCTACTATCATTCCCGCCCCACTTCAGTCATAAACTGCAGCCTCTTGACCGCAGTGTTTTTGGGCCACTCAAAAAATACATTAACACTGCATGCGATTCATGGATGGCTAGTAATAAACGCCCAATGACAATTCATGACATTCCTTCAATTTTGGCATCAACCTTACACCTAGCAGTTACTCCAGCAAACATAATGGCTGGATTTAAAGTGACAGGGATTCAACCGCTAAGCCCACTGATATTTTCTGAGGCTGATTTTATGCCATCGTACGTGACTGACAGACCAGAACCAGTATCGCCCTCTACTAATAGGCCTACTAAAGCCTCTGGCACTGCAGCAGAAGTCTCTGGGACTTATATGCATATCGATCCTCTAAGTATTTCAACCAGTAGGCATTCCACTTCGTCACATGTGGACTACCCAACACTTGAACAACTGAGACCATTTGAAAAGGCAGGACCAAGGCTTGGCACCAAGAAAGGGAAGAAAAAGTGAAAGTCCGCAATCCTAACTGATTCTCCGGTTAAAGAAGCCCTCAGACAAGAGCAGTTAGAAGCGAAAAACAAAAAAATGATGCACTACAACACAAAAAGAAGAAATTACGTAAAAATTTACTAGTTTCCATGGAAGCAGAAGAAAACAGCAAAGGAAAAAACATGAAACCAAAAACTACAAAAGGGTAAAAGTTGGTACACTCTGGAAAAAAGAAAATAGTGAATGAATCTGATGACGAAGATGAAAACAGTGTGCATATTTATTGTTTGAAATCATACAACCAATCCAAAAAAGGACAAGACTGACAAGGAGACCGCCAAACATGATGCGCACAGATTTTGATGATTTTAAAGTATGTTGTAGGGATCATACCCCTAACTATTCAGGTCAAAGGTTTCCTTCAAATGGGTTTTAGTTTTCGAGAAATTTCGGGTTAAAGTTCAGCATGCATTTCAAATGCCATTAGTTCGCTATACTAGACAAGGTCTCCATGGTGCGGTGGTAGCGTTCGCGATTTGGGAGCAGGAGATGAGTGTTCTGTCCTCTCCTGTGACTTTTATTTTTTAAAACAAATTTTATATATTTGTCGCGTTATAAGTTTTATGCAGAATTATGAATTCTGCATCTTTGATCTTTTTGATATTTTCCTAATAAATTCCATTTACATTTTCGAATATTTCTTAAAAATTGACGTTCTTTTTTTCTTGTGCAGTTTTGAAATTAATATTTCTATTGAACCAAAACTAACCCACCTAACTAATTCCAAAAACATATCTTGAAAGGAGTAATAAAATATTAAAGCAATAACGATTATATCCAAGTTTTAGCCAGTTATATATATTTTTTTATGTTATTTAAATACATTTAACTGTAAAGTTCACAAATAAAAAATAATGTATTACAATTAATTTTTTTTCAGTCTAACAAGTCGATGCCATACAGAAAAATTCAACTAGAAATGAAAAATCGTTTGTAAATTACAATACATATAAAAAAAATCTAAAAAAAAAATCGTCTGCAACGACTTTTACGGTAATATCAGAATAAATAAAATTTTCTTTTTATTCATTTCGTTTAGCTTCCTTTGCAGACAAATACCACGTTTGAAATATTTTCTTTTTCAAATTTAATGCATTTTTAAATATATTTATCACAATTTAAGTATTTAGAGAATATATAATATGCTAATTTATACATTCTTCCAATATTGTTAAAACAATTATTTAAAGGCGATTTTTAATGCGAAATTTGTTTAGAATATTTTTGCGAAAGGTATAACACAATTAATTCCATATTTAATAAACTAAAAATGTCGATGTCGCTGATGATAAATATTTTAGTATTTCAGCAGTTAACATATTTCAATATATTTAGAACAAATCAAATATTAAAAAAATATATTATTTTGTTAATTTTTTCTTAATCATTTAAATTTTTTTAAATAGAAAATGTAAATAAAAAAATGCATTATTTCATAAATACGATAAATAAATAAGTAAATATACATAAATGTAAATGATAATCATTTTAAAAAGACGAGATATCAAGACATAAATTAGTTTGGATTTTCGTCAACAGAAATATTCGAATAAAAATTGCGCAAAAACTATAAATTTTCACGCAATATTCGAAAATGTAAATGGAATTTATTAGGAAAATATCAAAAAGTTCAAAGATGCAGAATTAATAATTCTGCATACAACTTATAACGCGACAAATATATAAAATTTGTTTAAAAAAATAAAAGTCACAGGAGAGGACAGAACACTCAACTCCGGCTCTCAAATCGCGAACGCTACCACGGCACCACGGAGACCTTGTCCACGATCGCGAAGTAATGGCATTTGAAATGCATGCTGAACTTTAACCCGAAATTTCTCGAAAACTAAAGCCCATTTGAAGGAAACCTTAGACCTGAATAGTTAGGGGTATGACCCCTACAACATACTTTAAAATCATCAAACTCTGTGCGCATCATGTTTGGCGGTCTCCATGTGAGTTCAATGTCTTAGATTCAAAAGGTGGTCCCATGACAAGTGTGCAAAAGGAAATACTTTATTTTTTTGTTTGTAAAAACTGTAACAGTGATGATGAAGATGACTAAATAGTTTCTGTTTTTAATTAGTAATAAGCACTATGTTTTCAGTTTAGCCTATAAAATGTTCTTTAATTAATTCTCTTTAATTTTTGTATTTTTAAACAGTGTCTTAAGTTATAAATAAAACTTTTCAATTTGATTAAATATTTATTTCACTTACTCCTTGGTATCACTTATAATATACGTAAACGTGCCCCACTTGATGCGTAAACTTGTCCCGTTCCCGGGGCCAGTTTACGCAAATGACTTGGACCTAAAAGAATTTTTTTTTTACGGTTAAAAACACAAATAGGTCAACAACTGAATACACAAATTTTGACTTTATTAACTGCTTTATAAAACCACAATGTCTAAAATTTCCTAAGTTAAAACATAAAAATTAGAAAAGTCATTAAAAAAAAACCACGTAAAAGTGCCCCTGTCTACCCTATTTATTAAAAAACTATGTAATCAGACTGGCTTTTTTGTTGTTGTTGTTGTTTTTGTTTTATTTTTCGGTAAAGGCAGAACATCTTTCAGATAATGCTATCAAAGTAGTCGTTTAGAACCGAATTTCTGGACGCGACAGCGTGGTAAAGCAAAGAAACGACCGTCCTGAGACAACAATTGTGTATAACCGCAGATGTAATTCATTTATCAGAAAATGAAAAAAAAAACTGTTCACTGCCAAATCACTTCAATAATCATGCCTATAAGTATGAAATTTGTGGACACATTTAAAAATGTGTTCGCAAATTTGGCAAAACGTTTTGCATTGTTGAGCGGGAAAAATACTTTTAGAGCCGCCCTAATCAAATCTCTTACGCTATATACATGGTGACTACACTTATCGTTATCCAATACCCAATTCCTAAACCATTAACTTTAGTAATGTAGTTCCAATTGCAAATTTTTTTCAAATGTTTTTCTTAATCTTAATAAAAGCCATTTACGTCAAAATAGCTGGTTTTGTATAAGTCACGAAATTGTAACTTTTATACGGTCCTTGAGTCCTATAAAATATGTTTAGAAAAGCTTTCGCCATACTCTAGTAAGTAATACAATAAAATTTACATTTTTGTACAACGAACCTTACCAAGTTATGATACAGGATAGCATTAGCATGGAGAAATTTTTTTCCAAATATAACTCATAAAACCCAGAATACAAAATCTAAATTTTCACAATCTCTACACAAACAGCTATGTTTACGTAATTTAATATGATGAAGAACATCCAAGACAGTTTTGCAATTACATAATTATACCTCTAAATCTAACAGTTTAGGAATTAGCTACTGGAGAAAAATAAGAGTAGACACTGCATAGTATAAAAGTATTTAAAGATATTATTAACTAACACCAAGTTTTATGAAGAAATTCCTACATAAACTCATGTGACACATTATACAAAAATCGAGAAGATGATTTTGTGTGGGAAATGTGCGTCACACTCATAAAAGCCTTAAAATACTCGAAAACTCAATCAGTTATAACTTTTTTGTTAACGAATATCAGACCATATGATTTTTTTTATACATAGGTAGGATCTTCAAATCACCAAACTAAGAAAAAACAACGAAGCGTACAAATTACTTATCTCTGCTTGTAAGACAAGGGTCGTGAATAATATTCAAAGGTCTAATACCGCAAATAGCAGGACAGTTGGTGCCAAAAAACCGGACATAAAATATTAAACTATCTTTTTCGATGCATTAAATTTATGCTGATTAAACAACCCCTCAAACGGTAACTAAGTATTAATCTAACTTTATTAAACTAAGTATTATTAAACTAAGTATTATTACTATAGTCGTTAATTAGTAAAAAATAAATGAAAAATATTGTATAAATTTTAGACAAGATACTTATCTGACTATTACTTGGCGAAATATCATTAAATTTGGCGATAAAAGTAGGTTGCCACAATTGAAGCCAACTTGGCGATAGCTAAATAATTTTTCGAAATTTCCATTTAAATTCAGAATTGACGAAATCTCCTTTAATCGGATTCCATGCATTTTAGCTTTGTATGTTTGAGTAAAATTAGCTGAATTCTTAAAAACAAGGAAGAGAGAAGTTACCTTTTCCTTCCACTCTATACCGGAATGACTTTTTAATTTTATATGTACAAATACATATTTTACACTCATGGATAGTAAACACTCATCTAGTTGAAATTAAGTCGAAGATCTGTACATTTTGCTTTCTAAAAAGAATATATATTGCGAACAAAATATTAAAAGATTCATTTGCATTAAAAAAGACATTTTTCAACATGGGTTTAATTATTTATTTTCACAGCTGTACAGAAATTTTTACAGATTTGGACATAATTTCTCCCATAAATATACATCTGTTTCTATCCATTCTCTAATATCTATATGCAGTAGAACTCCAATTATCCGAATCGATTGGGACCAGACCCTATTCGGATAATCAAAAATTCGGATAATTGGATTTTTTCCAAAAAGGGGTATATTTTAATTAATTACTGTATGTATGTTAAAAAGGGGAGAAAAAAATTATTTTTAAAGAAAAAAGCTTTTAATTAATTAAATGAAAAGACAACACTAATACATGTTAAGCGTATTCACAAGTGCTGTACATTAATACAGTATGTACGTACCGTACTGTAAATGAAAGTCATTACTTGCTGAACATCTCGGTCAATGTAAGCTGTTTGACAGTCTTCATCCGTTTTCGGGGAGCCAAGTCGCGCATCCGCTTGACAGTCTTAATTTGCATGTGCTCACACTCGGGCTGACGCTCCATCCACTTCAACGCAGTTTCAAGGCCGGCAAATTCTTCACTAGCTGATGGTCCCGTCTATGCTTCAACTTCGAGATTAAGGTCATCTTCTTCCTCGACACTTTCTTCTCTCACACTTTCAATGAGTTCATCATCATTTAGAATTTGAAACCCAGGGTCTTCGCGGCGGGAAAGACAGTAGCGCGCGTAGACAGAATCATTATTTTGGGAATCGCAGTACATTTCCGTCTTCATTTGTTTTTTCTGAAATTCTGAAAGCGATTCGGATAATCAGCGATTCGGATAGTTGGAGTTCGGATAATTGGAGTTCTACTGTACAGAAGGTCATTCGCACTATATGGGAACGATTTTCACAATTAATTTCTGAACATATATGCCATATTCTTTGCTACAATTTTACTCTACTGTATAGCCTTGACTCTTGAGTATAACTCTGGATCGAAAATTTCCATCATAGTCGATTTTTCTTTTAGTACAATCATATAAATTTTCTCCCGCATCTCTTGGAAAACTTTCCAAAATCTTTTGAAATAATTTATTCATTTAAATTATTCATTTTTTATATTCCATAATATTATATTATATTAATCCATAATATAATATTTCATAATTTATTCATTTTTCATAAATTCATTTAAACAAGCCAAATGCAGAAAAAGTCCTTTGAAGAGGAAGATGGGGGTTCGTCAGGTGATTTTACGTGTATTTCTTCAATTGGGACACGATTTATTTCCGTTTGGGATTCTTTCTTTACTAAATATGCATCAGTTGAGTTATGGAAAATAGATGGGAGGACTTTGTTCCTATGAAGCTCTAATGTCTTTTACATATAAAGCTGGAATTTCTTCTTCAAAAATGGGTTCTAAAATATTTTACCGATAATAAATCTTTACTGCTTTTAATTCTAAATACTTTATTTATACATTTTTTACCTTTAATTTAATTTTATAACAACATCCAGCAGCAATCATGAATCTTTTTGGAAATTTTTCTTTACATTTACAAACCCATTCCTTTTTTATTATTATTAATTGATAAAAGTTGCTCTTTTTTAGGGTTTCATTTATCTCACGAAACCCTATTACTCCTGCTTCGTTGTCTGTCCGTCACAGAGCCATTCTCAGAAACTATGTAACTTACAAAGTTGAAACTTTGCGTATAAATAGCTGAATACCAATTATGAAGCTCAAAATATTAAAATTTGAAAAAATCCTATTATTTTAATAAATAGAGATAAAAAATCAAAATTCTAACAGCCTTTTCCTATTAAATTTAAACATTTTCTGTTATAGCAGTTGCCAAAAATTAAAAATCCCCAATGAAATTTTTTCTACAATAATTAATATTCTATTGAACGATTTCCACGTGAAAAATGAAAATGAAATAAAAAGTTTCACCAATTGAAAAAAGATTAGTATGAAATAAAAATGATTGACGTCATAGTGGTAATAAAACGGAAAATTTCTAAGATTTCTCAATAATACAAGGAGTATGAGTATGTGTATGTACACAAAGCAGATTAATATCACGTCATTAGAGAATTAAAAAGAAAATCTGACGTCCTATTGGAAGTTAACGAATTTTTCAAATGTTTGAGAATAATACAAAGCGAGTATCAATACGAGTAATAGAGAATAGTAAATATATGAGTTTGGGAAACACATTGAATCATGATAAAAATCCGATTATGGAAATATTCGCATATTTTAACATTTTGATGGTGTGCAACATGTTTAATTTTGAAATTATTTTTGTAAATACCGCATTTAGTCCGCATGACAGATACTATTATGACAGAATATAATAGCGGTCTGGTTTAGATATTGGAAAAAACGAAAAAATAGACCGGTAAATTTTTACTTTATAAAAAACATGACTTTTTTTTGTTGTTGCTAAATGAAATGTATTTGGATTAATTAAAGAAAGGATAAAGTGTTTTGAAAGGAATATTAAACGAAACCCTTTGAGCGATCTTCGATCACACTTACCCACTTGTTTATATACTCACTTAAATAAAGTCATATTTCATCCAGTGTTACGATAAATTCTTATATATCACCACCTATGTGTTTGTTAAAGCGAACGTTATAAAGCGCTGTCCACAACACATTGAAAGACTTTGAAAGTTCTCCAAGAGGTGCGTGAGAAAATTGATATGATTGTAGTAAGAGAAAGATCGACTATGATGGTAATTTTGATACAGAGTTATAATCAAGAGACAGGCCTATATAGTAGAGTAACATTGTCGCAAAGAATATGGCATATATGTTCAGAAATTAATTGTGAAAATCGTTACCATAAAGCGCGAACAACCTTCTGTATTGTCCATATGTGTGCAATATACATTTCACATATGCACATTTAAATAAAAGCGTTTGTATGCGAAGGGCCATAGGAGCTGCGCACACTCTGATAGCTGTAAAATTTAAATAAGCCCTTGTACAAATAAACATGAAGATTGGTGGGCTCTGCTGTAAAATATAAAAACAAAACTGAAAAATATAGCTTTTTAGGTGCGTTCGTAATTATATAAATACGTAGCACCTATTGTTGGCGTCTGTTCCGTCCGTCTGTCTGTCTGTCTGTCCTTCCGTATTCAATCAAAATTTAGTTTAATACCATCTCATTTGAAAATGTTGCCTTTATGAATTCATCGTGAAAACTACAGCAGGTTTTCACAAAACAAATTTCTGTATTTCAAAGTTTCAGGCCTATAATAAAGCACATCACGTGATTCTTATAAATAATATTTTTTTAAATCATTAAATAATTAATGTTACATTAAGAAAAGAAGAAAAACTGGAAGCTGGAAAATAATTAGAGGAATGGCAGTTGTCATCTTGTGTACTTCATCACATAACGCATCACACAAAATTTTCGTTACATAAAATTCATAAGAATTTAAAAAACTACAATTTAAAAAACAAAAACTGTAGTTGTTACATTTTTAAACCAATTAATGTTTGTATACATTTTAATAATTTCTCCATGCAGTAAATTAAATTGGTTAAACTCAAAAAATATTATTGATTAGGTTATTTATAAATATATCTTTTTGCACATGTTTTGAGGGAAAATTTTTCTAAATAATAGAAAAAGGCAATTTTTTCAATTATTCTTTATCTGAATGAACATAATTTATTTTTCCGTTTAAACTGCAAAAAAATCTATTGAATGAACCTCCAATTTCTTTTTAATTTATAGTCTTTCGAAATGAAACATTCTACCTAAGGAGTAGGGAATAATGTTTGAACTAATTGGCTATGTACGAAATGACTTTTTTTTTTAAGTAACCCAAAGGGGATTTAAATATAAATAGGATAGAAATTTTTAATAAGGAAAATATATTATGTCAAGGAACAGAATCTGATGCATACATTAGTAAAAATTTAATTAAGACCACTAAATAAAAATATAAAAAGGACATTGTCTGATACTGCTTCAAATTTCTATGTATATTAATTTAAAATATCATCTTATTAAAAATATAATGTAAAATATATATTTTAAAAATCAATTCACTGTGACATTTTTGAAATTATAATAAAGCAGTGAAATACATTTAAGAAAATGTGTTGTATTTAGAAAAAATAATATAACCATGTTGTATGTAAACTAACAATAATACTTTTTAAGTATGTTGTGGCCATTACAAAAATTTCTTCTGTATAAATCGGAACCCCTCTTAGATGTCTGCAACCAAAATGGAATGACAATTTAACCCCCCGCCCCCCACCACCATATTCAGGATTTTAAGCATGATGTTTCGCTGAATTCTGGGAAATTAAACTGGTGATATAAGCATCGGATATTGCGATTAAATCATTGAATTTTGGCACCCATGCTTAGATGACCGCAACCAAAATTGAAGAATAATCTATTCCTATTATGAAGATCCTAAATTTGATATTTCGTAAACTTCTGCGCACTTAATTTAGAGATATAAACATGTAAATCGAACAAATCATCAATCTGCGGCATCTTGGGGAATTTTCCCCAAAAACTTAACAGCATCGGTTCACGTAAGGATAGAACTTCATACAAAAGTTCATCATATTCTATACAATAGTTCGTGAGATAGGGAATCCACAAAACTTTTGTCACATAAAGCCAGACTCATACAGAAAATTTCCTAAAAACATTCAAATCGTGTTCAAAACCTTCTAAAACGTATAAATCCGTCGAAAACCGGATGTCGAATTTTTTCACGAATCAAATACTTTCTTCTTGTATAGAGAGAAGAAAGTAAAAATTTATTAAACTACAAAATTTTGAAATATTGTAAAAACGGAAGAAAGAACATGTTTCAAAGGTAAAGTTCACGCTATATAAACTAACCTAAAGCATGCTCTGAGTTCCAATATTGAATAGAAGCAGGTCTGGAATTGAAATTATTTCTTAACTGAGTAGTACCTCTGCCTTAGCGGCGATAGCTCACTTTGCACATTAGGAACAAAAAAAATGAACCACTTCTTCAAAATTTGATAAGAATTACAAATTCAATCAAAATTTAGATGAATGCAATCTCATTTGAAAGTATTCGTTTTATAAACTTATCTGAATGCTAAAGAAGGATTTTCACAACTTTTCTTTTGTATTTCAAAAATTCAGTACTATAATAAAAAAGAATGAACCAAATTTCAAATTCAATCAAAATTTAGTTTAATACCATCTCATATGAAAATGTTGCCGTTATGAATTTATCGTGAAAACTACAGCCGGTTATCACAAAACAAATTTCTGTATTTCGAAGTTTCAGGCCTATAATAAAGCACATCACGTAATGCTTATAAATAATATTTTTTAAAATCATTAAATAATTAATGTTAGCATTCGGAAAAGAAGAAAAAACTGGAAGCTGGAAAATAATTAGAGGAATGGCATTTGTCATATTGCGCACTTCACCACATAACGCATCACACAAAATTTTCTTTACATAATATTTTTTTCAAAAAAAATTATAAGAATTTAAAAAACTGTAGTTGTTACATTTTAAATCCAATTAATGTTTGTATACATGTTAATAAATTCTCCATACAGTAAATTAAATTGGTTAAACTCAAAAAATATTATTGATTAGGTTATTTATAAATATATCTTTTTACACATGTTTTGACATTAGTTTGATGTAACCGCTGTTTTTTTTTTTTTTTTTTTTTTTTTTGAAAAATTATTGCACAATTCATGGCCTGAAGAAAGAAAGTACTGAAATAGAGGAATAACAGTTGTCATCTTCATAGTTTTTATATTTCTAATACAATTAATATTTGTATACATTTCAAGGAATTTGGTTTATAATAATTTAACTTGTTTGAAATCAAAATAAAAAAGAATATATATTTCATAAATATTTCAAGCGTTCACGCCAAACTATCGTAAGCTACAAAATAATTTTTATCTTAAAAGACTAAATTTTATAGTGCTGATGATAGTTTAAAAACTCTTACTGATTTACTGTTTCTCTTAGTTAAGTAAGGTAATAAATTTTGTTAACATTAACATTTAATAATGTTTTAATTTTGCGTTCATTATGATTTTCTATAGACACGTGATATAACCGCTTTAAACTCTGTATTATATTTTGTTTTCAAAAACACCACTTGCAATAAAATTTGATTTTCTCAAAAATTGTCGCTTACAATAATTTTGCGGGAATGTCCCCATATCTTTTATGCACGTTTCGAGTGAACAATTTTTCTAAATACAGAAAAAACGATAATTTTTAATCAATCTTTCTCTGTAAGAAAGAACGCAATTTATATTCCATTGAAACTACCGAAAATTTCTTTGAATGAACTTCATCAATTTCTTTTCAAGTTATCGTCTTTCGAAATGAAACACACTGCCTAAGGAATACGGAATAATGTTTGAACTAATTGGCTCTGGATAATAAGATTTTTTTTCAGATTACTCAAGTCTCGAGTTAAATAGCAGTACATGAATTGAAATTTTGATTAGGATGCAATTACTGAATATACATTATGGTCCAGAAACAAAATTAAATATATGCATTACCTTTAACTAAGATTGATAAATAAAGATGTTGTACAGCCAATCCCGGACGCTTATTGCGATTTTAATTTAGATTAAATTATAGTAAGTGCTCTAGCATTATAGTAAGTGCATTGCTAGAATATATACATTTAGTAAGAAAATATGTACATATAACATATTTATAATATTTACACAAATTTTCTCATTTAATTTGCTATTTTTCGTCCTAAAATAATTTTTTTTCTCCTTTTCAAATTTCAGTTCTCGTTCTTCGCTTTTCTGTTCCAATTCATTCGATTTCAAAAATATTTTATTGATCATAAGTCTATTTAATTTTTTTTCTAGGCGCACTTTAAATGTATTTTTTCATTCTTTTGAGGGCCCAATTACAGAGATTTGATGCTTCCACCAAATGAGTTTCCAGCACGGCGTTTCATTGGTTTAGAACTATCGTCGCATTGCGTCTTTTCTATATTTATGCGTTAGCTATAAAGATTCGTGCACCAGCTTAGAAGCATCCTTTTGTTGTCCATTCCACTTGTTTTAATAAAGTGCCGACATCAGCGAAGAGTGACTCGCTGAATTTTATTGAAACAATGGGATGTAGTTTATAATATTTTTTTCCGGAATAATGAAAATATAAAATTTCGCAGGATATTTGGTAAAATATCACGGCATGTGACAGTCCTTCGTAGTTATAGAAGGAACTGGTTATTAAAATTTTCATTTAACATGGTGACTGCTTTATTTAATTTTTACGGGGACATTCACAGAGTATAGAATCCATTAATACCACTACTCATATCGCAGACTGCACAAGGATGATCTTGCTTCGCTATCTTGAGTTTGTATTCGACCTGTAATTATAGTGCATACAAGAAATTTATTTCTCATTGACTGTAACATAATACATTTTCTTATTTTTCATCTTTCGGCTTAGATTTGATATGGTGGTGCACTGCTTTTTGCGCTGCGAGTTAAAATATTACCTGCTGATTTTTCCCCAAATTGATGCCCTTTTTAGTATCTCAACAACTATGCATGGTTTGATAAGAATTATCAAAATTTAGTTAAATGCAATCTCATTTGAAAAAAAATATATAAATTTATTCAAATACTACAGAAGATTTTTTAATTTTTCTTTTGTGCTGATTAATAATCAACTTGAAAAATTGTTGAATCATTCATGTTATGTCAGTAAAAATGTTATTGGAATAGCTGGAAGGAGCCTAAATAGAGAAAAATCTGTTTCTATTATCTGGTGGGCGTGGTAATATAGCAGACCTGCGAAGTCTCCAGCTTTTTTTATACCAGTAATTTAGTACAGAAAATGTTGTTTTATTTAATCATAGCATTTTGCGATTTAAAAAAAGAACATTTTCTCTAAAAAATTACTGGTGTGCAAAAATCCGGTGATTTGGCAACTCTGATATAGTCAAAATACCGTTTGACTATATCAGACCGGACTATATAAAATCCGGGTCCAGATTGCTGGTAAGATATGTAACCTGGAAGCAATCATAAGAGAGTCTCTAGAAATAATGTCTAAAAAAGAAATAGTCTGTAACGATGTATTATCATATGATATCCACGAGTTTTATGGCTAGTTTAGACGTGGTATCTTTATACCCGTCTATCGATATAAAAGAAGTCACTAACACCCTAGAGAGTCTGATCGATTCTGATCCTACGTTTACAGAAAATATTAAAAATACAGTCAAGTCGGGTTTAAATTTAATTATCAACAACAACGTTTTTGTTTTCAACAATCAAGTTTACAGACAAGTCAATGGGGCCCCAATGGGTTCCCTCATTTCAGGTTTGCTTGCAGAGTTTAAACTACGTCATCTTGAAAATATAATCATGGAGACCATAAAACTGGGTCCAGATTGCTGGTTAAGATATGTAGATGATATTTACATTATTTGGAATCACGGAAAAGATGAGTTATACTCCTTTCTTGGTACAATAAAATAAAATTAACACTAGAAATAGAACAAAATCAAAAGCTTGCTTTTTTGGATGTACAACTAATCAGAAATATGGATAAACAGAATCTTGATTGCACGGTGTTTAGGAAAATTAACAGATCTAACTCCACCATCCCATTTAATTGCAGTTCACCCATTAGTTACAAGTTAGCACCTTTCAATTTTTATGTAAAAAGAGCGTTTGAAGTTTGTTCATGCCTTTTCCTTAATGATGAATTAGATGTAATTTAGAAAAATAGCAGCCGAGAATTCAGTTCCATCCCGTTTCATTGAAAAAATTCGAAATAAATTTAAAGTGAAAGATGAAGAAAAACGGAATACAGGTACAATTAAAAGTTTGAAGTTTTGTAAAGTTAACTACATCCTACGGTTTTATGAAAGTATGAGAAATTCCCTCTTTAAGTTTGGCATTACATTAATCGCAGTCCTTCCCTCAAAGTTGCGGGTTTTGTTAAACAGAAAAATTGACCCAATCCAGGCTATCAATAGATCAGGGGTATATATTATACCATTCAAGAAAGATAACAAAGATTTTCTGTACATAGGTATGACAATGAGGAAATTTCGGGACATAATAAAAGAACATGAAGCAGATCTGAGATTAAATAGACCCCACACTGCGTTAGCAAGATTAGCGCAAACTGAACCTGTAAAAGTTGATTTCAATAGATCCAAAATTATATGCCGCACAAATAATCACCTGGAAGCAATCATAAGAGAGTCTCTAGAAATAATGTCTAAAAAAGAAACAGTCTGTAACGATGTATTATCATATGATATCCACGCAGTCTGGAATGTATTAATGCATCATAGATTACCTTTCCTATCCCACCTTATTTCCAAACCCGTGAAGTAAAATAGTTTATTCCGGGCAAGAAAGAATACGCAAAGAGCTAACAACTCAACTCAACAATTTCGTTTTTCCACTGATGATGACCGGGTTTCTGTTGAAAACGTTTTGGAATTTTTAAAAGAACTTTAATGTGCTTTTAAATGTTTCTATGTATGTTTTTACGCACCTTCAAGCAATATATTTACATTTAGTTGTATCTTAATGAATTTTAGTTATT
The DNA here is from genome assembly GCA_963931845.1 of Maratus michaelseni. Classification (NCBI taxonomy): domain Eukaryota; kingdom Metazoa; phylum Arthropoda; class Arachnida; order Araneae; family Salticidae; genus Maratus; species Maratus michaelseni. The sequence continues at coordinate 31,496,851 of OZ007587.1, forward strand.
AAACAAGGTGAATTTGCACTGAAATTTTAACTTTTATTGAACTAAGATCGATGCTGGATAGTATGAAGTGCCAAACTGCAGAAAAACTTTATAAATATGAGCGTTTGAGGCTTGACCGGGAATTGTGTAATTTATATTTCTTAAAGAGGTGTAACCAGTTAAAAGTTATCCCAAGATTCATCGCAAGTAAGAATAGCTTTGTCAGTAGACACTTTCCTGCCCTTAATCATAAATTTAAAATGGAATGTTTAAAACGTTGTATTAAAGATTTGACACGATTTCCATTAGAGTTTACCGTTTATATAGTTCATTAGTACAGTCTTTATATGATTCGGATTTTGATCATAAATTAAAAGTTATTGAACATTACAAAGCATTTCAGCGTAGAACTAAACTAGTTACCATTGTAACTAGTTTAGTTCTACGCTGAAATGCTTGAAGAAGAAAATTGCCAGTTTGAAATCTACTAAAGCTAAGCACGCAGAACCGATGCCAGATACTTTTATTAATATTTCAAACAAGAAGTTATCAAAAAAAGAAAAATTAGTCCTCAATCTGGGTCCAAAATTCATGTTTGATTCACAATGGAATAACAAGATGATTATTACTGACTGTGAGAAGGCCGTGCAGGCTGCTGATCTAATGCAGAAAGAAGTGGTTAGAAGTGTTTTACATAGTAAGATGAGATCATTTGTTTACAGACCAAACCCTCAACACGAGAAGTTTAAGAAAATAGCAGGAAAACTGAGGAAGGATAAGGACATTGTTATTATCCAGACTGATAAAACTAACCGTATTGCTATTTTAAACAGACAGGATTATCTCCTAAAGATGAAAGTTTGCATTGATAATATGGACTGTGTGCCGTTAAATAAAGAACCCAATTTGAAAATAGAAAATAAAGTTAAAGAACTTATCGGAAAAGGAGTTTGGCCAGGATTTATGAAAAGTAAACTAAGACTTAACAAGACTGCAACCACTCCTTCCCTCATAGGTAGACTAAAGGATCATAAAACGGACTTACCAATCCGCCCAATTGTTACAAAATGCTCCTCTCCACCATATTTTATGGAAAAAACCTACACGCATCTTTTGAAGCGACATTTACAGCCATCTGATTTTTTTATTGAATCAACTTCGAATTTTATTGAGAAAATTAAATATAAAAAGCTTAAAAATTCCAGTTTTATGGCTAGTTTAAACGTGGTATCTTTATACCCGTCTATCGATATAAAAGAAGTTACTAACACCATAGAGAGTCTGATCGATTCTGATCCTACGTTTACAGAAAATATTCAAAATACAGTCAAGTAGGGTTTAAATTTAATTATCAACAACAACGTTTTTGTATTCAACAATCAAGTTTACAGAAAAGTCAATGGGGCTCCAATGGGTTCCCCCATTTCAGGTTTGCTTGCAGAGTTTAAACTACGTCCTCTTGAAAATATAATCATGGAGACCATAAAACCGGGTCCAGATTGCTGGTTAAGATATGTAGATGATATTTACATTATTTAGAATCACGGAAAATATGTGTTATACTCCTTTCTAGATAAAATCAATAGCCTAGACAATAAAATAAAATTCACACTAGAAATAGAACAAAATCAAAAGCTTGCTTTTTTGGATGTACAACTAATCAGAAATATGGATAAACAGAATCTTGATTGCACGGTGTTTAGGAAAATTAACAGATCTAACTCCATCATCCCGTTTAATTGCAGTTCACCCATTAGTTACAAGTTAGCCCCTTTCAATTTTTATGTAAAAAGAGCGTTTGAAGTTTGTTCATGCCTTTTCCTTAATGAAGAATTAGATGTAATTAGAAAAATAGCAGCCGATAATTCCGTTCCATCCCGTTTCATTGAAAAAATCCTAAATAAATTTAAAGTGAAAGATGAAGAAAAACGGAATACAGGTACAATTAAAAGTTTGAAGTTTTGTAAAGTTAACTACATCCCACGGTTTTTTGAAAGTATGAGACATTCCCTCTTTAAGTTTGGCATTACATTAATCGCAGTCCTTTCCCCAAAGTTGCGGGTTTTGTTAAACAGAAAAATTGACCCAATCCAGGCTATCAATAAATCAGGGGTATATATTATACCATTCAAGAAAGATAACAAAGATTTTATGTACATAGGTATGACAATGAGGGAATTTCGGGACAGAATAAAAAAACATGAAGCAGATCTGAGATTAAATAGACCCCACACTACGTTAGCAAGATTAGCGCCAACTGAACCTACAAAAGTTGATTTCAATAGATCCAAAATTATATTCCACACAAATAATCACCTGGAAGCAATCATAAAAGAGTCTCTAGAAATAATGTCTAAAAAAGAAATAGTCTGTAACGATGTATTATCATATGATATCCCCGCAGTCTGGAATTAATTAATGCATCATTGATTACCTTTCCCATCCCACCTTATTTCCAAACCCGTGAAGTAAAATAGTTTATTCCGGTCAAGCAAGAAAACACAAACAGATAACAACTCAACTCAACAATTTAGTTTTTCCACTGATGATGACCGGGTTTCGGTTGAAAACGTTTTGGAATTTTTAAGAGGACTTTAATGTGCTTTTAAATGTTTTTATGTATGTTTTTACGCACCTTCAAGCAATATATTTACATTTAGTTGTATCTTAATGAATTTTAGTTCTGATAAAAGAAATTTCTTTCTCATTGATTGATACATAATACATTTTCTTAGTTTTCATATTTCGACTTAGATTTGATATGGTGGTGCACTGTTTTTTGTTTTTTATAATTATGGTTATATAAAGGTAAAAAATTCGCCCCATTTTAGTGTTAATCGCTGTTATGGTACGTTATTTTTTGGTTTTATGTATGTTTCCTTCCCTTCTCTGTTCCCTTTGGGAGCAGAGAAGGGAAGGAATTTTTCTCACAAGAGTTTTTCTCCAACTCCCTATCGCCCAGAGATGGAAAGGTAATAGAATAGTATTTTATTTAGCGCATGCGCGGCTATTAACTGATTGTTAGTTAAAAATTGATTGTGAAATGCTTTTATTTAAAATAAAATTTAGATACGCTTCATCTTTAAAATTTCGTGAAATTATTTAAGGACGTTTGGGGTGCTTTGATCATTTTATTTTGGGAACTGCTTGAGCTTATTTGTTGACAATATTTTCAATTTATTTTATAATTTAAAGTACTTTTTGCGAGTACCAAATTCAATAGATATATGTTTTAAACACGTATTTTATTTAAGCAATTTGTGGTGAAGTTTTCCCTTTTTTTTGTGTGTGTGTGTGTGTGTGAATAAAGTTATTTTAGTTTTGAAAAATGCAGCCGTTGTATGCTGTATTTAGAGATTACAAGGATTTTGTTCTTTGAAAAATCTGAATATAACTGTTTAAGGAAGTTTTTTTTTTGGCCTTACAAGCATGTCAAAAGGTATTTTTTAAAAGCAGTTAAAAGTAATTTTGAAAAGTATTTTCAGGATTGTGTGATAAGGTTTTTTTTTGTTTTTTTTTTTAATTTTCTGACCGATGTTTCGCTTATTTTTTTCTTCGATGATATGCGGAAAATACTGCAATTCCGTGAATATGATAGAATGTAACGATAAATCAGATGGTCTAGAGCAGGCATGCCCAACGTTTCAGTTATCAGGGGCGCACTTCAGCTGTTGGCAAACAATAAAGAGCACAATTTTTCACATGACTGGAAACATGCAATGTTATCTCACTTCGACAGTGTTAGTTCGATAGTCACATACTCGTCTTTTGCGATGCACATACATCTCACAGTAATAGTCCATGTAAAAATAAACTGCAGGGAAAATATAAATCATAGTAAATTTAGAGAATCACATTTTCTTTAAACGAGCTTATCTCAGAAACTTTTGTATGATAAGGGCCAAAACCTTAATGCTGCATACAATAGAAAAGCATGCAAATGTTAATATGGTTTAAAAGAAAACAATTTTTTAAAATGTATTTTCAACTTTAAAAAAAGCTCTAGTAGCATGAAACATTCGAAACGCACGCACACGTCTTATGCGATACACAAACATCACGTAGAGATAGTCATGCCCTCATGCTCATGTAAAAATAAACTCCAGAGGAAATATAAATCATAATAAGTTTAGAATTATATTTCCCTAAAAGGGGCATATCTTAAAAACTTTAGTAGGGTAAAGAGTCAAAAACCTTGATACTGCCTAGAATACGAAAAGCCTACAAACATTAATGATTTAAAATGTCTAGGCATTTTTTAAAATGGATTTTATAGTTAAAAAAAGCTAGTACAGGAAACATTCGAAAGGGCAATCCTTCAAAGGGCGCCTGGTTATACAGCCCTGTCTAGAATGGTATTGCGGGAGAGATAAACGAACACTATGCTAATTTATCTTTTTTTAATAGTAATTTATAGATTTTGAAAATTATGAAAGTACTCTAAAATTGCTTTATCTTCATGCCATACATTTGCGGTTCCAAATTCTTTCATTCCGATTTGTAGACATTTTGCTTTTTCTATTTTATTTTATTTTTGTACCCCTACCTCAAGTTTCGTTATTATTATTATTATTATTTTTAAGAATCTAAATTATTCAGATTTATTTTTTTTTATGTCTGGTACTCCTTTTCATTCATAAAGATATCGCCAAAAATAGTTACATTTTTGTTTTATATTAGCGAATTTCATGGATTTGAATTTGCTACACAGTGATGTAGTTGCATTCATTGATGTTTTATTGTTGCTATTGATGTTTTCATGGGCTTCGAAGCGCACTTACATGCGTTTTAATGATAACACCACAGACGAATTTCATGAATTTTTGCGATTCGTACGCAACAAAATTACTGCATCCAGTGATTTTTTTGTTGTTGCTTGCATGAGCACATAGAATACATACTTGCTTGCGTTTTAGTGATCGCGGCGTTACCTAATTTCACGCATCTTTCTTATTTCTAAGCAACGATGTTGCTGCATCTAGTGATGTTTTTCTTGTGGTTTTCATGGACGTGAAGCATTCGTACCAACGAATACATTCGTTTTAGTGGTCGCCATATTACTAAATTTCACACAATTTCGTGATTCCTAGACTAGGTTGCTGAATCCAGTGATTTTTTTCTCGCTGAATCCAGTGATTCTTACTCAATGAGGATGATGTACATAGTGATTATTTTTTGTTGTTGTTTTCATAGGCGCGAAGCGCACTTGCATACGTCTTAGCGTTCGCGGCATTGCCGAATTTCACAAATTTTCTTTCAATTTCTACCTTTTCAGATTAAAATATTTTGTCAAAGGAATAGGGATTATATTTGCACTATTTGTCTCTGGTTAATAGGATTATTTTCAGGGTAGTCAAAAGTATGTTAAAATAGAAGTACTAACATATAGAAATTTTGAATTGGATGCAGGTATTAGAGAAAACGTATTATGTCAAGAAAAAAATCTATACATGCATTAATAAATTTTTAATTAAGACCACTAAATAAAGATGTAATACAGGTAATACATGAGGTTAAAATTTTGATGCAGATTATATTAAAGTATATACTATCAAATCGTTAAGAAATGTAACGTAAAATATGTGCATTAAAATATTTTAAAAAGCAATTTAAAACTGTATTAATATGTTTTATGAATATAATTACGTACCAAATGCCATTGTGTCAAACTTTTAAACACTTTTGAAATTAATGATATTTATTTCGATGTGCCTTGATAAGATTTATAAATATTTAGTTGAATGCAATCTCATTTGAAACTGTTAGCTTTATCAATTTGTACAAATGCTGCGGAAGGTTTTCATAACTTTTCATTTTATTCCAAAGATTCCGTACAATAATATTTCATATCACGCAACGTTGATAAATAATAGTTTTTGAAAAATGTTTTGGGCAACTGTTACGTAAAAAATGTCTTTAGAAAAGCTGAAAATTGGTAAGTACTGTTATAGGAGAATGACAGTTGTCATATGGTGCATTTGACCAAAGCTGGCGAAAAAGACAGGTTTCCGCACTACGTTTCGCGTTCGTCTTCCTTCTGATCGCTAGAGTCACTTTTAGTGCACCTTCATTCGTGCTTTTCCAGCACAAGATTCGCGAAAAGATCATCACGTGACTCTAGCGGTCCGAATAACGGTTCACGTGTAACGCTCTGCGGCAGCCTGTCTTTTTCGTCCGCCTCGGAACTTGACCCCGTGACGCCAGATAAGAATTTTCTTTTTCATTTTTATCTTTCTAATCCAATTAATTGTATACATTTTAATGAATCTGGTTATAATAATTTAACTTATTTTAAATCAAACTAAAATATATATATATATTCTTTATAAATATATATTTTAAATCAAACTAATATATATATATATCTTCTTTATAAATATAATTTTTTTATGCATGTTTTGTATAGTATCCAAACAAAGGGAAATGTATGCAAGTGGATAATATGACGCAAAATAATCATTTACATAAATTTTACTTATGATTTTGGATACCGTGGCACAGAAGATAAATCAATTTATTGAAATAAATACATTTCAATACATAATATAGGCTCAGTGAAAGTAATATATTTAAAAGTGTATTGAAAAATTAAAAGTATTGTTTGTATGTGTAAATATACTTTAGAAGACAAACCAAAAATAATTTAAATTGAATTTTAAAAGAGTCCTCTTAAATTAACGTCAAGGTGTCACTCAAATTTTGATATCATTTCTTTTAAAACCCATATTTTGAATTCATGAGAGATGTGAATGAAAAAGCATCAGCGAATAAATTTTATATATTTTTTCATATTAAGATAATAATTGCACCTGTGAACATAAATAAAACTAAAAAGAAAATTATGATTTAAAAAAAAATTATTAACATAGCGTCACTTAAATTTGATATCATTGCTTTTAAGACCCATATTTAAAATTCATAGAGCCAAAAGAAAGTGCTGCGTCAACACTTTTAACCCGTTAAGGGTTTTTGTACTGATATCATTACTTTTTTAAGGTTATTGATGAAAATGTCAATTAGTCGAAATTAAGTATAGGGTATAAATTAATCATTAGAATAAAATTTTAAAGAAATGCTAAAAAAGACCCCTTGGACCCCAATAAAATATGAGGGTGGTGGCCCAGGGAGAGGAATCCAAGACTCAACTTTTAAATTATACAGCGAGAGAGTAACACAATTAGAAGGATGAAAATGCATGGCAAAACCCGTTTGTTCCATCTTCCTCTGCCAAAGGGCGCAATCTTTTCTATACAAACATAGCTGAAAATTTTCAGGCTGTCGATTCCGAGTCAAATGAGCCATACATCGTCGTGATCGGTCCCATAGAACTCGATAGGGAAGTGCCCCTGGTGGTGAAACTTGGAACTAAAATCAATATATCCTGTCGATGTCGAGTCGAATGAATCAAACTGCATTGTGATGGGACCCATAGGACTTGAGATAGCTGCAAAATCCGTTAGTTTCATCTTCCACCACCAGGGGGCGGACTCTGTTCTATACAAACATAGCTGAAATCTTTCAGGCTGTCGATTTCAAGTCGAATGAGCCATACCTCGTCGTGATCAGGCCCATAGAACACAAGATAGGAAAGCGCCCCTGGTGGTGAAACTTGTAACTAAAATCTATATATCCTGTTGATGTCGAGTCGAATGAATCAAACTGCATTGTGATGGAACCCATAGAACTCGAGTTAGCAGCAAAATCCGTTAGTTCCATCTTCCACCACCAGGGGGCGCACTCTGTTCTATACAAACATAGCTGAAATCTTTCAGGCTGCCGATTTCAAGTCGAATGAGCAATACCTCGTCGTGATCAGGCCCATAGAACACAAGATAGGAAAGCGCCCCCTGGTGGTGAAACTTGTAACTAAAATCTATATATCCTGTCGATGTCCAGTTGAATAAATCAAACTGCATTGTGATGGGACCCATAGAACTCGAGTTAGCTGCAAAATCCGTTAGTTCCATCTTCCACCACCAGGGGGCGCACTCTGTTCTATACAAACATAGCTGAAATCTTTCAGGCTGTCGATTTCGAGTCGAATGAGCCATACCTCATCGTAATCGGGCCCATAGAACACGAGATAGGATAGCGTCCCCTAGTGGTGAAACTTGGAACTAAAATCGATATATCCTGTCGATGTCGAGTCAAATTAATAAAACTGCATTGTGATGGGACCCATAGAACTCAAGTTAGCTGCAAAATCTGTTAGTTACATGTTCCACCACCAGAGGGCGCACTCTGTTCTATACAAACAGCTGAAATTGTTGAGGCTGTCGATTTCGAGTTGAGTGAGCCATACCTTGTCATGATCGGGGCCATAGAACCTGAGATAGGAATGCACCCCCTGGTGGTCAAACTTGAAACTAAAATTGATATATCCTGTCAATGTCAAATTGAATGAATCAAACCATGTTGTGATGGGACCCATAGAACTCGAGTTAGTTCCAAAAGCCATTAATTTCCCCTTCCACTGCCAGGGGCACACTCTTTCTATATGAACATAACTGCCCCTGGTGGTGAAACTAAAATCAGTAAGTTCTATTGAGGTCGAGTCGAATGAGCTAAACTGCATCACGATTAGGAATGCACAACCTGTGGCCCGCAGAGACCATACATGCCAACCTATCCAAAAATTTCGAATTTCCTTAATAATTCGTGAGAAAAATGCGCAAATTTTGTCCATAGATCGTAGGAAAATATGAATTTCATCGATCAGGTGCATAAAATTATGAATTGCATCGACTGGATGCAAATTTTGTCGAATGGGCATGGAAAAATCACAAATTTCGCCATTTTGTCGCTAGAAAAAGAAACGCAAATTTCAATAATCGGTCAACAGAAACCAGAGATGCCAAAATCGGTAATTCTGGAGTTGTAAATTTCGTCAATCACTCAAAATCTTGAATTTTGTAAATCAGTTGAAAAAACCTGCAAATTTTGTCGATAAGGCACTTAAAATCGCAAATTTCATGGATCGAGCAATGAATTTCATCGAATAGCATGGAAAGATCGCGAATTTCAATGAACAGTCGCGGAAAAAATTTGGAAATTGTCCATAGATTGTGGGAAAACATTATGAATTTTGTCTATCGGTTCTGCAAAATTATGAATTTTGTCGATAGGCATGGAAAATCGCAAATTTCGTATATTGGGCGTGGAAAAATCAAGAATTCCATCGAATGTTTGTGAAAAAATTGTAAATTTCAACAAACGGTAAAAAAAAAAAAAAAATGAAAATTTTGCCATTGTCTAGAGAAGAAAAATTGTGAATTTCATTAAATGGCCCGACGGAAAGCATATCAGTTGAAAATCACGAATTTTGTCAATCAGGCACAGTTAAAACATGAATTTTGTGGATCGGGAGAAGGAAAATCATAAATTTTGTTGAACGCATGCATAAAAATCATGAATTTTGTTTATCGGGCATATAAAAATCATTAATTTCGTCAAACGGATCCATAAAAATCAAGAAAGTCATCAATCGGGTGCGTAAAAATCTTGAATTTCATCGATCAGGCGTGTAAAAATATAGGACAAAATTGCCATTCGCCAATCGGCGAGTAATACTGAAAATTTGGCGACTGACTTTACTGCCACCACTGGTCAAACTTAATAGTCCCAATTGCGATGATTGAATGGAAAAAGATTTTTTCCCCGCTGTCGCTCGACAAATTTCGAAACCATTTGGCGAATTTCACGATTGTTTCCCCGAAATTATTTGACGGATTGTGACTTTTTTTCTTCTCGAAGCCATTCGACGATATTCGGAAAAATTTTCCCCTGAAACCAGTTGATGAATTTTGTGATTTTTCCACTATCAATGAATTTTGTGATTTTTCTGCTATCGATTGATGAATTTCGTGATTTATCGACTATTGATTAATGAATTTCACGACTTTTTCCATGAACGAACAAATTGTGCACTTTTTTCCACTGCTATTCGACGAATTTTGCAATTCTGTTCCGCGATTGTTAGACAAATTTCACTATTTTTCTCCCGAGATCATTTGATGAATTTTGTGATTTTTTTCCCCCGAACGTATTTGACGAATTTCTCTAATTTTTTCACGACAGTTAGACAATTAATTTTTTTCCTGCAATGCCTGATTTCTTTCCCGAGACCATTTGACGAATGTCGCGATTTCTTTCCCAACACTATTTGACAAATTTCGCCGTTTATTCCACAATCGTTTGACAAATTTCTTAAATTTTTTATCAAGTATTTGTAAATTTGTTATTGGTCATTGCTGAAAAACAGGAGTAAAAAAATCCATGTACTGGCCAGTGGTCACTGAGTAAAAAATTTGAAGCCTATACATAAAAGTTGAACCTATACATAAAAATCATGAATTTTTTAGAACGGGCACATAAAAATCACAATTTTGTCAAGTAGCCGCATAAAAATCACAAATCCATCTAGTGGGTGCATTCTTCCAAATTTGCAACCGAACAGTGCTGTATGTATGGATAATGCTAATTATCCCCACCCCCCCCCTACCCAACATCTCCTCGAAACAAAATTCTCTCTGTGCTACTGATGGTGGTCCTCGACAACCTAACAATTTTTTAAGTAGCCCTTCGCCTAAAAAGATTGGGCATCTCTACTATCAATTAACAATAAATTAACCTATCGCTTGTGTCATGTATTCATGAGCGGTGATTGCAATGCAAATTCTTGTTTACAAGAATAAGACTCATATTAGGTATTTTATTATTTATTTATTGTTTGTTTACTTATTTTGATTTGATTTTCTTGTCCTTTTAGAAATTGACTTTAGATTGTTACTTAAATGGCGAGATGATTGTCAATTACCTGTTTTATCGATAAAAATGATACAAGGTAAGGAAATTGCATCGTGTCGAGTGAATATTTAGGAAGTATTTTAAAACCCGCAGACTAAAGAAGATTTGTGTTTTACTTGTTAGCTATATTTTGCAACTCTCCAAATTACTGCAATGTAAATATAGTATGAAGTTAACTTTCCTCTGTTGTATAGCTAATTTTATTGGAAAAAAACCCTGAAAATGCATTGTTGTAGTAATCAATTATTTTTGCAGTTGTGTAAATTCTGTCATAACAATTTTCAACTAAGGGAAATCTTACATTGGACATTTAATCACAGTATTTTAAATAAGAAAACTTAAAATATTTGCAAATTAAAGAAATGAAAAGAGATTTTGTTTAAAATTACATCTAAATATTTTTTTTTTTTTACAAAAAATGCAAAATTCGCCAGTCATTCGGGAAATTATCACAAAATTCTACTAATAAAATGGGACTGTAAACAAACCGGTTCAAAATGTGTCCTTTTTAAAAATTAAATTCCATCCCAGCAGCCCTGTTGTTATGTTAGTCGAGCACTAGCTGATCGACAAAATTTTTTAATCTCGCCAACCTTTTTTTACTGACCAATCTTTAACATAAGCTAATAAAGTATAGCCAACATTTTAACATTGCTATATAGTATCTTAAAAAACTTACTTAAAAATAGCTGAAATATAATCTTGATAAAATACGTAAACACAAACATATCAATACAAATAACAAAATCTCATGTAATCGGGTAGGGGAGACCGGTACACAGTGGACCACTTTTTCAGTTAAATTTTTTTTTTATCTTTAACAGACTGACCAATCTGTATGAAAATATTTTTGAATATTCCTTAAACCTTCTTACATCCATCATAATTTTCTCACAACATAGTTTTCAATACATTAAATATATATACATATATATATATATATATATACACTGGTCCACTCACCAGGGTACAGTGGACCACTATTAGGTATTATCTAAAATATAATATAAATCTATTTTTCATTAATCTAATTCTTTTTTGTTGCCTCTTCATTCGCAAAATAACATAGTAATATAAATTTTGAAACAAAAACAAAAAATTAATTATATTTTGAAAATAATAACAGATTAATACAGGAACAATTGCAATTTAGTTGAAGTTATTACTTAAGTACAAAAAAAAATCAGCTCACAATAAAATTTGCAAATGAAATTCCAAAATACTTATCAGTAAGATTGAGCCTGGAATTTTCAAGAAATAATTTTGGGTCTGCGAGCAACATTATGAAATCATTGACATCAACAGCAGATTCATCTACAGTTTCGCGAGAAATAAACTGATTTCCATTCAATTTGCATCTCATGAATCTTACTTGAATAGAATCATCAACAATTAGACTACAGTTATATTTATCAAAGGCAGTAAATACAAAACAAAATATTTCTTACTATGTTAAAAAAAATTTGTTATTTTTATTTGTTTACTTTATTTTACAGTTAATTCTACTTTAAAACAATCTTTCTTTATAGAAAACAATTATTACATATTTTGAACATTCTGCATTAGAGGAGCAGAGTGGATTGTGGACCACTGTGCCCCAGGAGTGGGTGGTCCACTGTACCCCATGTTGAAGTTCAATAAATAATCGTATTAATATTGTTTATAGCTTTCTTTTAAACATAATAACTTTAAAGTAAAATAAATCAAGTATCTTAGCTTTTCAAAAAAAGCTGTTTTATTTTATTTATCTACAACCTTTAATTACTAAAAAAATAAAAATATGATGATGAAAAATTTTACTTTTAGAAGCTCAAAACAACAAAGCAGGATAAAATAGTTCAATCTGAGCTAAACATACTTTCTGAAGGCTATAAATAATCATTGCAGTGCTGTTGTCTATTAGGATAGAAGAGAAGCTTAAAAAAAATTTAAATAAATAAAATATTAGGGGGTGGTCCAGTGTGTCCATAGGTTCACTGTGTACCGGTCTCCCCTATATTAATGATAGGCTTAGTCAATAAAAAAAATGTTAAAGTAAGCCATAACATAAATTAGAAACATTGTATTTCATAATGAAAACATCGTATCTAATTTTATATACATAAAAGTGAAAACTTACGTTATATAAATTCCCTATATAATATACCAAAGTTTCATCACAATTAAACGTATTTCAATCACACTGAAATAAAAAGTTTTAGTTATTAAATTTGTGTGAGGTGAATGATGGGAAAGTTTGATTTGGAGAGTTGGAAAATATAGCTAACAAGTAAAAAACCAATCTTCTATCGTCATCTGGTTTTTAAAAGACTTCTTTAAAAGATTCACTGGCCATAATGCAATTTCCTTATATTATTTTTAACGATAAAACAGGTAATACTATTGACAATTATCTCACCATTTACGCCACTAAATCAAAAGACAATTTCTAAAAGGACAATCTAATCAAAATAAGTAAACAAACAATAAATAAATAGTAAAATACCTCATATGAGTGTTATTCCTAAACAACATTCGCGACTCAAAACAAACAGATGATTGATTCGTTGATTAGAGTCTGTTTCAAATTAACTGATAAAAAAAAATCTGAATATTTTTTTCCTTTAAAAAATGACAAATTAAATATATAAATAATAATTAAATTGTATATATATATAATTATAAAATATTTCAATATTTTAATCAAGGAATCTAAATATTTTTCGACTTAATGAAGATTTTGAAATAAGAAATTCTTTATTATAACAAAAAAGAAAAATATACAAACAATAATTTAATTTAATACATATATATTACATATTAAAAATTGCATTAAAAACTGTTTTCGTATTAAAAAAAAAAAAAGAATCTAAATAGTTTTTCAGCGATATGGATATGCTTTAACGTTTAACTGTAACCGTAATAGGCAAGAGCTTCCTTATTGCGCAGTAATAAAAAGCAGTGAAAAGGCTGAAGATCTGTAATGTTAGTCTACCAGAAAAAGCATAAGAAAATAGTCCGATTTTAAAAGTGGATTATATTGAAAACAAGAGTTTTCCTACGTTAGCGCAATATCTTAAACGCTTCATCTAAAACTGATTAATATAATATATTAATTTTAAAAAAATCGTTCGATCCATTTTCGAGATAACAACTTTGTGCCCATTACACCATTACATTTTCCATTTTCGCTTAAAAATTGGTTTCCAGATCTCAAAATCTACTGCATGTAGAAATCTATAAATTTCAGGATAGAGTTAGGCCATAGATATAAGACTAATGTGAAAAAATCGAAACGGTATGCCTCATATTTACTGAGATATTAAATGTCGGCGTTTCGATTTTCCTTTGATGTCCTGCTAGCTGTATATATGAGAGTGACGGAATCTTCGGTTTTGGGCTTACGGTTTTCGGTTTTTTGCTGCGTCACTCAAGAGACTACCGTCTCTTATGATAAAATACTACATAATGACACGTCGCTAAAATATAATGTAAAATATGTGAATTAAAAGTATTTTAAAAAGCAATTCATTTAGCATTAATTTAAAATTATATTATTGTCTTAAAAATATATTCAGCAGAAATGTGTTGAAACATTGTTGGATTTTAAAATAAATATACGGCACATAGGTTTATATAAGCCTATTAATGTTCAAATTTAAAAATACTATAAAAACAATGAAAAACCAAATGTTTCAAAGAAAAAACTCAAACCGTCTAAATCAGTATAAAGAATACGCTGAGCTACAAATTCTGGAATGCAGCAGTGTTACCAGTTCGCTTCTTTTTTAAAATTCAGATTAGTTAGAGCCACCACATTTTTGAAATAGTAATATTCGCCTTGTTTTCGACTTATTTAATCTGCGTTTAAATAAGGAGAACATTTCTATTTCAAAAATCTTATAGAAATCAAGCAATCTGAATTTAAAAAAGAAGCGGACTGGCAAATCTGGAAGTTTAGGTTTGGAAAGTATTTTTATCTTGTAATTGCTTCTGTTCTTGTAATATATACTCATTCATGTTAACAAAACGAAGAATGATTGATATTTGCTGAATTTGTAAGTTTTATTTTGCTTTTATGATACAGTTAAAAAGTTTTGTATTTTGACTGCTTTACGTCAGTTTTTGAAATATACAGGGTGATTATAAAAAAACTATCCCGATATATGAGTCCTTAACTATCACACCGTTCACAGAAACTGACTGAAATTTTGGTTTTAAGTATTTTGAGATATGCGCTCAAGAATCGTATGAAAAACAACAGTTAAACTCTAACAGTTACGGTTACAGTGACAAAATTTCGAAAATTTCAAATGGCAACACCTACTTTTTTTATTGGAATGTGATATTCATAGTGAAAAACCATAAAAAGCGTTGGAACGGTACCTGTAGCACGAAAATTGCCGGCGCTAGACAGAATAAGAAGAAAAGTGAAAACAACGAATAAGGACAGAGAATCAACAGAAAACAAAACGTTTTATTGTGTTTCACAAATTTTCCACGTCACACACGAAGACACGTTGCATGCGGCAGATGGTGGATAGCATTGAATAATAAAATGTTTTACTTTCTGTTGCTTCTCTGTCCTTTATTGGTTGTTTTATGGTATAGCACTTTTCTTCTTAGTCTCTCTAGCGCCGGCAATTTTCGTGTTACAGGTACCGTTCCAACGCTTTTTATGGTTTTTCACTATGAAGGTCACATTCCAATAAAAAAATAGGTGTTGCCATTTGAAATTTTCAAAATTTTGTCGCTGTAACCGTAACTGTTAGAGTTTAACTGTTGTTTTTCATACGATTCTTGAGCGCATACCTCAAAATACTTAAAACCAAAATTTCAGTCAGTTTCTGTGAACGGTGTGATAGTTAAGGACTCATATATCGGGATAGTTTTTTTATAATCACCCTGTATTTTTATATTTCTCGATCCATTTTACAAATATTTCTTGTAACTTCACCTTTTAGCAAAAATTGCTAACATTTTAGTAGATTTTCTGATTTAAGGAGAATACTTGAAAAAAGCTACTAAACAGATACAGCTCTTTAAAGGATATCCACATCCGTTTCGAGAAAATAGAGGCGTTACAAATAATTTAGTCACTTCATGAAAACTATTTTTCTTTTAAAACGCTTATCTACTGAGTTTGCTTTAAGCGTCTGTATAGTATAGCATATAAAGAGAAATTTGTGGCTAACAGCTGCAGCATATAACCGTACGCAGTAACTTGTTGATTAAATGTAGGTCGATGCGATAGCCCACAAGAAATCCAGAATATACTTTTTCACTGATAATTCGTGAGATTTTCGATGATATTATTGTTTCAATGTTCTTTATTCTCCTGAGGTTGAAAGCTCTTTATCGTATTGTAGTTCAAATCTTTACTCAATGGGGGCGTTCACGGACTGCAAACTGAGTTACATAGTGTAACGCATGGGTAACCCGAAGTGTTCAGACACCGATATCATGTGACTTTTTCCGGGTTACTCGTAGCGTTCAGAGCCGTAAAACCCAGACTTTTGGTAACCCACATTATAATAGAATTTTGTTGGGTAAAATGATGACGTGGTTGTGGTTGGGAAACCTAATTTGTTTGTTCGCTTTATATCTAACTGCAACTGTTAATTGTCGTTCTTTAGTACTCCTACTGTACACTTGAATTCTAACCATTTAATTGGTCTACGTTTAACAGATCTATGATATAATTGGCCAACGTCGCCAGAACGATTCTGCAAATGATCGCTATGATAAAAATGTAATGGTAGACTGTTTGACGGAAGTGTTTGTTTGTAAACATGCCCATAACTTTACCCAAAAGCGTTCACAGCCGTTTTAACCCAACTGTACCCTGTAAAATCCGAGGCTAACGAAAAAGACATGCTACCGCGGTACATTCCACTTATCTTTTTTTACAGACTGCTAGTGTGACGTGATGCTCTTTTCGTATTTCTGCATTGGTGCATTCGAGCATCACGTGACTCCCGCGGTCTGTAAAAAAAGATACGCGTAAAGCACCGCGGTAGCCTTTCTTTTTCGTTAGCCTCGTGTAGAACCCATATGACGTCATTCCCCAATTGTACGAGTAACCCGCGTTTTGATCTCTTAATGCGCTTATTCTTTAATTTTTTTGTTGGAGCATTCGGTTGTCTTCCAATTCGAAAATCCATAAAAAAAAACCTTTGCAAATCCATTATCTGTAATCAACTCGACTTCGCAATTCCACTATCGATAACGCAAGAGCTTCGTAGAGTTCATTTATATATCGGATTAGCGTAGAGTTCCTTTAGATATCAGAACAGTGCAAATGAAATAACTCCACTATCGTCTATAAACGATATTGTAGCTCACTATCGCTAAATCCAACACCGGTAGTAACACATCAACTTGTAGCATCAGTATCGGTGAGAGGAACAGACTTCACAAATCCACTGCAAGATTTTACAACACGACTACTAGATTTCGTAACATACATACCTTATGCAGCATACAATGAACGCGTTCAGAGACCGAAACGCGGGTTACTCGTATAATTGGGGAATGACGTCATAAGATTTTATCGGGTAAAGTAGGGCTACTATAATACAGGCTGAATCATCAATAATTTAGTTGTCCACGCGGCGTGGCTATTCGTTCTTCTACGGGCAATTAAATAGCGGTGTGAGTCAGCCCAGATTGTAGGATCCTTATGGTAAAGTTGGGTTAAAATGGCTGTGAACTCTTTTGGGTAAAGTTGTGGGCATGTTTACAAACAAACACTTCCGTTAACCAATGTACCACTACATTTTTATCATAGTGATTTTTATCATATGCTTTTGAGCTCTCCGTTTCTTAAAATTCATATCCTTTTCCTCAATTATTTATTAACGCAATTCTTTGATTTGACCATTAGCTTATTTTCAAAGAAAACTCAGAACAGCAGAAAAGATTCTGGTTTTGGTAAAGATTTCGGAGAAAATTTTCACTTTGCTACGCCAAATTCGTATTTTACTTATGAGCAAATTGTGATTGAACACACAAGCTGATATTTGCGTGCTTTATTCTACAATCTCAACGATCTTCATTCGACTTCACTTCAAAGACTTGGAGTTTAGTAACTCATTTTCAGTTGGAGCGTTCTGTACCATGTACTTAACTTTTAGAACGCACTGGATATGAAGACAAATTTACTAGCGAATTTATCATCTGAAGTTTACAAGCAAAATTTCAAGAGCTTAAAAAAAATCTGTGTTGAAAAATCCGAAATAGAAATATTCAATAATCTGCACAATAAATAAACAGGAAACTGCATTTTAAAATCTAACAATTTTTTTCAGCAAAACTTATTGTAACTGAAATTTTTTATCACAATGTCTGGCAGTTATTTAGTCTGCACTTTTGGAAAGAAATTTCTTTATCTAATGTCATAGTAAATAATTAAATGTTCTAAAGAAAAAAAAATTTAATATTCTAATGCTCATAGCTAGATATACATGCCTAAGCAATTTGAAATGGTGGTAAAATTTCTTTGATAATCAAATGCCAAAAGCCTTTTAGCTCATCCGGTTTCAAGAAGTAATTCCAATTATTCAAATAGTTAGCATATGCTTCACTACCTCTTCGTTTAAAAGGAATGCATTTTGGTAAAGTACATTTCCAAAATGTTTCGAGTTTCGTGTTTATTCAAATTTAAATGCACTCTTTTGTAAAAAGAACGGTTAAAAGATATCGATTTTTCCAGGGTTAAATATAGATTGCTTCATCAGAACAATTTTATGGAATAAATGTATGCATCTGATGCTGAACATACAAAGTTTCCGCATAATCAAACGATATAAAAAGAAAGATTCTTTCATGGAAAAGATTCTGAGTGCACAGAAGTTTCAAACGTGTTTTAAAAAGCTTTTAAAAATTTGCAGTTTCTGAGATTTATCAATATTTCTAGCATTTATATATATGAATACAGAGAGCAAATTTGTGTTCTTCCTGGCATTTACATTTGTTGATTATATCTCAGTTATTATGATATAAAAATTTTTAATAAATGTTATAAACGAATTACATTGTACTGTTCTCGTAGCCAATCCAAAAACTACTAGTTTGCTAGTATAGATGTATGGTAAATTTCTTTCCTGAAGATGCATTGCAAACACAAATTATTGCAGAAAATAAACATTCATTTTGTTTTAGCCTTTATCAAATTCAGTGAAAATAAAATTTCAAAAGATATTTGATCACAAAATTTTTGCCAAGTGGAATAAATAGTCAAATTAATCTAAAATATCAGCCTATATGATAAAGCAAACTGTCAATTCAATTCTCAGTCTTCTTACACATTCGAAAGGCAATATACCAGGTAAGTCAAAATGAATATCGCGATTACAAATGGCTATAACTATTTAATGGAAAAGAATTTATCTATAAGATTAACACAGAATGTAGACGGAACTTCGAAATTTTATATACATACGTCATAGATGTTCTATGTGACTTCCCTTGGTCACACGGACAACATCTAGGCGGTAGTCCATTTCACGCCATACGTTCTGAAGCATTTGTTCAGTCACCGTCGCAACCGCATTATAAATGCATACTTTGACTTCTTCAATTGTTTTGGGCATGGGAGGCACATACTTTTCATATATTGTCTTTTCATATATATAGTCTTTCACATAACCCCACAGAAAAAAATCGCAAGGTGTCAAGTCCAGAGATCTCGGTGGCCAAGAGCAGAAGACATTGTCGGCATCTCCCCTTCGACCGAGATATTCTACCGATGTTGGCCGTGTAACAAAGAGAAGTCACATAGAACATCTATGACGTATGTATACAAAATTTTGAAGTTCCGTCTACATTCTGTGTTAATCTTATCGATAAATTCTTTTCAATTAAATAGTCATAGCCGTTTGTAATCGCTATATTCATTTTGACTTACCCGTTATTATACAAAAAAATCATTAGACTTTTTTAGCTTTTTTATCAATATTTGCAATGAAATGTTTCCGACAAATTCTATAATTTAGCTGATTCAGTTGTATTAATTTAAATTTAAATTCATAAACTGGCATATGGGCTGTATTATGAATTTCTAACATGAAATATATTTTACAAGTTAAAGCGATTGGCCAACCAATCATTGTCAAAGATGAAGTATTCCATAAATCTGACAAAATACCCATAAAATTGTTAAAACATAAAAAAATTGAAAAATAATTGGATTGGAAAACTGTTCGAAAAAATAAGCATGCAATATCTTAATATTTTTTTATTACTCAATCAAAAATTAGATATTGTCTTGAACTCCTGATATAACACAGTGAAAGAGAATAACATCAACGACGGTTTTCAATTCTAACAAAGTAGGAGGACTTTATCAATACATACGGTAATTTCGAATATCGCCATCGCTTCCGTCAGGTCTACTGAGCGAGGAGCGCATGAGAATTTGAAGTTTCTGTTAATGATACTAGAAGAAGGTGCCATCACTAAGTTTGGGTACTAAATCGTGTAAGTGTTAATTTAAATTTAATTTCTCCAAATTAGGCAGTTAACACGAAGTTCGCCATGTTTTTGGGACCAAATGTGGCGATATCTTGCCAAGTATTGTCAACCTTAGAAACAATTTGGCACACTCGGGTATGTATTTGTAAGTATATGTACACGAAAATACACGGCGAAGGATTGTTACATCTCCCGGGCTTTTAAAACCATGACGACATCATCTTATGACGTAAAATCATGAAACCATCCATGAGGAGAAATCATCTTTGAGGAATATATTGGTTTCTGCTTAAACTGTCGAGAGCGGGATGTTCCTGAAAGTCGACACTTGTGAGTGTTAATATCACCATGCAGCATAAAATGAACATCGTCTGCCCGTAAGACATAGACAAAAAGATGAGAACTTGCGAAATTTTGTACGAAGTCTTATGTAATAAATGCTCCCTTTTGAGCATCATCAGCTCGTAAAAGTTTATATCATGAAGGCATATGTGTATGGACACAGATTCAAGATTAATTTATTTTTAAATATTTTTTTAATATTATTTTGGGTAAACCCAATCGTATAATAATTCATAATAATTGTTGGTTAAGCTTAATCTTCTGGTACGCGTATGATCCACCAGAGTGCCATTTTCTGCACATTAGCCTTACAGGTGTTAAAGGACCTTTTCCAGCTTTCAGGTTTTCTGTTGCCACAAATGTCGCAAAGTAGCAGACGCTGATTTATATTAATGTAGATAAAGCTTTTTATGGTACCCTTACTATTCTTTAAGACTCACCACAAGTTATTCTCAAAGATAAATCATGTGGTGGAATGTTTAGGAACTCACAGGTCCATTAATGACAGGCTAATTTGCATAATTCCGTCATGCGCACTATTAACTACGCCATATTTTTTGTTTTATTTGTTTCATGCAAAAAAATATAAACAAGTAAAAAAACCACGTGCACTGAATGCTTATCGCGCAAATCATTTTCCAACCCGATTATTTAATATATGTATACATATATACAGGACTTGACAAATTCGGTCACTGGCGACCAAATTTTAATAACAGTATAATATTTGGCATTAATGGCTGCGCCTCAATGACAGTCTTCGTAAAGGGCGGTATGAGTGCAAGATTATTTTAACCAATCATCAAAAAAATGTTCTTATTGGTGATATTAGAGCATCCAATACATCTTGCATATTCTGCATAATTTCGACAGTCGTGGATTGTAGAGCAGTCCTTAAACGTATCGTTCGAAGCGTGCTGACGTCCGTTTGATGTATCAGTGCCTCTGGCACAATACACAATTTTTTTAACAATCCATCTTCTTCAAATCCTTGCACTAGGGACTCAGGTATGTGTGTTGTGCTGCGATATGACGTAAACACTAACCTGCCGTTCTTAAGGCCAAACTGAAACCCCTCGTGAAAACGCCTGATTACGGTAACTGACTTCGGTGTCGTCAGCGAAGGCAACACGCTCACGTGTCAACTACACGTATTTTCTGTAACAAAAAACAGCTCAAAAACTGGTTCTCTAAGTACAAGGGTTGGGTTGGGTTGATTATTGGCGGCCAATTATCGACACTAGGGATATAGGCCCGGGGGGAGTGCCCTTCGTGGGGGTCTTTCTAAGGGAACCTAATCCGTATTTACGCATGGAGAAAATCCACGGCTCGAAAGAAAACCACGAAAACTCCGAGCGATTAGGCCGACGGGCGCGATTGGGATCGAACCCAGCACCTCCCGTCTACCAGCTTCGAGAGCATAACCTCTCAGCCACTGCTAAGTACAAGGGAGTAACTACTGCTGATTTATCTGAAGCTTTTTTTATTCCGATAACTGTTTATGTGAGAAATTTTTATTTAAAAAACATTTGCATAAATCCTTTAGTGGCGTATTGTTATAGCAATTTACATAATTATACAACCAAATCTTCCTCTCATTTTCTCTGTCAGGTGGTTTAATGTGAAACTTAAAAAGGCATATGCTACAGATTACTATTTTAATTTTTTTTTTTTTTGCAAGTGTTGTTCTTGTTGTTATTGTTTTGAACCTCCCCCCCCCCCTACTCTATTGAGATTTCATGTAAGTACTTCAGAAACGGCGATCTTTTTTTTAATTTTCATTTTGGAAACCAATTCTCAATACAACTATTAATCAATTATTTTTTCGAATTTCTTCATTTCCCTAATGAAGAAAAAAGAAAAGTTTCATGAATCATCTGGAAAATTTATGAATCAGCCAAGCACATAATTTTTCACATGTCTCATTTACATGAATGACAACATTGCAGGACAGCCTTATTTAATCTTTTATTGAGCGTTTTTTTTTAATTTTACGATTGATAACATTTCTTACACTTTATTCTAATACATAGTTCAGAAATTAAAATTTAATTTTTACCACTATATGTATAATTATTTGTCTAAATTGTTTCTCGTTACTATTGTGAAATGTCTAGCGCTTGTTATAATAGCATAACTATACTGCGCGTAAAAATAAATAAATAAATAAAATAAAATTTTAATTTAACGAATTACAAGGACCATTGGAAAAATGCAGATGGACAGTGGGGCAGTGTTCGGACTCTACCAGTACTCTTACCTCGTACTATAAGACATTTAAAATTTTTATTAATTTAGCCCCCTAAAATACCCCCTCTTATAGCAGACCTATTCGCCCCACCCTACTATAACATAGCTTCCCTACGCTAGCTATTCCACTCACCTACTATAGTAAGATCTCGGCAGCAGGCGGTAGAACCACCGCCTGCTGCTGACGCAGAAGTCCCATTTCCTATCTACTGACTTCCCGTTTGGTATCCGAAGGTAGAATAAACCAAAATATCCAAATATGATGCCAACTTTAGGTGTTAGCATTGAAAATTTTAAAGTTTGGTACAATTTGTAGTTGTAGACCATCCGCTAAGCAAAATTTAAGTATTGCTTTAACTCTTGTTAAGATTGATGTCTGAGCTAAAGGTATTTTGAAGAAATTAAAGTTGAAGACCACGTTTTTGCTTTATAAGACGATTTCTTATCCGACGTCAATTTTTCAATTCGGATTTTTTTCATATTTGATAATTTACATCTATCCTTTTTGTAACTTTAACATTTTTGTAACGATTTTATTCATTTCTATTGCCTATTCAAAGAAAAATTCTTCTAAAGTTAGAGAATTTCATTAAAAACGGTTAAAAGAGTAAAGTGTGTACACCATTGGTCCATTCTCGACCGAAAGCAACAACCATTTTCCCAATGGTAAAAAAAAAAAAAAAAAAAAACACGCGCCTATTTGTGAAAATATTTACAGCGTGCCCACTAAAAGGTTAAATGCCATAAAAATATTATAGAGTCATATAGAGCAAAATATTTCAAAAAGAAAGACTGACACCAAAAATGTGAAAGCTGTAAAGAATAACTAATAAGGGCTTAGATTGTTCCACAGCTTTATACTTATATTAAAGGAATTTGAAAATGAATAACAATAATATAATTTTTATAAGGAATTTATATTAAAACTAATGTATCTTTAATTCCAAACTTTAAATACTGTATATGTATTTAAGAAAAACACTAAATTGTAAAAATCAAAGTAACTTCCATGTACTTTCGTCTACATAAACATTTACATTGAACACTAGCTTTGATTTATTATTCTAGATTAGTAATATGAAAACTAATTATAGAAACAACTAGTATACTTTCTTTTATATCATTCTAACATGTAAGTTTAAATAGAACAGTTACACACCAGCAATTATAAATAAACAGTATAGCGTGTTATTTTAAATTTCACCAATGAGTTACAATGTTCAATGACTTTAACAGCACTTCCTGCTGAGCGTTCAAAGTATTAAGAATTAAATAGCATATATAATAATGAACAGAGGAAAGCATATTCAACTAGGTAAATTATATCCAATGGTTGGAGTATCATAGTTGAGATCTTTTCACTGTAAAAAATGAAGTACTCAAAAATGAGTAAGTCCATGTACTCATTTCGAAATGAGTATTTTTGGATCAAAAATTAACATGTGCATTCTCAAAAATGAGTAAGTCCATGTACTCATATCGATATGAGTATTTTTGGATCAAAAATGAACATGTGCATTCTCAAAAATGAGTAAGTTCATGTACTCATATCGAAATGAGTATTTTTGGATTAAAAATGAACATATGTATTCTCAAAAATGAGTAAGTTCATGTACTCATTTCGAAATGAGTATTTTTGGATGAAAAATGATCATATGATCAAACCCAACATACTTGCATATTTCAGAATGTGTAATGACGAAATTTCGGAGCCTAAAAAGCTATTATTTGAAGGAAAAACGAAGAATAAGAGAAATGAAAAGTGGATCTGGTTGTTCTGGATTTTCATCAAAGTGGATCCACTACAACACATTTACTCTTTCTTTTTTTTTTTCCTCACATTTTACACATTTACTTTTTTTTTCTTGATAGTACTTCAAAATTATGATTTTTTTCCCACTAATTTTTTTAAAATTTATTTTAACTTTTTTAACGTGAGGCAATATTGTGTTATTTAAAAGTTTCATAACATAATATCTTTGCAAATTATAGCTATGCAAATTGGTATTAAACTAAACTGATTTGGCTTACAAATTTATGGATTACGCTAAAATTTATTATTTTATAAATTATAATTTTACAAAGTTTATAATTTTAGTATTTCAATCTATGATCTTTTCTAATGTCATTTTTTAATTAATAATTCTTCGAACTACCTGTTACTTCAGACATTATTTTAATCTTTAACACATATAGACAGGGACTGTACATTAGGGCGTATCGAAAAAATCCAAATTTTTTAGATCTTTTAGCGGTAGTGCGGAAAAGTTGTGAACTCTCTTTATTAAAAAGTGTGCGGAATCTTAAAACTGTGGGTTGATATCTTCTGTCGCCTCAGTGGGCCTAAAGTTATAAAAAATGGACTAAAAATGATTAAAAATCAAAAATTAATAAATAATCACAGATTTCGCTCATCGGTTTGAGGTAGTGGTTACAAGTTACTCTTTTGTAACAACAACAACCATAGAAAATTGTAGAATTATAGGTTGATATCTTCTGTCGCCTCATCGGCATCGAATTTTTTAAATTTTGATGCAGTTTGGTAGTTTTCTGCATTACTGTTTACTGCTTGCACAATGCACAATCGAGACAGACTGGATTTGTCGATCTGCCAAAATAGTGGAACACCCTTATTTTCACACCTAGAAACAACAACAGCCATAAAAAATGTAAGTTAATATCATATAAAATAATTACATCAATTAGCTAATTTTTAATCAATTAAAATACTATAATAATTTTAATATGTTAATATCTTCTGCTGCTTCATCGACACCAAATTCGGGAAAATGAAGGCAAAATTTTAAATAAATACACGTCACACTTACCTCATGTTAATGCAAACACAAAATTTATTTTACCTTTCGAACATACAAATGACAAAATCATTACTGGCTTGTAATAATTTTTGGTTTGAAATTTTGACATGTGTTTTCTGGATTCTAGTAAATATATCCCTGTTCTGCCTCCCAACTGTTTTTCCGGAGGCTGCGGTGACTAGTTTCACAATCCGCTCTACCGCTTGTGTGTGTGGAGCAAATTTAATAAAGTCCCAGCAATACATTGGCATACTGCCCTGTATCATCTTCAGAAATTCTTGAGAACAGATCTCGGTGAGAACAGGAGGCGATATCACATAACAAGCTCGCCAGTCAATGAGATCTACATAGTCTGTAGCTCCAAAGTTAACAGCAGGAATAACAAATTTGTGAACACAATTTCCGTCTGGGCTAATTTGTCTTGCCTTGATAATCCGCCGATCTGCAAGGGTCCTAATACGGCACCTATCATCAGATAACATGGCCAAAAGCATGTTTACTTGAGCCGCAAAGTAAGCGTTGTGAAAAATAACTGGGTCGATTATGTCACAATACTTTTTTGGCAATTACCGAGATGAGCTGATCAAATACCACAGGTGTCTAGCACCATCCTTTATGGAATGATGAATCTTAATTCGGAATCATGAGAGTGCGTAGACTCTTAGAATGAATACAACAAAATGTTAGCAACTCATTTGATGGGTCTGATGTTGATATATATAACCTCAGTATTCGATTGGAAGTTGTTAGCCAGCGGGACAAATTCAACGTTCCCGGTTCCCGGAATCGGAAATGTAGATCTGAACAACAAACACCAGAACTAATGGTGGTACAAATGTCTAATAAGTATTTCTGATCTGAACTGAGGATGGTAGGATCAATGTCTGGCAACTTGCATTCAATGCTATTAAAAGCAACAATTGAAAGCTTTTCGTATCCTTTAAGGTTTCGTCCAATGCCTCCGGTGTAATATGTGGAGCCAGATGACTTGCCGTCTATGGACTGAAACAGGTGTTGTAATGGCAGCTCATTGAAATAAAGTAAGCAGATAGTCCATTGTACTAGTCTCTGAAGTTTCAATTCAAGCCTGCGAATTACGTCATTAGACATTCCTGTGTTCACTACAGTGCTGTCACACCCGAGAACAATAAGGTTGCTAAAATCATCCAATAAAGCACTTGTTACGTATTCGTAAATGCTATTAGATACATCAAGACTAGATCCGCTTTCAAGTGTAACATGTCCCATATACGTAGAACCCGGTTCCGATACAATACAGCAATGCGCTTCTACAATTGTACTTTAGAACTGCTTGTCCTCGAGTGTTTCTGATGTTAAGGTTTTGTCATGTCGTCCATCAAAATAAAAGCCAGGTAGAGTGGAACGATTTTCATTTGATTTTGAGACCAATTTTATGTAAATTCTCAATTTTTCCCTCCATATTTTATTTTTGCCTGTGACGAGACCTGTATCTGATTCCGATATTAAACCCAAATCTTGCGTAACACGCAATGCAATAGCAGCCGTGGCTCTGTTGGAGACTCCATACCTTTTACTGACAAGAACTGTGTTGTCCAGTTTTAAACGCATTTGAACACTCCTTGTGAGTTCCCACATATCCTTCACTATTTTGGCAGACCGCCAAACCCAGTCTGTCTCGATTGTGTATTGTGCAAGCAGTAAACAGTTATGCAGAAAACTACCAAAATGCGTCAAAATTTCCAAAATTCGATGCCGATGAGGCGACAGAAGATATTAATCTATAATTCTACAATTTTCTATGGTTGTTGTTGTTACAAAATAGTAACTAAAATAGTAACTTGTAAGCACTAGCTCAAACCGATGAGCGAAATCTGTGATTATTTATTAATTTTTGATTTTTAATCATTTTTAGTCCATTTTTTATAACTTTAGGCCCACTGAGGCGACAGAAGATATCAACCCACAGTTTTAAGATTTCGCACCTTTTTTAATTAAGGGAGTTCACAACTTTTCCGCACTACCGCAAAAAGATCTAAGAAATTTGGATTTTTTCGATACGCCCTACTGTACATCCTTAAAAACATATTTAAAAACACATAACCCTCTATCCCTTCCTAACAGATGGCGCCAGATGCTGTTAGAAAGGGATAGAGGGGTTAGTTTCAAAGTAACTACCAACATTTGAGAAAGAGGCGTGACCACGCATGGTACGTTGGTCTAAGTCGTCAGGTTAGTAAAAGGACTTCACGGGTTCGATTCCTCGCATGGGCAAGGGTTGGTTAATTACTAGAAACTCACGCAGGAATGAAAAAATGAGCAGAAATGTATATATCCCTTATAAGGTTGTCCTCGCAAAGTAACTTTTTTTTTTATCCTAAAAATTTTATTTTAACGACATAATTTTTTTTTAATTTGAATACATCCATGGGATCAAAAATGAGTACATAGCAGTTCATATTTGAATACATCCATGGGATCAAAAATGAGTACATGTGTTTCTCAATTTTGAGTACATTTGGATCGGAGCTATTTTGAGTATGTGACGTATTCAAAATTTAGTACTTTTTACTCAATTTTGAATACCCATTTTTACAGTGTTCCAACAGAGCGAAAATATGCCGGGACCAGGACTCGAACCTGGGTACTTTGATTTGCCGTACCAACGCTTTCCCTACTGAGCTATCCCGACGATATCCTGGGATGGCATATTTCACTCTTATTTGTTGGACAAGGCTGCGAACTGCAGCGCTAATTTTATTCCTCCGAGCTATAACTAGCATTTACAAGATGGATTTTGAAATAGCACGAAAACTCCACCATACCATGTAATTAGGTCATAATGAACAGAGGAAAGCATATTCAACTAGGTAAATTATATCCAATGGTTGGAGTATCATAGTTGAGATTGACGCTGCAGTTCGCTGCCTTGTCCAACAAATAAGAGTGAAATATGCCATTCCAGGATATCGTCGGGATAGCTCAGTAGGCAGAGCGTTGTCAGGCGATGTGTACCAAAATATAATCAGCACCAGTTTAGCTCAAGGCGTAATTAAATGTGACGTTTTATGAAATTTCATTTATTAGTTTTTGAGTTAGAGTATTCACAAAATGTGTGTAACACAGAGACAGACAGATAGGCATTTTTCAAAAATAGTCAAATCGCATGCACGACATCACAAAACGGCAAGTGAGACCATATTCAATTGAAACGTGCAAATATCTGGGTGGATGCAGAAGATGTCGTGACGACTGACGTTGACGTTTTTTAACGCTTTAATTACGCAAAAGCTGTATTTCCTTATCGTAATAGAAAAAATCAGTGTTTAGAGTTGTGCAAGTTTATACAGTTTTACGTCAATACAAATAAATGGTGCTCACTGTAGAATTATCTGTTTTAACTCATGTAGGACCCTTTAATGAGAAATGTTTCAACAAAAATATTTTTACAACGCTAAAAAATAGCTTATTTTCTTAAAATAAGTTTCCCGCAAATTGACTAATCCTTGACGAATCAAGCACTTACAAGGAAGGTCTCTATAAGTGCATATTCAGAAAATTTTGAGAAAATTACTATAAAAAGTTTCTGCGGAACCTCGATGTAACGTCCGTAAAAAATTATGAAAATTTCGTTTATTTGGTGATTTATCACGACGACGGAATAAAATTTTAAATTGGCGGCGGAATAAAATTTTAAAAAATACTGTTTTATGACAAATAATCTTTAAGGAAAAACTTTTTCATGCTGAACTTGTTTATTGTCTGAGTGCAACGAAGACTCATACACAGCGCAGTATTACTTTGCCCCATATATAGCTACGATGGATATTAAAACCTTTCGTCAAGCATAACTCAAAAAATATTTAACGGATTTCGTTCAAATTTTTACAGCAGGTACCTATAAAGGTGACAACGTCGTCTATTTATTACCAAGAATAAGTGTCAAACCGTTTGGAAGTTATATTAAAAAAAAAAAAAAATCACAATTTAAGTACATACGTCACCAAAATTTTGTGCGTACGTCATTTTCACCGGCGGGAGATATTCGTAATCAATCGGATTTCAAAAGTTCATGGAGCATGGAACAAAAAAAATGTGCACTCACTAATATTCAGTACAATAAAAGGTACTTTTCGGTTAGCCAGGCGCCAGTGTATAAGATACGCCAGTGATATATATACTACACACACATATGTATATATATACACATATACACACACACACACACATATATATATATATATATATATATGTATACGTAAATATGTATGTATACATATATATTTATCTATGTATTTGTTCATATATCACTGGCGCCCAGCTAACCGAAAAGTACCCAATAAAATATATTTCTTTTTTTTTTTTTTTAATGGAAAATTAATCTGGAATTTTTTCTGTTTGCAAGAAAAAACCCGCAATAACTTAGTATTATATAATATTGTGTGTTTTATAATAAATTAATCACTGTGTGTGTTTTATAATAAAATAATTTAAAGATGTCATATACGCACCACATTGGCTCGATTGCAACAAAATGGCAATTTTATGCCAAACATGGTAACCCGGTTATTTTGTTTATGTGTTAATAAGTGTTAATATTTACGATTTATTGTGATATTTATATTTATTATTTATAACTGTTCATTTGTTATCGCATGCTATTTGTAACGGTACTTCTCTATTATCCCGTTGACCACTTTTCATAACAAAAAACTATCGCCAAACTGTAAAATTAAACGCCAAAAATGCAGTCCCATTTACTTGATGTCAGAAGCATTATAAGTGTTTGTTATGTCTTCAAATAATTTTTAATTCGACATTTGCGTGTATTTTTCATTATGTTTTACTGATTTACGAGTTATTTCATTAATTAAAATAACAATTGTGTCCTTAAATTCTTATATTGTATTTATTTTATTTTTTTTAATATTCCAATGGCAACATTCTCTGGTTTATTTGGCGTTACAGTTTGGCGATAGTTTTTTGTAATGAAAAGTGGTTGACGGGATAATAGAGAAGTACCTTTGTAACTAATATTCAAAAACAAAGTTTTCGCCAATTTGGCGGGGGGAAAAATCGCGCCAATGTGGTGCGTATATGACATCTGTGCCTAAAATAATTTCTGTGTGCTTAAAATAAAAATTGTGTGTGTTTTATAACGTAATAAACTCAAACTAGAATGCTGTTTTAGCAATCTTGGCCGAACGGGTTCTCAAAAACGGGGTTTTCTGGCCAAAATGGCGGAAACAAAAATCGCGCCTATCCCAGTGCGCTAGCGACAGCTGTTCCAAAAATATTTATATCAAGCGTATAATGTTTTACATTTTTATACGGAACACTTCTCCATTTAAAGATTTTAAATGCTATTTACATCAGATATATCTTTCCTGAGGTTCCCAAAAGTTAATTTAGATATGTTTTTCGTTCGTTTATTAATTTTTTACAATTTCCCCCCTGACAATAACAATTATTTATCACAAAAATACCTCTTAGGTTTGTTAAATATGTTTGTTTATGTATTTTCATTACTTATTAAAATTTCGAAAATGGCGATAAAATTTTATTTTAGCATCGTATTTATGTTTTTAAGATGGTGCAAAAACATGGTTAATAAAAGTACGTTTGTAAATATTAGAAAAACATGTTTTTCCGCTCTCTGGAAAAATTTGATAAGATGCTAAAGTAGATGCTTTTAGTAAGATGCTTTTTTTTAAAGTAAATACTTTGGTAAGATGCTTTTGATACCATGTTTAATTTTTTCGCCAATCGAGCCAACCGGCACAGGATACGGAACTTTTCCTCATTCAGATACACAGGCAAGGTTGGTCTCAAACAACAGTAAAGCTAGCAACAACATTGTTTTAACTCTATAAGAG
This sequence comes from Maratus michaelseni, assembly GCA_963931845.1. Lineage (NCBI taxonomy): Eukaryota > Metazoa > Arthropoda > Arachnida > Araneae > Salticidae > Maratus > Maratus michaelseni. Next base: position 31,528,355 of record OZ007587.1, read on the forward strand.
TTACAATAATGATATTAAATGCTACGATTGGCTTTGGGCCCGATTACGGTAGTTTCCCCTGGAAAAAACTGTAGAAGTCTTTTACATTTTTTTCGAATGAAGCTCGGTGAACAAAGTATTAATTAATAATACAAACAACACTAACATAAACATGGAGGCAAAAATTTGAATTCAAGTGTATATATTTGTTAACCTTTCCCCCTCCCACCAACTCTTCAAAAAAAATAAGAAAAATAAAAAGAAAGTTACAGCATTGAATTTAAAATGGCGTTAAGCTACGCTTTCTGACTTAAGCAATTAACTGCAAACCCGATAATGAAACTTTCACTTAACTATAAAATGTATCTAATAGCCCAGAGGATACTTCCCAGTTTAACGGACCTTGGGGCTTTTTTAAAAAGCTTGACGCAATTCGGGTTTAAGAAGTTGAGATTTATTGCCAAATGATATAAACAACTATGAAAATAAAACTGATGAATTATTATGCTGGTTTACGCATGTACTTTTAAAAATTGCATCTGATTACACTTATTAGATGAATTACTACTGTTTGCATTTAATAGCAGGTAAACGGCTTCTGTATATTGAATGAATTGTGAAACTATTGGGAAGAAGTAGAAATACGAGTAAACAAACGGGTAGATAGATGGGTAGTGAGATGGGTAGAGAGATGCTTAGTGACAGAGATAGGCTAACGGGTTACGAAACGAATAGGCAGGCGGGTAGCGAGACAGGTAAAAAAAGGGTTGACAGAGGGGTAGCGAGATGGGTAGAGAGATGGTTCACGAGACGGGTAGCAAGACGAGTAGTAAGAACGATATACAGGCATGTAGTGTAAAGGTTGAGAGACGGGTTCCGTGATGGATAGAGAGACGGGCAGACAGAAGAGCACAGAAACGAGTTGACAGACGGGTAGAGAGAGGAGTATGTACACAGACAAGCGTGTCGAGAGACTGGTAATGAAACGGGAAGCAAGACAGGTAGAAAGACAGATAGACAGATGGATAGCGAGACGGGTAAAGAGTTGGGTGGAGTTTGGGTAGAGGAAAAAAAATAATTCAAATGTGAATATTTGTCACAAAGAAAATGTTGCAACAATGAAATTAAATTTGCGTTAAGCCACGCTTGCTAAAATACGCTATTGGCTGAAAATCCGATTACGTAACTTTAAAAAGCTTGGCGTTTTATAAAATCAAGCAAAAAAAATTAGATTATTTGCCAAATGTTATAAAAACAAATCAGATGGATGGTACTTATTTTCTATTTTTTTAACAGTGTATATGGATTTATGTATGATATTTTGTAATGCTGTCATTTAATTTTCTCTTTTTCATTATGTCGTAATTGTTATTCCAATGTTCATAATAATATCACTCAGACTAATCCCTTTGAGGGAAGTACTAGTGTAAGTTTAACTTACAAAATAAATAAATTTTTATAGCTACAATTTTGTGTACACATTTATGTGTATATATAAAATAAAATTTAAAGATCGTAATTTACGATTAACTCGATTCTTTTAATTTTATGATTTTTTTAAATATTAAGGAACATATGGGACATTCGGTATTTCAAAAACTTTGCATTTTGGTGCATATTTTTTACCAATCGATGGCCGCCAAGCCCATCATGCATAATTTGAAAAAAAATGAATTTTCAGAAACACGTTAGGATGTATTTAGTACAGGAGAAAACGATTTCTATTAACATATACGTAGCACTCGACTTATATATATGATAACTTCTTTAATGGAAAAAAGTTAAATAAGTACTATAATAAAAACTTGGAAATTTGATATCACACCATTTTTTAGCCACAACTTACGGTTTTTTTTTTTTAAGCTTGGCTGTTTTTTTTACTTTTGAAAAGTTATTTTTTGTAGATTTAAAAATACCATGGACAAAATTATAAGACACTCTAACATTTTAATTAAAACACCTGATTTTTTTCGAAATATGCAAATTTTCTGCGCGCTTTTTTGACGTCATCAGTTAAGTAAAGCGGACGATAACCGACTTCATGCATTTACAAACATGCCACGAGGTACAGAATGCCCCAGCACATTTTATAGCATTCTTTAGGTCTTCGACACATGTAAACTGCCTCCCATTTCGGTAAACCTCACGAGTAAAGATCCCCCACAAGTTTTCGATGGGATTTAAGTCTGGGGAGCGAGAAGGCCACGGAAGAATATTGATACTTTGCTCTGAAAGCCACTATTTTGTAACGTGTGATGTATGAATCGACGTGTTATCGTGCTGGAAAGTGTAGTTTTTGCCACAAAGAAGTTCACCGTATATGGCTAGTTTATCTTTAAGAAGATTCTTATACTTTTCGGAATTCATTCTTGAATGCACAAAACGATATCGGTTTTCCCTTGAGCCGAAAAACCAGCCCAAACCATTACCGAGCCTCCACCCATTTGGCGGCTCATTTGTACATCAGGAGACTTCCGTAAATTACGCCAATAATAGTGAAACCCGTCAGGACCATCCAGGTTAAACTTTTTTTCATCAGAAAATAACACAGAGTACCATTTGGAGGTCCAAGCCATAGTTTGTTTAGCGAAATTTAAATGGTCTATTTTGTGCCGCCTTAGAAACGGTGTTTTTTTTCTTCAATTTTTTAAATTTCACATAGGAAGCATTATGTAACACCCTGCGAATGGTTCTCCTTGAACAATTTAGTTTCAAAGCATTTTTAATGTCTGTAGTGGTCATCTTTTTCTTTGTAGCGAGCGAAAGCACATGGCGTCTGTCTCTCGAGGATAAGCAAGGAGTACGTCCAGATCTTTTAATCACCAATCCATGACTTCCTCTTTTCAAAACATTTGAAATTGCACATCTAGAGCATTTAATAACTTTTGAAATATTATTAACTGAAGCACCAGTTCCATTTAATCTTTCGCGAATTTCACTTTCTTTTAATTCTGTACCTCGTGGCATGTTTGTAAATGAGTGAAGTTGGTTATCGTCTGCTTTAGTTAACTGCTGACGTCATAACAGCGTGCAGAAAATTTGCATATTTGGAAAAAAAGTAGGTGTTTTAATTAAAATGCTAGGGGTGTCTTATAATTTTGTCCATGGTATTTTTAATTTTTTTATTAAACTCTATAAAAAATATCATTTCTGTAAAACAATTACGTGTGATAACAGAATAAATTTATGTTTTTGTCGTATTTGATAAAGCATTTTTAAGCTCTGAATCTTTTCTTTCACTCTATGTCAAATTAGGTAGGTGTCTTATAATTATGTCCACCACTGTAGCTACTATAAGTGGTCTCTCAGACCGTTTGATCGAAAGAGGAATAAAAGGTTCGATTTAACCATAGGATAGTGTTTCTGCACTAAACTTTATGTACAGGATTATTATAAGTTATATAGTTCACCTATTCTAAAGTCCCTTGCGATAGTTAGAAAGGCTCCAGACGAAACAAAACTTCGCTAGTATTTATAGTTAAACTAAAAATTACAAGTTAAACTGTCGAAATTTATAAAAGCAGCAGTCTATAAGACCGCTAACAGCAATTAAGGGTTAAACTATTAATTGATTAAAACGTTAAAGCACATAAATTAACCACTGAATTCATTAAAGATACATTTCAAGAACAGTTTGTTCTTTCAAATTTTAAACACACACATATTAATACAATAAAACCAACACGAATGAAAAATTAGTTGGGGCCAGGACTCGAACCTGGTTCTACAGCGAACGTGCTGTTATTCTAACCACTGAATTAACTCGGCCGATATTCTAACTCGGCAATTTCTCACTGGTAATCATCTTGGGGAAACGTCATCTGCCAGCAGAACGTCCATTGCTGACAGGTCTGAAATGTCCATTGCTGTCTGGTTGCTGGCACGTGACGTTTCCCCACCATGATATAGCAACAACCATAACTGTTCTAGTTAGTTCAGTAGTTAGAACAACAGCACGTTACGCTGTAGACACAGGTTCGAATCCTGATCCCGGCTAATTTTTCACTCGTGTTGGGTTTATTGTATTAATATATGTGTGTTTAAAGTCTGAAATAACAAACTGTTCTTGAAATGTATGATTAAAACGTATTTAAAAAGAATTATACAAAACAATTATTTACAAATATATTACACAATTTATTTTTTATTTAAATTTTCTATTTTTTAGTGTTTAAAATATTTCGTTGTTGCAGTTTTACAGCGAGTTGGCATATTTTGGCGAGTGTAGTTTAGCCGATAATTAACTGCATTGTTTTTGTAACTCGTTACAGTTGTAACCCTAAAGAATATTTGGCGACTTGTCAGCTGCGTCCGGATAACGGGAAAATAGCTTAAAATTATTTTATCACTTTATAAAGCTCGAAAAGTATCAAAATATTGCATTGTCATTGAAAACACAACTGTGTACATAATGTTTATAATTCTAGCATATCAGGAAGTGACAGAAAAATCGATTACAAAATTACATTGTTACTTGTAAAAAACAGGTTAAGTTAAATAAAAGAGCGTACAAAAATACGTGCGTTCTAGCTCGAGTAGTAAAGCGTATGAACAAAATTCGGAAGTCAAGTATTAATAATCGCATGAAGCATGATTTTTCTCTTATAATCAACTTAAATGGATGTTTCTTAACTTCAGACTTTCACAAAGGGAAATTATAATCTGATCACGAACTTAAAATATGTTAATAACGTTATTTTATTCAACCTTTCCTCAATATTAACTTTTGTTTTTGCCTTGATCATTAAAATAAATACGCAAAGTATAGTGAGCTGCTACGATTCATTAATTTACATATATTTTGAATGATTCGTTCCGTGTCACACCAAGGAAATGATAAATACATAAAGCTTTACTTAAGAGTTCGTGAGCTTCAAGTTTTTGTCGGCGATATGCTCATATGATTACAAATAAATGTCTCAGTGCACGTATTTTTACAGTAAAAAAATTGTCACGTCTTATATTTGGAAATATTTAAAATATTTTATTGAACACTTTTTTTTCACAGCTTAAGAATAAATTAATGGAAATTACTTCAACATTCTCCTGTATTTTCTCATTAATATCTTTAGGATTGCATAATTGTTTTTCATCTTCGTGAGCTTCCAGTTTTTGTCAACGATATGTCTATGTGATTACAAATAAATGTTTCAGTGCACGCATTTTTACAGTAAAAAAATTGTCACGTTTTTATATTTGGAAGTATTTAAAATATTTTATTGAATACTTTTTGCACAGCTTAAAAAAAAATTAATGAATATTACTTCAAAATTCTCCTGTATTTTCTCATTGATTTCTTTAGGATTGCATAATTTTTTTTTCTACTTTTCTAATTTTCCACTTAAATATAAATTTATTGAACAGAATACTAAAATGGTAACACAAATTTACCAAATCAGTTTTATCATTATTTTGTAATTTAATTTTTTATTAAACATTACAAAATATTTTCTTTTTATATTCAGTTATTCCATTCGGAACAATGTCTTGTCTATTAACAAACCAGGAAAATCTAATAAAAAGCAGATTGTGTGACGATTATCGTAGATTTAATCACTTCTTTTTAAAGATTCTTAAGCAATTTTCCTATTAGTTTAAATATATAGCATGTTAATAAATAGTAATGCGTTTTGTTCCACAATTTCTTTTCAATGGGATACATTTCAAGCATTTATCAAGAAAGTAAAGTGATAAAAAAATGAATAACAATATTATTAAAACATAACTATAGGAAACAATTATACAATACCAGTTGTATGGTATCTAAATTTCATGATATCTTTCCATTGTTTGGGGGGGGGGGGGTTAGAAACTTACTTTTATTATACATTTTAAATTTCTAGCCATAACTATTCCAAATAAATCGTAATTTAGAATGTTTTTAGAACGTTTTCCGCTCATTTTACTTTTTTAAATTTCGATCTTTTTTACTTTCTTCTATCTTTACAAGAAGAAAGTATTGGATTCATGAAAATTTTCGACTTCCGGTTTTCGACGAATTTATACGTTTTAGAAGGTCCTGAACTCGATTTGACCATTTTTAGAAAATGTCTGTCTGTGATTCTGTCTGTCTGTCTGTTTGTATGTATGTGACAAAAAATTTGTGGGCGCTCTATCTCAAGAACTAATGCTCGGAATTTAATAAAACTTTATATTCAGTTAGTCCCTGATATAAATTGGTGCTGATTAGTTTTTGGTAAAAATCGCTCAGCAGGTGGGGCTACTATGCAGCATTTTTCGCGATTTCCGCAATAGCTCTATCTCAAGAACTAATGCTCGGAATTTAATAAAACTTTATATTCAGTTAGTCTCTGATATAAATTGGTGCTGATTAGTTTTTGGTAAAAATCGCCCAGCAGGTGGCGCTGTAATGCAGCATTTTGCTAGATTTACACGATTTTAGCGATAGTCATATCTCAAGAAATAATGCACGGAATTTAATAAAACTTGAGTTTCAGTCAGACCTTGATATAAATTGGTGCTGATTCTTTTTAGTGTATGCGAAACCTGTGTGAGATAGAACAAAAGTTTTGGGATTGACACATCTGACTTGTTGTCTGAGTGCAACGAAGACTCATACACAGCGCAGTATTACTTTGCCCCATATATAGCTACGTTGGATATTAAAACCTTTCGTCAAGCATAACTCAAAAAATATTTAACGGATTTCGTTCAAATTTTTACAGCAGGTACCTATAAAGGTGACAACGACGTCTATTTATTACCAAGAATAAATGCTAAACCGTTTGGAAATTATATTAAAAAAATAGATAAAAAAGCACAATTAAAGTACATACGTCACGAAATTTTGTGGTACGTCATTTTCACCGGCGCGAGATTTTCGTAGACAATCGGAATTGAAAAGTTCATGTAGTACAAGGAGCAAAAAAATATGCACGCACTAATATTCAGCACAATAAAATATATTTCAATTGAGTAGAAATCGAAAATTAATCTGGATTTTTTTCTCTTTGAAAGAAAAACCCCGCAATAACTTAGTAGACTTGGTATTAGAGATTTGGCGCAAATCTCAGCAATAGCAGCTTTTTTTATTTCTCATGTGTAAATAATAAAAAAAAATTCTTTGGTGTTTAAATAAAAGGTTTCGATTTATGGCATTATTTCTTTTTTTTTCTCTTTTTAGCATTTTAAATTGGATTAATGAAAGGTATGTATTTTAAATTAAATGAGTGAAAGGTTTATATTTAAATGAAATGAATTTAATATGAAAATGTTATAGGAACAATATTTGGCGATTTATCAACTGCGCCAGGATAACATAAAAGTACCAATATATCAAACGGTATGTAGTATGTGAAATGAAACAGTTATAATCACCCATCGTACAAGAAAAAAACTAATATTCTGCATTCAGAGGGAAAAATCCATCTCCTCTGCCGTAAGATTTGGCGAGTTCTTTTTTGGTGATAAGTTTTTCGATGTGATTGTTGGGATCTGAAGGATTTGGCTTACTTTTTCTAAATCTTATTTTTTTGCATATGTAGCATTATGTAAATATATTTTTTAGCAGATATTTTTCTATTTTGTATATTTTCTATTTGGCATTTGGAAAAGAGATTTTTACCTTTTTATCTGTGCATTCGGAAATATTAAAAAATAAAAAAAGATTTACATATATCAAGCGCTTAATTTTTATACGGACCACTTCTCCATTTTTAGATTTGGTACTTTTCGGTTAGCCGGGCGCCAGTGAAATTTATATATCTATGTATACATATATATACATATATCTATACATACACACATTTATATATGCATGTATGCATATATACATATATATATACACATACATATATGTGTGTATGTATACATATATATATATATATGTATATATAGATATATACATTTCACTGGCGCTCGGCTAACCGAAAAGTACCTTAGATTTTAAATGCTATTTATTATTTACTAGCCGTTTATTAATTGTTTACAATTTAACCCCCTGACAATAACAATTATTTATCACAAAAATGCCTCTTAGGTTTGTTATATAAGTTTGTTTATGTGTTTTCATTACTTATTAAAATATCGAATATGGCGATAAAATTTCATTTTAGCATCGTGCTTAAATTTTTAAGATGGCGCAAAAACATGCTTTAATAAAAGTATGTTTGTAAATATTTGAAAAACATGTTTTACCGCTCTCTTGAAAAATTTTGTAAGTTGCTAAAACTACCTTTTGGCACCATTTAAAATTTTTTTCGCCAACCGACATAGGATACGAAACTTTTTCCCATTCAGATACACATGCAAGGTTGGTCTCAAACAAGAGTAAAGCTAACAACAATATTGTTTTAACTCTATAAGAGTTACAATAATGATATTAAATACTCCGATTGGCTTTGGGCCCAATTACGAAAGTTTCTCCTACAAAAAAACTGTAGAAGAAGTCTTTTACATTTGTTTCAAATGAAGCTCGGTCTACAAGGTATTAGTTAATAATACAAACAACACTAATGGCATGGAGGCAAAAGTTTTAATTTAAATGTATATATTTGAAACCCTCCACCCCCTCCCCCCCCCAAAAAAATGAAAAGAAAAGAAAGTTACAGTAATGAATTTAAAATGGCGTTAAGCCACGCTTTCTGACATAAGCAATTGGCTGCAAACGCGATAACGAAACTTAATAACATGTAGCTAATATAGCCCTCAGGGTACTTTGCAGTTATACAGACCTTGTGGTTTTTTTAAAAAGCTTGAGACAATTCAGGTTTAAGAAGTTGAGATTTACTGTCAAATGATATAAACAACTATGAACACAAAACTGATGAATTATTATTCAGGTTTATGTATGTGTATTTTAAAAAAATGCATCTGATTACACTTATTAGATAAATTACTTCTGTTTGCATTTAATAACTGATAAACGGCTTCTGTATAATAAATGAACTGTTTAAATATTGGGAAGAGGTGGCGAGAGGTAGAAAGACGAGTAAACAAACGGGTAGACAGACGGGTAGTGAGATGGGTAGAGAGACGAGTAGCGACATAGGTAGACTGACGGGTAGCGAAACGAATAGACAGACGGCTAGAGAGAAAGGTAAAAAGAGGGTTGACAGAGGGGTAGCGAGATGGGTCTCGAGACGGGTAGCGACACCGGTAGACTGGAATGTAGCGAGAAAGGTTGTGAGACGCGTAGCGTGGTAGATAAAGAGACGAGTAGAGAGATGAGTACAGAGACGAGTTGACTGACGGGTAATGAGATTGATAGCGAGACGGGTGAAGAGTCGGGTACAAAAACAGACGGATAGTGAGACGGGTATACAGACAAGTAGAGAGACAGTAGATGGGTATGGAGATGGGTAAGAAGATGGGTAGAGAGGCGTATAGCCAGACGGGTAGAGAGACAGATAGACAAATGGGTAGCGAAGTGGATAGAGACACGGCTAGACATACAAGTAGTTAGACGGATAGACAGACGGTTAGAGAAATAGATTGGCAGGTAGCGAGACTGGTAGAGGAATATAGAGACGGGTAGAGAGACCGGTAGAGAAATATAGAGACGTGTAGAGAGATGGACAATCAGTTAGAGAGACGGGCAGAAAAACGGATAGGGAAACAGACAGATTGTGGAGAGACAGACAGACAGGCAAAAGAAAAGTCTGCGGATTGGCGCTGTAAAGGCGCATTAAAGGCGCAGGGGGCAGAGCCTCCTATAGAATAATCAAGAAGTATCTGTTAAGCTTAACTTTGTAATATATATAATTTTTCAATTTTGCCGATATGGAGATTTAATGTAAAAGTTATTTTACAGAAATCATCGAAAGATTTTTTCTATACTTTAATAGTAATTTAGACTATAGTTTTGCAATCTGGTTTGTAGCAAAACATGCTATCAATGTGGTTTGAAGTGTAAGAGTTTTTATAAACAGTTATACAAATAATAGATATATAATCAAGGAAGAAAAATTTTAAATTCACACACAAAAAAGGTGCAACAATGAAATTAAATTTGCGTTAAGCCACGCTTGATAGAATAATCTATTGGCTGCAAATCCAATTACGTAACTTTAAAAAGCTTGGCGTTTTAAAAGATTCGGCGTTTTTTTTTTCAAGTTTTGCGTAATACGCGCTTAAGAAAATGAGATTCTTTGCCACATGTTAAAAAAAATTATGACAACACATCTGATGAACGGTACTTCTTTTCTATTTTTTTAACAGTGTATATGAATTTATATATGATATTTTGTAATTCTATCATTTAATTTGCTCTTTTTCTTTATATTGTAATTGTTAACCCTATGTTCTCAGCAATATCACTCAGACTAATCCCTTTGAGGGAAGTCCTAGTTTTAGAAACAGTTCTTAAAGATCATTTACATCTTAAAAGTAACACCATTCTGAATTTCACGTTTTTTCAAGCACCAAAAAGCACTTTTACATACGAAAAATATCAATTATGTATTCAAATAAAATTTTGAAATTTATTAAAAGCGATAATTTACTTATTAGTCGTATATTAGGAGTTAACTATCCGAATAAATAATTAAAGATTTCGTTACTTTCAGCATCACTTTTTGATTCGAATTATTTAAGTGATGAAGCGCGTACTTCGATTACATGTCTGTTACATTTGTGTCTTTTCTATGTTATTTTATTTATTTATCGATGAAGTTTTAATTTCGTTGTGTAACATTAACCGGAAACAAATGCTGAACTGTTTATATTGTTTTAAATGCAAGCGGGTTAATCTTTCGTAATCGGGACACGCGACAGCAAGATTTAAAAAAAATATATTGCTTGAAAATTATTTTAAAAAACATAACAAAATAAGTAAATTGAGATACAGTTTTCAAACAAATTGCATTTTAATTTACACTTTTTTTCCTATTCGACGGTGTAAATACTGAAATTGTGCGATGTTTAGAAGTTAAAAAAATTGCAATCAAAGGGAAATTTATTGATCAGGTATTGCTGCCAGAAATATGACGTCAGCATTACTCACGCGCATATTTTTCCTTTATAATACAGATTCAGAGCAATCGTGATAGCGTAAAAGAAAAATTTAACATGAATGCAAACCGAAACATTTTCAATGAAAAAATTACGTTTATTTTAGGAACTTAATGGAATGTCGTAAAAATTTTAGATGCAATAAAATAATTATAACAAAACAAAATAGTCAAAAAAGTTATTTTGATGTTATCCTAAATTTAAAGATGATGAATTGACATTTTATTTTAAAGGATATGCTTTATCAGCCGATTTATAAATCCATTTCTTGTTCTAACATTATATTACGATGCTTAAAAAAGAACAAATTATGCATTGCATCTATTTTTATCGGTATTAAAGAAAATACGCATTACATGGAGAAACAGAATATATAAACAAAACTTATAATCATTTTATAGTTAGGTTGGTCAGAGAGAAAAAGTCTGAATTTAATATTCTTTCAAATAGTAATAAATGAATGTAACATTTATTCAAATGTATGTCATTACATAATTTAAAAATCATGCATTTTAACAATAAAAATATAATATTCGCAGAGGATAAGTATAAACGTCTTTATTTCTTATTGAAAATAATAATGCAAGGAATAAAGACGTCATCTACTCCTTATTGCATATTTTAATCCCCTTTTAACACTTTCCAACATACTTGAAAAGTGTCTATGAATTCGTTTTTCTATTTGTCTGCCGTCTGTCTGTCTGTTTGTCCGTAATCTAACTCGCGTAAATATATTGGGATAGTCATGCAATTTATATATGTTACTGAGGTTTATTATGGCATGTTCGGTATTGAAAATAAGTGTGTAGCACTAATACATTTTTTACAGGAACATTCAAAAGAATTCCGTTACATTACGGTCTATCCATATTTATATCCATATTTCCCTATATATGGGGAAAAATCATTTGCGGTTTATTTTTATAATGTTTCACTATTTCCAACATATCGAAATTAATATATATCACTAAGGTGCATTACAAGAGGCTTACTATAGAATATTGTTTGTGTAACATTCATCGTTCATTTACAGAGACACACAAAAGAATTCTGTACTGTCTGTTAACAATAATTACTGGAAGTGCGTTTTTAGTTACTGAACGCGTTTTTAAATTTAACTAATTTTTTTTCTATTACTTGGTGTGAATAAATCCTATAGATCACATACAGGGCAGCACAAAAGTTCGCGGACACATTTCCGTTTATTGACAGAAACTCCAGAAGGAGAATTTGAAAATGTGCTACGCGTTTCCTAACTAAACTATCTATGCTTAAAGCATGATTTTCCTTTCTTGTTTAATATTACTGTTATTTTTCGGGCTTAACACTTATAACAGACTTGAATATTGTATTTCAACTATTAAAAAAATAATGTTTACTGATTTTAAGGACAATATATATATATATATGCAATTTATATTTCTAAAATTGGCAACATGATATGATTTTTTATGCAATTCATTCCCCAGTCATGTTGGAGTTTTCATGATGGTTCATGAACTGCAAGGTATCTTATTTATATCTCTATTCATCTTTATGGATTTTTTTATAAGTATGGTTTCTTTCCTTTTTTATATTGTATTTTATTTTTTATTTTATCACTGATTTGAATCATTTTATTTGAGATGTAGTCCCAATATCATATTTTTTAGCTATGTTTGGCTAATATGAAGATGAAACATCTCATTTTATTTGTGGTATTTAGGCAATTAGGACTTGATAATTCTGTCTAAATTCCACAAATGTCATTTCATTTAATTCATTTATTCCATTGATTCAATTTTTATTTAATTTCTTATTCTTTCAATGTTTTTTGATTCCATATTAAGTGTGTTGGGGAATCTTTCATTGTCAACTAATTATTTCATACTTAATTTTCATGGTTTAAGTTGGTGTTATGATAATGTTTCATTTATGGTTATATATATAAATAAATATATATATATATATATATATATATATATAAACTTATTGCAAAAATTAACCATTGAAACAGAAATAACTGACCAAATGCAATGAAATTATTATCCTATATATATATATATATATATATATATATACGAGGGTAGTTTGATATCTCCGTGACTTTTAAAAAGGTGGCGGTCTGATCGCACTCTTATTATTATGTTTTCAATTTATTATTATCTGTGGCAATATTCGTGCAATTTTTAGACGATATTTTAAATATTTTGTGTTCTATTGGATTCAAAAGCAAACGATTGGCGTGTTTGTTTTGATTATGGAAAAAAAAGAATTTCGTGTTTTGATGAAACACTATTTTTTGCGCAGTAAAACAATTACCGAAACTGAAGAAAAGTTGAAAAAATATTATCGGGACTCAGCTCCATCACATGGTATGGTTCACAAGTGGTTTACGGAATTTCGTTGTGGCCGTACGAGCACAACAGATGCAGAACGTTCTGCACGTCCAATTGAGATCATGACTGAAGAAAGGGTCAACAAAATCCATGATATCATGGTAAAAGACCGCTGTATGAAAGTGCGTGAGATAGCTAAGAAGGTAAACATTTCAAATGAACGTGTATTCAATATCTTACATGAACATTTGGGCATGAAAAAATTAGCAGCAAGATTGGTGCCGCGATTGCTGACAGTGGATCAAAAGCGGACTCGTGTAACCCTTTCAAAGCAATGTTTGGACAAGTTCGAGCGCAATTCAAGCGAATTTTTGCGGTATTATGTTACAGTTGATAAAACATGGATACATTACCACACACCATAAATGAAAGAACAGTCTAAACAGGAGAGTTCTAATGAAAATGCTCCGAAAAAGGTAAAAACAGCTCCATCGGCTGGAAATATTATGGCCACAGTTTTCTGGGACTCAAAGGGCGTAATCCGTATTGACTATCTGAAAAAAGGAAAAACGATCACCGGACAGTATTATGCTGATTTATTAAACCGTTTTAATGCAAAATTGAAAGAAAAGCGGCCCCATTTGTCCAAGAAAAAAGTTCTTTTTTATCACGACAATGAGCCAGCGCACTTGTCTGCAATCGCAGCCGCTAAATTGATTTAATTACGATATGAATTGCTCCCTCATCCACCCTACTTTCCTGACTTGGCCCCCAGTGACTTTTTTCTTTTTCCAAATTAAGAAAAAAAATGGCTTGGTGGAAAGAGATTTTCTTTAAACTTTGAGATCATTAATGCCACAAAAGCCTATTTTGAGGTGTTTGAGAAATCTTTTTTTTTTTTTTTTTGGAAGGATTAAAAAAGTTAGAACCTCGTTGAAAAAATTGTATCATTATGAAAGGATATTATGTCGAAAAATAAAATGCATTTTGGCATGTATATTGTTTTTTTTTTTTTTTTTTTTTTTTTTTGTCTTTTCAAAGTCACCGACTTTTATATTTAAAGACATCACTGTGCGAAAATATACGGCTTATCTATCCTTTTCATTTGTTTATTTTTTTAAATGAACAAATTTTTAGTGAAAGCATCACTGATTTAATTTTTATTTTTGGATAATAGAGAAACTTATAGAATGCCTTTACTGAATTTTACTATGGTCCGCTGATCAAGGATAGACAGGATGAGTAAAATGGCGCAAGCATTGAACTGTTTCCTCATTTGACCGCTGCGCTGGAAGTGAAAAAGAACATTACTGTTGTTAAACACAGTACTAGGATTTTAACCTTAGCAACGACCGATGCATTGTTGCAGATAACGGTGTACAGGTGGAAACATTTTTACTGAAAAATTAAGTTATATTGGATCGGCAGAGAAGAAAAAAAAGAACGAAATAGTTAAAGAATTACTGCTACATCGCATTTGAGTTCACGCATGTGTGTATATTTGTATGTTTATGTATATTTCGACACAAAATCACATTGGTTTTCTGAAATGCAAAGTAGTAATTACCCCCCCCCCCACACACACACCTGCACAGATTAAAATATGATAAAATAATTTATACACTTTAATGGAGAATGCCCATGTTCGAAGCAACATTTCCTATAAGAGAAATTATATTAACAAAATATGTTAATATAATATCTATATTTTACGTGAATTAAATAATATCTGACAAAATATATTCATATAATATCTAAATTGGCAATAATTTTGCTTTTGGCCATTACCTCTTTTACACCAATGTACACCTATGCATATATATCAAGATTCTACTCAGCCCGTTGTTGTGTAAACTCGCTGAGAAAAGAGTTTAGAGCAGAAGTTCGAGACTTGAACCAACTGAATTACGAATGGAATGATTCTGTCATATTTCTAACGGTTCATGCTAACATTAAACCATTAAAACTGCGAGACATAAAATTGATTTTTTAGCGCCAGGCAGAGAGAAAACGTCTTTAAAACAGTGTTGCCAGTGGGCTACTTTTTTTTAATTAAGTTTTCTTGATTCCCACCAGTCTTTTGAGATAGTAAAATTCGTCTTATATAATGACAGATTAAATAAGGCGAAAACAAAGGGAATTAAATTATTTCAAGAAAGTGGTGCCAATGAAGCAATCTGAATTTTAAAAAAGTAGTCCACTGGCAACACTGCTTTAAAAGCAGCTTCAAGAGTCCAGCAAAATATCCAACTACATTTTTTTCTCAGTTAGTGCGGTAATTAATCCCGCGATATTACCGCATTAATCAAAACATACATTGAATGGAAAAAACTGCAATAAATCCACAGCCAACTTTCTCAAAAACTCAATACACATATAGACAGTGTAATAATGTACTATGATACACTGTTTTTGCTGTGTTATTGTTAGAAACGTATTATTGCAATTTGATTACTTTAAACTTACATACATTTTAATTTATTTAAGTGAAAACTTGCCGATTGCGCAGTTTTTTTTCTTCTCTTTAGGTGCGTTTGTTAATTATATAAATACATAACAGATATAGTCATCGTTTGTCTGTCCGTTTGTCCGCATATAACAGCGCAAAAACTACCCAACCGAATAGTTTGAAATTTAATATATGTAATCGTTGCAGAAATTTGTTGAGTCATTTCAAATTTTATGAAAATCAAATCAAAACTTAAACATATTAATAAAAGTTTTTTTTATTATTATTTTATTAAATCCTCTCATACGTAATTACTTCAATGATATCCCATGATAAGTAATGATTCTAGGTTGCGATGGTGATTACGTCCTATTTAAGATTTTACGTCCATATTAAATTTAAAAACCTAATTTTAATACTAACATTGTTTAATTATAGCAATCATATAATCTACCGACAGTTTTTTGAATAAATGTTTCCGGAGAAATATATATTAAATGGAAAAATAATCTAAATATAGATTTAAAGTTCTGAAATTTTCAAAGCTAGGCTTAAATTTTCCATTGAAATTTTCAGTAAATGTGAACAAAATATAAAATGTTGCCAACTTAAAATGTACTTATTTTATTACGGAAATTAATCATATCATAACAGACGATGTAATTCATTCTTTCAGTGGAATAATAATGGTGTTTTTTACATTTTGTCTTGTATTGGATATTTACGCATAGCATAATTTTAATGTAACATAATTGTAAGTAATTGTTTTAAAAGTGTATTGAAACTTAATTTAATAAAATAAAATTAATATCTGTAATATGAAAATCTGCACATAAAATAAATTTTGGATTAATATAAATGCTGGACGATTACACCATGAAACAGTACTACATTAAAGACGTAAGTATAAAATATCACACATTTTACTAAATGGTGTATACAAATGTCAAATTTAAAACTTATACATACATACAACGTTGATATTTTTAATTTGATTTTAATGTATGTATAAGTTTTAAATTTGTCATTTGTATACACCATTTAGTAAAATTTCTGATATTTTATACTCACGTCTTTAATGTAATAAATTTTGTATTCATGCATTTTTGCATAAAACTGCGACAGCTATTGCACCAAGATCTAAATACTTATAAAACTAGTTATAGTACGAACCATTTGTTCCGTTTGACGTACAATTCCAACTTGTTTGACTAAATCTTGCGTTAACACAAAATTTTATTTTCTAATTCTCGGTGCACTTGAATAATTCCACGGATGTCTGGGTCTATGTTTATCAAATGCTGTCTGAGGAATTCTAATTTTTTAAAAGCTTCTTAGACTTCTTTAATGTTATTTCCGATTTCGGCATTTTCTGCTATTTCATTTTCAAATATTCGATGACATCTTGCTGGGAAAAAAAAATCACTCATATCGTGCTTTGCGAAATAATCGAAATTATTTCCACATTAATCAAGGGATCATCTAAAAAAAGTTTACCGCACTAACTAAAAATCGCACTAACCGCAACTGCACTTATCGAGGGATATACAAGCAATACAATACAAGGGATATACAATTGCAAGAAATAAATCAGTTAATAAAAATGGAATCGTTCTATAACCAAATTAACCCCTTCGCGACGAGCGTCCTTTACAGAGATTTTAATGTGTTAGCACCGGTTTTTCAAAACAGAAATTTTCGCCTAATTGAATCGCAGAAATGTTATCATTAAATAAGGCAAAACTTGCAATAAAAAGTAACTGGTGCGAATAATCGAGGATTCTGAGCATCTTATGCGGCACGTATACGCGTCGCTCGTCCCCAAGGGGTTAAAGACTACTTTAAAAGATTTTTTTCCCTTACTTTAAGATATGTTTTCTAAACAGATACAGTGCGTAATTACAGCTTTAAAACTAAATTCAAGAATTACTGTAAATATTAATCAACACTCAACGAAGACAGTCTTCCCGCCACTCAAAGAGATTAGTTTATTGTACTGCTGAAATTAAATTCCCTGTCTAACCATACGCCAGAACTTAAGATTGGTGCTAATAACTTGAAAGCGAGAATTTGTGTTAACTTTCTCTTCTGGAAGATTTCCAATTAAGAGGGAACTATTATGCCAAAGAGAGGACCAGACCTTGGTGTTCATTAGGAGGTTGAGTTCCTTCACTGTCACAAAAAATTTAATATTTTCTACGCCTTAGAATACGGATATGAATCAATAGATATATATTTAGATAAATAGATTTTTTTTTAAATCTTATCTGACTCTATAGTACAAAATATGGATTATAATACTTTCTTTATGAAAATGGACTATACCTTTTTTTTCAGCCGGTCTGCGATCGTTTTCAATTGATTGTAACTTCTTAAATATTTTGAATTTCACCTAACTCCTCTAAGAGCTTATTTTACAAACTATAAAGATTTGAAAAAATGTGAAAAAAAAATCATGAACGGTAATCTCTTATTAACCTTTTCAGAGACAAAGTACTTCTATTCGTAGTATGCCGAAATGATTGGATGACACCAGAATTTACAAACAAATTTATTTGAAAAGAAGTAAAAACTTGTCTTCACGTACTTGAACATCCAACCGGAGTGCCAACCCGTAGGCTTACGGCTAAATCCTTCGGCGGAAAGAAAATTCCGCCGTTAACCCTTTCAGGGGCAAAGTACTTCTTCACGAGCTTAATAAAACGAAAATTTTCTTTCCAAAATTCTGGTGTCAATGTGGCATTTAGGGATTAAAATTTAGTGCTCCAAAAATGAACCACCGCCCTTCAAGGGGTTAAGAGGTGTTAGTGCACACTACAACAAACAATTTTTGTGTGGTGCACTATAGGGTCACAATCTTTTTATTCTGAAAAAATGCAGGGTGTGTCACTCGAATCGGATTTAGCATTTTTGTTCGTAACTTTAACAATAATTAAGATATTTTAATGAAATTTGAAATAGACTGGCAATTTTTTCTGTGGGATGTAAAGATATCACGAGAAATGGTAGAAGTGGCAATCATCCGCGTTGAAGAATATTGAACATATAAGAATAGCGTGATCCATATTCGAATATAATTGACATTTGATATGGTCTCACTGACTAAAATACTGTGAACTGCGAGCACTTTTCTTGATGTCATTGTATTTCAAATAAAACAAGCTAAATCTATTGAAAATTTCATTAAATTTATATTTTGTTGAGGTTATGGACAAAAATCCATGTTCGGATTGGAATAAGGGCATCCTGTGTTTTTGACTGAATAAATGAATTGCAACACTGGATTTCTATACAAAAATTGCTTTTTGCAAGGTGATATATCACACCTTAAATTGGCTTTATCTAAGGACTTTTGAATATTTCTGTATTTCCTAATGCTTAATCCAATTCAGTGTTTCGCTTGAATCTTTATAGAAATATATTTTTATGTTTATTTAATCTTTATAGAATTTTCTTTCTATACAAAAATTGCTTTTTGCAAGGTGATATATCACACCTTAAATTGGCTTTATCTAAGGACTTTTGAATATTTCTGTATTTCCTAATGCTAAATCCAATTCAGTGTTTCGCTTGAATCTTTATAGAATTTGCTCCATTAAAAAAATAGAAATAATCCATCTTACAAGTATTTTTGGGAATAGGTACATCTTCAAATATGTATATAATTCGTTCTTAAACACTATGTTCACCAGAGTTGAATTCGGGGCCAGCTAAAGATAATCTGGATATTTTCTCCTGATAATCTACAGTAATCTGGAGACAATTTAGAGAATCGATTTCTTTTCTTTAAATAGCTACAAAATTTTTCAAGACATTTTGAATATTCTATGACGAATAAATTTTTTTATAGATATTCTACAGAGTAATCTGGACTTTATAATCTTGGTAATGTTAATTTTATTTTCAGATGTGAAATTTTCTAGAATATAAAATTTAAATATATTGTATGAAATATTCCACTGCATTTCATTTCAAAATATTACTACAAAAAAGGGCATTTTACAATCAAATATTGAGTGCAATATAAAATTTCCCATTATATTTCTTTGATGCTATCAAAACCGTCTCAAGGCACTTGTAGGGCCTAGACTTGACTAACTTTTGGGAGTCCTCAGACGTGAATCTATATTCATTTATTGATTTTTCTTAAAGTATTCTGGTATGGAAAGACATACTATTACCTGGTTAAAAATGAAATCAGTTGTTCTCATGTTAACAGCAGATTTTATTGGCATACAGCAGATTTATCCCTAATCGCGTTCGTTTTCATTATTATGTAATAGGTAAAATAAGATGGTTAACAATACATTGGGAATAACCCGATACAATTTTAAAAAGTATCAATAATTACAGTTCATTGCCCTCTTTTAAAACTGTCTAATTTATAATAAAAACTTTTAATTAATAAAACAGAGTTTGCGCGATTCTCTTTAATTCTCCCTGTAATATGGTACTGAACACAATAGAAATTTAGAAATCCCCTACAAACATACCTTGGTCAAGCCAGAGATGGCTGATTTTCCGTCTCTGGTCACTCTCTAAATTTATCATTAATGACAACAATATATTAAAAAGAAAAGAAAAAGCGCATATTTTAGTGTAATTATGCAAAAATAGTCTAGCAATCGTATCTGAAACATTGATTTTACCTTTTATGGAGGAAAACGAATATACAGGTGTATACTCATTCAAATTATAATTTTTCATTTTAAAAAATATTGGTATTTCTTCGAAAATAATCGGATATTCATGAATAAAAACAATAAGAATCAATCCCAAAACCGATAGGAACGCGAACAAAACAGAGTCAACTCGATCAGGAACGTCATTTCATATTTTGCTTGGAAGGGTCAAAAATATTTTCTCGGACATAATACAATAAGATTTCCTGTTATTTGCTCTTACAATAATTTTTAATACACAAAGGAATATTCTTATTGTTATAATTTATTTACATGCAATTACTATTATTAGTATAATGGTAAAAACAAGAGAAAACGTTCTACTAATAATAAAAAATTAAGTAAACAGATAAAGATTTTAATAAAAAGAGTCTGAAAATCCGAGGAGGAAGCATCACTCTAAATCACGCTCCTAAACACGATCAAGAAATAAATCGGTTATGTGCGAGTATTACTCGCGTTCAAAGGTTTCCGCACATTAAATTTTTTAATTACTAATTGCAATAGTAGAAATAGCTAATTACCGACAATTTTTTTCAAAAATCATTATAAACGAAGTCTTGGATGATATCGGGTCGATAGATATCGTCCCTAGATAACGCCCGTGAACTCCGCCCGAAAAGTAAAGTTTGTGTATAACGGAAAAAACGATTTTCTCAAAACCTATGTGACCTAGGATAATCCCTATAATTTTCCTGGAAGTTTTAAATAAATTTCTACTACCCCTAAATTTTTCATAATTTTAGTTTGAGTAGATTTGGAAATAGAGGGGTGGGGGACATATTTTTGCAGTGTATTTTCGACTATATCTTTGAAAATATATTATCTAAAATTAAAACAAATATATTCTTGAGTTCGGTATTACGAGATCTTTCACACGATATAGAAAAAGATTTTTTTTTCAAATAATTTAATCAGTCCTCCTAATTTTTTCCGAAAAATATTTGTGAATGTCAAATAATCTATAAATATGTGGGTTAATAGCCTTTATAAATGTCCCAAATTTGAACTTTCTACCAAAGATACTACACTAGTGTAGTATCTTTGTTTCTACGTTCCATAGTTTACGAGAAAAACGACTGTGACAGACAGACACACGAGTGATCTTATAATGGTTCCGTTTTTACTTTTTAGGTACGGAAACCTAAAAAAGAAATGAAATCAACTCACCCGAATCCCCAGTAAAAAAAAAAAAATAAATAAATAAATAAATAAATAGAGCTACAGCGACTCAAACCTGTATTAAATCACGATACCCGACCCGACAAAGGGACACAGGACTCTGCCATCTATCTGTCTTTGAATTATACAAACAAAACCACTTTGTAACATTTTGTTCCTCACGAGATGGCGCCTCGTAGCTAACTTGAAACACTCGGATGTTGATTTCCCAGGACTCCTCTCATCCAGCCGGTCGCGCTTCAAAGTATCAGCAGCTGAGAGAAACTGTGCCATCCCTTGGATGTTCTTTTGATAAAGGATATATCAAAGCTGAAAAAAGAGAAAAGGAAACTTGGCTTATTGATCCTGAATATCGCACATTCCTAAGGTAAGCCTGTGCATGCTTTCTGCATTTATAATTGTTGCATTTCTCTTCGTAACAGAAAACTTATTTTCCTTTGCATGTTTAATATTGGATAATATGCACGCGCTACTGTGTACGGAAGTTACAAAAACAAGGGAGCATCGCTCGAAAGCCCCCTTACCTGTGCTGGCGTTGTTTGAACTTTTGTAGACTAAGTATCGATCGATTCCATGCTCCTCTTCTTCTTTTTTTTTTTTTTTTTTTTTTTTTAAATCTAATCTATCTTTTATTATATTTATTTCAAATGGAAGAACTTCTTATTGATTATACTGAAAAGATGTAATAGTATTTTCTCTTACTCGAAATTCAGCCCGGTCAACACCCTCAGAATTTGAAGCATGCGTAGGAAAGCAAGTGTAAGACAGATTTTAAAGATTTAAGTATAGTATATCGACCAAACAATAGTAAGAAGTATTTTCTGCTTTATTTATAATTTGCATAAATGTCTGTTTAATTTAAGAGAGCAAGCATACAACTGTTAAATCTTCAAAAAATTAAATTTTTCGAAAAAGGTATGCAGGGAAAAGCAGTATTTTCTGATCATTTTAAAAGCAAATTGCACAACAAATTCCTATAATTACAGTAGGTACGACGAAGAACGTGTCGGGTGATCTCAATGTAAGCAATGATTTAAAGGATACTTTAAAGTGGTTTATCTCAATATGTTAAAAACATGTTTTTTTTTTTTTTTTAATTGCGCACAAAATTTCTGTTCAACTACTTAATAATTTCACAAGCAATCATCGCGGATTAATAGATTATATTTCTATTTTAGGACGGAAGCTAAATTTCTGTATATTTCAGCAAAATTCTTATTTTAAAATAAAGTTAACGCACTGCATATTGTTTCAGAATTTAACTATGTATAACCTTTTTCTAGCTGATTTAATAAACAAGTTAAGGTTCAGTCGACCTCTGCTTCGTTCAGTCTTTAGATATACATATAATCTATAATTCCGTGAATATTACATATAAAAATATTAAATAGTTCAAGAGAAATCTTACGATTTTTTTTTCAAGCAAAGGATCATGGTCCATAAGCCGTGTTTTTGGCCTATGAGATAGACTAAAACTTGATTTTGTTCTACTGATTTAATTATTTCCCTTTTTTATACTAGAAGGTTTATTCTGTACGATTTCAACAATAGTTTTTGCATTTTGTTCGGATTTATGTGATTTACACAAGCTCAAAGTTCGTTTTTTTCGTAGTTTTTGATGAAAAATACGCAATTTCTCCTAAGTTTACCTCAATTATTTATATGAGAGCAATCGTGCAACACTTTCTTCTTTACTTAAAATACATCAAAATGTACAATATATGTAAAAATAAAAGTGTTGCAAAGCTACGTTCATAGTAAAATATTAAAAAATATATTAAAAATTGACGTAAAATTAGGAGAAATTGCGTATTTTTCATTAAAAACTACGAATAATACGAACTTTGAGCTTGTGTAAGTTATATAAAAACGAACAAAATGCAAAAAATATTGTTGAAATCGTACAGGATAAACCTTCTAATAATAAAAAGTGAAATAATTAAGTCAGTATAACAAAGTCGAATTTTAGTCTTTATTCATGGGCCAAAAACACGGCTTATGGACCCTGATCTTCTTTAACATTTTGAATTTGAAATAAAATACTATAAAATATCTTTTTAATCATTATTTATATTGGAAATACTTGACACATTTTTAGGCATAACTAGCAGAATTATAAGAATTTTTTGTGCGATTTCTTTTAAAATGTTAAAAATATATACTGTTCCTTCATGTATATTTGTTTCAAAAAATAAAATTTTTTGAAGACCAAAAAATATTTTTAAAGTGCAATTATAATGAATATAAATAGAGTTAATTGCTCTTTTAAGGCGGAGTTAAAAGGGTCACAGCACTGTTAAATATCAAACAAGTCATTTTTTTCTCTCTTAATATATATATATATATACCGGGTGATTATAATTAAGGTTACGATTTCAAAAATCGATAATTTTAAAACTACTGGTCAGAATGACTTGATATTTTAGCAGAACAATCGTGAGGCAATGGAATTTTGTTTGGCGAAGGAAAAAAAATAGTTCCAAATTGTGCCGATAGATGGCGTTGTCAGGGTAATGTCAGGGGAAAGACCAAAAATGTATTCTTGAACCCTTTCCGGCGCGGAGTAAATTTGTTTGCAAAATGATGAAATAATAGACTGACACCGGAATTTACAAACGAATCCATTAGTAAAAAGAAACTTGCTTATTTTTCTGGTTTTTAATGAAAGGAAAATTTTAATTAAATACCGGGTGATTATAATTAAAGTTACGATTTCAAAAATCGATAATTTTAATTAAAACTACTGGTCAGATTGACTTGATATTTTAGCAGAACAATCGTGAGGCAATGGAATTTTGTTTGGCGAAGGAAAAAAAAAAGTTTCAAAATGTGCCCATAGATGGCGCTGTCTGGGTTCACATTGTCTGAAGATAAGCAAATTACTAATACGTGACATGCGCACCGCAGACATAGCAACCATAAAAATGCAGAGCAGCAGCTCTTTGCCTGAATGCTTCATCATGACTCTGACTATGAAGGATCGCGCTCTGCTCTTGAAGCTTTTTTATAAGAACGATGACTGTGCACTTACAGCTATTAGGAAGTTTCGGACATTAAAATCCATAAAAAAAGGTCCAATAACAACAAATGGTCTGCAAAAAATGATTGCTAAATTCGAAGAGACCGGTTCATTTGACGTTAAACGGGGTAGAGGAAGGAAACCAGTTTCAGCTGCGGCAGTGGAAGATGTGGCTACAGCATTACAGGAAAATACTGACAGTGATGCTGGAATCAGCAGTGCAAGGGGGATTGGCCGAATGCTGGATATGCCGAACAGCACGGTGCGTAAAGTCCTACGGAACGTCTTACGCTGTTATCCGTACAAGATAACTCATGTGCAGGAGTTGCTACCTGCTGACCTGGAAGCACGTCAATCTTTTGTACTACAATTTCTTGCCCGGATGGAAGTGGACAACGGATGGCCATGGAACATTCTGTGGTCTGACGAAGCCCACTTTCATTTGCAAGGTTCTGTAAATACGCAAAATTGCAGGATATGGGCGACCGAGAATCCGTCCCAGCTACAGCCATTACCTCTTCAGTCTGAAAAGGTCACTGTGTGGTGCGGAATAACGGCAGCGTTTATCGTCGGTCCATTTTTCTGCGAGGAGATCACACCTGCGGGTCCCGTTACCTGCACAGTTACTGGCAAGCGGTATGAAGCACTTTTGCGTAACCATGTTCTTCCGGCACTTCAACAGCGTCAGTGTGTGGATCGCATAATATTCATGCAAGATGGCGTTCCTCCGCACATTGCTACTACTGTGAAGCAGCTACTGAGTGATAATTTCGGAGATGATAGGATCATAAGCCGCCATTTTCCAACAACGTGGCCGCCACGTTTCCCCGACTTAAACCCGTGTGATTTCTGGCTTTGGGGGGTACCTGAAGAATGTTGTTTATAGCGGGCGGATTCAGAATCTAGCCGACTTGAAGGCAAGCATCACACAACACATCCATTGCATTAGTACAGATACCCTCCGATCTGTTGTGGAGCATGCCGTTTTGAGCTTCCAATTAGTAGCGGAACAAGGCGGAGGGCATATTGAGCAACTTATGCCTTAATAATCAGTAAGGTGTTTGTTCCATGAAGCTCTTTTTTTTTTTCATTTTTTGTCATTATCGCTGTCGTCGTTGTAAACACGTAGTCTTGTCTTTTCGCTAATAAATTTTTAGTAAATCTCTGAACTCTATTTTTTTTCTTTTGGCAACATCATTCCTATGTTTAACCCTTTAACGGGCGGTGGTCACAAAAAAGGACACCCAATTTTAATTCTAAAACTGACAAACGGCACCAAGAATATTTAATTAAAATTTTCCTTTCATTAAGAACCAGAAAATAAGCAAGTTTCTTTTTACTAATGGATTCGTTTGTAAATTCCGGTGTCAGTCTATTATTTCATCATTTTGCAAACAAATTTACACCGCGCCGGAAGGGTTCAAGAATACATTTTTGGTCTTTCCCCTGACATTACCCTGACAACGCCATCTATCGGCACAATTTGGAACTCTTTTTTTTCCTTCGCCAAACAAAATTCCATTGCCTCACGATTGTTCTGCTAAAATATCAAGTCATTCTGACCAGTAGTTTTAAAATTATCGATTTTTGAAATCGTAACTTTAATTATAATCACCCGGTATAAAGAGCAATATTTCCTTAGCATTTAAAAAAAAAAAAAAAAAAAAAAAAAATCCTCATAAAAAATATTCTATAATTGCGCAAGTTATGACAAAAGTCTCAAGTGATCTCTATAAACAATGATAGAAATACTTTAAATGTGATTTGTATCAAAATGTACTTTTTATGTAAATTTTGCGCAAGATGTCTGTTGAACGACTTAACCCGTTCACGACGAGAATCTTTTACACTTTTTTAATTATTAGACACCAGTTGACGCCAGTTTTTCCATGCTGTAATTTTGACTTATTTCTTCTGTCAAAATTCCAGATTAGATAAGAGGAAAATTTCCGTGCTAAAATACTGTTTTCTAAATTTAAATGTTCTGTGCTCCTTAAGTGGCAAGTGTTCTTGCCAACCGGCGTTAATGAGTTAATATTTCTGTATATTTTTTTTTACAATTAATAGATTATATAATAGGCCGGGCAAAATTAAATTTTAAAAAAAATGAATTTTGGATTAGGGAATTCTAATAGTGCGGTAAAGTTGTATTATCTCGTCAATAGTAACTATATAAAATTTTATTTTTATTGGTTAGTATCTTTTGCCTCCTCAAGACGGCCAAAGTTTCGAAAAACTGTTAAAAACTGCCAATTTTTACTAAAAATAATAAAAATTAGACAAAAAAGGCAATCGTTTTCTAATAGCGGGCAAATGGTCTACCAGTCCATCCTTAATTAACTGTAAAAAAATTAACTAGATGGGTTAATAACTTTTCCCTCTTCAAGGCGGCCAAAGTCAGCAAGACGCAAAATCTGATATTTTGATACAACTTATTTATTATAAGATGATGTAATTTACAGCTTTGAACAGCTGACAATATATTAATGACTAATAAACAACCAACAATGTAAGGGCTGAACTAAATGTATTTTTGCATTAATAAAAATGTATCAAAATATCATATTTTGCGGGTTTTGGAACAATTTTGGCCGTTTTGAGGAGGTAAAAGTTATTAATAGATCTGGTTAAATTTTTTACAGTTAATTATAAAGGAATGGTAGACCACTTAGCCGTTTTCTGAAAACAGTTGTCCATTTTTCTCATTTTTATTAATTTTAGTAAAAAATGGCCGTTTTTTGGAAGTTTGTCGAAACTTTGGCCGTCTGGAGGAGGCAAAAGTTATTAACCGATATGGTTAATTTTTTTGCAGTTAGTTATAATGGACTGGTAGGCAATTTGCCTGCCATTAGAAAACGATTGTCCGTTTTTCTAATTTTTTATATTTTTTGTTCAGAATGGCCGTTTTTCGAAACTTTGGCCGTCTTGAGGAGGCAAAAAATATTATTCAATGAAAATGAAATTTTGCACAGTTAGTATTGACGAGATAATGCAACTTTCCCGCACTATTAGAATTCCATAATCCAAAAATCGATTTTTTCGGCCCGGCCTATTATATGTATAGTTTAAGATCAAAACTAAATTTGTATTTTTGGAAAGAAAGTTTTAATACAGAATTTAAAGATTAAATTATATACTAACCAAACAATAATTCGAATCATTTTCTGCTTGATTTAGAACTTTCATAAGTGTGGAGGTTCCATTTAAAGGGAAGTTGGTTGGTTGGTTGATTTTATGACGGCCGATTATCTACACGAGGGATATAGGCCCTAGGGGGTATAGGTGCAGATTCACGGTCGCCAGTCGCCACGTGGCGACTAAATTTTTTGTTGTGACCACTAACTTTCGGTGTTTAAGTCGCCATGTGATTTAAAAGTAATCCAATTTTGGTATTCCCAGTCATCATCGTGAAATTTTGATTTTTTTGTTTTGTTAAGATTAAGACCAAAACACATAACAAACTTTAAGATTTATATTACACTTAATTTTCAAATTTGTTTACATGTGTGTATATTAAATAAATTACTTTACACTTTGAATTCCTGGTTTTTTTTTTTTTTTTTTTTTTAGCTTTTTACCCATATAAACACTTACACTATTGTTTTTATGCGTTTGTTTCACAATTGTGGCCACTGGGTTTTTTGGGTTTAGGATCCACTGGCTCTTTCCAAATTTTGGGATTCTGCACCTGTACTAGTGGGAGGTGCCCTCCGTGGGAGTCTTTCTAAGCGATCCTATCCCGTATTTACGACAAGGTTCGAAGAAAACCGCGGAAAACTCCGAACGGTTAGGTCGACGAGCCCGACAGGGGTTTGAACCCAGCACCTCCCGTCTACCAGCTTTGAGAGCAGAACCTTTCAGCCACTGGTGGGACCATTTAAGGAAGAAATCAAAGGATCACAAGATTGTTATATATATTCAAACATTTCTTTGTTTTTTCTTCTTTTAAAAAAAATGTGAAAGCGCAATATTTCCTGGGCGTCTAATAAAAAACGCGTAAATAATTCTTATAATTACGCAAGTTATGACTAAAAAAAGTCTCTGTAAACAATGTTACAAAAGTACCTTAAAAGTGATTTATGTCAAGATGTGTTTATTATTATTATTATTATTATTGCGTGCAAGATATCTCTTGAATTACTTTAAAAGTGATTTACATCAAGATGTGTTTATTATTGTTATTATTATTATTGCGAGCAAGATATCTCTTGAATTACTTTAAAAAAGTACTTTAAAAGTGATTTATATCAAGATGTGTTTATAATTATTATTATTATTATTATTGCCTGAAAGATATCTCTTGAATTACTTTAAAAGTGATATTTACATCAAGATGTGTTTATTATTGTTATTATTATTATTGCGAGCAAGATATCTCTTGAATTACTTTTAAAAAGTACTTTAAAAGTGATTTATATCAAGATGTGTTTATAATTATTATAATTATTATTATTGCTTGCAAGATATATCTTGAATTACTTTAAAAGTGATTTACATCAAGATGTGTTTATTATTGTTATTATTATTATTGCGAGCA
Source organism: Maratus michaelseni (assembly GCA_963931845.1). Taxonomy (NCBI): domain Eukaryota; kingdom Metazoa; phylum Arthropoda; class Arachnida; order Araneae; family Salticidae; genus Maratus; species Maratus michaelseni. Next base: position 31,557,492 of record OZ007587.1, read on the forward strand.
AGATATCTCTTGAATTACTTTAAAAAAGTACTTTAAAAGTGATTTATATCAAGATGTGTTTATTATTATTATTATTATTATTATTGCGTGCAAGATATCTCTTGAATTACTTAAGCATTTTTGCTTGAAAGTTTTACTGGTTATAGATTATATCTGTTTTTTAAGACAACCTAAATTTTGTATGCATTTTAGATCAAATAATAGTACGAAATATTTTCTAATTGATTTATAACTTGCATAAATGTTATTTTTATTTAAAGGGAAAATGTTTCAAGAGGTTAGGGGACTATTAAGTATTCACGCAATATTTTTCCCCATGAAAGCTATGCTATATATGAAAGAGCAATATTTCCTGAGCATTTAAAAATCCGCATTAAAAAAAATTCTATAATTAAGCAAATTATGGCTACAAATGCCTCAAGTGATAATAAATAAATAATAAATACAAAATACCTTAAAAATGATTTATATCAAAATAGGATTTTTAAATTGCGCCTAAGATATTTCATTAATTACTTAATATTAAGGTTATTTTTACAAGACTAGGTTCTTAAGGTTTTGCATGTCAATTTTACAGTTTGTAAATTACATCTGTATTTTTACATGGTTTCTAAATTTTTATTTAAAAAATCCTCATAAAATATTAAATTATGACTAAAAATGTCTCAAGTGATCTCTGTAAACAATGAATACAAAATACGTTAAAAATAATTTATATCTAAATAGGTTTTTTTTTTTTTTTTTAATTGCACATAAGATATCTCTTCAATTACTTAATATTTTTGCATGACATTTTTACAAGTTATAAATTACATCTGTATTTAAGATTGAATCGAAATTTGTATGCATTTTAGGTAATTTGATATTTTTAAAATTGTAATTTAAGTTTATTCTCAAAATTTAGGAAAAGTCAATAAAATGCTAAAATTTCTTGTAAAAATGTTAGAAATCTTCCTCACAATCTTAAGGAAAGCCCATTTTGAGATTAAATCACTGAAGTATTTTTTAGTCATTATTTACAAGGAAAGTCCGAACATAAAAATTAAAAAAAAATTCTACGATTTCGTTTAAATGCTCTTTGATGGATCTTTTTCGAGAAATATAATTTTTTGAGGATTTCTCTTACAACTTTTTCATTTATCTAAAATTGCTTAAATCTTTTGTCACATTCGTCATTATTTTTCCTATGCAAGTTTTAACATTTTTCATAATCTAGCAGAGCATGAGTAGAAAGCGTGCAACATATTTATTAAGATTAAAGAACGAATTTCATGATTATTAATACTTTGTAAAATTATCTCTTTTATGTGAGTACATGCATATATAAAGAATAAAGCCCCCACCCTTACGAAATTTTATCCCCAAAGCTCAGGTTTGCTCTCTGCAACTTTGAAAATGTTCTGAGAGTTATCGATTTGCTTTTCCTAGCTTTTCTGATTTTTGCATTCCTTTCTGAAGTTGAGAAAATACAGGGTGATTTTTTTTAAAGTTGTATGATAATCGATTGTATGATAATCGATTCTTTCTCATTTCACAATGCTGTTAATAATAGACATATTTTTGTAATATATTAATATATGGTTAAATACATATATATATATATACAGGGTGATTTTTTTTAAAGTTGTGAAAGTAAAACCCTATAATAAAAGAACCACTGATCCAAATGACCTGAAATTTCACCAGTATACTCCCAAAGCAATGGGAATTTTTTAGGCGTGGTTAAAAAAAAATTAAAATCGCACCGACAGATGGCGCTGTAAGTTAGCAGAAACAAAGTATACCGTCAGTTGGAGGAAAACAATGGACGGTACTTTGAGAAACCATCTTCCGTAGTTCCTCTGTCGTCATTGGATCTTTTCTTAAATTCTTAAGTGTCCTAAATCTCCTAAGAACAATTGTTGCGCTGCCATTATTCTGATAATACAGTTTCAATAACAACGCACGGTACATCAATGGACAGTCATTGCAAGATATCCGTAGAATAATGAACACGAGGTGTGCGTACTTCCCGTTTTTATCGCCAATGTGCGTGTGTCGGGCGCAAGTTCGTCTCCCGGCTTTACTGCATGTACAGCGCCATCTGTCGGTGCGATTTTAAGTTTTTTTAACCACGCCTAAAAAATTCCCATTGCTTTGGGAGCATACTGGTGAAATTTCAAGTCATTTGGATTAGTGGTTCTTTTGTTATAGGGTTTTACTTTCACAACTTAAAAAAAATCACCCTGTATATTGATCATGGCAGATATTCGTATTTTATTAATTAAAAATTCAAATGTACATATTAAGACTTTACTTTACTGCCTGCCCGAGAGGGACTACTCAGACTATCAACAAAGTCTGTAGAGCATAGATGTCCCTACCGGTCTCCTTTAAAAAAATACAAAATCCCGTCGGTGAACGCAACAGAGGGCGGGTGTGAACAATAGGTAAATGAATATAATTAATATAACGGAAACAATATTTGTAAAAAAGGCAATAGTACAAATTAATATTACTGCCCGATAATACAAAGTTCCGACCCGACAAGGGTCAGTGAATAAGGGGGAAACCGATTCCCTGGTGCAGTGATGGATTAATATAGAAAGGTCGCATAGAAAGTTAAAGATGTTTCTAAGCTTTGAGAGCAGAGCCGGGCGCGATAAAATATTGTACAGTTTAAGTTTTGGGTGTAATATAACACCGGAAATCGTATTAAATATTTATAGTAGAACTAAAGTAACCCCTCGTTATATTGCACATGACCAGAAACAAGTTAAAGAGATATATTCGAGAGCAATATAAAAAATTTTAATAAAGGCGATAGTTTGTCAGCAAATGTTTTAATTTGTCTCTAAAACGTTGGTTTACACACATTTTACAAGTTGTTTTACAAATATAAAGGATGGAGAAATTCACACTAATTGATATATTTATAAAGTTACTGAAAAGGCGTATTTTTTTTTTGTGTGTGTGTGAAAAAAAAGCGAGGTATTTGCATGTAATATAACGAGGTGTAACAACAAAGGTAATAAATTTGATAAGTTGTTTTTATAAATTATTAAACAATTTGACGGGAATATCTGAATACAGAGAAATTCAGTAGAATTTTCTAGTTTTTGAAGGTTTGGATTCTGGTTCTGATAAATCATCAGAACTATGGGTATGGGTTTACATAGCAGTAAGGAATTAGTAGAGGTTAGCGGCAGAGCGGTATATACCTCTCTCTTTCCTTACTTTTTAGGCCATTTATAAATTCAATTAAGAAGTCTCTTCAAAATATTACTTTACTGTGTAGAATTTACCCCCTTCCCTTACCCTTGCAAAATGTTCGGCACATATGCTAGAAATACGCCGGTGCAATTTCTTACTTCAATAACTATTGAAATTCTTAATATTACGTTTTCAAATAAAATGCCAATCAATTAGCGTAATATATATATATATATATATATATATATATATATATATATATGATTGGTTCTCTTGTGGTCCAGTTTTTCCACTGAATAATGTTCATAATTAATTTATTAATCCATTTGTGTTTACATAATAGCAACTCCAATTTATAATTTTTTTTCCCCTTTCTCTCTCTTTCTTTTTAAATGTTCTTCAGGTATGAGTAAATTTGGCTAATTACCATTGAAGCACATGCTATGGTAATTTTATGATTGCACAAGTTAATTATTAGCTATGTGGTATTCTGATTACACAATATCATTAATTATCTCTTTGTAGATTTTAGTAGAATGATATTAGAACTTGATATGTTTTTGAAATTCATAGATATAATTATATATATATATATATATATATATATATATATATTATGATTACCAAGTGTTACGGATATTAAACCAGTAAATGAAAGGAAGATGGAAAATAATAATTTTATGTAGTTCTTTAAAATTTCTGCAAGTTAAAAAAAAATCTGTGGAAACTTTCGTACGTCCGTGTATATTCTGATACCAATAATTGTTTAAAATGCTGGTACAGCCTTTCACATAATTCATTCATAAGAAACAAAATTTGACCCTTAAACTAGAAGAATTATTCTAAAATACTTTTTTCTTTACTTTTACTAATCTCGATTCTTCCGGACTAAATCCTTTGTAGTCCTCTTCATTGTCGAGCTTGTATCTATACAATGCTCTGTGATCAAAAGTACTTGAACACTGGTGGCATTCTTCTACAAAAAGACGCAATTTCGGCGTAATTCTTTTATTTTGTTTGAGGGTCGAGTTTTACTTATCTCGGATGCACTTGAAATGCTGTAGTTAATACTTCAAATAATTGAAACTTAATATCTATTAGTCCTGCACGTATTCGGTTTGTGCTAGATCCGAACCCGAAATTTTTGCTTAAAGTAAAAACGAAACCCGAAATATTCAAACCCAAACACGAAGTGAAAGAAAATTAATCCATATTTTAATACAATTATTGAAAGGTAGTCTACAATTAGTAGTCTCTAAACTCAATTTTATCTTTTTTGTATAAAAATTAACAAATATACACTTATTAATATTCAAACGTATATTTTTTTCATTTGAAAAATTTTCAGGACTTTCTTTGAAACAATCGGGTTACCACGACCCAAAAGCGTGAAAACCCAGTCCGAAACCGATCCGAACCAAAAATATTTAAAGCCGATTTTACACGAACCCGACCCGCGGTTCCGATCAAGGTTAAATAGGTTATCGACCCGATACAGGATTCTACTATCTGTCAGCAAAATTTCAAGTAATTGATTCCTGTACGTAATTAATATCTGTGTGACAAGCACCATAAACTTATTTTCTTATGTTTTTGATAAATTTATTTTAAAATCTCGATTAAAGGTACTCTTTTACCATAATCTTTAGATCTGTTAAAATCACTTATAGAAAATCACACATTGGCAATGAGAGAACTGTAAATCGAACACATAAATGGCAGAACAAAGCTCTGTTTTAGCATTTTCCAACATAGTTGAAAAGTTTTTATGGATTCGGTTTGTCTGTCTTGCAGTCTGCCTGATCCTGCTCTACTCTAACTCTCTTAAATAAACTCGGATTTCCATGTAATTTTTATATTTTTTTAGGTTTAATATAGAATGGCAGTATTGAAGTTGAAGTGTGTATTATTTATAATTCGTTTATATATAGACTCATAAAAAATTACGTTACAATATGGTATATAGGGGGAATCATTTCCGATGCGTTTTAATGATGTTACAATACTTTAAAGATAATGAAAATGATATATATCGCTGAGGTGATCAAATATATGCTTTCTAAGGAGTGTAGAATAAATAGCATAAATAGTTCGTTTACAGGGACGCACATAAGAATTCCATAACATTATTGGAATAATCTATAGAAATCTATAGGAAAAAATCATCTGCGATGAATTTTAATATTATGATACTTCAACCATTATGAAATTAAAAAGGATCATGAGGTGCACTACAACATTTTTTCTATAGATTATGGAGTGCGAGCATATAGTATTTATTTACAGAGATGCACAAAATAATTCAGTTTTAGGGCGGACTATGATCGATTTCATTGTATGAAAAATGGAATTTCTTAGTAATATTCTGCTACTGTTGGAAAGTGTTTCATAATTTATGACTGACGCATGATTTTTCGTTCTTGTTTTTCTTTAAAGAAATTTTCTTCAATAAATTTATATGTATACGGCAAATAGAAATTATTGCGGTTATTTGGTCAAAGTCATTAATATTAATAAATTTTATTTTTCTCAAATTTCGCAGGCGACGAGAGGTTTTAAAAGTTTTACTAATTAAATACTCTTTGCTCCATAATTTTGTAAAATTTTACCATTTTAGAGAAATTCTTCAGTTGAGAATAGAAGGTAATCTCACCGGAATTTTGTAATTGTTTAATCCTTTGAAGTAATTAGGAACTATTTCTTGAGCACATTTCTCGTCAAAATACACTAGCATTTCCATAAAAATTAAAGTATAATAGGGATTATATAGGGAAGAGTCTTACAAATGCTTTACAGTCACGAAAATGTATAATTAACCTCATGCCTGTTACGCCCGAACTCAGTTCGGGCAGCGCAAATACGCCAATTTTGGAATGCCCGACCTGAGTTCGGACAAGGGAAAAATAGATGTTTCAATTCCGTGTAGCCCGAACTCAGTTCGGGCAACGCAAATATAGCAATTTTGGAATGCCCGACCTGAGTTCGGACAAGGGAAAAATTGGTGTTTCAATTCCGTGAAGCCCGAACTCAGTTCGTCCAATGCTTAAAAACAATGCAAAGAAACTTTTAACTTGTGAAAAATTTATATACCTGCCTGTCAAACTAAATGTGGTCTGAATGAAATTTGGAAAAAACTGCAAAATTACAAAAATCCGACAAATGGCGCGAAACTGACGAACTTTTCGCGGAAAGTATCGCCATCTATTGAGAAAATGGTAAATTACATATTATGCATTGGACGAATTGAGTTCGGGCTTCACGGAATTTAAACACCGATTTTTCTCTTGCCCGAGCCCAGGTCGGGCGTTCCAAAAATTGGAGCATTTGTGTTGCCCGAACTGAGTTCGGGCGTCACAGGCAAAGGGGTTAAAGAGGGAAAAAATTCCATTTTTGGTACTTTTTCTCAAATATATTCCACAGACAAGGGGTTAAGATATCAATTTTATGTAATGATTCACAGAAAAATAATATGAAATCTGCTTTATGCAGAATGTTAAACATGTTAAAAACTTGTAAAAGTAAATTATTTCAAACAGCAGCCATCGGGAATATTTTCTAATTTCCTTAAATACAATAGAGTACTTTAATCAATCGATTTCGATCTCTTTTCGACTATCTTAAAGGTTCTACTAATCTGTAACAAGATACGAAGGCAAACATCATTAAATATTGCTTTGGTTTAATTAGGGTGAGCAGGATATTTAAAGGTCAAACGCAAGCTGTTGTTGAAAAGGGTTCATTCATCAATGAAAGAATAACTTTTGAAATAAAGTTAGGAAACTTTTATGATTTATTAATGAAGTAACTCTTACATAGGCTTAAAAAAGAATTGTCACTCCATTATATGAGACAATAACAGTAAAAAAAGTTAGAGAAACGTTTAATATTTTAATTTAAGTCAAATATCAGATTATTGGCATTAATGAGTTTTTCAAGTTATTAGACTAATTAAATGATATAGATCTGCAAAGGATTCTTCTACACTCCTGTAGTATAAGATAAATTGCCTGTATTTAATGGGAAATTTTGGATATGGATTTGTCGTTTATTTCTAATTTGAATCTTTTTGAATGCATCAGAAGGAAAATTAGCCTTGCGTGCACAAAACATTTTTAACCCGGAACCAGTCGCGCCGGGTATGACATACCCAGGGTGCGTAAAGTTTTCACAATTGTCACCACTATTTTCCGAAAAGTAATCTTCAACTTACTTTATCGCAGAATTTGTAATTGTCTCCGACTAAATAAGGTGGCGATTATTATTTGTACTTCTTGGTGACAAAGTAGAAACCACTCATACCCTGGGTATGCGCGACTTCTTCCGGGTTAAGATATCTTGCCTGTACCATCCTACAAATAATCAGCCAAATAAATATTTTGTTTGATAAAGTTTATCTCAAATTCCAAACAACCAAGTTACTTTCAAAGGAAAATTAAAGTAAAATCGTCGGTTTCTTGCTGCACATTTAGCAATTCTAACAAAAAGATGCATCCTGGTAAACCTGGACTGAATAAAGGGAGAAACATTTCATGTCCCAAACAGTGAATTTAGAAAAAAATCACTTCATTACAACCATAATTGTTTGAAGATACATTAGTAAAATCATATAATATCAAATTTAGAAAATATTCGCACATTAAAATTGACTTATCAAATTGATAATTATAGGTTCATTTTTTATAAAATGTTTACAAAAGTACTTAAATTAACAAGCTGTACTGTTTTTTAATCTGCTTATTTTATTTATAAAATAACAAAAGTAAACACATTGTGGTTTTTTTCTGTAAATGGAGATATTATTTTGAATGTAAAATTTTTAATTCTACAGTCGACACCCCTCTCCCCCCCCCCAAAAAAAAACATAAATTTTAATCAACAAACAAGATGTTCACCCCCCCCCCTTTCCCATAACAAAACAAATATCCATTCAATAGAAAATTGTCTTCTTTTAATTAGTTTAAAAAAAAATAAACTTAGGGGTTGTCTTTATGCTGAAATTGTACCAAACTTTGAAACATTCAATACGAACACCTACTTTTGACAACGTATTTGGATTATTCGATAAATATACTTTAAAATATCAAAAGAGAAGTCATTTGGTCGTATGTTTATTTAAAATTTGAACACCTAATGTTAATTTATTAAAAGCTGCAAAACGATTTTACGGAGAGTTTTTGCAATAAGAGAAATATTGAATTTGTTAAGTAACAAATTCAATATCTGTTTTAATGCAAAACCCTCCGTAAAATTTAAAAACTTAGTCTGTAAGAAGGTAAATCCAATAGAACCTGATCAACTATCGGGTGTATATGAAATCCATTTCACCAAAGCCGATTAACCATTGCAATATTATTGACAAATAGGATTGATGAACAGAAAATTTAAAACGAGGATGAAAGAATATGTAACAGATATCAAATACAACAAGAAAAGTACAGCTTTAACCTGACGGCATAACATAGAAACTTTACAGATTAATTTTTTAAATAGCAAAATAATATATCCATCAAGATTTATTCTGTATACATTATCCGCAAATCAATAGAAATCTAAATTTAAAATTTTGAACTCAGTAGAAATCTATATGTGCAACGAGAATATATGCAATGAATCAGCCTCCTCTGAATTACCTAAAATTTGGTGCGAGATCCTGTATAAATTTTAAAATAAGATAAAATAAATTACATTTATAGATGATCATTTTTATTCACCTGCTTTCATGATACGTGGTATCTCGTAATTTTAGGTAGATTTCGTAAGAAATACTACCTATTACATTCTCACCTAAGTTGGAAATTTTGAAAATTTTTTGCAGATCTACGCTGATCATGACTCCCAGAACCCAAAACCACCCCCAGTTCAAAACTTTATCTATCTATCTATCTATCTATCTATCTATGTATCTATCTATCTATGTCACTTTTTTCTGACCACGATAACTGGAAAAATTCTGCATAAATCTCTTCCAAACTGATACAGAAAATCAAGGGTCATAAAATCTCGGTCAAGTTCGTTAATGGGCAAAATCGAACCAAGGGGGGGGGGACATGGGGGGGCTTTTTGTGAAAACAGAAAAACCCTCATAATTTCTTTATTATTATACGTATCGAATCCGTTTAAAGTTATTATTACTTCTAGGAAAAAGGTCGAAAATTTATGTATGACAGATTTTTGATATAATTAAAAATGGCCCCAAGGGGGGGGGGGAAGGGGGGTTTAGAAGAAAAAAAATCATAGCTTCGTCAATTCACAAGATATCAAATCCGCGTAAATTTATTATTAATCCTCTTAGTATTATCTAAAACTTTTATATTGACAAGTTTTTTATAGGACCAACCGTTATATAGCAAAAAAAAATTAAAAACAAAAAAAATCCCTGCCGGCTCCGACTGCAAACAAGTTATTTTTCGAAGTAGGCGGTTCCAACTCCCGCATCTTTTCGAAACTGATACATAAAATCAAGGGGCATAAAATCTCGGTCAAGTTCGTTAATGGGCAAAATCGAACCAAGGAGAGGGGGATGGGGGGGCTTTTTGTGAAAACAGAAAAAAAAACATAATTTCTTAATTATGATACGTATTGAATCCGTTTAAAGTTATTATTACTTCTAGGAACAGGGCCAAAAATTTATGTATGACAGATTTTTGATATAATTAAAAATTGTCTTAAGGGGGGGGGGGAAGGGGGGTTTTAGAAGAAAAAATTCAAAAATTCGTCAATTCCCAAAATTTCAAATCCGCTTAAATTTATTATAAATCATCTTAATATTATCTAAAACTTTTATATTGACATGTTTTTTATAGGACCAACTCTTATAGCAAAAAAAAAAAAAAAAAAAAAAAAAAAAAATATCCTTGCTGGCTCCGCCTGCAAACAAGTTTGGTTTCGAAGTATGCGGTTCCAACTGCAGCATCATCGCAAATAGGTCATTTCTTCCGCAATTCCCGACAAACAGGTGCCCCACGGTCTGCGTCTTCGAAATCTACCTGTGCCTGTAGGCCGAGCCGTCAGGGATTTTTTTTTATTATGAAGTAAATATTTCAAATTTTATGCGAAAATTGTTTATTTATCATCACAGACCCTGAAAAAGTCACCACTATTTTGTGTGTACGAAACTTGTATGTTTTGTTTATTAAAAGGTTTTTAAGCCTTATGTTTACCGTAATCACTTTTAGTAAAGCATGTGTGTTTTGTTTTAGAAAAAATATTCATTTAAAAAAAATTTGCTTATTAAATTGGCTGAGCTTTATTGTCGACTTAATCATAAAATTTTAGCACATATTCTTAAATCCTATTGTTAAGTCTTTTTAGTTTTTTAATAAATGGTTAAACACCGAGCAAGGTAATTTTGGTCATTACCGTGATAGAACCACCTCCAAGAAACATTTTCTAGACCTGGTACTGAAACAAAATTGATCACTGGTACTTTAATTATTAGATGCTTCAAAAAAGATTCCCAAAGGACCCTCTTTTCTGAAGTTTTTCATACTATTCACCAAATTGTCAAGAAGAACTCAAAATTTTTAAAGGTGTGTATTGCGAGTAACAAATAACTTCTGAACACTCTTATTCAAACTTAGTCTATAAATAACTCCAGATAAACAATGTGTTTTCCAAAGAATATCTGAATATATTTTATAATACACGGTATTTCACTATCCAATGCACCATAACTAAGATGATAAATACTAGAAAATAGAAATACTAAAATTTCCATAATCGGGATTTTTTTTTTCATGATTACAATTCCTTCCGCGCACTACGTGTCCACAAAAATAAAAAATCAGCACAAATTAAATTTTTCCTTAACCCGGGAATGGAAGGATGAATCATTGTGACTCCTTGCCGGGCTAAAAAGAGTGGTGTACAACAAGATGTGATAGGGGGGCTTCTTCTGTCACTTATGCTTTGCTTGTTAAGTCACCTCGATTGAAATGAGAAGCCTAACTAATGTTTAAGAGCCAAAATGACTCCTAATTCTTCTAATGTAAGGGGATAAGAGCGATTCTTCCAATCCAGAGTTTTAAAATCAAGGGACACGAGAACAGTGTACCAATGGTTCCACCTTGTACATATCAACTCAAATTCGCGTTTTCGAGCTGTCCCTTTCATAATAAACTGGATAGTCAACATATCAAAAAAAAAAAAAAATGTATCGGATAAACCAAATTTTGTTGAATCTCAATTTCTCTATCAACCCTTTTCCAGAATTTACTTTCGTAAAAAATCTATATTTGGTCGCCTCCAACCTTTTTAATTTTACAAAATTGACAAAGTTCAATTTACCAATAACGATGTGAAAGTGCTCAAATGATAACTAAAACTTTGGTATGAAAAATTAAATCCGTACCGCCGTCTGCTGAAATTTCTGTGATCGATTTATATTAATTGCTGTCTTGGAAGATAGCAGTAATAAATAAAATCGTCTTTTAAAGCCCACAGTATAAGTAACAATGGCACTTTTAGGTATGTTGCAGATATGCAACACGGTGATACAAAGGGTTAATTAATACCTTAGTTACAATTTATTCTGAAAAACCTATTTTTGACATTAAACTGTTAGATAACCTTTGTTCGCAGACACACTTAGGAGATTAATCAGCTAATTAACAATTTTTTAAATCAAAAAGTTGTCGAACAAAAACTAAAAATTGTTATCTAAATGTGATAATCCAATATCACATATTTTTAAGCTTGTACAAAAATTGTTATGAGGATTAAAATAGCGCAAAATGACTGCACATAGATGGCCATTTTGAAATCATAATCATGCTAAATTTTATAATGTGAAAATTATGCTGATTTTCTAGAGATAAAATGTTTTACATTAACCAGAATAACAAATTTATGTTAATAATCCTAATATCTCCAGCTATTTTCTTCGCCTCGGTATACTATTTTGAAATGCAGAGCACGCATTATCATTATGTTATCACATTTGGAAAAATCGGTGAATCCTTTTAAATTATCTCTTCTCCTAAGAGTTAAATCTAAGAAATAAAATTCGAAATGAGCTAATTAAGGTTTCTTCAGATGGCATTTTAATATGCATATACAGACGAAAAATAAAGTAAAATAGCTCATGGAAGGGGGATGATAGGGGAAAGCTTTATCTGAAATACAATAGGCAATCCATTTGTATTTTAAATTATAACGAAGAAACTTTGCAGATCTACATCTTGACGGGCATATTGAAATGGGTAGGGAAATTTGATGCGTATAGAACAACTAGTTATTTAAAAAGAGTTAAATTGCTCGAATAAAAGTTCTTTAAAAAGTCATTAACATCCACTTAAAAAAAAATCTAAAGAATATATTTTATCAGAATTTCTACAGAAATCTGAAGACATTTTGAAGGTATATATTTAAAAAAAAAATCTGCTCAATTTTTGAAAACGTTTGAGACATTTTTATTAGTAAGTTAATTTTTTTCTTCAAATATTCTGAAAAAAAAATCACGAATGTTAAGTATAATTTTTTTTTCTGCAAAAAATCTAGAGAATTATTGCAGACATATCTGACAATATTTTTTTGAAAAATGGATAAGAAAACAAGAACGAAAAATCATGTGTCAAGCATAGATTATGTAACACCTTCCAAAACTTCCCAAATACTTGTACAAGTATTTACTGTTTAATAAGGTGAAAGATTATGTCTAAGTAAACAATTTAGAATAAGCATAACACATTTAAAAAACCCAATTTCAGGAATTACCAACAATATTCGGGAAAATATACGAATTATTTTGTGCACACCTATATATGATCTATACATTTGTATAAATACTACGTAGAATGCTAAACTTTAGTTCCCTTAGGAATCGCATAGCACAGTTTAAAACTCCCCTTCTGGAATTTCCGTCAATAAACGGAAATGTACTCGAGATCTTTAGTGCTGCCTTGTATATGATCTATAGAATTATACACACCAAGTAATAGTAAAACAAATAATTAAATTTAAAATCGCGTTCAGCAACTGAAAACTCACTTTCAGCAATTATTGTTAACAGACAGTACTTTAAATGAATTATTTTGTGTGTCCCTGTAAATGAATGATGAATGCTATGCACACAATATTCTATAGTAAGTCTCTTGTAATGCATCTTGCAATGCCTCAGTGATCTATATAAATTTCAAAATGTTTGAAATAGTGAAACATTATTAAAATAAATGGCAAACAACGATTTTTCTCTCGTAATGCATCTGAAGTCTTGAAGTGCTAAATACCTCATTTTCAATACCGAGCATTCCATAGTAGAACTCAATAACATATATCATTTGCATGGCAATCACAGTATATTTAGGCGAGTTAGAGCACGGACGGCAGACAGACAAACCGAATTCATAAGCACTTTTCATCTTATGTTGGAAAGTGTTAAAAAAATTGTTTTCAGTTATTCTTCAAAAGACTCATAACTATAGTCAAAAAGTTTTTTTTTTTTTTTTTTTTTTCAAAATATTTGCACAAATTTTGCTTATAGTGCGCTACAATTATTTTTATATGGAAAGTTCCCTTGAGAGGCATATATGAATCATGAATCTTGAAGTAGACAGTTTTAAATACGATTAAACTTATAAATTTGTAGTTTTAAGCTGTATAAATTTTCATTCCTATTGTAAATTTATAAACTATTCCTATTGTAAATTTATTCATTCTTAAACTTTGAACGTTTCTGAAAGATATTCTGTCCAATAAATATTGTAAAACGTACAATAGCGGGGGACCCCTTTTCCCCGAAGGCGCAGGGAATCCTCCCCCCCCCCCCTTCTCGCCCTTTCACTCCGCCACTGTTTATAATGCTGAAATTTTAGGAAAAATGCTTTTGCATTGATAATTCTTTTTTCATATATTTCCAGTTGAAAATATATTTATAAATATATTGCAAAAATAAATAACTATGATAATTATTTTATTTATTTTAGCAATTTTAAAATTAGAAAGTATTTTTAACTTATTTTTTATTTTATTTTATTTATTTATTTATTTAAGAAATACGAATTATATGTTTGTTTATATATAATCTTTAATTTTTAATTATTTTACAAATTATTATTCACATAATTAGTTATTGTTTATTATATAGTTGTTATAAATAAGAAAGTTTATAAATTGTTATTAAGTATTTGTAACTATTTATTAAGTTTTTCTAAAATCTCGTTTAAGTAAATCGCTTCATATTTGCAGAAAATGTTAATTTGAGGCATAAATGCAACATATTTTTAAATGTCAGTTTATCAGTATTAATAATAAATTTATTAGGATCAATTAAAATAATTAAAACACTAATAATAAAGTGAATTTTGTGCTTAAAACGTATATTAATTTAAACTTTAATTTTTCAAAATGTGTCAGTTTCAAAGAATTTGTAAATATTCAATAATAAAGTGCTGGATATGAATTTTAGTACATTTTTATTATTTTAGTAACTTTACAAATTTCTGAAGATCATTTTAAATAAATTCTGTAGAATTTTTGGAGGAAAAAATTCTGAAAAATATTTGAAGGTATTTGGCTCATTTGTTAGGCCCATATTCTGAAGAAAATACTGAGAATTAATTCTTTAATCTTGCTGTAGAAAAAAATCTACATATTTTCTGCAGAATAAATTTCACAGGTAATTTTCAAGAAAGTAGGCTTAAAAAGTGGGCCAAATACCTTCAAATATTCCTCTTTTTTAAAAAAAAAGTTCTTTATTACTTCAAACAAACACTATGCTACTATATTAATCATAATAATAAATGCACTATCAATCTTTTAAAATATAGTTTAGTCTTATAAAAAGTATATTTTAAGCAAAAAATATATTTATCATTGTTTATACGTGTTTTTTTAATTTATTTTGAAATGCAATAAAAATGTAAATAAAAAAACTAAATTATTTTTCAACTAAATAACTTAAATTTACTGAATTAAAATTAACCCTAAAGTTTAAACTTCAATCTCAAGAAAGTGGGCTTAAAAAGGGGGCCACATATCTTCGGATATTCTATTATTAAAAAAAAAATTTTTTTTTTTTTTTAGTATCTATCACTACACTAACAATCACTATACTAGATTTATTCCTAATAATAAATGCACTATCAATCTTTTAAAGTATGTTATTCTTATAAAAAGTATATTTTAAGCAAAAAATAAATGAATGTTATCAGTGTTTATACGTGTGATTTTTAATTATTTATTTTGAAATGCAGTAAAAATATAAATAATAAGAATCTAAATACTTTTACAACTAAATAACTTAATTTTAATGAATTAAAATTAAACATAAAAGTAAAACTCTAATTAAAACAATGGTTGGCTTTTTATGACTCAACAGTCTTGATAAGACGCAGTCAGAATTGTAGCCTATACGGCTAAACAAAATATAAAGATGGGAAAAAAATATGCTCTCCGGTGCTGTAATGGATTTATTAGAGGACATAAAAGTCTCTTTTTGGGGCCTGTGCATTCTCTCCACGGCTCTGCGATACACAATCGCGGGGGAAAAAATTAGTCACCCCATGCTATTTTGAGCTTATTTTCTCGTAGAAGAAATGAAGGTACCACTTGACTGGGAATAACATTTTTTTTTTTTTTTTCAAATATAAAGTTTATTTTTTACTTTAGGGATTGTCTACACTAGGACTTTCCAACTCGCGCCATTTCCAATGTTTCTTGTCGCTACCTTTTTTTTTAAATATATAAAATATGCTTAAAAATTTTTAATTTTTTAAAATTTAAATTCATTTATGTTTACATGTTGATTTGTTTTATTGTAGGCAGCATCAGTGTTTTTGGTTCTTTACTCAGCTATACTTTTTGAGCTATTCCCTCTCAGGGAAATGTAGTTCTAAATTTAATATATTTATTCTGCACTTTTATTTTTATATGGGCACGGCTATAAGTATATGTCTGTACGTCGTGAAAAACGTGTGTGTATCTTTCGAATGTTTCCTGTTACTAGGTTTTTTTTTCTTTTAATTTAATAGTCCATTTTAAAAAATGTTTTATTTTTAAATCATTACCATTTTCTCTATTTTCTAAATGTCCGTAGCTTTAAGGTTTTTGGCATTTCCGCATTGAAAATGAAGTCTGTAACATGTAACATTTATAGTACATTTACAGGGACACTCAAAAGAACTGTTACATCATGGTCTATGTGTGAAAAATCGTTTTCGATGCATTTTATTCATATTACGATACTTCAAACATAATGAGATTGATATGCAATACTGATATGGACGACAACATGCTTTCTCAGGAGTGTAGAATAAGTACCATCTGTAGTTCGTTTACAGGGACGCACAAAACGATTCCATTACATTGTGATTTAGAGGAGAAAACTTTTCGGTGCATTTTAATGATATGATATTTCAAACAGAATGAAATTGCGGAAGCGCCCTACAACATGTTTTCTATAGATTGGGTTATGGAGTGTATAGTATCATCGTTCATTTACAGAAACATACAGAAGAATTTGGTTAGAGGCCCGACTAAGATCGAAACTTACTGGAAGTGCGTTGGTATGCATTTTTAACACTTTCCGACATAGTTGAAAAGTGTTTAGGAATTCGGTTTGTCTGTCCGTGCTCTAACTCTAGTAAATACACTCGGATTGACATGAAATTTTCACATTATTGAATTTTACTATAGAATGTTCGGTATTGAAAATGAAGCATTAATAGTTCATTTACAGAGACGCACAAAAGAATCCCATTACATTATGGTCTATGGGGAAAATCGTTCGCGGAGCATTTTATTGATGTTACGATATTTCAAACGTGATAGAATTATTGAGCATTACTGAGGTGATTACAGTATGCTTTTACCGGAATATACAGTTAGTATCATTTATAATTCAATTTATAATTCAATTACAGGGACGTACAAAATAATTCCTTTACATTATGATATATGAGGAAAAATCGTTTGCGATGAATTTTGAACATGTTATGATACTTGAAACATAATGATATTTCAAAACGGTTCACTACAACTTATTTTATATAAATTATGGAGTGCATACGATTTATCGTTCTTTTACAGAGACGCACAAAAGAATTCCGTTAAAGGACATTTTCATTAAAAAAATTATCGCTAAACAGTAACGCCAAGCCATTGGAATATCAAAATAAATAAATAAATATAATTAAAAAAATTAGGAACAGCTACACTCACCAAAGTGTCAACTGTCAGTGAGTTTAAACACAAAAGAATTACAATATATTAATGAAAATAGAAAAAAAAAATATTGGATATTTATTTTTGTTTTCTTAATTATCCTTATCAGCTGTTGAATAAATGTTTGTGACGTCAGTTGAAATTGATCTATTGCACATAACTATGCAACGCAACATTTATTTAATGCATTTTCTCTTTTAATATCATGGCACAGCTGTTTAAGGACGCAATTGTTATCTTAATTAACGAAATAACTAATAAATCGGTAAAACATAATGAAAAATACAGGTAAATGTCGAATTAAAAACCGCTTCCTGACATAACAAACACGTGAAATGCTTCCGACGTCAAGTGAATGGGATTAAATCCTATAGTTTGGCGAAAGTTTTTTTTATGAAAAGTGGTCGACGGAATAATGGAGAAGTACCCTTGTTTCTTGTGAAGTTTAGGAATGCATAACTATCCAGTGTCTTTAATATAGAAAGTGAAGATCTATTACTCTGTTTCATAAGCGATATTCCATTCTTAATTTCTTGATCCGATCCGAGTAACAGATAATAATCGTTTTCTAAATTGTCTCTACAAATGATATCTAGTACATTATCCGATGTGCAAAAAAGAAAAAGACAATTTTCAAAATCAACGCCTATACTGGTAGAAAAAGTTATTAGAATTCCGACAGATAGGAATTCAATAATATATATGTCATCGAAGAACGCCTAATGGGATTAAGATTCCTTGCTTGCAGGTGCTTTTGTGAAGAGATGTTCCATTCGTAAAAATGTCAGATATAAATGATCCATGTATGTATGTGCATCTACCTTTTAAATATTCTTATAGGTTAGTTATTACGACTGATCAAACATCGGTATTTCGGATTAACACTTTTTTAAATAACGATGAATAGCTAAGAAAAATACCAAAAGGTATATTGGGTATATATGCATTGCTACTTCAAATTGTCCTAATATAGCATCACTTAAACATAAAAAAAATATACATCACATATTGCCAAACTACAGAAAATTTTTCATAACATCAATTTTAAAGAAAAGTAAGTGTTATTACCTTTTATTATTAGCCTTTTACGAATTTTTAACACTTTCCAACAAAGTTAAAAAATTTTAAGAGTCGATTTGTCTCTCTGTCCTTCCACTAATTCTCGTAAATATATTGGGATTGCCATGTGATTTATGTATGTTATTAAAGTTTAGTATAGAATGATTGGTAAATTCATATTTAATACTTTGGAAATTTTTCCATAGAAAATTTCGCACGCCTTGCATTCATAATAATCAATTTTTTATTGCTTAATAGGCGTATAGCCAACATAGTGCCAACATACGCTATGTTGGCTATACGCCTATTAAGCAGTTAAAATTTGATTATTATGAATGCAAAGCGTGCGAAATTTTCTATGGAAATATTTCCAAAGTATTAAATATGAATTTATTCAATTATCGATGCTGGATTTTCTTTGATTTCGTGTTTGCCCCAGGGTTGGTGGCTCACGGAAAAATATTCCATCTTGTGCTGCGTTTGTAGCCTTGCCAACATGTTATAGTGAGAAAGTTCCAGGCTGAGTATCGTTCCCAAGTAGTTCAGTTGGTAGAACCTCAATGTGCTATACTGATGACCTGGGTTCGAGTCCCGGCTTGGGTACTTTTTCATTATGTTGGCTATATGGCTATTAAGCAATTAAAATTTTATTATTAGAATGATTGGTATTTAAAATGAAGCGTGTAACATTTACAGTTCGTTTACAGGGTCACACAAAATAATTCCGTTACATTATGGTTTATGGAGAAAAATCGTTTACGGTACATTCTTTTAAGAGCCTACATCAGTCACCCGAAGAAACGCTCCAGCTAATGTTAAGTCTATGGGAAGGTTATCGCGCGATTTCTCGCTCGCATTTTAATATTTTTAAATGATTTTTTTTTTTTTTTTTTTTTTTTTTTTTTTTTTGCATAGGATAGCTGAGGTCAATCTCTAACGTTGTTAGTTTTTACTTTTTCTATTTTGGTTCCAGTTTTTTTATATAAGGGTAATTTCACTTTCAGAACCGGTTCCAACCGGTTCCAAAATTGAAAATGTCCGCTTATAAAAAAAACCGTAACCAAAATCGAAAAAGTAAAGACTAACAACGTTAGAGATCGACCTCAGTTATCCTATTAAAAAAAAATCATTTAAAAATATTAAAATGCGAGCGAGAAATCGCGCGATAACCTTCCCATAGACTTAACATTAGTTGGGGCGTTTCTTCGCGTGACTAGCGTAGGCTCTTAATGTTGCAATCTTTGAAACGTATTGAGATTGATATGCATCACTAAGGTGGAATGCAACATGCTTTTTCAGGAATATAGAATAAGTAGAAGCATTTATAGTTCGTTTACAAGGACGAATAAAAAAAAATACCATTACATTATCATAGATGGGGAAAAAATCGGTTGCAGTGAATTTTAATAATGTTATGATACCTCAAACGTAATGAAATTACTAAAAAAGAGCACAGAAAGGCTCTACATATGTTGTTTTTTTAAATACCTTACGGAGTACGTAGCTTATATCGTTCATTTACAGAGACGCACACAAGAATTCGGCTATGGGACTGACTATGGTCATGGAATTCCATAGATCAGCTGGTTGCACGAAAAAATTCGTACACATTATCGCATATGGATCGCAATTGCTGAAAATGAATCTTTAATGAGTTATGTTTTATAAATTGCTTATTTAAAAAACCTCATTTCATTGCATGAAAAGATTGAAAATTCTTAATATTCTGTTACTTTTGGAAAGTGTTTTCATAATAATGCATAATCATGTTTCATTTCTGATGCATTATTCTTCGTTCTTGTTTCATATAAAATTTATTTTCCTGTCACCAGTCCGAGATATATTTCAGCTAGTGATCATTTTTGATAAAAAAATATCTGCAGGCCACATTAGTACAATAAAATTGCAATTAAAAAAATTACTTTGTTGCTAAAAAACTATTTTAGGCGATGATGAATTCGATTGTTTTAAGCGACCTTCTAAAAAAGGTCATTAGGATATTTTAAGGAATAATTTGTTTCGAAAACGTATTAAAATTTCATCTCGATTACAGGAAGTTAGTGCGATGAAACGTATAAAATCGATAAAAACATTGCCTTGCCATTTAAAAGTTTCTGTTTTTGGATAATCGATGAGATTCTGAATAGATTTTAAACTAGACGATTACAATCAGTTTTAAATGTCAATTTATCAATTAAAAGCTAATTTTAAATTCAGAATTTATTATTCAAAAACACTATCCTTTCCCTTGTTAATCAAATAAAATCCGGACTTACTAAAAACTATGAAAAATGTTTTTTGTTATGCACTGAGTAACTAAAGAAATAAAACTTAATTCTAAAAAAATTGTTTATTTTCTTTAGAGTGATAAAATGTTACTGTTAACCCCTTGGGGACGAGCGACACGTATACGTGACGCATAAGATGCTCAGAATCCTCGATTATTCCCACCAGTTATTTTTTTATTGTAAGCTTTGCCTTATGTAATCCTAGCATTTCTGCGATTCAAGTAGGCGAAAATTTCTGTTTTGAAAAACCGGTGGTGAAAAATTAAAAATTCTGTAAAGGACGCTCGTCGCGAAGGGGTTAAGAAAAAAAAAGTTTCTTAATCTACGAAACTAATATAACCGCGAACGAAAACATACAATAACCTCTTCCGAATTACCTATTTTTCCGAAAAACTTCATAAAGCTATATAGATTTATGATTTAATGAATTATTTATATAAAAAATAAATAAATAAATAAACAGTTTCTTTTGCTGCCACTGATTTTTGGAATTCCGAGTAGTTTTTAAAGTGTTTCAATCAGTTTTTCTTAACCGGAATATCTATTTTTAGGAGGCTATTTATTTTCAATTAAACATATTTTCAGCTGCGTAATGAAATTTATACATGCAAGAGTAACAAAATAATATTAATTTTAATGTTAATGCTGTTAATTTATCATGTTTTTCTGTAAAACATGTTTGTTGAACATGAAAAATGTTTACTTGAAAATTGATAGCATCCAAAAAACCGATATACCATGTTGATAAAACTTATTAGTACGCTATAATATATATATATATATATATATATATATATATATATACACACAATAAGTTTATATCCAAAGAGATAATTAATGATAATGTGTAGACAGAATACCACATAGCTAATAGATTAACAAGTGCAATCATAATATTACCATAGCTTGTGCTTCAATGGTAATTGGCCAAAATTACTGAAAACATGAAGAAAATTTAAAAAGAGAGAGAGAGAGAAAAAAAAATAATAATTTGGAGTTGCTATCAAGTCAATAGAAATGGATTAAGAAATGAAATATGAACCATATACAATGGAAAATTGGACAACAAGAGAATTAAATCAGAATTGGATATGAAAAAACACATGTAGATATAATCATCAGCCTGGATGTACCCACATGTGTTTTAAAAAATAATTCAGTATTTCATAATTCTACTGGCATACATGCTAAGATCAGTAGAATCACCCAGGTATACTGAATTATTACCAGAAAACAATTGGAAATATTAAAATTGGAAATAATAAAATTGGAAATAAAAAACCCGTAAAGAATAGATAAAATATTTCACTCACATCAATTATCCTAAAATCTGTATACAACACCTCACTGAATTACTACCAGATATCAGTTTGAAATAATAAAATTGGAAATAAAAACCCGTTATATATATATATATATATATATATATATATATATATATATATATATAGATAGATAGATAGATAGATAGATAGATAGATAGATAGATATATGAAACTTGTTTATAAATGCTTGTTTAAATTTTGAAAATATAGTAGTTTCTAAATATAAAGAATACTTTTCGGTATCATAAGTAACGCGGAAGAGGTTATTGTTAGTGATGGGCATAACGATTATTTTGATTATTCGAATGAATCATTCGGGCATGTGCAGAAGCATATCTTTCAAACTTCTTATTATTATTATTATTATTATTCAGCTACTACCAGAAATTTTGGGTAAAAAAAAAGTTTCTCATTTTAATTAGAATTGGATTAGATGCCAGATAAAAATGAAAAATGTGTTTTTTCTTTAATTTTGGTAGTAATTGAATAAAAAAAATTGAAGTTTGACAGATATGCGACTGCGCATGCCCGAATGATTCATTCGAATAATCAAAATAATCCTTATGCCCATGGCTAGTTATTGTACATTTTCGTTCGTGATTTTATCACAGTTTTCTAGATTAATATTATTCTGTCGTTTTTTTACAGTGTTATATAGTTATATAACAGTTATATAATGCTTTTTGCAAATTTTGCTTTTTCTAATTTATTTCCGTCTTATTGCCGTCGTTCGTTATTGCTTGAAATATTTTACATGAAGCGAGATAGAATTTATTGCAGAGAATTACTGTCTAGCTGCTACAATTCTTACAGCATCTTTTATTATGCAAATTTCTCTCAAACCTGTGAAAGATGCATTCTTCTTTCATTTTCCCGTATGGACCCTTTCATATAGATTTAATTGTGAAATAATTAAAATAAATTTGCACTAAATGTTTTCAAGAAATTTTAAAGTCTTTCTTAGTAGTAACTCAACTGTTCGCAAACTGTATAGTTAAAATATATCAGTTTTCCGAAAAGCAACACTACTACGAAACAGGTTAAATTTTTAGAAGACATTATATTTCAACGAAATAAGTTAATTTTTATTTTACACACACACCAAAAAATAAAAAATAACATACTATATTTAAGCGAGCTAATGCTTGATAAAACATGTTATTTTTTTAACATTTTTATTACAAAATTTAAAAAATATATATAAATAATTGTTTACTAACGCTTTTTTAACAGTTAAAAAAAATCGTTTTAGAAATACACAGTTAAAAAAATATATATTTGGAAGCGAAATTAAAAAGGATTGGGTAGAAAAATAAATCTAAACTAATTAAAACATACTTTAAGCCTTTTTTTTTTTTTTTTTTTTTTTTTTTTAATCGTTGTTGAATAATTTCGGAAATAATGTTATAATAAATAGAATGTTAAAATTTATATAATTCGAATCGTAACTAACAGTGTCATTGTGGAATATTGATATTTACTGATGCAATGTGTAGATAAAGTATTTTACACCTTAGATTTACTCATTGTTGCTTTAATATAGCTAAGGATATTCCTAAGAATTGCTTTTAAATTTCTGTTACGCTTTTAGTTCATTGTTTTAATGCTAGAATAATTTTGCAGAATTATAGCGCTTTCGCATGCATTGAAAAACTCTTTTAGATTCTATTTTTTCAGGGTGTCACAGAAATACTAAAGTAAGACACTTTTGTTAATTTGTTAAAAATCGTTTTAATTAATGTGTTGTGATTATGAACATTGTAAATGTGAAAAAACATAAAAAAATTTTAATTCTATGAGTCTTTATTCGGAGGACAAGATTATATTCATACGTATACAATCCAGTATTTTAAAAGAACACAAATAACACAAATAAATTAGTATTCTACAGTTATGCTTCTACAAAAAATGTTAATCTTTAATCCGCCAACGCTCATTATCACCCCCAGGTGATAAAATTTCGAAAGAACCTCTAGGCTTATATTTTAAGTATATATGTACCGTTAGCGTGACGCCTTTATTGTGATCTCTAATCGCAGAAAAATGTCCCATATCTCTCTGATATTCTGATATATAGGGTTAACTTAAATGATTCACCGGGTTTCAAAAGATTGTTTATTTACAAATATGCGACGCACAAAGACGAGTGGTACATGAAAAGATACATACACTCACCAAGTTCCTGGTACATACTACAAATGTTCAATGTGGGTGCCCTTACTCGGCACACATCCCAACAGTAATCCAGTTCCGTCGATACGTTCAGTAGCATGTTTCTGTCAATGTCCGTCACAGCAGCAGTGATACGTTCCTGCAATAAGGAAAGGGCATATTTACAAACAAAGAGTTCCATCAACCAACCTACCAATACATTTTAGTCGTAGCGATCATTGCAGGAATCGTTATAGCGACCTAGGCCAATTACATCATAGACCAGTTTAACGTAGACCAATCAGATTGCCCCATCACATGTGTACAGTGGGAGCCATAAAAAACGAACAGGTTTCTCTTGCGGACCAACAATAATTTAACCAACAGTGACGTCAGCTGCCCTTTCCTTATGCTTGCAGTGTTACTAGCATTGGGGGTACATAAACTTTGTCCTTCACATTGCCCCACAGAAAGAAATCACATGGCGGGAGATCTGGTGAATCTGGAAGCCCATGGCAACAGAGGAACATCACCCAGACGAGCGCACCCTATCTAGAGATGTGGCAGTTCTCTGTTGAGAAAGTCGCGGCTTTTATACTTGGTGAGTGTATGTATCTTGTCATGTATCACCCGTCTTTTGTAGGTCGTATACCTCTCAATACACAGTGTTTTGAAACCCGATGAATCATTTAGGATAAGTCTGTGTAAGCCTTCCAAATTTTTGTACCTTCTCCAAAGAAGCTACTAACGCCTCTAAAAATGTCAAAAAAGCAGCAAGTCTGGTATACAAATTATTATTATTATTTGCCTAATGTTAAAGCTAACTAAATGTTGAATTGATATTTGTAGGATTTCAAATGTTTAATTTTTGTTGATGTGATGCGATCTTGAATTTGTGTGTCACTTAATTGTGTGTCACTTTTTTTTTTATAAAATTTGTTTTTATTACTCTTTTTAACACTTTCCAACCTAGTTGAAAAGTATTTACGACTTCGGTTTGTCTGGCCGTCTGACCGTCTGACCGTCTGCCGTCTGTCCATGCTCTAACTCCCGTAAATATGCTCGGATTGCGCTGCAATTTTTATATGTTATTGTCGATATCTATAGCATGTTCCCTATTTCAACTGAAGTGTGTAGCACTTATAGTTTTTTTACAGGGACACTCAAAAGAATTCCGTTACATTACGGTCTATGGGGAAAAATCATTTGCGGTTTATTTTAATGATGTTACGCATTTGCAAATACATTGTAATTGATATATATGAGTAAGGTGCATTGCAAGAAGCTTAATATGGAATAGGGTGTGCATAGCACTTATAGTTACTTTACAGGGACAGTCAAAATAATTCCGTTACATTACGTGTATGGAGAAAAATAGTTTGCGGTTTAATTAAATAATGTCTCACTATTTTAAACACATTGAAATTTATATATATCACTAAGGTATATTACAAGAGGTTTACTACAGAATATTGTGTGTATATCAGTTATCATTCATTTACAGGGACACGCAAAAGAATTCTCTACTGTCTGTTAACAATAATTCCTGGAAGTGCGTTTTAATTTACTGAACGCGATTTTAAATTTAATTCACTTTTTGTCTATTACTTGGTGTGTATAAATGCTATATTTCATATACAGGGCAGCACAAAAGTTCGCGAACACATTTCCGTTTGTTGACAGAAACTCCAGAAGGAGAATTTTAAACTGTGCTACGCGTTTCCTAACTAAACTAAAATTTAGCATCCTATGCAGTATATATACAAATCTATAGATCCTATACAAGGCTGAATAAAAGTATTCAGATATTTTTCCGAATATTGTATATGTTGGAAATTCCTGAAATTTCGTTTTTAAATATGTTATGCGTTTTCCAAACTGTTTACTTAGATGTTGTCTTTCAGCTTATTAAACAGTAATGATTTGTAAAATTATTTTGGAAGCGTTGGAAAGTGTTACATAATCTATGCTTGACGCATGATTTTTCGTTGTTGTTTAGTGAAAATTACAGTACAACCTATGATTAAATATATATATATATATATGTGTGTGTGTGTGTTTACTTATAGGCGTTGGAGGGTTAATTAAAATTTAAGAAGATAAAAGAAAATGCAAATAGTAACACTCACTCTGTCTAGATCACCTCTTCAGTATGCTTCTTTAACCAGTTGTATGCTGGACATTTATTTTTGCTGTTTGTGGTGCTTCTTTCACAATGTGTTTTATACGTTGCTTATTAATCATAAGACACGATTTTATCAAATTCATAAATCCATTTTTAATCGTTTAATGAGTAATTTGGTATTTAAAGTTTAAAAATAAATTTTTTTACACAGAAATTATGCTTTTTATTTTAGCTTTTTAGGAAAAAAAACTTTAAAAAAATTAACGATGCAAATAGTAGACAATTACTATGCTTTCAGTTAACACAACTTCAAACTATCCCGGCATTTCTTGAAATTTACTGTATAATTTACGACTTAATTTAAAATTAATTTGTAATTTTTTGTACAAAATGAAAATTTACGTTATCGAAATAAATTTTAGAAACTCGTTTTATATAAAAAAATAAATTAATTTAAATATTTTCTTATACCGTTTTTTCTACAAATTTAAATCAAGAATTTAAAAAATTTTATCAAATTAAGTTTTTTTTTCTTTTTTTTCCGCTGTAAAATTTTATTATTCTAAAAAATTAAAAAGCATTATATCTGAAATTTTAACAAATAAGACTTAAAGAAAAACTTTAAATTATAATTGTTCCGGTGAAAGGAATACAACACAATGCAGTTAAAGGTGTTTGCTTAGATGGGAACCCCTTTAAAATGAAATATTTTCCGGTCATTTGCGCTTCTGTTTTAACCGGTTTTATACTGTATTATAAAAGAAAAACTTTTAAATTTCCAATTAAAACTTTAGTAGAACTGAAACTATGCCTTAAATCTGTAAATAGCACTACAAAGGAAGTTAATTTCCTCTCACTTTGCTTAACAGCGTACAACCAACTTAAGTGAAAAAATGTGTCCAGACCGGGGATTGAACCCAGATATCTTGGCATTGCGCACCAAGTGCTTTACCAATTAAGCCATCCGCACGACAACCAGTCTGGCACCTCTTTCATTAAATTGCTGAAAATTTAAAATATATATTATCCGATGATGGGAATTTATTCGTCTCATGTACGCCACTGATAGTGTGCTCAATGAAATGCTCGTATGTTGATATCCCATCTTACGCTGCGGAGTTGCAGTCTTGCCAACGTGTATTAGTGAAAGAGGTGCAAGACTGGATGTCGTCCGGATGGCTTAATTGGTAGAGCACTTGGTGCGCTATACCAAGGTATCTGGGTTCGATCCCCGGTCTGGACACATTTTTCACTCAAGTTGGTTGTACGCTGTTAAGCAAAGTGAAAAGAAATTTCACATCCTTTGTAGTGCTATTTAAACACTTTTATTTTACGAAAACGTACATCGAAGTTTATTATTTTCGCAAATATCTTTTAAACTTAACGATGTTTAATTAGTACTACATTGAAACCTGATTAAGTGTTTTAGTCTTTTGATTGACAAGAATTTAATCCTACTACGCAAACTTATTAAATCATAAAATGTTTTAAGTTTTCTCTAACTTTTGGCAGTTTTCTTAAAACATTTTATTTTTACACACAATGAGAAAAAATAAGAAAGCAGGAAGATGGGTGCCATATGCATCGAGCCAGAGGAACAAGGATGAGTGTGTCTTGAAGTGCATGAATCTGCTAAATAGGCAACAGAAAAAATTTCTGTTATCGAAAATCGTGACGGGAGATGAAAAATAGATATGCTATGACAATCCAAAACGCAAAAAATTTTGGTTTAATCCTGGCAGAGCAACAACATAATCGCCAAAACTATCCATTCACTGCAAAAAGTTCTCCTCTGCATTTTATTTATATTATGGTTGCATTGTGGATTCTAAACGTCATGATCGGCGTAGAACTGCAAAAATTTTTTCAGGAATTAGGGGAGAATGTAATAGGTAGTATTTCTCACGAAATTTACCTAAAAAGCATAAAAAAACATGCAAACATTTACTAACAGGAGGAGATGTCTATTTATCATTTTTTCGTCTAATATAAATATTTATTGAACCTCAATAATAATAAAAAAAATTTTGCGCAGTAGCTTGTGATAATAACCCTATCACCTCAAATGACTAAAGACATATCAAGTTTTCTCTAACTTTTGGCAGTTTTCTTTGGTGATTTGAGTAATTTTATACCATGTTATATAACACGCTTGCAACTACGCAAACATGTGTCTGACGCATCCATCCTGCTTCCTAAATAATGTCCATACTATTTTATTTCCAGAAGATCCAGCCGTTTATAGAATATGTTCTGCCTTCTCGAACAGCCTCCGACTTTGCGGAAACTTATGATACTTCTCTTGAATTTTATCGATTGCTGCTTCCCTTGCATTTAATATGCCCACCCGCATAAGATGAAACAGCTAAGCTTGCTGAAAAGAGTTACATCTTCCTGTCTTGTAACCAAATATCTAGTAGCTTTTAGAAAAAGAAAAGATGCAAGCTATTTTCCTATTCCTTGATTTTTTGCAGCATTTGACTAGATATTTATAATAGTTTGCTAAATCACTACATTTGTAATGTCATATTTTTATTATTATTTTAAGTAATCAGTGGGGTAAGGTAGAGTAAAATAAGTAATGGGGTAAAATAGATAGGTTTGAATTTTTTTTTATAGAAATACATAATTTCTTTGCAATTGATTTGTAAAATTAGTGTGTTACATGTATTAGTTATTTTTCAAAGAAGAACAAAATATTTGTTGCTATATTATTAAACTTTGTAGCCATTTTAAAATTGTGGGTGATATGACTTGCTTGTAATGGTGAGAAAAACTTTGGTTTTAAAGTAAATAAAACCTTATTTTCAGCTTATTTATTCATTGTGTAGCCTAAAACACTTAGGGTTAACTTTCTGCATTTTTTATTAAAAGATAACGTAAATTTAACATTTTAGAGCAAAAAAATCTATGTGAGGTAAAATAGTTATACGGTTGTTAGAAAAATTTTTTTTTTACTTTATATATATACAGTGGAACTTCCCTTTAACGAAGTCCCTATTTAACGAAGTTTTCTACTTAACGAAATTTTCTGCAGAACTTTGACTTTGAACACCATTAGCATGTAAATTAATTTCTGTATTACGAAAAATATATTCTATATAACGAAGTTTATTCCACTTTTGTACGTGTACCGATTTGAAACTAAGCGGTTGCTGTTGCGATTTATATGCGAATTTATTTCAGCGGATTGTATGGAAATGAACACATATAAATAATTTCCATTCTGCTTGATGCTAAATAAAACATTTTTTTACACTAAGAAAAACACTTGTTATCATTACTCTCACACGCCGAGACTCCAGCGCTGACAGTTGGGGGAAGTCAAAATCCCCTTTTTACATTTTCAGTGATATAGAAGATACAGTGACGCAATGGCGTCAGATGCATTGAAGCAAAAAATATCAATTAGAGTCAGACTGTTACCATTCTGAACTTCCATTGCTGATAGACAATTGCTTTGTACATCCATATGACTGTGCTTCAAAATGCAAATCGATGAACATCAAAGTTATTTTTGTTAGTGCCAATACAACTTCTAAACTTCAGCCGTTAATCTAAGGAATAATAAAAAATCTTGAAGTACATTATCGAAAAAGACAGAAAAAAGACGAATTTGTACTGAAAATAGTAGTTTGAGAATTGTGTATCAGAGCTAGTGAAAGCTTGAGCCAAAGTTTGGGAATGTGACGCGTGATTTCATCGACCTTATACAACTGTTTTGTAAATGACGGCTTCATAACTGAAACTGACTCAAATGCTTCTGATTCCAATACCTGTTTGTAATATCTGGAGAAAAATTTTCATGAATTTAAGTTGATTTCTATTTAACGAATTTTCTTCATAACGAAGTTTTTAAGTGTAACGATGAGACTTCGTTAAATGGAAGTTCCACTGTATACATATATATATATATATATATATTGTGTGTGTGTGTAACATTTGACATTAAAACAATACATTAAAACTATTTACTTTAATAAGTTTATTAAAAATGAATTTAATTTGATAAATTTATAAACAGCAATACATGCAACTTTCCGCTTTATGCTTATTTTGTCCAATTGTTATACAAGAAGTTTTTAAAACTTACAGAAAAACAGAGAGAAATAGAAGCCCGAAATAATAACTAACTCATTGTTAAAAGTCTTATCAACAGTGTTATTGATTATTTAGAAACGGTTTTGTGTTTTTTTATAAGAGGGAAAATTATGTTATTTAAATGGTAGTAGCGGACAAACTATCAGAATTAGATTTTAGGTCAGTTTTTGAACAAGACATCAAATTAGATAATTCCTGCGATCACAATAATAAGGAATGCACAGTTACGTACGCAAAAGAGAGCGGATGTTACTATTTCAAGAATTCTGAGAAAGATGGCATGTTTGATGCAACACAAAGTGGTGCTGTCCATTCTGATGCACCAATGAACCATAATCCAGACTATTTCTTCTCTTAAATCTGTTGTTTAATATTTTCAGCATTCTAATATTTTGAGCATTTAAGCAGGTTCGTGTGAGTTTATTTATTTAATTAAAGAAATAGGAAGCTTAAAATAAGTATACTTATTTTACCCCACGGCATGGGGTAATTGGTTAATTACCATAGTTAATTGACAATATGTTTTACAATACCATTTTCAGTAATAATTTGAAATTTTATTGTTGAAATTATCTTTGAAATGTTGAGAGCAATGTTCATTTGCACGTTCTAAAATGTACTTTTTTTGCATATTAAAACAATTTTTTTTTGGCAAACTAAGAAAGATTTTTTTTTTCTTTTTAAGTGCTGTTTTTATAACTATTTTAGCCCCACCTGACCCTACTTGAAAATAAATCTACATTTTTAAGATTTAAAAAAGTTTCTGCGGAAACTTTTTTTTTCAAACTTTCTGGTAGTAATTGAATAAAAAAAAATTGAAGTTTGACAGATATGCTTCTGCACATGCCCGAATGATTCATTCGAATAATCAAAATAATCGTTATGCCATCACTAACATTTGTAGCAGGCTAATGTGAATATTTCGATGAAAACCGATATATTTTTTTTCAAACTTTTTAACTCTCAAACGTGATGACTGTTAATCTATAGATCCTTAATCGATTTTCATTGTAAAGTGGCCCAAGTACTAGAACGTCATTTCCTTTCCATATGATGGATGAATTTTTAAAAGCATTTATTGATTTCACAAGTGATTGATTAGTTGAATTTTTTTTTCGGGTCAAACAAATTACTCATAATTGCGTTGTAATTTTTAACTTATAGAAGTTTTGTGTCGAAGATATTGCATAAAACCAACGCTAAAACATAAAATTGAAGACTCGTAGTAATTTTATGAAGTACATTTTAATGGCTTTATATTACTTCAAAACATGACGAAATTCTTATCTTACAGAGATTCTTAAAAGCATATTCCTTATAGAAAATGCTTTTCGTAGTACACAAAAGAATCTGGATACATTACGGTATATTGGTTCTAATTGTTTGAAATGGATGTTAATGATATTCTATTACATAGAATTAAGCTCGTATTTGTTATTTAGGTTACTGTACCATGTTCTATCCATGGAAAATGATGTTTGAAATACATGTAATTTTACAGGGATAAACAGGGTTTTTTTTCTATTATCTTTAGCTACTGGAGACATTTTGAATTGTTATGTATTTAACAGCTAAAATAATTTGTATATACTATGAAAACTAAATAAAATATTCTTATGTGGCACCATCCAGATTTATTCGACTAAATTACGATGTATATGAGCAGTGTTTGCTTGAAGGGATTTTTAGTGACGTTAAGTTTTTTACTTAATCAAAGTTCTATTTTGGTTGCAAAATGATAAAAATAATTTTCTTTCGCACATTCTATTGATTATTTAACATTAGATTTACAGGAGAATGTGAATAATAAGTATTACACATTGTTTGGCGTAAATGATGACCTAAGAGAAACTTGGCTTAGTAATTTTGGGCGATATTTTATGCAGGGCATTTAATTAGAAAATTTTATAAATGAAGCTTTTGCGACTTATAGGAGCCAAATTATGAAGAATAGTCAAAGTTTTCTCTCATGCAGCCTCTTTCCTTGCCAAAGAAAAACTATGAAAAAATAGGATTTACTTATATTAAGGAATTGAGTAAAATAACAAGCTCTTGCCTGCAATATTAGTCTTCATTTGGTATTTTTGCATTATTTGTAGAGTTGATAACAAAGTGAAGAATATGAAACTGAAGCTTTCATAATATTCTCGCAATGCTGGAAAGTGTTTCATAATCGATGCATAATTGATTTTTCTCTATTTATTATTACAGATATGATCGAAAATAGGATTAAACATTCGTAATGTCTCTAACTTTTCCAAAATATCCATGAAAATCTGCACGTATTCCTTGAGCATGACTTATACTTTGCGTTTCTGAAATGTTTTTTTTTTTTTACCTAAAAGATTTTTTTTTTCATTTAAGGAAAGTTTAAACAATGTAATCGCAAATTTCCTACCAGCCTTTGTGAAAAATTTTCCCTATATTTAAAGCAAAAGCAGTTATTGAATCATTCAACTTTCTCCGACAAATGTATTTTCCTGTTACGAAACTTAACATCATGTGTTAAAGAGCAAAGATTTGTACCTTTAGTGTCGCAGTGCTAATTACTTCTCTCGTTAGAACATTCAGTATGAATCAGTCTGCGACGAAACGCGTTCTTATCGTTAATTATGCGCTGACTTGCTAATTATTTCATTTTCTACCAGCTTATGTGAAAGTTTTAAGTACATTAATTACGGTACTGCGACAAATTTCTAAAAAAATATATGTACAGTAATATAAAAGGAAACTAGCGACGAATAGTTCAGTAAACTTTACTTAAAGCATCAGAAATTTTGGTGAGCAATTAAGGAAAATCATCCATTTATCATTAATTATAATATATTTTTCTCCTTCATTTTTATGAAATGGAGTTTTAGATGTAGGCATGATATACGCATTTTTTTTTCAATAAAATGTTTAAAAATATCATCTTAAAATTGGGAATCGAAGAACCTTAATTGAGGAAAATTTTAACACTGTCTCTTTAATGGAGGGGGGGGGGGTACTAAGTGTCTCCTTTTCTTTGTTTCTCATTTGTCGTGGTAAAATAACTGTGAAAAAATATCGCAATCCGTCAATTTTCTATTATATATATATATATATATTAATTAAACTCGTATTTGTTATTTAGGTTACTGTACCATGTTCCTCCATGGAAAATGATGCTTGAAATATATATAATTTTACAGGGATAAACAAAAAATTTTTTCTATTGTCTTTATCTACTGGAGACATTTTCAATTGTTATGTATTTAACAGCTAAAATAATTTATATATACTATGAAAACTACATAAAATATTCTTATGTGGCACCATCCAGATTTATTCGACTATATATATACTATCGGTTATATATATATATATATATATATATATAGCTGTTTTAACCTACAACTTAACATTCAACAGATCGAAGTAAGATCAAAATGTGATTTATTTATTTAATAATTTTATATAATGTAATTTTTATGGGTTTTTTTTTTAATATTTTTTCTTTTGACACCTGTTTAAAGCAACCAATCTTTAAAATGAGCAGAAAACATTTAGTGTGACTTTTTATAGTGTGCTAATTCTACATTAGATTAAAAAGTGGAATTTAGGGAAGAATATGTATATTAATAAAAGAAAGGTTTTTGTGTGTGTGTGCCTGGTTCTTTGTTGTTGATGGGTAGCCAGTAATTTCGCACGCAGAGATCTCCAAATTTGATTCTGGATTAAGACATGTTCGAATGGACCTGAGGCTCAGATTTTGGATTTTTTAATTAGATTTTTTGCTATATTATATTGAACGTAACAATTCGCGTTATTTTCCTGATTTTCCAAGTTCGCCAGTGATTTTGAACCACTCAAAAACAATCCAAATTCCATCTTTCAGTCCAATATAGTAGTGTCATTGTGTCCTCTTTTCAATAAAGTTTTCTCGGTATTTGAAAAGCGATTTTTGAATTGTTCGTATTATTTTAGTTTAGTCTCTATTTAACCGAAAATTATTAATTTTTTATCAACCAATTTCTATTTGATACCTTATCCATCCAGTCTTATATTTTATACCCCTGTATGGACCCGGTATATATCCCGACTTTTGGGAATCGATTTAAAAAAAAAAAAAAAAAAAAATAGGAAGAAGTTTTTTTAATTAGTTATAAAAGAAAGTAACGTCATCGATCTTTTTTTCCCTTTAAGCGCAAGAGAAATGCGAAATTTCAATATTGAAAAAGTGCCATCGTTGGTTTCCTAGTAACCTTTTTATCACCAAAAACCTTTGCTATGACGACGCTCGTGACCTTGAGGCCGGCAGCTTTTTTTTTGTTGTTGTTGTTGTTGTTTATTCGGCGCATGGAATAGGTTTGTTTGGAAAAATTGACCAGTGTAGCGAGATATATATTTAAAATATCCCTGTAACGGCAAAGTAATTTTGTATATAGTTTATGTTATTATACCGGGTCCAGGAAAAGTCAGGAGGGGGATATCTGCTAGTTAAAAGCAAAGTAGTAAAACATTATGAAAAATTTACAAATTCAAACATATGAAATTGTAACAAATCTATTACAATATCATTATAAATGTTTAACAGACCTTTCCATCATATTGGCGTAGGACTCTAATATGCTCAAGATATTTTCACTCATGGGTATTCGAAGCCAGTTCTGAAGTTATTTGTCTAAGTTATTACTTGTGAACTAAGTTATTGTAAAGTTTTTTGAGAATCAAAAATTTCTTCCCCTTTTATTATATCTTTTTTGAAAGGTCACAAGGTAGTGTACTATTCTTATGCTTCATTATTCTGAATAGCATATGAATTATTTCTGATTATGTTTTGCTAAGTTACAGAGACAATCAAAAAGGAAAAAAAAAACGTGAAACATTTAAAAGAAGAATATTTATGATTCTAAGAAAAAGTTTTCTTTTGAAAAACCAATCTTACTTCTCAGTTTTATTCCATAATGACACGGGGGAATGTGAGGTATATGTTCCTTTTACTAGTGTATAATTTCTGAATAATTAAAGTGCGTTATGGAACATGAAGCAAGTTAATGAGATGTCGTGTGCACTGTATTATTAGAGCGTGAAGTATTTAAGTTTATATTTAGAGTACTATGCAAGAATAAAACTAGTATACTGATGCTATCATAAAACTTTCTTATACATCATAGTAATATTAAATAGCGCAGTTACAATCCAGGAATTATGAATACGAAATGTAGTGTATTTTTTTTTAATTTAGCATTGAGGTGGTGATCACTTTAAAACATCACATAACAGCTCTACTTTTATATTAATAACTTGTATTTGTATTTATATTAATAACCTTCAGTACAAAATTTGGTACTGATAGAAATAAATATCCAGTAGAAAGTGAGATACATTTATAGTATTCATCGTAAAAAGCATAGAACAACAGCGCCCCCTGCTAGATGATCAATTCAAAATTGAAACGGTAAAAGTTTTTCATAAATATCATGCATATGAAGTAATTCTATTCCATACATGCTGGGATACAGCTATCATATACATAGTGAAAAGCACGACATAGTAGCACAACCTGTTGGGCGATACACACCGAAATCTAATCTAATTTTTGTCAAGGTACGACTAAATATGAAGTTAAAATGAAATATCGTGCGTTAGTTCTGCGCTCAAAATGTTTGTGTAACATACGCAGAGACATCAGTCAAAAAGTAGTGGAATCATATACAAGATGTCTCAAAAACATACAAGTCTATCAAAAACTTTAAGTCTATATTTTTCATAAATTCAGTAAGTTTCTTCTAACAAATACAGAAGAAAGTTTAAAAAAAAAGAAAGAAAAAAAAATCGTTGCATTTTTTAATGTGTTACCTACAAATTGTATTTAGAGTGTCGAGGACATAGAAAATTCACTTATCTTTTATCCGGAACTTTTAGAGTTGCCTTGAAGATTCTGTCTTTTATCTGAAACTTCTTAAAAGCCGCGCCTTGATAAGAATTGTCTTTTTTAAAGAGCTGTGGTTCGAAGGTGCAGACATGTGTCATTTTATTGTTGTATTTACCTAAATTCTTATTGTATTTAAATTGAAAGCTTCTTTTAAATTATATAAAAAACTGCTCAGTATTGGCTAATGCTCTTCGTTTTTCAGTAGGTTGAAAGGAGCTTTATAAATATTAAAAAAGCAGATTCTCTTAACATGAATAATTTTTTTTCAACGTTATTCCAGAAAAACTTCGCATATTCGCAACTCGAATTGGTAAAGAAAATTGGGGAAAAAATAGGCACAATAAGTGGGAAAAGATCAAGGTAAATTTTTTTTGCACTGCTAAAAATATCTGTAAAAATACAGAAAAGAAACAGATTTTCTGTAAATTTACATTAGTCCTCGGTTAAAATTATGTCTATTAAATTATTATCTATCAAAATTATATATGTTTAATTAATACTTTTAGGTAGATTTCGTAAGAAATACTACCTATTACATTCTCACCTAAGGTTGGAATTTTAAAAAAATTTTGCAGATCTACGCCGATCATGACTCTCAGAACCCAAAACCACCCCCCGTTCAAAACTTTATATATATATGTCACTTTTTTATGGACACCATAACTGCAATAATTCTGCACAAACCTCTTCCAAACTGATACATAAAATCAAGGGGTATAAAATCTGGGTCAAGTTCGTTAATGGGCAAAATCGAACCAGGGGGGGGGGGGGAATGGGGGGGGGGTTGTAAAAACAGAAAAAAACCCAATAATTTCTTAATTATGATGCGTATCGAATCCGTTTAAAGTTATTATTACGTCTAGAAAAAGGGCCAAAAATTTATGTATGACAGATTTTTGCTATCACTAAAATGCCCCCAAGGGGGGGGGGGGGTTGAAGAAAGAAATTCATAACTTCGTCAATTCAAAATATATCAAATCCGCTTAAATTTATTATAAATCTTCTTAATATTATCTAAAACTTTTATATTGACAAGTTTTTTTATAGGACCAACCCTTAAAGCAAAAAAAAAAAAAAAAAAAAAAAAAAAAAAAAAAAAATCCCTGCCGGCTCCGTTTGAAAACAAGTTAGGTTTCGAAGTGGGCGGTTCCGACTACCGCATCATGGCAAAAAGGTCATTTTTTTCCGCAATTCCCAACAAACAGGAGCCCCACGGTCTGCGTCTTCGAAATCTACCTGTGCCTGTAGGCCGAGCCGTCAGGGATTTTTTTTTATAGAGTGATGAAAGAAATTAGTGCTTCCACCAAAACTTTTTTACAGAGGAAGACAGAGTGTGTAATCTAATTCATTTCAATTTGTAGCTATAATTATAGCAGTTTCCTATTTATTGCGGGTTTTTGTAATTTCTCGCGCATTTTTAAAAAAATTGCTTGCTTGAGCTATAATGCGCACCCAAAACGTATAATCCGAAAACGTGTGAATCTTATCAGTCTGTAGTCGAAAATTTTCACATCTAATACCATAATTTCCGCCCTATATGATCCGCGGATCAAACAATTCTGTTTCAACCCAGAAACTTTATTTTATAAAATGTAACTTACTTTGATCCTGTAAATATTTGATTTCAATTATTCAATAAAATTTCGGGATTGAAGCAGAATTGTTTGATCCGCAGATTATAGGCCGGAAATTACGGTATTTACTTCTTTTGACTATAGAAGAAATAAAAATTAGATACAGATATACCATAACTATGTAGAAGCAGGAAGATGCGTGCTGGAAGAGATCGATTTAGAATGACCTTAATTTACTGAAAGTTGCATTAGTCATTTATTTCTTTTAGTTTCATCTGTAGTAGCACTTCACTTTAATGGTAACGTTTTTTATTTCTTTGGGGCATAGAGATCACATCATTAAAATTTCTGCTACGTGGAAATGCAATAATTCCCGTAACTATTTTCTCTCTCATTTTTAAACTATACTATATAATGATATCACTTCATTCTAATTTTATTATTGATTCAAAAGGCAAAAATTTTCACAATGAGATACTTAAAGTGCATGATTTTTAAAAATTTTATACTTTTGTCAGTTTTAATTGATACATTTTTAACTTCCAAAGTCAAAATAAAATATTTTTTAAATAATCAAAAAGGGTTTTCATTTAGTCCTGTTTTAAGACAGCTTTGGAAATTGCAGTTTTGATACCGTTTTTAATTTTATACAATACTAGCTGAAGCACCCGGCGTTGTCCGAGATTTTAAGAGTCTTTGTGTAGAAAAATCAATTTCAAAATTAAACATGTTGTACAGAGAACTTCAAAATGTTAAAATATGATGTTTTCCATAATCGTGTTTTTATCAGGATTCAATACGTTCCTTAAACCCATATGATATTATATTCACCTGCTGACATCATATCTACTTACTTTCTCTATTCTGTATTGATACTCTCTTTGTATGATTCTCAAACATTTCAAAAAGTTCGTTAAATTTTCAATATGCGTCACATTAATTTTCTTTTTAATTCTCTAATGACGTCATATTAACATGCTTTCTGTACTTACACATACTCATACTCCTTGTATTATTGAGAAATGTTTGAAAATTTCCGTTATATTACCAATATGACGTCATATTAATCTTTATTTCAATTGTTGAAACTTTTTATTTTATTTTCATTTTTCACGAGGAAATCTTTCAATAGGAAATTAATTATTGTAGAAAGAATTTTATTGTAGATTTTTAATTGTTAGCAACTGCTATAACAAAAAAAAAATAATTTGATAGGAAAAAGCTGTTAGATTTTTGTTTTTTATTAATTAAAATTAATTATACATTATTTCGAAACCAGATTACTTTAATTGCCTCGGCCGTGTTTTAATACACCTATACGTAACATTTCACAAGTCTGGCTTCCAAATGTTGATTTGTATTAGAAATGCAGATAGACAGACAGACAAATTTTCATTTTTATATATTAGATGTCCTATTAAACCGCCTGAAAATGGGTGAAACAATGTATGAAAAAAAAAAACACCACTGCCCTTAGAACAATTTTTGCGTCTTAAATCTTATCTGTGATTGGTTTTTATAATTAATAAACTAAAATTTTGAAAAAACGTGTTTTCATTTAACATGTTGTCGCTTTTTAAAAATTTATAATTACACATAACAATTATTTTTGCCCATCTTATTTATGTTCATCCTGATCCTGTATTAAATATGTTATGAAAAAGCATTTATATAAATTTGGAACGTACCACATTTGTCTACACTGCAAAAAATAACTGTTGATTTTACAGTATAAAACTGGCACCCCAGCTGCCAGTATTATACCGTAAAATTAACAGTATTAAACAGTAAAATAAGCAGTAATACGCTGCCGTGCAAGCAGTAATACGCTACCGCGCATGCGCGGTAGCGTATTACTGCTTGCACGGCAGCGTATTACTGCTTATTTTACTGTTTAATACTGTTAATTTTACGGTATAATACTGGCAGCTGGGGTGCCAGTTTTATACTGTAAAATCAACAGTTATTTTGTGCAGTGTACTGTGGGTAATGAATGCTTGAAATCCGATAAATGATATACATGATGTATAGCTGTGTTTTAAAATAAACATTAATATTTTTTAGTCTTAGCCATTTTGGAACGTAAATGGAATTAGCTGATATTTTTTACATATTTTTATAATTATTTGTAAAATTTGTGAACACGAAATATGTCTGACTACACAAGCTTGTGAAATGAACGACTCCTCCAACACATGAGTTTTCTTTATCTAGTTACAGCCTAAAGAGAAACTTATAACATCTCGGATTATTCCAAAATTCGTTATAATTCGTAATGTAACAAGGTCAAAATTTAAATCTGACAAATTTTATCACATAATCCTTTAAAGCAAATTCTGATCACTATGAACGATGACTATAAGGTATCAAAACTATTGTTAGTGCGACCACTTTCGCATAGGTACTTAAATATCTTTCTACTACTAAATAACTACTTTTCCAATAACAACAATGTTTATTTGGGAAAACATTTTGCAATGTCGTAAGCATTGTTTATATATAGAGGGTGGTCATAAAAAAACTTTCCAGGTATATGAACCCCTAGCAGCCTAACTGCTCAACCAATCGAAAGCAAATTTCAGATATTGTTATTTGAAAGTATGAGCTCGAGATCATGATGATTACTTAGTAAGTCTTACTTACTTAGTAAGCTTCTTGTAATCCGCGTTAGTGATATATATCAATTTCAATCTGTTTGAAATAGTGAAACATTATTAAAATAAACTGCAAACGATTTTTCTTCATAGATCATAATGTAACGGAATTCTTTTGAGTATCCCTGTAAAGGAACTATAAGTGCTATGCACACCACATTCTATAATTAGTCTTTTGTAGTGCACCTCAGTGATATATATCAATTTCAATATGTTAGAAATTGTGTAACATCATTAAAATAAACCGCAAATGATTTTTCCCCATAGACCGCAATGTGACGGAATTCTTGTGAGTGTCCCTGTAAAAAAACTAAGTGCTACACACGTCATTTTCAGTACTGAACATGCCACAGTAAGCCTCAATAACATATATCAATTGCATGACGATCCAAACATATTTACCCGAGTTAGAGCACGGACAGACAGACAGACAAACCGAATTCATAAACACTTTTCAACTATGTTGGAAAGTGTTAAAAAACAATTTTTCTTCCACAATTTTGGAATTTAGCCAAAAACACTTTTCGATATATCCACGTAAATCGGGCAAAAAATATGTTAAGGGTGTCAGTTGATCGAGTGTCGTATAATCGAGAGTCTGTTAATGTAAAGTTTACTGTACATTTACATTTAAAACAATTTTTTTGCCAAAAAAATGCTACAAAAAGTTTTATTTTTAACTTTTAATTTAATGACATTAAGCACTAGCTTCACTTATTTAAGCTCAACGTAAGCAAATGAGCGAATATATTTGAATTAATGAAACGGAATTTGCATTTTAATTCACTAACATCTATAGATTTCAGAATGAATCGCAAACAACTGGTGAATCATTCATTAGCTCTGTGAAATCAACAGCTGAATGGTGTATAAATAATGTCCAGTGCAATGGAAATATGCCAAAATAAACAGCAGTCGCGAACAACAACCACAATACATATTTAAATGCCAAGGACAGTGACCAGAGAGGAAATTGGCGCCGAAAATACTCTTTCACTTTTCTAAGGACGAAATAAATCGGATTCCTATTTCAAATTTCTGAGCCCATTCTGAAATGTAGCTGCTGCTGTAATTTAAACGCCACAGTATTTTAAAGAAATGGCGTCAAAAATACAGTTTCCAAGGAAATGAATGGAGTTTAAAGAAGAGATTCTCTGTAAATGATGAATAAATATGTACAGCATGCCGCATAAAAAACCATTCAGATTTCAATAATTCATTTTAAAAAATGACATTGTCGTGATTTTGCTCTGCAAGATTTATCAAAAGAGTCTCATTATTTGTGGCAATAGATGAAAAATAAATAAATCGATACTAATAAAAGAAAGTTTTGCTCTGTGTGTGTGTCTGTCTGTGTGTGTGTGTCTGTTGGCGATGGCTAGCAAAATCTAGCCCACCTAGAAGTCTGGAAAGTTAGGTGTGGATAGTCCAATGCCTGGCCATGTGCACCTGAGCCTTAGAATTTTAATATTTCAATTATTTACTGAAATATTAATTAATATTCACAAAGAACTCTCATCAAAAATACGCTTTTATTCTCTTGGGTTGGTTGGTTCACTGGTTGATTGCATCGATTCTTAACAGAAGTAATTAAATAAACCAGAAAAGCGATGCATAAATGAGGATTTCTAACTAAATAGTGTCAATATGGATTGAAGTTATCAGCGTGGAGGAGACATGCGAATTTCGCGCCACCTGTACATGACAAATTACACATACGTCTCACTGATTGAAATATTTTCCAGGTACATTTTTCTTCATGACAGTTAGTCGGGTTTAAGTTTGTTTTTTTTTACATGACATTTATTATTATGATGGAGATTGTTAATACAGAAAACTTTATTTAACAGATTCTTTTTTATATTTGCGGGAATTAAGAGGGGCAAGGGTCTAATTACATTTAAGCTTCATGGTGTATTTCTAGAAAGCAGTTACCAGAATTTCCGAATAATAGTGTAAGCCAAATTTCAAATTAAATTCCTAGCTTAACCAAATGAATCAATCTTTAAAGATGTATTGTGATCCTCCTAATTAGTTATTTGCTGAAGGCCACTTGAACAACCCCCATCCCCCTCCTGCTCCGTCCTTCAAGGTTTTTTCTCTAACTCTGCTCCGTTTCCATATCTCAGCAACTATCTTTCCGATTTCAACGCAAGTGATTTCAAACATTATAATTAATTTAATAGTCACCCTTTATAACATTAAACTAAATTTATGAGTAGCGGTTACCACTATTTACGAATAACAGTTTAAGCCAAATTTGTAATTAAATTCAAAGCTTAAGGAAACGAACGAATTTTGAAAGATGCATAGTGGTCCTCCTAATTAGTCATTTGCTGAAGGGCACTTGAACATCCCCTCCCCCCCCCCCCCGGGACCTCCTTCAAGGTTTTTTCTCTAACTATGCTCCGTTTCCATATCTCAGCAACTATTTTTCCGATTTCAACGCAAATGGTTCCAAACATTATAATTAAATTAATAGTCACTCTTTATAACATTAAACTAAATTTATGAGCAGCGGTTACCATACTATTTCCGAATAATAGTTTAAGCCAAATTTGTAATTACGTTCCTAATTTAAGCAAACGAACGAATTTTGAAAGATGCATAGTGGTCCTTCTAATTAGTCATTTGCCGAAGGACACTTGAACAACCCCTCCCCCCGGCCCGTCCTTCAAGGTTTTTTTTGTAACTCTGCTCCGTTTCCATACCTCAGCAACTATCTTTCCGATTTCAACACAAGTGATTCCAAACATTATAATTAACTTAATTGTCACTCTTTATAACATTAAACTAAATTTATGAGTAGAGGTTACCACTATTTACGAATAATAGTTTAAGCCAAATTTGTATTTAAGTTCAAAGCTTAAGCAAACGAACGAATTTTGAAAGATGCATAATGGTCCTCCTAATTAGTCATTTGCTGAAGGGCACTTGAACAACCCTCCCCCCCGGCCCCTCCTTCAATGTTTTTCTCTAACTATGCCCCGTTTCTATATATCAGCAACTATCTTTCCAATTTCAACGCAAGTGATTCCAAACATTATATTTAACTTAATAGTCACTCTTTATAACATTAAATTAAATTTATGAGTAGCGGTTACCACTATTTCCGAATAAAAGTTTAATTCAAATTTGTAATTTAGTTCCTTGCTTAACAAAACGAACGAATTTTTATACATGCATAGTGGGCCTCTTAATTAGTCATTTTCTGAAGGGCACTCGGACATCCCCTCCCCTCGGCACCTCACTCAAGGTTATTTTCTCTAACTGTGCCTTATTTCAATAACTGGGCTAATAATGTTCCAATCTTCTTGAAACCAGCTCAATTTTGTAGCGCGCCTACTATACAGTAACGTAGGCAGCGGGGACCTGTCTCAGAAGTGCGTCCGGAAAGAGGTTTGTTTAGAACAGAATGGTCCCCTGGCGGTGGTAGGGGGAAATAAAAAATTTTCCAGAGCGTACGAGCATGCCCGGTATACGGTTCCGAAGCCATCGTAGACCGTGGCCAGAGTTCCGTTTTTTAAGAGATTTAAGTTTATTACAAGGGCTCGGGCAACGCCGGGCGGGTCAGCTAGTAAATAAATAAAAGTAAGTTCAGACATCAATTAATCGGCCGAGTATAACTCGGGCTTGAAGAGTTCCGTACATTAAATTTATTAATTACTATTTATCTCTATAA
Source organism: Maratus michaelseni (assembly GCA_963931845.1). Lineage (NCBI taxonomy): Eukaryota > Metazoa > Arthropoda > Arachnida > Araneae > Salticidae > Maratus > Maratus michaelseni. Next base: position 31,601,702 of record OZ007587.1, read on the forward strand.
TAAAACTGTAAGTCATGTGACTGTCCTCAACAGTTCCGGGATGCCGCATCGCTTTTTCATATGCCAAGCGGCCATTTTTATTCAAAATTATTTTTTCGAATAAACTGCATAAAAGTTACATTTTAAGAAAGATCGTTCAAAATAAATTAATATTTAAGAGATGACTTGCGTTCAATTATGTATATATTCTGCAATAACTTCAGTCGAAAGATTCGCAGTTCAAATTCTCTATTCATAAAAGTAAACAAAAAAAAGATTGATTGGTCGTGAACATTTAAAATATTAAATCCTGGAGGTAATCATTCGCAAAGCAAGTTCTCCGCGAATGAATTTTTGGACCGCTGCCTCGCGTCAAAAAAATAATTCGCACCAGTGAGACAATCAAAGTTTACCATAATTATGTGCTATACAACTCAACTTTCGGACCTTTTCTTGACGTAAATTGAACTCATGTAATAATATTTAATGAATCAGATTTTTAGCATTTTTAAAATCGCTAATACAGCTTTTATTTATCGCGTGTACAAATTAGAAATGATACTTTGATTTTGAAATCAAATGTTTTGATTTAGGATATTATTTCTTATTTATTTATTTATTTATTTTCTCTTTTAAATGAAAAGTGTGAAGTATTTTAAATTTATGTAATATAAGCATTTTAGATTAAAGTTAAGTATTTTAAATGAAATGAGTGACAGGTTTATAATTTAAAATTAAATTAATTGTAGTATGAATGACGGTGATGGGAACGATATTTGGCGAATTATCATCTGCTCCCGGCTAACAAAAATACTCATAATTTAAAAAAAAGAATAAAAATAAATAAATGATAGTTTGTTGTAAATAAATATTGATATACATATCAAAAATAATTTATAGAATTAAAATAAAAAATAAAAGTAAATAAACAACAATTTCCATAACAAAGTTTTCGCCAAATTGGCGGGGGAGGGGGGGGGGAATCGCGCCAACGTTCGTATGTGACATTTGTGCCCAAAAAATATGCGAAATGCTACCATGATCGCAAAAGTTCATGATTTGTCTATTAGAATCTTCCGATTTGGCGAAGGATTAAGGGTATATTAAATAAATTACTTTACACTTTGAATTCCTGAGTTTTTTGGGTAGCTTTTTATCCCATATAAACACTATTGTTTTTATGTGTTTGTTTTACATTTGTGGCCACTGGATTTTTTCGGTTTAGGAGCCGCTGGCTCCTTGCAAATTTTGGGAATCTGCGCCTAGAGAGTATAAGCATTACAGTCTCTATTAGACACGACAATGGTGTAATCCCGAACCATGCAGTACTGCAATATGAACACAGGTTGCTAATTGATACAGGGTTGCTACAACAATCCCTTTGTAAGGTAAGAAACAATCCCTTGAAATCGGTTTTATTTTTTGGCAAAAATTACTTGTTGCATTTATTGATTTTACGTTTTTAAAAGATGCCAATTAATTCATTAGTTACGATTAATTTCTATTTAAAACAAACTGATTCAATTAAAACTTAGTAAGTATACATTTAATTTAAGGACTCTTTCATAATAAGAGTCCCTCTAATTTTTGGTAAAAATGTTTTTCTTCAACTAACGAAAATAGCTGCTCTGTCACTAACAATAAAAATAAATGAAAAAAGTTAAATGCCTCTTATTTTTTTTTTCCTTTTCTTTAGATTTTCATTTTATTCTTCTTTCGTGCTCTTTAAAAATCTTTTTAACTTGTTAAACGTGAACCTCTTTCATAAAACATAGTTTATCTTTTCTCTCCAATTTATTTTAATGACAAGAATAAAATTTATATGATGTATCTTATCAAATTTCCTTTTACATGGATTTATTTTACACTTAGTGCGTTAAAAAAAATTGCTATAAAATAAAACTTAGAAAAAACGATGAAAGTATTAAACGATAAAATATAGTTATTTGTATAATACACTAATGATTTTACAAGACTTAAAATGCTTTATCATCTAATAGGTTTTAAATAAGAATTTAATTTTCGTTCTAAAATTGTTATTGGAGAATTTGAAGGTTTTTCTTTTTTTTAACACTCTCATGATACGAATAGTTTAAATTGGAGAAAAAAGGAATTTTGTATTTAAAGTAGATTTAAAATGGATTACATTGAGGGGCAAGTTATTGATCATCGGACCCAAAAATTATGTAAACTTCGGGATTTTTTTCTTTTTTTTTTCATAGAAAGAACAAAGTAACACAAACTAATTTTATCCACTTATTATTCATAGTTTTTGCTATGAAAAATATTTTTATTATACAATAATAATTAAAATTGATGGAGATATTGTCAATTGCATATGCGTATGCTGTGCGCGCATCATCCGGCGCCGTAATTTTGCACGTCTTGTCAAAGTCATTTGAAAGAAACAAAATCAAATTATTGAGAAAACATGTTGAGAAAACATAAACCCATTTTTAGTGAAATTGAACGAAATTTTGTAAAATGGTAGTCATTTGTAAAAAGTCTGTTTTTTGTTTGTTTGTTTGTTTGTTTTTTCAGTGTTGTATGAAAATATATATTCTTTTTCTTTCACGTATGAAAGATTCACGGCCCCATAAAATAATCTTTAATTTAAAAGGAAAAAAGACTTGATTGGTTTATCCATTTAAAGACTACTTTACAATGGCCATTGAAAAATGTCGTTTAAAAAAAAAAACGCTTTAAAGGTTTTTACAAAAGAAAGAGTAATTTTTTTTTTTTTTTTTTTTTTTAAGTTAATCGTTATATTTTACAGTTAGAATCTGAGTCACAACTTAGTCCACGATTCCTGAATTTACACCTATGTAGCACAGAATTCAGCACTTGTGCAGCTGTGTCTCTCCGTGTCCCATGTATATTGTGTTTCAGGCTTGCTTTGCTTTCAATTGACTGTAACATCCTAAATATTTCCAATTTCACCTTACCGTTCTACAGATTTATTTTACACACTATAAATTTAAACAAATGTAAAAAAAAAAATATATTTTTTCATAAACTTTTATTTTTTAAGAGCCTACGCTAGTCACGCGAAGAAACGCTCAAGCTAATGTTAAGTCTATGGGAAGGTTCTTGCGCGATTTCTCGCTCGCATTTTAATATTTTTAAATGATTTTTTTTGCATAGGATAACTGAGATCGATCTTCAACGTTGTTAGTTTTTACTTTTTTGATTTTGGTTACAGTTTTTTTTTTTTTTTTTTTTTTTTTTTTATATAAGAGTACTTTCACTTTCAGAACCGGTTCCAAAACTGAAAATGTCCGTTTATAACAAAACTGTAACCAAAATCAAAAAAGTAAAAACTAACAACGTTAGATATCGACGTCAGCTATCCTATTAAAAAAAAAAAAAAAAAAAAAAAAAAAAATTAAAATGCGATCGAGAAATCGCGCAAGAACCTTCCCATAGATTTAACATTAACTTGCGCGTTTTTTTGCATGACTGATGTAGGCTCTTAAGGACAAAAAATGCTGAAAATTTGTAAATCTTTACAATAAATAAAAAATTAATAATAGTTATTAAATAATTTGTTTGTGGTAATTTAAATTTTAGATGCATTACCACAAAGGCGAAAATTAAGCTAAAAGTTTTTATTTTCTTGTCTAGATTCAAGATCAGAAAATCTATGAAAAATTCTTCTCTCACGTAGAACAGAATTTTTTTTTCAAATGCGAAATTTCCAACTCAGCATTCGAAAAGAATACCATTCTATCATCTATTGCTGTATTTCACAGACATTATTGAACTTCATATGAGATTTGTATGTGATAAAGATTAAAAACTATTTCGACAATGCGTTAGAAAGTTGGCCACTTTGTATTTGATGGCAGACATAAGAAGATCTGCCACTTTTTATGCTAATATTTATTTTAATTAAATATTTCTGAATATTTGTGCATTTCATTTTGTATTACGAAAATGTCTCTAAAATGAAACAAATTTTAAGCACACGCAGTTTATTCTAATTTAATTAACCTTCACAAACAAATCTGTTCGATGCCTTTTTCTTTTCACAGTCACATCCTTTTACTGCAATAAACCTAGAAAGGGAAATTGTTACCATTTGCACTACTGTTTGGCCCATGAATTAGTGTAACTTGACAGTCGGAATTTAAAGTTGTTGACTGCATTCCGAAGGGATACTGAACGAGAAAGACTTCTCGTTCTCAAACTTTAATGTTAAATCTGAAAATAATGAGGAAAGTGAATTCAATTTAAACGTTTTCGCCGAAAAATTGATTTCCCTGTGGAAATCAAATACAAAATTGCAGTTCGCAAATTATTTCTCTATGGATATTAAACGAAAAATAACTTGTAGTAACTTTATTTGAATTATAAAATTTGCTTTTGATGGAAGATTAAAGAACGAATAAATATGTGCGGTCTGTTTTATCCCACCGGTGCGGTGGTGTAAAATTTTCCTTGCGGTTATTACAATTCCTGTTAATTTTACAGGAATTGAAAAAGTTAACTCTCTTTTAAAATGCAACAGTATATTTCATTTTGAAATTTTAACTCAGGAAATAAACTAATATTTCAATTATTAGTATAATGATTTAGTTAATATTTAAAAGCAAAAGAATAAGTACCTTCATTACAGTTTGAGAAATTGCTGAAAAGAATCTTACCCTTTTCTCCTCTTTATAAAAATCATAATCACTCTTGTCCATGTAGTTTTGACTGCCTTTTCTTCAAAAATTGTTGACGGGGTCTTCAACTATTCTTTTAAATAGATTTTTTTTAAATCTCACGTTGGATATCCGGTTTTACCCCAAGATAATATGGATCGGAAAGCAAGCCGCAAAACTTCCCTTTTAAATGTTAGCAACAGTTTTCCATTGTTATAAATAAATTCTCATTAAATATGCTATACATAATATACAAATTTTTCAGTAACTGCTAATATGTTCATATTTAAGTACAGTGGAACTTCCCTTTAACGAAGTCCCTATTTAACGAAGTTTTCTACTTAACGAATTTTTCTGCAGAACTTTGACTTTGAACACCATTAGCATGTAAATTAATCTCCATATTACGAAAAATATATTCTACATAACGAAGTTTATTCCACTTTTGTACGTGTACAGAATTCAAACTAAGAGGTTGTTATTACGATGGATATGCGCGTTTATTTCAGCGGATTGTAGGAAAATGAACACATTTAAATAATTTCCATTCTGTTTGGTGCTAAATAAAACAATTGTTTTTCACACTAAGAAAAACACTTGTTATCATTACTTTCCCACACCGAGACTCCAGCGCTGACAGTTGAGGGAAGTCAAAATCCCCTTTTTACATTCAATGATATAGAAAATGCAGTGACGTAATGGTAGAAAAAGCAGTGACGTCAGATGCATTGAACAAAAAATATCAATTAGAGTCAGACAGTTACCATTCTGAACTTCCATTGCTGATAGACAATTGCTTTGTACATCTACAAGAATGTGCTTCAAAATGCAAATCAAAGAACACACAAAGTTATTTTTGTTCCTTCCAATGCAACTTCTAAACTTCAGTCATTAGTCTAAGGAATAATAACAAATATTGAAGTACATTATCAAAAAAATATAATGTAGTGAAAACATTAGTTTGAGAACCTGTGTATCAGAGCTGATCAAAGCACGAGGGAAAGTTCGGAAATGTGACCATACATATCGACCGCACACAACTGTTTTGTAAAAGACGGCTTCATAATTAAAACTGAATCAAATGCTTCAGAATCCAATCAATACCTGTTTGTTATATCTGAAAAAAAAATTTCACGAATTTAAGTTGATTTCTATTTAACGAATTTTCTTCATAACGAAGTTTTTAAGTGTAACGATGAGACTTCGTTAAATGGAAGTTCCACTGTATTTCCAAAACCAGAAAAAATTGAAACAAGACAATAAAATAAACTTTTAAACATAGAAACTACATAAATGCCAGTATGAAGATATCGTAATGGTAGTTTTACCCTCTGGTCTAAAACTAAGTATTTAAACCATTACCCGCTAGAGGGCTGTTCAAATTTAGTCAAAAATGAGATGTCCTGTTTCACTCGACTATACGGTTTTACTGTACTTTTCTTTTCTGATGTCTGGAACATGAATAAGTTTAACTTGAGTCTGAATTTGAACTTTTCGACTGCATTCCGGAGGGATATTGAACGAGAGACTTCTTGTCCTCAACGTTTAACGTTGAACCTGAAAATAATGAGGGAAACTAAGTTATAACTTAACTATTTTTGCCGAAACATTTCCCGGTAAAAATTAAAAGAAAAATTACAGTTCGTAAATATTTCTCTATAGAAATTAAACGAAAAGGAACATTTCATAATTTTATGTGACTTGAAAATTTAGTGTTGATGAAAGATTCGAATAAAAATTTCTATATGTTAGTCTTTAGCTACGCATCGATCGAATTTAATCTGTCTAGTGCTCATTTTCACAGTTATTGCACATAATTTAAAAGGCTTTAAAAGTAGAACACAAAAATACATATAAAAAACCTTTTAATATAATGATCGACATGTTTCGAACGCACAGAAAGCTCCATTATCATTATTTTCTTTCCGTAATATTATTCCTTTACCGGAATAAATCTTGATAATGACGCCGTTTGTGCGTTCGAAACAAGTCGATCATTATATTAAAAGGATTTTATAAGCCTTTTTATATTCTACTTTTATCATTTAAGCATTTAAATCTGTATTTTAATGGCAATTAGTGATTTTATTATATGATTATGGCTTTTCATTATTTATACGGCTTATATATTCTAAGGATTTTTCTGAATATTTGTGGTTTTCTATTTCTAGATAGATGTACAAAAAAGGATTTGAAAATGAAACAAATTTGCAGCACACAATTTATTCAAATTTAATTTATCTTCACAAACAATCCGTACGATGTCCTTTTCTTTCCGTAATCTTATTCCTTTACTGGAATAAATCTAGAAAGGGAAATTTGTTACTATTAATATTAATGTCTGGCATATAAATTAATGTAACTTGACAGTCGGAATTTAGAGTAGCCGACTTCATTTTGAAGAGATACGGAACGACAAAGACTTCTGTCCTCAAAGTTTAATATTAAATTTGAAAATAATGAGGGAAACTCAGAACTTGAATACTTCCGCCGAAATATTGATTTCCCATATGGAAATGAAATGAAATGAATAATTACAGTTTGTAAATTACTTTCTATGGAAATTAAACGAAAAGAAACATTTAGTAATTTTATATAATTTTTTTTATACAAATAAAAATCAGTGAGTGTTTTTCTTTAGCTACGCATTCACCGAATTTATTTCAACCAATGTTCATTTTCAAGGTTATTAAACAGAATGTAAAAAGTTTTTCAGAAATTATACGAATCGCTGTAGGTTTATATTCTAATATAAATCAATGTAATATACAATGTACATATGTAATCAATCAATATAAAAATCAATGAGTGTTTTTCTTTAGCTACGCATTCACCGAATTTATTTCAACAAATGTTCATTTTCAAGGTTATTAAACAGAATGTAAAAAGTTTTTCAGAAATTATACGAATCGCTGTAGGCTTATATTCTAATATAAATCAATGTAATATACAATGTACATATGTAATCAATCAATATAAAAATCAATGGGTGTTTTTCTTTAGATACGCATCCACCGAATTTATTTCAACCAATGTTCATTTTCAAGGTTATTAAACAGAATGTAAAAGGTTTGTCAGAAATTAAACTAATCACTGTAGGCTTATATTCTAATATTTGTTTCTATTCCGTGGAATGAACTTTTATTTCTGACTAGTGATTTTCGGATCCTAATTAGATGTAAGAAAAATGCGTCGAAAATAAAGCTCAGACAAATTTTCAGCACATACAATTTATTCTCGTTTAATTAACCTTCATGAACAATTCGTACGATGCCCTTCTCTTTCCGTAGTTTTATCCCTTTACTGGAATAAATCCAGGAAAGGAAATTTGTTACCATTAGTACTAATGTCTGGCACATGAATTAGTGCAACATGACGGTCGAAATTGGGAGTTATTGACTGCATTCCGAAGGGATATTTAACGAGAAAGACTTCTTGTCCTCAAAGTTTAATGTTGAATCTGAAAATAAGGGAAAGTGCGTTAGAACTTAAATATTTTCGCCTAAACATTATTTCCCTGTGGAAATTAAATGAGAAATTGTGATTCGTAAATTTTTCTCTATAGAAATTAAATAAAGTTACATTCAGTATTTCTATTCTAATTTAAAATTTACTGTTGACGGAAAACTCAAATTTGAATAAAGATCTCTGGATGTCAGTGGGAATTTACTTCACTCAATGCTCATTTTCGCATGTTAGATATAATTTAAAAGGATTTCACAATTCCATTTGCTTATTTTCTTTTTTGAAACATTCTTACGCATGCATAACAAAAGATACTGATAGATATCCTATAATTTAAAGTTTATTGGGATAGTTATAATTGGTTCTATGCATGATTTACTTACAAAGCAAAACCAAAAACAGAATAACATTTTTCTTATTTCTGAATTATATTGGTTCTAGAGATCAAATGAATGGGCTCATTTTTGACAAATGAAGTAACGTTGGATTTATCTTGATGGTGTGGAAAATACAAAATAAAAGAAATCTGAGAATGTTTGACATTTTACACTCTAGCTACTATTATAGCAAACGTATCCCCCCTCCTTCTTATAAAAAGCTCTAATGCTAAACGTACGAATTTCCTTTAGTTTTTAGCTTTGATACAGATTTTACGTCCAATACTTAAAAGTTAATTTCAGTTGATAACTAGTTATGTTGATATTTAAAAATTTATTAAGAAAAAGTTATTAAAACAGGATTCTTTGTTTTTCATGAGCTTCCGTGTGTAGTTCTGTGTGTACCAAGTTTGCCACCTTCATACCTATATGTTTATTGACAAAATTCTTATTTAACAAATTTTTAATTAACAAATTATTAATTAACACTTTGAAGGAACAGCGTAGAAGAAATAGAATAAGAAGGAAATGCCTGAAGCTGTCTGTGAAGTTAAATGAAACCCATCTCACCCACAAATAATTTGTCCTCTGCACTAAATACATGTTGCTGTTTTTTACTGAAGGAGGAACTCCTTTGTAGCCTTCAAACAGCTGTATGATGAATTCCTTCGTGATATAGAGTGGACTCTGGCTAATGCGTGTCCACTTTAGCGTATCTCCTGTTAACGAGGACAATTTTGTTTTTCCCATCATTTCCGATTTGCCATTAATGTTAAAGACGCAATTTAAAGTGTATGCACTCCTCGGATAATGCGGACAATTTTTTCATAAACTGACAGAGCAGGATCAAAACTTGCTTTTTGCCGATTTTTTTTTTTTTTTTTTTACCAAAAGCAAGTATGATGTAACTTTGGTAAGGAGATCAAGACATTATCAGTGACAATAATGAAGAAAAAGAACTGTCTACCATCAAAAACGTGTGAGAGGTTCAAATATTGCTAATTGTTGTTTGCCGATATTACCAATCAAAATGTGATATAACAGACCAAATTTTTGAGCGTGTGGGAAAACTAGAGAATGATGTGGTAAAAAAGATCATTTGTTTAAGTAATGCAAAGAAAAGTGAGTTCACTCTATTTAAAGTCAAACTATGTAAGTATACGGCAATTTCATAACATTTCGTTTCTTCTCAGCAATTTATTCTTTTGTATGTCTATAACTTTCTTTTTAACTAAAATTACCAAATTGAAGAAAAAGTTGTTTATTTTAACGTGAAGTTGGTAATACATTTAATTTCTGTCAAAAACTAAATTTGATTTATTAAACGATTATTACATTATTCAAATGTTTACATCGTCGAATGCGGACAAAAAATGACGTCCCTTGGAAGTTCGCACTAACGGGAGTTCATTGTATTTCCTTCCCTTTTTATTATGTTTTATGTTTATCTTAGCACATCTTTCTTTTATGTTTTCCATCAGCCACATTATTTTTCAATATCAAGTACAATTATAACGTTTCTTATCATTAAAGATTATTCTTCTGATATTTGTCTTTGGCTAACAAAAGGTCATAGAAATAGTAGACTTACAACTCAAACAAAATCAAGACTCATTAGTACTTGGAGATTTCTTCAAGATTAACGGCTTATGTTAGGAATAAAGCCAGACCTCATATCCTTAATGCAGTGGAGAAGGAATCTCAATTTATTTTTATTTAAGGATTTCTTTAACATTATTTCTTTCGATATAGTAATATGAATAATTTAGCTTTCAATTTTAGAAAAAATAAAAAAATTTAGTTTTGCTTGAAATTTATTATTTGCAAATGAAAAAAAGTATGTGATGCTGTATAAATAGCTAATTTTACAATTTGTCGTAAATTTTCAATCTTCTAAAACTAATGGCGCATTGCATTTATATTAATAAAATAAAGATTTTTCTCGCTCTCTTTCTGTCTGTGTGTGTGTGCTTGTCTATCGGCAATGGATCGTGAAACTATCGCACGTAGAAGTCTACAAATTTGTTTCCGCATAGACGAAAACAGGTTCAAATAAACCTGAGGCTCAGATTTTGGATTTTTTATTAAATTCTTTTAAGTTTTTATGAGATTTTTCGCGTTCCGTGGCGTTTTTGTTTTTTACTTTAGTAAAAGGAATCCCGTTTTAATATTTTAGGCCAATATAGTAAATGTTGTCCTCTTTTCGATGAACTTTATTCTGTTTTCATGCAGCAATTTTTCCAGTTTGCACATTCTTTTAAGTCACATTTTCGAGACTTTTCTCTTTCATCAAATTGTTTCAGTATCTAATCGTTGTCATCCAAAGATAAATTTGATATCCATGTAGTGAGAAAACCTCCGCAGTGGGGCGCGGATCTCTGACCGGCTGAAGCGCCATAGCGAGACAAAGCTGCTGGCGCAATAAAAGTCTTTCAGGAATTGGGTTCGGTGGTCGATTGTGCGCGGTCTTGGGCACCTGCGGCCCATGTTACTTTATATCATCTAATACTAATTTATGTTGCCGAAGAGTTGATATCGGTTAAGTTGCTTCCGAGTTGCATACAACTTTACGCCTAGTCTATATGTGAGTAGAGTGTCTTATATAAAATTGAGCCGTTGGGAAAAGTTAAGATGCAGTATTAACTATAAGATAAAAGAATAATTACAATGAACAGGATAGATGAAAAGTTAAGAAAAGAGATGATAAAATATTTAGAATAAAAAAGTAAAGCGAAAGAGATTAAGGATAGTCTAAAAAATTGGAAGAAAGTGAAATGGTATAACTGTAGTTATAACTAACTACTAGTTAAAGTAGAAAAAGTAAAAAATAGGATTCGGAATATGTTCGTGAAACAGCACATAAATACCAGGTGGTAAAAAAGGCGGGCAAAGCATAAACAAAAAAAAGGGGGGGGGGAGGGCCTTTAAAAGGGCCATAATTTATATATATATATAGCTTAGATGTTCAATTTAATTAAGAAATTTTGTATTTATAATGTGGAAAAAATTACAAAGTATAAATAAAAGAGAGAAAATTTGCAGTTATGGTGAGCACTTATGGTTCAATTTTGCGATTATTTCATTATGCCAACTTTTAAAAATCTGAGTAAAATATAAGTAAAATAATACCGGTTTTCACAGTTTTATATCAGAATTAAAACATTTCATTTTACCAATAAATTGAATTTTTCAGAAAAGAAAAAAGTGCTCTGAGCATAGGCAGTCCCCTTAAAATCGAATTCTTCGTATCCCTATAGACGTGATGTAATTCAGTAAAGTGTTGATCTCACCCACTTCTCTAGGCCTCTTTTAATACAGCAGTCTCTGTTTTGATGTTCCCCTCCTATATAATGCGGAACGTGCTGTTGTCCCGGGAGTATGACTTTGATCAATTCATAGTAAGGGTAAAAAGAAAACTTTGGCTTTTTCTGGGTTACTTCAATCATTACACCGGATACAGTCTAGTGACGATCGTTGCTTTGAATCCCAAAAAAGGAAGGTTTTAGGGTTAAAAAAAAATTGCGTTTCATATCAATTTATTTTTATCTAACATCGTAAATAATTTTTCAGCCGCCAGGCGGACTTCGTCTAGCCATGTGAAAAATGTAACAGATAGATGTGTTTATTTGCCATATGCCCAGAGGTCAACCTTCGTTTCCGGTGTTTGACTTGGAAAATCTAAAAAAATAAAATAAAAAAACAGCTTTCTGTCTAATAAGACATACAGCTTCCAGTATTTGGCATTAGACAAGAGAGATAAAAATTATATATCCTTTTGTAGCAAAAAATGCATAAAACTCTTATTTTTTTTTATTGCTGTTCTCAAATCCTAACTGGCTATTTTCTGACACATTTTTACTTTCTTTACATTTTTCCTTTTTTTTTCATCTTTACCAGAAGAAAGTATTGGATTCATGAAAATTTTCGACTTCCGGTTTTCGACGTATTGATATGTTTTAGAAGGTACTGAACACGATTTGACTATTTTTAGAAAGCGTCTGTCTGTGACTCTGTCTGTCTGTCTGTATGTGACAAACATTTTGTGGGCGCTCTATCTCAAGAACTAATGCTCGGAATTTAATAAAACTTTATATTCAGTTAGTCCCTGATATAAATTGGTGCTGATTAGTTTTTGGTAAAAATCGTCCAGCAGGTGGCGCTGCTATGCTGCATTTTTCTGGATTTACACGATTTTAGCGATAGTCATATCTCAAGAAATAATACACGGAATTTAATAAAACTTGAGTTTCAGTTAGACCTTGATATAAATTGGTGCTGATTCTTTTTAGTGTATGCGAAACCTGTGTGAGATAGAAGAAAGTTTTGGGATTGACACATCCGACTAGTTTACATTCATTTTTTAGTCGCAAACGCGTGAAGCCGGTAGGTGCTCTTATTCAGAAACTTTGTTTGCTTGTTATAATTCAAGGTGTAATTAATTTATCGAAAAATGAAAAAAACTGTTAGATTACAAATCACTTCAATATTCACGGCTTCAAGTCTCATGGTTTTACATTTAATACTCGAATAATTCTATTTAAAGTAATTCACATTTGAAATGTCGTTGACCAAATAAATTACTAGTAATAATAATATATACTAATATTAAAAGATATTTATTGTGGATTAATTAAAAAACATTTTATGTTAATTTGTAATAAGCTTTATTAATTTGTATTTAGCTTTAACTAATTCTTTTCACAAAATGGAATTACCCCACTTTCGAAATCAACGGCTCATTTTACTCGTCCATTAGTGTTTTTGTTAAGATTTTTTTTTTTTTTTTTTTTTTTTTTTATTATTCTCATTTTAAAAATAATAATCAGTAGCTAGCTGTTTAACCCGTTCTACGCACGGGAGTTCATGAATGTAATTCTAAAACCAAAATTAATAATAAAAATCAGTACAACTAAATGTATCTATGTAATACGTAGAAAAATATTTTTCTACTACTGTGCATTTTTTTTTTAAATGAAATTTAATTTATCATGTTGCTATGGCAGCATGATAATATATCTCTAGAATAAGGGAATAAATAGAATAAAAAGTTTTGTTGATGTTTGTGATAAAATCTTTTTCTTTATTTTTTTTTTAAAGTTAATAATTAAGCGCAATTAAATAATCTCTAATTATTTGCATGCGACGTAAAATAATTATCGTAATACCCGTTACAGCTTCTTAGTATTGCAGCGTGGCGTACGTAATATGTATATCTCACATTGCAGTAAACATTTAGAACTGGTTAGAACTCGCGCGATTACGGGTTGAACATAAAAAAGGCAAAAATTCGTCAAAAACATAAAAAAAAATCTATTTAAAATTCTCGAATTGTTTGCCCCAATCGTTCATGGGCCCCATACCAGCAACCCGTGTGCCAAATTTCGTAGCCCTGCGCCTTGTGGTTTCTTAGTTTTTGAGGTTACATAGTTACGCGCACGGATTTTAATAGGGTAGAGATTATTACCAGATGTTCAGACGTCTGAATGCTTGAAGAAAGCTTAAAAACCTAAATCACAATATTTAGATATCACATTTGCGTTCATATCAATAGTCTTATCAGAAACTTCGAGTCTCCACGTGACTGTTTTTCGTAAACACTGAAAATTATATGTTTTCACTTGACTGAAAACTAAACAAATACAATTATTAAACAATCTTAGTTTTCTATTAAACATTAATATTTTCAAAAATGTCTCTCTACAATTCACTACATTTTGATCTGCATAATATAGTAGTTTTTCTCGTGTTTTTTTAGTTTCGAAAAGATACTTTATTTTTACAGAAATTCTTTTCTGGTTCGTTTTATTTCAATCCCCTAAACACGTAGTAAATCTTTACGCAAACATAAACCTTTTATATCATCAAATGTCAAGGAAAAGCATTCAAGAAATTTTTCTTTAAAATTTAACAGAGCAAACTTTTTCTGAAAAAAGATATTTGAAGAGTTGAGTGGTTTGTTTTCGCTAAATGATTTTTCTTTTCTGAAAATGCGTGATCTTGCATAGTTCTTAACAACAATGCTAAAATCACGTTGTTAAAGTATGTTCCCATAATACTTCATTCTCGCGTTCTAATATTGTAAATTTCCATGGTATTTAGAAATGAAATTTGCTTTGTGTTCAATCAAAATGACAAGCTGAAAATACAAATTAAGCATGGAAAATCTCATTTCACGCATTGCTCATGGAACTCTTTTGAACATTCTGAGAATGTTACGAAATTTTCATGTTCATGGTGAAAACAAATGTCTCAAAATTTATATTCAGCACTTTAAAGTTCGTATTTAATACGCATTTTGTTTATACTTTTGAATGGAAAATATTATTAGTGTAAAAAGTGGTCATTAATTCTATCAGCGCAGAAAAACCAGCGTGAAAACAATTACAGAATATATTTATGAAAATATTAAATATTTAAAATTGAAATGTCAAAATTTTAGTTTGTTTAATTTCTAAACTTCATCGCCAATTGACTTCAAATTTGGTATCACGTGATAAAATAATATACCCTAGAATTGAAATTGGGTATCAAATTTCAATATTTCATATTGAAAATTTTAAAGTTTTCCCTTATTTCAATATAAATAAGGTTCCATATGATTGTGTTCAATTATGTAGACTGCCCCAAATCCTAATCTACGTATACCATTTAATAGTAGACGTTATTTCCAATCGATTGGTACTTATTTACAAGGGACCCTACCCAAAGGGTATATCCCGATTTCGATGAAATTTTTATCACAGAGAGTACTCATGATATTATGAAGAATACCAATTTTATTGCCATCGTCAAGGTTTAGTATTGTTTAAATATTTGTAAAGTATATATGGTGCAACTAATGAAAATCGCTAATGTTTTATTCAAAAATATTCCAATAATTTCAAACAACGTAATGGTCACAGAAATGATAATTAGTATAGAAATGAGCAAAACACAATGAATTTTTACACCAACTACAAATTATAAAATGAAATTTTTCACGTTCGTGACATTCGGTTCTATTACTTGTGAAACAAAATTAACAGGACTCTGTAAATGCCTTTCTTCAAGATATCTGCTCTTTAATCACGTATATTTGAACATAAAACGATATGATTGGTTTGGGTATCATCATGATGTATTATTAGTCCTAAAGATAACTATTGAAGGTAACGAAATCATCGAAGGTAACTGGAGATCTTTGTTGTCGTGTAACTCAACTGTTGCATTTATAAAAGATTAAATTTACATATTTCTGTTTTCATCAAGAAAATGAGCAATCATTTTATTACTATCACAATTTCATCACATGGTAATCTTAATAGCATATAACAAGAAATCGTACATAGAATAGGACATTTTATACAGTTTGTTAAACAAGCTATATGACATGAAATAGACATTTATTTTCCTTTTATAAAAGTACTTGCTTACTTCATTTTTCTTTTCAAATTATTGTAATATTATTGTGTTTATTTTATATGAAATGAACAATACCCTTTCTCCTTGAACACCACACACACAGACAAAGAATACCAATTAAAAATGTACAGTTGGACCAAAAAAAAAACAGTTTAATCCCGAAATTGTACCCAGAAACAGATAAATAACCAATCGACTAGAAATTATCTTCTTTCAATTTGTTTTTTTAAAAAATATGCTTAGGTGGCCATATTCATATTTAAATTGTTCAAGCTCTGAAATTTTCGATACGAACATCTAATTTTGACAACATATTTGGATTTTATGATGAATATTACTTAAGTATACCAAACGGAAAGTCATTTGGTGAAAAGGTTTAGGAATTATGCGCATTTAAAATTTTGAATTATTTAATGTTAAATTCATTATTAATAGTTGCAAAACGAAGTGCAATGCACATAATTTTTTAAACATAACTCAAAAACTACTTCGGGAATAAGGTGATATTTTAGATTTGCTTAGTGGAAGCTTCTAGAAATCTATTTCTGTTTTTAAAAAAATCTTAAGTTATAGTCTAAGAGAGGCTGACTCAGACGAGGAGGCCAAGTCTGTAGAGCATAGATGTCCCTCCCGGTAACTTTATTAAAGTTGTAAAAAAATATACAAATTCAGCTTATGCTGAACCCGCCGGATACTTTTTTCGAAAATTTACAAAAAAAAATCATTTTTTAATAACTTTTTGAAAATAATATACATTGTAACTGAATTTTTTTTTAACCGCAATCGATTTCTAGAAGCTTTAAGTATGCGTACCAAAATTACAGCTCATTCCGCTAACTAGTTTTTGAGTTATGCTTGAATGTTAAGTCTAGCATTGCAATCTGTTTAGCTAGCACTAAAAATAAATTTAATAGTAGGAGTTTCAAATTTTAAACCTCCATAATTCCTTTACATATCTTCAGCATCAGACTTACACTGCATATGTCACGATTTCATCATACATTCTTACCATACACTCCTACCCGTACGTCATGTATACTATGCAAGTGTGTGGTGTTCAAGAAGAGGGTGTTGTTCATTTCATATAAAATAAACACAAAAATATATAACAATTTGAAAAAAAAATGAAATAAACACTTAGGATACAATAATCTGGAGCTGAAAGGGTTAACTACTTGACCCAATGACTTCCCGTTTGGTACCCTAAGGTACAAGGGAGTACTTACTGCAGAATCCGAATATCTCAGAATTAGGTGTTGGAAAACTGAAAATTTCATAGTTTGGTACAATTTTAGTGTAAATACGACACCACCCCCCTAAGCTTTTAAGAAAAAAAAACGTTTGTTGAAAGAAATTATAATTTTCAATTTAATGGCTATTTCATTTTTTTTTCCTTTTCTGTGACAATTTTGTGATTAAAATATACGGAGTGTTCTCCTTTTTTTACTGTACGTATACATAAACTAGTTAGGAAAAAAACTGTTAAATTTATGTTCCTGTAAAAGCCTTTAATAAAACATTCGTTTGGAGAATATAGATCCACTCTCACTATCGATCTGTTGTTCTTTTATTATGAAAGAGAAATTTTTCCAGAAGCAATTTCGAAATTATTAATGTCAAAATTCCTGCTTTCCAAAACATATATTTGATCTTTTTTCTATTTCCTCTCTCTATATAGCTTTTTTTCTGTTCTATACAAGAAATACTTTGTTGTAGCTCAACTGTCACACATATAAGATTAAATTTACACAGTTTTTTTCTTTCTTCGAGAAAATTAATTATTTTAATGTCACATTTTCATGATTTGATAACCTTAATGTCTCCAAAAAAAAAAGGGGGAAAAGAAAATAGACTTGGACAACTTTCAAAACGACACATTTTTTTTTTTTGAACAAGATATCTAAGTAACATGATTTTTTTTAACTGCACATATGAACAATTAAAAAAAAAAAAAAAAGGAAAATCTCAGAATTAGTGACAGTGAATGATGGAACAAAAAAAAAATTATTAGAAAAGACACGAGTGGAATTGGGAAACGGTCAAAACAATAGCTTTAACAAAGCAGAACATTTCAGCCGCATTACGATGTGATAATCTGAAATCCCAAAGCCAGTTTGACACGGACTTTCAAAAGTACGTGACAGTTATAAGAAAAGTAACTAAAATGAATAGCTATATATATTTTCTTTTTTATTTATATACTGAACAAAAGAAAATGTTACAATAAAATATTCCGTTTTCATAATTTTATTTGAGAAGAAAAAGAAATTATTTTAAAAGATTTCTGTCTAAAAGGTATCAAGATTGACAGAATCAGAAAAAAAAATAATACAACAATAAGTTATTTAAACAATTTAAATAATTCACTATACATATTTTGCTTTATTATAAATTTGTAAATATTCAACTGTTTCCAAGAAATTTACAAGTTCCTTTCTTCATGGTTGGGGTTATATGGCTGTGTAAGATTGTATCGGGACTTTCCTTGAGCGAAAACAAGAATTCGGGTCACTTCGCCTTCAAAAGTCCTTCCCCTTAGCACAGTATGACAAAGTTTGGCCATTTTCTAAGCATATAATACCCATACACGCCTACCTCTACCAGGTCCTGATTTAAGTCCAAATGGTCAAAAGTCTGTTGTACTTTCATATGTGCTTATGCTTAATTGTTATAAAGGAATAAATGACTTATTTTGTTATATCAATCGAACAATAAATTAACATGCTAGATAGAAAGGAAAATCTTAATTGCTGATTAGGGTTAGATATATCATGAAAAATTAATAAAAAGAAATAAAGAATCCATTTCTCGTGTCTTATTAGTTAAGTGGAAAACATGTACGTAAGTCTTTCTCTTTACTGAACAAATACTTTAAAGATATTTTTCTTTGTAAGAAATCTTTTGTAAAGATTTATTATAATGGAATGAAAAAGAAGTTGAGAGAGAATCAAATTTCTATCGCATTAAACACTGGCATTAAATTCTGTCTCTTATCGCTATTATAATTCCTTGCGCATGTGACATGTACCCTCAAAAAATACTTCAAAGCATTGAAAAGCGTATTTTTGAATTTCGATTATTATTCCTTGATTACTTAACCATCTTTTCTTTCGATTTTTGGTTATTTAGTTGAATTTTGATTGGACTGATCTTTTGAAACTTTTTCTTTTCATTCTATATTTATTATAATTAAGTTTCAAACTATATTTTAAGTTGTTGAATATTAATGGATTTGGAAATACATGCAATGATAAATTATTCTTTCAAAACCTAAATTTCTATGCAATTGTCTTTATAAACTTTTCGGACATCGTGTTTCATATCTAGTAAATTATACCAACCAGTGTGGATAATTGTTTAAGTTAATTATTAATGGGTTAAGTTAATGGTTTAATGTTAATTCTAAGGGTTATTATCGGATTTCAGATATGTCTCTACTGTATCCTACAGACAATATTATTTATTTTTAAGATGATATTGGTAAAGTTTTAAATGAAATCCTTTTTACTGAGAATTAGACATCCATGAAGATGAAATTTGTTTTTTGTTTATAACATACTATAATTTTTAGTTTCGTAAAGTTTAGTTTGATTGCAAAAATCAGAATTTATGTACAAAATCAAAGATAGTTCTTTTTAGGGCTATAGCGAAAGGAGGGGGGCAGATTATGTGGTTGAACTCTTCCCCACCTCGAAATTTTATAAATGTATGTTTATTTATGGAATTTTTTTATTATTATTTCATTTTGTTAAAAAAAAATCATTACAAGAAATACAGCATTTTAAAATTATTACAGGATGGTTAATATAGTGCATTATAATTACAGACATATTTACAAACACTATTAAAATTAAAAATTAAATCGACCCACCTTCCTCCTCCCCCCCCCCCCCAAAAAAAAAATAAATAAAATAAAATAAAATAAATAAATAAATAAAATAATAATAATGGTTTCTTAAGTTTTAAACGCAAGATGTATAAAATTAAATTCGGCGGAATTAGTTGATATTATTCATTACTCGTATTTTTATTAAAATGCTCATAATGCGAACCTCAGAATTTAAGTTTGACCAAACTTTAAATAACTGTCTTCTTCATTTCATCATTCTATCATCTTTACACCTCTAAAATGTCTCTATAACGGAAGTCCATTCAGTGACAGGATATTATTTTATTTATAGTATTTTATTACTTGTTAAATCAGCTAAAGACAAACACCTTCGTTCTAAAGTTTCATTTTTCTTATTTGTTTACATAAGAGACTTGCTATTATAATATTTGTCTTGAAGATTCTCGCCCTTTTTTAAATCCGAATTAGATTTCTGGCGATAGTCGAGATGGTCCCGTATCAAATATTCCAGAAAATATTTTTTTTTTTTCGGTAAATTTTTTTATATACAAAACGCATCGAATATCTCATTAAAGGATTTTCTGGAGCCACCTGAAACAGGTTCTTAGATAAACTACAGGAAAACAGTTGAAGATGTCAAGGCAGAAGAGGTAAGGCATACTGCCTTGAATGTCACGGATGCTGATACGCGATATCATGGCAATTCTTTTTAAAATTCTGGAAATAAGATCTTTGAATGTAAAAATGATTGCTTGATTTGTCGTACAAAATGGTCTCGAGCAGTTAAAATGATTTTAATTTTTTGAGTGATAACAAACAATAACAAAGCTCCTAGAGAAAAAATATCAGACTTAAGAATTGATTTTCTTAGATAAAAAGGTTGTTTTAAAAGAAGTTAATTTACTGAAGGATCTGAATTATCAAATTATCCATTTAAACCTTCAAAATATTAATACTCACCTTTTTTAATACTTTGAAGTAATGGATATATATATATATATATATATTTAAACTTTCGAAGGCTGTTTGTAAGGTATGTGAGGGAATATAAGACTTTATTTTTGGATTAAAAGTATATATTGTAACTGAGAGGGAGTAAATTTTCTGGACACTAAAAAATTTATGAAACACATTCAGTTTTGAAAATAATAGTGACAAACAAAAATCCCCTTTTCACCTCCCCCCCCCCCCCCATAAAACAAAACGGTTGCAAATTCTTATATGTTTTTATCGATAATTTGTTTTACTGCAAAATTTTTGATTTACAAACTTAATTTATCAGATGGTCTACTCAGAATTTTCCAACATTTTTTTTCCTTATGTATAAATATTTATTTGTTCAACTGCCAAGATAACAAAGTATCTATGTTTTTTAACTATTCGAAATTATTACTCTTTCTCGTTAAATCCTGCACATAGCATATTAAATCTGACACTATCATCCTTTTTTTTCTTTTTTTTTTCTCTTTTTGGACAGAATAATAATTAAAAGAAAATTCTAGCAAGATCATCATTTAGGAAATATATATATTTTTTTCTTATATAATAAGGGATATGAATTAATACTTACTACTCAGCGTATAACCAATAGAGGGGGGGAAATGTCCAGACCGGGGATCGAACCCCGGCTTTGGTATTACGCACCCATATTCTATCATCAGGGGCGCGCCGACCCAGTGTGCCATGTGTGCGGTGCACACAGGCGCCAAAGGTAATTAAGGCGCCAAAAAATTGAGACGAGGAGGAAATACTTGAAAAAAAGGTCATTAATTTAATTATATTAAAATTAACTACACTTTCTGAGAATATTAATAATATTTTATAGATTTACTTCAAACAAATTATTCATAATTATTATTCTTTTTAATTTTATTTTATGCTGACCCACAAGTTTAGGGGGGGAAAGTCAAAACTAGAACTTCTATAAGTTTGCTGTTTAATTTAGTCAACCAGTATTGGTAAGTTTGGTGTCAGCTATGGGACAATTTTGTGATTAGCTTAGATGAGGCACTAGTCGCGTGAGGCAGTTTTGTAATTTTCCGCTGTCTGTTTATGTTATGATTTTTACTCTGATTGAAAATAATGTTATCAGAGGCGGTTTTGCACACTTTAGCAAGATTTTTCAGAGCCCTAAGCCTTGTCTGCGATTGTTTTTTACTGATACTAGCATAGCTGCCAAGTTTCACCCTTTTTCCTTAACACTAAAATTTAAAGCAAAATTTGCCTTATGTTATTGAATTTTATTTTAATTAGTTGAATATCTTGTTTAACTTCTTTTTTAAACTAGTGGAAATTGAAGAACTACGTTATTTTTATATGTACAATAAAAAATAAATAAATAAATAAATAAAAATAACGGGACTTTATTTAAAATTTTATACTTTTAAGCTTTGTTATTTTAAACGCCACAAATTTATCACTTTCTTAAAATGTAATAAGTGATTTAAATCCAAACTGCATGAACTGAAAAAATTAAGGCTTTTGGTCACTGCAATTTATAATTAATGTGCATTGATCTTATTTGTTAAGAACATTTCTTTGGAGTTACGTGATTTTTTTCAATTAAAATAAATTTTGCTAATGAATTTATGTCGTCAAATTTATTTAAAGCCTTTTGTTAAATTTATATTTTCTTTTTCATTTTTTTTTTTCAATTATTTATACAGACAGATTTGTTATAAGATGCCTTTCACTAGACATATATTGCTGAAAGCAATTTCGAAGTCTATAAATAATGAATCTTATAATTACATTTATTTAATATTCTGAGTACACTATTCTAAATATTTTATGTATGAAATTTTTCATTTTTATATTAATTTAATGCTTTTATGTTATTGTAGCTTCTTAAAAAATACTTCACTTTTTTTCTCTTCGGTTTTAAGCCAATTTAAGTAAAAGGTTTGGGCAATTAATTCTGTGAACAATCGCGTCGAAAGAAAAGACGCATGCATTCGAAAACTAAACGATTCACTAGTAATATGATTTCCGACCAACCCAAATTAAAAAGAAAAAAAAAAAAAAAAAAAAAAAAAAAACTTTTATTTTACTTTACTTTTTTTTTTTTAAGTATCTATTTAAGTAAATTGAGATAATGCAAGTGTAAGATTAACTAACGAAATTTGCGTTGAAATATTGTAATATTTGATATAGGCGACGTACGATTAATAATATTAACTTTAAAGTGCTCTCACGTTGTACTTACAATTAAGATAATGCAATCTCAAAAGTAATATTCGAAGTAGTAGTGAGGATGAAATACTCTAGTGCCCAACTTGCTTTAGTTGCACTGAAATGATCAAAATCGTATTTTCAAATGATGAAAATTTCAAAAAAGTTGTCGGAAGCTCGGAATTTAATTGCAGCAAAATCTGACGCAGTATCTGTATTTTTTTAGTAGAAAACACATTGACTTAAAAAGATAGCTCATAAAGATTAAAATACAGTAGACCTTGAAATATTCTTTAAATTATTTTTTTTTTCGTGTAAATAATCAATAAAACATCAATTTCTTTGAAAGAAAGCTTTACTTTATTAAAAGAACATGTGAATTCATTTAATATTTTTACGTTGTTGTAAAAAAGAATCTACCACATGAGAACTAAACAAGCAGTTAATTGAAACAGACTAAATTTTACACTGTCAACCATTTATTTCTAATTTTAAAAACGATTCTACTGGAAATTTACAACAAAGATTATTATTTGGAAATAATGGTACACGAAATAATAAAAAAAAATTAATCGCCTGTGCAACTCTGAAATTTTACAATTGCTCTTCGAACTCTTTTGTCATTCACCACGCTTCTTTTCAAAGCTTAAAATTATTAAAAGTTCCACAAAGGTAAAAGACAGACTTTTTGATCGTACCATTATAAATCCACACAGTAAAATATTAATGAATAAAACTGATATTATTCAAGAATTTTTATAAATGGAAGTTCAGTTGACTAAGGGATTTTTCTTTCGGATTAAATATTTATTTAACTATTATTTTACAAATAAGGTTTATAATATGTACTTATAAGTTTATTTGTTCTTATTAATAACTATACAAAGTATAAATAACAGAAAAAAAAAAATTCAGATAAATCAGTTTAGTCATTTTATTTTCTTCTTTATAATTTTATATTTTTGTTTAACTAAAACTGTTAATTTACGTGGAATGTAAATTAACAGTTACGTGAGGTGCAGTTCGCAATTTGTTTTGACACATTGCAAAAATTTATTATCTCAGTTATTTCTTGCAATATATTCTTTTCTTTCTTTATTTTTTTTTTATTTTTTAATTTTACTTTTTATTTACTTTTTATTTTTTGTATTTTATTTTAAATGTATTAATATTTAATATTTTCGCATTACATTTGTACTCATAAGTTTTTATAAAGTAGGTTTTTTAGGGGGTGGGTGATGCGGGCGGAAAAATTGACAAATGAAGATTTGCACACAGGCGCCGGACACTCCTGGCGCGCCTCTGTCTGTCATTTGGAACTATCCAGACGACATGCAGTCCAGCATTTTCTCACTCTTGTGTATTGGAACGGCTGTGATTTTGCAGCACAAGATGGAAAATCAACCATGAACACACATCTTCAGTGGCATGCATGAGACGAATTAGATCCAGTATCGGTGAATATATATATATGCTAATTAAATTTTCCATCAGAGCTGAAATTACGCTGGAGATTACTTATATAGAAGAGGATATGAATTATTACTTACTGCTCAGCGTATAACCAATAGAAGGAAAAAATGTCCAGACCGGGTATCGAACTCGGAACCTTTGGTAATATGCACCAATGCTCTACCATTTGGAGCTATCCAGACGACTTCCAGTCTACTTCTCACTCTTATGTATTGGCATGGCTGCGACTTTGCAGCACAAGATGAAAAGTCAACCATGAGCATACATCTTCAGTGGCATGCATGAGACAAATTAAACCCAGCAGCATCTGTGAATATATATATATATATATGCTAATTAAATTTTTCACGCTCATGGGTGACTTTCCATTTTGTGCTTCAAAGTCGCAGCCGTGCCAGTACATAAGAGTGAGAAAATGCTAGACTGGGTGTCGTTTGGATAGCTCCAAATAGTAGACCATTGGCGCGTAATACCAAAGGTTCCGAGGTCGATCCACGGTCTGGACCTTTTTTTCCTCTATTGGTTATACGCTGAGCAGTAAGTAATAATTCATATCCTCTTCTATATAAGTAATCTCCATCTTAATTTCCGCTCTACTTGAAAATTTAATTAGCATATATATATTTTTTTCTTTTGGACTAAAAGCTTCAAGAACCCCAGTGATTAGTCTGTTGAGGCAAATTTTTCAGTGTTTCTTCCGATAAAATACCCGCAAGAGAACTTATATTAAAAAGAAAGAAGTCCAAACTTAACTTTTTTAATACCATCTCTTGATCAGAGCTTGAGTTAGACTGTGTTCACAGCCAGCTGCTTTAAAACTTTCTTTCTTTGCTAAAATGCGAACTATAATATTAGCCGATCTGTAGAGTTGATGAAGGACTAAAAGTAAGTCAGAACTATAAGAAAAGGTGTATTTTAGCATATTAGGGGATGCTGCCCCCTGCGCGAACTACGCTCGCCAACCCGTTCAGACACTGCAAACTCTAATGAACCACTCACATGCTAATTTGCTCTTTTTTTAAAAGATTACGGCAGATTGGATTACAATTTTGGGGATCTTCTGTAATCGGATATCAATTAATTTCCCTCTGACTGAGGGATTTTAAGGCCGAATAAACTGCTGTCGCGAAAACTAATGACTGCTTTCGCGATTGATTAAATAAGATCAATTGAACATTTTCAAATCAGCTTGTATAAAATGACTAAGTAAACAATGTCGCTGCCACCCGAAATTTTATAACGACGCTATAAGAGAACTTGGTAAAAATTTCGTCATATTTAAAACATTTTTCTTCCTCTTCTTAATATTCACTTGCAAATACATTTTTTAATTGAAAAGAAACATTTGCGCTATTTTAAAATTAACAACAATTAGGTAAAAATATTTTTCAAAATAAGAAATAAATTTCTCTTGTAAATATATTTTTGAAACGAAACTGTTTGGCAATATTAATATTTGGACATTTTAAGTATGACTTAATTTTCCCCCATTTCCTTCTTCTAACGCGAGATCATTTAATTGTTATTTTAAAGTTTTCCCCCTGTTTTTAATAGTCACATGTAAATACATTTTTTAATTGAAAGGAAATTTTATTACTAGCGCTGTTTTTACGTTTTGGCAAAAATATAAAACAAGTGGGTAAGTGTGATCAAAGATCGCTCAAAGGGTTTCGTTTAATATTCCTTTCAAAACACTTTATCCTTTCTTTAATAAATTCAAACAAATTTCATTTAGCAACAACAAAAAAAAGTCATGTTTTTTATAAAGTAAAAATTTACCGGTCTATTTTTTCGTTTTTTCGAATATCTAAACCAGCCAGATAGCGGGCCAAGCCCGCTATTATATTCTGTCATAATAATATCGTCATACGGACTAAATGCAATATTTAAAAAAATAATTTCAAAATTAAACAAATTGTATACCTTCAAAATGTTAAAATATGCGAATATTTCCATAATCGGATTTTTATCACGATTCAATATGGTTCTGAAACTCATATATTTACCATTCTCTATTATTTATATTGATACTCGCTTTGTATTATTCTCAAACATCTGAAAAATTTGTTAAATTTCCCATATGACGTCATATTTTCTTTTTAATTCTCTAATGACGTGATAGTAATCTGCTTTGTTTACTTACTCATACTCATATACTCCTTGTATTATTGAGAAATCTTAGACATTTTCCGTTTTATTACGACTATGACGTCAATCAATTTTATTTCATATTTATCTTTTTTTCAATGGGTGAAACTTTTTATTTCATTTTCCTTTTTCACGTGGAAATCGTCTGATAGAAAATTAATTATTGTGGAAAGATTTTCATCGTGGATTTTTAATTTTTGGCATCTGCTATAATGGAAAATGTTTAAATTTAAAAGGAAAAGGCTGTTAGAATTTTGGTTTTTTATCTCTATTTATTAAAATAATACGAATTTTTCAAAAACACAAATTGCACAAATTGTGCTTATTAGTTGCTAAAATCAGTGTAAAAATTGTTTTAAACTCATAAAAGAGCTAAAATCCTACATGTTTCGGCACGTCGAAAATTAAAAGATCAGTAGTCGTTTGTGTTGTTCCTCTTCCCCGATGATGGCTTTAAGTTTAAAGCCGAAACATGTAGGATTTTAGCTCTTTTATGAGTTTAAAACAATTTTTACACTGATTTTAGCAACTAATAAGCACAATTTGTGCAATTTGTGTTTTTAAAATACTAGTTAACAGTGTAGTGTCCAAATGGATTCAATTGCGAATTTTTCAAATTTTAATATTTTCAGCTCTTCACAGCTGATATTCTGATTTATACACAAAGTTTCAACTCTGTAAGTTACATAGTTTTCGAGAATGGGTCTGTGACAGACAGACAACGGAGCGGGAGCAATAGGGTTTCGTGAGATGAACGAAACCCTAAAAATGAACTTTTCTAAATATGAAATAATTCTGTATTGAAATAATGAAAATTTGAATAAAAATTTTAAAAACAAACCTAAAAAAATAGTTAAATAAAAAAATAATAATTGCTCACTGTATACCGCAAGCTTAATAGGTATGTCCTTGCAAAAGATGATTAAAATGTTATGCATAGTTTTTGTTCCTAAAAGTAACTTTTAAAAAAAAATTTAAAAAAAAAATTAACAGAACTATTTTGACTGACTTTAACATTAAATAACTCTTAAAATAATTTTTAGATTTAAAAATTGTCCGATTCAGCGTGTTTATCGAACCTTTCTTTTTATAGAATCAGCCGAGAAAGACCTCCGGTCACAAAAAATTCATTTATGGCGGCAGCGTCGACAGCGTTAATTACTTTTTATAGAATAGATTATATGTATATATAGTGTGTGTCTAGGTATTTTGAGCCAATTTTTTTAAACAGAGATCATTTATTGTGTATATTTTAGTTACAGTGATCTTGACAGAAAATAACTACACTGCTTTGGTCTGTTTATTATAGTCTACCCCCGCTTCTGTTTTCTAAAATTGCTTGATAAAGGAGATAATTATATAAAAGTATAAGTTAAAAAACAAAAACACTAAAACTAAATTTATCTATAAATAATTATCAAATATTTTAATTAAAAAAAGTCACATGTTCATTTTTATATTAACGGGAAAAAAAATAGCTACCAAAGTGCAAGTTTTCTCAACATATGTTTTTAAAATAATGGTAAGAGAAGCGGTTTAATGCTTAGAAGAATTATTTTTATTGAAAAAGTAAGCATTTTAATAACATGAATAAATGTCTTTTCTTTCGCAATCTTCTTAAGTGCAAGGAAAGTTAAGTAGAATTGTTTTGATACTTCAATTGCAACAAGCTGTTCATAATTACAAACTACGCCATAGTTTATTGGTTTGAATGAGACGTAAGTACCTGAACATTCTTCAACGTGCTTAAATTCTGATAATAGTTTTAATCTGTTGTTAGTTAAAAATATACTGCGCCGTTGCGGAAACTGAGAAAGAATAGCCTAAAATAATGTATAAACGTATTGAAAAGTGTCAAGTTGAATAGGTTTCAAACCTGTAGCTCAACTATACGAAAAGCGCTTTTTTCTGTGTAATGATTGCATAAAATTGTTTCCACGAATATAACACTCTTAAAATACATTACACGAAAACTATATTTCAAGAATATCTACCATCTTTACTAGGAAATATATGTAATAAATAAAAAAAAATCAGATATTTGACTCGTTCATAAAATGTTTTTCGGTTTTTAATTTTCTTTTTTTAAACGATAAAATTTAATATTTAAAGTTAAAAGAAGTAGCTTTTATTAATATTAATTTAACAATATTTAAACTTCAGCGTAATGCTTCTTTTTATTGGGAAGATATGAACAATAAATTATTTACCAATCAATTGACCATTAAATAGTTTTTCCCGACCATCATTTTTGACAGGTTTTAGTCACGATAAGTATATCAAGTACACATCCGAAAAGATAAGTCCGCGTGTTAAACAATCACTTATTGAAATTCTGTTCGTCAAACCACCTTATCTGTTAAGTTTTCAGAATCCGAAGTTAAATATCCATTGAACTGTTATACTCAGAAAATATAAGTCTTTTAACATTTTCGGATGACAAAAAGTTCCTTTTTTATATCCAAAATAGTTCCAGTAAAGCTACGTGACATACCATGTTCCACTTTGAAATTGAGTAAATGTGATACGTGACTTTGAGAAAAAAGGTCGCATCCGTCATAAAATGTGAGAATATTTACTACTTTCTCTCTTGACCATTCGAAATTTTCAGAATATTTCTATTTCCTAACATTTCACGTGCGTGTTTGATGAATTTATAATGTTTCTGTGACACAAAAAACAATGGACAAATAAAAAATTACATTCTCTTACATGATTCCGATTCTGCAGCTTTCTAAAATAAATTCCAGTTGCTTTTTTAAAGACACATATCTTTAAGAATGCTCAGAAATAATTTTTTGCAGGTATTTTCCTTTGATTTTTTATGCGAAACTTATTACATGACGACAGAGAGTATGAAAAAAAATTCGATACAATGAAAGAGTAAATGAAATAAATTCCAGTTGCTTTTTTAAAGACTTTAGATTTTGGAAAGAAAATAATAATAAAAATAAATAAATCTAAATAAATTTAAAGTAAAAGTAAAATAAATTTAAAAGAATTTGTGCATCATTAAAATCGTGCACGGGTTCCGCAACACGAGTCTTAACAGCCTTGAAAATCGGGACATCCCGCGTAGATACCTGACAACAATAAGCCTGTCCAACCTTTCAGTAAGCAGAAGTGCACCTCAGCTGATGGTCAACACTTATATGCTTAACACTATATACAAGGGGTGTTCAAATGAAAATGTACGAAACGACACTGTGGGTAGACTTTATACAAATTATACACCATAGGCTTGAGCACAACGATCCCATTGATTAACGAGCCGAAAGATTCCTTGTTCCCAGAATTCCTGCGGCCGTGACGAGACACATTCCTTCACAGCGCCCTTGAGTTCGTCGTCCGAGTTGAAGCGCTTCCCTTTTAGGTCTTCTGCCCTTTTCGTCCACCTTGTCGATGAGATCGGCCGTGAGGACTGTGTTTGCTTGG
The DNA here is from genome assembly GCA_963931845.1 of Maratus michaelseni. Taxonomy (NCBI): domain Eukaryota; kingdom Metazoa; phylum Arthropoda; class Arachnida; order Araneae; family Salticidae; genus Maratus; species Maratus michaelseni. The sequence goes on from OZ007587.1 coordinate 31,631,647, forward strand.
CCTGGTCTCGGGTCATCAACCAAACTCTCATGGGCTGCACGATAACGGGCACTCCATTTTCTGACTGACTTGTCGGACACACTGTCTTCTCCGTATACGGTCACCATCCGGCGATGAATAGCGGCCGGATCTTTATAAGAGCATCTGCTCTCTCCCGCGCATGCTCCGATCCACGGCGGAGATATATATCTCGCTACGTTCTCTCGTTGCGGCATAGGCAGTTAACAGTTACGTTGTTACGACGTTTCGTACCTTTTCATTTGAACACCCCTTGTATTTATATCCAGCAACGTCAAATTCTCGTGAAGCTCGGCGGCTCTTTTCGAAACATCGCCAAATTTGGCGATAAAAATAAGTTACAGTAAATGAAGCCAACTTAGCTATAACTGCAAAATTTGGCGACATTCTCATTCAAATTCAATATTGACGATAACTGTTGGAATGTATCTTCTGTAATCGGGTTCCACTCATTTTAGCTTGTTTTCCTTTAAAATCACCGAAAAATAAAACTAAGGAATAGGGACGCTATCTTTTCTTGCCGGTACAGGCCACAATGACTTTTCGCAGTTGTGTTGCACATTGGCTGCTAGTGCAACGAAGGGTGCGTCGCATCAAGGTAGCCCGACGATTCGGAAACAGCTGCCGTACAACAGAATGACGAAAAATATTGACTTTATTGGCGATGTGATAGCGAATTTTGAAGTATTAACATGTTATGAGATAGAAGAAAGTTTTGGGATTGGCACATCCGACAATTTTTTTTTTTTTAAAGTTAGTAACCGGAAACAGTCAAGAAAACCTTCAAAGGGAAGCCTTGTACAATCCTGCTAACATAGTGATTTACTTTTTATACTAATTTTTGTTCTAATGCAAAATTTTGCATATTCTAGATCTTACAAATTGTTAATTTTAATGAGTGAATAAAAGAAAAATTTTTGGTAGAACAACTAAAGACAATGCTTTTCATCAGCACTTGCCGCGAGAATTTTTAATGTTAATGATCCTAACAAATGTGCATTTTCCTCACATTATTCTTAAATTTCATGTCGTTCACCTTTCCACTAATGTCATTCTTTTTCCTATGTTTTCCTGCATATTTTTACGTTATATTTAAAATCGTTTCAATAAAGTTCAAAATAAATATTTTGTGATTATAATATACTTTATATGCATCCATAAATTTTAATCTATATATTTAAAACGCTAAGCGTTTTCTTTCGATAATCCGTGAGAGCAAACTACTGCATCAAATTACATCAATCTTTTTTTAAATGAAAGGTATTTGGACACAGATTTGTTATCGTGCATTCGTTTGTTCGAAAATTTAATTAATTAGCCGTAATTTTCAATTAAATTAAACATTTACTTCTGCTTATGACGTCATAAAGTCGGATAACGCCCACTGTTGCGAAGCACAGAGTTTATTCTCTGAACTCTGTGGTTGGTTACGAGGATAAAAGAAAAATAATAAATATTAAAACACGTGGCTTTTAGGCCGAATTTTTTAATTTGCAAGTTAAATTTCGGTAAAAATATTTATCCGCGTGTTTTATAAGCGAATAAAAATTCATAAATATTGTGACGTCACGAGAATATTGTCCATTGGGTTTATTTTATCATTATGCATTATAATTTTGTTGATGCCATTTTTTCATTACAATTAACTACAAAATATATTTTTATTTGTTTACATGGTGTTTAAGCATAAAAGTAACGTATACAAAGTATGTGCGGAAAGTTTGCGCCGGTGAAAATGACGTTATGCTTAGCTTGAAATGCATTTTAACATTGATAAAACTAAAAAGAAAAATTTATATGATTGTGTCAAATTGGCGTCATTTTAACTGATTTTTCAATTTTTAATTTTAAAGATTAGAACTGGATCCTTTATTGGTTGCTTCATCTTGATTGCATACCTTGATTACATGTTACCAATTACTTTTTTTAAATTATAGGTTAGTAGATAGATGATACTTCATAGGTCCATGAAATTATCTTTCTTACCGTGTGGAATATGGCGGTATTGTCAAACTGATTTGCAGTACAGTTGTTTACGGATTGTTTGTTTGCAGTTTGCATCGGAAATAGTATTGTATTTCCCTAGGGGGGGGGGGGGAAACTTTTAAAATAATATATTTGAAAGACGCTTATTTACTGATATTGTTATATTAATTTTCTTTCCGTCAAGTTTTGACGGGTTCCATCTAGTGCATTTTAATTTACAGCAATATTGTAACTGGACTGATCAAGATCCTAACCATAATTTTAACTATATTGTTCTTCTTGCATTAAACCATTGAGTTCAAAATTTCCATTTGTACAGTATATGGAAATTTAAGTACGCCAAAAAAAAAAAAAAAAAAAAAAAAAAAAAAAGATGGCTATAACTTCAGTTCTAATTATGACATAGAATAAAACACGTGTACCATTTTGATTTGTATAAAAAGCTTTGAAACTGTATGTGGTTTATTTTGTCATAAGAGATTGTCTACACATTAACACTCCAATGGTCGCATCCTAAAAGTTACAAGAACGATCGCGCTGGATCTATGAGATCTGTACCCAAAAAATTGAGTCGACTTTCATAAATGTCGCCGTCAGTTATTAGGTAATTGTTAAATAAGACGAAAAAACATATTTTTAAAACTCCAACGATTCTAAAGAAGATGATAATCAAATTTGAAAAAAAAAAAAACTTAACGGGAACGATCGCGTGGTATCTGAGAGATCCAGATCTGTCAGATCCAGTGCGATCGTTAGAGTGTATAACTATAACAATTTTCATTTTTCAAATGGTAATACCTAATTATGGTACTTTCAGTTCCTTGAATCAAACGAGCCAGGGAAAATATATAGTTTATGGAAGTTTTCTTAAATATTCATAGTTATAATAAAATATATGTATGGGCTTATCCGTAAATTTAGAAAAATAAAATTAAGATATTTCAAGAGAAAATACCGGGTAAATTAAATACCGAGCTAGTAATTAGCAACCAGCAAAATTACATGAAGTTCTAAGTGCGAAGTAATCTAATTTAATATAAAATAAAATAAAATATTTTGTCATAAGGGTCCTTTTACAAATTAAACATTGATCTATAAATTTCTACAATATTGACTACTAATATGATAGCCATTTAAATATTGTTAATTTAAATTTGTCGCTTGCAGTAGAGTTTGTCGTTTGGGGAATATTACCATCGAAGTGCCTTTTACGAAGGTTAGGCTTGACCAAATTTGAAGAATGGAGGTGCTTGGTGCTTGCTGTTCCGATAGATTAGTATTTGAACATTATCTGAGGTAACTGACGACTGAATAGACATTTGAAGATGAAAATTCAACTGCCGTTATTGCAAAATTTATATCATTAAATCGTAAACATTAAATAAAATGTTTTTTTACTTACCCATCATACGTAGTATAGGGTAAGTCTTGTAATCGTTTTGAAAATCGAAAAAAAAAATTTGACGGATTTACACGTTTCAGACACTGGAGATTCCGAAAAACATATTTTTAGAAAAAAAATTTTGCCGTCCGTCTGTGTGTCTGTGTGTCTGTGTGTGTGTCTGTAAACGCTCTATCTCCCGAACAAATTGAGATAGAGACTTGCCATTTAGTATGTACTTAGTATGTAATAATGGGAAGAAGCCTATTTCATTTCAATAACCTCGATTAACCGAAACATTTTTTTTCGGACTCTCGAAATATTCGTTCTGATGAAAGGTATATAAAAATTTTCGAAATTGTTTATTTTAAGGAGTAAATATAAAAGACAATAAAATAACATAAATTTTGCATAAAACATGAAGTCGATCGGATAATTAGTTGCCGAGATATTTCTAATCCTATTTTCCACACTCTTCGATTTTTCATGACCCTGTATTTCATCCAAATTTCACTTCAAATATATATTTTAATTGGAAATTTGACGCTTAATCATATGCAAGAAACCGCTAGTTAATAGGAGTATTATTTTTGGAGTTATAAGGAAAAACCTCTTTCAAGCAATTCAGTAATCGAGCCTTTTTATGACGTCATCAAGCCACGATTTTATTTGAATATCAATGCATTTTATAAGTAGTTTACACATTTTTATTTTAATATTTTACATTATACATATACATGATGGGTAAGTATTACGGTGGCCCCAAACGACTAGTTTTTTTTTCAAAATATTGTCTGTTAATTTTACGCGACTTTGGGCAAGATTCACTCAACCTTTTCAAATGTCAATAAAATGAGTATAAAACTTGTTTGGGAAGTAAACACTAAGTTCCACATTAAGCTAACCATCTCACTGGGATCGCATATGATGGCTCCTTGGTGCACTTTCAGGATTCGTTTGAAGATGAAGATTCAACTGCCGTTATTGCAAACTTTATATCATTAAATTGTAAACATTAAATAAAATGTTTTTTTTTTTTTTCAAAATATTGTCTGTTAATTTTACGCGACTTTGGGCAAGATTCGCTCAACCTTTTCAAAATACTGTCTGTTAATTTTACGCGACTTTGGGCAAGATTCACTCAACCTTTTCAAAAGTCAATAAAATGAGTATAAAACTTTTTTGGGAAGTAAACACTGTGAGTTTCACATTAGGCCGACCATCTCACTGGGACCATAATGTTATATTGTAGTGCTCCATAGTGCACTTTCAGGATTCATTTGAAGATAAAGATTCAACAGCCGTTATTGCAAACTTTATATCATGAAATCGTAATCATTAAATAAAATGTTGCTTTAAAAAAAAATTTTCAAAATACTGTCTGTTAATTTTACGCGACTGTGGGCAAGATTCACTCAACCTATTCATCTCTTTGAGTTCAATGAAATGAGTATCGAACTTGTTTGGGAAGTAAACACTGAGAGTTCCACATTAGGCTGATCATTTCAGTGGGACCATATGATATATTGTAGGGCTCCATGGTGCACTTTCAGGATTCATTTGAAGATGAAGATTCTACAGCCGTTATTGCAAACTTTATATCATTAAATCTTAAACATTAAATAAAATGTTTTTTTTTTCTTTTAAATTTCAAAATATTGTCTGTTAATTTTACACGACTTTGGGCAAGATTCACTCAACCTTTTCAAAAGTCAATAAAATGAGTATAAAACTTTTTTGGGAAGTAAACACTGTGAGTTTCACATTAGGCCGACCATCTCACTGGGACCATAATGATATATTGCAGTGCTCCATAGTGCACTTTCAGGATTCATTTGAAGATAAAGATTCAACAGCCGTTATTGCAAACTTTATATCATGAAATCGTAATCATTAAATAAAATGTTGCTTTAAAAAAATTTTTCAAAATACTGTCTGTTAATTTTACGCGACTTTGGGCAAGATTCACTCAACGTATTCATCTCTTTGGGTTCAATGAAATGAGTATCAAACTTGTTTGGGAAGTAAACACTGAGAGTTCCACATTAGGCTGATCATTTCAGTGGGACCATATGATATATTGTAGGGCTCCATGGTGCACTTTCAGGATTCATTTGAAGATGAAGATTCTACAGCCTTTATTGCAAACTTTATATCATTAAATCTTAAACATTAAATAAAATGTTTTTTTTTCTTTTAAATTTCAAAATACTGCCTGTTAATTTTACACGACTTTGGGCAAGATTCACTCAACCTTTTCATCCCTTTGTGGGGTCGATGAAATGAGTATCAAACTTGTTTGGGAAATAAACACTGAGAGTTCCACATTAAACTGACCATCTCACTGGGACCATATGATATATATTGTAGGGCTCCATGGTGCACTTTCAGGATTCTTTTGGAGTCTTTCAAATGTTTTCTGATACTTGCTTTTTAGAAAATAATAAAAATCCATTTAATTTGCATTAAAAGTATTAATGTATGGATGTTTTTAATTATTGAAAGTGTCATTAAACTTTTTGGATAATTCTCATTCAAAAATGTTTAGATAGTCCTCCCCCATCAGGAAAATGTAATGCTAAATTTACCATGATTTGTTTATTCTTTGCAATTTATTTTGTTATGGGGCCTTTCTTTTGTAGTAGTCTTATGGCCACCACTTTGAGACATGTGTGTCTCCTGTATGTTGACGATTGTGCATTTCTACCATTATTACAGTGAAATAATATTGCTGCATTTTTCAATCATGTAAACGCCCTCCGTTGTTTGCCTACCAGCTGAGGTGTACCCCTGCATATTAAAAAGTTGGACAGGCCTGCACATTAGACCCGTTGCTCAAGAATTCAGAGTTGGTCTCTGCCGCTTCAGAGATTAATTTAGTTAAGTTAATACGTTTGTTTCATCCACGTGTTATACGCCGGAATATACAGTATGTACCATATATTCGGGTGTATAAAGCGATCCGGTGTATAACGCGAACGTAAATTTTCAGATTTCATTTTCCTATTTTTATGTATATTTGCCGTATAACGTGCACCTCTTTCATTGCAAATAAACCTTCATGAAATATGTTTCAAAAAATAAAATCAAAATTGCTGTGTAAAGTAGAATAACTATTAATTTTTATGAAATCTCATAACGAAATTTATTTATTTATTTTTTATTTATTTATTTATTTATTTATTTGTAAAAGAACAGCGTGTTTATTAAATTAAAAATCTTAGTCCTTATGATCTTTTTTTTTCTTCTTAATTTTTAATCTTTCATTTTTTTTACGGGTGTATAACGTTCACCTGTAATTTTCTATCATTTCTAAAAGTGCGCGTTATACGTCGGAACATACGTTACTTTTCGGAACTGCTTTGATGCAAGAAACTCAGTGTCAAAAATCGGTGCTACGTACCATTTAAAAATAGAAAATTGACATAATTTTAAATATGTAGACGACCTCTTATGTCAAAATAGACTATCTTTATATGATAATGATCAAATTTCTAACTAATTTATTATAACAGTAAATGGTTAATTATGGAACATGACTTTTTAAATGAAACAACTGCCCACTTATTAGATTTAAACGAAATATTGTCAACAAACTTTAAAGGAATAAATCTGTTTAAAACTGATTTGCTGCAGGGTGTTTTAAGTAAATTGACTTAAAATTTAATCTTCTCTCGAAAATCTGTTTTGAAATCTTTTGTTTTTAATATCAGCTTAAAATATATTTTTACACGGCAAGAAGTTGTACAGAATTATTATAATCAACGTATTTTATAGTCATGACTTTTAAAAATGTGTAATGAATTTTATTTAACTGTTAAAGCGTTTGAAAAATGAAAAAATTCAAATTCTTCCATGTATACTTAAACAAGGAACATTATATCTTTGAATTTTTTATGTCGTTAAATATTACTAAATTCTATTTATTTATGTGTTTTTGATTTTATATTGCTTTATAATTATACAAAATTCTACTTAAATGTGTTATAAATTTATTATAAACAGTAAGCTAAAAGATACCTCCTTGATTAAAATAATTTTATTAAATTTTAATTGGGCACTTACCAAGGAATATTTTTAGGGATAATCAATAATTTTAATGATTATTAAGCAAGTTTTCTTTAAAAGTGGTTGCTTTCAACAGGAAATATATAGATAACATTTAATAACAATAATATATTTTTTAATTAAAACATATTTGATTGCTTTTAAAAAATCAGTTTTGGTTTTACTAAGTATATTTCAGTTTTTAACAGAATTCTGAATTACTATTAAAAAACAAAGTAACTAACACTGTTGTCGCTGCCGTAATTGAATTTATTGTGACCGAAGCTCTTTCTCGGCTTATGTTTAAAAAACTATTTGCATATAAAAATATACAAACTTTAGTATTAAAATGTAGTTTTATAGAGAAATGTATGATAAATACGCTGCAGCAGACAGTTTTTAAATTAAATAATTATTTTAAGCTCTATTTAATATTGAAATCGGCCAAACTAGTTCAGTTAAAAAAAAGTTTTATGGGATAAAAAACTCTGCATAGCAATTTAACAGCCTTTCGCAGGCACATAACTTGACGAGATTGTGGCGAGCAGTGTCCAATATTCTTTTTTTAATTTGTCTATTTTCTTTTTTTTTAATTTCATTATTTCAATATAGATTTTATTCATATTTAAAAATATAATTTTTAACCAGTAAGTTTCTCAGTAAGTAAATAAAATGAATGAATTATGCCTTTGAAATGAATTTCAAAACATTAACAGGCAATAACTAATTTTTTATTAATATATATTTTTATATAATTAACTTTTGAGACACAACTTTAACATAGGTATGTAACTTTATTAATTATTCTTTGAAACTTTAAGTTTGATTAAAGTAACGTTTAAGCGATTATTAGTAATTTCTCGGTTATAATTGCGGTAAAATTGGCAATGTATTAGTTTTATAAAATTCAGCATTTATTTCGCGTAAATTTGTTAAATATTTTTAGCAGGCTTTTTCCCGTTACTGTGCAATTTAAAGTTGACTAGTAATATACTTGCTCATTTAAGTTACAATTAATAAAAATAATTCTTTTTTCAGAATTTGCATTCATTCTTCTACAATATTAAACTATCCAAACTTTCGGATGTATAACTAGTCTACTCAGATTCACAAGCTATAACGTCTTTTTTTTTTTTTTTGTGTGGGTGGGGGGGGTTGCATTTTGCAATATACCTGAGACAAAAACTATAAATATATACATGTATATATTGTATCCTTTGTTATATCATATTTCAATAGTATGTTATTAATCTTGTTTCTTACTCATATGTGTATTTCTTCTTTTGTAGGCGAGTCTTTCCTTCCGCATTCTTCATTGACTCTTGAGAAAAAGGTAAAGATTTTTTTCTTTTCAATCACATAACTATTTACTCTTTCATTATTCAAAAATCTTTAGTATTTCCTATAACTCTTTACATCAGTGTGATGGATGGATTTCTGTAATTTTAATGAAGATTTAAGTTCAAATAGGATTTATTTAAGATTCGAGAATTACTTAAATTTTAATTAGAGATCGTTCTAAAGTCTACATCTACTGTTTATGGAAATTTCTTTTCGATTCCTGCATTTATATAAAAGTTTAAATCCGAATGAATGAATAATCACAGGCTAACAAACGACACATTAACTTTATATAAGTGTATGGGGTATTAGCAAAAACCTGTTAAATATTATGTGCCTTGTCATTGTGAATATGTGTGCTAAATAAGTATAAATTTTAATTGTATTTTTTTATGTAATTTATGTGTGTTTCTTCATGCTTTTTTTCCCTTTGTAATGCACAGTAGAAACACAAAGATTTAAATTGAATTATGTTAACTTGTCATAGTTTATATTGGTGTTAAAAACTTTCATAAATGTACTCTACTCATGCTCAAGCGGCGCGTGCAAGCCTTTTTTTTTCTCTTATTCTCATTCGACAACGTACCCAGAAACACATAGTTAATAACAATTTAGAACCGGCCAACACAGTAACAAAAATGACTATCACCAAATAGCGCTGCAGCCAATGACAACCAAGAAGCTAGTCAGGTAGATCTCCGATTAGGGGAATTGCGCCCCGCGGTCAGGTACACAAACTCGTTAAGCTAGGTATAATGCCCGGTAAGTAGGGGCTGGTCTGCGGTTTAATAATAATAATAATTATGCTAAAGGAAGGAAGTAAAAATCGGATTGTTTTACTCATAATCATCATGAAAAAACGTTTTTTATTAACTTCATTGTTGATTGTATTACGATATGGCCTTTATGAAAGATTAACATGAAAGATAAATCGTACCGTCTGAATTTTAAGAGGTTTTTTTTTTTTCAGCTGTTTGGTATTATCTACATTTTTAGAGTTTTAAAGATTATTTCGGCGAGAAACTTACCTTAATTTTTTTTAACTTGCGTATTTCTGTATATAATGGTATATTTTATTTACTTTTGTAATATCACTTGTTTTTAAAAATGTCGAATGTCAAATTGCCAAAAGCAGCTTTTTTTTTTTTTTTTTTTTTTTTTTCCCTTATATTTAACAATCCGGTCTTCGCCCGTTTAGACGGTCGTTTCGGGGCCCCCCAAATTGCTTTTTATATGCAAATAGAAAAATGGATAAATAAAATTATTTATCCTAATTATATGAAAATAAGTAATACAAATATCAGAAAAGCATGTAAATAAAGATTTCGAAACATAAATAAAATAATGAACCCCTGACAAATTTTCTGTTCTTCCAAACTTTCTCTACTAATTAAATAACGGAAAGGAGTGGAATATTACTTTAAAAGGACAGAATAAAATAATTCAAAATGTTTTTATGAAGAAATTTCATTAAACAATATCGGCAAGAAATCGCATCTGCAACCCCCCCCCCCTCTCCCTCCAACCATACTGTATCTTCAAAGGTGCTGAGAGAAGAAAATCACAGGCCATTTAAAATCGACCTTTAGAATCTTTTTTTTTTCTTTTTTTTTTAAGTAGTAGATAATATATAGATTTTTTTTAACAAAAGATACCGCTAAAACTGCAAAAGTATAATTAAAGTAATTCTCCAATAGACATATATTCAGTTGCTACTTGTTTTTCTATATTATGTTCCACTGTATGCAGACTAACGAATAGTATGAAAAACAAAAATTTTTAATGTTATGCATCCTGAAAAATTGGGACTTGTGCGTGGGTTCCACGGATCTCGCGGTGGTTCCACGGGAACGAGTCTTGGAACCCCTGAAAATCAGGGCGTCCCGCGTAAATCGAGATACCTGGCAGCAATGTTCCTGTCCTACCTCCTTCAAATGAAGACAATTTCTTTTAAGTCACATCAGTCGTTCTAGAAGCAATTATTTTCTCCCTTCAATGTTTTATAATTTAACTTTTAACAAAACAACTCTGTATATACAGATACTTTATAAATATTGATTATATAGGGTTGTCATAAAGTATGTTCCTGATTACAATAATTTATTGCAGAAAAATTTATATAATTAGGCATATGCTTATTTCAATATATTGTAAAGACATTTATGAAGTTATTAATACAAGTACGTACGTCAGTAAATTTCGATGTGAGCACCCTTGGTAGCTCAAAGAATGTCAAGGCGGTATTCTGTTTCTCGCCACGTATTGCCCAATAGTTGGACTGACACACTGGACATAGCATCTCTGATCCTGACCCTGAGTGTTTCAATATCATTTACTGGTGTTGCAAACACTCTATTCTAAATGAAAAAATGTAGAGGAGTGGGTCCATCCCGTCCGATCCACCTTCCAGGAAATTTGTCATCAAGGAACTCACGAACGACGGTAGAGACTGGACTAAAAAAAACCTTAAGAACATGTCTTTTCCATATTAAAAATTCTACAGTATTACATTCAATGGTTGGTTATTTTATAATATTTTTTTGTAATAAAGGAAAGATTTTATGTCCACCCTGTATTTCTAAAAGGTAAATGTGAATATCAGGTGCCCAGTATGAGCTCTGTAAGTCTCATTTTTACTTTAAACTCTGTTTATTTTTTGTGTATTGTTTTATTATTATATCAAAGGAGCTTTGTCCCTTGAAACCCCCGTTGTCGCATTAGTTAGATAATCGTAACTCTGTAGAATTCATTATATTAAATCTTCTAAAGGCATTAAAAATTCATTCGAATGATTAAATACTCTATTATTTATTGATAATCCTAATTTTTCAACTCATTTGAAAATGGCTGCCTGAGCCTCTCCCATAATTTTATTAATTGCTACGCCATTGTTATATTTCTACAAAAACGCTTCTAAAGCATGATCAGGAAATTTGCCGATAAGATCGAACTTGTGTAAAGGTATTTCCTTTTTGTCTCGACATGAAATCGCAGGAAACGCCAATTTAATTAGACATCACTAATATTCTTCAATCATAATAATCGATCCGGTGGACTCTAATGCAGGTATGTTTTTTTTTTCCTCTTTCTCCATTGACAGATTTCTAACTTTAGAAAACATATAATCATCCTTGAGTCGAACTCTAATGAAGGTGTTTTTTTTCTTTTTTATTAGTATGTGTTGTGTTGAATGAGATGCTGGAAACCTTATTATTAACAATAAATAATTTTTAAATAAAAATAAAAGCAACTTCAAGCAACTGTTTCTTAATCAACGACTTGCTTGCAAACGTCTAAAAACATCCATTTGTTAAAGATTTTTCTATTTTTCCATTTATTTATATAGCGCGTTAGTTGGCGTGTTTTAGCGAGAATGATGTGGCATAGTGGCTTTATTATTTATTCTGATAACTATTAATTGATAGCCATATTCAATTTCATTTATGTTGTTGCAAGTATGATGCTTTTATAAATAAAAGTAGCGACATGGACACAGAGCGTATACTTAGATTAATTGGATTTTTTTACCTTAACAGAAAAGTTACAAAATCTTAATTTTGTAAAAATGAGGGCGATTTTCACTAAAAAATAATATTGTGGATTTTATTAAACCTGCCCATATTAATTCAAATGTTTTTTTATGATCTTTTCTAAGTCAGAGCTTTTAAATAATGTTTATATGTCAAATAAATTAATAAAAAAAACTTATTAGGAAACGGCTGAATTTCCTACATATGTTATGCACAAAAAGATTGTAGACTTCAAACTTTAAAATACTCCTTTAATGTGTAAAATCCTCTAAAAAATCCAAAACAGAAAAATTTGTAAATACACGACAACAAAATTAGCACCCATTTTCCCAAATGGGGCAATTGGGTATTAACTTTTTTTAGCCCTCAAAACGACTGTTTACAAAACTAGTCGTTGGGGGCCACCGTAATACTTACCCATCATGGATATGCATAATGTAAAATATTAAAATAAAAAATGTGTAAACTACTTATAAAATGCATTGCAATTCAAATAACATCGAGGCTTGATGACGTCACAAACTTTAAAGGCTCGATTACTGAATTGCTTGAAAGAAACATCCTTATAACTCCAAAAATAATAATCCTATTAACAAGCGGTTTATTGCATCTGATTAAGCGTCAAATTTCCAATTAAAATATATCTTTGAAGTGAAATTTGGATGAAATACAGGGTCATGAAAAATCGAAGAGTGTGGAAAATAGGATTCCAAATATCTCGGCAACTCATTATCCGATCGACTTCATGTTTTATGCAAAATTTATGTTTTTTTATTGTCTTTTATATTAATTTCTTAACATAATCAATTTCGAAAATTTTTATATACCTTTTATCAGAACGAATATTTCGAGAGTCCGAAAAAAATAGTTCCGGTTAATCGAGGTTATTGAAATGAAATAGGCTTCTTCCCATTATTACAAACTAAGTACAAACCAAATTGCAAGTCTCTATCTCAATTTTTTCGGGAGATAGAGCGTTTACAGACAAACAGACGGACGGCAAATTTTTTTTTCTAAAAATATGTTTTTCGGAATCTCCAGTGTCTGAAACGTGTAAATCCGTCAAAAAATTTTTTTCGATTTTCAAAACGATTACAAGACTTACCCTATACTGCGTATGATGGGTAAGTAAAAGGAAAAAATAAGTTTAGGTACATATTCTTTTCTTATGTACCTCAACATTTATTTTATGGATAAAAACTAAATATTTTTTACAAGTTTAAGAAAAAAATCCCCGATATTTTAAAGATTAGGGGAAAAGTTTTTTACGCACTTTAAAAAACAAAAAAGATAGGAGTAAGCGATTTTTTTTAAACCTCAAGATGTTATGATAAAAACCTGAAAACAATAGAAGTTATAGCTAATAAGTGTAGCTACAGCTACAAGTGTTTGTATTTGTCCTGAAACAAGAGTAGCGTTATAAAAAATAAATAAAACATTAGCACCTTGTCTTCAATTCTCCATCATTTACCCTATTTATTTTCACCTAAAACTGATTCATAGCCAAAGAGGGATTTTTGGAAGAAGGGAAGCAGTAAGTACTGTTATGCAACCTAGCTTTTAGTGCTTACATTGTTCCGAACAAAATTTAAAATATTTTCTGTTTCATAGTGAAAAACAATTAGGTCTACAAATTGTTTTGCAATAACGCTATTTTTTGCAGCTCAGAAAAAACAAGTAATATTTTTTAAAAAAATTAAATCAATTCCTACTTAGATCAAAAATAAATTTTTCCAGCCATCTGCACGCTTCGCCACTGACGGTATTTATTCCTAAATTTATATCCTTCTACATATCTTATTAAATATAATATAAGATAAATTTATTTTCGAGTACGTGAGAATTTCCTTCCGTACCAGGCGAGGCTCTATCATGGGAACTTGTGGTTACGAGCTCATAGCTTAACCGACTGCGCTATCAAGACTTATGAGTGAGTGCTTTTAAATGGAACTAATGTCTGAAATAAGTCGGCTGCGTGTTGATATTTTTTCTCCCATATAAAACTCATGTTGAAGGGGCGAGGCCAACGAGGTAAGCGCGTAACATCAGAATATTAAATTCTTCAAATTAAAATTAACTCTGGTCTTCAACATGCAGAAAGAAAAGGAATTGCTTACCTTTTCTATGGTTTATCCAATTTTAGTAGTATCCACTGATTTATATACTTCCAATAATTGATAACTTATTATAATCACTTCTTGAATAATTCTATTTAGATGCACCACCGCTGAAATAAGACTTGTAAAAAAAAAATTATATTAATGCACAATTCACATTGAATAAATAAGTTCACGTTTGGATTGATTTTAAAAATTATATTTTACATTACTTAAAATTTTAAAAGGTTTACATTTAGATTAATTTTAACATCAGGAAACATTTTTTCCTGTGACTTTACAGAATGAAGGATAGTAATACACTGACTCATTTTCACAAAGTTTGGAAAGTTACGAGTAAAGTTGCATCATTTCTTTGAAACAAATTGACGTTGAATAATTGTCCTTTTAAATGTTTTAGTTCTGTAATAAGTTTATAATAGCATAATCACAAATAACAAATTATAAACATATTTCACATTATTAGAAGAGAACGATTATAACGAGGTAATAAATCTCTATTGCATGATAAACTTGAAACTTAAGAGTCATAAATTAGGTCACTTGTTTTAAGAGATGAGAGAAAAATTATCGTTGGGTTTTTATCTGCGTGCTTCATCATTTTCTTTATTTATTTATTTTACTTTGAGTGGAAAATATTAAGTGATTGAAATGAATGGATTAGTTTTCTACAATTTCCCCCTTAATCCGTTCATGGGGATTAACTAATATTTTCATTGAATTTCTGTGTTCGATGAATCGAGGCTTGGGTAAAGGTTTGGTAAGTGCATCAGCTATCATTTTTTCTGTTGGAAGATATCTTAACTCAATTATGCCTTCTTCGCTATATTGTTTAATGGCATTAAATTTGACGTCGATGTGCTTTGATCTTTTCGTGAATTTTTCTGATTCAACCATTTTTATGGTACTTTGATTGTCTTCATATAAAGTGATTGGTTTTTGCTGTGGAAAGCCTAGATCGTCAAGTAACTTCAATAACCAAATTATTTCTTGGCTAGCATGTGCTGCGGACACATATTCAGCCTCTGCTGAAGATAAGGCAATGCAACTTTGCCTTTTCGTCGTCCACTGAATTGGGTTGTTGCCCAACATATATAATATTCCCGATGTTGATCTGCGGGTTTTGGTATCACCTGCCCAATCGGCATCAGCGAATACCTTTAATATTGGTTCTTCATTAGTGTTAATTATTAATTTTAGTTCTTTAGTATGATATAGATATCTTATTATTCTTTTTACGGCTTGCCAGTCTTTTTCGCGAGGATTCTCATTTCTTCTGCTTAAAATGTTTACTGCTGCTGAAATGTCAGGTCTCGTTATGGTTGTTATATAAAGCAATGAACCAAGTGCCTGGCGATATTTAATATTATTTGGCATTAAATTATCATCATCATTTAATTTGTTATATCCTGGTTCCATTGGAGTTTTGCACGGTTTGGAGTTTTCAAGATTGAACTTTTTCGCTAAATTTTCAATCTTAATTTTTTGATCAAGAGAATAACCGTTAGGTAATTTCTGAATTTGAGTACCTAAATAGTTACTAATATTGCCTAGATCTTTTAATTCGTATTCTTGTTTTAGAGAATTTACGATTTCTTCTATTATTTCATCTTTGCTGGCGATGAGTATATCATCAACATATATTATTATATATGATGTATGATCTTTTTCTTTTCTAGTGAAAAGACATGTGTCTGCTGTACTTTGGATAAAGTTCAAGTTGTCTAGTGTTTCAGCGATTTTAATATGCCAAGCTCTGGCGGCCTGTTTGAGGCCATAGATTGCCTTTTTGAGCTTGCAAACTTTTTCAGGAAATTGTTCGTTTACATAGCCTTCAGGTTGATTTATATATATTTCTTCATTTAAGTTCCCATGAAGAAAAGCGGTGTCAATATCTACATGTCGCACATTCAAATTATTATAAGCTGCTGCTAAAAGAAGTGTTTTGATGGTACAATGTTGTGCTACTGGTGAAAATGTTTCTTGATAATCTTCCCCATATTTTTGACTGAAACCTTTGGCAACAAAACGTGCTTTATATTTTTGTGTATTTCCTGAACTATCAATTTTTCGTTTGAAAATCCATCTACTTCCTATGATTCTTTTATTAAGAGGAGGATCGACTAGATCCCATGTATTATTTTTCATTAACGATTGTATTTCGTTTTCAGTGGCTTTAAGCCAGTTTTTCTTTTCTAGTGGATTGTTTATTTTGATAAGCTGTTTCCAGTTTTCAGGTTCTGTTGTATCGCAATCATTTGCTAAAGCAATAAAATTGTCGGAAGTATATCTTTGAGGTGGTACTCCTCTGTTTTGTCTTTCAGATCTACGAGGTTGATGTGTTTCTGATTGTTTGGGCGCGTCAGGTGTACAGGGTGTGTCACCTATTTCTATTTCAATGTATTTTTTATCTTCAATTAATTGTTCGTGATCATTAATTTTCTCGTTTAAATTGTTCAGTTTTTCTTCCAGAAATTTTACAGATCTGGAAATTATTATTTCACCATTTTTAGTGAAAACGCGGTATCCCTTTGTATTATTATCATAGCCCATGAAGATACCCTCTTCTGCTGTGTCATCTAGTTTAGATCTTTTGTGTTTGTTTATGTAAGTGTATACTTTACAGCCAAATACACGTAAATAATAGAGATTTGGTTTTCTTTTGAACCAAATTTCATATGGCGTTTTATTTGTCAATTTAGTGGGGAGCCTATTTTGGAGGTGATTAGCAGTATTTATCGCTTCACCCCAGAACCTATGAGGTAAATTTGCTTCGGATAATAGGCTTCGTGTCATTTCTATTAAACTTCTGTTTTTTCTCTCAGCAATGCCATTCTGGCTGGGACAAAATGGAACTGTGTATTCATGTTTTATACCATGTTCCCTTAGAAAGGCTTCTGTTTTATTTCCTATGTATTCCCCACCGTTATCCGATCTAATCGCCGTCGGATATTTTCCTTGTCTGGTTTTGACCATTTGTACATAGTCTTTTATTTTTTCATAAACTTCATCTTTACTTTTTAATAAGTAAATAACTGTGAATCTAGAACTGTCATCTATGAATGTAAGGAAGTAATTTTTTCCTCCTATTGTGGGTGTTTTAAAAGGCCCACATAAATCAGTATGTACTAAATCTAATACTTTTGTTGTTTTATTTTCGATAGATTTAGAGTACGGTGCATTTGTTGACTTTGTTTTTATACAGGTTTCACAGTTTGTTTTATGATTACAGTTATTTATTTTTATCCCACTGGCCAAGTCATTTTTGACTAATTCTTTTATACTTTCATTATTTCTGTGGCCAAGGCGTTTATGCCAAATTTCGAGGCAATCTTTATTTCTGCAATCATGTGCAATGTTTATTTTATTTTGAGAACTTTCTTCTAGTGTTTCAACTTGATATAAGTTATGTTTCTTTAATGCTTCTAAGTATATTTTTCCATTGCACGATAGTATGCATTTTTCATTTTCGAAAAATACTTGGTAGCCATGTTCTGTGGCTTTACTTACGGAAATTAAATTTGATTCCAATTGTGGAACAAATAACACATTTTTAAGTGTAATTCTATTTATACATCCATCAGATGTTTTTGTCATTATTTGTGTTTCGCCGGTTCCGTAAGAATTTAATGTATTCCCATTAGCAATTGTTACTGTAGTTTTTTCAGTATCGTTGAATTTTGTAAATATATCCCTATCGTTCGCTATATGCGAAGACGCTCCTGAGTCAATTAACCAGGCTTTATTAGCGGGATTGACAATTATGAATGCTGCATCTTTATGTTCACTTTTATTTATTTGTACCTGTTCATCTGTTTTTGATTCATTCATTTTATTTTTACTATCACCTTTTATATTTTCAAAACACAACAATGTGTACTTTTTGTATTTGTATTGTGTTTTAGGTGTAGTGGTCTGTGTGTTTCTGTTCTTGAGATGCCAGCATTGTTTGTAAGTGTGATTTGATTGTTTACAGTAGGTACAATATTTGTTTTGCCCTTTATAATCTTGAGTGTATTTCTTTTGTGTTTTAAACACCTTTTGTGAGTTTTCAACTTGCTCACTATTTTCTACCCGTTTATTAAATTCATCAGTAAGTTTGCTCTTGATGAATTCGGGAGTTAATTCAATTTCATTTCGGGCTTCGAGAGCTGTTATTAGAGTATTATAACTCGCAGGTAACGAGCACAATAGAAGTGCAGATAAATGCGAGTCGGTTATGTTCTCTCCTATTGCGGAGAGCTTATCTTTTATTTCCAGTATATTAGTAATGTGTTTGTGCATGTTCCCATTTTCGGGAAGTTTTGCACTATACAATTTTCGTAACAAATACAATTTACTGGACAAATTGGCTCTCTCATGAATATTTTTTAAACTATCCCATGTCTGTTTTGCTGTTTCTAAATGTTTTACATGAACTATTTGCGTATCGTCTATACTCAGGTTTATTAAAGCGCGAGCTTTTGCATCCTTTTTTCTCCAATCTTCGTTAATTGGTGTAGGGGGTTCCTGAGTTACGAGTTCGTACAAATCTTCCTTAATTAACAACATATTAATTTTAAACTTCCATATAGAATAATTATTATTGTTTAATTTATCTACTATTTGCATTTCCTTTATTGTCGCCATCTCGGAGAACTTGTTTATACAGTTTTTAAAGTTTTATTAGTTTAAATAGTTTATTAAATTCAATTATGTTTTCTTGAATTTTTAATCTAGCATAAGAGCTGAGTATTATTTTTATCAATTAGAGTCAATTATTAATCCTTAAGAATAAATTCTGAGTTCATATATTCATCAGGCTCATGATCACTGTTGAAGGGGCGAGGCCAACGAGGTAAGCGCGTAACATCAGAATATTAAATTCTTCAAATTAAAATTAACTCTGGTCTTCAACATGCAGAAAGAAAAGGAATTGCTTACCTTTTCTATGGTTTATCCAATTTTAGTAGTATCCACTGATTTATATACTTCCAATAATTGATAACTTATTATAATCACTTCTTGAATAATTCTATTTAGATGCACCACCGCTGAAATAAGACATGTAAAAAAAAAATTATATTAATGCACAATTCAAATTGAATAAATAAGTTCACGTTTGGATTGATTTTAAAAATTATATTTTACATTACTTAAAATTTTAAAAGGTTTACATTTAGATTAATTTTAACATCAGGAAACATTTTTTCCTGTGACTTTACAGAATGAAGGATAGTAATACACTGACTCATTTTCACAAAGTTTGGAAAGTTACGAGTAAAGTTGCATCATTTCTTTGAAACAAATTGACGTTGAATAATTGTCCTTTTAAATGTTTTAGTTCTGTAATAAGTTTATAATAGCATAATCACAAATAACAAATTATAAACATATTTCACATTATTAGAAGAGAACGATTATAACGAGGTAATAAATCTCTATTGCATGATAAACTTGAAACTTAAGAGTCATAAATTAGGTCACTTGTTTTAAGAGATGAGAGAAAAATTATCGTTGGGTTTTTATCTGCGTGCTTCATCATTTTCTTTATTTATTTATTTTACTTTGAGTGGAAAATATTAAGTGATTGAAATGAATGGATTAGTTTTCTACAACTCAAACTAATAAATTTAATTTAATTAATGAATTAATATTTGAAAAAACTGTATTAACATCAAGTGTCAACCACTACTAGTTTAAAAAAATGTATCTGAACTTGAGTGGATGAATAAAAAGTATTTTATTAAAGATTGAAAATTTGAAAAAGATATATAAATATATATAGGGAGAGTGTAAACCAATAGTAGGAATTGAAAAATAGGCTCAATTTTCTTAAACCCGAATTATTTTAAAGATAAGATGAGCCCTTAATATTGTCCACGGATTATTTGAAAAAAAAATCCACGATGTAGTTCATAGACATGTACTGTTTCTAAGGGTTATTTTTCCATTAATTTAAACTTATATACAGGGGGAATATTAGTTTCGCAAATATATATTATTATTTCATTTCCAAAAATTCTCATCACTCCCCTCAATCCTTCCAGAAAATGGCCTAATATGTACCTATGTATTTTATAATAGATGTGACTGAATAATGAAGCAGTTTTTTTAATTATTTTACTGGTGAGTTTTTGATTGCATCAATTTCAGTTAAGTAGTTTTTTATTGCTTAGTGTGCTTCTCTTCTTGTTTTTCCCTCATAAAAGTGAAGGCTATATCACGCACGTTAGTAGATTAGATTCTTCTCAAAAAATAAGGCGATCCTTTATAAAGCTTTTGTTTTTGTAACATATTTATACGGTTTCTCTTAAGATTTTTTTTTCTACATGCATCTTCTATGGATAGTATTAACCGTTGTTTAATAATAGTAATTTTTTAGATAAGACAATATGTTTTGTTTAACCAATTTGCATCCAAAATGCGTATTTGCGTCCATTTCTGGAATTTTTGTTCTGTTTATTCAGAAATTCCAAATCCACACTGGAAATTCCGAAATAACAATTTTTTACTTTATGTAGACACGAAACGCTTGTCATTAAATAAATTAAAAATTACTATTGAGAATTTCAAAAATTCTCATCACTCCCCTCAATCCTTCCAGAAAATGGCCTAATATGTACCTATGTATTTTATAATAGATGTGACTGAATAATGAAGCAGTTTCTAAAATTATTTTACTGGTGAGTTTTTGATTGCATCAATTTCAGTTAAGTAGTTTTTTATTGCTTAGTGTGCTTCTCTTCTTGTTTTTCCCTCATAAAAGCGAAGGCTATATCACGCACGTTAGTAGATTAGATTCTTCTCAAAAAATAAGGCGATCCTTTATAAAGCTTTTGTTTTTGTAACATATTTATACGGTTTCTCTTAAGATTTTTTTTTCTACATGCATCTTCTATGGATAGTATTAACCGTTTTTTAATAATAGTCATTTTTTAGATAAGACAATATGTTTTGTTTAACCCATTTGCATCCAAAATGCGTATTTGCGTCCATTTCTGGAATTTTTGTTCTGTTTATTCAGAAATTCCAAATCCACACTGGAAATTCCGAAATAACAATTTTTTACTTTATGTAGACACGAAACGCTTGTCATTAAATAAATTAAAAATTACTATTGAGAATTTCAAAAATTCTCATCACTCCCCTCAATCCTTCCAGAAAATGGCCTAATATGTACCTATGTATTTTATAATAGATGTGACTGAATAATGAAGCAGTTTTTTTAATTATTTTACTGGTGAGTTTTTGATTGCATCAATTTCAGTTAAGTAGTTTTTTATTGCTTAGTGTGCTTCTCTTCTTGTTTTTCCCTCATAAAAGCGAAGGCTATATCACGCACGTTAGTAGATTAGATTCTTCTCAAAAAATAAGGTGATCCTTTATAAAGCTTTTGTTTTTGTAACATATTTATACGGTTTCTCTTAAGATTTTTTTTCTACATGCATCTTCTATGGATAGTATTAACCGTTGTTTAATAATAGTAATTTTTTAGATAAGACAATATGTTTTGTTTAACCCATTTGCATCCAAAATGCGTATTTGCGTCCATTTCTGGAATTTTTGTTCTGTTTATTCAGAAATTCCAAATCCACACTGGAAATTCCGAAATAACAATTTTTTACTTTATGTAGACACGAAACGCTTGTCATTAAATAAATTAAAAATTACTATTGAGAATTTCAAAAATTCTCATCACTCCCCTCAATCCTTCCAGAAAATGGCCTAATATGTACCTATGTATTTTATAATAGATGTGACTGAATAATGAAGCAGTTTTTTTAATTATTTTACTGGTGAGTTTTTGATTGCATCAATTTCAGTTAAGTAGTTTTTTATTGCTTAGTGTGCTTCTCTTCTTGTTTTTCCCTCATAAAAGCGAAGGCTATATCACGCACGTTAGTAGATTAGATTCTTCTCAAAAAATAAGGTGATCCTTTATAAAGCTTTTGTTTTTGTAACATATTTATACGGTTTCTCTTAAGATTTTTTTTCTACATGCATCTTCTATGGATAGTATTAACCGTTGTTTAATAATAGTCATTTTTTAGATAAGACAATATGTTTTGTTTAACCCATTTGCATCCAAAATGCGTATTTGCGTCCATTTCTGGAATTTTTGTTCTGTTTATTCAGAAATTCCAAATCCACACTGGAAATTCCGAAATAACAATTTTTTACTTTATGTAGACACGAAACGCTTGTCATTAAATAAATTAAAAATTACTATTGAGAATTTCAAAAATTCTCATCACTCCCCTCAATCCTTCCAGAAAATGGCCTAATATGTACCTATGTATTTTATAATAGATGTGACTGAATAATGAAGCAGTTTTTTTAATTATTTTACTGGTGAGTTTTTGATTGCATCAATTTCAGTTAAGTAGTTTTTTATTGCTTAGTGTGCTTCTCTTCTTGTTTTTCCCTCATAAAAGCGAAGGCTATATCACGCACGTTAGTAGATTAGATTCTTCTCAAAAAATAAGGTGATCCTTTATAAAGCTTTTGTTTTTGTAACATATTTATACGGTTTCTCTTAAGATTTTTTTTCTACATGCATCTTCTATGGATAGTATTAACCGTTGTTTAATAATAGTAATTTTTTAGATAAGACAATATGTTTTGTTTAACCCATTTGCATCCAAAATGCGTATTTGCGTCCATTTCTGGAATTTTTGTTCTGTTTATTCAGAAATTCCAAATCCACACTGGAAATTCCGAAATAACAATTTTTTACTTTATGTAGACACGAAACGCTTGTCATTAAATAAATTAAAAATTACTATTGAGAATTTCAAAAATTCTCATCACTCCCCTCAATCCTTCCAGAAAATGGCCTAATATGTACCTATGTATTTTATAATAGATGTGACTGAATAATGAAGCAGTTTTTTTAATTATTTTACTGGTGAGTTTTTGATTGCATCAATTTCAGTTAAGTAGTTTTTTATTGCTTAGTGTGCTTCTCTTCTTGTTTTTCCCTCATAAAAGCGAAGGCTATATCACGCACGTTAGTAGATTAGATTCTTCTCAAAAAATAAGGTGATCCTTTATAAAGCTTTTGTTTTTGTAACATATTTATACGGTTTCTCTTAAGATTTTTTTTCTACATGCATCTTCTATGGATAGTATTAACCGTTGTTTAATAATAGTAATTTTTTAGATAAGACAATATGTTTTGTTTAACCCATTTGCATCCAAAATGCGTATTTGCGTCCATTTCTGGAATTTTTGTTCTGTTTATTCAGAAATTCCAAATCCACACTGGAAATTCCGAAATAACAATTTTTTACTTTATGTAGACACGAAACGCTTGTCATTAAATAAATTAAAAATTACTATTGAGAATTTCAAAAATTCTCATCACTCCCCTCAATCCTTCCAGAAAATGGCCTAATATGTACCTATGTATTTTATAATAGATGTGACTGAATAATGAAGCAGTTTTTTTAATTATTTTACTGGTGAGTTTTTGATTGCATCAATTTCAGTTAAGTAGTTTTTTATTGCTTAGTGTGCTTCTCTTCTTGTTTTTCCCTCATAAAAGCGAAGGCTATATCACGCACGTTAGTAGATTAGATTCTTCTCAAAAAATAAGGTGATCCTTTATAAAGCTTTTGTTTTTGTAACATATTTATACGGTTTCTCTTAAGATTTTTTTTCTACATGCATCTTCTATGGATAGTATTAACCGTTGTTTAATAATAGTCATTTTTTAGATAAGACAATATGTTTTGTTTAACCCATTTGCATCCAAAATGCGTATTTGCGTCCATTTCTGGAATTTCTGTTATGTTTTATTCAGAAATTCCAAATCCACACTGGAAATTCCGAAATGACAATTTTTTTTTACTTTATGTAGACACGAAACGTTTGTTATTAAATAAATCAGAAATTACTATTGAGAATTTCTGGTATGAATCCGGAATTTCGGAATAAAAAAAATTCCTGAAATGCATGCTTCGAATGCAAATAGATTAATGCAATATAATTTTAAATTAGTATAGATTGAACTCAGGGGTGTATCTAATACAGAGAAATGTAAGTGGGGAGGGAATGTCGTGAATTCCCCTCTACAAACAAATTCCACTAACGACACATTTTGCTGTATGGAAATATACCCATTTTGTTGTATATTGAAAACGAAATGCTTCTTTAAGAAAAGGCGAATTTTCTTTCTTTGTTCGAAATGAAAAGTGGCTTTAAGTTCTACTGGACCTGATAAAAATTAAGAAATAAACTAAAATTGCAAATAAAAATATACATTAAAAATCTATTAATATGGAATCGAAAGGTTCAAAGAAAATAAATTTTAAATAGATTTCCTTCTTAAGAAACACACTGTCTATCGAAGTTGTATAGCATCCTTTTCATATAGGTGAAAACTGGGAAATTTAGTTAGTAGCCAGTGGCCGGTAGACTCAGTTTGATTAGTGGCCACTTTTTAAAGTTAGTGGCCACTATTATGTTTCAAACTTTCTTTGACATTTAGATAAATTATAATCGTTATATATAAACATATTTTTCTATAAGAGTTTTATACCTATTGTATGAGTATGAGTGTATTTCGCATGATTAAACAGTATCTCTTGAAGAAAAATAATCCAACTGGTGAGCATGTGGCAGGAGTCGAAATATTGAAGATACTGGAATGTCCTTAAAATCTGCTTGTATCCGGTGGGGAAAAAGGAATAAATTACTTAAAATGCATGTGGAATCGAAATAATATCCATATCGAAATAATAATGTGGAATCGATTAATATATTTTGCAGAATAAAACTGTATTTCTAGAAAAAAAACTCAAACTAAAGAGTAATCATAACATGCACATAAGAAAAGCCGAAATATTGAAAATACAGCTAAGTCATTGAAATCTGTTTGCATCTGGTAAGAAAAAGAATTAACCAGTTCTCTAATTAGATATAATCAATGTAGAGATGCATATTTCCATGAAAAATGGTGTATTTCACTTGGCAATCGATAACAGATTTTTTAATCGCCACTTGGCGAGTGGCGATCGATGGCTGATTTTTTAATCGCCACTTTTTAAACTTTAATCGCCATGTGGCGAGTGGCGACTGCTAATTTTCACCTATACCTTTTCAGCGAAATCGAGGAATTTTTCCGTTTAAGGCAGGATTCTGTTATAAATAGGTTTCGTTTTGACAGGTTTTACTGCAGTTTATATATTAGAATGCTTCAAAGATTTGATTAAATTTATTAATATGGTGAGTGAGGGAGAAAGCAAAACCCAACATTTTCCCCCTTCAGAAATAATTTTTTATCAAACTGGAGGAAAAACATATCTGACATATAAAGTTATTTCATTTCAGTTTACTGCTACATTTCCCGGGAAAATTACATTTGTCATACGTGACAGGATTTGTGATTCACAACTCGTCTGATTGTCTCTTTCCGACACTTACTCATAGTTCAATCCGACTTAATACGATGTGAAAAATAGCGAATCATTCATTATTTTGGAGCAGTGACTAAAGCTATGTGAAGGATTTTATAATAGGATTGCAATATATTTAATTATATTTCTGATTCATTAGTATTTAAAAGATGATTATGTATACTGAAATTAATTGAACAGTTCTATAAAAGGGCCGAAGTACAAAGTAAGTCGAAAGTTTGTCATAATATGCTCTATGTAAATCAATTAATATGATTTATGCCATAATTTTTAAATCCTTTATGTACTGATTGACTTAAAAATCTTATTAAATTTTTTTATATATAAAAATTGTTAATACGTCTATAAATAACAAAATATGTTAAATTTGATGTAAAATACTTTTACTACATCCAGAAAAACATAAAAAAATTGTTATGAAACTATTTTTTTAAAGTAATATTTTCTTAACAATTTGCGTATTGGTAGTAATTATGCTGTTAATGTATAATAAAAAAATTTGCGCTAAAAAGTATCGCATTTACAGAGTTCGTGGTGAGATTTTGAGTACCCGGGTTGCAATTTAAAATATCGCGTCTCTTCATAGATTTTACTCTTTATTTAACTCAACTTGTATATAAAGATGGAATTTTGCGGTTAAGGCAGGATTCTATTATAGACAGGTTCATGACAGGTTTTACTGCAGTTTATATTTCACAATGCATCAAAGATTTGATGAAATTTGTTAAAATGTGAGAGAGAGGGAGATAGCGAAACCCAACATTTTCCTCTTCAGAAATAAATTTTATCTAACTGGAGAAAAACATGTGTGACATATAGAGTTATTTCATTTTAGTTTACTGCGACATCTTCCGGGGAAATTACATTTGTCATACGTGATAAGATTTGTGATTCACAACTCGTGTCTCTTTCAGCTTTCAGCCCCTTACTCATCGTTCAATCCGACTAATACGATGTGAAAAATAGCGAATCATTCATTATTTTGGACCAGTGACTAGAACTGCAAAGGATTTATAATAGGATTGCGATATATTTAATTATATTTCTGATTCATTAGTATTTAGAAAGCAAATGATTTCTCAACCTCCTTGTGGTGAAAGATTTTCTTGAAAATTTTTGCAGCCAACAAATAATTTTTCAATTTGTACACCGAGATTAATTGAGCAGTTATTATTCTATAAAAGTGCCCAAGTTCAAAGTAAGTCGAAATTTTGTCATAATATGCTTTATTAAAGTAATTAATAGGATTTTTCCAATAATTTTGTAACCCTTTACTTTCCTACTGACTTAAAAGTTCCATTAAAGAAATTTTGATAGAAATTTTTTATACGTCTATAAATAACAAAATATGTTAAAGTTTATGCAAAATTCTTAGTTTTACCATGATAAATTTTACGAAATTATTTTTTTAATGAATATTTTCGTAATTGCTTACGTATTGATAGTTTTTATAGTGTTGATAACTATATGATTTTAAAAAATTGCACTAAAAACATCCCTCATTTACACAGGCGCGTAGTGAGAGTTTTAAGTGCCCAAGCAATTTAAAATATTGCGCGCCTTCCTTGTTTTTTCTGCTATTTTGTCTGTAGACAACAATTTTCTGGCGCCTGTAATATTTTTGCATCCGGGGCAATCGCCCACCCCACATATGCTATACGCCATTTACTTTTATTATTTTAATTGAGACTTCAAAAATGAATGTTACTTCTTAATTAATCTAAACATTGCAAATATTTTACGCAAAAGCTTATAACTAACAATTTAATAAGTCAACTTTAAAGAACGAATCCTTTCTAATTTTTGGACTATTATAATATAATATATATTTTCTTATACATCTTTTTGCATTAAAGAATGAAATTATTGTGTAAGAATATTTCTTATTCAAAATTTTGGAAAGAAAAGGGTCAAAATTAAAGTTACTTTGACAGATTTCTTGAGCCATCGATTTCTGTACAAGCCTAAAATAAGAAACAAGGCGCTTTTTTTTTTTTTTTTTTTTTGGTGGGTGGGGGGAAGGGTAAGGTAGTAATTCCTGAGATATATCTTACACAGAAAAAAGTCTTGTATTTCATACTATTACATATGTGATCTTTACATAATTATAAATATTTGAGGTCAGTTTCTTGGTGCATTTATTTATTTATCATCTTAATACAGAGTGGCCCATAATATATTATTTAACATATTTGTATAAAATTCATGTTTTCATTATGTTATCTTTACATGAATTAATATTCTCTATCATCATATAATTATGTGGTTGTATTAAAATCAAGTTATCGCTCCCAAAAAGCATCACGCACTTCATTTTCTTGGAATAAACAAAAATATCTATTTATACTATCAAAAGACAGTACTTTTTAAATAAAAAAAAAAAAAAAAAAAAAAAAAAAAAAAAAAAAAAAAGCAAATTTTTCGGTTTAATCTGAAGAAGAATTTTCGGAATTTAGGAAACATCTCATTATGCTTTCTGATATGGCTGAAGTAACCTTCCTATGCAGTCTTTTAAAAGAAATTTCTTTCGAAAATCAAAAATATGTTGGTGGTCTATGAAAGTTAAAACTTAACTTTACTTGTTTCTATGAAGTAATTTATACTTAACTTTACTTGTTTCTATGAAGTAATTTATGCGTTCTTTATTCTGCCTTGTCCATACATTATGTTTAAAAACGGACTATAATATATAATGACTCATGTATGATTATGACAAAAATCTTTTTGTGTGTTAATTTCTGACTTTTTCGATGGCGACTTTTTTTACATAAAATAATTCCTCGGGAAATCAAATTATGGGTTATGTCTATAATATTTTGATAACTCTTGATTCCATCGTGCTCCATTGAAATATAAATCTTAGTACAGATGTGCATCGCTATACTGTTATGTATTTAATTTTGAAAGAAAGAAATTAACCAGTATAAAAATAGCTATAATTTTTATGCAGATACAGATATGCATCTTTGAACTCATACTCATAAAATATATTAAGTGTATACAAAAAAATAATTAAAATGTTAAAGTCTGTAAAATATGTAGTAATCTTTTAAAGTGTCATACAATGTAATAGTTTTTTTTTCTCTCAGCTTATGCTGATATTCTCGAACTATCTAAAAATTATACATCTTACATACGCTAAAAATGTAAAGCTGTAGTAATTTTTTCCATTCTGAAAAAATTACTATTATTATGATTTATTTATCAAGCAGTTTGTGTTAAAATAATAAGTATACATTTTTTATAACGTTATTTCCTATAAGAGTTAATAGGCATAAGCTTTAAACGTTGCCAGCTCTATTGATTCCTACTTGACACTATTCTATTAATTAAATCTTCGCAAAATCAAATAATGTGTAATATATATTCTTTTGAAAAATCATGACTTTATTATTTCCCATTATCTTTCATTAATATTCTTCATCATAGAATTATCATGTGTGTACTACAATCATGCTCATCTTAAGCAAATGCATCAGACACTTCATTTGCTTAGAATAAACAAAATTTTCCATCTATACTGTCAAGACTAATTTTCGATAAAAGATCAAAGTACTGTTCTAACCTTTAAGAAAAAAGAATACCTTTTTAAATGCAAATTTTTTGGTTTAATCTGAACAGGGATTTTCCAGATATTACAAGCAAATCTCATTTTGCTTGTTCCGATGGCTGAAGCGCTTTCCTAAGGAATAATTTAAAAGAAAACTTCTTTCGAAAATCAAACAAAAGTTAATCTTTATTCAAGTTGAGTCCTTTAACTTTTTTTTCTTTTCTATGTAATAATTTATACGTTCTCTGCTCTACCATGCCGATAAATTATGTTTTAAAACGGATTATAACTAATGACTTATGTATGGTCATAATAGGCATAAATCGCTTTACCTATTTTCTTTTACCTGTGCATTTGCTCCTGCACCCCTTTAGGGTTTATTGTAACAACATAAAATATAGCCTATGTCGGAGCCGAGATGTCACAGTATTTTGCCACCATTATTTTTTAAATCGGCTCGGTAGTTCCAGAGATTATCCCCTACAAACAAACACACAAACATCACTTCTTTATAATAACAGTATATTATATATATATATATATATATATATATATATATATATACACCCTTTATTTCAAATTATGAAGTTTAGATTCTTGTATATATGTTTTTATATTGTATTATAATTATCGGTTCATATATATTGTCTATTTTATAGAGATTCAATGGTTATTATTCACAAAAGTTTTATTATACATACACAAACACACACACACACACATATATATATATATATAATATAATATAGTCATCTTTAAATGTTAAATACACGTATTCTTAAAGTTGCCACTGTACTTTAATTTTTTTTCCCGACAAAAATGCATTTATTTTCCTTTTAAATCGGACTATCTAATAAATATTTCCGAAAAGGATTCTATTTTTAGCTCCGTGTCTGAAGCTTTTACTCAAAATGTGTGTTATTTTCGACCTTTTTTTTTTCATTTATATGACAGAGTTAAATAACCGAAAAAAGTTTATTCACGAAATATGAGATTGCATTATTTAAAGGGACGGTGGAATTATGCTGGGCTACAGGTGTATTTATTTTTATTTAATTACTTCATTTAATCGGATAATTGAAGTTATCTTTATTGGCAAGAGTTAATTATTATTATTATTAATTTATAGTTATTTATGAAGTATAAGGCCGTATAGTTTGCGAAGTTAAAACCCGAGAGTTCATGCATAGCCCGCCTCCTGTAGCAAATTAAATTATAGACAAATAAAACAGAAATATAAATGTCTAAGTTACAAGTATATTTATTAAGGAATCAATATGAGTAAATAGCACAATTACAATATAAAGCAGTACAACTCTGTTATAAATATATAATATTAATTTAAAGGATGCCTATCTGTACGCCTAACATTAGTGATTTGGATATCTTTAAACTAAAATCAAAGAACATCAAAATATGATATAAATAACGAAATGTTTACCTGTTAATCCTAGGTAAAGCAGCGAAGTCATCATTCCAGGCACTTAGATCTTTTAGACTCCCAGAAAGGTCCAAATCTTTCTCACTAACCACTATATTTTTATTCAAAACTACTCGGTGCTCATTCACTCATCATATTCAATCTTTTTCCGCACTCCCCAAAACTCCATCTCATAATAATCCTTTTTTTTCTCCTCATCCCTTTTTTACCTTTTTTTTTTCCTTTTCTCAAACGCCCCATAGAAACCGTTGAGATCCAATCGGTGTCTTTCTACGCCCTCTCTTAGCCCCCCTAATTTTGTGTTAGTGGATAGTTTAGCTTTCTTTTGTTAAAATCCCCGCCTTGGGACAAAATCATTGGACATCATCTAAAATGCTATAACTCCTTTAATATTATAATATATATTACCCTTTCCGTGCTGGTGTCGCCCCGGTTCTGGACACGTGCGCCTTTGGGGAAGAAAGGGGGACACCCCTATCTATAAATTATTAGTCCCCACTTTCGGTGAGATCGCGTTATGTATTCTTGCATCCCTTATCAATTGTAATTTCTTGGAACGTTGTTATGCCTATCCTTTTACAGGGGCTTGTTATGCACACCTGAGATTTCATACACCTGGGCTTATTTCAATTGAAGTGGCTTTCCTAAGAATTTTGCATTATATCTTTATATTTGTCCGTGCTGCACGTTGAAAAGCTATTCTTATATCTTTCTAAAACTCCCTTTTCTTTAAATTCAGACACCTATATGTGAGGTACGAATGCAGGTGTTATGCGTGCAAGAATTTCGATACATTTTTGCCCAATAACTATTTGGCAATATACGAAATGCCAATTAAAGAAAAAAAACAAATAAAAAAAAAGAAAATTCGAAAACTCCGCATTTTTAGCTATAGGCATCCTTTAAACATAGAAATAAAAGTAGATAATAACAAATGTTAGACAACATAAAGAAATAGGGTAATGATTAAATAAATAAATTGACATTAACGCATTTGATGAAGCATCATCTCCGCTCTACTAATCAAGAGACATATAGCTAGCTTCGGAGAAAATTTAAAATAAAACATAAAAGTCGATTTTTTTTTTTTGAAGTAATGTCTCTTGTTTAGCTAACAAACAAAAATAATTAGTGAATATTTATCTTGACCTACAGCAGCACGTAATTACAGTAGCTAATGTGGTTATAGTTAGACAAATTATGAATAGTGCTGCTCCTATGAATTTTAATATGAAAAATGCGTTCCCAAGATTGGCAATTTGAAGCCAGTCCCACAAATTCGAAGAAGTGTCTGAGCTAACAGTTCTTGTATAGTTCATATTAAGATCTAAGAGATCCACTGATGGTTCATCGAGACAGTATTTAAAAGTCCTACAATGGGAAAGTGTCGATGACTTAAGACATATTTTGTCTGTGTCGCATTTTCTTTCTGCCTGAAATTTAATAGTATGTTCTGTGTCCTCTAATTGAAGGTAGATTGCTTTTGTGTGAACAGCAATTTGTTGTAATTGTATTGTTACAAGTCCTGATTGACATGAAGAATGAGCTATAAGCTTAATCCGCGCTAATAGTTTACACCCATAACATCCTTCAACAATTAAACTAGCTTCATTCAATTGCGGGCATATAGTGTTAGTTTGTACCGTAATTCTAAAGTTTGTGAAATGTAGTTGAATTCTGACAGCCGAGGAAAGTAATTGAGTAGATTGTAATTTTCCTTCATTCATTTTAAACAGGTGAATGTTCCTCTGAAGGGGCAAGGCGTGCTCTTGTGTAGCCCTAAGGCGCTCGATATTGTCAGGTGCAGTACTACAGCGGAGCGTGTCCTCAAAATAATCGCATTGTGTTAGATCGGGGGAAAAAATGAAGTCCGTAGTAAAAGAAGTATTAGCCTGAATGGCTCCGATCAATTGCGATTGAGGGATATTTCTATCGCTGGCAGGTGCTAAATACGCCTCGTCGGAATTACCGACTCGTTGAGTAAGCTTTTCTGTAATATGAATGTGAGGTTGGTCGTATGCCCCTAGGACTGTTATCTTTATTCCTGAGTCAGTAAATGCTGTATCAGAAGTTATCAGTCGAGAGATTGTATTATTCTCAACATGTGTCACTGATATCTGGTATTTGCAGGTGTGACCAGTGATCTTTGATACTTCGAAACTCTGTAGCAGGTTTGGCTCATACCAGATTCGGTAGAAGTTACAACTTGGACGAGTTAATACGACGCACCCATTTCCATTCTCTCCTGCAAGACAGGCAGAGAAACCCGGAAATTGGCGACTTTCTTCAGTTTCAGCCTCAAAGTGAATGCCGTCTTTTCCCACTTCACGAGAAATACAATGGTGGCCACGCCCACAGAACTTGTTATAAATACAGGAAATCTGACTTATTTTTTTCGCGGTAACTGGGAAAGTGAAGTATAAACGTTCTTTACTAAACGTGCATAATACTTCTTCAAGTTTCAATTTCAGCGAAAAAAGGTGATTCTAGTTAGGATCAGAAAACCAAAGGCAATTTTCGGCAGAGAGGGATTGTAAAGAGATTTCCGCAGTTGTAAAAATTTTGCAGTTTCTCGATCCATCATGCACTGTAGTACAGGACTTAAGATCCGATTTAACGATAGTATTTGTACTACAATCTGCTGAAACTGTGGATATGTAACAAACACAGGCCATAATCACTAGGGGCAATGTACTTATATTGGCACGTCTCATTGCGTTTCGTTCTAATGCTGTATGACATGTATGGAATATTTCCCGTATTGTTGAACCAATGAATGCTCCTAATAGTAGGGAGCATCTGGCAATAAATTTAAACACTTTACAGACAGCACAACCACATAAAATTAAGGAAACAACGACGAATTTTAGGCTTTTAGCAATAAGTTTCACACATAGTAATAGAATTAGTATAAGTATGGCAAATATAAAATATACACAATATTGAATAACTCGAGGATAGCATTTGAAATGAGTAACTATATCTCTGCATAAAAAACAATGACGAATTTGACAAATATTTTTCCCACTAACGTGAATCACTCCAGACACCACTTTTCCGCTAATATGGAGGTAAGTAACTTGTATGTCTGTCTTGTATGCAAGAAATTCAAAGGGTATTTTAATAATACCGTCCTGAGGTACAACCAACACATGTTCAAAATCTGGACTGCGTATAATAACCCGGCCTTGTCCAGAAAGGTGCAAAAGCGGGTCTTCGAATGAAAAGGATAAATTTCTATTAGTAAATGTTGCCTTTTCACCTTCCATTAATTTTCTGTGAATGCTGTTTGAGGCATGTTTTTGGCGTGAATCATAGTAACATATGTCGAGAATTAACAAGTCCGGATTTGTAATATAAGCATCAGAAGAGACAGCGATTAAGTCTAATTTCTGAAAAGTCATGGTGCATTGACAAGTGCTGTTACTACGACAATTTCTGATTTTACAAAAGTCTGGTGTACCATCGCAGTTGTCATTCGTACAATCACAATTTTCATTGTTTCTAGTGGCACAAGCGTATGTCGTGGAGAATTCATCTGTCTGTTGTAGGCTATCGCGCAATAAGAATGCAGACGGTTCTAGAAGTTCGAATTCAGCGGTCATAATAAACGTTCTTTTTACAATAATACAGTTTTTACATGAGTGCAAAAAGCATGCATTGGATGGAACGTCAATCTTGTTCCAGATTTGTTTTGGAATCCGTGTGCAGTTGAAGTTATTTCGTAGACTGCAGAGCTTTCCATGGCGTGATCGAGATAAGGTGTCTGCGTCCTGGCACAACGTCAAAATTACTGCAATAAACAAATCCTTATTCACACCATATTCCGAACAGTAGTTGATTTTAGTTTAAGTTAAAGTATTTAAATTGAATAAATAATTAGTAGGGATTTCATATTAATTTAATTATAAGAACACAAATAAGTAGTAAGTACCAAACCCTGGTGAAATGATGCAATTCGAATAACATTTTGTCTTTGTGATACATATATTTTGTTTGATTAATGACAATATGGAATTAGTGATTGTTAAGAAAGAGAATTTCAACCTTGTCTGTGCGGTGAAAGAATTATTGAATTCAATCGAACAGTGATAATTAAGTTCTATGAAAGTCTTTAAAATTAAATTTTGAGTAAATTAACCTGCTAACAATATGATCAGTGCAATTGGCCATTTTGCAAAGAAAATCGTTATGCGATATCAAATTACTCATGAAATAACTAAAATTTATTTTATCGACGAAATTCATTAATGAGTAACTAAAATATATTTATAATAACTTTTAATTGTTTAATGATTAGAGCTAAGAGAGAGAAGGGTGGAATTATTAGTATAAAATGGATTACATTCTTTCTCTCTCTCTCTTTTTTTTTTTTTTTAATTAAATATGTGACATGAAATGCCCTTTTAATAGAAGCAAATTTAAATTTAAATGCTAACTGAAATTAGCATAATTAATTTTAACTCACCAACTACCATTTCTAAAGAATGAGAGAGCAAAATTAAGAATTTCGGAAAAATGATTTTTTTTTTTTTTTTTTTTAATGTCGAATACGTTGATAAAATCTGCTTCGCATTAAGAAATAAGGTTTAATATCTACATATATTTATATACTCGCTAATAACAGTCCTCACGTATAAGAAATTTTATACGATCATATTCTATTGAATTAACAGTTAGTTAATTCGTAAATAAGATAATATATAAATAATGACAAGAAATAATCTAAAAACAGAGAAATTATAGATCTATACGAAAAGATAAATTTATAAAGAATATACTGTACATTCAATGCTTAATTTTTTTTTTCTTTCCTTTTCTTTTTTTTTTTTTTTTTTATCTTGAATACGTTGATAAAATCTGCTTCGCATTAAGAAATAAGGTTTAATATCTACATATATTTATATACTCGCTAATAACAGTCCTCACGTATAAGAAATTTTATACGATCATATTCTATTGAATTAACAGTTAGTTAATTCGTAAATAAGATAATATATAAATAATGACAATAAATAATCTAAAAACAGAGAAATTATAGATCTATACGAAAAGATAAATTTATAAAAAGTACATTCAATGCTTAAATTTTTTTTTTCTTCTTCTTTCTTTTTTCTTTTTTTTTTTTTTTTATTTAATACTAGTTTCAATCTAGAAAATAATGATAAGAAATAAAACAATAGAATAATAAGGAGAAAATTTTGAAAACCAATAATAAATTTCTCTGCCAATTCACACATACTAAAAAATAAAAATTAGTTTATAACTAACCTACAATGTTAAAACCAATTGATAATAAAAATATAATATTCGCACATAATCTATCTCTCTTAAATTGATTTGTGAGCATAAGCAAAGCCCTCTTTACCAGAAATATAAATTTTAAATAAACACCTTTTTTTTTTCCAATAATAGTTGTAAGAAATATGTAGCTATAAAGTACGATTTTCTTTCCAATATTTACAAATCTTGAGAAAGCAGAGGACAGTATTTACAATACATTATATTTTATCTTGTAGGTACTTTCTGCTTGAGGCAATGAGGGGTAGTGAAAGGATTCGTTTTAGAGCACCAACAGGTGTGTCTCCTTTTTTTCTCTCGTTTATGCTATTAGTTAGTAACCTCGAAAGCCCATTCCAAAAATCTGTCAGCTAAATACCGCGACTGAATATCCCTGAGGTCATAGTGATGTGTTTGAGGGCATGAAGCGCTTGCATCATAGACAATGGTCTTTTGTGAATCGTCCGAACTTACAGGTGAAGCTTGAAGATTGTCAATGTTTGTTGGTGAGGGAGGGGACGCATTTGTGTCTGTGGGTAATTGATCTGGACTCGGGCTTAAAGCAGATGATGAGGGAGGACCCCGGGGTGTTTTTGGGGTAGCATTTCTAACCTCTTGCTGTGAGGGACATTTTGAATGCATTATCCAGGAAATTCCTTCAGGAGGTGTGTCATCGAATTGACCATAAAGCTTTTTGTAATTGTCTGGAAGTGTAGGAATTCTTTGTGACTGTTTAACCATAGATTCGAATAAGTTTAAATGCGGTCTCCTGTCCGCTATTGGAATTAATCGTTGCGCGTGTACTTTGATACCTTTGCTATTGATTTTGTGAGGGTCAACGATTGTAAAATTGACATCATTGTGTTTTTCTTTTATTTTATATGGCCCAACATTGTAACGCCTCTTCGTAGTAACTTTAAACCTGTCACAGTCCCGATTATTTAAGAATACGTTTTGCCCTGGGAAAAATGTTCTACTTTTTGAAAACCGGTGTTGATAATCCCGCATTTTCTCGCTAGCTTTTATAATATTTTCTCGTACTTTTCTATTAACATATTTAAGCTACATAGCTCTTTTTTCAACGTAATTTTGATGTGAAACATGTTCAACTGAGTGATGTTCGTTCAGAATATCTGTTGGAAGTACTTGGTCGTACCCAAATTGCAGAAATGCCGGTTTTTCGCCTGTGGTTACATGAACACTATTATTATAAATTAATGCATAATATGAAATAAATTCGTCAAAATTGGAAGTTTGGTCTGCAAATATAGCGAGCGACTTTTTTATATTAGTGTTCACATTCTCAGCCTGACCGTTACAACTTGGGTGTTGAGGCGTGGTTACTAATTTAGTAACGCCAAATCTATCACATAAGTATTTAAATACTTCAGCTGTGAAACAACTTGCCTTGTCGGTTAAATATTTATTTGGGACACCGAAAGTGCTAATATAGTCCATAAAACATTCAGCAGTATAATATGTCGTGGTATTAGGTACTGCATACAATTTAATGAATTTAGAAAAATGATCCACAAAAGTAAGAATATATTTATTTCCTTTATCAGTTTTATGAAACGGACCGATGTAATCTCCCGATATAAATTCTCCTACTTTAGAAGGAACGTAATGAGGTTGAATCGGTGCAGGGGCGATTTTATTAGGTGATTTAAAGGAAACGCATATTTTACATGATTCAACAAAATTCTTTGTATCGGAATACAAATTTTTCCAATAGTATTGTTCACGGATAGCATGATAAGTCTTAATTACACCAAAATGAGAAATATGCTTTGCGGTAAGCACGTGCGATACAAAAACTCTTGGAATGACTAGTTGTTCGACCATAGTGGATTTTCTTATGCGTGGAATAAAAGCTTTATGCAATAACAATCCATCTTTCAATAGATAATCTGGATATTTTTGCGATAATTGTTTGGGGCTACTTTCTAATTCAAGAATAATTTTTGATAATTCTGTATCTTTACGTTGTTCCACTTTAATTTCTTGTACTGTGGGTAAATCAATTTGAATCGCATTTACTATGATATCATTTAAATTTGTTATTTGATTATTTGTATCCGCCTTAGAGTACATTAAAATGTATGCTTAGTCTTTTAGTATTTCTTGGGGTGATATCTGTTGAATCTCGGAGTCATTTATTAAGTACCAATTTTCCTTCGAATCTTTTACATAACAATAATAATGTCCGTTATCCGTATTTGTTCCTGAATGAACAATAATAGCACTTAAGCTGTATTGCAACATGTCGTTATCAATTACGTTAGTTACATATGAGCGAAGGTTTAAATTTATGGGATATGAGATAAAATTAGTTAGTTTATGATTGTTTTGGTTTGAAAATTCGAATCTCTTTAAATGAAAAGTAATTATTTCTGGACATTTAGAGATTGATATCTGTTTGATTGCTTTAGAATAGTTTTTACAGTTACAGCATCGATAACTGTCGTTGAGATGTTCGAATTTTGTAAAATTCTGTAATGCATCTTCTAAACTATGGATATTTTGCGTTAATGCTAAAGAAATATCCATGAATGGTTCAAATGTGAAGCTTTTCTTGTTACATGTTAAACATTGTATTTGATTTCGAAAATTACCCTCGAATATTGATTTAATAGGATTAAAAGCATTTTCTTTGATAAGATTAAATTCATTTCTGTGATTCAGAGTCGATTGATCTAGTTTTTGTATTATTTGACCAAGAAATTCATGAGCGTCCTCTTGGAGCAATTTGCGAAATTGTTTAGCAATATTCTCTAAATTATCGTGAAATTCTACTGGTCGAATAACTTGATCCGTGTTGGTATGTATTGAATTTAAATGCTTTTTATACAAGCATATCATGCAAAATGTACTATTATTACAATTTAAGGTTTCATTAGTTAAGTAGTGTGTCAAGGGTTGTAAGGAGTTTAAACTTTGTAAAACAGCATTCATAAAGCATGAATTTCCGAGATTTTCAAAACCGGTGATTTTACATGTTTGCAAATAATTCTTTTTCGTGTCATTTTTATTCATATCGGTGTTAATTTTGGAAAGCTCATTTTTCGCCGAATGAATTTCTAATGAATTTTTACTCCGCCCTTGTTGATAAATGGTTGTATCATTATTTGTTTTACTTGTGGAGTTCACAAAGAAATCTCTTGACAATGCGTCCGCAACTATATTTTCTGACGACGGTATATGATCGAAAGAGTAATTATAATCTGCTAAAAATGCAAACCATCGTGTGACGCGATTTCCAGGTGACTCAAGGCGTGACATTTCAGTTAAAGCTTTATTGTCGCATTTAATAATGAAATTCCGACCATACAAATAATGTTTGAAGGTAGAAATGCCACAC
The DNA here is from genome assembly GCA_963931845.1 of Maratus michaelseni. Taxonomy (NCBI): domain Eukaryota; kingdom Metazoa; phylum Arthropoda; class Arachnida; order Araneae; family Salticidae; genus Maratus; species Maratus michaelseni. The sequence goes on from OZ007587.1 coordinate 31,671,101, forward strand.
ACGATAGCCATTAATTCCTTTTCTAAGATAGTGTACCGTTTTTGTGTATCGTTAAGTTTTTTTGAGAAGTAAGCAATGGGGCGAATTATACCTTCGTTATCCTTTTGTCCTAGCATTCCTCCAAGCGCTTTATCCGAAGCATCCGAAGCCAAAATAAAGTCTTTTTGGAAATCAGGATGTATGAGAATCGGAGGTTTAGAAAGGCATTCTTTTAGAGTATCAAACGAAATCTGGGCCTGCTTTGTCCAGCGAAATCGCGCGTTTTTTCGAGTCAAGTCGGTAAGTGGTGCAGATAATTCGGAGAAGTTTTTAATAAATTTTCTATAATAGGATAATAAACCGACAAACCGGCGAATCTTTCGGACTGTATTTGGTGTCGGAAAATCTCGAATTTTAATAATATTATCGTCTATAGGTCGGATTCCGTTTGAATTCAATTTATGGCCTAGGAAGTCAATTTCAGGTTTAATAAAAGAGCATTTTTCGGGATTGATGGTAATACCGAAAAGTCGAAATCTCTCGAAAAGTTGTCTGAGTTTGTAAAGCATCTCCTCTACCGTTCGGGAACCAAATGCGAAATCGTCAATATAATTTGAAATTCCTAAATCTGCTAAAGGGGCAAGTATTTGATCTGCTAGTTTTGCAAAAGACTCTGCACTTGCATTTAGGCCTTGTGGCAACGAAACAAAGCGGTAATTTCCATTTGATGTACAAAAAGTTGTGTAATCGCGGTCTTCAAGCCTTAACGCTATTTGAAAGAAAGAACTACTTAAATCGAGCGTTGAAAACATAAGATTTCCCTTTAATTTGTCTAATAAGTGTTGGGTAATAGGTAAGCGGTGTCGAGGGTACTTCACATGGGCATTTAATTTCCTATAATCTACTACTAAACGATACTTCTGTTTGGTAGGGTCGCGTGTCGTATTTTTCTTTTTTATAAGAATGAGCGGAGAACTAATATGTGAATTAGAACGTTCAATAATGTTCGCTTCCTCTAATTCCTTAAGCTGACGATTGACTTCGTCTTGTAATGCCTCTGGTACGCGATAAGGTCTAGTCGATGGTAAATTATTCGTATCCACTCGCAAATTAGGTTGTATAGCTTCAGTTCGCCCTATTGTGTATAACCTCTTACTAAAAATATCTGCAAATTCCATCAATAAGTCTAACAGTTTGTTTTTCGTAAATGTATCCAAATGATCTAATTGAAAATCCGATCGTTTAAGCTCATTCCGTCTAAGTTGCTTAATTAACTCTATATTTCTTGAGTCAAAATTACTACTAATTGTGCAAAATTTTATGTTTTTATTGATAGGAATCGTTTCATTAGAAATATTAGACACGTCTAAATTTATATGTCTTTCATTTTCTAGGGAACACACGTTATTAACAATTTTGATATTTGGATTTTTCAAGTTAGAAAAAATCTTAACTACTTCCCCTTTCTGTAATGTTTTATCTAAAGAAAGCTCAATATTTCTTGTTTCGTTTGGCTCTAAAACGATGTTTTTCGGTAAATATGCATATGTTGTTTGGTTTATTTCTGGCGCTTTTGTCAAAGCATCTCTAATAGTAATTGCGGCGTTTTTTGAATTTAACGTGTCGGTATCAAAACAAACATTGAATTTTCCTGATTTCAAAAAATCGTAACCAATTATGGCATCATAGAACTTAGATAATTCATTTTTAACAACATAAAATTTTTGTTGATATTGTTTATTTCCGATATGTATAGGTAAAAAGACACAATTTGTGATTTCTAGATTCCCTCCAGTAACTGACATAATTTTCGCGTCGATTCTCAATATTTTCATTCTATCATCTGTCTTAAATTGTTGAAAAGCTGTATCTCTAATTAAACAGACACTTGATCCTGAATCAAGTAAACAACTAATTGTAATTCCCGCAATTTTTAAATCAATCACTAGTAATGAATTTTTTCTCTCAATAATCCTAGAATCACATGTAATGGTCTGTGTGTTTACCTTTTCTATTCGCATACTTTTTTTCTCTTTAAATTCACTGTCAGAGGGGGAGTCAACTGGCTTCGAGCTATGAAAGTAGTTGCTCCCCTTTACCGGTTTCCCGAACCTTGATTGCCATTAAATCGAGGACTTCGAGTAGAATTTCCTCTGAAATTCCGAGCGGTATTTTGGTATGAATAGTTGCTTCTTCCATTTCCCCTGAAACTAGAATTTCGGCCTCCGGAATTCTGTCTGTTATTCGAATTGTAAAAGCACTCTGAAGTGGGATGGGATGATCGATTGCAGATGTTGCAGGTGGGGTGATTACGCTGACCAAAGGATCTATTTTGGTAAAAGCGTGAAGGTTCCGTGCCTTGCCTGCCGGGGTTACGAAATGTATTATACGTTTGTTGCGGTGTTCGTGTTCGTAATTTTAAATCCTCTATTTGTTTAGTTAGACTATTTATCATTTCATGGGTGTTAGATGCATGAGCAGCTAACATCGCTTTGATTTCATCGTTAGCGGCATTTGAGGATATATTATTGACCATTTGAGTGTTATCAATAGGTGAAAATTCACTGGCTTGTAATGTCTGGGCAAAATCTACAGCTTCCTGAAATGTTTTTGGTTCCTTTAATATTAAGGAGTTTTTATAACAAGGAAGTAGGCCATCTAGGAATTTTGCTAATTTAGTTTCTTCAAAAATGGTCTTGATTGCGTCGTTTGTTAAATCAGGCGAGTTAAAAAAATTTTGTGTGGCTAGTGCCACCTTCGCAGCGTAAGTTTTGACTTGTTCATTTGGAGTCATGATGCAATTTGAAAATTGTTTTTGTCTTGCGCCGAGACTGTATTGCGTGTCAAAATATGACAAAAACTTCCTTTTGAATTCCTTGAAGTTCTTTTCTTGGTTCAAGTCCGGCGAATTAATAACATTTGTTAAAGCGTCTCCTCTAATTCGCGATCGCATAATCAATAATTTTTCTTCATCCGTGCATTTTATTAATTCTGTAATTGTTTCCAAATTTTCAATAAAGAACTGTGGGGAAATAGCTGAGATATTGTCGAATTGGGGTATCACGTTTTGAAATCCTGATAATTTTCTAATTAGTGCTTCGTTATCGGTAGCCATTTTAAAATAAAAGATTATACCAAAAATTAATAATGAAAGAGAATATAGAAACAAATTATCTCCGGTATATTTTACTTAGCTAACGATAGTCATAAATTAAATATCCTACTCGAACAGTACACTCAATCAATTAAAAGTAATAATAAAATAATAATCAGTAAACATAACACAGAGCAAAATAGTAGTGAAGTATATATAATAAGGAAAATGTATGTTAATAAATTAATCCTTTGATAAATATATAGAAAGCATATAGTGACTGTATTTATATTAATTTAGAGAAAATAAAGAAAAAAATATATTCTGAAACATGTGAGCAATTGGATAATGTATCACAAAGAGGTGCAATGTCACTAGAATAACCTTTTGAAGAGAATAATTTAACTTCCCCGTTATATAACCAAACATCAAGATTGAATGCATTTGTTAATTTTACAAAACATGATAGAAATAGAATCGAAGTTTTATTTGTGTTCTTATGTATAAGTTGAAATAATATATAAAGTAGAAGGCATTAAATTCAATTTTGATTTGGTGGAAAACAGAGTTGTATACAAATTATTATTATCTTTTTATTTATTTGTTTAATTTATTATTATCATTATTATTATTATTATTACTATTTTAAATTTACGAAAAAATTTGTAGTGCTACAGGAAAGAAATTAAGAAACAGATTAATACCTGAAAAGGTATTATTAGCCAAAGGCACCATTGCTGGGCTACAGGTGTATTTATTTTTATTTAATTACTTCATTTAATCGGATAATTGAAGTTATCTTTATTGGCAAGAGTTAATTATTATTATTATTAATTTATAGTTATTTATGAAGTATAAGGCCGTATAGTTTGCGAAGTTAAAACCCGAGAGTTCATGCATAGCCCGCCTCCTGTAGCAAATTAAATTATAGACAAATAAAACAGAAATATAAATGTCTAAGTTACAAGTATATTTATTAAGGAATCAATATGAGTAAATAGCACAATTACAATATAAAGCAGTACAACTCTGTTATAAATATATAATATTAATTTAAAGGATGCCTATCTGTACGCCTAACATTAGTGATTTGGATATCTTTAAACTAAAATCAAAGAACATCAAAATATGATATAAATAACGAAATGTTTACCTGTTAATCCTAGGTAAAGCAGCGAAGTCATCATTCCAGGCACTTAGATCTTTTAGACTCCCAGAAAGGTCCAAATCTTTCTCACTAACCACTATATTTTTATTCAAAACTACTCGGTGCTCATTCACTCATCATATTCAATCTTTTTCCGCACTCCCCAAAACTCCATCTCATAATAATCCTTTTTTTTCTCCTCATCCCTTTTTTACCTTTTTTTTTCCTTTTCTCAAACGCCCCATAGAAACCGTTGAGATCCAATCGGTGTCTTTCTACGCCCTCTCTTAGCCCCCCTAATTTTGTGTTAGTGGATAGCTTAGCTTTCTTTTGTTAAAATCCCCGCCTTGGGACAAAATCATTGGACATCATCTAAAATGCTATAACTCCTTTAATATTATAATATATATTCCCCTTTCCGTGCTGGTGTCGCCCCGGTTCTGGACACGTGCGCCTTTGGGGAAGAAAGGGGGACACCCCTATCTATAAATTATTAGTCCCCACTTTCGGTGAGATCGCGTTATGTATTCTTGCATCCCTTATCAATTGTAATTTCTTGGAACGTTGTTATGCCTATCCTTTTACAGGGGCTTGTTATGCACACCTGAGATTTCATACACCTGAGCTTATTTCAATTGAAGTGGCTTTCCTAAGAATTTTGCATTATATCTTTATATTTGTCCGTGCTGCACGTTGAAAAGCTATTCTTATATCTTTCTAAAACTCCCTTTTCTTTAAATTCAGACACCTATATGTGAGGTACGAATGCAGGTGTTATGCGTGCAAGAATTTCGATACATTTTTGCCCAATAACTATTTGGCAATTAGAAAATTATTTTCCATTATTTATGCAGTTCCAACAAGAAATTCTTATGGGAAATGTTCATGAATTTAATAAATATTTGAATAAAATTCAATTTACCAAAAATTTGAATTTTTTTAAAAGTTATTAATTAATTTTAAAATATTTGAAAACGCTCCATTAATTCGACTTTTTTTTTCACTAATATGACAGAGTTAAGTAACCGAAAAAAGTTTATTCACGAAATATAATAAGATTTCATTATTTAAGAGAATGGGCGAATTTTTCAAAATAATTACTCCATTTTTTAGGTAGATTTCATAAGAAATACTACCTATTACATTCTCCCCTAAGTTTAAATTTTTGAAACATTTTTGCAGATCTACGCCGATCATGACTCCCAGAACCCAAAACCACCCCCAGTTCAAAACTTTATCTATCATGTCTATCTATCTATCTATCTATGTCACTTTTTTTATGGACACGATACCTGCAATAATTCTGCACAAATCTCTTCCAAGTTGATACATAAAATCAAGGGGCATAAAATCTCGGTCAAGTTCGTTAATGGGCAAAATTGAACCAAGGAGGGGGGAGGGAATGGGGGGCTTTTTGTGAAAACAGTAAAAACCCATAATTTCTTAATTATGATACGTATCGAATCCGTTTAAAGTTATTATTACTTCTAGGAAAAGGGCCAAAAATTTATGTATGACATATTTTTGATGATATTAAAAATGGCCCCATAGGTGGAGGGAAAGGGGGAGTTTAAAAGAAAAAATTCATAACTTCGTCAATATCCCAAGATAAGCTTAAATTTATTCTAAATCTCCTTAAAATTATCTAAAACTTTTATACTGACAAGCTTTTTATAGGACCAACTCTTACGGCAAAACAAAAATTAAAATAAAAAAATCCCTGCTGGCTCCGCCTACAAGCAGACGTGAAAACAGAAAAAAATCCATAACTTCTTAATTTTTATACAATAATATTATTCTTAATATTATCTACAACCTTTATACTGACAAGTTTTTTATAGAACTAACTCTTACGGTAAAAAAAATATTAAATAAAATTAAATAAAATTTAAAAAAACACCTGCTGGCTCCGCCTACAGACAGAGGTATATTTCGAAGTGGGTGGTCACAACTGCCACATCTTGGCAAATAGGTCTTTCTTCTGCAATTCCCAATAAACAGGTAGGTGCCCCACGGTCTACGTCTTCGAAATCTACCTGTGCCTGTAGGCCGAGCCGTCAGGAATTTTTTATTTTTTTATTAAGGACTTTATTGAAAAAATTGTGCATCCGGTTTCTAATCCAACAGACAGTTATTTAAATAAAAAGAAAACTGCCCAGTTAAACTGAGGGCATTGAGCTCACAGGCTATTCACACTAATTGTATATTATACTCTTATTTCAAAGAATTTGATATAAGCCCCTCGAAAAATAAAGAAATCGACAATATATTAAAGGAGGATCATCTACACCTTTATAATTAACCAATAGACCCCCAAAACTATTCAGGGAAGCGCCTTATTACAATGAACATATATACAAAATTTGAAGCAAATCGAATAATTCTGCATGAAAAATCCATTTATCTAAATTAAGGGAGGATTAGACCCCCGTACCCCTCTTTATACTTAACCAATGTACCCCCAATACTAATCAGGAAAGCTTCTTACCACAATGAACCTATATACAAAATTTAAAGGAAATCGGGTTCATTATTGACGGCCAATTATCTACACTTGGGATATAGGCCAGGGGGGAGTGCCCTTCGTGGGGGTCTTTCTAAGGGAACCTAACCCGTATTTACGCATGGTTAAATCCACGGCTCGAAGAAAACCACGAAAACTCCGAACGATTAGGCCGACGGGCGCGATTGGGATCGAACCCAGCACCTCCCGTCTACCAGCTTCGAGAGCAGAACCTCTCAGCCACTGGTGGGGCCATTAAAGGAAATCGGAAAATTCTGCATGAAAAACCCATTTATCTAAATTAAGAGGGGTTACCCCCCATTTCCCCCCTTTATACTTAACCAGTGAACCCCCCTAACTATTCAGGTAAGCGCCTTACCACAATGAACCTATATACAAAATTTGAAGAAAATCGGATAATTCTGCATGAAAACCCCATTTATCTAAATTGAGGGGGGGGGGGTTAGCCCCCGTTTCCCCTCTTTATACTTAACAAATGGACCCCCAAAACTAATCAGGAAAGCTCCTTACCACAATGAACCTATATACAAAATTTAAAGGAAATCGGAAAATTCTGCATGAAAAACCCATTTATCTAAATTAAGGGGGGGGGGAGTTACCCCCCGTTCCCAATTAACCAATCAATCCCGAAAACTAATCAGGGAAGCGCCTTAACACAGTGAACCTATAAACAAAATTTGAATAAAAATGGATATTTCTATGAAGAGTTATCGCGTTACGTACATACATACATACGTACGTACAGAACCGGCGGGCACATAAGCTCTCAGGCTTTGATAGCCTGTGAGCTAAAAAAACTAGTACGAAATTGAATTTTCACTTTAAAAAAATCACATGTTACTTTATTACTAATTTGAATACATTAATAAAACAACATTCCAAAACCTATGCGCAGATTTGTTGTAGTGTGTTGTATGAAGATTGTTCAGATATATAGATTGAGATTTTTGAACAGAAATCAAAACGCATGGATGATTTTAAAGATGCATAGACTGCGAGAAATATGTTTCCGAAAAATGTATTTGCAATATACATTATATTTTTTTCTCATTAGTACTTACTTTCAGAAAGTAATAAAACACTTTCTGCCATGTACTATATGACACACATTACATACTGATATTTTTAAATTTTTATGAAGTTTTAAAACAAAAATGAGCATTTTTGGTCGATTTCTGCTCCACCAAATTGATTATATTCCATGTGATTACCTCGTCATAAATCCTAGATAGAGGCTATATTAGTTGCGCCGAATACATTTCATCAATTAGTTGCGTGAATCATGCGTCAGTTAACGTATTAACATTATTCTTAAATCGAATTTTATTGGAGCCTTGGTTATCCATTTTTCGATTACCTGAGACCGCTTTAAAATAGGTTTTTATGGAAAATTATTGATTTAACTGCATAAACATGAGAAAGAAAGGGAAACAGGACATTTTTTTTTATTGTTTTATTCTTGTAAAAAATAGTTTCTTTAAAAATCTTATGAAATAAAATTTACTTTACGCAAGCAAAGTTAAGCAAAAAATAAGTTAGGGTTTATCCCTTAATTACATCACCCCCGTAAGACTGTGTCACCCTTTGTGGACCCTTCACCCCCCCCCCACCCCTCTGGAAGTTTGATGCAATTAATAGATGACGCATTACGTGGTTAAAATCAGATCGCTGTACATAATAACCACTTAGCTGAATTATACTTTCTCTATTAAAAGCCAAAGACATTTAGAAAGCAGAAATCGTGAAACATGGTGAAATCTATGTTCATTTCCTTTAATGGAGGTTTGCGATATTTTAACTGTGAAAATAGTAAAATATTTTATAATTAATTATTGTCTGAGTGCAACGAAGACTCATACACAGCGCAGTATCTGGAGGCACGGCAGTGCCTCCGCCAAGTCGAGAGAGGACAGCCGTAAGCATACTTTTCTGGAAGCAACTCAGGGCACTTTTGACCCCCCCATATCTCCTCGCTGGAGTATCCCAAAAATTTTAAACTTCAATTATAGAGAGTATTTGGCCCACAGGACCAAAATTTAAAATTACAACTTTCTGTCTTTTCTAGTTCAGGCGATATATGAACTCAAACATTCGATTTTTTGTCACTTCTTACTCACTCGTTCACGCGTCATCAAAAAGATTGGGTAGATCCCGTAGCCCCAAAAACTTGACATTTGGAAAAAAGGTAGTGTTTAGGATACAAAGAAAGGAAAAATTATAAAATACAGAAAATTCGAAAAAAAAACATTCGAAAATTCAACAAATTCCATCAAAATTGAAAATTGAAAATAATACGATCTTGTAGTCTTGGAAACTTAAGATTTGGTGTGAAGGTAGTGTTTAACATCCAGAAAAAGAAAACATCAAAAACACCAAAAAAATCGAAAGCAAAATTGAAAAAATCGAAGAAATTGAAAAAAACCGAAAATTTGAAGACAATCCGATTTTGTTGCGCTAGAAAATTCAAATTAGGAATAAAGATAGTATTTAGGATACAGAAAAAGGAAAATTAAAAAAATCCAGAAAATTCGAAAAAAAAATAAAAAAATTCGAAAAAAATTGAAAAAATGAAAATAATTTGATACGATAACGCTCGTATTTATAAATTAATTTGGATGAAACTAATTGTGTGTATTAAGCTCACCAATGCCTCGACCGAGTTCGTTGGCCAGCTTGGTCCGCCATCTTGTTTCAAGATGGCGGCCACGGAAAATTTTAAAACTAAAATAAATATACAAAAAAGTTAAAAAATCACGTTTATTTTTTAATTAGGTGTTAGGACTTGATACAAGGATTCCAGAGCATTTTTTGTTTTACCGCTATCTTAAAAATTGGCTGAGATAGAGCAGTTTGAAATTCTAGGGTGGCTGACATTTTGAAACAAAACAGCACATTACAAAAAACCAACGATAAAGTCAATAATGGTCAAGCAGGTGCAATCCCGAATGAATACTCCGTGTTATTATAACTGTAACTTTGACTTCGAAATTTTGATACGTTGCATTTTCTATTTGTTGATATTTTTGAACTATGATTTACGCTAAGTGAAATGTTGTTGTTGAAGAGGGATTTTCCATGTAAATCCGAAACGTCCAATTTTAATATGTTTTTAATGTTTTATGAAAGTGTATTGTAATGTCTGTAATTTTAATGATTTTAATATAAATTTATAAGTTTTAGTGAACGCGATTTCTCGCAAATTATTTTCTTTCATTGTTGTAATCATTTTCCCAATCATACGCATAAAACTATATATTCATATCAGTTAGCGCCAAATTCTCGCCAAGCTTGGCGACAATTGGCGAAATCTCGCCAAATTTGGCGACAAAAATAAGTCTTCATAAATGAAGCCAACTTGGCTATAGCTTAATAATTTGGCGAATTTCTTATTCAAATTCAGTGTAAACGAATCTTTTGTAAACGGTTTCTTTGCATTTTAACTTGCTGTTTTCGAGTAACATTAGCTAAAATTTTAAAACGAAGATATAGGAAAGCTACCTTTTCCTGCCGGTACAGGCCGGAGGACTTTTTTATGAGTTGTCGGATGCAATCTATGTTTTGCATTAAATAAAGTAAAACATTGAAAAACAAATCCCACAGGATGGGGATAGTTTGATTTAGATAGATTTTAAGATAATTGTCCTATTAGCTAGTACACCTTCCGTTATTGTTTTGTGTTATTTTCATGCTTTTCTTTTCTTTTGTTTACGAATTTTGTAATAGAAAAGTTCCGCTATAGACTGGCTACGTTATAGACCTTTTTTTTTTATAGACAGGTTCATTTTCTTTCACAGGCTTTACTCTATTTAATTTATATATGAAATATTTGTTGTTAAAAGATGTTGGTCGCACAAAAATTTTCACATCTCTCCCTCCCTCCCGACATTACTGGTTGGTTATGGCTTGATAGTCCTTTCTAAATAAAATCATGGTGATTCTAAGATTCTCTTGATTTATCTCTAAATTGAACATAAACGATCCTAAGAAAACGGATGAATGAATTACTATATTGGCATGAGGAAATTTAGTTGCAGAAAAATGGAGCATATAGCTAACATTAAGTCTAATAGGAAAACCACAGCCTTGGCAAGATCTGGAGCCACGGCAGTGCCCTCGCCAAGTCGAGAGAGGACAGCCGTCAGCATACTTTTCTGGAAGCAACTCAGGGCACTTTTGACCCCCCCCCCATATCTCCGCACTGGAGTATCCCAAAAATTTGAAACTTCATTTTTCTAGAGTATTCGGCATACAGGACCAAAATTTAAAATTACAACTTTCTGTCTTTTCTAGTTCAGACGATATATGAACTCAAAACATTCGATTTTTTGTCACTCACTCACTCACTCGTTCACGCGTCATCAAAAAGATTAGGTAGATCACGCAGCCCTAGAAACTTGACATTTGGACAAAAGGTAGTGTTTAGGATACAAAGAAAGGAAAAATTATAAAATGCGGAAAATTCGAAAAAAAAACATTCCAAAATTCAACAAATTCCATCAAAATTGAAAATTGAAAATAATACGATCTTGTAGTCTTAGAAACTTTAGATTCGGTGTGAAGGTAGTATTTAGTATCCAGAAAAAGAAAACATCAAAAACACCAAAGAAATCGAAAGCAAAATTGAAAAAAATCGAAAAATCGAAAAAAATCGAAAAATTTCAAATAATCCGATTTTGTTGCGCTAGAAACTTGGAATTCGGAATAAAGGTAGTATTTAGGATGCAAAATAAGAAAAAATTAAAAATCTCGGAAAATTCGAAAAAAACAATTCAAAAATTCGAAAAAAATTAAAATAATTAAAATAATTTGATTTTTTAGCCTTAGAAACTTAAAATTCGCAGTAAAGATAGTGTTTAGGATTCAGAATAAGTTAAAATAAAAAACGCAATAAAATTTGAAAATAAAATAAAAAAATCGAAAAAATCGGAAAAATCGAAAAATAAGGAAAAATTGAAAATAATTCGATTTTACAGCGCTAGAAACTTGAAATTTGGAATAAAGGTAATATTTAAGATACTAAATAAGGAAAAATTCAAAAATATGGATAATTCAAAAAATACCCATAAATTAGTGCAGACGATATATGAACTCAAAGTTTCGATTTTTTGTCACTCACACACTCACCCACTCTCGCGTCATCAAAAAGATTGGGTAGATCCCGCAGCCACAGAAACTTAAAATTTGGAATCAACTGATACAAATAAAGGAAAAATTATAGAATCCGGAAAATTAAAAAAAAAAAAACATTCGAAAATTAAAAAAAAATCGAACAAATTGAATATTGAAAATAACACGATCTTGTAGTCTTAAAAACTTAAAATTTAGTGTGAAGGTACTGTTTAGAATTCAGAAAAAGAAAACATCAAACACACAAAAAAATTTTGAGAATAAAATCGAAAAATCGAAAATTTTCAAATAATCCAATTTTGTTGCGCTAGAAACTTGAAATTCGGAATAAAGGTAGTATTTAGGATGCAAAATAAGAAAAAATTAAAAAATCCAGAAAATTCGAAAAAAAAAAATCAAAAATTCGAAAAATTCGAAAAAAATTCGAAAAAAAATCTGTGGTTACTTTGATTTGTGGCCTTAGAAACTTAAAATTCGCGGTAAAGATAGTGTTTAGGATTCAGAATAAGTTAAAATAAAAACGCAATAAAATTCGGAAATAAAATAAAAAAATCGAAAGAAATCGAAAAACAAGGAAATTTTGAAAATAATTCAATTTCACAGCGCTAGAAACTTGAAATTTGGAATAAAGCTAATATTTAAGATACTAAATAAGGAAACATTAAAAAATATGGATAATTAAAGAAAAAATCGAAACTTTCAAAAAAAAAAAGTAGAAAGAAAGAAAGAAAAAGAGAGAAAATGAAAATAATATGATCTGGTAGTCTTAGAAACTGAAAATTTTGTGTAGAGGTAGTGTTTAGGATTCAGAAAAATAAACAATTAAAAACACAACAAAAATTGAAAATAAAATCAAAAATCGAAAAAAAAAAACCAAAAATTGAAAATAATTCGATTTTGTAAAGTTAGAAACTTAAAATTTGGAATAAAGGTAGTATTTAGGATACAAAAAAAAAAGAAATAAATAAAAAAATTTTAAAATTCGAAAAAAAAAAATCGAAAATTCGAAAAATTGAAAAAAATTCGATTTTGTAGCTTTAGAACTTAAAATTCGGCGTAAACTTATTGTTTAGGATACAGAAAAAGGAAAAATTAAAACACAATAAATTCGAAAATAGAATAAAAAACTAGAAAAAGATCGGAAATTTCAAAATAATTCGATTTTGTAGCGCTAGCAACTTGAAATTTGTAATAAAGGATACAAAATAAGAAAAAAATTAAAAAATCTAGAAAATTATAAAAAAAATTCGAAAAAATCAAAAATTTAAAATAATTTTATCTTGTAGTCTTAGAAACTTAAAACTTGGTGTAAAGTTAGTATTTACTATTCAATAAAACGAACAATTAAAATATTCGTTAAATTCGAAAATAAAATCGAAAAATCGAAATATCTTTAAGAAATCGGAAATTCGAAAACAATTTGATTTTGTACTGCTAGAAACATTAGTTTTAAGATAATTGTCCTATTAGCTAGTACAACGCCCCTAATTGTTTTATGTTATTTCCCCCGGATTATGGTTTTCTTTTCTTTCGTTTACGAATTTCGTTATAGAAAAGTTCCGCTATAGACTGGCTACGATATAGACGATTTCTTTATAGACAGGTTTGTTTTCTTTCACAGGTTATACTCTTTTTACTACACATATGAAACATGGATTGTTAAATGATGTTAGCCCCACAAAAATTTTCACAGCTCCCCCTACCCTCCCGACATTACTGGCTGGTTATGGCTTGATAGTCCTTTCTAAATAAAATCATGGTGACTCTAAGATTCACTTGATTTATCTCTAAATTGAACCTAAATGATCCTAAGAAGACGGATCAAAAAATTACTATATTGGCATGACAATCAGGTAACTTAGAATTAAAATCGAAAAATCAATAAATTTATAAAAAGTCGAAAATTTGAAAAAATTCTATTTTGTAGTCCTAGAAGCTTGACATTTGGCAGAAAGGCAGGGTTTAGCACACAAAGTAAGGAAAAATTAAAAAATCCGTAAATAATAAAAAAAAAAGACGAAAAAAACGAAAAAAAAAACATCGAAAAAAGGAATAAAGTTTGATTTATTGGAAATTTCCGGAAATTTTAATTTTGGCTTTCTTTTTATACTAAAAAGTTCTTTTATGTTAAATATCAAGTATCTAGGGCTGCGAGTAATATCTCAGATGGATAGCACCTATCCTGGAAGCAATTGAGAGTACTTTTGACACTCCCCCTCCCATAGCTTAGTGCTTGCCTAGGAACCTGAAATCTCTTTTTATCTACTGTACTTTGCAAACGAAACTAAATCTTCAAATTTTTGATACCTGTAAATAATAGGGACAGAGTGAGGGCTTAGCGAAAATCAGTGGATGATCTCCAAAAAGAACCCAAAATCAAGAAAAGGAAGATTACTTACAAAAAGAAGTGAAATCTCATCAAAAAGTCACCTGTAAAAAATGCAGCCAAGTCTCGTAACTCATTTACCGTAAAAAGTACTGAGATCGTATAAAGCCAAGTTTAACTATCTTATTAACTCTGAAATTTTCATTCACAAATTACTAATAGTCTCTACATCTTTAGTTAATTATTATTTTGTGACTTGGCAATTACGCAGCACAGGGAAGTTATTACACCTTACTATGTTATGGGATGGGATGGCATAATTTAATTAAGGCAAATTATATACGCACAGGGAAGTTATTATACTTTAATATGTTATAGTATTATTTGATTAAGACTAACTATATACATCACATTCTCGTGCTACGTAATTGCCAAGTCACAAAATAATAATTAACTAAAGATGTAGAGACTAGGAGTAATTTGTGAATGAAAACTTCAGAGTTAATAAGATAGTTAAACTTGGCTTTATACGATCTCAGTACTTTTTACGGTAAATGAGTTACGAGACTTGGCTGCATTTTTTACAGGTGACTTTTTGATGAGATTACTTTGCCCCATATATAGCTACGGTGGATATTAAAACCTTTCGTCAAGCATAACTCAAAAAATATTTAACGGATTTCGTTCAAATTTTTACAGCAGGTACCTATAAAGGTGACAACGACGTCTATTTATTACCAAGAATAAATGCTAAACCGTTTGGAAATTATATTAAAAAAATAGATAAAAAAGCACAATTAAAGTACATACGTCACGAAATTTTGTGGTACGTCATTTTCACCGGCGCGAGATTTTCGTAGACAATCGGAATTGAAAAGTTCATGGAGTACAAGGAGCAAAAAAAATATGCACGCACTAATATTCAGCACAATAAAATATATTTCAATTGAGTAGAAATCGAAAATTAATCTGGATTTTTTTCTCTTTGAAAGAAAAACCCCGCAATAACTTAGTATACTTGGTATTAGAGATTTGGCGCAAATCTCAGCAATAGCAGCTATTTTTATTTCTCATGTGTAAATAATAAAAAAAAATTGTTTGGTGTTTAAATAAAAGGTTTCGATTTATGGCATTATTTCTTTTTTTTTTCTCTTTTTAGCATTTTAAATGGGATTAATGAAAGGCATGTATTTTAAATTAAATGAGTGAAAGGTTTATATTTAAATGAAATGAATTCAATATGAAAATGTTATAGGAACAATATTTGGCGATTTATCAACTGCGCCAGGATAACATAAAAGTACCAATATATCAAACGGTATGTAGTATGTGAAATGAAACAGTTATAATCACCCATCGTACAAGAAAAAAACTAATATACTGCATTCAGCGGGAAAAATCCATCTCCTGTGCCGTAAGATTTGGTGAGTTCTTTTTTGGTGATAAGTTTTTCGATGTGATTGTTGGGATCTGATGGATTTGGCTTACTTTTTCAAATCTTATTTTTTTGCAGATGTAGTATTATGTAAATATATTTTTTAGCAGATATTTTTCTATTTTGTATATTTTCTATTTGGCATTTGGAAAAGAGATTTTTACCTTCTTATCTGTGCATTCGGAAATATTAAAAAATAAAAAAAGATTTACATATATCAAGCGCTTAATTTTTATATGGACCACTTCTCCATTTTTAGATTTGGTTAGCCGGGACTTTTCGGTTAGCCGGGCGCCAGTGAAATTTATATATCTATGTATACATATATATACATATATCTATACATACACACATTTATATATGCATGTATGTATATATACATATATATACACACATACATAAAAGTGTGTGTATGTATACATATATATATATATATATATATATATATATATGTATATATAGGATATATATGGATATATAGGATATATATGGATATATATATGTATAATCTTATTCAGGATTGCAGCGTTCTCAATAACTTCAATACAGGAAGCGATCACAGGTTAGTTAGATGCAAACTGCTTTTAAATACTATAGTGGAAAGAATGAAGCTTTTGCAATGCTCAAAGAAATCAGTCGATATTATAAATCTCCAGAAACATAAAGAAGAATTTAATTTAGAACTTAAAAATCGTTTTCAAGTACTTCAATCAATCTTAGAAGAAGAACAAGATGTTACAGTAGTGAACAAGAAAATAACAAATACTCTACAAGAAATTGCAAGGACGATAGCTGGTGAAGCACAAGTAAAGCAAACAAAGAAAATAACAGAAGAAACAAGAAGACTGATGAAGAAACGCAGAGAATTTAAAATGAAGAAAAACTATCCTAAATCAAGAGTTGAATATGCAGAATTATGTAAAACGGTAAGAAAATGTGTTACAGAAGATATCAGAAAATTTAACTGTGATCTTGTCAAAAAAGTTCTAGAAGATAACAAAAGTTTAAAATCAGCTAAGCGCAAACTGTGTGTTGGAAGAAAAGGTATTTTTGCACTGAAGACAGCAGATGGAACAATCACCAAAATCAATAATGAAATAGTGCACATTGTCGAAAAATTCTATAACGATCTATATAAATGTGAAGATCAAAGGGAAATCAACCTACGTGATCCACTAGTAAACATAACAGAAACTGAAGAGATAATCCCAGTGATGACAGATGAAGTTGTACAAGCCATTAGAGGCATGAAAAAAGGTAAATGCCCTGGCGAAGATGGAATTACAATTGATCTTATCAAAGAAGCAGGAGAAGAATTTGCAAAAATGCTAGCCTTACTGTTTTCCAAATGTCTCGAGAAATCAGATGTACCAGAAGATTGGAATAATGCTGTGATGGTGTTACTTTATAAGAAAGGAGAAAAGGAAAACATTAAAAACTACCGTCCAATCAGCTTACTGTCAGTGATTTATAAAATTTTCACCAAAGTTTTAACGACAAGACTTGAATCAGCTCTGGACTCAGCTCAACCTAGAGAACAAGCAGGATTTCGAAGTGGATTTAGCACAATGGATCATATTCAAACAGTAAGGGAAGTTATAGGAAAACATAAAGAATATAATTTACCTCTCTGTCTTGCCTTTATTGATTATGAAAAAGCATTTGATTCGGTCTACACATCTGCAGTAATTACTTCTCTGGAGAACATTGGTATAGACAAACCTTATATCAATATCATAAAGAAGATCTACAAGAAAGCAACAGCCACCATCCGTTTGGACAAAGGAAAAGCGAAGATCAAGCTTGAAAGAGGAGTAAGACAAGGAGACACCATTTCGCCTAAGCTTTTTACTGCTGTCTTAGAGAGTATTTTCAAGAAGCTGGATTGGGAAAACAAAGGGATTAGAATAAATGGGGAATATTTAAGCCATCTCCGGTTTGCTGATGACATTTTAATTTTCAGTAATAGCCCTGAAGAATTGCAAAATATGCTAAAAGATTTGGCAGAAGCTAGCATTAATGTGGGATTAAAAATAAATTTGGAAAAGACTAAGGTGATGTTCAATTCATTTGCATCAAAAAAGAAAATCGTCTACAACAACACTGAGATTAAAGATGTTGAAAGTTATGTGTACCTTGGACAAGAAATATCTTCAGACAACAGTATCATGAATGAAATCAATAGAAGAATAAGAAATGGATGGAGTGCTTTTGGGAAGAACAATATTATTCTGAAAAGTAACATGCCTCTTTGTTTGAAAAGAAAGGTGTTTAACCAATGTGTTTTGCCTGCACTAACTTATGGAGCAGAAACTTGGACACTAACAAAACGGATGGTACAAAGATTACAAACAACACAGCGAAGTATGGAAAGATGTATGCTAGACATAACCAGAAGAGACCGAAAGAGAATAACGTGGATAAGAAGTCAGACGAAAGTTTTTGACATTATCGAGAGAATTAAATGGCTAAAATGGAAATGGGCTGGGCCCATTGCAAGAAGACAAGACAATAGATGGAGCACAAACACCCTACAGTGGTATCCCAGAGATGTAAAACGACCAAGAAGACGACCTCAAGTAAGATGGAGTGACGAAATCAGAAAAGTGGCCGGTGTTAATTGGATGACTAAAGCACATCAGACAGGCAACAATGGAAAAATCTGGGGGAGACCTACATCCAGCAGTGGATTGAAAACGGTTGATGATGATGATGATGATGATGATGTATATATAGATATATACATTTCACTGGCGCTCGGCTAACCGAAAAGTACCTTAGATTTTAAATGCTATTTATTATTTACTAGCCGTTTATTAATTGTTTACAATTTAACGCCCTGACAATAACAATTATTTATCACAAAAATGCCTCTTAGGTTTGTTATATAAGTTTGTTTATGTGTTTTCATTACTTATTAAAATATCGAATATGGCGATAAAATTTCATTTTAGCATCGTGCTTAAATTTTTAAGATGGCGCAAAAACATGCTTTAATAAACGTATGTTTGTAAATATTTGAAAAACCTGTTTTACCGCTCTCTTGATAAATTTTGTAAGTTGCTAAAACTACCTTTTGGCACCATTTAAAATTTTTTTCGCCAACCGACATAGGATACGAAACTTTTTCCCATTCAGATACACATGCAAGGTTGGTCTCAAACAAGAGTAAAGCTAGCAACAATATTGTTTTAACTCTATAAGAGTTACAATAATGATATTAAATACTCCGATTGGCTTTGGGCCCAATTACGAAAGTTTCTCCTACAAAAAAACTGAGATTAAAGATGTTGAAAGTTATGTGTACCTTGGACAAGAAATATCTTCAGACAACAGTATCATGAATGAAATCAATAGAAGAATAAGAAATGGATGGAAGTCTTTTATATTTGTTTCAAATGAAGCTTGGTCTACAAGGTATTAGTTAATAATACAAACAACACTAATGGCATGGAGGCAAAAGTTTTAATTTAAATGTATATTTGAAACCCTTCCCCCCTACCCCCCCCCAAAAAAAAAAGAAAAGAAAAGAAAAGAAAGTTACAGTAATGAATTTAAAATGGCGTTAAGCCACGCTTTCTGACATAAGCAATTGGCTGCAAACGCGATAACGAAACTTAATAACATGTAGCTAATATAGCCCTCAGGGTACTTTGCAGTTATACAGACCTTGTGGTTTTTTAAAAAAGCTTGAGACAATTCAGGTTTAAGAAGTTGAGATTTACTGTCAAATGATATAAACAACTATGAACACAAAACTGATGAATTATTATTCAGGTTTATGTATGTATTTTAAAAAAATGCATCTGATTACACTTATTAGATAAATTACTTCTGTTTGCATTTAATAACTGATAAACGGCTTCTGTATAATAAATGAACTGTTTAAATATTGGGAAGAGGTGGCGAGAGGTAGAAAGACGAGTAAACAAACGTGTAGGCAGACGGGTAGTGAGATGGGTAGAGAGACGAGTAGCGACATAGGTAGGCTGACGGGTAGCGAAACGAATAGACAGACGGCTAGAGAGAAAGGTAAAAAGAGGGTTGACAGAGGGGTAGCGAGATGGGTCTCGAGACGGGTAGCGACACCGGTAGACTGGAATGTAGCGAGAAAGGTTGTGAGACGCGTAGCGTGGTAGATAAAGAGACGAGTAGAGAGATGAGTACAGAGACGAGTTGACTGACGGGTAATGAGATTGATAGCGAGACGGGTGAAGAGTCGGGTACAAAAACAGACGGATAGTGAGACGGGTATACAGACGAGTAGAGAGACAGTAGATGAGTACGGAGATGGGTAAGAAGATGGGTAGAGGCGTATAGCCAGACGGGTAGAGAGACAGATAGATAAATGGATAGCGAAGTGGATAGAGACACGGCTAGACATACAAGTAGTTAGACGGATAGACAGACGGTTAGAGAAATAGATTGGCGGGTAGCGAGACTGGTAGAGGAATATAGAGACGGGTAGCGAGACCGGTAGAGAAATATAGAGACAAGTAGCGAGACGTGTAGAGAGATAGACAATCAATTAGAGAGACGGGCAGAAAAACGGATAGGGAAACAGTCAGATTGTGGAGAGACAGACAGACAGGCAAAAGAAAAGTCTGCGGATTGGCGCTGTAAAGGCGCATTAAAGGCGCAGGGGGCAGAGCCTCCTATAGAATAATCAAGAAGTATCTGTTAAGCTTAACTTTGTAATATATATAATTTTCAATTTTGCCGATATGGAGATTTAATGTAAAAGTTATTTTACAGAAGTCATCGAAAGATTTTTTCTATACATTAATAGTAATTTACAATCTGGAATTAATTTGCAATCTGGTTTGTAGCAAAACATGCTATCAATGTGGTTTGAAGTGTAAGAGTTTTTATAAACAGTTATACAAATAATAGATATATAATCAAGGAAGAAAAATTTTAAATTCACACACAAAAAAGGTGCAACAATGAAATAAATTTGCGTTAAGCCACGCTTGATAGAATAATCTATTGCCTGCAAATCCAATTACGTAACTTTAAAAAGCTTGGCGTTTTAAAAGATCCGGCGTTTTTTTTTTTTTTTTTTTTTTTCAAGTTTTGAGCAATACGCGCTTAAGAAAATGAGATCCTTTGCCACATGTTAAAAAAAATTATGACAACACATCTGATGAACGGTACTTCTTTTCTATTTTTTTAACAGTGTATATGAATTTATATATGATATTTTGTAATTCTATCATTTAATTTGCTCTTTTTCTTTATATTGTAATTGTTAACCCTATGTTCTCAGCAATATCACTCAGACTAATCCCTTTGAGGGAAGTCCTAGTAATTAAAACTTCCCGACTGTAAATATATATTGGGATACAGCTCAGTAAATAATCATTAAAATTTCATCACTTATTATTTACCACTTATTATTTATCAAAAGGAATGGAAATTGGAATCGGTTTTCATTTGCTTTAATGGAAGTTTGAGATATTTTGACTGTGAAAATAGTAAAATGTTTTATATTTATATATAATTAAAATGTTCTGATTGTAAAGATATATTGGGATACAACTCAGTAAAATAACTATATTCGTCAAAAGTATTTTTAAGTATAAAGTTCTTTTGAAATTTTATTAGAATTAATAGAAGCTAAAATTCCATGTTAGAAATTATAAAAAAGAAAGAAAAAAATAGACGAAGGTAGAGGTAAAAAGCTTCGAATAAAAAATTTTATTACTTCCTTAATACCCCCAAAATGTCCAAAATATGACAATCTTTAACAAGTATTATAGAAAAAGAGGATGAAACGAAATTTCGGAACAAATAAATCGAAGTAGACGTACAGAAAAAACGAATCATCAGCAAAAGTATGCCATTTCTCATCACATTTATAACATCCATAAAAAGACAGAACTATCAATAATCTAACTGTGACACAAAACAAAAATATTATCACTTATTGTTTACCAGGAGAAAATTCCCCTAAAAGAAAAATTTCTTGGGAAAATATTTCTAAAACTCTGATTAATATTTTTATTATCAAAACGTTGTGCTAAATCTGAGAAAATCTGACAGCTAATCCAAAATAAATATGGGTAAAATCTATAAAGAAATTATTAAGACTGATATATATATATATATATATATATATTTTGTAACCTCAGTCTATTTTTTATAAGTTTTGTGGAACTTTTTTTAAAAGTAACTTTTTTTGTTGTAATAACAGGAAAATGCGATTTTTTAATATTATACAGCAATAATTATTGTTATATTGAAAATTCCAATTTCAAGTACTGAACCATAGGTTCAGATCCATAACATCCATAAATAGCTTTCGTTTATTATAGAATCAGCGATTTATATGTTCTTCTGAAATTTTATTAGAATTAATAGGGGTTAAAATTCTAGGTTAAAAATTACTAAGAGAAGATGAACGTTTTTGGACGTTTTTACCCATAAATTAATTACATCTATAATATCGTAAAATGAAATAGTCTATAACAATAAATTCTTTAATAATCACATAAAAAAGAGAATGAACATAAAAGAAATGCGAAACAAATAATTAATCAATAAAGAATTCCCCCTAAAGAAAAAAATGAAAGCAAAAATATGTCATTTCTCATTACATCCATAACATCTGAGAAAAGGCGTAACTATCTATCATCGAGCAGTGACACACAACAGAAATTTCATCACTTATTGTTTATGCGAAGGAAATTCTAAGAGAAAACACAAGTAAAAACATTTCTCAACATGTCAATTCTCATCATAATATTTATAATATCAAAATGCTGTGCTAAATCTGAGAAAATCTGATAACTAATCAAAAATAAGACATTTAGAATCTATAAAGAAGGAAAGATTATGACAGATATGTGTTACAAAGTTTTTAAAAAAATTCAGCATACTTTCTCAAATTTTTAACAAGAAAGAAAATCATGCATTAAGCATAGGTTGTGAAACTTTTTCAAACACATTCAAAAAAGGTAACAAAATTTAACGGTTTAATAAGGTGAAATATGATATGGAAGTAAATAATTAGAAAACGCATGACACATTTGAAAGCTCAATTTCAGCAATTATCATCAATAGTCGGAAAAGCATTCGAATTCTTTTGTGAATGCCTGTATAAGATCTACAGGTTTGTATATATACTATATAGCATGCTAAAATTTTGTTCAGTTCGGAAACTCATAACTCAGTTTAAAATTCTCCTTCAGCAATTTCCGTCAATAAAAGAAAATGTACTCTAATTCTTTTCTGCAGTCTTGTATATGATCTATATAATTTATACACACCAAGTAATATACAAAAGAATTGGTAAAAACTAAAAGCGGCATACCAAAACTGAAAATGCACTTGTAGCAGTTATGTAGTAGTTAAATGCTACACACTTCATTTTCAATACCGAACATACCATAGTAAACCTCTATAACATATATCAATTACATGGCAATCCGAGTATATTTATGCGAGTTAGACACGGACAGGTTTAGAGACACAGACTGCCAGACAAAACGAAGTCATAAATACTTTCAACTATGTTGTAAAGTATTAAAAATCTTTCCAAATATTTCGAAGTATTGGTAATGTTTAGTTACAGAGTGATTAAAAAAATGATTGGTCAAACTTTATAAGATGTTAGAGCTCACTAGAACTATTTTTGTATAGAAAATTAGGATCACCATTCATTTATTCAGTCAAAAATCACGCCAATCCTAATATAGCAATTTTCACATCTTTAACAAAATTAAATATATTTGAAAGAAATTTTAAGACCTTATACAATGACATCCTGAAAAAATTGGAAATGTGCAGTATTTCGATAAGTGAAACCATATGTACTATCAATTACATTTGGAAATATGGAGCGTCTAGTTCACCGCCACTGGTGGTCACACCCTTTCTCTCGACATTTTACATTTCGTCACAACAAAAGTTAAGTGTTAGACATTTCGTTAAAATATCTTTATTATTGCTAAAGTTATGAATAAAAAGCGAAGTTCCTATTGAAGTGACATACCCTGTAGTTTTCATTGAATAGATGGATTGTACACCGTTTGACACACAATATCAAACTATAGTACAATGGACAGATGTACGCTTCGTGAGTAACTTGGACTCACATCCTCAGTGTCAATAAAATAAAATAAAACATTATTGTATCCCCCCCATAGACATGAAATTGAATCGAGAAACCCAAATGAAAACAACAACAACACCGAAAAACACATCACGCACGAGCCACCAATGAGATTAAGCCGGAAGTGATTCACTATGACACAGTCACTCAACCCAGAAAGGTGAGATGCAAGGTACGCTTGAAAAATCGTTGACCAGGGAGTTACCAAATTTATGAATATAAACTGCTTCAAAGAAGTCTAAATCTAATGGAGTGTTACATTTCTTAATAATAGTGGCTGAATCAAAGTTAAAATTATGTCCCTCACTCCAACAGTGGCAAGCAGTAGAGGATTTTTGTAATTCCTTTTTCTTAATATAATTTCTGTGTTCATTGAGTCTGAAACGGAGTTGTCGTTGAGTTTGTCCTATATAGGACGAACCACATTGACCATTGGATATTGCAAATGCCCCAAAAGTTTTGATATGAAATTTTATCCTTTAACTGTGAAAAATTTAGTTTATTAACTGGCTTAAAAACAACCTTAAAATCATAATTTCTTAAAATATTAGCTAAATGGATTGTGACTAGTGTTGCTAGGACTCCCGATTTACGCGAGACGTCTCGATTTTCAGTAGTTTTAAGACCCGTCCCGTGGAACACCAAAAATTCCGATTTTTCATGATTCACAAATTCTCTCTTGAATGTCTTTATTCATTTGTCTATGCATCGACTGGAATTTAATACCGTAAAACTTGTGAAAACAGATATTTTCTACTCTGATAAAGACCTCTTTGCTTTCCTGTTCAACTTTCATCAGTTTACTCGGATTGGTATGGAATTTGAATATATTGATGACATGGTATTTATAGGAAGTATTCTTGTAGCTTATTGCAGGTAAGTATCAAGTTTTATGACGATGTAATTGGATAGAACTTAAGAGGCTACTTCATTCACGCGAAAACACCTGCTCGCTAATGTTAATCCTATGGAGCAGTTATTTTATAATATCTCGTTTCAGGTTGTAGTGGGTAGCTGCACGTGTACCCAGCCAGCTATCCGCCCGAGCTGGGTTTTTAAAAAAAAATCCGGGCTTTTTACAACCCTTAGTGTTGTAGAGGGTAGCTGTCCGTGTACCCGCCAGCTACCCGTACGGATTGTTTTTTTTTTATGTGAAAACTTCTTTAGGCGCGTTGGGCATTTTTTGAGATGGGAAAAAACCATTAGATTCGCGACCTGTTACCGACACCACTGTATATGTTGCCAATTCATGCAATGAAGCGCAAGTATCAAAAGGAAATAGTTCACGTGCAGAAAGCGAAATGATTGGTATTATGAATAAAAATAGTTCCGAAAATAATTTCAAGATACATTTAGCACGCGCGGTGAAAACAGATAAAAGGGACTCAACTCGCGAGATCAAATCAAAAGATGAAAATGAAATAACAAAACACGGAAAATATTATAATTTTAACGAGCGCGAGAAAAATAGACGGAAGTAATATTAAAAAAAAAAAGAAAATAATGAAATATTTCACGAAAGTTTTAAGAAACGTGATTACCGATACGGAAATGAAGTGAAATCATTTTATAGAAAATAAAAGTTTGTTGATAGAAATTATAGACACCGCAAACAATACGCGCAGTATGAATATAGAAAAAAGCATAATGTTCACGAATACCGTAAACAAGACAGGCAGCAAAGAAGTCATCATTTTTGGAGTGATAGAAAGCGGGAACCCTATTTTGCAGATAAATGGTATTACAAAAGATATGAAACTAAATCTCATGGAAGAAATGATGAATGTATTGAGAGTTGTTTAAATTGTGGATGAAAATTCATAAGTTTCATTGGTATTCATTTCAAAGAATACTAATTAATTAAATTTTATATTTCATTTATTTGTAAATTTACGTTTTAAGCATTATATTGCAATTTTTGTATGTAAAATAATATGGATTATTTTTCATGTACAATAGCGCATTAAATGAAAATTGTAATATAATTTTTGTAGTAGTAGTTTATAATAATGAATAAAAAAAACACTTCATTTAAAAGTATTTCCTGCGCAATAAAACGTTTCCTGACGATTCAAAAAAACACACGTAATTGTTCAAGTTTTCACTTCTGTCGGCACTCCCGGAGTGCCATTGTTTTTTTTTTAACGAGGATTTTTTTTTTTTCATTTTTTTTTTTTTTAAATACGCGGGTTTTTTACAACCCTTTCTCGTTTTCATTTAAATATTTTTGAATGATTTTTTTTTTTTTTTTTTTTGCTTTGGATAGCTGTCGATAGGTATCGATCTTTATGCAGACACTTTTTCAAATTTTCGATTTATGTTGTAGTTTCTTTTTTTTTAATGAAGATATTTTTACTTTCGAAACCGGTTCCGAGAGGGAAAGTATCTTAATAAATAAATTAAAAAAAAAAACAAACTTGTAAACGAAATCGAAAAAGTAAAAAAGGGCCTGCATAGAGATCGACCTCAGCTATCCAATGAAAAAAAAAAACATTTAAAAATATTGAAAAGCAAACGAGATATTATAAAATAACTGCCCCATAGGATTAACATTAGCGAGCGAGTGGTTTCGCGTGAATGAAGTAGCCTCTTAAACTGAATCGCTCTATGGTCGTTTTACGTCCGCCCTGTATTTTTGAATATATGCAATTATATCGGGATGTAACGTCCTGGAGCAGAGGTCACCAATCTTTGTTCTTTGTTCTATAATGAGCGCATTTTAATTTTTTAAACATGTTCGTGGACGCGACCCTCCGTGCAACATTTATTTATATTTGTGTTGATTGCTTTAGCATACTTTGTCCCACATATGGATGAATATAGATGTATATTTGAAAGAAAAGAAAAGAAATTGAAGCGTAACAGGTAAAATCATTTTACAACTACCACGGATATAAAGAATTAACCCGTGAACACCACACTTCGTTTCGGCACTCGCTCACTCCACACTACTGGGATTTGTGATTCCGTAACTTCAACTGCTTATAATTTTGTTGGCAGTATAGTGATAAAGAAATATAACACGTGATTCCTGTACGAAATTTAATGCGGAATTAAACTGTAATATTTATTTTTATCAAAAGTTTCATTTTGTTAATGAAAAATGCAAATTAATGAAAGCATGTTTTCAAAAAATGCCGACATTTGAAATTTTGGTCTGTGCGAATTCGTACTATGAGTTCATGGGTTCAACAATGTCCAAAATTCTTGTCATTTTGAGTATGAGTGACACATTCAATATTTTGTTCATATCGAATATCTCAGGAAAATACTGTAAAGAAGCTTTTCTTTCTTTCAGTCGAAACCAATACTTATTAGTGCAAATTATGTAGTTACATATACAAATTTATGGAGGCATCATTGGCGAAAGAAAAATGTTCGTTGGGCACAAATATGCCTGCGAGCGCATGGCTGACAAACCTTATTTTAGATCCTCAATGAATTAACCGATTTAAGTAAATAGTGTGTCGGTACAATATCCCAAATTCTTGTCTTTTTTAATGTGAGTGACACATTAAACATTTTGTTCACATCGAATATCCCGAGGAAAATACTGTAAAGAAGCTTTTCTTTCTTTCAATCGAAACCAATACTTATTAGCGAAAATTATGTAGTTACATATACAAATTTATGGAGGCATCATTGGAGAAAGAAAAGTGTTCGTTGGGCACAAATATGCCTGCGAGCACATGGCTGACGTACCTTATTTTAGTTCTCAATGAATTAACCGATTTGAGTAAATAGTGTGTCATTAGAATTATGCCAATCCTGTCAGTTAGAATTGCACACCTAACAAAAAATCCAGTATAACAGAATCAAATGGACAAACAAAATACTTTTTTATCTGTGAATCCTTTTGAGATGGGGATCAAATGAATGAGATGATCCCATATCACTTTAATGCTAGAAAAAAAAGAGCGAAATAAAATGAAAAATATAAAAGTGAAGGCCAGATATACCTTCAGGGATTTTCTGTATCATTCAGGTTTACTTCCGTGGTACACAGTGAGTCACTGAAGTCAGCCGTTATAAACCATTGTCTTTCCAGACCACTTGTCATGTTTTGGTGTTCAACATTGTTCCAAATGCAGTATCTTTTGTCTACATTTCGCTGCCACCAGGGTCAGTGAACTGAAGCACCTTAGATCGAGCTGTCTCACCTGTTAAAGCCATTTTGGAAATTGTTCGCGTCACGAGTAAAGATTAAATGTCATTTCCTGGATCCAGTTCGAACAATCGAAAAGAATTGTGCTAGATGGGAAAGTGTGCTTGCTGTCATTTTTTTCTGTCATTTATAGAAAAGTAGCTGCATGATTTTGTTCAGTTTTTCTTAGAGATCTGTCTAGGAAGGATTGAGAGTGATTTTTGAAGCTAACATCCCTGTTACTTTCAGCCGGTTAAATTGGAAAAATCTCTTTTCTTAGATTTTAGAAGGTATTGAATATCTGTTTTATTAAACGCTTTATTTTTACTTGATTTTTCTGAAACTCTTAAGAGACCTAGAACTCAATTTTTATTATCATTCATAAAACAATTTCTTTTTTTTTTTTATCTAAATGTACACATATTTGTTAACTATTTTCATGAAAAAAAAACTTTCCCCATAAATGTTTTATATCGTGTATTATTGTATGCATTTTCTTAGTTGATTTTCACATGTTTAAAAAGACAGTTGCGAGAATTTTAAATATTTCTGCATTATTTAAATTGCTACTATTATAATATATACTGAAGAGCTATTGATGTTTTATTTTTTATTTTAATTTATAAGCTATATTATGATGTTTCCATAAAAATTTACAGTTTTACATGTTGCTTAAATTGCAAAGTATGGGGTTAAAATCTCCCTTAAATCCTGCAAATAAATTTTCATGTGACTTATTGTAGGATCGCGAGGGCATTTCTCTATATTTTGCTGGTGGATACTTGTGATTATTATTCACAGACTTATATTGTTATATTCAGTGCTTTATTTTTGCCAAAATACATTTTATTAGAGCTTGTTGTCTTTTTTCCGTTTCTCTCTTAACAGATATAAAAATGTTCATATTAAGTCAGAATTTTTATATGTAAATGGACTTTTAATATCACACATTTAAAAGAAAGCTCGAAAGAAAGTAATTTTATAACAGGGTCACATTAAAATTTACCTCGAAAGGATTGTAACTGATTTTGGAAATTTACATCATAGTTCAGAAGGCAGCGTCACATTTTCTCATATTATTTTTAGGGTCGATTTTAATATATATGATAAATGAGATGGTATATAGACAAAACTGCCAGTCAAATAGCGCACAAGTGGTGAG
This sequence comes from Maratus michaelseni, assembly GCA_963931845.1. Lineage (NCBI taxonomy): Eukaryota > Metazoa > Arthropoda > Arachnida > Araneae > Salticidae > Maratus > Maratus michaelseni. The sequence goes on from OZ007587.1 coordinate 31,700,155, forward strand.
TGACATCGCTGTGACCCCTGTAATGTGAAACTAATTGCAACCGAATTACTGATGACATCATTAATCGGGTTGTCATTCACTTCGCGTGGCTGAGAGGTTCTGCTCTCAAAGCTGGTAGACGGGAGGTGCTGGGTACAAACCCCTGTCGCGCTCGTCGACCTATCCGTTCGGAGTTTTCCGTGGGTTTCTTCGAACCTTGCCGTAAATACGGGTTAGGATTCCTTAGAAAGACCCCCACGGAGGACATTCTCCCCTAGGGCATGTATCCCTCGAGTAGATAATCGGCCGTCATCGACCAACCAACCAACCAATCATTCACTTCGCATTACAGTGGGGGTTGTGTAATACGGCTGAGGCAACATCTCCAGCTGTTGCGCCAGCTGACTGGCTGTTTCATTTTATGTACCATCTATTCTATCGTATGTATCAAAATCATCAACGCAAAAATATGTTGGGAAAATGAGATTGCTTAGCTTTTAGAAGGAATTAAACATGTTGTTTTATTAATTACTTTTAATTTAATTTGATTTCTTTGGCCTTCTTAAGTCTTGTAAATGAATTTTACTCAATTTATTGTAAGTTCACGAGGACTTTTTTATATATTTAGCTGGCGGATTCATTTGATCATTATTCATAGACGTAAATTTTATTCAATGCCATATTAAATTTATTTTTGCCAAGTTGTATTTTATTTCAGTTCAATTTATTTCTTTGTTTTTCGTTCTCTTTAGCATTCATAAAAGTGTTATATGGAGTCCGAATATTTACGATTTGTAAATGAACTTTGAATAAGTAGCTAGTGCGCAAATATTTTGTTACAAGGTGACGTTAAAATTCTGTCTCGAAAAGTTTTAGAGTGATTTTTAAAGCTAACGTCTCACTATCGATGTCTCCCGGGAAATTGAAAAAAAAATGTATCTTTTCAGATTTTAAAATGTATTGAATAATATTTTTTTTATTAGATGCTTTTATCTTTACTTGATTTTTCTGGCATTTTTAAATCTTTCAAATGCATTTTTACATAGATAATTGTAGGATCGCAAGGACATTTTTATGTATTTTGCTGGTGGATTCTTATGATCACTATTCAAAGACGTAAATTGTTGTATTCAATGCTATATTGTATTCAATTCTATATTGTATTCAATGCTATATTGTATTAATTTTTGTCAACATTCCGTTCCTTTTTTAACAATAATAAAATTGTTTGTATTGATTCAGAATTTTTGTAATATATAAATGGACTTTTAAAAAGTAGCTAAGATGAAAATTGTTTTTACAGGATCACGTTAAAATTTTTGTCTAGAAAGGATTCAGAGTGATTTTCGAAGCTAATCTCATTAGCGATTTGTCTCGGTAAAATGGAAAAATGCATTTTTTTCAGATTTTGAAAATTATTAAAATATTTTTTTGTTTATATATATATATATATATATATATAAACAAATATATATATATATAGATTTTAGTAGAATGATATTAGAACTTGATATGTTTTTGAAATTCATAGATATTATAATTATATATATATATATATATATATATATATATATATATATATATATATATATATATATATATATATATGTATATATAATTAAATGCTTTTATTTCACTTGATTTTTTCGGGGTACTTAAATCTTACTAATGAATTTTTACATTTAATTGACCTTATGTATTTCAAAATATGTATACTTATTCTGATGGTAATATTTCCAATTTATTTTTGTTTGTCAATATATTAGTCTGTTCTTCTCTCATTTTTTCTTTCGTAAAAATATTTGGATGTAAAGGTAGTTTGGATATTTTTGCTGGTGAAATCGTATATGATCATCATTCAACTATGGCATACGTCAAATGAATTTCTATCAAAACGTATGTTATTTCGGCTTTTCTGTATTTTCTATTGAATCACAGAATTTCAATGTTATGTAAATCGACTTTAATAGCGAAAAGAGTAGTCGTATTTAAAAATGTATATATAGTGTCATATTATTAAAATTCTGAGAATTTCATCGCCTCTGATTACTGTTTAATAATTTTATGGCAATTAATGACACAAGAACTAAACTTTATTTTCCAGGTAGACTCTACGTAATTCATTTTGAAAATTGTCTTCGTAATTCTGCCCTTGAAATAGATTTTACCCGCTACCCAATAACTTAATATGAACTTAAAAAACAATATACTGAAAAAGAACTTGGATAATAAAATAAAAAAGATATATTTAATTAATCAATATTGCTTTTTAAAAAGTGTTTGTCTTTGTAAATGCAATTTGTTTGGAAGTAGCTGTATATGTAAGGATGAATAGTATAATTTGAAAATAGTTGTAGTTTTTGTACTATATCTGATTGTTGCTTGAATAGTCATTAGACACTATAACATTTTGATTAATATTCACATTTTAGAGGAGGTTACATTTAACCCTTTTAGGCGCAAAGAAATTCTGTTGCAAAAATGTTGAATTGATTGAATGTCACCAGAATTTACGAACAAATTTATTTGAAAATAAATGCTCTTCTTCACGTACCTTATAAAAGCTAAATTTTATTGAAAAATTCTGATACAATTTTAGCAGTTGGGAGTTAAAATTAAGTTGTATAAATCATCTACCACCGCATTTCAAAGAATAATTAAAATTGATTTTAAATATTTTTAAGTGAAAATGTTGTACTCCATTTCAATATCGTATTGAAAATTCGAGCTAATCTGATCATTTCTTCAAAAACTGGAGACCAGGTAAAGAAACGGATTATTATAATCTACCAAAATTGTCCAATATTCTTCATAAAATACTGCTGTTAGGACAGCAACAATATAACAACAAAAAATCTTCAAAATCGGTGTATCCACTTCAAAGCTTTTTCAAACAAAATAAAATAATTTACTCCAAACTGCTTTTGGAAATTTTTGATTATATCAACTATATGCGTTAATTTTTAATATTGCTCTATACAGTCGAACCTCGTTAACATGAACCTCAAGGATTATCAAAATTTTGTTCATGTTAACAGTAATTCATGTTATCAGTATCAAATCTTTGTACTCGTTTTCATAGGGGACTATGAAAACAATTCATGTTAAAAGTAATTCACGTTAAGCGTGTTCATATTAACGAGGTTTGACTGTATTAATATTTTCTTATTTTAATTAAATCTTTATAACGTTGCTTTAAAACTTTGTTACTTAATTAGAGTGAAATTGTAATTCGTTAGTACGTGGTTTATGTCATTTAATAAAAATATGCTAGCACAATTATTGTTGAATTCTCCCGATATAAAATATTAACCTAATACGGGTAATCATTGTTCGGATTTTTAATCCCATTGTAATCCCTTTAATTTTAACAGAAAATCAAAGAGCATATAAAAGAATGATATTAAAATGCTACTTTAAAACTTTGATCGTTATTTGGAACTAAATTTTAATATCCCATTAGAGGATTAACGACATCCTACGTTAAAACTAGTCAATAGCATGGTTATTTTTATATGTAAGCTTGCTTTAAAATATTAAACTGCATTACGTACGATCCTATTTCATGTTGCTCCATATAGCGTTATAATCTTTTAACAAAGTAACAATGCATCTTTAAAGCAGATTATTAAAAGCACTCTTTACGTAGTGTGATAACAAAATTTTCGATTAATTGGATATTTTTTATGTTTCAATAGCTTATCTTAGTCTTCAGTTATTTTAAATGTTTTTACAGAGTCTGTTTACGATTTAAAAATGGTTTTTTGTCAATACAGAAAGCATGACTTTTCTTTGTTTAAAAAGTTACATTCTTCTAATCCTAATCTCTTGAATATTTTTAATTTGAAATCTACTTATCAAGTTTTTTTTTAAATTATTTTCAGCAGATAGAAAAATTAATAAGTAGCTAGTAAATCAATTCATGAAAATTTTAATGAATCAGACGGGATGTTTAAAATTATTTAATTAAAATTGAATTGATTGAAATACAATATTTTAGTAAAATGTAACCAACATCAAATAAAGCTCCTTGAAAATTTAGGCATCTCGATTTAAAAAAAGTATCTAGATTTCTGGGTAACCAAACGTTGATGATAAAATATTTTAAAGATTTTTTTTCCAGTCCTTTAAGAAATATATATGCCTGATAAGCAATTTTTAAAGTAGATGAAAGTGAAAATGTTTTGATATAGTTCTTAAATATACAAACAAACGTACAGGAAGTCTGCATGATAATGATGATGATGATCTATAAATTTTTTTCATCGAAACTGACAAGATTTTTTTTCCAAATTTCTGTGAGATTTGATGATTCAATTGATTCGCCGTTGTTACCTTTAATCTTTATTTATTTATTTATTTTTTTCAAAAATAAAAATTATGAAATTTGTCATATATTTACTTCATTATCAATTAATGAAAAGATGAATACATAATTTGGTTTTTATTTGTGCGGACAAAATATCGTCTAGACTAGAGCATCAGAAGTCTATATTTTAATGACATGTCTTGTTATTTTCAAATTTAAGAAAAATATCATTAATTACAGTTCATTTGAATAATAATGATAATTAAAATTAAAGATTCATTTTCTTGTGTATTTTATTTAATTTTTAGATTTTAATAAATTGACATTCAATAAAAAATATCAATCTAAAAATTCTTTGATGCTACGAATACGTATCAAACTGCACCAATAATTTGCATGATAATCAGTTATTGTTATGATAACCCTTTAAAACCAATGGGGAAAAATTAATGTAGATAAAACTAACTATTAACTTATTAATATAATTTATTAGATGAAATGAGACTTAAAAAAATGATTAAATAAGATGTGTGTAAAAATGTCATAGTTCAAAAAGACATAGAGCCATTTACGGGTTTTTTTTTTTTTTTTTTAGCTTTTTCACCGTGTTTACATGATTATGCTCGGCGTTAATGAGTTAATTGTAAAACAAATTACAGCTATGTTCGTTAAATATTTTCTCTTACGTATCAGTAATCCAATCGCAATTGCTTGTACCTACCTAAAATTCCTTGTATTCAGGTTTTAAAGATCCCCCCCCCCCCCCATTTCTTTAAGAAATACAGATAACTTAATAAGGAATTTTTTGAAAATAGATGAAATTGAAAATGTTTTGATACAGTTCATTTAAAAAATACAAGCAAGCATGCAGCAAGTCTGCATGCTGATGAAGATGATCTGTAGTTTTTTTTCATCGAAATTAAAAAAAGTTTTTTATGAATCAATTGATTCACCGGTACGTTTAATCCTGCTTTTAAGTTTTTATTTTTCAAAAATAAAAAGTTTTAAATTCGTCATACATTTAATTTATTATCAACTTAAGAAAAGATGAATACATAATTTGGTTATTATTTGTGCGAACAAAATATTGTCGAGAGCATCAGAAGTTTATATTTTAAGGACATGTTATTTTCAAACTTAAGAAAAATATAATTAATTACGGCTAATCTGAAGAATATAGATTAAAGATTCACTTTCTTGTGTACTTTAATTAATTTTTAGATTTCAACAAATTAACATTTAATAATGAAATAGCAATGTAAAAATTCTTTGCTTCGAATACGCGTCAAACATCAGAAATAATTTGCATATTAATCAACTACTGTTATCTCAACCCGTTAACGCCAGTGGGAGAAAATTAGTGTAAATAAAATTAATTAATAATTTATTAATATAATTTATTAAATATGATAAAATGAGATTTAAAAAAATAAATAAATAAGCTGTCTTTTTAAACTAAAACATTTTTAAACATATTTTAGAACCATTTACAGACTCTTTTTCGCCGTGTTTATATAATCATGCCCGGTTGCAATGAGTTAATTGTAAAACAAATTGCAATTCGTTACAATTAAGTTCGTTTTCTCAATAATCTGATCGTGATCGTAATTACTTGTACCTACCTGAAATGCTTTGTATTCAGATTTATCTTCAACATTAAGACAGCGTTAATGATTATTTATTCTCAACACTGTGAAAGTTAAAAACATCTAGATTTCTGGTCATTCTCCTGGATTAAGTTTTTTGTTGTTGTTTGTTTGTTTTTTGTTATTCTAAATAAATGAATAACAACAAAAATTGTTTGCTTCGAGTAATAACACAGGTTTATAAAATAACACTTTTTATTTTTATTTTTCCTGCGTCATTCAGGGTTTTTTTTTAAATTTCTGTGTGCAGTATACTAATTTAAGAAATGCCGTGCTTTTTTGTCTATCATGTAATGTTTTCCAACAAATTCAGGCTAAATATCCTATAAAATCACACAATATGCCCATTAAAGTAAAAAAAAAAGCTTTATGTACCACATAAAAATAACATTACCTTACATTTCGTTTTGACATATCTTTCACAGCCAACATTTCTGTATTGCGTGTCTTTATCATTCCTTCGATGCTTGTTTCAAACTATTTCTTTAGTTCACTGTGTGTGGCCACCCCCTCAAGATGAGTTCGGGGCCTTTTTTCGGAGCCCGAACCCGAAAAATTGTATCATCAGATCCCGAGCCCGATACCATAAATCGGGTAGAAAAGTACGGTCGAGTACACTGTTAAAACTAGAGGTGACAGTTCGGTGCCTTTTGGGAACCCGGGGTGAAATTCTGGTGCCGTTTGAAACGCTAGGGTGCCGTACAGGCTTGAAAATGTGATTAGGGTGCCAATTGGTCACTCACTGGGTGATTGAAGCTAATTAGGGTGCCGTACAATGCATATTGCTCGAACTTTTTCACCCCGCCATTCGACTGGTATCTCGCGCATGCGCTGATTCGTTTCCTCTTCATGAGGTGTTGACTTGTTTCCTCTCATTTTTCGCAAGTCATAGGGGAGTTCGAACAAGATGGCTGACTTTGAATTTCAGTGCATCGCTGCTGCATAATCGTTGCCGCATAGTTATTAAAATAATAACTAAATAACGACATTTATTTAGAATAAATAAATCAGGGGAGTCAATAAAAAGAATCACTCTTTATATACAGGTATGTGAAATGTTTCAGTGTTGTTTGTATATTATGTTTTATTATTATAAAAATATTTTATATTATGTTGTATTACAAGTGGCTCCACACATTATTTTCAAGCTGACATTTTAAGTTATAATCTTGATGTGGAAAGTTGAAATTTGTATCTCGTGAAATTAGAATGATGTAGCCTCACCTATTTGCTTGTTTTTTAAATTATTATTTATGCAGAGCTTATAATAATTTCATTTTATTCATATTTTTATCTAATGAATTTTCTCGCACAGTTTTTGTTGTTTACGATCTAGAAATAAATTTAATGATGCATTATTATAGTAATAAAAAATATAGAGAGAGAAACATAAGTTGTTATATTTAAAAGAATAGTTTAATTTCTTATTTTTCTGATATATAAACAAACTATTTGTAAACAATTAAAGAATTTACAAGTTTTAAAGGGAATTGATTTTTACTAACTTGAAACGTATTAATTTGAATATTTGACAATTTTAAATTAGTTGATTTGATAATATGAAATAGTAAACTTTGTAACATAAGAAATAATAAATTTTGTAGCATAAGAAATAGTAAACTTTGTAACATAAGAAATAGTAAACTTGATAAAATATAAATTTCTGCAGATGTTTTTACTAATCAAATACTTTTTACTATCGAAATTTTTAGAGCTTGTGTTTGATGATGAAATGAACTAAAAATATACCTCATTACATGTTATAAATTATTAACAAAATAAATAAATCGTAATTCCTGAATTGATATTTGACATTTATACATGTGTCTTCTTGAAAAATGTTTTGCGAGTCTCTTGTACTATAACATATTAATAATAATAAAACACTGGAACATTTCACAGTAGTGTGGCTGGATGTAAGAATGGCTTAGATGATTGAGTGATTTATGTAAATATATTTAACTCGCATAGCTAGAAGATTTTTTTTCCCCTCTTAAAATAATAATGATAAATAAATATCTCTGTACTACTACATCTAACTTAAAATGGTAATAAATACTAATATATATGGTAATAAATACTAACCAGTTTTGAAGGTAACAAAAATGACCTGATGATGTATATAATACATTTCTCATAGATATTAACCTGCACATGCAGGGGTCAATGCAAGTTTTTTTTTGGTGTGTGTGTGGGGGGGGGGGGCATTTTGTGAAATTTGTTATATTTTTCACAAAATGCCTCCCTCCCCCCCCCCCCTTGTCTAGCAATTGTATTGAAAAGAATTTGAAAATTCTTATACTTAAAAAAGAAAAAAAAAGGCTATACATATATAATTATAATGCAATGTTTAACTTTTCAGCAATAAAATGATCAATACTTCATTTTCTCTGCTGAAATTTATACAAAGTTAAAAGTTGATCATCTCATGTCAAGGGTCGATCCAGGCAAAATTTTGGGCCTTTTCAGAGCTCCTTCACAAAGATCTATTTAATAAAACAGGCTCCTTCACAAAAATCAATTTAATAAATTTTGCCCCTTCAGTAACATCTATTTCATAAACTGGTCCCTTCACAAAATTCCTTTTAATAAAACAGGTATCTTGAGAAAATTCCTTTTAATAAAATAGGCCCTTTCACAAAATTCTATTCCATAGAAACTTACTATTTTTATTAATTATTCATTATTTTGATATGTTTTAAAATGTGTAATTTGTAAACTTTTTACAGTCCTATTTGTTTTCCTTTCTGGTGAACTTGATTGTTTACAAATTGCACATTTTAAAACATAACAAAATAATAAATAATTAATAAAAATAGTATGTTTTTATGGAATAGAATTTTGTGAAAAGACCTATTTTATTAAAAGGAATTTTGTTAAGGGATTTGTTTTATTAAAAGAAATTTTGTGAAGGTGTCAATTTATCAAATTGATTTTTCTGAAGGGGCCCATTTTATAAAATTGATTTTTGTGAAGGAGCCTGTTTTATTAAATAGATTTTTGTGAAGGAGCTCTGAATAGGACCCAAATTTTACCGGGATCGACCCTTGACATGAGATGATCAACTTTTAACTTTATATAAATTTCAACAGAGAAAATGAAGTATTGATCAGTTTATTGCAGCTAAAGTTAAACATTGCATTATAATTATATATGTTTAGCTTTTTCTTTTCTTTTTTAAGTATGAGAATTTACAAACTCTTTTCAATATAATTGCTAGACAAGGGCGGGGAGGGGGGATGCTTTCATTTGTGGAGTGCCGCTGGGCACCTTAGAGTAGAGGTGCCATTATTCTCCCCTGGGTGCCATCCAATCACCCCTTGGGGCACCCTGTATTAGGGGTGCCATCCTTTCACCCTCGTTAAGGGTGCCATTTTGGCTCCCGTAGGGGTGTCACCAGTGAGACAAGCCTTTCACCCCTTTTGAGTGCCATGTGTCACCTGTAGTTTTAACAGTGTATACGCAGTAGAAAATTATTAATAACAAGATTAATTTTCCCATTTAAAAATAACTTCTTGCATAGAAATAACTATTAATCCTAAATACACTCCTATGACAATGTTTCGTGATTTTCAGGTCCCTGAAAATCTGTTTAAAAAAACATATTTTTTATTTATATCCAACCAATGACAGAAATCTGCAAAAGTCACAATTCGTATTCTTTTAAAATATCATTGTACAAAACTATGGCAGAAACACATGAGTTCTGTTTTCCAATAATTCTGAAAAAGGGCTTCAAACAGAAAGCGAAGATAGATAAAGGGTGTCTCACGGCTTCTTTATGCTAATAACACTGGTCATGCAAATGCATCAGAAGCACAGTAAATATTTCTCCTTATATCCCATCAGTATGGGGGGGAAATTTTCCGCCTATTGACGTAATTCAGTCTTTGTCATATTTCGGAAGACTGAATATGACGGAAAAAATATTAATCTCTGGCTGGACATAGTTGTTTTAGGCTATTGATTTAGAGCCCCAAAGCAGAATATTTTGCAATGTTCTGCAACGAACCTTCAGCTGATCAAAAATTTTCTGGGAGAATAAAAAAGTAAAACACAGGGAGATTGCAGTCCTACATATACATGTAGAAGTGCAATTTCATCTTGTATAGAAATGCTAAAGACATTTCGTAAAATGCTAACACACACACAAACCAAAGAAATGACGAATTTCGCGATTTTACTCGGATCGAATGATGAATTTCGTGTTTTTTTCTCGTAATCGATTGACGATTTTGGCAATATTTTTGAGATTTTTCTCTCAGGTAACTTTCTCCCCATGAGCGACTGACAAATTGCGTGAGCTTTTCCAGCGACCAATTAATGAATTTCACAATCTTTTTCAATGAACGATTGAAGAAGTCTCCGGTGATTGATAGACGAATTTAGCGCTTTTTCCAATGAATGAATTTTGTTGAAAGTGAGAATTTGAAATGTTCTGCAGAGAAATTCATTGTTCTGCGACGTACGTCGCACTTTTAAGCATATTCTGCTTTGGGGATTTAGAGTATTCGGAAATATTAATGTAGCTCTTGGAAATTTATGTTTTCAAGATGTGTTATGATTATATAGATTACGTACATTTTACTAAAGTTTTATGGAAAGATATTTATATTTCAGTCCTGTGAAACTTTCTGACTTTCACCCATGCCCATCAATACCAATTCATTTCTTTTTCAAGCTGATTTTTAAAGAGTTGTAAACTATTTTAAGAAACTTAGATTTCAGTCATGTTTCTCAAATAGCAAGTATATTTTTCCTTTCTTCAATTTGTGAATAAATAAAATTTTCACTTTGAGCCCAAGTCAGAAGACCGGTATAAAAATCGATCCCGAGCCCGTCTTATTTCTAGTTCATATTCCACCAGAGGTAAATGTGTGGGAATGCTAAGTCCACAAATTGCTGTGCAGATTCAAGGTTCGGGTAAATGACTTTTTATTTTATTTTCGATTTTGATGCTATACTCTTGAAGGTTGAACTAAGAAAATACAAGTGCGGATACAATTTACGATGATTTCTCGTAACTTTCAATCCTTTCACCGAAGTATTACCAATTTACACTTTTTTACAAACTCCGTAATTTTCCGCTGTTGCTTTTTTCACAACACGTTCGTCACAAACGTAGCATTCTGAAATTTCTGAAGTAATTTTCCCTGAAAGTGATGTTTCATTATATATTACAAGTGACAAGACGTTACGTAAAATAAGTAAGTGGCGTAAGAATATATGTTTAATTTACCAACCAAATAGAAATTTCGGTTTGTCACGATACTGTATGAGTAACAACTTTTTGATTATTATTTTTTTTTTTTTTTAGATCAGCGGGATAAAATACTTAAGAAATACCCTTCATTTTCAGGAGAATTTATTTTTTCTAGATCTAGACCCATGTAATTAAACTGCACAAGTAATTTTCATACTCAGGCAACGACAGTTTTCTTAATTATTAACCAAATTGCAACTAAGTTTACTAAACTTTTTTCTCTGTTCTAAAACAAATATACCTATCAAATATGTGGTCGTAATTACTTGTACGTAGCTGGGACATTTTGTGTTAAGTTGTTATCTTTAGTTATTAAGACATCTACGTTAGTGATTAGATTCTTGTCGAACACTGTAAATGTGTTTTTTTCCTATAGCCATATTATTTCTATTTAATAATAAAAAAGTTAAACCATCTAGATTTCTGATTATTCTTCTTGGTTGTGTTTTTTGTTTGTTTGTTTAATAAATCTCGATTAATTAGATTAAATGCATAAGGATATAATAGCCGTAACTTTTAATTATTTTTAAAAAGCTTCAAATCATTTATATTGATAATCGAGTCGAACTAAATATTTCCCTTGTAACCGATGAGTCTACTGCACACTGGTCCATTGTAAGGTTGCAAAAACTTTTGATATTTGAGTCCGGATAGATTTTATTAAAAATCTTAGGATTGTGAGGGCAGAATGGGAAAAATTAAATTTATTTTTCTATGTTAATGTGTAATATGTGTATAATTTGCTTACAATTTTTTAATTATGCTTGAATATAACATAGTTTAGCAAGCACTAAAAGCTTATTGAATTAATAAAATTGATTATACAGTATGTTTTACTATGTTTGCGCACATCCACCATAAAGTAATTACATCGGGATATTAATTTTATGGAAATATAAAATGAAGACAATTTGAAGAAATACTAATAACTTCGGTTATTAACGTTTTGCTCCAATAAAAAACTCATTGACAAAAATTGTGTAATGATCTGAAATCACGATAGCAGCTTGATGTGGGTTATCTATGTTAGAAAACAAAACAATCTCTTCCTTTTTCCGATGTTGATTTCTTCTAATAAAAAAAATTATATATTATTTTATATTTTACTTTACGATAGTCGTCTTATTCCAATAATGTTTATCGTATGCTTTTTCTTTAGTTATCATTAGGATGAAACAGAGAAATATAATTGCATACTTCCAATATTCTATTTAGTTAGTTCCTCTTCTACCTAAGATAAAATTGAATAGTCTCCTTAAAAATTATTTAAACTTTATAACTATTAGGAAATGGCTGTAAACTTTAGCTATTTTATTTCTAAAAAAAATTAGAAAAAAAAAACAATTCATTTTTCCACATTCATTTTTACTTAAGTTTTACCTTTTGTTCTTCATTTAAATTACATTTACCACGATTCCGTTTCTTTCTCATTACTGCAATTTTAGGTAGATTTCGTAAGAAAATACTACCTATTACATTCTCACCTAAGTTGGAAATTTTGAAAAATTTGGAAATTTTGAAAAATTTTTGCAGATCTACGCCGATCATGACTCCCAGAACCCAAAACCACCCCCAGTTCAAAACTTTATATATATATATATATATATATATATATATATATATATATATATATATATATCTGTCTATGTCACTTTTTTATGGACACGATAACTGAAAAAATTGTGCATAAATCTCTTCCAAACTCATACATAAAATCAAGGGGCATAAAATCTCGGTCAAGTTCGTTAATGGGCAAAATCGAACCAAGGGGGGGGGGGGGGAAATTGGGGGCATTTTGTGAAAACAGAAAAAAACCCATAATTTCTTAATTATTGTACGTATCGAATCCGTTTAAAGTTATTATTACTTCTAAAAAAAGGGGGGTTTTAGAAGAAAAAAAATCATAGCTTCGTCAATTCACAAGATATCAAATCCGCGTAAATTTATTATTAATCCTCTTAATATTATCTAAAACTTTTATATTGACAAGTTTTTTATAGGACCAACCGTTATAGCAAAAAAAATTAAAAACAAAAAAAAATCCCTGCCGGCTCCGCCTGCAAACAAGTTATTTTTCGAAGTAGGCAGTTCCAACTCCCGCATCTTTTCGAAACTGATACATAAAATCAAGGTGCATAAAATCTCGGTCAAGTTCGTTAATGGGCAAAATCGAACCATGGGGGGGATGGGGGGGGGGGGCTTTTTGTGAAAACAGAAAAAAACCCATAATTTCTTAATTATGATACGTATCGAATCCGTTTGAAGTTATTATTACTTCTAGGAGAAGGGCCGAAATTTTATGTATGACAGATTTTTGATACAATTAAAAATTGCCTTAAGGAGGGGGGGGGGTGGTGGAAAGGGGTTTTAGAAGAAAAAAATTCATAACTTCGTCAATTCCCAAGATTTCAAATCCGCTTAAATTTATTATAAACCCTCTTAATATTATCCAAAAATTTTATATTGACAAGTTTTTTATAGGACCAACCGTTATAGCAAAAAAAAAAAAAAAAAAAAAAAAATCCTTGCCGGCTCCGCCTGCAAACAAGTTATTTTTCAAAGTAGGCGGTTCCAACTCCCGCATCTTTTCGAAACTGATACATAAAATCAAGGGGCATAAAATCTCGGTCAAGTTCGTTAATGGGCAAAATCGAACCAAGGTGGGGTGGGGATGGGGGGGCTTTTTGTGAAAACAGAAAAATCCCATAATTTCTTAATTATGATACGTATCGAATCCGTTTTGTTTATGGCTATTTTTGTTTTTCCTCACGTTAGCTCACAGGAAGAAATGTCCGCCTTACCGTACTATCTATCAACAAAGGCCCAATTTTCTCATAATACTGCTCAGTTACGCTCCAAATTAGAGGGGCCTTTGTACTTTCTATCATTTCTTAGGGGTGTGCATAAACAGCCAACAATGGGCCAACAATCCGTGGTACTTGGAAATATATTATAGATGGAGATTTTGCAATTTTTAAGTTCAGCTTAAAAATATTTTTTTACTGTTAAAGTAAAACAGTAATGCAGTAGTTACTGTATAAAGGATGTGTAGTGTTCTGGACAAAAATTAAATTATTTCGTAATTGTTAGAGATCTTGTATAGAACCAGTATATGTTTGTATAGTATGAACCAAAAGTCTTGCCCTGATTATAAATATTTATTGTGCTCAAACTATTACAATTAGACATATGTTTGTTTGGATACATTGTAAGTACTGTTATAATTTTTTTTTTTTTATAAGACCACGTACCTCATTTAATTTAAACGTTTGCTCCCTTGGTAGCTCGGAGAATGTCTAAGCGGTATTCTAGTTCCCACCAAGTGTTCTTTAACATGTATTTTGTTACAGTACACACAGCAGCTTGTATCCTAGTCTTCAGTTCACCGACGTCAGCAATTGATGTGGCAAAGGCTCTGTCCTTGATATAGCCCCAAAATAAAAAATCCAGAGGAGTAATATTTGGAGAGCGCGGATGTTGGGCCAGGGTGTTGGTCCATCCCTTCCAATCCACCGATCCGGAAATTTTTCGTTTAGGAAATCACGTACTAAGGAACCCCGGTGTGTGAGTGCTCCATCTTGTTGAAAAACTATCCATATTATCGTTATTTTGTAATGAATTATTATAATCATGGCAAGACTTTTGGTCCACCCTGTATATCTAAACAAACATTTTTTGCTTTGAAAGAGTATTTAAATAAAATTTGAAGATGCTATTCTATATAATTTCATAAAAATCTATTGCTCCCAAAAACTGTTTGTCAAAAGGCGTCACGTTCGATCCCGCTCCAAGCCTGGATGTTTTTGAGCAGATCGGGTTCCATTTTAAATGGAGATCCCCATCTATTTAACCCTCTTTTTTAAGATGGCCGTAGTGTCCAATAGGTCATCAAAATGATGCTAGTGAATAGCCTCATATACATTAACTGTTATACACACATTAAATATATGATTCTGCAGTATCTTGGCAAACCCTCAAGTATGCGAATTTTTAACCTATCATCATATTTGGCGCAGATGTCCCTTTTGAATTTGGTTCATTGGTACCGAGTTTAATGACACTATCTATGGAATTAGAAACTGGGCATTAATCAACCGTAATTCGATACTAATCGAAGTGAGTAGTAGATCACCGAGGGATAATATGCGTATTTGTCAAATAAAATTTTAACGTAGTATTTAGATTGTATTACTAAATTAAATAAATTTAATATTAAAAGCGTCACATTTGCTGAAATTAAGCATAACCATATTATGAATAAAACAAAGTAAAATCAGGCATCAAGCATAGATTATGAACCACTTTCCAACACTTCCAAAATAATTTAACAAACCTTCGATGTTTAGTAAGGTAAATAAGATATCTAACAAGTAAATATTTTAGAAAACGCAAAACCACGTTTGAAAACCAGATTTCAGCAATTACAGGCCACATCCAAAAAAGCACTTCAATTCTTTTGTGCTGTCCTGTATATAATCTATAGATTTGTATATGTTACAATAGTATGCTACAATTTAGTTTAGTAAGAAAACACATAACACGGTTAAAAATTCACCTTCAGCAGTTTCTTCCAATGGACGGAAACATATTTGGATTATTTTGTACAGTCCTGTATATTACCTTAAGATTTTTATACAAAAGATTATATACTTAAGATTTTTTGTACTAAAGTTTAATTCAGACTAAAACACACTGTAAACTACTGAAATCACACTTCTAGAAATTATCATACATAAGCGGCCATGAATCCAGTCCTTTGCGTGGCCCTGTATATGATTTTATTTATATTAAAAAAGTATACTAACAATTATCTTCATTTTCTCTATAACTAACAATTATCTTAGTATACTATAAATATATTACACGTTCAAAATGATTAAAAAAACACTTTAAGCAATTTACGCTGATACACAGTAATGCTTAAGAATTATTTTGTGTAAGCCCTGTATATATAATGTATAACATTTATACAAACCACATAGTATGGAAAAATTTAGTTAAACGCATATCTATAACTGAAAGCGCACCTTCAGCAATTATCACTTACAGACAATACTGTATCCGAAATCTTTTGTAATGTCCCTGTAAGCGAACGATAAATTATGC
Organism: Maratus michaelseni; assembly: GCA_963931845.1. Lineage (NCBI taxonomy): Eukaryota > Metazoa > Arthropoda > Arachnida > Araneae > Salticidae > Maratus > Maratus michaelseni. The sequence continues at coordinate 31,716,458 of OZ007587.1, forward strand.
GCACCATATTATACAACAGGTATAGTGCTGTAAACCTCATATCAATATATATATATTTTATATTTGAAGTAGTGCAATGTAATTAAAGTACTCTGCAAAGAGTTTTTCTCCATAGATCATTATGTAACCCAATAATTTTGTGTGATCCTGTAAATGAATGATAAATACTTCACACTCCATATTCTACAGAAAGCATGTTTTAGTGCACTTCAAAAATTGATATCAATTTCATTTATGTTTGTAATAGTGTAATATGATTAAAATGAACCGCAAACGATTTTTCCCCATAGACCATAACATAACAGAATTCACTTGAGTTTCAATGTAAACTAATTATAAGTGCTACACGTACCATATTCAATAGTAAGCATTTGGTAGTGCCTTTGAGTGATATATATAAATTTCAATACATTTGAAATAGTGTAACATCATCAAAATACACTGTAAAGGATTTTTACCAATAGACCATAATATAACGGCATTCTTTTGAGTACCCCTGTAAATGAAATATATACGCCACATACTTCATTTTCAATACTGAACGTGTCATTACATATATCAATTGTATGGCAATCCGAGTATATTTATGTGAGTTAGAGCACGGACAAACGGACAGACAGACAAACCGAATTCATAAACACTTTTCAACTATGTTAGAAAGTGTTAAAAACGATTTTATTCCTCGTTATTTAATTTCGTTTTCAGTTGGTAAATTCTGCATATGAAAACTATGCAAAAATGAGCATAAATTGGATTAAAATAAATAAAATTACGTTAAAAGCTTTAATATATTTTTATTTATTTTCTGTTTTTAATTTTAACAACTGGAAGCAACAGCTGTAGTTGAAATCCAAAAACCACTATTCTTTGCTAAGAACTTTTATTATCCCACTTATTTATAATTTCCGTAAATTCTATCCTTTCTCCTGGAAAAAAAAAATCTTTAAAACCTTTAGCTTTGAAATATTTTGCTACTTGGAAAGTTTATTTTGCCGTTAGTCACGACAAATTTAATTTAGAAAACAGCGGCAGAATGTGGCGCAGTTTTTATGTGTAATATACGTATTTTATATCATCTCCTTGAATGCAACAGCTTCACGTAAATCTCCTTTAGCCTCGAGACAAACATTATTTTTTTATTATTTAGTTTAGTCGAGAACTTTAAAATCGATTTGTATAAACCAGCACAACGAATTTTTTTTGATGTAGAAATCTCAAATTATCGATTACCCTGCAGTCAGACAAAATCATTAATTTTCTACCCTATATATTTTCAATCAAATAAGGTACATCTTAAAAAAAGAAATTATTTTTCTTAAACCATTTTTTTTTCTTTTGCGTTAAAATTTTTTAGCCTTTTAGCTATATCCAGATTTTCAGAAAAATAAAAGAACATATTATTAAGGAATATTTTGTTTTGATCAGTTTGTCCCTGGCTAAATCATTCTTTTGTCCTACCCTCCCCCCCCCCCCCCCCACCCCTCCAATAATAAAAAAAAACTACTCTTAAAGTTTACGAAAATATAATAAACTTCTTCCGAGTTACCCGTGATTCCGAAAAGCGTACCTTTATCTTTAGAAGCCTCTGAAAACAATAGATTTCAGAGATTTAAAAAAAGATTTCTGAAAAAAAAAAAGTGTTTTTTGCTACCTGTAATTTTAGGAAATGTGTCCGAGTAGTTTTTAGCTCACAGGCTGTCAAAGCCTGAGAGCTAATGTGCCCGCCGGTTCTGTATGTACGTACGTATGTATGTATGTATGTATGTACGTAACGCCATAACTCTTGGTAGAAATAACTGTTTTGCTTCAAGTTTTGTTTATAGGTTCATTGTGATAAGGCGCTTCCCTGATTAGTTTTGGGGGTACATTGGTTAAGTATAAAGGGAAGAACGGGGGGCTAACACCCCCCCCTTAAATTTGATAAATGGGTTTTTCAAGCAGAATTATCCGATTTTCTTCAAATTTTGTATATAGGTTCATTGCGATAAGGCGCTTCCCTGATTAGTTTTGGGGGTTCATTGGTTAAGTATAAAGTTGAGGGAACGGGAAGCTACTCCCCCCCTCCTCATTAATTTACAATAATGGGTTTTTCATGCAGAATTATCCGATTTTTTTCAAATTTTGTATATAGATTCATTGTGGAAAGGCGCTTCCCCGATTAGTTTTGGGAGTTCATTGGTTACGTATAAAGGGGGGAACGGGAGGCTAACCCCCCATTAATTTAAATAAATTAGTTTTTCAAGCAGAATTATCCGATTTTCTTCAAATTTTGTATATAGGTTCATTGTGATAAGGCGCTTCCCTGATTAGTTTTGGGGCTTCATTGGTTAAGTATAAAGTTGGGGGAACGGGAAGCTACCCCCCCCTAATTTACAATAATTAGGGTTTTTCATGCAGAATTATCCGATTTTTTTCAAATTTTGTATATAGATTTATTGTGGTAAGGCGCTTCCCTGATTAGTTTTGGGGGTTCATTGGTTAAGTATAAAGGGGGGAACGGGAGGCTAACCCCCCATTAATTTAAATAATTTAGTTTTTCAAGCAGAATTATCGAATTTTCTTCAAATTTTGTATATAGGTTCATTGTGATAAGGCGCTTCCCTGATTAGTTTTGGGGGTTCATTGGTTAAATATACAGGGGGGGTCCCCCTTAATATATTGTCGATTTCTTTATTTTTCGAGGGCTTATTTCAAATTCTTAATAATATACAATAAGTGTGAATAGCCTGTGAGCTCAATGCCCTCAGTTTAACTGGGCAGTTTTCTTTTTATTACAGTGTATTATTCATTCTATACTCAAAATATCGGTTTTTCGGACGTTATCAGTTCTCAAGTAAACATTTTGAGCTGCGCAATAGAATCTATACATGCTCGAGTAACAAAATAATGTTAATTTTAATGCTAATACTGTTAATCTATTATGCTTGTTGAGCATGAAAAGGTTTACTTGAGAAATGCTGGCATCCGAAAAACCGACATTTCGAAAATAGAAAACTGATTAATACACTATTAAAACTATTCGGAAACGTTCAAAAACATTTGTTTCAGAAATGCTTCTTTAAATCTTGGAATTCTATAGGTTTCTGAATATATAGAAAGGCTTTTCGATATAGTTGACAACTCGAAAGTGATTATATTATATTTTCGTAAACCTTAAGAAAGATAAAAGCTAAATTTAAGAAATATCTGCCTTTTTACAGTTTATCGTAAATTTCCACGTATTTATACTTCCAGTAATTTTTATACTTTTTCTCGAAAATAAATCTCTTTAAAACCTTTTCCTACTATGAAACATTTTGTTACTGGGAAAGCTTATTTTGCAGTAAGTCGCAACAAATTTAATTTGGAAAACAGCGGCAGTATTTGGCGCTGCATTTATATATAATGTATAATATAAACTATCTGAATGCAAAAGCACAACGTTGATCTCATTTACCCTCGAGACATACATTATTTTTCAATATTTAGCTTAGTCGAGAAATTTAAATGCTATTTGTGTAAACCAGCACAAGGTATTTTCTTTGAGGTAGAAATCTCCAACTATCGATTACTCTGCAGTCATAGAAAATCATTATTTTTTCTAGCCTATATATTTTCAATCGAATAAGGCACATTTTAAGGTGATGTTTCTTTTTGTCGTGGGTTTTAACATCGTGAGAGTATATATTTCTTTTGAGGTCTTTCTTTTTAATATTTTATTTTTTCATGCCCCCCCCCCACCCCCGAAATAAATAAATAAATAAATAAAACCCTACCTTAATCGAACTTTTTATGAAATTTTATTATTTCTAGATCAAATATATTGTTTCTATTGTCAATTTCTACTTATTTATAATTTCAGTAAATTTTATCCTTTCTCCTGAAAATAAATCTCTTTAATACCTGACCTGGTTATTGTATATAACCTGGTATAGTATATATAACCAAACCTGGTTCTAACCTGGTTATTGTATTTAACATGAAATTTTGTAATCTATTTTTTGCTCACTTCCTGATAGGTTAGAATCATGAAAAATTATCTACACAGGTATGTTTCCGATACAATATTTTAAAATTTTTACAAATTATAAATTAAGAAATTAATTTTAAGGCATTTTTCCATTAGCTCACCAAATTTGATAAATCACCAAATACTCCTGTAACTCGTACAATTGTGTACGAATTGAAACAGCGATGGATTTAATTATGTTCATGCTCACCAAAATAGGACAAATGGCTGTGAAATTGCAACAATAAAACATTTTAAAGGCTAAAAAGTTGAAAATAAATTGTAAATAAAAAATAAACAGGGTAATATTTAATATATATATATATATATATATATACGCTTTTATCAGTTACCAGCAAAACCCGTGACTTTACACGCGTAATTGTGAAATAATCCAAGTTTCCTTTGAAATTTCGTATTTTTTAGAAACCATTCTTAAAGAGCATTTACATCTCCAAAGTATTCACCATGACAAATTAACAAGCTTCTAAATCAACTGTATCACAGAAATCGCAATTTTAGAACGATTTTTGCTCCTGCACCCTTTTAATTTTTGAATTTTTAAAAACTATTCTGGACGATTATTTACGTCTCTAAAGTAACAGACATGCCAAATTTCAAGTTTCTATCCCTAACAGCTCGTTTCACTCTTTTTAAATTTCGAATTTTTCTGAAACCGTTCTTAGCAAATATTCACATTTTAAATTTAATAAGTAGGGTAAATGTACCAATAGTCGGCCACCCCCCAATAGTCGGCCACATTGAGATAAAATGCCTTACGCATAGCTTATTTTTGGTTCAAGATGAAATATTACAATTTGGTTACATGCAACCATCTTTCATAAGTCATAAACCATCACCAAAGAATTATGGGTACTTTTATTGAATTTGTAATCAGCCATTTTTTTCAAGATTGAGGTCAAATCTCCATTTTCCCTATTTTTTTGTTAACAGATGACAATTATTTTAAAAGGCAAGTATTAATTAATTTTTTATTTTTTTCTAAAATTATAAGGCTAGAATATTAGCAGGGCAAATAAACTAATGTTTTTGATTATAAAAAGTAAATAAATTTGTTGCTTTTAATTAATTTTAATGTGGCCGACCATTGGGTATTAATTTTACTTACATGTCCAAAAGTCGGCCACCAGGAGCTGAATAATGAATACATAACTTATTGTACTTTTTTGAGTTTATTGAAGTGAAAACTACTTTAGGTGCGTTGGGCATTTTTTGAGATGGGAAAAAACCATTGAACTCGCGACACTGTTACTGTAACCGACATCTCTGTATATAAGTATGTGCATATATTGTGTACAGTTAGGTATGATCTAGGGCGGGACGGGCGCGGCGCAAGCTTGCCTGTGCGCTATTGCACCGCGGTATAGTAAGCGCAGAAAAATGTAAGCGGTATAGTAAGCTGTATAGTAAGCGGTATAGAAGCAGTATGTTAAGCGCAGAAAAATGTTAGCGGTAACACAGAAAAAATGTAAGCGGTATAGTAAGCGGTATAGTAAACGCAAAAAAATGCAAGTGGTATATGAAGCGGTATAGTAAACGCAGAAAAATGTAAGCGGTATAGTAAGCGCAGAAAAATGTAAGCGGTATAGTACGCGGTATAGTAACGCAGATACATGTAAGCGGTATAGTACGCGGTATAGTAACGCAGAAAAATGTAAGCGGTATAGTACGCGGTATAGTAATGCAGAAAAATGTAAGCGGTATAATAACGCAGAAAAATGTGAGCGGTATAGTGCGACTGAAGTCTGGTTCCCGAAATTTTTGTATGTAAAATAATATGCATGATTTTTCATGTACAATAGCGCATTAAATGAAAATTGTAATATAATTTTTGTAGTAGTAGTTTATAATAATGAATAAAAAAACACTTGATTTAAAAGTATTTCCTGCACAATAAAACATTTCCTGACGAATAAAAAAATACACACGTAATTGTTCAAGTTTTCACTTCTGTGGGCACTCCCGGAGTGCCACTTTTTTTTATTGTTTGGTAGATATAACTTTATCTCTACATCTAAAATAATTTTATATAAAAAAATCTTTTTTTACGTGCTTGTTTGTTTGTTTGTACGGGAAACTACTAGAACTACCGAAATAAAAAGTAAAAGTAAAGGTGGCAGTCTCTGCTCCGACATAGACTATATTTTACGTCAGGGCCACTTTTCGTAAGTAGATGGATGAGCAAAAAACATTCCAAACGTGCCCTTTTTGCCCTCTTGAAAGTTGGCATGGTTTTTGTTTTCTAAAAAATTCAAAATTTAAAAGTGTGAAATGAGTGGAAAAAGTTCTAAATTACAATTCATGTAGAATTGTTATGAATATAAACTTAAAATTTAACATGTCTGTTACTTTTAAGAGGTAAATTCTGGATCAAGGCAATTAAAAAAAGGGGGAATTTTAGAAAATGAAAAAAACAGTGAATATTCTAAAAACATTCTAAATTACGATTTATATGGAATTACTAGGAGAGAAATTTAAAATTTCCTAATTCTGTCATTTTTAATATGTAAACGCTGGTACGAAATAGTTTCTTAAAAAAACGGAATTTCAAAGGGTACAGAACCAAATAAACGTTCTAAAGTTTCAAAATCTGTGATAGTTTTGTTGCTGGAAACTTAAAATTTGGCATGGTGGTCAATTTTAAGACATAAACAACCGGCTCAGAAAGGCTTCTAAAAATTTGGAAATTTAGAATGCTGAAATGAGAGGAAAATGTTCTGAATTATGCTTTTTTAATAAAGTTTAGAGTAGAAACTTGAAATTAGACATGGATAACTTTTTCCATACGTAAGTGGTCTGACCGTAGCCGAACAGTTTCTAAAAAATTAGAAATTTAAAAGCAACTAATTTTTTTTTTTAATTGCAATTTCTGTGGCTTTGAAACTTCAAATTTTGCATGGGGGTTTCTTTTAAGATGTAAGCTCTCCCAAAGAATGGTTTCTATAAAATTCGAAATTTAAAAAATTGAAATTATCAGTAATTGTTGTTTATCATTCTAAATTATGATTTATTTAGAATTAATAGGGATAGAAAACTGATATTCGATATCGGGGTTACTTTAAAGTCGCAAATGCTCGTACACAGTAGCTTTTTCTTAAACTAGATTAGATGCGGCAGTTGGTACCCTCATTATTTGCTTTTCAAGTCTGTTGAAAAGTATTAAAGCAACTTGATTGGAATGCGGCAGTTGGGACCGCCCCTCCCAACGCTTTTCCACTGCGGTGTTCCAAATGAACTCGTATACTAATAACTACATACTAAATATATTTCATGTTCAAAATGCATAAAAGTGTTAAAACAACTGGATCGAAATGACGTGATGCGGCAGTTGGGACCGCCCCTTCGCTGATGCACGAATGTATGCATATTTGCTTTTCAACTATGTTGAAAAGTGTTAAAAGCAACTCGATTAGATGCGGCAGTTGGTACCCCCATTATTTGCTTTTCAGTTCTGTTGAAAAGTGTTGAAACAACTAGATTGGAATGCGGCAGTTGGGACCGCCCCTCCCTACGCTTTTCCACTGCGGGGTTCAAAATGAACTCGTATACTAATAAACTACATACTAAATATATTTCATGCTCAAAATGCTTAAAAGTGTTAAAACAACTAGATCGGAATGCCGTGATGCGGCAATTGGGATCGCCCCGTCGCTGATGCACGAATGTATGCATATTTGCTTTTCAATTATGTTGAAAAGTGTTAAAAGCAACTCGATTAGATGCGGCATTTGGTACCCCCATTATTTGCTTTTCAATTCTGTTGAAAAGTGTTAAAACAACTAGATTGGATTGCGGCAGTTGGGACTGCCCCTCCCTTCGCTTTTCCACTGCGGGATTCAAAATGCATAATTTGATTCAAAACTCACTTTAATCTAACTTCAGTTTGAGCGCGACCAGAAGGGGTACCAGCGTTTATTTATTTTTATTTATTATTATTATTTTTTTTTTTTTTTGCAGTCGACTGTAGCATACAAAATTTAGTCAAAATCGCTTAAACCATTTTTAAATGCAATTTGTTTGACCCATAATGACCGCCAAATGACCCACTAATCGAATTTTCTGTAACATGTGACCCAGCCAAATGGTTTTCTTGTATCCCAAAAAGTTAGGACACAAAACGTAGTCAAAATCGTTAAAGACATTTATTAGATAAGATAAAATTACCTTGGACCTTAACATGCGACCCTTAACTTGTGAACCAGCCCATTAGTCTTTTCGTACACCAAATCGGTAGGATACAAAATTTAGTCAAAATTGTTTGTCGTTTTTAGATAAAATTAGTTTGACCCGTAGTGACCTTAAAATGACCCACTAATCGAATTTTCTCAAACATGTGACCCAACCATAGTCAAAATCGTTAGAGCCGTTTTTTAGATAAAATTTATTTAACCCATAGTGACCCCCATATCATATGACCTACTAATGAAATTTTCTCGAACATGCGACCCAGTCCAATGGTCTTATTGTATCCCAAAAATGTAGGATACAAAACTTAGTCAAAATCGTCAAAGCCATTTAGCAGATAAAATAAAATTAGCTTTACCCGCAGTGACCCTAAATGACTCACTAATTTAATTTTCTCGAACATGTGAGATAGCTCAATCACCTTCTTATAACCGAAAATGGTAGAATGCAAAATTCAGTAAAATTTGTTAGCGTCGTTTTCCAAGGTAAACTAGTTGGATGTGTCAATCCCAAAACTTTCTTCTATCTCACACAGGTTTCGCATACACTAAGAAGAATCAGCACCAATTTATATCAAGGTCTAACTGAAGCTCAAGTTTTATTAAATTCTGTGCATTATTTCTTGATATATGACTATCGCTAAAATCGTGTAAATCCTGCTAAATGCTCCATAGCAGCGCCACCTGCCAGGGCGATTTTTGTCAAAAACTAATCGGCACCAATTTATATCAGGGACTAACTGAATATAAGGTTTTACTAAATTCCGAGTATTAGTTCGTGAGATAGAGCTATTGCGGAAATCGCGAAAAATGCTGCATAACAGCGCCACCTGCTGGGCGATTTTTACCAAAAACTAATCAGCACCAACTTATATCACGGACTAACTGAATATAAAGTTTTATTAAATTCCGAGGATTAGATCTTGAGATAGAGCTATTGCGGAAATCGCGAAAAATGCTGCATAGCAGTGCCACCTGCCGGGCGATTTTTACCAAACACTAATCAGCATCAATTTATATCAGGGACTAACTGAATCTAAAGTTTTATTAAATTCCGAGCAATAGTTCTTAAAATAGAGCTATTGCGGAAATCGCGAAAAATGCCGCATAGCAGCGCCACCTGCTGGGCGATTTTTACCAAAAACTACTGAGCATCAATTTATATCAGGGACTAACTGAATATAACGTTTTACTAAATTCCGAGTATTAGTTCGTGAGATAGAGCTTTTGCGGAAATCGCGAAAAATGCTGCATAGCAGCGCCACCTGCCGGGCGTTTACCAAAAACTAATCAGCACCAATTTATATCAGGGACTAACTGAATCTAAAGTTTTATTAAATTCCGAGCATTAGTTCTTGAGATAGAGCTATTGCGGAAATCGCGAAAAATGCCTCATAGCACCGCCACCTGCTGGGCAATTTTTACCAAAAACTAATCAGCACCAACTTATATCACGGACTAACTGAATATAAAGTTTTATTAAATTCCGAGAATTAGATCTTGAGATAGAGCTATTGCGGAAATCGCGAAAAATGCTGCATAGTGGCGCCACCTGCCGGGCGATTTTTACCAAAAACTAATCAGCGCCAATTTATATCAGAGACTAACTGAATCTAAAGTTTTATCAAATTCCGAGCATTAGTTCTTGAGATAGAGCTATTGCGGAAATCGCGAAAAATGCCGCATAGCAGCGCCACCTGCCGGGCGATATTTACCAAAAACTAATCAGCACCATTTATATCAGGGACTAACTAAATATAAAGTTTTATTAAATTCCGAGAATTAGATCTTGAGATAGAGCTATTGCGGAAATCGCGAAAAATGCTGCATAGCAGCGCCACCTGCCGGGCGATTTTTACCAAAAACTAATCAGTACCAATTTATATCAGGGACTAACTGAATCTAAAGTTTTATTAAATTCCGAGCAATAGTTCTTGAGATAGAGCTATTGCGGAAATCGCGAAAAATGCCGCATAGCAGCGCCACCTGCTGGGCGATTTTTACCAAAAACTAATCAGCACCCATTTATATCAGGGACTCACTGAATATAAAGTTTTATTAAATTCCGAGAATTAGATCTTGAGATAGAGCTATTGCGGAAATCGCAAAAAATGCTGCATAGCAGCGTCACCTGCCGGGCGATTTTTACCAAAAACTAATCAGCACCAATTTATATCAGAGACTAACTGAATCTAAAGTTTTATTAAATTCCGAGTATTAGTTCTTGAGATAGAGCGCCCACAAAATTGTTGTCACATACAGACAGACAGACAGACAGAGTCACAGACAGACATTTTCTAAAAACAGTCAAATCGTGTTCAGGACCTTCTAAAACGTATAAATCCGTCGAAAACCAGAAGTAGAAAATTTTCATGAATCCAATACTGTCTTCTTGTAAAGATTGAAGAAAGTGACAAAATTCTGAAGTGGCCGACTATTGGTGCAGTGATGGCCGAACATTAGCTTTAAAGTGGCCGACTATTGGAGAACTTGCCCTTTTTGAACTTAACTTTGTCTAAAAAAAAACTATTACCGTGTTTTTTAAAAATAATTGCTGAAAAATAATAAGAAACGTATGTTTTAACATATATCACTGTTAAAAATGTTGTGTCGTTTTTTAAAAATTCTACGTTATGGTTTATATACAAAAAAACAGTTAAGTGGCCGACTATTGGTACATTTACCCTATTTACATAAATCGTAATTTAGAATGTTTACCGCTCCTTTCACTTCACAAAATTTCGATTTTTTTTTTTTTTTTTTTTTTTTTTTACAAATTGTTTTTAGAGAGAATTTTACATCTTAAAAGTAACCACAATGACAAATTCCAAGTTGTATTGCATACTGTATTGCATAAATCGCAATTTTAAAACTTTTTTGTTCCTGCAGCTTTTCAAAATTTCGAATAAAAAAAATGGTACTGGGTGAGCATTTTACATCTCTAAAGTAACAGCCATACTAAGTTTCCAGCTCTAACAGTTCTAAAGAAATCGTAATTTAGAACGTATTTTTTAGAAACCGTTCATAGCAAATAGTTACATCTTGAAAGTAACCACCACACTAAATTTCAAATTTCTAGCCCCAACAATATTACAGAAATCTTAATTTCAGAACGTTTTTTACTCCTGCATCGCCTTGGGGTTTGTTGTACCGACATAAAATGTAGCCTATGTTGGAGAGCAGAATTGATGTAGAAGGAATTAATTGTTCTTGAATTAGTGTAGAGGGTGGTAAAATTCCAAAAATACGGTGGAATGGTCTTCAAATGAAAAAAAAAAAGTAAGATCTTCAATTGATTTTCATCAAATAATAACAGTTTCGTTCACCTTGGAGTCATTGCGTCATATTTTAAAAGGTCCTTCACTTTTTGGATTATGTGAATACGGGAATACTTTTTAGATAGATATATTTCGATAGTCCTTTGTTAGTTTTTGATATTTTACAACAAATTTTATATATATATATAAGGAATTACTCTGTTTGGCCAAAACTGCATGCTTAACGTAGTTGAAAAGTGTTCGACTTCGGTTTGTCTGGCCGTCTGTCTGTCAGTGTTCCAACTCGCGTAAATATACTCGTATTGTCATATAATGGATATGTTATCGAGGTTTACTATATGACATGTTTGCTAGAGAAATGAAGTGCGTAGCCTTTATAGTTCCTTTACGGGGACACTCAAAAAAATTCAGTTACATTATGGTCTCTGGAAAAAAAAAGTTTACAATATACTTTAATGATGTTACACTATTTTAAACACATTGAAATTAGTATACATCACTTCACTGAGGCGCACTACAAGATGCTTATTGCAGTGGTTCCCAATCTTTTTTGGACACGCCCCACCAAAGTATCTGTAAAATTATGATCCTCTTCCCCTCTTTAATGTATAATTCTTATAATAATTTAAACAAGAACTAAAAATCATGCATTAGGCATAGATTATGAAGCAACTTCCAACACTAACAAAATATTATTGAGAAATTTTCATTTTTTCATACATGAAATGAGATGGCTAAAAGAATTTTTTTTTTTTTTTTTTTACTTATAACGTAGTAAAAATCCATCGTCAGCAATTGTTGTCCAGTAATGCAAGGTAATTCTTTCGAGCATCATCGTATATGATCTATAGAATTTATACACACCACGTAATACACTAAAAATCAGTTAATTTTTAAAATTTATACCACAGCTGAAAACGCACTTCCAGCATTTATCAATCACAGCCAGCCCCGTAACCAATATTTTCGTGTCTCTGTACATGAAGGTTAAATGCTATGCTCACCATAATGTATATAAAAAAAATCCCTGACGGCTCGGCCTACAGGCACAGGTAGATTTCGAAGACGCAGACCGTGGGGCACCTGTTTATTGGGAATTGCAGAAGAAAGACCTATTTGCCATGATGCGGCAGTTGGGACCCCCACTTCGAAATATACCTCTGCCTGTAGGTGGAGGTAGCAGGGATTTTTTTTTTTAAATTTTCTTACCGTAAAAATTTTGGTTCTATAAAAAACTTGTCACTATAAAAGTTGTACATAATATTAAGAAGATTTATAATAAATAAATTTAAGCGGATTTGATATCTTGGGAATTTACGAACTTATGATTTTTTTTCTTCTGAAACTGCTATTCTCCCCCCCCCCCTCCTTGGGGGCATTTTTAATGAAATCGAAAATCTGTCATACATAAATTTTTACCTTTTTTTCCTCGAAGTAATAATAACTTTAAACGGATTCGATATATATAAAAATTAAGAAGTTATGGGTTTTTTTCTGTTTTCACGTCTGCTTGTAGGCGAAGCCAGCAGGGAATCTTTTGTTTTTAATTTTTTTTTTTTTTTTTTTTTTTTTTGGCCGTAAGAGTTGGTCCTATAAAAAACTTGTCAATTTAAAAGTTGTAGATAATTTTAAGGAGATTTACAATAAATTTAAGCGGATTTGATATCTTGAGAATTGACTAAGTTATGAATTTTTTTCTTCTGAATCCCCCAAATTACCTCAGTGTGAAAGGAAGGTGTTTTATGGTCAGTATTTTTATCTTGAAAAAATTTCTTCAAGGCTCTCACATTTGGCACTAAATTTGATAGCATTGATACATTTTAAGATTGATTTTAGTACCTCATTAATAACAGGTTAATAGTTTTAGTGGGTACTAACAAGGAAGATCTCCTTAAAGCACACATACTCAGAATATTTTGAAAAAAAAAAAATGCTAATGGAAACTATTCAAGTTCTTTTAAATGATCGATCAAATTTAGCTGCGGAATCCCAGTAAGGAAATCTGTATTTTTAGTATATGGCGTCAAAAGACGCGATTTGGCGAGCAAAACATTTTCCTCGCCAAATGCAAGCGATTTTAATGCATTTGAAAATTCCTGGTTAAATGAGTCACAGTCCTTTATGAATTTAAAGTTGAACTATTAAATAGTTTATTATTTTTTCTATAAGCTTATATAATATATATACAAGTTGCGTGTTGCTAAAGTTTTTTAACTTTACACAGTTTCACCGTCTGGATAAGTCTTAAGCGCATTTTAACACAGTAACTGCCCGATTAAGAACGCTCTCATTTTACATTTCGAAATGGAATAAGTCGTTGTTTCCATTACAACAATACTTTTCTCCCATTGTCTCCGACAATAATAATATCGAAGTCAAAATAACTTCGCTATCGTTAATATCTGAAAGAACTTTACTGAAAACAAGTATTGTACACAAAGCTGAAAAGATTTTTAGAAGTAGAAGAGCCATTATGTTTTCTTTTTGGTTGTTTTGTAGAGAAAATCTTCTGTTGTCCTCTCTATGTCTTAAGTATATTGATATCTGTAGACTTGTTATTAAGCTTACAATAAGAGTTAGGTAAGTGATACGCTACGATTTTTTCCATACTTTGGCGGCTTGAAGGTCCTACTTAGGTATAAAAAATTCAGTATGAAATCTGGATTGATATCTATAAACACAAAGTTTTAGCTGATTACATTTTTCAGTATTTTAGGGCTTTTATACCATGCGTCGTACCTTTTCTCACACGAGACTTCACTTTGGTGTTACTCCATTAAATCTACTGTTGATTAATCATGTGTCTAAGTTCTTTTACACTATACAGGGTGTCTACTCTTATCGTACGTCAATAACTAATTCTTAAACCATTAAGTTTAGAGGTATAGTTCCAATTGCAACATTCTTATCAGTCATGCGAAAAAACGATCAAGCTAATGTTAAGTCTATGGGCAGGTTCTTGCGCGATTTCTCGCTCGCCTTTTAATATTTTTAAATATATATATATTTTTTTTTGCATAGGATAGCTGAGGTCGATCTCTAACGTTGTTAGTTTCTACTTTTTCGATTTTGGTTCCAGTTTTTTTTTTATATAAGGGTAATTTCACTTTCAAAACCGGTTCCAACCGGTTCCAAAACTAAAAATGTCCGCTTATAAAAAAAAAACCGTAACCAAAATCAAAAAAGTAAAAACTAACAACGTTAGAGATCGACCTCAGCTATCCTGTACAAAAAGAATCATTTAAAAATATTAAAATGCGAGCATGAAATCGCGCGATAACCTTCCCATAGACTTAACATTAGCTGGAGCGTTTTTTCGCGTGACTGATGTAGGCTCTTAACATTAGCTTGAGCGTTTCTTCGTGTGACTAGCGTAGGCTCTTAAGTGTCATTTACTTCAAAATAGGCTTTTCTCAAAGTTACCAAGTTATGAAATAGACCTTTTTAGGATAGCATGGAGTAGCATGGATAGTTGGGATAGAATAGAGAGTTTTTTTCTAACTATAACTGGTAGGACCCAAAGACCATATAAAAATTTAAGTTTCACAATTCTTGCAAAAACAACTATTTTTACGTAAATGGCTTTTTTTAATGTGATGAAAAACAACATATAAAACATTTTTTTAAATTGGAACTGTACATCATAAGCTTCTGGTTTAGGTATTAGCTATTGAAGAACGATAAGAGTAGACATCTGTACAGTGTAAAATAATTTTAAAGATCTCATTAACTAAACACAAAGTTAGGAAAGGAAAGAGTAGGGGGAATATCAAGATACCGAGATTCTTTTCTTGTCACATGACACATTAAAAGAAAAGCCAAAAGATGATTTCGGTGAACAAAAAGATGTATTTATAAAAGCCCTAAAACACTGAAAAATTTAATAAGATATAACTTTTTGTTTATGCATTTAAGCCAATTTTCATACGGGAATTACTTAAACCTAGCTTGGACGTAGGACCTTCAAACCATCAAAGTATGAAAAAAATTGGAGTGTACCACTTACCTCTTTTCTTTAAGTCAGTTTTAAATCTTGTTACTTTAATACTTCTTATTTTTAACTTATTTGTTTCCAGAATTAGTTTTTGAGAATGCTTGTAATTTAAACATTTTTTTTGTCATCTATTTTATTAATGCCTGAGGCATTTATTGTTCAATTATTGATTGGTTTATGCCTGACAGAAAAACCGACGTCAAATCACCGATGTCTCGTCGTCAAGTGGCGAGAAAGTTTATGGGACAACACCAAATTTAGTAATTACACTTTATCCAGAACAGAAAAACTAAATGTAACAGTAAAGTGCTACAAATGAGTAGCAAAATGGATTGTTGTTGCTTTTACATTCCATGTATCTGACAGGTTAAAAAAGAAGGATTCGTAGTTTTAACTTTTGAACGCCCCTCTAAAAAAGCAATCATCGTTGTTTAATCGCAAATTTCTGTTATTAAATAAAACAAATATTACTTTTAGAAATTAGTAATACTAATCCTGAAAATACGTTATCAGGAAAGTTGTCCTGCCAAGAGGAACAAATGTGTTAATATAAAATCCCTTTTAGAGATAACATTAGACAAACACAACATTATGACATATAAATTCAGTATTGAATTCAGACATTATTTTCCGAGGGGGATTTTAGCAGCTCGAATGACGGAGGGGTAGGGACATTATGGAGTTATAGGGTGAGAGGGAATTCATACTCTTAGATTATTTATAAACACCAAACCCTCTAGGGGAATAAATAGTTCATAGTTGCTGGATGATTTCCCCTGAGGATATCCCCAGAACCTGGATATCTATCTAAAAGGCACGTGAAGCACGAAGCCCCTCTCTAAAATTTAAGAGGTGCCCCAAAATGATTGTAAACTGAGACCTCTAATTCCCATTTTTATTTTTTTACATTGCATTTTTATTTAATTTTTTTATTTGGAGGGGGAAATTTGCCTAGTACAAGAGAAAATCTTATACTACTTCGGGAAAATTATTTAACCCGGAAAGTTGAATGTGATCAACAGGCTTTTAACCAGTTATATGGCATCCTGATGTGTTGCTTAGAAACCATCCAGGTAACAACATACAACACCTATATATATTAGAAATATATTCTGTGTATAGTATATAGAGGAAATATAAAAAAAAAACTGTTTAATGAAATACATGTGAACTCGTCTTGGATCCTGGGAATAATATTTATAGCCATTGATGAGTTTCCTTGTATGTAGAATTTAGAAAATTTTTCCAGAGCGAAAGGAGGGAGGGGCAAAATGATATTGTGCTTTCTCTAGCTTCAGAGGTTAATCGGGTTAACCACTTAATCCATCACTCCATAAATTCATTAGCTTGTTCTTACAACAAAGAAAATTCTTTAATTACATCACTTTGTAATATGAAAAGAAAAGTAACTTAGAAAAATGGTAGATTTCCTGTTACTACGCTTGGTGAAGGATTTTTCTACCGCATTCTCTTTTCATCCAATTTTATTTTCATATTTACAAAAGAGGTTTAACTTCACTATCAATAACGTCTGAAAGAAATTTTCTGCAAACAAGTATTGTACACAAAGCTAAAAAGATTTTTAATACTCAAAGACCCATTATGTTTTCTTTCCGGTTGTTTTGTAAAGAAAATCTCCTGTTGTTCTCTCTACGACTTGTTTTAGTTTACTGATTTCTGTAGTTATTGAGCTAACAAGGAAGGTCTCCATAAGCGCGTACTCAGAAAATTTTGAAAAAATTACAGAATATTCTTCTCATGAGGATACAGACGTTTATAAAAAAATTTGCTTCGGAACCTCGATATAACGTCCATAAAAAATTATGAAAATTTCGTGTTTTGGCGATTTATCGCAGGGTTGGCGACACAATGAAATTTTTAAAATGCGCATTTACGATAAATACGCTTTAAGGTAAAACGTTTTCTACTCTTTATACTGAACTAGTTTGAGTAAGTTTAACTTAAATAAATAAACTTTTATAACTACAGTTTTGCCATGTACATTTAAAGAAAATTAACGATCATATTCTACGGTTTAGAGCAAATTTAAATTGATTAAAAATGCTTCAAACTAAAAATTAATTGTCCGATTCTGAGCACTGTCAATTTGACTTAGATATTGTTAGTGCCGGAGATAACAAGAAAAAAGTCTTGTTGTCATGGAAACAATGACTTATTCAATATCGAAATGTATAATGAGAAGGTTCTTAATCCGAGATATACTGTTAAAATACACTTAAAACTTATCCATCCAGCGACACCGTGTAAAATTAAATAACTTCAGCCATACTTAATTTGTATTTATATTATATAAGCTTATAGAAAAAATTATAAACTATTTAATCGTTGAAATTTAAATTAATAAAGTACTATGCATTTAAACACTCATCTAACCAGGCATTTTCAAATCCATTAAAGTCGCTTGCATTTGGCGAAGAAAAAGTTTTGCTCGCCAAATCTTTTCTTTTTGCGCCAAATACTCCAAAGTATTTTATTTTTTTACACATTTTTTACTAGGATTCCGCAGCGAAATTGGACTGATCTTTTATTACATACATGAGTAGCTTCATTAGCATTTTTTTTCAAAATATTCTGAGTATGCGCTTTAAGGAGACCTTCCTTGTAAGTTTTCCAGTTTAAAATCTTGTTAGTTTAATTCTAATTAATCTTATTTAATTTATAGGATACTGGTGAGAGCTCTGAGAAACCTTGTCTCTCTGTTTTGACGAAAATTTAATTTTTACAAGGCATTAAAATAATTGGATTCTCCTGGAAAAAGTTTTCTAGTGGAGGTAAGTACATGGTTATGCATTTAGATTAAAATGAAATAATATGCACTTATCTCTTTCCATTAGCTTTATTAAAATAGTTTTTATTCTTATTGTTTTCACATCTGACAACTATATTTTACTTTTCCGATGTAATTTCATTAAATGTGTCTAATTTTGGACTATTATTAATGCATTTAAATTATATATCATTTTGTTCAAAGTAACTTTCTAATTTAGGAATTTTTAAATGCAACTTTCAAAATTTCTCAAATTTAAAATTCTTTTTTTGCATCTAATATCATTACATTATTACCGCAGATAAATGCACAGAAAGCGTTGAACAATACGTGATACGTAAAAAACAACAATTAACCAGAATACATTTAGTGGATATAATAAAACTTGTAAAAACGGAAACTGTCTATAACAGAATGCTGCTTTAAACGGAAAAATTACATGATTCCGACGAAAAGACTAAATTTAGACATAAGAAAAGACTCTTCAATTATACACATGCTAAAATTGAAACCTGTCTAATAGGAATTTTTTTTTCTGGATTTCGCCTTAACAGGTATGTATGTAATTATTTTAAAGCTTTATTAAAACGAAGGTCTTTCATAAATTCAGAATGGAAAGAAAGAAAGAACAACACAGAGGCAGGGTGATGAAATATCAAAAAGTTTTGCTTAAATATACATGGAATTGTAGAGAAGAGTCCCCACCCCCCACCCCCTCACCCAACTAATTCTACCACAAATCATCGTAAAAAAGTGATACTGATACCAACCGACTAATAATATCTACTATTAAATGCTATGTATGGATTAGAATTTTGCGATCGTCACCTATTAAACCAACTTTGTTTTTTCAAATGGGAACACCCAAATTTGATTGTAATTTTGAGTTCCTTCGGTCAAGTCAGCTTGGAAAAAATACATAGTTTATAAATTTCTCTTAAATCTTCATAGAGTTTGAACAGATCAAAATTTGAGGATGCTAAATCAGTTCGGGCTCTTTTTTGGAACTAGAGCCCGAGGATTTGGAAATCAGAGTCGGCCCAAGCCAAAAGTACACTGTGGAAAATTGTTAACAACATCATTAAATTATTGCAAGATTATTTTTTTTATTTAAAATTATCTTGCATAGAAATAAGTATTAATTCTAAATACTCCCTCTTGATAACGTTTCTTGATTTCTCTATTCCTAAAATTGTGAATAAATAAATTTTTCCCTTTGAGCCCGAGACCGAAGAAAGGTATAAAAATAGATCCCGAGCCAGTCTCACCTTCTAATTTGGACACCCCCCCCCCCCCTTGCACTTAACTCAGTTTTTCAAAAGTAGGGATTTGCACCTCTCTGCCTCTTTTCAAACGCCTCAATGATAAATCGAACCATTGAATTAAAATCTAACATGTATGAATATTCATTAAAAGGATGGCTAAGTTACAAAATTTAATAAATAAAAATAACAATTTAAAAACTGTTATGTAATATTAAAAATGTCAAACTTGTGAAACATTTAAAAATTTATTAAATGAAATTCTCAAGTAAAACTATAAGACTGCGTTGACATCAATCGATTCTTCCTAGATTGATTTTGTACTTTCTTTTACAACCTATAAATTAATTGCAAAACCGAGATTTAATATAGTTCACTGCTCCCACTTTTAATTCCACATTTCCGCTCAGATTGGGGGAGAGATAGAATAGATAATGGATTTTGGTAAGTAAAGAAGGGAAAAAGTCCGGCAAAGTGACTAATTTACACAAAAAAAGACGTTGCTATGCAACGGCTAACAAATCATTGCGGCTCATAAAAAGGATACGAGAAGACCTGACGACTATTTTTTAACAATTCAGGAAAAAGCTGAGATTGTAACAAGAGTGAGATGGATTGCGAAGACAGTTTTATTGTATACTTGTGATGCAATTTGGTTTTGAACGTGAGTTTGGATAAAAGAGAAATTTTCAGTTTTAAGAAAAACGTGCAGATGCATCATATTCTTTTTTTACATGATGCTTCATGTTTAAATAAGTTTAAAACGAACTACAATGTAGAACATCTTTCGATATAATAAGGATTTCCTCAAGAAAGTTTTAGCTCGCTGATTTACAAATATGAGGAGCCCAGACCTGATATTCGAAATTTAGATTACGAGGAACTACCAAAAAGTTCTTGGGGGAGGGGTTATACACGACCTGAACCTGAAAATACCTCATAGTCAACCCAAACCGAAAACTGAAATCAAAGACAATCAATCCATTTTTTAATGCAAACCTAAATTAAAATACTTTTATTAAAATATAACACTTAACAGATATCAATAGTAAACAATCAATATTCAGCTACCTTTTAATTTCTGTATCCCGAATATTTAAGGCGCCTCTGTGCCTTTTTTCAAATGTCTCAATGATAAATCGGCAGATTGAATTAAAATCTAACATGTATGAATATTCAATCAGAAGGATGACTAAGAAACAAAATTTAACAAATAACTAGTCGGATGTGTCAATCCCAAAACTGTCTTCTATCTCACACAGATTTCGCATACACTAAAAAGAATCAGCACCAATTTATATCAGGGACTAACTGAATATAAAGTTTTATAAAATTCCGAGCATTAGTTCTTGAGATAGAGCTATTGCAGAAATCGCGAAAAGTGCTGCATAGCAGCGCCACCTGCTGGGCGATTTTTACCAAAAACGCGTTGACATCAATTTAAGACCGCGTTGACATCAATCGATTATTTCTAGATTGCTTTTGTGCTTTCTTTTACAATCTAATTGCAAAATCGAGGTTTAATATAGTTCACTGCTCCCACTTTTAATTCCACATTTCCGCTCAGATTGCTTTTCTGGTTTTTGATGGAATTGCATGTTTTCTGGGATGTTCTGAATATGTTTTGACTATTTTCAGACAGATGTCTTTTTCTGACTACCTGTTTGTGTTACATAACTTTTGTGGGCACTTCCTGATAGTAGGCATCTCAAAGCCCAAATTTCCCCTATAGTCTTGATGGTTATGGAAATATGATCATATTGGAATCATTTTCGTAAGTTCATATGGGGTCGAGGATGCTTATTTCTTATGAAGAAAATTTTTTAAATATTAAATGAAAGCACAGTGGAATAAAAAACAAATTATGCGTCAAGCATAGAATACGAAACACTTTCCAACGCAGATTGCTTTAGGGAAACTTCACCGTTTAATAAGAGGGAAGACGATATCTAAGTAAACAAAATAGAAAACGCATGACACATTTAAAACCGAAATTCAACAATTGCCGTCTATAGTCGAAAAAGTATTCAAATTTTTTTGTGAAGTCATGTATAAGATGTATGGACTTTTATATTACTACAAAATGCTAAAATTTAGTTCGGTTAGGAAACTCATAACACAGTTGGAAATTCTCCTTCAGCAATTCCGTCAATAAAAGAAAATATACCCGAATTTATTTGTACAGCCCTTTCTATGATCTATAGGATTCATACACACCAAGTTATCCGCAAAAAATTAGTTACATTTAAAAATGTATACCACAACTGAAAACGCACTTGCCGCAACTGTCGCTCAAAGACAATTACTTTAAAGGAATCCTTTTGTGTGCTCCTATAAATGGACGATAAATGCTATATACACAATATTCTACTGTAAGCATCTTGTAATGCACCTCAGGGCTGTATATCAATTTCAATATGTTTGAAATAGTGTAACATCATTAAAATACATTGCAAACGAATTTTCCCCATAGATCATAATGTAACGGAATTCTTCTGAGTGTCCCTGTAAATGAACTGTAAATGCTACATACTTCATTTTCAATACTGAATGAAACTTCAAAAACATATATCAATTACATGGCATTCCGAGTATATTTACGCGACTTAGAGCACGGACAGACAAACTAAAGTCATATTAAACACTTTTCAACTGTGTTGTAAAGTGTTAAACATATATTTTGGGAAGTAAAATTCCACGCTACGATGGAATCGAGTTGAAATAGGGAGGATTACCGACCACTGATTATCTCTCATGTGTTTGTGATTATTCTATCGTAGAATTTATTTCATTTCTTTCTTAATCAAATAAATAAATAAATGTCCGACGTTTATATATATAAGTAGCATTTTAGAGATGTTATAATTATGATTTCCGCAATAACAACTATAACAGGAACGTGGCGTGGTCGACTCTGGAAATTAAGTCATAATAAACAAGAATCAAAATTAAAGTTACTGATCCATTTTTATTAACATCGAATTCACATTTAATTAGATTCAATAATATACAAAAATAAAATATAAAATATCGTAAATTTAATACGACTGGGATGCCCTAAATGATATCCAACTCAAAATTATTCCCTAACAGGATTGCTGAAACATCGAAAATTAACCCTTATATAACATTTCTTTGACTCACCTGGATTTCATCGTTAGGGATTCGCACAGACTCCCAAGTAATTCTTCCTGGCTCATCAATCCTCGGGAAAGGGCTTTCTATATCCTCGGGCAACACTCACTCATTTCATATATTATTTAAGTATATTAAAAGCCTTATTTTAAAGCCTTACTTTTTTTTGTCCTCTCTCCAAGATTCTAAAAAAGAGTCAAAAAACAGAGAAAGAAAATTATTGTTCTTCTCCACCCTAAAAATATTCTTCAGTGTCCCCTCTCTCAAACAAAAACTCATCTTTTATTTTATTTTATTTTTTTTTATTTTTTTTTTTTTTTGCATCCCTCTTTTTTTTTTCTTTCCCCCCGAGGAAAAGCTTCTCTAATCAAATTTCTGTTTTATTTTCATTGGCCAATTCGTTAATCTTCAATCCCATATACACACGCCCTCTTATAAAATTTATATCTTACGGGAAGCTAGGCTACCAAAATATAAAACATCTCCCGTTCTTATGTAATCCTTCTGACATATTTATCGCTAGGTCTTTTCTTAGAAGTAGAAATTATCGGTCCCACAGACATATGTAACTGAAATCTTGGTATCTACTAATCCCTGTAATATCTGCATTCGACAAGTGACATGAGCCAGAAGTATCGCTGGGGGTCTTAGAGCTTAGAGATTGTAACATCAACCGCTGGCTGCTTGTTGAGGTCAATGTCTTGACAGTATTTACACTAAAAAAAAAAATTCATTTTACGGCACCCCAGCTGTCAGTATTATACAGTAAAATCAATTTTTTCAGTGTAAATGTGACCCTGACATGTCTAATTTAAAGAAACACGCTATAGAAATGGTCTTTAACGTTCCTAGTTAGTATCTACTAATCCCTGTAATATCTGCATTCGACAAGTGACATGAGCCAGAAGTATCGCTGGGAGTCTTAGAGCTTAGAGATTGTAACATCAATCGCTGGCTGCTTGTTGAGGTCAATGTCTTGACAGTATTTACACTAAAAAAAAAAATTCATTTTACGGCACCCCAGCTGTCAGTATTATACAGTAAAATCAATTTTTTCAGTGTAAATGTGACCCTGACATGTCTAATTTAAAGAAACACGCTATAGAAATGGTCTTTAACGTTCCTAGTTTAGACGTGTAAGAATTTAGTTAGATATGCATTCATTAATCTATTCTCTTGTATTGTATGTGCCTAAATTAGTAACTTTCTTCTTATATTTCCACACAGCATCCCCCCCTCCGAAAAAAAAAAATAAATAAATAAAATAAAATAAAATAAATAAGTCAAATATGAAAACAATTGGTGTCTCTAAATTAATTTTTCAACAAAATAGAATAGCTTCGGAAAACTCTGTCTAAAGCTTTTCAGACAATAGACAATACATAAAGATGTATAGCGGTTCTAATAAGTGAATGAGTTGTTGCTCACTCTTTTTTTTTTCCTTTTTCTTTTACAGCAGGTATTCATAATAACGATATACTTCATATGTTTTATTGAATCACTCCATTAAAAATATATATATATAAATTCGCACAAAGGGTATTTGATAAGATTCTAAAAAAATCTGTTAAGTTAACTATGCTATATTTCAATGTAAATTATTAAAGAAAGTTTCGCATATAAATAGATTCAAAAATTTTCCGTTTAGAAATTTAGGAATCTTTTTTTAGCGTTACTTGCTTAGAAATGTGAAAATGCAAAATTTACTCAAAATATTTTATTTTTTTACTTCCTATTCTTATTTAATGTGAGACTGATTTTATAAATGTAAGTAATTAAATTCACGACGTTTAGAAATTTTTGTACAATTTTGGAGTTTAAAAAATGTTTAAAAGCTCTACTTAACCCCGTAAAGGTAGGTGGTATATTATTTATACCGCTTAATTTTAAATCAAATTTGTACCAGGATTTTTTAATAAAATTTTACTTTTATGGGAAAAAAATTGCATAATTTCTTTTCCTTATTTTCAAATTAATTTTTCAAAAATTCTGGTTTGAGTTCAACATAACAGAAACACAATTACTTGTCCTTGATGAAAGGTTTAATTTTATGTATTTCAGTTATTCAATCTAGTCCCAAATTAATATTAGTGTAGTAAAATTATTTTGGCATTCATAGCAATTAAGAATTTTTTGATGTAGAAAAACATTGAATACTTTTATTTATTTTATTTGTGAGTTTAGATATAGTAATAAAGTATTTTATTCAAATGCAGGAAGTTTTAAAAAGAATCGCCCGATTTGAAATGTGTATTATTATGAAAAATATTGAACGTAGACACTTAAGATTAATTTTATATTACATGGCTAATCATAAAGTTCTTTTACAAACCAAATTAAAAGTGCTCAATATGTCCACCTTCGGATGCACGGCATATGTATATACGGTAGTCAAATTTGTTTGAAAGTTTTGCGAACATGTCTGCATCCACTGCTTCCACGGCAGCTGTTGTGCGCATCTTCAGTTCGGCTAATGTAGCTGGAAGGGGGGCACATAAACGCATTCTTTCATAAATTCCCGCAAGAAGAAATCGCACACTGAGAGGTCCGGAGATCTTGGAGGACAGACAAACACTGAAGTGGCGGACGAAGGAAAGGCGTTAGCGCGACCTATCGGCAACAGGGGCGCGCCGACCCAGTGTGCCATCATGTGTGCAGTGCACACAGGCGCCAAGGTAATTAATGCGCCAAAAATTTGAGACAAGGAGAAAATACTTGAAAAAAATCATTAATTTAATTTAATTAAAATTAACTACACTTTCTGAGAATATTAATAATATTTTATAAATTTACTTCAAACAAATTATTCATAATTATTATTCTTTTTAATTAACACTTTCCAACCTAGTTGAAAAGTGTTTATGACTTCGGTTTGTCTGGCCGTCTGCCGTCTGGCCGTCTGTCCGTGCTCTAACTCCCGTAAATATGCTCGGATTGCTCTGCAATTTTTATATGTTATTGTCGTTATCTATAGCATGTTCCCTATTTCAACGGAAGTGCGTAGCACTTATAGTTTTTTTAAAAGAATTCCGTTACATTGCGGTCTATGGGGAAAAATCATTTGCGGTTTATTTAAATAATGTTTCACTATTTTAAACGCATTGAAATTTATATATATCACTAAGGTGCATTAGAAGAAGCTTAATATGGAATAGGGTGTGCATAGCACTTATAGTTACTTTACAGGGACAGTCAAAAGAATTCCGTTACATTACGTCTATGGAGAAAAATCGTCTGCGGTTTATTTAAATAATGTTTCCCCATTTTAAACGCATTGAAATTTATATAAGGTACATTACAAGAGACTTACTACAGAATATTGTGTGTATAGCAGTCATCGTTCATTTACAGGGACACACAAAATAATTCTCTACTGTATGTTAACAATAATTCCTGGAAGTGCGTTTAAGTTACTGAACGCAATTTTAATTTTAAATCGCTTTTTGTATATTACGTGGTGTGTATAAATTCTGTAGATCCTATACAGGGAAGCACAAAAGTTCGCGAACACATTTCCGTATTATTTAACTCCAGACGGAGAATTTTAAACTGTGCTACGCGTTTCCTAACTGAACTAAAATTTAGCATCCTATGTTGTATATATACAAATCTATAGATCCTATACAGGGCTGAATAAAAGTATTCAGATTACTTAGATGTTATCTTTTAGCTTATTAAAGAGTATGATTCGTAAAATTATTTTGGAAGCGTTGGAAAGTGTTACATAACCTATGCTTGACGCATGATTTTTCGTTCTTGTTTTATTTTATGCTGACCCACAAGTTTAGGGTGGAAAAGTCAAAACTAGAACTCTATAAGTTTGCTGTTTAATTTAGACAACCAGTATTGGTAAGTTTGGTGTCAGCTATGGGACAATTTTGTGATTAGCTTAGATGAGGCACTAGTCGCGTGACGAAGTTTTGTAATTTTCCGTTGTCTGTTTATGTTGTGATTTTTGCTCTGATTGAAAATAATGTTATCAGAGGCGGTTTTGCACACTTTTAGCAAGATTTTTCATAGCCCTAAGCCTTGTCTGCGATTGTTTTTTTTTACTGATACTAGCATAGCTGCCAAGTTTCACCTTTTTTCCTTAACACTAAAATTTAAAGCAAAATTTGCCTTATTTTATTGAATTTTATTTTAATTAGTTGAATATCTTGTTTAACTTCTTTTTTAAACTAGTGGAAATTGAAGAACTACGTTATTTTTATATGTACGATTAAAAAAATAAATAAATAAATAAATAAATAAATTAACGGGACTTTATTTAAAATTTTATACTTTTTAAGCTTTGTTATTTTAAACAGCACGAATTTATCACTTTCTTAAAATGTAATAAGTGATTTAAATCCAAACTGCATGAACTGAAAAAATTAAGACATTTGGTCACTGCAATTTATAATTAATGTGCATTGATCTTATTTGTTAAGAACATTTCTTTGGAGTTATTTCCGTGATTTTTTTCAATTAAAATAAATTTTGCTAATGAATTTATGTCGTCAAATTTATTTAAAGCCTTTTATTAAATTCATATTTTCTTTTTCATTGCATTTAAAAAAAAAAAAAATTATTTATACAGATTTGTTATAAGATGCCTTTCACTAGACATATATTGCTAAAAGCAATTTTGAAGTCTGTAAAGAATGAATCTTATAATTATATTTATTTAATATTCTGAGTACACTATTCTAAATATTTTATGTATGAAATTTTTCATTTTTATATTAATTTAAGGCTTTTTTGTTATTGTAGCTTCTTAAAAAATTCTTCACTTTTTTTTCTCTTCGGTTTTAAGCCAATTTAAGTAAAATGTTTGGGCAATTAATTCTGTGAGCAATCGCATCGAAAGAAAACGACGCATTCGAAAACTGAAGATGAAAATGGCACGATTCACTATTAAATTGATTTCCGACCAACCCAGATTTAAAAAAATAACAACTTTTATTATTATTTTTTTTTAAGTATCTATTTAAGTAAATTGAGATAATACAAGTGTAAGATTAACTAACGAAATTTGCGTTGAAATATTGTAATATTTGATATAGGCGACGTACGATTAATAATATTAACTTTAAAGTGCTCTCATGTTGTACTTACAATTAAATGCAATCTCAGAAGTAATATTCGAAGTAATAGTGAAGATGAAATACTCTCTTTAGAGAAATCAAACAGTAAAAAGAATACAATTAACTGTGTCAAGAAAACAAATATTTTTCTGTTACCTTAAATTGTACTCTGAACCTATCATCACATATACTGATGAAATAAGTGTGATAGTCGGATTCATTCTTTTCAATTCAGAACATAAAAGTGCTGAAATATGTGGACAATTTCCAACACTCTTAATTTTAGATAACAGGAATGGGATAGGCACTATTTTTTACTGATTTATGGAAAAAAATTAAATTTAGACATAACTAATTTAAGAGGCCGAGACTACGATAATGGCTCTAATGTTCGCAGCAAATATTATAGGTTTACAAAAGGAATTTGATTTAAAACTCCCTGCATTTTATGTCCTATGTTCAAACCGTTCACTGACTCTGATAGTCATTGAGACTGCGAATACCAGTAATAAAACTATTGTTTTCTTTACCTTAGTACAAGAGTAGTACATTTTTTTCCCTCTTCTGTTTGCCAATGGAATATTTTAACGACTTATATAGTTGATTTAAAGCTATTATCTAAAAGACGGTAGTCGAATAGAATTGATAACCTAAAACCTCAATAATTATTTACTTGAAGTATATATGATGTGCCAATGTGCAATGACTTTTCAAAGCTGGATGAACAACTCAAATATCTGGCAAAATGTCTAGCTGAAAAAATTACATTTATTTAATGCAGCATAATTTGGTATGATATTTATATAAAGTGAACTTTTTCAATAAAATTGCTAAAGTAACTATGAGTGCCCAACTTGCTTTAGTTGCACTGAATGATCAAAAACGCGTTTTCAAATGATTGTAGTTCTGATGAAAATTTCAAAAAAGTTGTCGAAAGCTCGGAATTTAATTGCAGCAAAATCTGACGCAGTATCTGATATTTTTTTAGTAGAAAACACATTGACTTAAAAAGATAGCCCATAAAGATTAAAATACAGTAGACATTGAAATATTCTTTAAATAATTTTTTTTCGTCTCAATAATCAATAAAATATTAATTTATTCGAAAGAAAGCTTTACTTTATTAAAAGAATATGTGAATTCATTTAATATTTTTACGTTGTAAAAAAGAAACTACCACATGAGAACTAAACAAGCAGCCATTGACACAGACTAAATTTTACACTGTCAACCATTTATTTCTAATTTTAAAAACCATTCTACTGGAAATTTACAACAAAGATTATTATTTGGAAATAGTGGTACACGAAATAATAAACAAATAGTCGTCTGTGCAACTCTGAAATTTTACAATTGCTCTTCGAACTCTTTTGTGATTTACCACGCTTCTTTTCAAAGCTTAAAATTAATAAACGTTCCACAAAGGTAAAAGACAGACTTTTTGATCGTACCATTATAAATCCACACAGTCAAATATTTATAAATAAAACTGATATTATTCAAGAATTTTTATAAATGAAAGTTCAGTTGACTAAGGGATTTTTCTTTCGGATTCAATATTTATTTAACTATTATTTTACAAATAAGGTTTATAATATGTACTTATAAGTTTATTTGTTCTTATTAATAACTATACAAAGTATAAATAACAAAAATAATTTTATTGTCAGATAAATCAGTTTAGTCATTTTATTTTCTTCTTTATAATTTTATATTTTTGTTTAACTAAAACTGTTAATTTACGTGGAATGTAAATTAACAGTTACGTAAGGTGCAGTTTGCAATTTGTTTTGACACATTGCAAAAATTTATTATCTCAGTTATTTCTTGCAATTTTTTCTTTTCTTTCTTATTTTTTTCTTTTTATTTTTACTTTAAATTTTTATTAAATTTTTATTTTTTGTATTTTATTTTAGATGAATTAATATTTAATATTTTCGCATTACATTTGTACTCATAAGTTTTTATAAAGTAAGTTTTTTAGGGGGTGGGTGATGCGGGCGGAAAAATTGCGAAATGAAGATTTGCACACAGGCGCCGGACACTCCTAGCGCGCCTCTGATCGGCAACTGCGTGAAACTCGAGATTTCCCTCTTTCTACCTATATTCGATCAAAATGGATTAAAAGCTGAGTAGTTATATATATTTTTTAATCGATTGATTCTGTTTGAAACACCTTGTATATTGGGACAAATTGTGCGTTTAAAGGTTTTTAAACCAAAAAATATAGTTTTTTTTTCTAATGAATATTACTGACGTTAAAATTGCTCTGGAAAACATTTTATGTTTAAAGCATCCTTACGGCATGCGATTAAACATCAAACATGCGATTACTTTGGGCTTGGCAGCTTTTCTGAATGTTTATAAGCGTAACAAGCTATCGTAAAACCTACCATTATCAATTGAGAAAATGTTATCTACGAAGTAGATAATATTTCACCGTCAAAGTTATGAAAAAGGTGGAGACTTAAGCATATGTTTGCATGCAATAAGTATGTTGTGAAACGGAAAAAAAAAATGTTCTGTGATTTATCACCTCGTAAGTGCCTGTCAGAAGCATAGTTGCCAACTTTGTCGCTTTTTTGTTACCTCTAAAACTTAATAGAATTTTTTATCTCATTTTATCGCATACTAGCTGTTACCCGTGACTTCGTTCACGTAACATTAAAAGAAGAATAAATGCATTAATCAAACAAAATATTTCACCCCCGATAATTAAAAACGTAAATAATTAACTAACTCTTTATCATATTTCATAGGAGCAAATACGGTATTTCTTTGTTATAGGGGCCTTTATCAGTTTTAAAAAAGTACAATTTGTCAAAAAACAAATATCAGTTTTACCTGATAAACCATTTTACTTTTAACGACTTTGAAAAACGTTTTAACAGCCATCATTTAAAAATAATTCATAGGAAATAGTATATGCTTTTGGTTTAAATTCAATTCTTGTGAATATGGAGGAATAATTCTACACCTAAATGCAAGGAGCTTCAATTGCAAAGCTTTTTGCAACCCAAAATTATATGTAAACATTACTTTTGCATGTAATTTTCAGTTCAAATTAACATTTATAAGGGTTCAAATTAAAATTAATTTGGGTGCAAATTACATGTAAATGTTACGTTTGCATGTAATATGGGGTTGCGAAAAGCTTTGCAATTGCAAGTGTTACGTTTACATGTAACAGCAAATTTGCCGCCTTGGTTTAATCTATAGCTGAAACAACTCTTGATTTCTTGACAATATGCTGAAAGACGATTTTTGTTCTGCAGAATAAATTAATTCATAAAGTTTGAATATGTGGAAATATGTTTTTAATTTTCAAAAATTCTACTGTAATCAAGATTTTTTTTTTCACCAACTATTAAAATTGAAAATAAATTCTTTTTTCAGTTTTAATGAGAAAATGGCATAAAAATGTATTAATCCGTTTCATTTCTTTTTTTTATCCACAAAAATGGAGTAATTTAATTACCGTTTTTAGAGAAATTTCGTTAAAATTTACAAATAATAATAATAATAATAATAATATCTCGGAATTTAATTCAAAATTTTAAATTCTCAGAGTTTATATGACATCCTTAGATCAGTGATGGTGTTAAGTAAATCGCATTGCATTAAGAGTAGTAGTTTCGAAATACAAACAGACTGTCAGATTTTAAAATAATAGACTTGTGTTCAATTTTCTTTTCCTAATAATCTTAAATAAATATGTATGAAATGTTTATGTTTGGCGTGATGCTGAAAATGCAACCCTACAGTTGGCCTAAACAACTGGCGGCTTGCTTTGAAAACCTCTCCCCGTCCAATGAAGTACCCTGAAACGGCCCTTAGGTGTATTCTAGGCGCTGTACCTTGGGCCTAACGATTTGAGCCATAACCGGCTTCATATTGTAAGCCGATTTCACGGTTCACTGCCTCTCTATTCTTTCATTGTACTCTGTAATTATTAAGTATGAAATTGATTCACGCACCATTTGAAACATATTTGAAAAATCCCGTTTTATTTGAAATATGACGTCACTTTGATTCCAGAGAAATCTCTTTTCAATGATATAATTCTTGTTAATTTTCTTTTCCTGGCAATCATGCCGGGAATTTTATCAGAAAACTCACATCTGTATGTAACTGATTTTCAAGCTTATTATTAATCAGTATCAAAAAACATATTTCAGTTATTCATCTTAAATCTGACGTCCATTATGTATATATTTTTATTATACACTGATATTCATGCTCCTTGTAATGTTACGAATATTTGAAAATACATGTTTTACACGAGGCTAACGAAAAAGATGCTTTTTCGCTAGCCTCGATGTTTTATTTATGACGTCATATTTGTTCAAGCCAAGGAGGGTCCTTTTCATAGTTCCATGGTCCAAGCGAAATATTTTCTTAATAATATGATTATTGTTCAGTTTTCCTTCTAATTATAACGCAGTTTTTGACAGAAAATATCTTCTCAACGTAACCAATATTCATACTTGATGTATAATAACAAATACTCCATATTTTTGTTTCAAATATCACGAAAATTCCTCTTCTTTTGAATTCTTTTGAATTTTCATTTTTCACGGAAAAATCTTTCAATTCAAAATTAATTGTTTAGTAAAAATTATTATTTCGGGCTTTGATTTAGTTTTGGCAACGATAAAATATTAGCAACGGTAAAGTAAATTTAACCATTTTAAAATATTATACGAAAAAATGTCCATTTATTCTCTATGAAAATAACGAAATTTTGAATTATTAAGAAAAATATTTGAATAAAATAAACAAAACCCTGCCTATGTTCATACGAGGGTTATAATCAACCAATGTGCAAAGGTACAGGATCATTAAATGCTCCATTTTGACGCTGGCTTCAGCCTAACATTTGCACACAATCAGATTTATAATATTATTAGGATTTCGGCAATTAAGTAAGGCTAAATTTACTGTTAAATTTTAGTGATAAGAAAAAAGTGCAAAATTTGGCAGCCATGCAGAAATTTACTTAAAATGTTAAATGCATATAGATGACATGTAAATTTATTCGCAATCAATGTAAAAAATTTCTTGATAATGACTCATCCATTAATTTATCACTCAAGTTTCATGTTTTTGTTTATTTTTTACCTCTCAACCCTTATGTCTTAAGCAAGTGATACCCTTTCCCTGTTGTGACATCACATTCTGCCTTTTTCATACAAATTAGTAATTTTAAGGATCAAAATTCTTTTTGTTTCCTAAAACACTCATGACTTGTAATAAAACGCTCGCAATTTCATCTTTAGAATAGAAAAAATAATTTTAAAATCTTCTAATACTTTTTAATTATTCGACAATTCTGGATTTCCCAAGTGTTCAATCATTATTATTATTATTATTATTATTTTATTTTATTTTATTGGGCTATCTTGTGATTTAATAGAAATTTTGTTTGCAAAACGTCTTATCATATATATGTGTGTGTGTCTAACAATACGAATTCATAAATATTAAAAAAAAAGAAAAAAAGTTACCGACTTCTATTAAATTCCTGTCCTGTTTCATATACTGAACTGAGGCTTGTTTTTCGCAACACTCTTCTAAAATAGCATTTTTCTGGTACAGACGCTTACTTTTAACTAGATCATGTCCAGATGCTTTTAATACACAAGGTTAAGGTGGGGGGGGGGGGACCAAAACTTATTTTTCCCCTTCGGAGATACAGTTGCTGCTGCGATCTCAGTTTCCATGGTAACCCAGAATCCTCTCCCATCTATGGAGATCCTGAACCTCTGGGTATCTATACAGGCTATCACTCTCTCCTTTTTTCGTTATGCGAAAAATGTTTACGAAGGACGTAGAAGATAATTGTTGCCGAAATTTTCTGTTATAAATGTATATTTACGAACTTGTTTACTTCAGTAAAATGCTGGTTACAATTTTTTTTTTGAGAGAGAGTTTATACTTTTCCAAAAGTAATTTTTCAAATATAATACTCTATAAAGCATTAAAAACAGTTATAAATGGATATAAATGAAGCGCGATAATACATAATCCAAAAAAAGATATGTTTTGAGAGTTTATACTTTATCCAAAAGTTATTTTTCAAATATAATATTCTGCAAATCATTAAAAACGGTTATAAATGGATATAAATGAGGAGCGATAATACGTAATCCAAAAAAAGATATTTTTTGATAGTTTATACTTTTTCCAAAAGTAATTTTTCAAATATAATATTCTGTAAAGCATTAAAAACAGATATAAATGAAGACCGATAATACATAATCCAAAATAAGATATTTTTTGAGAGTTTATACTTTTTTCAAAAGTAATTTAAAAATTTTTATTTTGAAAAGCATTAAAAACAGTTATAAATGGATATAAATGAAGAGCGATAATACATAATAATAAAAAAATATATATTTTAAAAGTTTATACTTTTTTCAAATATAATATTCTGTAAAGCATTAAAAACAGTTATAAATGGATATAAATGAAGAACGATAATATAATACATAATCCAAAAAAGAAAATTTTTGAGAATTTATACTTTTTCCAAGAGTAATTTTTCAAATATAATATTCTGTAAAGCATTAAAAACAGTTATAAATGGATATAAATGAAGGGCGATAATACATAATCCAAAAAAAGATATGTTTTGAGAGTTTATACCTTTTCCAAAAGTAATTTTTCAAATATAATATTCTGTAAATCATTAAAAACAGTTATGGATATAAATGAAGAGCGATAATACACAATCCCGAAAAAAAAAAAGATATTTTTTGAGAGTTTATACTTTTTCCAAAAGTAATTTGTCAAATGTAATGTTCTATAAAGCATTTAAAACAGATATAAATGAAGAACTATAATACATAATCCAAAGCAAGATTTTTTTGAGAGTTTATACTTTTTCCAAAAGTAATTTAAATTTTTTTATTTTGTACAGCATTAAAAACAGTTATAAATGGATATAAATGAAGAGCGATAATACATAATTCAAAAAAAGATTTTTTTTTAAAGTTTATACTTTTTACAAAAGTAATTTTTCAAATATAATATTCTGTAAAGCATTAAAAATATTTATAAATGGATATAAATGAAGAGCGATAATGCATAATCCAAAAACAGATATTTTTTGAGAGTTTATACTTTTTCCAAGAGTAATTTTCAAATATTCTGTAAAGCGTTATAAATGGATATAAATGAAGAGCAATAATACATAATCCAAAAAAAGATATTTTTTTTCGAGTTTATACCTTTTCCAAAAGTAATTTTTCAAATATAATATTCTGTAAAGCATTAAAAACAGTTATAAATGGATATAAATGAAGAGAGATAATACATAATCCAAAAAAAGATATTTTTTTTTAAAGTTTATACTTTTTCCAAAAGCAATTTTTCAAATAAAATATTCTGTAAAGCATTAAAAACAGTTATAAATGGACATAAATGAAGAGCAAAAAAAGATTTTTTTTTTCGAGTTTATACCTTTTTTAAAAGTAATTTTTCAAATATAATATTCTGTAAATCATTAAAAACAGTTATAAATGGATATAAATGAAGAGCGATAATACATTCCAATAAAGATATTTTTTGAGAGTTTATACTTTTTCCAAAAGTAATTTTTCAAATATAATATTCTGTAAAGCACTAAAAACAAAAAAAGTTTTAAAATAGATTTTATGCTTGTGACAATTTCTTTGAGTATCTTAAATTAAAAATAGTGCAACAAAAAAAAAGGGAAATCAGTGCACATTTAACGTCAAAACGGCATTCGTTATTATATAATTACAGTAAAACCTCTAAAAAACAGACAACTGGCGACCTTGTAATTTGTCCACTATTCAGAGATAAAATATGCGGGGATTGAAAAAGTGTTCGTTAAATAGGTGTCGTTATGAAAGTTTTACTATATATATATATATACAGGTTTATGACGAGTTTGCTGGTCCCTCCACGTTAAGATTTTCTGGATGGATGTAAATGAAATTAATCGCGCTCGCATTCAATAACAAAATAGATTATTCCTCCTCTACTACGCATTTATAGAAGCATAATTAGATTGTGGAAAGGAAAATCATTTTTTTCGAATGCAGTCCAAAAAAGCATGAACAGTTTGTTGCTCTATATTGCTGACCATCGTCCAAATTCCTCGAAGGAAAAAATTAGCCATGGATTGCCACCAAAAACGAAATAAATCTTGCGTAATAACTACCCATGATGCGTTACCATGGTTACAGAGCAGCGAATTCGGGAAGTAAATTGACCCAGTACCGTACTGCTTGCATGAAATACTACGGTTCCAATTTTAATGATGACCTAGGGGCATATCTAAAACTTTGTTGGGAGTGTAAGGTAATTCTTGGGAAGTTTCCTGCTATTGATATCTATATTTAATTAGTTTCAGCTAAAAAGAACTTCAGATCGATGAAAGAAGTCTTAAGAGATAAGTGATCTGTGAGTTCAGTTTGTTATTAAAATAATTTTTACAGGGAATAAGGATCTTAATGAAGTAAATAAATTTTGTTTATTCTTGTTATGTTTACAGCAAGGAAAGCATATCATAACTATATTTATCAAGAATTTAATAATTTTTTTCTGCTTATATATATATATGTTTGGATGTAACATCATTTTTTTTTGCATGATATAATTTATTTGTTTACACTTTTTTTTGATGGGAAAAACACTGATGTAATCACATTTTGAACTAATAGAGATAATTTATTATTCTATAATGATGTTCACGTAATTTATTATCTTATAAATGACTTTCATATAATTTATTATCTTATGATTTTATTTAATTTATTGTTTATAATGTTTTGATATAATTTAATGTTTATAATAGTAATATAATGATTTGAAGGTCATTTAATATAGATTTATTAGCTTTATAATAAATTTGAAATCTTAATGATGATTCATTAGTAATTTAATAATTTTGGGATTTCTTGATATAAATTGATGAGGTTTATATTAATTTTGGGATCATTTAAATAGATTTATTTGTTTCATAATTACTTGATGTCATTGAAATGAAGATTTATAGCTTTTCATAATAATTTAGATCTAATTTAATGTGTTTTATGATATTGGAATTGAAATTGATTATGATCAAGCATATTGTAAATTTCTTTTGATTTTTGTTAAAATAAGTATCTTTTGAAATAGTCTTGTCCTGGCTCTCTTGAGAGAAACATGTAAAAATGAATATGGAAAGTTCAGCATTTGAAGCTGAACTAATTATGAACAAAATAGTTCAACCTGAGTCTTGAATACTTCTTAATTCTTATATATCTTTAATAAACTATATTTATCTTACAAATGCTCTGCCATCTCTTGGATACAGAACAATGAATTTTGCAATTTTCAATATATACAAGGTGGTCCTAAAATATATGTAAAAAATGTAAAGGTACGTAGAGGGGACCTAAATAAGCAGATTTCCTATAGGAATGTGGGGGCGGAAATGCAGCGTTGAGGCAGTAGAGGGCGCTGTTGAATTCGGCGGATAAAAGCACTTCGCTGGCTTGAATCATCTTTCGCCGCACGGATTTCGAGCAACATGCATCGTTTCACCCAAGACTCCCTTATCATAGATCAGACTTGACAATCCGGAGAAAGTCTATGGGAGAAAATGTCCGCGGTAATTGCCAACTTATTCGTTGACTTTCTCTGGAAAGTATCGCCGCCTGGTGGATACTACCGATACTAGTTCATAAGCAAATGCATAGAACAAATGGAGCTGTGAAAAAATTTCGTGTTATTTTATGTCGTAAATTTCATGTCTATTACTGACGATTGATGGCGCTAGTAGCAGGACAACCATGCGGTCAAAGGAAACTTGCTGATTGTGAGGCCTGATACTATGATAAGGAGGCCTTGGTTTCACCAATGCGGAACTTGTCGACATGAATTTCAAATATGGGGCTGCGCAAGGAAATGGAGCGGCTGCGCAAAGGATGTACATGCAACGATTCCTGGGTAGGAATCTGCCGGATCGCCGAACATTTGAGCGTCTTCATCGGGAGTTGTGCGCGAGTGGATCATTTTATGCTTCCAGGCGTGATACGGGCACTGAAAGATAATCGCAGTATTCCGGCAGTAGAAGAAGAAGTACTATGTACAGTAGAGGATAGTTCTTCGACAAGCTTGAGAGCCGTTGAACATGTGCATCCTTTGAGCAGCCGCTCTATTTCCTTGCGCAGCTCCATACATGAAATGCATGTCGACAACCTCCGCATTGGTGTAACGATGCATGTTGCTCGAAATTGTGCGGTGGATGACGATTCAAGCTAGCAAAACGCTTTAATCCGCCGAACTCAACAGTGCCCTCTACTGCCTCAATGCTGGATTTCCGCACCCACATTCCTTTACGAAATATGCTTATTTAGGTCCCCTCTACCTACCATTACATTTTTTGACATATATTTGACCCCCCTGTGTATATATATATATACATATATATGTATGTATTTTTTTTTTCGGAAGCCAGAAATGCTTGATGTATAGAAATGATATCCCTCTAAATAAAATGAAGTAATAAATGTGTTATGTAAAACTTATGTTAGGCCAAAAAAAAAAAAAAAAAAAAAAAAAAAAAATGAAATGCCAGAGTTGTGGAATTGCCATTCGCAAGATTGATAGCAAAATAAAATACCACAATTTTTAGTCTTTATAGTCCGCCTATGTGTCTACTGGTTACGGCGCTACCTACTAGTCAAGAGGTGACAGATTCGAATCCCAATTCAGCCACGGATGTTTATATGTCGGTTCCAGTCTGTTTAACCCTCGTATGCAAAAGACAACTGTAGGGCCCCAAGCCAACCAACCAACCTAAATCTATGACTAATTTCACAACTTTGGTTGACAAATACATGTATCAACTTTTTTTCAATAAACTCAATTTATTAAAAGATATTAAATTAACAAATCTAAAAAAATATATTATCTGATTTGTTTAGAAATGACTATTATTACATTAATCATAAAGTAAATGGACGACTGCGTATTTTGATTTACAAAATTCTTTCCATTCAGGAAATTCGAAACAACTTGCATCCTTTTTGAAAAATAAGTCTTATAACATTTTTAAAATATCTTATATAAAAGCGCCATCATCAGTTATGGGTAAAATTTTTCTTCTAGGAGCTGAAAACAATCAGCTATAGAAATATCTTATATATTAAAGTGAGAAGCAAAAGTCTTAATTTTTCAATGCAAATTCGACCTTACTGTGCATGCCTCAATTTTTTTTTTGAACGGTAAATAAAGAAGGAAATGGAATTAAGAAGAACCAAGAGTGCTGGGGAGAGAATAGCTCGCTATTGGCCTGCACTGCTCGCAATCCTACCGCTAGGAAATACTCCTTCTAAATTATTCTTCATGCTGCTATTCTTATTTCCCCCTTTTGGAGGGAGCATCCATTCTTCCACCTGCTTTTTTTTAGAGAGGGGTGAACAAAAAGGAATTGTGGGTTGCAAGGGAAAGGAGGGATTGAAAAGGGAGGGAGGCGCTTTAGCTTCTTTTTGAAGGCAGGAATGGAAAGGGAGATTTCTCCCCTTC
The DNA here is from genome assembly GCA_963931845.1 of Maratus michaelseni. Lineage (NCBI taxonomy): Eukaryota > Metazoa > Arthropoda > Arachnida > Araneae > Salticidae > Maratus > Maratus michaelseni. The sequence goes on from OZ007587.1 coordinate 31,755,718, forward strand.
TATAAAATTTGAAAAAGGGTCCTTTTCCCAAGAAGAAAACATTTATTTTACAATCAGATAACAATTTTTCTGACGTAATTTTTACACGGGCTGTAAAACCTTTATATTTATAACCATTAAAAATTTCAAAGGGTTTGGACAACAAAAGTTTTTTTTAAATGTTTTCTTACAAGCACTTTTATTACTAATTATCAGTATTTTTTATTTGAATTTCATTTAAGGTTTTATCACGGGCCCGAGCGACGCCGGGCGGGTCAATTAGTCAGTTTATTAAACAAATTTAAAATTTATCAAAAAGACAAATGCTGATTGATCTTAAGATCTTTATGTAGTTTTGCAATAATTTTCAATTCTCAAAATTCAGAATGAATAATACAAATTGATGGAGAAATGTATGTTTATACATAAGATTGAGAGTGTGTGATCTGTTTTTTTCTCTTATAAAGACATTCACAAATGAACATTTCTTCTCTACGTAGCTCATTATATAGATTTATTGCAATTTAAGTAATTTTATTTGAGCCTGCATTAAAAAAATTAAGTACTTTATCGACTAACGGAACAGTTTTTAAAATCATATGTAGATATTTACTTTCCCTAATTTAAAGAAAATTATTACGTTCTGTAAATAAATTTTTAACACTAAAATGCTTAACTAAATGATAATGCTTCAGTCAGACAGCTTGCTATAATATGTATGCATGGCATTTTTGTTTTCGTTCCTATTGTAACTTCTACTGATATAAGTTTTCAATACAATCATCGAATTCATATGAAACGGAAAAATTAATGTGCAATACATAAAATGAATCAGGCGAAATTAAAATCTGTGCCATATGAAATAACCTCGCAATCAATATCGGCACATTTTCCATCCGGAGATTCTTAATACTGTTACCTTCAGTCAGACGTAATAATTTTCGATAAAGAATATGATGCTAAATTTACTACTCTATTATTCCAGACTGCACCTTTTGAGAGACCGGATTTATGCGCAGACGATAAACAGGAAATTTAATTACGCAGCGAGCGTTTGTGACATTAGAGAAAATTATCCCCGTTTTATGAAACTATTAATGTCGGTGGATCAAAGGAAATATAAGAAAAAAATATCCAGAAATTAAACTAGATCAAAACTACTCTACTGGAATGATTTCTTTTTATAAACTCTTCTTAAAGTTGTGCTAGTCAAACAAAACACTTTATAAATTCTTCTTAAAATTGTGGTGTAATAATTTTTACTTTCTTCTATCTATACAAAAAGAAAGTATTGGATTTGTGAAAAATTTCGACTTCTGGTTTACGTCGGATTTATACGTTTTAGAAGGTCCTGAACACGATTTGACTGTTTTTAGAAAATGACCGTGAGTCTGTGGGGTGCGCGGTAAAAACATCAACAAGGAAAAAGGTCAACGGTCAAAATATAGATAATTCTAGAGATTGCTGCACAGCGAGTTTCATGCATCCAGGGTTTTTTTTTTCGGTTAATGTACGCGAAGCGTACATATATGTTACTAACCGCTGTTTGAATGAGTTTCATGCATACAGAGTTATCTTTTCGGTTAATGTACGCGAAGTGTACATATATGTTACTAACCGCTGCTTGAATGACTTTCATGCATTTTAGAGATTGCTGCACAGCGTTTAGTTTAGTTTTGTTTTCTTTTGTTTCTTTGTTTAGTTTTGTTACGTGCTTAAATAGCACGTGCTTTACTTGTAAAAACATAGAATCGGTTTTCTATAACTGAACATATATACATCTCAATAAATAATATACCTCAATTTTATGTTAATGATAAGTAATGTATTATCTTTATTTTGACCGCTGACCTTTTTACCTAAATTCGTATGTGGCACAAATTTTGCGGGCGTTCTTACTCGGGAATAGGATGAAATTTCATATGAAGTCATTTCATATATCCTTTGTGTACTGGTTAGTTTTTGGGCAAACCCCCTCCCCTCCCCAAGAGGGGGTGCCACAAATCGATGATTTGTTCGATTCATGCGATGCTTATCTCCAGTTTATGTGCTCAGAATCCAACGAAACATCAAATTTAACATTCTCATAATAGGAATAGATTGTTATTCGATTTTGGTTGCGGTCATCTTAGAGGGAGAGCCGAATGATGATTTGCGGTCTAATTCATTCACGAACTGTGCACAATTCCATAACAATATTATGCATATATATATATAAACCTATTTGCTAAATCGATGTAATTGTTTGTTCTATTTAAATCATTTAATTTTAATTGATATGATTTATATAGAAGAAAGTTTTGCGGTGGCCACAGCATACTAAGCTACTTTGGGTTTTATGTTTGGGTTACTAGGCTACTTTTTGAAGTCTTTGGGCCAGTATGCTCAAATATCTAAAATACACTTATATGTGCATTGCAAATTGTCTGTTGAAAAATTTATCACAATTTGAAAGCTTAGTTTGGTAGGATAACCCACAAGTTTTGGCTCTAAATGTTTTGCTGCAGGTAGAGGTGACTCAATATTTTTTTCCGGTTAGATTTTGGCTCTTGGAAGTCGGGTTCGTTTCGTGTATACCAGTTTTCAGAAGGAAGGTCAAAATATTGTTTTAGATGTGAAAACTATTTTAGTATAAATGAGTATACATGCAGAGGCCCCATCTTATCATAAGCAATAACTAATTCTCAATTGCAAAAATGCTTCAAATGTTGTTCTACAGCATATTAACACCATTTACATCAAAATAGTCATTTTATAAAATTACGAAATTAAAATTTTTATACGATCTCAGGTTCTTGTAAAGTTATATTTTTAAAAACTCTCTCTAAGTAAAACAGTCAAAAAATTTCATTCTTCTACACCCCCAAAATTACGGAGTTGTGACGTTTTGAGTTGTATGAATTTTCAGTATTTGCTGGTACTAAAAAGGTGCTTTTTACATTTCATCTTATGAAACCGTCATCTTATAAACCGAAAAAAATTGAGTTTTTCCTTTTTTTTGGTATGCAGTTGTTTGAACTTCTCTTTTTTATTGTCCTTTAATACATGTAAATATTTTATTTGATGTAAATACTCAGAACACTAAAAAAATAAGAGAAAAAAAGACTGTCCTCAATAAACTGGAATTCCGTAATACTATTTCATATTTTCGAAAACTTTAAAGACGCGGCGGAAACTTGTTATTAATTTATGAACTGACATAAAAATATTATTTTGAATCATTATAAAGGCAGATATTTTTTTTATATATAAACAGATCTTTTATTTTTTCTATTCCATTCCCCTCTTAAGGTCATCAATCACTTCCCCATTGTGACGAGTGAATTAGGTAGATATTGAAAGTCTTTGAAGATATTTTTTAGAAGGGTCCCTAATCCTTTTTTTTTTTTTCTTTCACGCCTCTGACATTTTCAGGGAAAAGGCATCTTTTTCTCTGGACAACAGAATGCTTAGCATTTTCTAACTGTTTTATGCTCTTTGTATTTAAGAGTGTTGGTCAATCTTTTAACATATGCAATAGGTGGCGCCTCTGGATAGCACATAAAATAAAATGGTTATTTTATTAAGTTTTATAAAGTTTTTAATCTGTTTTTTTTATATCTCTTGCAGTTGGTCTCAAATTCATCATTTTGCATGGCCATGGAGGTGGAGAATCAGGCGACTACCCCCGCCCCCTTTGATGATTTTTTGCAAACTGGAAGGACAGGCCGCAGAAATGCTATGCCTGACATTCACGGAGAAAACGCTGCTATCAGCACAGCTGATTTACCAGACAGTCTACAGAAATTATCATGTTCAGGTAAAATATATATATTTTTAAGAATGTTGTTGAATTCGGATAATGTCCTCTGGGGATATTTCTTTACTTCTGCTGATGAGGAAGACATTATGCAGGCGTGAAAGTTTTCAGAGATTTTGCAAAAATCAAATCTTTAAATGTCCTCCTGACTGTTTCTGAGATTGATGAAATAATGTGGAGAAATCATGACAAGAAAATAAGCAATAAAGAAAAATCATGAATCAAGCATGGATTATGAAACACTTACGAACATATTCAGAATACTGTAACGAAATTTCACCGCTTAATAAAGTGAAAAAGTAGCTGCCAATTTTTATGCTTTTTTGTTACCACTAAAAATAAATAATAAATGTTGCTTCACTTAATCGTTAAAACCTGCGATTAAAAAAAGACAAAAAAAAAAAAAAAATCTGCTAATGTTTATGCTTTTTTGTTACCACTAAAAACTAATCCTTGGAGGCCACCGTAATACTTACCCATCATGGATATGCATAATGCAAAATATTAAAATAAAAAATGTGTAAACTACTTATAAAATGCATTGCAATTCGAATAAAATCGTGGCTTGATAACGTCATAAAATTTAAAGGCTCGATTACTGAATTGCTTAAAAGAAACATCCTTATAACTCCAAAATGAATAATCCTATTAACTAGTGGTTTATTGCATCTGATTAAGCGTCTCATTTCCAATTAAAATATATCTTTTGAATTAAAATATGGATGAAATACAGGGTCATGAAAAATCGAAGAGTGTGGAAAATAGGATTCCAAATATCTCGGCAACTAATTATCCGATCGACTTCATGCTTTATGCAAAATTTATGTTTTTTTATTGTCTTTTATAGTCATTTCTTAAAATAACCAATTTCGAAAATTTTTATATACCTTTTATCAGAACGAATATTTCGAGAGTCCGAAAAAAATAGTTCCAGTTAATCGAGGTTATTGAAATGAAATAGGCTTCTTCCCATTATTACATACTAAGTACATACCAAATTGCAAGTCTCTATCTCAATATTTTCAGGAGATAGAGCGTTTACAGACACAGACACACAGACGGATGGCAAATTTTTTTTTCTTCTAAAAATATGTTTTTCGGAATCTCCAGTGTTTAAAATGTGTAAATCAGTCAAAAAAAGAAATCGATTTTTAAAACGATTACAAGACTTACCCTATACTACGTATGATGGGTAAGTAATAAATAAAAAATGTTGCTTCACTTAATCGCTGAAATCTGCGATTAAAAAAAGCAAAATAATTATTAAATTTTAGTGGAAACTAAAAAGCAAACGTGGAAACAAAAGTTAGTGATTTTAGTGGAAACAAAAAAGGTGGCAGGTGAAACAATTTTAACATGAAATAAACAATTTAAAAAACATATTACACATTTGAAAATAAATTTAAGCAATTGCCATTTACAGTCCGAAAAGTATTCGAATTCTTTTCTGAAGCCCTGTATATGACCTATAGATTTGTATATATACTACATAGTATGCAAAAATTAATTCAATTAAGAAACACATCCCGCAGTTACAAATTCGCCTTCAGCAATTTCTGTCAATAAACAGAAATGTACTCGAAATCTTTTATACAGCCTTATATTATTACCTACAGATTTTTAAACAGATTCAAGTAAAATACGATAGCTGAAAACTCACTTTCGGCAATTGCCATTATATATGGCAATATATCCAGTTCTTTGCACAGCCCTGTATATGAATTTATATTTTACCGATATCTCTTGGTATACTAAATATAGTTCTGCTTGAAAAAACATAACACAATTTAAAACCACTAAAATATAGACATTCACGCCTATAGACAGTAATGATTACGAATTCTTTTGTGCAACTCTGTATATAATCTACAGAATTTATACACATCACATAATATTAAGAAATGTAATTAAACCTAGACTCATATACCACAATTTAAAACGTACTTCCAGCAATTATCGCTCATAAATAGTACTTTAATCGAATTATGTTGCGTTTCCTTTGTAAATGAACGATAAATGCAATGTACACCATATTCTACAGTAATATTATGCATCTTGTAGCGTACCTCAGTGATGTATATCAATTTCAGTATATTTGAAATAGTGTAACATCATTAAAACACATTACAACTGATTTCGCCATAATGTAAAGGAATTCTTTAGCGTCTCTGTAATCGAATTATAAATGAACGAATATATTAATACAATGATACGAATTATAAATTATGTAACTTCATTTTATTGAACATGCTATACTAAACAAACCTCAGTAACATATATCAATTACATAATAATCCCAGTACATTACGCGAGTTAGAGCATGGACAGATAGACGGCCGGACAAACCAAAGTTTTTTACCTGATTGATGTTCAATCATTTACTTATAAGTAATATTAGCATAATATTAGTAATATTAAAGCTATACAAAAACAGTATATTACTGATGGTGAGAAATACCACCATCTAGATCTAAACTAGCACACACTATAAAAAAAAAGTATTTGGTTTTTTTTCTGCATATTAACAGAGTATTTGGTATCATTTTAATCAGTGAACAGTGAACAATACAAATTAATGATCCATTTTAGGATCAGCGCATACAGATAGATAATTATGGAACAAAGTGAACCACGGCAGTCAAGGAAATATTTGGTTTTCCGTTCCCACGAATGATTTAACTACACCTAATAAAAATGTCATGGAGAAAATTGTCAGAACAATAATATGACACATTTATTTATGAGAGCTTAAATAGGCACGAAGACCTCCCAAGTAAAAGCATCTTTACCTCCCAGACACAGCACGGCGTCAAGAGGACTCGCTATTGTACCGACGGACCTATGAAACACTCAAGGGGAGTACCAAATTTCTCCCGCCTGCCAATGGTCATCTCTCTAAAATCAGAGGTATGGCCGAAACATGCAAATTTTCAAGAAGTTAAAACGTATAAGGCCTTAATTTTATGTGAAAAGGGAAAAATGGTTCCATCCCTTTTTTTTTGCTCCACGAAAAGAATGTGATTTTTCTTGAGAAGAGAGATTCAAAAAAAAAGATGGAAAAGTAGAAGGTTGACTGCTCTCTAACTAAAAAACAGATTTTGAGTGTGTGTGCCAATAGATGGAAATGTACGCGCTAAGAAAAAGCGAAAACGCGTCAGCCATTACCTCCTGCTGTCAACGTTATCTAGTAATATAAGGTAACAAACAATCTTCCTTCACCATTGTTCCATTTTATTTAATTAAGCTATATTCTTTTAATAATACGAATTTACGTGTGTATGAAGATCCTACCCCGATCTAAACATAAAAAGGCTAATCAAATAAATACTTCTAGGGTATGGAACTCTGCCTTTCAAAATCGAATTTGTTAATTCAGTAAGATAAACTGTAATTCTCAGAAAATAAATGTTGAGAATACAGTTCTCAACTAGGATTGAATTTTTTTTTTAAACATTTATGTTTGTTTTTAATTATATGTTTATAATTACCTTGTAAATAAACTCAATTTTATATTCAATTAATTTTAGTCAGTTTTCATTTTGTTTACTTAATTTATTGAATTAATATTAAGTCTTTTATTTTAGGAAATGTTTTCTTTAATATTACAATCTAGGTTTTAAAATAAGCCATTATTTATTTAACGTTACATAACTCTCTGCAGGTAACCTTTGATGATTGTAATTGGCTCAAAGAGGATCCGAACTTCAAAAATAATTCACAACGCAACTTTTTCTTTTCTATAATTAATTGATAATTTGTCTAATAAAATTTTCTAAGTATAAATTATCATATCAGATCCTTAGAGTCATAGGTGCAAAATAAATACTATACGTCTCGGATAATTTAAAATACTCATATTAATCAATAAACAGCAATATAGTGGTAAATCCTATGCAGTCAGACTTAAATTCAAATAATTTAATTGATCACTCTGTAGCATTCCATCATAGGGTTTACCGAATAAGAAGTGGTACCGTTACCTCTTTCTAAATTATTTTAATATATTAATTTAATTTTAGAAATAGAACTTTAGGTTATTGTATAATTGTTTTTTAAATATAAAAATATATATGCAATATTAAAACTGCAAAAAAAAAAAAAAAAAAAAAAAAAAAAAAAAAATTCTTAATTTTAAAATTCTTTAAAATTTTTTTTTTTTTGCCTCCTTTCAACAACTAATAAAAAAAAAATTTAAGCATTCACTGGGGAATCTTCATACACACTCTGTAACATGCATATACTTGGCAACTCTTTTTGGGTACCTCACTAAATATATAATGATATATTAAATAATAAGTGTTATTGGATTGATTTGTATTAACAAAGAATTGAAAATATGACTTGTGTTACATATACTGCAACAGCAGCAAATATAAAATACATAATAATGCTCAAATATTGAAATGATATATATTATATATAATTAATTTCTCGAACAGTGCATAACAATTCACCATTTGGTATCTTTTATTTTATGTTAAACATTTTTTTTTTTTTTGCTCTCTCTCTATTTTATGATTTTTGTACTTTAATTGGATGAATAAGCGTAAAAGTCAAAGAATTAGTAGAATAGATACTGGTGTCAAAACTAGACAACAATTACGCGAATTAAATAATCAAACTGTAGACACTAATATTATTTGTAATAATAGTAATAATAATAATAAGAAAAAAAAGAAAGAGAAGAAAATTATAAATTCTGAAAAAGCTACTCCTAAAATTACTACAATGGACACCCCAAATGCAGATAGCCTAATTAATCTGATTCCATACTATGATGGAAAAAAGGAAGCAAATATTAACCATTTTTTCTTACAATTTGACAATCTCATCAATAAAACTGAATTGAATAATGATTCTAAATTAACTATATTAAAGGCGAAAATTGTAGGACCTGCTAAAGATAAATTGATGAGGGATCAAAATTTGTTCGTGGAACAGAACTTAGAAACCTTTAAAACAAAGTTAAAACAATTATTCGAACCCAAAACCACATTTCTAGAAGCGCAAAAGAAATTTTGCAATCTCAAACAAAAACCGGAACAAAACATAAACGAATTTATATTAGAATTTAATGCGGCAGCAGACCTTTATCTAAAAAAAAGTGGGCAAGATATAGGAGCTAACAACAGCTCTACATTCATGGAAATGATCAAATTATCTCAGTTTTTGGAATCAATTCGTAGTGATTTAAGTCTGGAAGTAAGAAATGGGGGATGTAAAGAATTATTGTACTAAATGTATACCATGTAACACGACTAAACAACATCAAACTATTAAAGTTCCCACACAAAAAATAATCAAAGATAAAGAAATCGGATCAGTTTTGCATATAGATTTAATTGGTTTGCTTCCAATGACGCTACGCAAAAATAAATTTGTATTTATGATTATTGATTCCACATCAAGATTCTTGGAGGCTGTACCGGTTCGCAATTGTGAATCACAAACACTTCTAAATGTATTGAATCGTTATTTTAGTAATTTCGGATTGGCGCGATCCATAAAATTGGATAATGGCCGGTATTTTCACTCCGATTTATTCAAAGAATACATGGATTCTCTTAACATAGACCTAGATTTTACGTCCGTGAATAATCCACGCAGTAATGGGCTCTGTGAGATATCTAATAAAATATTAAAAAATTCAATTGTTGCCATGTGTAAAAACTCTCTGGAATGGGATACCAGAATTGATTTTTTTAAAATTAATTATAACAGTACACCGCATAGAGCTACGGGATTTTCTCCGGCACTTCTATTTTTCGGTAGGGAAGTAAGAACCCCTTTTTCCATACACTTGCCTGACCAAGACATAATTGTCAAAACCTACGTTAAAAATAGAGTCCAACATATTGAGGAAATAAAGAAATTAGCCTTACAAAACCAAAAAAAAAATGATGGCGGAGTACATCGACAGTACCCCAGTCCAAAAAGTAAAATTTCTACAAACGGGACAAGAATGCTACTTAAAAGTCGTGGGTAAACCAGGCGTACTTCAGCCAAAATTCTTGGGACCATTTGAGGTGGTAAGGAAGCTTAGGAATAACAATTACCTATTAAAGGAAATTGCATTCCCAGATAAAGCGACTATTAAACGCCACATAAATAAATTATTCTCACCAACGAAAGTGGAATCACAGACTATACACATAAATTCCTAGATAGGGAAGCGAGAAATTTTTTTTCTCTTTTATTGCTGTCGAGGCAATATGTATATATTTATTTTAAAATTTTATTGTTTATAGATGTCTTATTTTTCTTTAGTTTAGTACACATTTTATAATTTTCCATTATTGTTTATTTACAGTACATTGAGGACAGGTTACTAAAAAACAAAAAAAAAAAAAAAAAAAGATCATTTAGGGAGGATACTGCAAGTTTTTTTTTCTTTGCTACACAGTGTACTACTGAGGGATTTGGCTCGTCAGAGGGAGTTATGAACAAACATGCACGTTAAATAAAAAATAATAATAATTACGGTAAAAATAAAAACAGAGGCAGCCTTGCCAGGGTATCACCCTTTCAAACCCATTTTATACTAATTTATATAACAAAACAAAAAAAATTTTTAATATATAACCTTACCCCCTCTACTAAAAGTGAAAATAAAAGTCTTTATATGTAGCACAAAACATATAACTAATCGATTTAAACTTACAAGTCAACATCTATTCACTCGGCGACACAAATATAAATAATAATAATACAACATTTTATATTAACCAATATTTATAATAATTCATCCTTTGCTTAAAGCCACGGATTGACGAATCCACTTGAATTATTATAACAAAAAAAAATCGGTCAGATTTTACAAAATTATTTTAGTTTAATATTTGATACAATCTATAACTTGGTTAGAACAACGCGTTTCAATTTTAATTTTAGAATAATTGTACGATTGAATATTATAAAACAAACAAGTAAAAAAAAAAAAAAATTATTAGTTGTCCCTAAGGATTAACATTTCAGATAATTTAATTAAAAAAAAATAAAAATAAAAAAAATACCATTGAACGTTTCAATTATTACAAAACATAAATTGGATGTTTAATTTATACCTTAAATATTTAGGTAAATTATTTCATACTTAAAAAATAATAATAATAAAAAGGTGTTGGATACATGTCAATGATCATTTCAGCAATTTATTGGATGTTAAAGTCTCGTTTTTGCAGGTGAAATTGAGACTATCTGCGCAGAGCATCTAATAATGCATTTAGCTGAGATATTTCTAATTAACTAAATTTCCAAACTTTACAAAAAAAAAAAAGAATTTGTTTAATCTTTTTTTTTCTCTAACTATTATATGTAATATTTTATAAAACAAAAAAAAAAAATAAGAGAAAAGAAAAGCGAACGCTCGCTTTCCATTCCTTAAATATGTATATTTACACGTTAATATATTTTAAAATAATAATAAGAATAAGAATAAATAATTAAATAAACATTTTACAATTGCATGCACATTTTCGTTTGTGCAAAGCAACGCTCGCTTGTTCTCGCTAACTTAAATTGTAACTAGAAAATCAATATTATATTAAAAATATATATATATTATAATACATTACATTTTTATACACAATATAGATAAATAAGTAAATATATAAATTGACGAGAAGATAGTGCGATGCAAACGGATTTGACCACGTTACACGTGTACCGATTTTTTTTTTTATAGAAAATATTAAGCAGATATACAGATTTAATTACATACCCCATTTTTTTTTAAATCCAAGCCGGGTATACACGACTTTTTTTTATTTTAATCACACATTTAATCTTATTTCAACAATAAAAAACAGATAGCTGGATTTCGAGTAATCCTTTTCACAGACACACGTGCAATCAAATCGTTTCACTGATTTTTTTTTTCCACTGTCAGTAATCCAGGAGTTTAGAAAACATTGCCCACAGGTGAGGAAAGATACCTAATACACGGCTTATCATTTCGCAAATCGTCCCCCGTGTACAACTGAATCCGAAGGTAGGGAGATGGGTCATTGTCCACAGGTAGGGTCATCTAGCTGTCATTCTCTATCCTTCAGCTTAGCGGTGATGGATTAGAGGGAGAAAAGATTACTGTTTTTTTTCTTTTTCTTCTTCTGCCTTTTTTTTTTCCCAACCCCGTTCATTCCAAGGCAGACAGTTTAAAAGGGTATTGTGTTTGACTTTATCGATGGATATTTAAATTTTTGGTATCGAAAGAAAAAAAAAATTTCATTTTTTCGATCTGTTTCCTTTATGAAAATATATTATTATTGAGAATATCTTTCATTCAGAAAAGTAGCCTTTTCACATATTCCAAAACAATTGTTTTAGTAAGAATGATAAGATTTTTTTTTTAACATAACATTTTCTTTATATATATAAAAAAATAAAGAAGTTTTCCTTTCTGCTCAAGAGAAAATAATTCATGTGAGAATTATATTATAATGTTTATAATAAAGATTGTAGTACAACAGACATGTGATTATATAGATGTGTTTTCTCTCAATGTTTTTCATATATTATATAATTTTTTTTTTAATTGTATGGTATTCATTATCAATGCATACAGCTTACTGATTATATTGAGTATTTGTTTTAAATGATTCTGTATATTGTGTTTCCATTCATGGGTACCTAATTAGCCTGTAATAATTAAAATAAAAGATTTGCCAATTTATATGTATGTAATAACTAAAAATATAAGAGTGGAAAAGAAAATTAATTTTTTTTTCTTTCTTCTCTCGGGCATTTTATTTTATTATTTGGCTTATTCAAATTTTCCTGCTTTATTTGGATTTGGACCTATTAAAACTCAAAATTTTAATAAATGCTTTTGGAACAATGGAAATTGAAACCAACTACACATGATAACTTGCTGAAGAAGTCATGTCTTTCATCAGATTTTTCAACAGTGAACTTTTGATTACGCTTTATTTCACCAATGTGTAAAACTTTTTTCTGGTGTTGCAAACCTACTTACACTCCAAACCTAGTGACACTCCAGCTTATCCCAAGTTCCTAGACTTTTCCATGTGAACATTTTCAGTTTTGATCTTCAATATAATACGACGATGGACTTTCATCGAGTACTTTGTGGCTACATATATATATAAAAAAAAGATACTGTGGACCTTTTTTAGCACTTTCCAACCTAGTTGAAAAGTGCTTATGACTTCGGTTTGTCTGGCCGTCTGCCGTCTGCCGTCTGGCCGTCTGCCGTCTGTCCGTGCTCTAACTCCCGTAAATATGCTCGGATTGCTCTGCAATTTTTTTATGTTATTGTCGTTATCTATAGCATGTTCCCTATTTCAACGGAAGTGTGTAGCACTTATAGTTTTATTACAGGGACACTCAAAAGAATTCCGTTACATTGCGGTCTATGGCGAAAAATCATTTGCGGTTTATTTAAATAATGTTTCACTATTTTAAACGCATTGAAATTTATATATATCACTAAGGTGCATTAGAAGAAGCTTAATATGGAATAGGGTGTGCATAGCACTTATAGTTACTTTACAGGGACAGTCAAAAGAATTCCGTTACATGACGTCTATGGAGAAAAATCGTCTGCGGTTTATTTAAATAATGTTTCACTATTTTAAACGCATTGAAATTTATATATATATATATTTAAGGTGCATTACAAAAGGCTTACTACAGAATAGTGTGTGTATAGCAGTCATCGTTCATTTACATGGACACACAAAAGAATTCTCTACTGTCTGTTAACACTAATTCCTGGAAGTGCGTTTTAAGTTACTGAACGCGATTTTAATTTTAACTCGCTTTTTGTCTATTACGTGGTGTGTAAAAATTCTGTAGATCCTATACAGGGCAGCACAAAAGTTCGCGAACACATTTCCGTTTATTGACAGAAACTCCAGAAAGATAATTTTAAACTGTGCTACGCGTTTCCTAACTAAACTAAAATTGAGCATCCTAGCATATACAAATCTATAGATCATATACAGGGCTGAATAAAAGTATTCGGATATTTTTCCGAATATTGTATCTGTTGGAAATTCCTGAAATTATGTTTTTAAATATGTTATGCGTTTTCCAAATTGTTTACTTAGATGTTATCTTTCAGCTTATTAAACGGTATGTTTTGTAAAATTATTTTGGAAGCGTTGGAAAGTGCTACATAATCTATGCTTGACGCATGATTTTTCGTTCTTGTTTTTTCTAATGTCGGGGGAAGAGATGATGGTGAGAAATACCACCATCTAGATCTAAACTAGCACACACTATAAAAAAAAAGTATTTGGTTTTTTTTCTGCATATTAACAGAGTATTTGGTATCATTTTAATCAGTGAACAGTGAACAATACAAATTAATGATCCATTTTAGGATCAGCGCATACAGATAGATAATTATGGAACAAAGTGAACCACGGCAGTCAAGGAAATATTTGGTTTTCCGTTCCCACGAATGATTTAACTACACCTAATAAAAATGTCATGGAGAAAATTGTCAGAACAATAATATGACACATTTATTTATGAGAGCTTAAATAGGCACGAAGACCTCCCAAGTAAAAGTATCTTTACCTCCCAGACACAGCACGGCGTCAAGAGGAATCGCTATTGTACCGACGGACCTATGAAACACTCAAGGGGAGTACCAAATTTCTCCCGCCTGCCAATGGTCATCTCTCTAAAATCAGAGGTATGGCCGAAACATGCAAATTTTCAAGAAGTTAAAACGTATAAGGCCTTAATTTTATGTGAAAAGGGAAAAATGGTTCCATCCCTTTTTTTTTGCTCCACGAAAAGAATGTGATTTTTCTTGAGAAGAGAGATTCAAAAAAAAGATGGAAAAGTAGAAGGTTGACTGCTCTCTAACTAAAAAACAGATTTTGAGTGTGTGTGCCAATAGATGGAAATGTACGCGCTAAGAAAAAGCGAAAACGCGTCAGCCATTACCTCCTGCTGTCAACGTTATCTAGTAATATAAGGTAACAAACAATCTTCCTTCACCATTGTTCCATTTTATTTAATTAAGCTATATTCTTTTAATAATACGAATTTACGTGTGTATGAAGATCCTACCCCGATCTAAACATAAAAAGGCTAATCAAATAAATACTTCTAGGGTATGGAACTCTGCCTTTCAAAATCGAATTTGTTAATTCAGTAAGATAAACTGTAATTCTCAGAAAATAAATGTTGAGAATACAGTTCTCAACTAGGATTGAATTTTTTTTTTTAAACATTTATGTTTGTTTTTAATTATATGTTTATAATTACCTTGTAAATAAACTCAATTTTATATTCAATTAATTTTAGTCAGTTTTCATTTTGTTTACTTAATTTATTGAATTAATATTAAGTCTTTTATTTTAGGAAATGTTTTCTTTAATATTACAATCTAGGTTTTAAAATAAGCCATTATTTATTTAACGTTACATAACTCTCTGCAGGTAACCTTTGATGATTGTAATTGGCTCAAAGAGGATCCGAACTTCAAAAATAATTCACAACGCAACTTTTTCTTTTCTATAATTAATTGATAATTTGTCTAATAAAATTTTCTAAGTATAAATTATCATATCAGATCCTTAGAGTCATAGGTGCAAAATAAATACTATACGTCTCGGATAATTTAAAATACTCATATTAATCAATAAACAGCAATATAGTGGTAAATCCTATGCAGTCAGACTTAAATTCTAATAATTTAATTGATCACTCTGTAGCATTCCATCAATTACACTCTCTTTAATTCGAACACTAAGACGACAAAAATAAAATACAATAAATAAATTAAAATAAAATAAAAAAATCAAGAGAAGAAAGAAAAATGAGTAAATGATAGATTATGAAACACTTTTTAACGCATTCAGAATATTGTAACAAAACTTCAGTGTTTAATAAGGTGTAAAATGATATCTAAGTAAACAAGGTCAAACCGGACGGGGTGGCCTACCTTTCGGCTTAAGCTCAACTAGCCCCATCCAGCAGGTTTGTTTGCCTAATTATACTGAGCATTACTAAATTATACTTTGTGATATTGAGTAATAATTATACTATGTAATTCTGAAATACAAATTCTGAAAATACAAGATTCCAAAAATAAATATTCTGAAATAAGTAAACAACTTTGAAACCGCATAATGGATTTGACAATCCAATTTTAGAAACACCATCTATAGTTGGAGAAATACCCGAAATCTTTTGTGCAGCCCTAATATATGATCTATAGATTTGTATGTAATCTACATAGTATGCTACAATTTAGTTCAGTTTACAAATGCATAACACAGTTGAAAATTCCCCTTCAGCAGTTTCCGACAATAAATGGAATTGTACTTGGATTCTTTTATGCTGCCCAATATGTCGCTCACCCGCAAGAAAACTGACACAACTCCAAAAAATTCATTTTGTGTGTTATTGCGCCAATAGATCTGTCTTGGAAAACATAGGAAAATTGTCATAAGTGTAGTTATCCGGAAAACCGCTAAATAACGGGCTATGTGTGACTTTGCCACCACAGAAGAGGTGCAAATATTTTGCATGGGGTTACTCAATCCTCCCTATCTCTACTAAATCTTGATTCTTAATGGTTTTTATGCACACTTTTATAGCTGCATGCAAAGCTAAGTGCTATAATTTAATGTTACAGTAAAAATAATGCCAATCTTATTTTGCTCTCCTGCGAAATATAGTATTTTTGAGTTCTGTCACTTTTTTTTTGCGGGTGAATGATATGATCTGTAGAATTTATACTAGAGATGGGCAACATCGTTCCTTTTAGGGAATCGTTCCAGCGGGAATCGTTAACCGAAATGAACGTGTTCTTTGGGATCGTTCCAAAAAAAGGAACGATTCCGAAAAAAGGAACGATTCCGAGAAAAAGGAACGATTCCGAAAAAAAAAAAGGTTTTCGAGAAAAAGAAACGCTTTCGAGATGAAAATAACGATTTCAAGATAAAAGGGATAATTTTGAGAAAAATGGAACAAATCCGGAAGTATTAGAACGAACATGAAATCCATAATATTAATAATACTAATTTATTTTCTTACGTATTCGTCCGTTTTCTTACGCTTCCATTCGCCTTATTCTTAAATTTTTTGGACAGATGATTTCGTTTTCAAGAGTTCATTTCATTGACGAGTGTGTGTTGCTTTATTAATTAGCAATTTTTTCTAATTACCATAATACAAGTATACTCCCTGACTTTATGGTTTATGGCATTAAACTCAATTCCTCTTGATAATTTACCCCTGGATGACCTTTCATTTACCGCTATAGTTTACCAAAGAAATTTTATTGTAGCTGTTTGTTTTGCCCACCAGGGTGGCGACCCATTCCATTTTTAGTGTAATCGGATTTCCTCTTGAAAATATATCGTTGAATGACCCTCCATTTATACTATTAATTATTTTCTGCAGGAATCTTTATTCTAGTTCTGATGTTTGGCACCAGAGTCTACGCAATTTTAAGCCTTATAATTAGATCCCTCATCAAAATCCACCCAAGATAACCAACCATTCATTTACATGTCAGTCCTCGGAACCGGCCGTTTTCAGAGTCACTCCATTTCGGTACGATTATTTCGAAATCTGTCATTTTCTCAGTCTGCCCATTTCTAAACAATTCCCAGGACTATCTCCTTTTAGTATTAAGTTCATGCATGAATATAATCTTTTATAAAATCAAATTCGAATACCTGTCGATTTGGGAAAACATAATTCATTAAACGAAGTATATTTGAGAGTCTTAATATATAACAATGTCCTTTCTGACTGCATTATCACAGCCGAAACCAAAATGCCTGCACCTGAAATCGTAAAATTTTAGTTGTTACTTCCTGTTATGACATAAAAATCCATTAAAAAGGTGTTTTCTGAAATTCAACTGTTAGGCGATTGAAAGTTTTTGAAAAGGTATACCAGTATATTTAAATTCAGAAATTGCACAGAATTAGAACTGTAGATATTGAGATAAAAAACAAAATCATAACTATATAGTTCAATACGTTTCAATAACTTAACTAACTTTCGTCAACTTTATAGTTTAATACAAATACGATTTCAAATACACAAAATAAATAAGAAAATACAAAATACGATACTCTTAAAAAATATTTTATTTCAAAAATAGGAATATATAAAATTTGTTGATTTGGTGAAATCCTAAAATAATCCGCGACAAAAGAGCAGGCTAAAATGTTAATGCAACAAACAATTCAATAACAGTTTCATGATAGTAAAGAAAATTAACATCAATAATATAAAACAATCAGGAATGTAATTTGTTTCTAAAATTTTTCATTCATTGGTGTAAACATTTTTTTTAAATCGATTTTATTTTCTAATAATTTTAATAAGAAAGTTTAATAAGAATTACTGCTATATAATTCCAAAACTCTGTTAAACTTTCAATATATGGAAAAAACTTACGATAAAGTCTGAAATACAGAATCAATTCGGGGACAGTAAATTGATTTGCCAGTATCTTCGATGAGTTCGTTAATCAAGTATGTAGCTGTTATAGTTCGTTTACAGAAGCACAAAAAAGCAAAAAACATTCAAAGCTTGTCATCGCGATAACATCCGAAATATACTGAGCATATTTAAACTGAATTAGGACAGTATATTGTTCTTGCAAGTATCTTGGAAGAATTCGTTAATCAAGTACTGTTTTGTTGCCCCTATGTGACCATCTAATGATAAAAACCAGCCCTGTTGAAAGCAAAGGTAATAAAATGAACGAATATGCTTTTATTTTAGGTTGCCCCATTACAAGTATTTTTTGTTCAAATTTCGTTATTTGTTTTTTTGTACTGAAAGAAAATTCAAATCCTATTTTGGCGCCCCCTTCTACACTGGCGCCCGGGGCATATGCCCCTCTTTGCTCCTCCGTAGTTTCGGCACTACTGCAAATATCTGTTATCCACCACCACAGTAACAGCCATTAATCGGGGAATTGATTTCGGGAGTTGCGAGTATCAATCCTGATCGTGGAATTGCGATTGTCACAAGAAATTATTATGAAAAACGATTTTTGTCTTGCTTTTATTTTACGTTGTATTAAAACAAAGTCAAAGATATTTAACTTCTTATTATTTAGCAAAAAATAGAAATAAAATGACAAAAAAAAAAAAAAAAAAAAAAAAAAAAAACTATATAAAATTACAACTTGAATTCTTTAGCAGTCAATAATTAAAAAAAAATTAGCATAATAGTGCTGATCCCCCCCCCTTTTTTTGGCAAAATATAAAAATGTCTATTAATCTGTATACACGTACACAATTGTACAATTATATTAGCACTAGAATCAGTTGAAAAAAAAACAAGAACGAAAAATCATGCGTCAAGCATAGATTATGTAACACTTTCCAACGCTTCCAAAATAATTTTACGAATCATACTCTTTTATAAGCTAAAAGATAACATCTAAGTAATCCGAGTACTTTATTCAGCCCTGTATAGGATCTATAGATTTGTATATATACTACATAGGATGCTAAATTTTAGTTCAGTTAGGAAACACGTAGCACAGTTTAAAATTCTCCGTCTGGAGTTAAATAATACGGAAATGTGTTCCCGAACTTTTGTACTTCCCTGTATAGGATCTACAGAATTTATACACACCACGTAATATACAAAAAGCGATTTAAAATTAAAATCGCATTCAGTAACTTAAAACGCACTTCCAGGAATTATTGTTAACATACAGTAGAGAATTCTTTTGTGTGTCCCTGTAAATGAACGATGACTGCTATACACACAATATTCTGTAGTAAGTCTCTTGTAATGAACCTTATATAAATTTCAATGCGTTTAAAATAGTGAAACATTATTTAAATAAACCGCAGACGATTTTTCTCCATAGACGTAATGTAACGGAATTCTTTTGACTGTCCCTGTAAAGTAAGTATAAGTGCTATGCACACCCTATTCCATATTAAGCTTCTTCTAATGCACCTTAGTGATATATATAAATTTCAATGCGTTTAAAGTATTGAAACATTATTTAAATAAACCGCAAATGATTTTTCCCCATAGACCGCAATGTAACGGAATTCTTTTGAGTGTCCCTGTAAAAAAACTATAAGTGCTACACACTTCCGTTGAAATAGGGAACATGCTATAGATAACGATTATAACATATAAAATTTGCAGGGCAATCCGAGCATATTTACGGGAGTTAGAGCACGGACAGACGGCAGACGGCAGACGGCAGACGGCCAGACGGCCAGACGGCAGACGGCCAGACGGCCAGACGGCAGACGGCCAGACAAACCGAAGTCATAAACACTTTTCAACTAGGTTGGAAAGTGTTAAAAAGACATAAATGTATTTACTGTAAATTATGTTTTTTTTTTTTTTTTTTTTTTTTTTTACTATATATTTCTACTATATACTTTTTTACTATATACATACATTATAAAACTAGTTTAATGTAATCCTATCCTAATCCTAATCCTAATCCTAATAATATTATAAATCTGATTGTGTGCATATGTTAGGCTGAAGCCAGCGTCAAAATGGAGCTTTTAATGATCCTGTATCTTTGCATATAGGTTGATTATAACCCTCAAATGAATATAGGCTAGGTTTTATTTATTTTATTCAAATATTTTCTTTAATAATTAAAAATTTCATTATTTTCATAGAGAATAAATGGACATTTTTCCATAAAATTTAACCATTTTACTTTATCGTTGCTAGGGCTTTGATCGTTGCCAATAAATAAAATAATTTTTTCTCAACAATTAATTTTCAATTGAACGATTTTCACGTTAAAAATAAAAAATAAAAATAATTCAAAAGAACATGAATTTCCGTGATATTTGAAACAAAAATATGGAGTATTTGCTATTATACATGAAGTATGAATATCGGTTACATTAAAAAGATCTTTTTCTGTCAAAAATTGCCTTATAATTAGAAGGAAAAATTAACAATAATTATATTATTAAAAATAGATTTCGCTTGGACCATGGAACTATGAAAAGTATCCTCCTGGGTTTGGACAAATATAACGTCATAAATAAAACATGCAATTTTCAAATGTTCGTAATAATACAAGGAGCATGACTATCAATGTATAATGAAAGTAGATAGATAATGGACGTAATATTTAAGATGAAAAGCTGAAATATTTTTTATCGATACTGATTAATAATTAGCTTGAATACCAGTTACATACAAATGTGAGTTTTCCGCTAAAATTTACGTCCTGATTGCCAGAAAAGGAAAATTAACAAGAATTATACCATTAAAAAGAGATTTCTCTGTAGAAAAAGTGACGTCATATTTGAAATAAAACGGGAATTTTCAAATGTGTTTTACAAGGAGTGTGAATCAATTCCTTACATTAATAATACAAGGATCGGTAAGTTTAGAAAGAAGATGAGTTTCACGCCATATTTAAAACGAAAAATTTAAATATTTCTTTTATCATACCGATTATTAAGCATGAATATCAGTTACATACAGAAGAGAGTAATTTTCCAAAAACCAAAATTGATTATTAGGAAAAGAAAAAGAAAAACGAATCTATTATATTGAAATCTGACCGCCTGTTTGCATTTCGCAACTACTCCTTTCAGGTTGTCGAACGCAACGTGATTTACTTAACACCGGTTATCATTGATTCGAGGATGTCATAAACTCTCAGAATTTAAAAAAATGTTTTAAATTCCGAGATTTTTTTTTTTTTTTTTGTAAATTTTAACGAAGTTTCTCTAAAAATGGCAACTAAATTATTCCATTTTTGTGGATAAAAAAGAAGAAATAAAACGTATTAATATATTTTTTCTCATTAAAACTGAAAAAAAGAATTTATTTTCAATTTGAATAGATGGTGAAAGAAAAAAAAAATGTTAATAGTTCGAATGTTAATAGTTCCATTTTTGTTGATAAAACCTTTAGATTTAATATTATTTCGCTAAAGTAACATAATTTTCCCTACGCCAGTATTGAAATTAATTGCCTGGAAAAGAAAATTAACAAGAATTATGTCATTAAAAGGGGAATTCTCTGAGGAATAAGAGACGTCATATTTGAAATAAAACGGGAATTTTCCAACATGTTTTAAAATGCGTGTAAATCAATTCCTTACATTAATAGTACAAGGATGAAATATAGAAAGTAGACGAGTTTCACGCCATATTTAAAATGAAAAGTTTAATTTTTTTTATCTATACTGATTATTAAGCATGAGTATCCGTTATATACAGATGAGAGTTTTCTGCTAAAAATCATATCATAATTTTAAAAAAAGGAAAATGAACACGAATCTATTATATTAAAATCTGACCGTGTGTTTGTATTTCGCAACTACTCCTAGACTATCAAACGCAACGCGATTTACTTAATACCGGTTATCATTGATCCAAGGATGTCACACAAATTCTCAGAATTAAAAAAATTAAATTAGATGCCAAGATTTTTTTTTTTTGTAAATTTTAACTAAGTTTTTTTAAAAACGGAAAGTAAATTACTCCATATTTGTGTATAAAAAGGGAGAAATAAAACAGATCAGTATATTTTTTACACCCTTTTTCTCATTGAAACTGAAAAACAGAATTTATTTTCGCTTTGAACAGATGGTGAAAACAAAATCTTGATTTCGGTAAATTATCCGAAAAGTAAAAACATATTTTCACATATTCAAACTTCATGAATCAATTTATTCTGGAGAACAAAAATTGCCTGTCAACATACTGTCATTTAGAAAACAAGATTTGTTTCAACTATACATTAAAACAAGGAGACAGAATTGAATTTAAAGAAAAAAGCATATACTATTTCCAATTAATGTTTTTTTTGAAGGATGGCTGTTAAAACGCTTCACAAAGGCATTAAAAGTAAAATTGTTTATCAGATAAAATTGACATTCGTTTTTACCCAATTCGTCTATTTCCACGATTTTATCTGGCCCCCCTTTTTACAATGGTTGCAATTTCATTTTCGCGATTATTTGGCACAAAATTTCACTTTTTTAAGACAGAGTTATGTCAAGGTCCCTATAACAAAAAATACCGTATTGTCTCCTAGGAAATGTGATAAATAGTTAGTTAAGTATTAACGTTTTTAATTATCGGGAGTGAAATATTTTGCTTAATTAATGTATTTATTCTTCTTTTAATGTTGCGTGAACGAAGTCACGGGTAACAGCTAGTAATATTATAAATCTGATTGTGTGCAAATGTTAGGCTGAAGCCAGCGTCAAAATGGAGCATTTAATGATCCTGTACCTTTGCACATTGGTTGATTATAACCCTCGTATGAACATAGGCAGGGTTTTGTTTATTTTATTCAAATATTTTTCTTAATAATTCAAAATTTCGTTATTTTCATAGAGAATAAATGGACATTTTTTCGTATAATATTTTAAAATGGTTAAATTTACTTTACTGTTGCTAATATTTTATCGTTGCCAAAACTAAATCAAAGCCCGAAATAATAATTTTTACTAAACAATTAATTTTGAATTGAAAGATTTTTCCGTGAAAAATGAAAATTCAAAAGAATTCAAACAAAAGAAGAGGAATTTTCGTGATATTTGAAACAAAAATATGGAGTATTTGTTATTATACATAAAGTATGAATATTGGTTACGTTGAGAAGATATTTTCTGTCAAAAACTGCGTTATAATTAGAAGGAAAACTGAACAATAATCATATTATTAAGAAAAGATTTCGCTTGGACCATGGAACTATGAAAAGGATCCTCCTTGGCTTGAACAAATATGACGTCATAAATAAAACATCGAGGCTAGCGAAAAAGCATCTTTTTCGTTAGCCTCGTAAAACATGTATTTTCAAATATTCGTAACATTACAAGGACCATGAATATCAGTGTATAATAAAAGTATATACATAATGGACGTCAGATTTAAGATGAATAACTGAAATATGTTTTTTGATACTGATTAATAATAAGCTTGAAAATCAGTTACATACAGATGTGAGTTTTCTGATAAAATTCCCGTCATGATTGCCAGGAAAAGAAAATTAACAAGAATTATATCATTGAAAAGAGATTTCTCTGGAATCAAAGTGACGTCATATTTCAAATAAAACGGGATTTTTCAAATATGTTTCAAATAGTGCGTGAATCAATTTCATACTTAATAATTACAGAGTACAATGAAAGAATAGAGAGGCAGTGAACCGTGAAATCGGCTTGCAATATGAAGCCGGTTATGGCTCAAATCGTTAGGCCCAAGGGCCGTTTCAGGGTACTTCATTGGACGGGGAGAGGTTTTCAAAGCAAGCCGCCAGTTGTTTAGGCCAACTGTAGGGTTGCATTTTCAGCATCACGCCAAACATAAACATTTCATATATATTTATTTAAGATTATTAGGAAAAGAAAATTGAACACAAGTCTATTATTTTAAAATCTGACTGTCTGTTTGTATTTCGCAACTACTACTCTTAATGCAATGCGATTTACTTAACACCATCATTGATCTAAGGATGTCATATAAACTCTGAGAATTTAAAATTTTGAATTAAATTCAGAGATATTATTATTATTATTATTATTTGTAAATTTTAACGAAATTTCTCTAAAAACGGTAATTAAATTACTCCATTTTTGTTGATAAAAAAAAGGAATAAAACGGATTAATACATTTTTATGCCATTTTCTCATTAAAACTGAAAAAAGAATTTATTTTTAATTTTAATAGTTGGTGAAAAAAAAAATCTTGATTACAGTAGATTTTTTGAAAATTAAAAACATATTTCCACATATTCAAACTTTATGAATTAATTTATTCTGCAGAACAAAAATCGTCTTTCAGCATATTGTCAAGAAATCAAGAGTTGTTTCAGCTATAGATTAAACCAAGGCGGCAAATTTGCTGTTACATGTAAACGTAACACTTGCAATTGCAAAGCTTTTCGCAACCCCAAATTACATGCAAACGTAACATTTACATGTAATTTGCACCCAAATTAATTTTAATTTGAACCCTTATAAATGTTAATTTGCACTGAAAATTACATGCAAAAGTAATGTTTACATATAATTTTGGGTTGCAAAAAGCTTTGCAATTGCAAGTGTTACGTTTGCATGTAACTGTTACTGTTACATGCAAACGTAACACATGTAAATGTTACGTTTGGATGTAATTTTGGGTTGCAAAAAGCTTTGCAATTGAAGCTCCTTGCATTTAGGTGTAGAATTATTCCTCCATATTCACAAGAATTGAATTTAAACCAAAAGCATATACTATTTCCAATGAATTATTTTTAAATGATGGCTGTTAAAACGTTTTACAAAGTCATTAAAAGTAAAATGGTTTATCAGCTAAAACTGATATTTGTTTTTTGACAAATTGTACTTTTTTAAAACTGATAAAGGCCCCTATAACAAAGAAATACCGTATTTTCTCCTATGAAATATGATAAAGAGTTAGTTAATTATTTACGTTTTTAATTATCGGGGGTGAAATATTTTGTTTGATTAATGCATTTATTCTTCTTTTAATGTTACGTGAACGAAGTCACGGGTAACAGCTAGTCTTAACATAAATCTATTAAACAGAAAAAGCATAAAATACGCAGCTTTACATATATGTCACAATGTTGGGAAATATCTGATAATCTATGTGTAGCATGTAAATTTTCTTTCCCGTTCATACTCAAAACGGCCATAAGGGTAGCGAACAGTGGTTAAATTATTTGAATCCCACCCACTACTGCTACTATTATATTATTATTATTATTAGAAGTTTTTTTTTTTTTTTTTAAATCTTTATTATAGGAATTTTAAGAAAGAATTGAAAACGTTTTGCAAAAAATCCTTGTTCAAATAGGTTTTCCTTTATGTATCCACTGTAAGTTGATCAAAACTATCTACGGGAGTTCCGAGATCTTTTGAATCATCTTTTTCAGGAGAGAAAAATAAGACCCCAAACTGAGAAAACAAAGTGGTACTCGAGCGCTCGTAAATGCTCTTATTAGTCGTAAGAAATACTATACCTATTACATTCTCTCCTAAGTTGGAATTTTTGAAAAAAAATTATAGATCTACGCCGATTATGACTTCCAGAACCCAAAACCACCCCTAGTTTAAAACTTTATCTATCTATCTATCTATGTCGCTTTTTTATGGACACGATAACTTCAATAATTCTGCACAAATCGCTTTCAAACTGATACATAAAATCAAGGGGCATTCAATCTGGGTCAAGTTCGTTAATGGGCAAAATCGAACCAGGAAGTGGGGGGGGGGGGGGAATGGGGAGGCTTTTTGTGAAAACAGAAAAAAAAAACCATAACTTCTTAATTATGATACGTATCGAATCCATTTAAAGTTATTATTAATTCTAGGTAAAGGGCCGAAAATTTATGTATGAAAGATTTTTGATATCATTAAAAATGGCCCCAAAGGGGGAAACAGGGGGTTTTAGAAGAAAAAAATTCATAACTTCGTCCATTCACAAGATATCAAATCCGCTTAAATTTATTATAAATCCTCTTAATATTATCTAAAACTTTTATTTTGACATGTTTTTTATATCACCAACCCTTACAGCAAAGAAAAAAAAAATCCGCCTGCAGACAAGTTAAATTTCGAAGTGGGCGGTCTCAACTGCAGCATCATGGCAAAAAGGTCATTTCTTCCGCAATTCCCAACAAACAGGCGCCCCACGGTCTGCGTCTTTGAAATCTACCTGTGTCTGCTGGCCGAGCGGTCAGAGATTTTTTTATATTTATTTTGACAGACAGGATCCTCAAATTAAAATTATGCTTGAAACATATGAAACAGTGAAATATACACGAAAGTGCGTAACCATGCAATTATTAAAATTGATCAAAAATCAGTTCTTTCAGATAAAAAAAATCAGTTATTAACTGATTAAAATGCAATTGTTCAGGACATAGCGATGTATTTCTTATATTATTCAAAACTGTTCCTAATCAGATTAAAAAATATATATATATTTCCCACTATTATTTAAACAAGCATTTACTATACATTAATTTTTTTCTTTCTGATCAATTTAGCACAAAAAGTTTCAATAGCAATGTAATTAAGTCGAGGTGATAAGTACATAGCTAAATAATAGACAATATTATAACTGAAGTACAATAATATACTTCTATTTATCTTAAGATAAATTTAAGAGAAAGTAATACACAGTTGTAGTTTATTAATCAATCTCCCCCCCCCCCCCCACACACACTTCTCTCTCTCTTTTATTATTTTTTTTATCACGTACACATTAGAAGGATTTTTTGGCCAGAAACTCTGCTTTAATAGAATCAAAATCTGCTATTTTAAAATAAAATAGCGTATTTTAATTTATTAAAACTGGCCAGTCTACAAGAAAAAGGACCGATTCCGAGGAATCGATCCTTTTTGGAATCTGTATAGTTTGGACCAATTCCTAGGAATCGTTCCTTTTCGGAATCGCTACATTTTGGACTAATTCCGAGGAATCGGTCCTTTTCGGAGTCGATTCCGAGGACTCGGTCCTTTTCGGAGTAGGTATATTTTGGACCGATTCCTAGGAATCGTTCCTTTTTGGAATCGCTACATTTTGGACTAATTCCGAAGAATCTGTCCTTTTCGGAGTCGATTCCGAGGACTCTGTCCTTTTTGGATTCGGTATATTTTGGACCGAATCCGAGGAATATTTCCAAAAAAAACCGATTCATTTTTAAAGACTGGAATCGTTCCTTCAATTTCACTGCTGGAGTCATTCCTTAGGAATCGTTCCTTTTTGGAATCGCTACATTTTGGACTAATTCCGAGGAATCGGTCCTTTTCGGAGTCGGTACATTCTGTACCGATTCCTCGGAATCTGTCCTTTTTGGATTCGGTATATTTTGGACCGAATCCGAGGAATATTTCCAAAAAGGACCGATTCATTTTTAAAGACTGGAATCGTTCCTTCAATTTCACTGCTGGAGTCATTCCTTTGGAATCGTTCCTTGACAAATGACACATCTCTAATTTATACACACACAGTGGTATGAAGAAAAGTTAGTTATATTTAAAAACTCTTACCACAACTTAAAACACACTTTCAGCAATTATCGCTCATAGACAGTATTGTAACCGAATTTTTTTGTGTCCCTGTAAATGAACGATAAATGCTATGCACACCCTATTCTACAGTAAGTCCTTTAGTGATGTATATTAATTTCAATATGTTTGAAAATAATGTAACATCATTAAAATACATTGCAAACTATTTTTTCCAATAGACCATGATGCATCAAAGTTATTTTGAGTGTTCCAGTAAACAAAGTATAAATGCTTGAGATTTCATTTTCAACAGCAAACATGCCATAGTTAAACCTAAATAACACATCAATTACATGGCAATTCAAGTATATTTATGAGAGTTAGAACACGGCCAGAAAGACTGACAAACCGAAACAATGTTGGAATCCAGTTCAAACCAACTCTGTTGGAAAGTGTTAAAAAAAATCAACGTAACCAAAACACACGAGAAAAAAAAAGAGGAGTATTAAGGGAGGTTATTAAAGAGGAAGTTATAAAGAATAAAATTAACAATGCAGTGGTCTTTATCTTTTAATTGTCATCTTATAAGCAGATTATCATGTTGCAAACAAGAAGTACTTCCTCGAACATAATTTTACCGACCAGTAGGGTGGGACAAATAAACATCACATATTCTATTGGCACATGCAAAAATTGCATACATAAAACGTAGAATTTCAACTTTTCTGATGTTAATACAATATAAGCCCCACTTTTAAACATTAATAACGGAATAATAAAAAAAACATAAATTAATTGCCAAATTTTTTCTCTGTACGATTTTAGTAAATTCTATTGACTTTTTCTAATTTTATTTTTAACTATTTACTTACTATTTATTACCTATCCTTACAAAACTGTTGTGAGTAAGTGAGAGATTTCAAGGAACGACCTGCTTACAAAAGAGTGAAGAGAGAGTTTTTGAAGAGGAAGTGAAAATAAAACAAAATCTTTTAATCCCAATAAATTTCTCTGGATAATTGGGGAAGAAAATAAAGTTACTTTTTTCTTGCTTTGTTTTTCAACAGTAAACATTTTACAAATACTTAATTTTACATAAAAATAAATTAATCAGATGCAAAAGTATCGAAAATAATGGATAGAAAATTCGAATTGGATAATAATTTTTAACATTGTTTTCTATTCTATTTTTCAAGGGGATGAACCTCTGCGCTTGAATTAAACCTATTTTACAATTTTTGTGTACCATTAACAGCTTTTCAATCAAAGTTTGAGGTGGTGGGTTTTTGGAGAATTTCTCACTTTAGGCAAATGTTATGGATTCTTTTTTTCTTTTTTTTTCTTTTTAAATATCGCATGACAGTTACTGTTATGACAGAATATAATAGCTGGCTGGTTTAGATATTCGAAAAAACGAGAAAATAGACCGGTAAATTTTTACTTTATAAAAAACATAACTTTTTTTTTTTGCTAAAGGAAATTTATTTGGATTTGTTGAAGAAAAGATAAAGTGTTTTGAAAGGAATATTAAACGAAACCCTTTGAGCGATCTCCGATCACACTTACCCACTTGTTAATATTTAATGAAATATATGGATGTTTTTCTACCAGGAAACCGGGTTTGATTCCCTTCCCTAAAAAATATCTCCTTAACAGTGGATGGAACTAACTTTTTATAAATCCCTTTTGAGTATTTGTGGGGTCCCATGATTAAGTTTAAAGATTTACTTTATATAAAAAAATGAACAAATAACATAGTATGCTGCAAAGAGTTAAAAAATACATTAAAAGTTTATAAAGTTATTTTCAAAAGCAGACAAAATATCAGTGAACATAAAAAGTCATGCTATATGGGATGAAATCTACCAAATATTGAAACATGTTTAAGTTCTTTTTTCACCTTAATTCCTCTTTATTAAGTAAGGAACTTTGTTCTATATGGTATATAATATATATATTTTACTAATGTTTAACTGTATATTTATGTCTGTAATTAAAATTTTTGATAATTCAGTGCAGCTTTGCATGATTTTCTATAGCTTGACAGATTTTTTTTTTTTTCCTGTCAATGTTTATATAAATAAAGTTATATAATAAATTATACAACTTGATCCTAATCCTAAACAAATTTTAGGATAATTTATTTTGTAAACAAAATAAATTATTCTAAAAATTATAGACCACTTATAATTGAAAGTAATATCAAATTACATGGAGAAAAAAAAAACTAGAAAGAAATCTGAAAGTTTATTAAGGTTCTAAAGTATTTCTGTATACTGCTTTCGATTACTTAAGGCTTCTTCTCAGTTGAGCCTCAAATATCCCTATCTCATATAAACCTCTGGCCATAGATTGAATTTGTAATCGGAAAATTAAAATTTATTCCTTTTTTTTCTGTATATTCTTCTTAGATGTTTTTGTCATCTAATCGACAAAATATTTCTACAATATATATACTTAACTTTATATTTTAACTAAAATCTTTGTAAACCTGACAAATTGTGAATAAGAATTTTAATGCTTAAAGTAAATTTAAGTATGGCTACAGGCTAAACAGTGAAGAACAGACTTTCAGTTGCGACTGATAAGAGTCATAACATTGACAAAGACTCACGTCTCAAAAAGGAGAATGCATCATATATTTCTAAATCTATACTGAGACAGACTAACAGATGAAGGCTATCCATTGAGTATATGAGGCATTGAGAATCAAAGTGAGTCAAGTTTATAAACCATATCCATAGATATTTGGAGTTAAAGTTAATGGACTCTCGTAGGAACTCATAAGAATCATTGTAGTATAGCACCATTTGTTGCTCACATTTTTTACTTTGGATTTGGTTTACTGGAATAAATTGTCTGGCACCAAATAAATTATTGTCTACAGAGCGAGAATCTATTTCACACTAGGTTAAATGAAAAAAGAAAAGGATTTTAACAACTTTGGTTCTGTCTACTTCATATAGTGTTGTAGATTCTCAAAGGTTTCTTTAAACTCTAGAATATATTATAGATGCAGATAATTTACCACTAACGTATATAGCTAGAAAATTGCAGTAATTTCCATACATAAAATATAATAACTGAAATATATTATTTTTTTTTTAGATATGCCAATGGAAGCAAGCTGCTCGGGTCAAGCCTCTGGATCAAGTCAGGGAGCAGCAGGTGGTTCATCTAATACATAGCCTGCTTATGAATTTTATTTAGTATGTGGAATGCAAATGAAACTTGCAGAACTTGTGTCTTAAAACTGAGGGTGATAACTTTGTAAGATACTAGTCACAAAATGTATACTGAAGGAAATTTGTGGCATTCTGAGGAAGGTGTACAGAATGAACTGTTTTATATCAAATTATCGTCTGTAGTGTGAATGAATTGTGTTCATTTGTATATTGCATGTCATTTGTCATTTTATCAATGTATTCATTTGACACTAATTAATTTTTCAGCAGAGCTGAAATTACGCTGTAAATTACTGAAATACAAAGGATGGGAATTATCACTTTACTAAACAGTGTACAACCATTAGAGTGAAAAAATGTCCAGACAGAGGTTCGATCCCAGATACCTTGGTATAGCGCACCAACTGCTTTACCAATTAAGCTATTCTGGACTGGATGTCATCTGGATAGCTTAACTGGTAAAGCACTTGTCACGCTATACCAAGGGATCTGGGATCGAACCCCGGTCTGGACATTTTTTCACTCTAATGGTTGTACGCTGTTTAGTAAAGTGATAATTCACAGCCTTTGTATTTCATTATTCATTTGACTTTCAAAATTTGCTTAAATTGTGTAATTTGAAGAAGATACAATCACTGTTACAAAATAATCTAAATTTTAAAATGTGTATTTTGTGTATGTACAAGTATATGAATGTATGTGCTACTTAAGTTTACATGTAAGTGTGCAAATGTTAGTTAAGAAATGGTAATATTATTTTAATAGAGTTGGAAATAAAACTTTCATTTCAAAAGAATTAAATATATTTGGACAGATAAATTAGTTTCATGACAAGTTAATTAGAAATTATCCAAATTATGTTGAAAAAAAAAAATAAACGTCAAAGTTTAGCTGACATATTTTTTCTGTGTATTAATTTTGGTTTTATAAATGTTATACCTAAAATCTTGTTTAAAAAGTGTATATACATTTATGAAGTCTACTCTGGTTTGTAACAGTATACAATTGTTCTGTTATTTTTATTCGTATATAAAAGATCTCTGTGATTTTGCTTTTTAGAAAATGGTTTTTTAGCTAACGAATTTTTAAGTATAATTATGTTTGTAAATCAAAAATTTGTACATGTTTTTAAAGAAAATAAATGTCATAAATTTACTTTGTCTTGTTAATTCATGAATTAAATATTTATTTAACATTTGTCCATTTTAAGGAGATATGTGCTTTAAATTGGTGGTCACCAACCAGTGGTCCGGTCCATAGACCACAAGACAGTTTTGGTGGTTCGAGGAAAAATCGAGTCATTATTTGAACTTTTACATGCTTTAATTTAACTTTGTATCAAATCTTGCACCCAATTTTTGTCTGCTCCCAAAGAACCATTTTCCATGAAGATATTGCACACAAGTTCATTGTCGAAGACAACTGACAATGCAACGTTTATAGATTGTCATAGCCATACTTCCTCAAGAGATGTGTCCAAGGCAAAAACATTTTTTTCTGTTTTTGTTTAAATTCTGATATCTAACAGACGGATTTTGCTCAAATTTTGTACACAACTTCATTGTAAATGGCAATGTAGTATTCAACTATTTTCAGGGCCTTACTTCATCAGGAGCAAACTCCAGAGGCAAACATTTTTTATGTTTTTAATTAAAATCAAATAGCTAACTAATGAATTTTGCACACAAGTTCAATGACAAAGCATATTTAAGTTTTCTCAGGGCTACATCTTATCAGGGGCAGTGTCTAGGGGCAAAATTCTCTTTTGATTGAAACCACACATATCTAGAAAACCAATATTGTTCAAATTTTGTATACAAGTCAATTGTGGATGGCAATGCATATTCAGTGTATTAAATTTTAGATCAAAAGTGTGTTACTTAAGATTCTTAAATTATATTTCTTATTGATATTTAATTAATAATAAAAATAAATATCCTAAGAAATTCTTATATTTATGGAATTTTAAATAACAATTTATGAAACTTAAATTATAGCTCTTATTGATAATTGTTATTTATTTGCAAAACAGGTAATTTTTACCTTTTATTTAATTCAAAGAACAAATTGTTTTAAGTTGTTACTCAAAAAGCCAAAAAGTTACTTTATGAAAAAAATATTACTGTGCTAAACGTGGTTCACTGAAGAAGATCTGCAAATGTTTTAAGTTTTGATGAATATATAACCGAAAAGAATGTCAACTGGTATGTGGTCTGGTAACCATTGTTAAACAGCACTTACAATCACTCACTGAATCTTTTGGTCAATATAATACCCGAAGAAACATGTTCCTATATGTGGATAATATATTCATTAGCAGCAAGCATTGTTAATGGCAATTTAATCATGAATGAAAAAGGTGAAACTTCATCAACTATCATCTGATGAGTGGCTCAAAACTAAATCACAATCACTCATATCAAAACCTCATTTTTTGCTCTCAATGAAAAGTAAACACCCATATTGCTGAGTGAAAAAGCTTTGAAAAGTTGTATCCAGTTTTCAACAACATATTTATGTGAAGACATTTTCATTGGTCATACCAAATAAAATTCTGTGCTGGTCTTGGCTTGAAATAAAAACTGCTTTCAGTAATGTCATTGCAGCTAAAAATTCATGAACATTCATTTCAAAATACAACAAATATCACACTTAAAATATATTATACTTAAATTAGTTTTAATAATTTTGTAAAAAAAAAAAAATTTTATTAATTTTGTTACAATAAAATAAAATTTAAATATTTTTTTAAAATGATTATAAGAAAATTGTAAATGCTTGTATAATTAAATAAGCATTTATAATATTGTTATATTAAATAGGTGCATTTTGTATTAATAAAATGGAAGTTCTCAGATCATTATTCTACAAATGTATTAACATTCATATTAGTGGTTCATGGGATTTAAAATTACTGCTTTAAATTACTGTTAATAAAACTTTATTTTTAAAATTAATTATGAAGGGGTAAAAAATGTACATTTTATGTAGAAAGTTTTAAAAAATCATACTTAGAAAAACTTCTTTTAGAAGTTTACTTTTTTGAATGAGCATATAATTTTAATATATTATGAATCTCTTTGTAGAAAAATAAAATGTAAAGAGTTTTAAAATTGCTTTTACATTTCCATTTTTCGATTGACTTTCAACAAAGGGGATTATACAATTTGTTTGTATCTTTTTTTTTTTTTTTCATATGTCCAGGTATAACTCTTGAATGGATAACCCGATATTTTATTTTTTTGGAAAGGTCTTGGTTTGCAGATGATCCCGTTTTATCAAGATTTGAAACTGGTATATTTGTCTGTCTGTTTTCATGTTTTTTTTTTTTTAATTTATAGGCTTTAACTTTCATAAAAATTAATCAATCATCATGCCATTGGGCATGGAGATATTCCAAAGAGTACCTAAGAGAACCCTCCAAGAGATTTCTTAAAAACTGAATTTAGAATTTAAAAAAAATAAATTTCAAGGGATCTTTTGCTGGATTTTTGCACTAGGTATTTTATTTTACCATTCACATCTTTGTTTCTAAATGTCAGCATAATTTCAGTCTTTACAGCACAGAATAGAATAAAACTTTCTGAAGTTTATCTCTAAACTGCAACATGAATTGTGAATTTTTAAACATGTAATTTTTTGCTTTTAATTTCGATGAATGTCAAACTACAAATGATTATTATTATTATTTTTTTTTTGGACAACAATGAGACACTAATATGATGTTTTTGATTTCTATATTTCTTGAAAATAAATAAAGGCAAAACCCTATATGTGCCATTTTTTTTTTAATTTTATGATAAAGTATTAACTGGTTACTAAAAATTAAGATTAGAAATTACCTAATTTAAAAATAAGTAAAATTAAGCATAAACAATGTCACTCAAAGAAATATTTTTTTTAATGTACTAAACCATTCCCGATATAAAGTGTTTTATTGGATGTGGTGAAAGTAACACTATTTATGAATGAAAAAACATTTAAAAAAAAATCTTGATTATAATAGTTAAGAAAGAGACAATGCTTTAGTTATGAGTATGAAGTTTCTGTACATGTCCATATGCAGTACAAAACTATGGATGTATTGCAAAATACAAATAAAAAGGGCATTACTTATGTCATACCTTCCATTATAGAATACAAATATAATCAAAAACTTGAGTTAAGATAAAACATACTTTTTGAATTTATATTCACCTTGTACAACAAATATTAATTAAAAACAACATACATGTCCTAAAAGCATATACATATCATTTCAAAAAATATTTTATTGAAGGTTTTTTGACTTCATATACAAAACTGTATTTTACATATGCAACTGAGCACCTTTGCTCATCATCAGGATTACAAAACAAAACGTAAGTACACAAATGATGAAAAACCAGTAAGAGCATCGTTCACTGTTGGAGAATGAAACAAACCATTAAATCAAACCAACAGTGGTCGGAGGCAATATTCCCAAATTATGGTATTGACTCTTAGGAATTGTTCAAGACGAAATATGATTATCACACTCCTCCCATTGCCTGCCACCCCTGTTGGTTTGTTCCATTCTCCAGTAGTGAACAATGTTCTCAAATGTTTGCTCGAAAGCGCTGGTTGTATAGGTAAAATACAGTTTTGTATATGGAGTCAAAACACCTTCAGTAATATATTTTATGAAATGGTATGTATATGTTTTTAGGACATTTATGTTGTTTTTAATTAGCAAATATAATCAGGTATAACTTCACCGCTTGAGAATTCAATGTTAAACATGAAGGTTGTCTTTAAGAATTGGATGTTAATGAAGCACAGATTTTACAAAATTTAAACTTTAAAAAGATAAAACGGAAGAAAAATTTATGAAAAAACATCTCTAAAAGTTTGAATTTATCCTGATTTCTCTAAAAATTCACAAGTTTGAAACTTAAATGTACGTTAATTCTAATATGAAAGAAGTTAAGATGAGAAAAAACATGCAGAAATAACAATTTAGAAATTTTAGATTTGCCACAGAGTAAAGTTTTAGATTGCAGAGGCTTGCTCAGGATGTTCTTTTTCTTTAATTACAATAACATTGGAAAAATATATTTTTTTTTTGCTTCAATATAAGACACAATCTTACCAAGATATATATACCAACTTTTCTAACCAATGGAATAGCTTAAAGTTCCAATAATTAATTTTAACAAAAAAAATATTATTAACCAAGAAAAACAATTGCAAACTGGTATATATATATATATATATTTCATGTTTTGCTGTTTTCTGAATTAAAAAAAAAAAAAAGGTGACTATGCTGTGTGTTTTGGAAAATTTAAATTTTTAATATTTAATTTTTAAGAGAGATTTTTGAGTAGTTTCATGCTTATTCTAACATTTGTTGCCTATGCCATATCACTTCTTATAGTAAAAATATAATTGTTAAACTGCATCGAATATAGTGGAAAATATACTTTTAAATATAAAGAGAATAAGGTATCTTTGCCTATCTTTGCCAATCTTGGGCCATAATTTCTGCATGTGTTTTAAAAATGTATTACAAGTAAAATTTCGCTGAATTGGCATGTTAGAAAAAGTTAACCTTCTTTTTGGTGCCAAATCTGGCACAAGTATTCATGCGTCAGTATGTCTTCTTACATGCAAGTGCTGATAAATTTCCATAATCTATAGTGTTTTTTCTATTTAATAAGAAAACTGACTTAAATTTAGATTTTGTGACAACAGCCAGACATTTTAGTATACCGGGAAAGAATTTGGCTAAAATTTTAAAACACTTATTTCTGTTACATTGTCAGATTAATCACAATTTAAACAGGGTTCATACTCCTTTTTCAAAATAAAATCCCCTGATGTATTTTTTGGATAAAATAATTTTTTCATGTCAACAATTAACGACATTTTTTTAACATTATGACAATGTGATCCCCCTCCTTAAAAAAAAAAATCAAAAAGTAAGATAAAATAAAAACAAGGTAATCTCAAAAATAAAGTTTACACATCACATATATAAACAATATAAGGAAAAACATTAATTTGTGTAATAGATAGAGGTCTACACAGGTCAGAGTTTCAAGGCCCGAGCTATTGTAAAACTAAGAGTTTGGCCCGGGCTCAGCCCATTTATGATTTTGCAGTTCATGGCCCCACCCGGCCCATGTAAAAATCAATAAAATAAAGCTCGTCCCAGCTTGACTGAATTTCTAAATAAGATTCTTCCTTTTCTTAACATCTAATTAAAATTCTTTTAATGAATACTGCATAGATATTTATGAGAACGTTTTACAGTAGATTTTATGTTACTATATGTTCACAAACCATAGAATACAGAATAACAATATTAATGATCACTTACACTCTTAGGCTATTACATTCAAATATAGACATTAAACAAAAATAATGTAGTTTAGAATCTAAAAAAAAAAAAAAATGGTTAAAACATAGCTTTAACTGCTGTATGGTTAAAAAAAAAAAAAAAAAAAAAAGAGTAGATTTTTTAAAATGTTTCTCTGATTTATTAAAGTATATTTCAGAAGATTCCACTAACAAAAGTTCATTATTGCTATTACTATTTTTACAAATCAAATTGCTTGCTCAAAACATCCTGGGAACAACTAAGCCTGGTTCTGTCCTGCCCATATGTAGAATAAAATGTAAGCCTGATCGAGTCTGCTGAAAATATTGAGCCTGGGCTCAGATACACTGTAAATGTTCTATGATGGACATGTTATATTTCTGTATCAATGTTGTCCAGTTAATATCGGCTCATGCAGCACATTTATATTTATTCTCGTCTCAGTCACGTCCATTGAAAATTGTTCATATTTTATCAGCTTTTACTTGTTTGACCTGCTTAATTTTTTTTATCGGCCAGCCCTGACCCATTTAATTTTTTTTATCGGCCTGGCCCGATTGAAAATTTGCCTTCATTTTGCCGGATTGGGCCAGGTATGTGCCTCAGGCCAGGCCCGTACAGACCTCTAGTAACAGATATTAAGTCTGCACACCTTGCAGGGCTGTCCTTAAAAATTAGGTAAATTCCAGCAAGAATTTAATTTTTATTTTGATTTGATTACCTCCTTGAAAAAAGCAGCTGAAGATTTTGAGCTGACTTATTTTTATTTTATAATTCACTGCTAATTTTTTATGCTCTAATGATTTCTGGCACAAATGCATCGAAATATGTACAGATCATATTAAACACATTTTACTCAATACAGGAATTCTGCATTTAATTTTTTATCTGGTCAGTTCAAATTAAAAATAGTTTTCAACCAGCTCATTTTAATAACAAATAATTTTTTGGAAAACATTTTTCACATTTTCAAACAAATAAATCTAAACGCTATTGCCCAATATCACTGGCAAGAATTAACGAACAATGTGCATCAATTTCAAAACAAATTTGAAGCTGTTGCCAAATGCAGACTTCATGAGTGAAGAATAATTATCATGGAGAAAAATCCCCACAAAATTCAAAGAATGACTTGAAAAAAGAAACACACATTTAGTTTCATGACTTCACAATGTTAGGTGTGTCTAGTGTCTGAATGGATGTCACTATATGTTAGAAGGAACAACTAATTGAATACAACATTATGTTATATTTAATCTGAGAGAAAGAGCAGCTACTTTCCAATTATATATCTCACAATGTTAAAAGGTGTGTGTCAGTTTGATTTCATTATGACACCACAAAGCATGCAAAATAGCAGCAATTTACCTCATTTTACAAAGTAGCTGATCGTTTTGTCGGTTTTTACCAGTTTTGGAGAATTTTTTGGATTATCCCCAGATTTTTAAGACTGAAATTAAATCCCCTGATGAGTATGAACTCTGTTAAATGTTAATATTCTTTCAATTTTACTTACCTTAATGTCAGCATGTGTGGAATCCAAAATTAGTGAAATTAAGATTATTTTTTATCTCAATTGTCAATAAAAATAAATGCTTGGGTATGAAGGATAAAAATACACATATTCAGTCAAATGCAATATTACTTTCATGATGGAAACATTTTTTTTTTTTTTCACACTAGAATTGTAAATTAATATTTGAAAACATTTCTATCTGATGATAAAAGTTTTCAGTGATATAAATTGAATATGTATTTTAACCAGTTTAAAAAAAATGAAATTTTTATAAAATGTAGCTAAATGATTTTGCCAAAGCTTAAAGAGAGAGTGGTTGAGAACAATTCCTTTTAATTTTCAAATTATAGTAAGAATTCTGAGGCTTAAGGGGGAAATGACTCATTTTTCACACAATCGTAAGTAAAATGCTTCAAATTCATATATGAAAATGCACATTTTCTTTCAAAAATGGCTCTCAGTGGCAGGTTTATCCCCTTTAATAGTTTCACTGCTTGTGGTTTATCTATGAAAATTAAATTAATTTACCATTGTGATGTGGAACTTTAATCTTAGTCTAGGCTGAAAATAAAAGTGAAGTATACATTTCCTTTAAATAACTATTGTAATGTGTTTTTATGTGAGATTAATTAACTATGGATTTAAATATCAAAGAATTTCCTGAAATTATAAAGCTAGTTTTTATAAATTAACACACAGAAACTATGAAAAATAAACAAAATGATATTTTAAATGGGTATATTTTCTGGAAGATTTTACTTTTGCTTAGATTATAGTTCATAACAATTTTGGAAACTTCAATTATAAATTTATTTTAGAAAAATAAATAAATAAGCTATCATTTTTATCATGAGGATATCCTTGGTAAGTATCAAACATTGTATTAACCCCTTAAAATTATGAAAATTAAAAAGAATTTAGTATATGAAAATACAATTTCATTTGTTAATCTATTTGAAACAATTTGTCATTTGTGCTTTATTTTAGAAAATGGGTGTCAAACGTAGTGGTATATCTTAATGATACTTTTCCAGTTAAAATAAAGAAAGCATTATGATCATAGATTGATAACATAAAAATCTTGATTAAATTCTTTAAATGATTTGTTAAATTTTTCATTTCTCTATCTGGTTAATAAAAGTATTTCCCCTTATAATTAAAGATCAGGAAGTTAATTTGAAATCTAGAGTGCAAGAGGAGAGATATGCCAATACAATCACAATAGTAAAGTCTTGGAAAAATCCAGATGGATTCCTCAGAATTGGGCAGATTTAATTGATTTTTTGATATTATTTTAAATTTCAACTTAATAAATTTTAATGAATTTAAATAATTTTATAATCTTTGTTTAAAATATAACCTAAATTTTAAAATAAACAACCCAGCTGTGAAAACTCTATTATAATCCAAGCATTGTATTAGTGAAAATTATATCACAATCCAAACAATATTTTCACACACACACAAAAGAAGTCAAGCAGTTTATTGTCATAATGAATATAACACATAAAGCCTTGCATCTAGTTTTTTTTTTTCTATATGCATATAATTATCTAGGAGACAGCATCACATTTTTGCAACCAACTTTAGTGTCTGTGATTTTGGTATGTATGATACATTAGATGGTACAGATAACGAAACTATCAGTCAGATTAGTATGTGCGTCAGGAGGGCTTTACCATAGTAATATTGCACATCCTACTATAATGTGAAATGAATGTTAATTTGATTGCTAACTTGGGGCATT
The DNA here is from genome assembly GCA_963931845.1 of Maratus michaelseni. Taxonomy (NCBI): domain Eukaryota; kingdom Metazoa; phylum Arthropoda; class Arachnida; order Araneae; family Salticidae; genus Maratus; species Maratus michaelseni. Next base: position 31,796,225 of record OZ007587.1, read on the forward strand.
ATCAGTTATTAGATCGTTATTCATTTAACATTGCAGCAGAGTGTGCGATGTTACTATGTTCACCCCCACTAGTGGTGGTAGCTAAATGGCAGTTTCGTTATCTGTACCATCTAATTTATCATATATACGAAAATCAGAGATGCTAAAATTGGTTGCAAAAATGTAACACTGTAATAATTTAAAATTTTAGAAATACGCATCATTCTAAAAAAAAATAAATAACCGTGTCATTTTACATCAAAGGTTAAGACAGTGGTAATCATATCATAATTGAATATTGAAAAAGTTTGTAATTTAAGCATATATTAGACTTAAAACAAACATATGAGCTAAGCAGAAAATAAATAAAAACTACACATTAATCTCTTTTTGGTTTCATAAAATAATTTAGTAAAGTATATATATATATATATAGATACACTTTTTTTTCTTTCTTTTTTGATGAAATGGAGTTTAATAAATAAGTCAATAAGAAAATTACAGGTAAAATGTAAATTAATGTAAAAATGTATTTGAATACTGCAAGCAACAAAACAAAAATTAAATAATTTTAGTCGTGATGTGACTTCTTTTTATGAGACTTTTTATGCTTGTGACGTGAAGGTGATCTACTTCTACTTCGATCCCTTTTATGTTTCTTCCTTTTTGGTGAATAATGCTTTGAGGATTTATGCTTGGAATGATGACTTTTAGAATCATAGTCATCTCTTCTATGTCTTGAATGATGATCTCTGTATTTAGGTGAAGCACTTTCAGAACTATCATAATTATCAGAATCATAAGTGTATTTTCTTTTGCTGTCAACTGAATCTTCACGGTTTTTCCTAGAACTACAAAAATAATTAAATATAATTACAATATTGGAAAATTTGGAAACATTACAGGCATAAGCACAATTATACAACTTGAAAAATATTTTTTTCCTCAGTTATGTACAGCAAGACCCTATCTAAACCATGATGTGCAATGCAAGAAGGTTAAGTGTAAACAAAATAGCATTTAATAAGATCATCTTAACAGAATAATGGGGATGGAATAAATAGGACAGTCAATAAAAATAGCATGCCTCTTGAATATTTTACCATTAAATGAATAATACTAGTCGCAGCTTTGCACCAAGTAGGATAAAATGTTTATTTCTCGTCAACAAGTGTAGAAATCGGATTATAAATTGTTACTTATATATATATTTCAAATTTTCTTTTTTGACATGATTTATGAAAATACTTTAATATTACTTTACACATTTTTTCAAATGCCATTTAAAGAACATACTATGGTTAAATTCTTCCAAGGCAAAGTACAATTCATATTGTGAAATTTGTTCAGAAACAAAGTTGATAAAATGATTTAGTCTTGATTTCAAAGCCCTAAAATAGCACTATGGCCAAAGAGAAAAGATTCAATTCACATATTTCTAGTGTACATCAATAGATTTCTGTAAATATTCTATCAATTTTAAAATTAATCTTAATTGAATATATATAGCACCACTGGAATAAAAAAAAAAGACATTTTCAGCAATGCTAAAATTAAATCAACTTCATGCTGGCTGTGTAATAAAATATTTATTTTTATTGTTTGAGAATTTCTTCTATAATTACTTTCTCAGTATCTATACTTTTTTTAAAAAACTATACACATGTCACTGAGATTACCATTCCTAATATTTGCGAATGGTGACTATTAGCTTTCACGGCAACATTTATACTTGGCATGAAGCTATACTTCGCTTAATGAAAAAGTACCGCCTCTTCTTTTATTTTTGTAACATATTAGTATTACATTACATATGATTGTATAGAAATTTGCTTTTATGGTAAAATTTGAGAATTTTATTCAGTAATCCTAAAATAAATATTCTTTCCTAAATAAATAGATTCTTATTTTAAAAAATTTAACTCTGTGATGAATTTAAAATTCATGTTTTATAAATGAAAATGCAAGCTCTCTGCTAAATATAATATAACTTTCACAAGTAAAATCCTATATTAAAGATTAAAAAACAATGAACTGTTATACAAATCAGAGTTTTAAACTGGAATTGATAAAAACCTTGGAAAAAAAATTCTGATGAAAAAGTAAGCAGAACCTGAACTGAACATACATTATTTTTGAGGCATGTAAACCAAAACAGAATTGAAATATTTTAATTTTACTGAACCAATACAAAAAATATTACAGTTTGATCAAAATATTTTTACTTTTACCCAGTTATTTTTTAAGATATGTGAAAACGAAATAAAACAAAACCATTGACTGATTATGAATACAAATAATGAAATTTATAAAAACTATATACTTAAATTAAATAAAAAACCTATTTTCTATTTTTGGTTGCAATTTACCAATACACAATCTTTCAAAATAATTGATTTCATCATTTTAATGTGGTTAAAGGACAAAAATTCACATTTAACACACATTTTCAAATTTATAATATCACTGGGATAAAATCTTTCACTGAATTGATAAAAACAAATATACAAGAATACCCTCAAAGCTCACTGATAAGTGCATAACTCTGCTCAACCTAGTAAAAAAAATCCACTCATTAGTAATATATATATTAAAAAAAAAAAAAAAAAAAAAAAAAAAAAAAAAAAAATGATAGTTATTCCAAATTTTGTGGGTTTCAAAGTTAATTTTACTTAATGATTTTTACTTCTGCAGTTTAACTACCTATTTAATAATATAACAATGTACATCCTATGGCTGCTTTTAACCAATAAGCTATGACACCTTTCTTCCCCCTCTCTACCAATTAAGGATATTTTTTTCTAACATTTTGTAAACAGGCTCAATCTCATTTATAACAAATGCAATATACAACTTTTACAGACAGTAAAAAGACAATGAAAAAATGTAAATATTTTATAATTTCCATAATTTATTTATTTTTTAAATACAAAGCTGAAAAACAATAATTTTAACCAAGGAATTTTAACCTCAACTTTTTGTACAGTTTTTCTTTTCCTACATTAAAGCTCTTTTCAAATAGCATGGGAAATTTTGTAGTCGAAAATTTTCAAGCTATAGATGCAGTTGTTAGGTTACAATAGTAAATAAAAGTACCAGAAAATATTCTGGAAATGTTCACAAACTGTTTTAGAAAGAAAGAAAAGAAAAACATATTTAACAATTTTATTGTTATATTGTAAATTTATGAACACATCTCGATTGTGGCAAACTTTATGCCCTACTCTCAGCACATATGAAATAAAAATTTATAAAAATTATATTTTCATGCAATCAAAGTAAATTTTTATTAGTACTATGACATTTTTGATAATAAATATTTTTTTATTACACACTCAGATTGCATAACTATGCAATTTAAATTCCCTTCCCAAATACGAATTTCAACCAGTTCTTCAGAATAAGCTTCTGACATAATCAAATTTAAGTTTTCATAAAAATCTTTCATGATAGGTTTTTTTTTTTTTTTTAATACTAATAGTGCACCTGGCAGGAAATTGATAAACTATGCAAATCAAACTTATTTCCCTTGAATGAATCTCTCCTGAACTTAGAATAAGCTTCTGCGGCATAGTCAAATTTATGTTCTCATAAAAACTTTCATGCAAAATGATTTTGTGTCAGTAGCATCCTTGGTGGAAAATTGCATAATTATGAAATTTAAACACACATCCCACAAACATATTTTACTTAAATCTTTCGGATAAGCTTCCACCATGTTCAATTTTATGCTTTGACAAAAAATTTCACATGATAGATTTTCTATGTAAAATTAAATTGCAACCCTAAAATTGCAAACTGAAATTATTTTAATATCTTCAAAAAAAAAAAAAAAAAAAAAAAAAAGGTACATATTTATTTAAAATGATTTTAAGTATGGAAAACTAGAGTATGTTTTTTTATGCATTAGATTCATACTATAAACATTATATAAAATTTTCATTTTTACAAAAGGTAGATAAAGTTCAGGTCGAAAACAATCTAAGTAAAAAATAAGTATAAAAGTAAAAATTGTTTAAAAAAAAAAAAAACCTATTTTATAAGCAATCAAAGTTTATCTTGAAAATCATTTCTAATTTCATGATTGCAATTAATGTTTTTCCCTAAAAATATTTCTGTTACAATACATTAATTTGGCTTGGGCATCAAATTCTATTATGGGAAATTCACTGGGTTTTTTTATGCTTGGTGCAAATTGAGATAGTAAATTTATTTTTAAACATTATAATTTTTGCCTTTTTTTTTTTTTTTAGATTATGGCTACTTGAAACGAAAATTAAACCTTATTTAAACTATCTTTTTAGGATTTTTAAATTGATTTCTTAATGTATAATCATAATTTAACTAATAGGAAACTAATTTTTCATAAAAATTGATTACACTTAGGTAGATTTCGTAAGAAATACTACCTATTACATTCTCCCCTAAGTTGGAATTTGTGAAAATTTTTTGCAGATGTACGTCGATCATGACTATCAGAACCCAAAACCACCCCCAGTTCAAAACTTTATCTATCTATCTATCTATCTATGTCACTTTTTTATGGACGCAATAACTTCAATAATTCTGCACAAATTTCTTCCAAACTGATACATAAAATCAAGGGGCATAAAATCTCGGTCAAGTTTGTTAATGGACAAAATTGAACCGGGGGGGGGGGGGGGGGGGGGGGAATGTTTTTTTTTTTTGTGAAAACAGAAAAGCACCATAATTTCTTAGTTATGATATGTATCGAATCTGTTTAAAGTTATTATTACTTCTAGGAAAAGGGTCAAAAATTTATGTTTCATTGATTTTTGATATCATTAAAAATGGCCTCAAGGGGGGGAGGGAAAGGAGGGTTATAGGAGAAAAAATAACTTCGTCAATTCACAAAATATCAAATCTGCTTAGATTTTTTATAAATCCTTTTAATATTATCTAAAACTTTTATATTGACAAGTTTTTTATAGGACCAACTCTTACAGCAAAAAAAAAAAAAAAAAAAAAAAAAAATAAAAAAAAAAAAAAACAACAAAAAAAAAAATATTCCTGCCGGCTCCGCCTGCAAACAAGTTAGGTTTTGAAGTGGACAGCTCCAACTGCTGCTTCATGGCAAAAAGGTAATTTCTTCCGCAATTCCCAACAAACAGGCACCCCATGGTCTACGTCTTTGAAATCTACCTGTGCCTGTAGGCTGACCCGTCAGGGATTTTTTTTAATTTATATTTTCTACATTCAATTTTTAAATATTTCTCTGTTGCAGTTTCACAGCCAGTTGACCTCTTTAGGCGAATATGGTTTGACGCATAATTAAATCCACTGTTGTTGTAACTCATTGTAACCATAAAGAATATTTGACAATTTATCACTTGTGGCCGACTAATGGAAAAGTGCCTTAAAATTAATTCATTAACTTATAATTAAGTTCTGAAAATACTAAAATGTTGTTACATCATTGGAAACATACATGTAAACATAATTTTATAATTTCAGCATATCAAGAAGAAAGTCAAAATTTTTACATACAAAAAACAAGTTAAAAAAGAAAGTGTAAAAATTAAAACTGTGACTTTTATTCAATTAAAATATGCTAAAAAGTAGAATATATATATATATATATATATACTTAATTAGTGAGAAAAATAGAAAAGTTTCTATTTCAAATAACTTCCATATATTTATGCTCTATCATACATTTTGTATTAAGGAATAAAAGACAGGACAACAAATTTTTACATTTTATGTAAAATTCAGCAAATTGCTTTCGGCATTCATTTAAAAGAAGAAAACAATTTATCAAATATATTTCAGACATAAAATAAAATTTAAAAATTACCTAAAAATATGCACATGTACTTGGTTTAAAATCGGTTTACATTTTTTTATTATTGCACAACTAGTCTGTTATATCTATTTGTTATTAAAACTTACTCTTCAGATTTTTCAATTTTTCTTGTTTCCATTAGATAATTTGTTTGATTTTCAATAACTTCTCTCATGATCTGAAACAAAGTAAAATAACAAAAGTATTTCAAAATACAGTACAACAAGAAAATAAAACATTTTAGCAATACTAAAAAAAAGTATGTATACCTCTGTATATGACTTTTTTGTTATGTGAACATTTTTTGCTCTGTAAGATTGTCGTCGCCTTTTATAGTCTCTCATTTCAGCTAAGATCTCCAATTGAGATTTTGGTTTATCATCTGAAACAAAATTAAGTAACATATTAATTACATTACATACTTAGAAAAAGAACAGTAGGCAATGATATTAAATAATATAAGAAAAGTAAGAAAATTAATAAATAGTGAAATAAGATTGCCATGAAGACCATTAAAAAAGAAAGAAATATTTCTAATCAACCATATAAAACATTTCCATATACTCTATAACCAGTGTTCAGTTATTCTATGGACATTATAGTTTTGTACATTAACCGTTTTATAACACTTTCTGTCAGTGAGATTACAGGGAGTCCTAGACTTTTACATATTCGATTCTCAAACAATTTGTTATTTTGCACATATTTCATGCTACATTGTTAAAATTTAATATTCAATATATACATATATATATATATATGTATATAATTTAAAAAAAATGTGCATGAACTTTTTTTAGATGGAGACCAAAATAAATTACAAGGATGACATCTAAAATGAAGGAGAATAAATTGATAAAGAATCCACTGGAGTTTGATAATAAATATTGAAGATGGATCTTAATAATTTTTTTTTTACCATTATAGAAGAATGCAATCTCAATGGAGAACATATCTTTCATGTACATAGTACAAAGAGCTATAGAAAAAGACAAAGCATATTACAGAACTTTTTTTGGAAAATAAATAAACAAATAAATAAGAGTTTAATTCAACCATCTCTTGATAATTTTTTAAAGAAAATATCAGGTACTAGTTAATAAAGTGTTGTTTATTTAGAAGCTAATTTATTATATGTGTTTACTCTTAAACTTGACTTTAATCTTCAAATACATAACAAATATATATTTTTTTCCAATAAAATATATCTAGAATTATCCAGTGTTATTTGGATATCTGTGAAATTCTAATAAAGTTGAAGGATGGTAGACCTTGATATTCTATTAGAAGACTATTTAAAGTTTATTTTAAAATACAAATTATTCTTGTACTTAATAACTTAGGTAAACCTTAAAAGTAATTATAATAACATTTATTATGCTAATTGCTCAGCCACAGAGGTAGCAAGGTACACCAGGATAATATAACAGTAGATGAAGGCAAAATTTTTCATTTCCTGTTATTCTTCTACGATATAAATTAGGTTAAGCATCAAGAAGTACATTGGAAGTGGTATTAAATTTTCGACTATTGAAAAACAATCTTATGCAGATCTGGACTGCTAAATTCTCCTATTTTTACTCTTACTGAAAGTATGCATTTTCTTGTATCTGATAACACAGGGTTTCATGTGGTCAATGCCTAGACTGAAAGCAGGGACATACAAGACGTTATACAAACTGAAGAATTTTCAAAATATCATCTGGTCATACATGAATAAGTTATATCATGAAATTATTTTAAATTATTACATAAAACCTGGACATGCTTTTTATTTCAATATCAATTGATTTTTTTTTAAAATTTGAACTAGGCTATACTTTTAAAATATAAACAATATATTATCACTTATAAAGTACAAAATTTCCAAAAATTATGGATAAAACCCAACTATATTCCAGATATAACTTCAAATGTATTTTAATGTAAATAAAATAAACATGAATTACATACCTTGCTCTTCCTTTTTTTCAAAATCTATCATTAAATCTTCTAATGTGACATTTTTAGGTTTTTCAACAGTTTTAGCAGCACTTATGATAAAATCATACAGAGCAAGACGTTGCTCAGGAGTAAATTGAACAGACAATCTATCAACAGTCCTTGGAAAATCTTTTGAGGTATTACCTACAAAAAGATCATAAATAAATGAAATCTTATACTAATTTTTTAAGCATATCCCTGCATGTTGACTGCCATAATGTTAATTTTTCAAAAAGTAACAGGAAAAAAGTTTCATATAACACTGTAAAATAGATTTATCAACAATTTGCAATAAATATTAAATACATGTTTAATACTTATTTAATGATTGATATCTGATGAATAATAAATAACATTTTAATTAGAATATTAAAAAATCTTTTAAACACTAAGTTGTATTTGTGAAAAGTTCAAACTGCAAAAAATATCAAAAACAATATTTTTTTGTACTTTATAATAGAATAAAATCATATTCATGGTAAAGATTATTTATTTATTTTGAAAATAAATAATGGTGAAGCTTTGCCTCATTCGCTGGTTGGCTTTTCCCAAACGAACCTGTGGTTAGAGGTCCCACTACATTCAGCAGCATATACCTGCCATGGCCTCAAATTGAACCTTGAATTATTGTGATTTTTAATTTCGATCTAGATTAAATTCAAATTTTCAACACTGTCGTGACATTCTTCTAACTGGAATTTAATCACTGCAGTAGCAAAATTTACTGTATAGTTCTTTCCAATTCAGAAAACAAATTGTCAAATAATCATCATACAACACAAAAAATTGCATAAAAAATTCAGGAGAAACTCAAAAGCTGCAGGGGACAAAATTTACTGTATTGGGTTTATAGATTGAAACTAAATTCCTTTTATGACTATAAAAATATTACTGCAAAATGTGAAAAAACTCATAAAAATTTTGTGAAAAATTCAAAAAGCACACAGAACAAAATTTCCTATACATTGGGCTAAAAGATTGAAACTGGATTTATTTTACAAATGTAAAAGTAGTCAACTAAAAATCACATAAAATTTTTAAAAATAACTATATAAATTACAAAAATACTTTATTCTATAGAGAAAATAAAATCATATATTAGGTTAAAAGATTGAAACCAGATTCCTTTTTCTAATGTGAAAAAGTTACCATGGAATGCAAAAAAGAGCTAACAGTCGCATAAAAAATTAAATTAAAAAAATCTTATCAAAAAGCCCAAAAACTGCTTTTGAGGTGCATAAAGTCAGATATACAGCCACTGTCCTGCAAAATCTTATTGCCCTGCATGTAGCAGTCTCTTTAGAAAACAACAGGCAGACAGACACACAAATATTATCTTTATTATTCTAGATGAAAATTTCTCTAAGAATTTAATATTTTCGATATACCCATAGTAATTTTTGTACCATAGAGATTGAAATGGATTTTGTTAGTCTTCAAAATATATAACAATTTGTTAACAGTCACTAATTTTCAATCAGAAACTGATATATAAAATTTTTTTATGCTTCTTTTTTTAAGCACTAACTTTTTATATAACTAACTTTTATAAAAATACAGTAGACTCCCTCAAATCCACTACCCTAAAATCAACAAATGCCTAAAATTCATACATTGTTACAGCATTCAACTTTAATAGTGCTAATACACATCACAATAAAACTAATTGACAAATGCTAACATTTGTTGCTTAACAATTATCATGAATATAGTCTACATTTGGTCTGATGAAGCCAAAAGATATTACATCTTTGATTTAGACAATGTGGACATAAACAAGAAGACTACAAGAAAATTTATGCAAAGTAATGTAAAAGTAAATAGCAATAACAAATTCAAAATGTTTAAACTGAATTATAAAAATATAAGCAGCTGGCTTAACAAGCAACCTTATTTTGTAACAATCATTCTTGTAAATTTTAGAACTTTTTACATTTTATGTATTTATTTGCTTATTTATAAAATAAAAATGTATATTTCCTTAATGACTCCTCATTAACTCAGCAAAATCCCCAGAAGAAAAAAGAAAAGGCAGAAAGTAATCAATAAATCAGAATCTAATGTATCTCGTCATTTTATATTCAATACTGCATTTAAACAAAATTCAAACACATTAATATGAGAATCAAGTATTTGTTTGAGAGAGTTTCCTACACAAATTGAAAAATAAAACATGTCTAAATATACTTAGCAGTCCTTCAAGACTGTATTAAAAACATAATATATTTAGCATTTCATACAACATATTCAATATGAATAGTTTTTTATTGAACACAAAAATAGGAAATAATGCACATTAAGCAACTATAATTTAAACTACAACACTTTTGAAATCCTATTGAAAACAGCTGATATTGCCGTATCATTTTCTCGGGAGCTTCTGAAGCAATTTAAATATCATAATAATCATTATCAATTATTTTCAAACCACTGCTGGATGTAGGTCTCCCCAGATTTTTCTATTGCTTCTCGTCTAGTGCTTTGGTCATCCAATTAACTCCAGCCACTTTTCTGAGTTTAATGCTCCATTTTACCTGAGGTTGTTTTAGATTTCTGGGATACAACTGTAAAGTATTTGTATTCCATCTATTGACCTTTTCAAAGAAGCATGAAAAGAATTTGTAAAAATGCTAGCATTTTGTTTTCCAAAGTCAAATGTACCAGATGACTAGAATAATGCTCCAACTGTTCTACTTTACAAGAAAGGGGAGAAGGAAAACATTAAAAACTACCATTTGATCAACTTACTGTCAGTGATTTATAAAATGTTCACCAAAGTTTTAACAAGACTTGAATCAGTTCTAGATTTCGCTTAACCTATACAACAAACAGTATTCCGAAGTAGATTTAGCACAATGGATCATATTTAGAAAATAAAAGAACTCAGAGAAACATAAGAAATATAATTTACCTCTCTCTTTCACTTTTATTGGTTATGAAAAAACATTTGATTCTATCTATGCACTAGCAGTTGTAAAATCTCTGGAGGACATCAGTATAGTTAAACCTTACATCATTATTATATAAAGAGGATTTACAAGAAAGCAACAGCAACCACCAAGTTAGGACAAGAAGACATAATTTCATCTAAGCTTTTTACTGCTGTCTTAAATATTTTCAAGAAGCTGGATTGGGAAAACACAGGGATTAGAATAAATGAGGAACACCTAAGTTGTCCCTGGTTTGCTGACGACGTTTTAATTTTTAGTAACAGCCTTGAAGACTTGGAAGATAAGGTAAAAGATTTTGCTGAAGCTAACAATAACATGGGATTAAAAACAAATTTGGAAAAGACTAATATGATGCTTAATTCATGTGCACCAAAAAGGAAAATTGTCTATAACAAAATTAAGACTAACAAAGTGTAGAGTTATGCGCACATTGGACAAGAAACAACATCGGACAACAGCATCATAAATAAAATCAACAGCAGAATAAAAAATGGATGGAGGACATTTGGGAAAAATAGTATTATTATGAAGAATAACATGCCTTTTTGCTTCAAAGGAAAAGTGTTTAACCAATGTGTTTTGCCTGCTTTAACTTATAGAATGTAACCAAGAAGTCTAACAAAACAGATGGTACAAATATTACAAACAACATTGTTAAGTATAAAAATTTGTATGCTAGGCATAACTAGAAGAGATAGAAAAAGAACAACATGGAAAAGAAGACAGTTAAAAGTTTTTGACATCACTAAGAGAATTAAACAGGTAAACTGGAAATGGGCTGGGCACATTGCAAAAAAAAAAAAAAAAAAAAAAAAAAAAAAAAAGACAATTTCAATATATATTTATGGTTTTATAATTAGCTATATTTGGAATTTTTTTTGTTTATTTTCTGAAAAGTTAATTTGTTTTTAGTAATGCTAATTAGAAACAGAATTTTTAGTTTGCTGAATGATCAATTTAAATTTTAGCTACTGCCAAAAATTAAGAATTATTGAAACACTTCAGTAATTCCCAAGAAAAAGGTATTTCAATATCAGCTCTTTTTCATAGGATTTTGAAAGTGTTGTTGCCAACTTAAATGTAGAACCCCCCCTGCACTTACACACACACCATTTTTTTAAATTTTATTTATTTTTATTAGCCATTGGTTATTTATAATTTAAAAATGTTTATTTTCTCAATGACTCATCAATAACTAAGCAAACTCCTCAGAAGTAAAAAGAATTTAATAAATATTTAAAAAATATTATATACTTTAATATTTTAAAAAATAATAAAGCATACCTCTAAAAAGTTAACTTTTTTAAAGAAATCATAAAAAATATTTCACATTAAATCGTTCTCACAAAATACACATTATGTAATTTGTTTAGGATAACAAAATAAAATAACAATGCAGTCTGCTGATTTTTCATTATTTCATAATATGAATATAATAAAAATTAATCTCATAAAAAGAAATTCTACGAGGATAGTAATAGGACTGCTGAGTTACCGAAAATTTCCAGAGTGTGGTATTGATAACTTCAGCAGCAAAGAAACAAATTTTGAACCAGAAAAATTATTTGAAAAATTTAATCTTGCTTTTTGGTGGTTTTTATTTAGTTTCATTATTATATATAAAAATTGTTGGTTTAAAACATTGTATTTGTCCTAGATGAAGTTGATATGATGTTCTGGAAATTTTCAGTAACTTGGCAACCCTTTAATAAGGATATTAAAGTTTAGTTTTAGGAGGTTCTTAATATTTCATTCCTTATATATCACAATCGCAGATGAATTTTTTTTAGTATAGATAGTTATCAGAAGTCTTTGATGCTTGTGAAAAGTCTCGTAGAAGGGACAAACATACATACACACATACAAAAAAGGATATAAAAACTAGCTATAATACAAATGAAATCACACAAGATTTTTTTTTTCTACCATACAACAAGTATATAACAAGTTCAATGCTGAAAATAAAAAATAAAAAATTAGACGTTAAAAAATACTAAACTAAAATTAATAACTAAAAATATGGATGTTTACTTAAAATTATTTATAGAATTAATATTTACGATTTCTATCAAAAAAGCTCATTCAGCTCTACTTAAACATAATTTTAAAAGTTCAATTATATTATTTTTGTTATTATTTTCCTGATGCATATAAGTAAAGAGATTTTGATGAAGGACAGTCTATATCTAAGGACAGCTTATATTTAAAAGTATCTATATATTTTTAATATAAACTGCTATATAATTTTTATCCTTTTACTTTATATTAGATACAAATATCTCTGTCTTTTAAATTTAACAGGCTATTAATGTTTTTTTATACTTAATTTAAAATTGAAGTCAAATGTCGTCAAATTAAATTGAAAACTTATACAGAAGATGCATTTAAATGTGTTGAATTATCACAATTAAAACCATGACATTTTTCAGTAACTTATATTTGACTGTTTCAATGCACCCCTTTAATAAGAAATTTCAAATAAACAACAGTTGCAAGTGCAAAAAGCCACTTTAAAAATAATAAAAATGCTGTCTTAAAAGCATTAATTTTGAAAAAAAAAAAAAAAAAAAAGAATGAATGAAAATATTTAATCATTTACAAAGTTTACGATAATGTGATTGTAATTCTATTTATAATAGTTGCAAAATCAGCCTATTAAGCAGAGCAAAGAAAAATAATTTAAGCAATGTGTTTTCATATAAAATTATTTACATCACTGTAGGATTCAGAAATACTATTGTAATATAAGCTAAAATCAATTAAATATATTTAAGTCCAATGACATAGCTAACACAATTTTTAAGCCTGATTTTAGCCAGATTGCTTCACTATATCATTTTAATTTAAATAATATCCCTTTAATCATATAAAGCCTATTAATAATTAAAAAAAAATCTTAATAATAAACTAATCTTTGTACATTACGCTTTATTAAAAAAAAAATAATAATAATAATTTTTCAAATAAATGCAAAGCATTTTGAAAAAATAAATCAATAAGAAATAGATTTAAAAAATGTATAATATATATACAGTCGACCCCAATTTAATGAACCTCTATTTACCGATTAAATTAAGGCAAGAATCCCTATTTAACGAATAATAAACCCTGAATTAACAAATTTTTTCAACAGCAGAAAATTTTTTGTTGTTGTTAGTTTGAGTTAGAAAAATATTGGATTGCTTTTCAAATGACATATCCATCTTGTCTGGAACAGAAAAAGACTTTTCTTGTAACCAGCAATATTCGATGGGGGAGGGTCCAACACATTATTAGACCTCACAGGTGCAGATGAGTTATGAGTGTAACCTGTCATGTGGGTTTCAAATAGGACAAGAAATTCCTTTCTTATCTCTCCCCACTCTACAACGCAGAGGATGCAGTTTAAGAATTTTTACCAATCATTCTCTTTCTTGAGAGAAGTGAGGTGTATTGGACGCTCAGTTTTGCAAAATGATTTTTGAAATTTTGTGAAGCCTGGCAGATTGTTGGAAATAAAACATTTTTCGTTGAGTGAAAAGCTTAACATTTTATTTGAATTTGACAAGAACGTTGGACAACAAAACACTTTAGCAGAATGCCTAAAATTCTCAACACTGACATTAGCTACAATTGTTAAACAACGATCAAAAATTGAAAAAACATCAGCAGAATGTAGTAAAAAATCGTCGAAAATAAGAAAGTCAAAGCCATTTGTGATAGGAAGGGGAGTAAAGCTGCAATGTTTTAAAACATAAAGACCTTACCAACTAAATATGCAGCAAATAAAAATCCTGGATGACTTCTTCCCTATTTACAGACTTTTTGACATCTTTAGATAAGTCTATGAAGATACAAAAGAGTAAAATTCTTTTATTTATTGATCAATGTTTCCCTCATCCTCCAATTTGCAATTTAAACAACGTCAAAGTCTTGTTTTTCCCTGCAAATTGCACAAGTGTGCTTCCACCACTAGACCTTGGTATCATTCATTTTGTAAAAGTTAATTACAGAAAGTTGCTTATGAGAAAAATTACAACATTGTTCAACGAAAATGTAGAGAAAAGGTACAAAGCCAATGTTTCGGATACTGTGTATTTTGTAAGACAATCTTGAGACCAAGTTCCTAAAAATACAATTGAAAAATGCTTTCAGAAAGCAGGATTTCCAGGTACACAAGTAGAAAGTGATGAAAATAATGAAGATATCATCCCTCCAGAAGAAGTAATATGAAAAGAAGTCGCTCCTCAGATAAACTTTAACGATTATGTCACATGTGAAGACGGATTGTCAATTTGTGCAACTGAAGAAATTGTTGATTTCTCGGACCAATGAATAGGGATTCTGATGCAGAAATTGACAATGAAGCTCCATTAAAACTGTTACTTTTTCTCATGCTTTAAATAGTTTGGAAACTGAAAACATACCTCATGCAGCAGGATATAAATGACACAGTATTTTCTTCTCTCCATAAAGTCAAAAAAGAATTTTTTCGAGTTAGAAATCAAAGAAATTGTCAAAAATCTATAACTCAGAAATTTAAAATTAACTAGTGTGAATTATTCGCTGTATTTTTAGCTGCTGAATAAAAAGTGTACAATTTCTAATTATGGGTATTTTTGTGTAGTTGCTTATTAGGGCTTTTCCATAAGGTAAGTGCAGATTTTTCATTTTCTTTTTTTTTTCATTTTGGATCCCGATATTACGAATAATCCCCAATTTAACAAATAAAATTTTTGGTCCCAATGAATCCATTAAATCGGGGTTTGACTGTATATATTATTTGAAGAATATGTGTTTCATAAGTGAAATATCTTTCCCAAAAACTGTTTTATGGTGTCAGTAGCAGCAATGGGCAACTATGCTTAAGCAATAAAGCAAGCAAGAAGATCTGCTTCCTCCTTACAAAACATTAACACATCTTTAATGTTTAGTGAGTTTGATTTTAGCATTTTTAATACAAGCTTTTCAAATTGTAAGAAGTCAAAAAACAGCCCGAATGCTATGCTTTTAAAAAGTTTCAAACTAAATATGGTAAAAGATCATATTTCAGATTAATAATATTGATATAGGCCAAGAAAATCTAAACAATTATATCTTTTTTAGTTTCGGACCTTCTCTTTTTCTTTTTAGCAATTACGTAAAATCTCATTTTTGATAGGGTCAATAATCCTTATTTTGACAATCCTTAAGACACGAAATTTCCAGTAACCAGGTTGCCACTGACGACCAGAAATGTGAGGCTGGCGACTAGAAGGCAGCATACAGACACACACAGTTGCTTACAGATCTTAAAACAACATTTTTATTTACTCTCTCTAAGACTTGATAACAATCTCCCTGATATATTCCCCCTTTTTCTATTTCTGTGCAGGAAAGAGTTATTCCCATATCTTGATCCCATAATTTATGATTACATAAAAATAGTTTATTCTACCTTTAAATATATTAGAATGTAAATGTTTCTTATTAGTAAATGGAATGCTAGTTTAAATTCAATGCTATATTCTATTGACTTTCTATAACAGAGTTTATCTGTACAATTTTTTTTTCTAGCTATGTAATGCTGCTATATGTTAGCATGTTGATGATGACTATATCCATAATTTCATTAAACATTTTACAACTTTTTTAACAAACCACAGATACAACTTGAATAATTTTCAAACAGATGATTTTTATACTTTATATAAATCTATAATAAGTATCGCAGACAAATAAACTTCCATAAATAAGTAGCAAATGAAAAACAAGTCTGCACGATATCTCCAAACAATAATTCAAGGATTTTCAACTGGTATGAAGGCAACCAGTATTTTTAATCTGGCAATGATTTTTAAACTTCGGATTTCTTGCTCTGCCATAATGCATGCTTGCCTTATTATTTTTTTTATGAGTAAATACTATACACATACATACATAACTAGTCACATATAAAATGCCAAAACTTACTTGCTAAAAGATTAAATTAAAAATAGAACAGCAGACGTTTAAAAAAAAAATCATGAATGTATCACATTTATCTCTGACAGAAAAAAAAAATGCACATAACATCTAAATATATTTAATTGTATTATAATAGATCAGAATGAACATGTAGCACAAATTGACCAAACTTTGTTCACAATAAAAAATACATAATAAGAATCATGTTTTATAAACAGGTCTTAAAATGTATTATCTTTTTTATGAGCAACACTAAAAATTTGATGCTAGTATTTTTGAGTAAAATATAAATAATAGTCTATTTATAAGTTAAGCACCACAATAGCTTTTTCTGGCAGTATATGCTTAACATAAATTAATTAATATAAAAATTACATGAATTAGAAAAATGCAATGATAAAAAATATTTTTTATAGGGGTGAAGACTTTCCTGTAATAAATAAAAAACTATGTTTGCCACAATAGCTATAGACAATATTGCATAGTGCCTGACATCTCTACAATACCAGAAATTTTAATGATGGACAAATTTATTATCTATATATTTAAAGTTAAAATCGCATTCTGTCAAATTCATATTCTCTTTTCCATATGAAAATAGTCTCACTGCGCGTGCTTCAACGTTTTTTTTTTGAAGGCTTCTCTGCTCAGAAACAGGTTTAGCCAGGAGGAATTGAAAAGGGTTGATTGAAAACGGATGGAGTAATATGGCCATTGTGTTGAAAGCTTTTTTTTTCTTTTAAAGAACTCATGTTTACTAAATACACATATTTTTTTGCAAAATTTTAAAGAGAGCTTGGATACAGTTATATTTATAACCGATTGAAATTTCAGAGAGTTCAGAAGATGAGAACTATTTTTTTATTGCTATGTTGAGCTGACAGGAAAACAAACAAACAAGCGAGAAGAAAACATTTCTATCACAACTCGATAACAATATTTTTTCATGAAATTTTTACACGGGCTGTAAAACAGTTTTATTTATAACCAATAAAGATTTCAGAGAGTTTGGATAAAAATAACTTTTTTAAAAAAACTATGAAACGACCCTACGGGAAAAAACATAAAATGAGCACTTTTATCACTAAACATCAATATTTTTTCGTGAATTTTTCATTAAAAAATATAATTTCATACGAAATTGGGTTAAAGATATAAAATAAAAAAAAGTTATTATCACAGGCTCGAGCAATGCCGGGCTGGTCAGCTAGTCATATATAATTCCATAACTAATACTTATTTAATTTTTTTTTTACCCTTAAAGATTTTTTTTCAGTCTGTCAAAAATGATACTTTAGTTTATATATAGATTAGAATTTTGTATAGTTAAAAAAAAAAGAAAAGAAAAGAAACTACTGTTTGATGCTACTTATTATTTAATAAGCTACAAACCAAAATTTTGGGAAATTTAATACAAATAAAATACTTAAAATTCTAGAAACATGATGAAATTTGGGAAAATGTATGTAATGAGCAAGTATTTTTTTTTTTTTTTTTTTTTGAATTTCAATGATTTTAAATTAAATATATTTTATAAGGGGGTTAGACTACAAGAAGAAGTGCAATGGGCAACAAGAAAATCATGTTATAAATATTTTTGAAATAATGAGAAATAAAAAATAATGGCCTTCATTATATGAACAAAAAATGGTTATTATTAGATCATGTTTTAAAATTAAATAAAAACTTTAATATTTGTTAATCAACTTTTAAGCATAACACAGACAAAAAAAAAAAAAAAATTACAAAGGATATGATTAAAATGGATACAAATGTATATTCTGAAATTAGAGCACCATACCTGCCAAGCTGAAACAGAAAAGCACATTTATCATTCATTATTCACAATGTACTAAATGGAAAAACTTTATACTATTTTGATAAATTTACAAAACATTATTACTTTAAATGACAAAGTAGATATTCTACTTTTAATTACCATAATTATTGCAATTGGACTGAAACTTCAATACGTTCTTGCCTCTTTTTAAAAAATAAATATGATCACGAAGGTCTCAGTATGAAAGGTTCTAGAGTTAAAAACAACCAAAGAAGACTGAGCTCCAAAAATGATTCCATAAGAACATATTAACATATAAAATTTTATAATCTTTTTTCTAGGTTTTAAAATTTGCCCAGTGATAGTGGGCAAAGACCTGCTTGTATTTAATAAATATGCCTGTCACACATCTAAAATTAGCCATGTATCTTATGTTTGATTAATATGTATAAAAATATAGAAAAATTTATTCTCTTAAGATTATTTTTTTATCAGTTTTAAAATAGGCTCGACAAATGCAATCCAAAATATTTTAACTGGCGACTGGAAGCATTAACATTGAATGATCTCAGCTAAGAAGCAAAAATTTAAAAATGCAGATATTCAAGAACCTTGTCACAGTGGCTATAAATCTTTTATCTGAGATGTTTTAAAGCTGACATTTTAATGATATTGTTCATTATTTTGCTTAAATAATTTCTTTGGAATTCTTTCTCGACACAAAATAATGATTTTTGTAAAAAATAATTTTTTTTTTTATGATATTGCATATTTTATTCATTCAAACTTTGTAATGTATATTTTTTTTTTTTTTTTTTTTTTTTTTTTTAGCGAGATATAATTTTTATAAGTTTTGTGGAGAAACTTAATTTATGCAGTAAAAAACCTCCATAATAGACACTCCCAAACAACTGACACTTTTTCAATCTCCAACACCTATGTATTTGAAATTTTTTTATTTCTGAATAGCAAACACCTCTGAATTCCATGCTCCTGAAGTGTCCATTATTCAGAGGTTTTACTGTATTATCTTTCTAAATTAATTTATTAACAAATTGAAGATTTAAGGCAATACAAAACATATTATTACTCTACTCATGATTATTCTTTTTCAATTAATTAATAAAAAACATTTGTTCCTTTTGAAAATCCATGTTTAAATTAAACAAGAACGAAAAATCATGCGTCAAGCATAGATTATGTAACACTTTCCAACGCTTCCAAAATAATTTTACGAATCATACTCTTTAATAAGCTAAAAGATAACATCTAAGTAATCCGAATACTTTTATTCAGCCCTGTATAGGATCTATAGATTTGTATATATACTACATAGGATGCTAAATTTTAGTTCAGTTAGGAAACACGTAGCACAGTTTAAAATTCTCCGTCTGGAGTTAAATAATACGGAAATGTGTTCCCGAACTTTTCTGCTTTCCTGTATAGGATCTACAGAATTTATACACACCACGTAATATACAAAAAGCGATTTAAAATTAAAATCGCGTTCAGTAACTTAAAACACACTTCCAGGAATTATTGTAAACATACAGTAGAGAATTCTTTTGTGTGTCCCTGTAAATGAACGATGACTGCTATACACACAATATTCTGTAGTACGTCTCTTGTAATGAACCTTATATAAATTTCAATGCGTTTAAAATAGGGAAACATTATTTAAATAAACTCCAGACGATTTTTCTCCATAGACGTAATGTAACGGAATTCTTTTGACTGTCCCTGTAAAGTAAGTATAAGTGCTATGCACACCCTATTCCATATTAATCTTCTTCTAATGCATCTTAGTGATATATATAAATTTCAATGCGTTTAAAATAGTGAAACATTATTTAAATAAATCGCAAATGATTTTTCCGCATAGACCACAATGTAACGGAATTCTTTTGAGTGTCCCTGTAAAAAAACTATCAGTGCTACACACTTCCGTTGAAATAGGGAACATGCTATAGATAACGATTATAACATATAAAAATTGCAGGGCAATCCGAGCATATTTACGGGAGTTAGAGCACGGACAGACGGCCATACAAACCGAAGTCATAAGCACTTTTCAACTAGGTTGGAAAGTGCTAAAAATAAAAATAAAAAATCACAACAATGGGGTGAAAGGAAGTGGGTGTGGGTGTGTGGGGGGGGGGGGGGGTAAATGTTTTTTACTGAAGAGCAGAAATTTTTATTGGCTACCAAATTATTTGCAATTAGTAGAAGCCTGGTCTTGATAAAAAAAACTTTTCAGTTCCCATTATGAACAAATTGTAACTTCTTTATCTAACATATCAAATCATTTAATTCAGTTAATGATTAACAGGTATTGATGTTGCTATTCTTTTGATATCCTGCGTCCCTGGTACCCAGGCACTTCTGAAAACTGGGTCCTTTTTCACAAAAGTGGGCCCTCTTTTTAGAAATAAGTCATTTTTAATGTATTTAATAGAAAATACGCCTCTTTTGTGTTATTTCAGGGTAAAAATTATACATCATGAAGGTCCAATAACAATTATTTTATGTGAATCCTTTCTCTAATTTTTTGCTTAAATGATGCACTACAGTGTGTCCTCAGCATCACTGACAGTTGTATCATGCAAAAAATAAAATAAACAAAGGAATGATAACCATAATACAAGCTTCTTTAGACATCTCTCTTCCATTTAAAAGATTGTATTACAAATATTTTACCTTGAGTAGGGTCAGGTGGGGTAAAAGAGTTATAAAAAAAAGCACTTTTTTATTCATACTTAGTTTGCCAAAAATATCATACATATTAAACGAGCAAGAAATCTTCCTGATTACAGATAACATTGAAAATAGCTGGAACCATTTTCCCTCCTATACTAAATCATGCACAAGAAAAAGATCTACCTCTGTTTCAAATTCAAGAAAATTCATTTTGACAGATTAAAACGAACTCAGAGCTGAAAATGTTACTTGTTATAATTCGAAAAATGTTCAAACGATTTACATGAAACATGTCTGCTAAACTAATTCGAGCATGAGAAAACAATCTATTTAGATTTGGAATTTGAGAAAGTTCATTTTGACAAGTTAAAGCAAACTCAGCACTGAAAATGCTACTATATAACAAAAACCGCTCAAACGATTTCCCCAAAACTTGGCAAATATACTAATTCGAGCACGAAAAAATTATCTAGCTAGGTTTCTAATTCGGAAAAATTATTTTTATATAGTTAAAGCAAATTCAGTACTGTAAATGATAGTATAAATTCAAAATAGTTCTGACGATTTTCATGAAATAAGCCTTATTCGAATAAGAATACAATCTAACTAGGTCTGAACTTTGGAAAAATTCATTTTCAAAGGCTTAAGCAATTTTTGGAATCAATCTTCCAACAATCAGAATTCTTGCCAATACTGCTGGTCATTGAGCAACAACACGATTACGGAGATGGTATAAAAAATTTCAGAAATTTGCCTTCTATACTAAATTGAGCACAAGAAAATGGTCTGGCTCGATCTTTAATTGGGGAAAATTTGTTTTGACAGGTTAGAAAAAAAAACAGCATTAAAAATGTTGATGTAATTTTTTAAAATCAAAAATGGTTGTGATGATTTTCCTGTCATAAACCTTATATATTTATTCAAGTATGGAAAATCATCTAACTAGGACTCAACTTCGAAAATATGCATTTTGATAGGTTTAAACAATTTTTTCTGTCGCTAATCTTCTGTAACCGAAGTTCTCGGAAATACTATTTGCCACTGATGAGCACCAAGATTATGGAAGATTCCAACTCTATTGGAGATATAATGTGAGTCGAACTTCAGATCGGTCTGTAATAGTCTTAGGACAGATTGCAAGCAGACTGCCTGTTTAATTTTTCCATAGACAGCATTCTCATTTCCAATGACATATGAAATGTGATAATGCTAAAAAAAATTAGATTTTCCTGCTGTTATCTTTCAGTCTAATACAATTTACAAAAAACTAGATTTCTGCACTGATTTGAACACGAGAAAATAATTAGGTAAATATCGACTTCAGAAAAGTTAATTTTGATTAAAAAATCTTAATATTCTGCTAACATTCACAGTTGAGTTAAAAATTGTTGAACTTAAATTTTGCAGGTGAAATGTTCATAGATGACAAAGAAATGTCATGGAATAATATTCTTTTTATCACAAAAAATAGTATTGAACATGATTCTGAAAACTGTTCTTTCACAATGCCAATAATAAATTGCCGATTAAATGCAAAAGTTTGTTAAATGAAAAACCCGTTTTTTACACATAAAAAAAAAAAAAAAATAAATAAAATAAATATTGTTTCTCTTTTATAAATGGAGTCTTCGACTGTTGGTGTAACACAGCATATATTGCTTAGAAAACATTTACTAGCAACTTTTTAATCAAGAAAAATTATCTGCCAAACCCCTAAGCTTATTTTTTTTAAACATATACTTCCGTGTTTTCTGGAAAAAGTTAGTGATGAAGATTTAGGGGGTGGGGAGCCAACTAAATCCTTTAGGTAAAACAGTGGGTATGTGAAAGGTACACGTTTATCAATATTACAGTAATTGATGATGTTTTTTTCTTAGTGAGTACCGATGCTGATTGACTAAACATTCATTATCTGGGATGCTTTTGAATTAGAGTTGAGTGTAACAACAGAGAAAACTTTGTAAGTCATAGGAACAATGAGTTTTCTTCTAATCAACATTTTCTTGCATTGTAAAGAGCAGTTTGACAAGTCTTTATTCCTTTGGAATTCGTATGCCATTTCACTTTTAATTTCTCGCATCATCATAAGTAATTGTCTGAAATTATTACACTAATTGATGATGTTTTTAACACTTTCCAACATAGTTGAAAAGTGTTTATGAATTTGGTTTGTCTGTCTGTCCATGCTCTAACTCGCGTAGATATATTTGGATTGTCATGCAATTGATATATGTTATTGAGGTTTACTATGGCATGTTCAGTATTGAAAATGAAATGTGTATCACTTATAGTTGATTTACAGGGACACTCAAAAGAATTCCGGTACATTACGGCCTATGGAGAAAAATCGTTTGCAGCGTATTTTAATTATGTTGTTAAAATTTCACAAACATGTTGAAATTGATATATGCCATTGAGGTGCATTACAGGATGCTAACTATAGATAATGGAGTCCATAGCATTCATAGTGCATTTACAGGGACACACAAAAGAATTTGATATAGTGCTATCTAATCGTTGGAAGTGCGTTTTCAGTTGTGGCATGCATTTTTAAATTTAACTAATTGTTTGCATATTGCTTTGTGTGTATAAATTCTTTAGATCATATACAGGGATGCATAAAAGATGCCAAATATATTGTCATTCATTGATCGAAATTGACGAATGAAAACTTTTAACTGTGCTGTGCGTTTTCTATCTGAACTAGCATACTATGTAGCATTCATACAAATCTATTGATGATATACAGAGCTGCACAAAAAAAATTTGGATATTTTTCCAATTATCAATGGTAATTACCGAAATATGTTCTGTATATGTATGTATAAATTACTGTATATGTTTTTCAAATATGTTCCAAATTGTTTACTTAGATATGACTTTTCACCTAATTAATCTATAAAGTTTTGGTAGTATTCTGAAAATGTTGGAAAGGGTTTCATAATCTATGCTTAATGCATGATTTTTCTTTATTGTTTTCTTAGAGAATGGCGATGCTGCTTGACCAGTATTCATTATTTCTTCTATCAGCCTTTTCTTTCATTGTAAAGAGCAGTTTGACAAGGCTTTATTCCTTTAGAATTTGAACACTGTTTCAGTTCTTTAATTTCTCGCATCATCATAACTAATTGTCTGAAATTATTTTGTGACCCTGTAATATGCTTTTGTTATTCCATTAAATTAGGGCTAATTGCATGGTTGAGACTATATTCGAGTCTTTCAATAACAGCATCTTCAGAACTTAAAAAATTACTAGATGGAACCCGTCAAAACTTGACGGAAAAAATTACAATAACAATTTACTATTTGTACATTTTACCTATTTTTCTTTCAGACATTATTTTAAAAAAGCATGGTTAAAAATTCTTACTAAAAACGTTCCCCATTTAAAATAATGTAAAAACAGTCTCCAATAAAAATCTGTACCACATGACAATAGCGCTTTCATCCCCCCCCCCCCCGCTAGGGCATCATCAGTTGCGATCTTCAACTTCCTTCCTCTCCATTATATATATGACTGCTGGTTGAAGAGCTCCCCCTATCGGCATTCAATATTCTCCCTCTCTCTGTCTCTTACCCCCTCTTCCAACATTTTTTTTCCAGCGGCAATCAAGTAATGAGTGTACCATGTCATTGAATGCGTCTTTGGATGCATTGATTTCTATTGATTCTCTTATTAAAGCGTTATGTAAATTTTCTTAGTTAACTATTTTCTGTATTTGTAGGGTTTCAAGTTTTATTGGGGTTTTAGTGTTTAATCTTGCAAGAGCTGTTGACTGTTTATTTAGTTTTATATCTCGGATATGTTCTTTCATTCTTTCTTCTATTTTTCTCTTTGTCATTCCTATGTAAGTAACCTTTTCATTTCTGCTGTTTAGTCAATTTATTCTGTATATTCCTGCTGTTTGTATTTCCTCATATTTTTCTATTTCATTTGTTATTGATTTGAAGAGGGATGGATTGGGGGTCAGTGGGACTATTTTTCCTATTTTTTCTAATTCTCGTTTTATTTTCAAAGATACACCTTTTATATATGGAATAGGAGGAGTGTATGTTAGATTACTCTGCGCTGGTTGTATATGGTCAATTCTTTCTCTTACTCTTTCAATTAGTTTAAGTATAGTTTTTTTCGGATGTCCTGCCTTTAAACCTATGTTTTCAATGATTTTTAATTCTTCCTTTAGTGATTTTTCTGTTGAACAAACATGCACAGCTCTATTTATATATGTATTCATGGCTGCTAATCTGTATGGTAGTGGAGTATCGGCTTTATAGGAGATTCTATTTAAGTTTGCTGTGGGTTTTCTATATACTGTAGTATTTATTTTAGTTATATCATGAGTTATTTTTACATCTAAGTAGTTGATCGAATGCTTTATTTCTTTTTCTATTGTAAACTGGATATTCTTATCATACAAATTTATTTTGTCAAGGAGGTTATCTAGATTAATTCGTTTACTTGTGATAATAAATATGTCGTGTACATATCTAAGCCATAGCCTGATTTCAGTTTTGTGTTCGTTTATGATTATTGTTTCCAGATTTCTTAATTTCCATTCTGCGACTATATTCTTGCTATATCCTGCGATCGATCAAATAATTGAATTTCGTTAAGCATTAAATTTTCTGATTACTTCTCTATTATCCGGTCGACCACTTTTCATAACAAAAAACTATCGCCAAACTGTAAAATTAAACGCCAAAAATGCAGTCTGATTTACTTTATGTCAGAAGCATTATACGTATTTGTTACGTAATAACATGGTTTTTAATTCGACATTTGCGTCTATTTTTCAATATCTTTTACTGATTTATTAGTTATTTCATTAATTAAAATAACAATCGTGTCCTTAAATTCTTATATTTTATTTATTTATTTTGATATTCTAATGGCAATGTTCTCCCGTTTATTTGGCGTTACAGTTTGGCGATAGTTATTTGTTATGAAAAGTGTTCGACGGGATAATAGAGAAGTACAAATTTTCTTATTTTTAATCTGAGAAAGAAACAATAATCATGAATTTAATTAATTTTGAAATAGGCGGTGCAACCAAAACAATTTTGATTATCGCAGACGCACCGGGGTTAATTTTTGGCGCCTAAATAACGATTTTTGCTTTGTATGGCAACCTGGTGTTTTATAATAAAATTGAATTTTTGTGTAAATAAATAAAATAAAATAGGTACTTTTATGTTAGCAGGGCGTCAGGGATAACTCTCCGAATCTCTTTTCAATTGGAATAATTTAAATTGCAACATTTTACGTGAGATTTGTTATTCATATTGATATGTTTATGTTTAGATATTTTATTATTATTATATTCTAGATAATTTTAAGTAAGTTTTTTTAAAATTTTACATTTTAATGTTTAAATATTACTTAGTTGTTATTAGCTAATGTCAAAAGATTGGCGAACCACGGAGTTCAGAGAATAAACTCTATTCCTCGCAACAGTGGGAGTTACTGACTTTATGACGTCAAAAGCAGAAGTAAAAGTTTAATTAAAAATTATGGCTAATTAATTAAATTTTCGAACAAACGAATGCACGATAACAAATCTGTGTCCAAATATCTTTCATTTAAAAAAAGAATGGTGTAATTTGATGCAGTAGTTTGTTCTCACGGATTGTCGAAAGAAATTGCTTAGAGTTTTAAATATATAGATATCTGACTACAGTGTGGCTATTGGAATCCATCTTTGTTGTTTTCTGTAAATTACTATATAGATCTCTTTTTAGGTGCGTTCGTAATTATATAAATACGTAGCACCTATTGTCGTCGCTTGGTCCGTCCGTCTGTCTGTCCGTCCGTCCGTCCGCATATAACAACGCAAAATCTACCCAACCGAATGGTTTGCAATTTAAAATATATTATCTTTGCAGAATTTTGTCGAGACATTTCAAATTTTATTAAAATCGAATCAAAACTTTAGGAGATATTAATAAAAATATTTATTAAGAAATTTGAATTTTTTTTTTTTAATCGGTGCTTTTTTGTTATAGGAGCTTCCGAAGTTGAATTGTCCAGCGACCGAGATACTTACTTTATTGCAGAAATTAATCTGCAGACGATATAATTCATTTCACAGAATTAAAAATCAGAAAAGATCTGAATATTTATATAACTAGCTATAGTACGAACGCACCTCATTTGTCACATTTGATGTACAATTTCCAACTTGTTATATATGGAATGTCCTATGTCACCTTTTTCAGGGTTAAGAAGTGAAACAGTAAGTATTTCTATCTACAGAAAATCCTCGTCACACCTATAATGTTGTATGGAAAAAAGTGTTGAATACCATAACAATAAACCAATTTGGTATTTTACAACTGCAGAAATATATAACAAAAAATCACCACTGTTATCTCAATAAAATGGAGAAATTGGATAGAGTATAATATATATTTAAAAACAAAACAAAAAATGAATTGACAGCATTTGTTATTATAACGTTTAGAAATTAGAAATTATATTTTAATGTAGAAATGAGTCAGAAAAATTTGTCTTTAATCAAATACAGTATGAATGCTGAAAAAACTAACGAGCAGGACTCGGTCTAACAAGTACTATTATTGTAATCAGCAAAAAAAAATTACATAGAACATGCAAATAAACATTGCTCTCAACATTTTAAGAACATTTTCAGCTACAAAATTACAAATTAATACTGAAAATGGTATTTTAAAAAGCATTGTCAATTAACTATTTTACCTTATGTTGTGGGATAAAATAAGTATACCTTTTTAAAGCCTTTCATTTCTGCAATATAATAAATAATTGCACATAAATCTGATTAAAAGTGTTCTTTAGAATGCTGAAAATATTAAACAACAGAATTAAGAGAAGAAATAATCTGGATTATGGTTCATTGGTGGATCAGAAAGGACAGCTGCAATTTGTGATACATGAAATGTCTTTTTTCTTAAGAAACATAAAATAGAAACATCCACTCTCTTTTGCAAAGTAAACTATGTTTTTTCTGATTGTTAGGATCACAAGAAATGTGCAATTTGTTGTCTTGTTCAAAAACTCTGACCTAAAATCCAGTTCTAATAGTTTCTCTACAACTATTACTATTTAAAAAGATAAGTTTTTCACTTCTAAATAATCAATAACTTTGTTGGTAAGACTTTTAACCATGATTTAATTATCATTTTGAGCTTCTATTTCACTTCTTTTTGCTTACGTTATTTTGTAAAAACAAATTCAAAAAATTAATGTGTTTATGCTATATAATGGGTAAATAAGCTGAAAATATGTTCTTATTTACTTTAAATCCAAAGTTTTTCTCCTCATTTACAACCAAGCATATCATCCAAAATTTTAGAATGACTACTAAGTATAATAATATTAGAACAAATATTTTGTTATTTCTTAAAGGAATGATAACTGATACCTGTAACACACTAATTTGGCAAAACAAAATTGCAATTTGTATTTTTTTTTAAACTTACTTATTTTACCCTACCTGACATTATTTAGAAGTTATGATATACAGAGTTATCACCATGCATTTAAAAATACTGTGGCATGTCCTACTTAAAAATTTATTTAGATAATAAATCTTTCTAAAAATTTAATCAGTTACTATAGCGATTGTATCTCTCATGACTCTAAAATGTCTTATAGTAGAGTAAGTTTGATGCAAGTGTGGTGAGGGTGATGCCCAAGCACAAAGATGGGTAGGCAACTGATCAGCACTGTGATAAACATTGCTGTAGTAATCTCTCTATATTAAAAAAAAGTAACCACCGCTGCCAATTAAGATTTTGTGCCTTGAAGTCTTTCTGGACTAATATCTAGAAAACTATTGCATGTAAAATTTTAAAAATTGGTAGTTTTATAAAGAAATGTTCGATAAACACGCTGAAGCAAACAGTTTTTAAATCGAAGAATTATTTTAAGAGATATTTAAAATCAAAGTTCGTCAAAACAGTTTTTTGAAAAAAGTTTTATAGGAACGAAAACTATCCGCAGGAATTTAACCGTAATTTGTAAGGATATAGTTGACAAGTTTGCGGAGTGCAGACTGCAATCACTTTTTTAATTTGAGTAATTTTTTCAGGTTATATTTCAATTTTTTATTCAAAATTTTCATTATTTTAACGAAGATTTATTTCATATTTCATAAATTCCATTATTTGAACCGTTGCCAATTTTTTATTCAAAATTTTCATTATTTTGACGAAGATTTATTTCATATTTCATAAATTCCATTATTTGAACCGTTGCCAATTTGTAAAATAGCGCACGTAATAAGATTCCCTTTCAATTAAGAAATGTATTTACACGAGACTATTAAAAACAGAAATAAAACTTTAAAATAATATTTAAATGATCACGTGTTAAAAGCAATAAATGTAGAAAATGACGTAATAAAAATATACTTGCGCGTGAATATTACAAAGAGAAATACGAGTAACTAGGGAAATTCACGTCACATTTAAAATGATAAAAAAAACAATATTTCCAAACAATTTCAATTAATTATTATATTTTCATGAGAGATCAATTTATTTCGACATATCTTTTACCCATTATTGCAAATTTTAAAACAGCGTAAATAATAATATTTCCTTTCCAATGTCAAAATTCTTCTATTTGTTTATTTGGTGTTACAGTTTAACGATAGTTTTTTTTTTTTTTTTTTTTAAATGAAAATTGATTGATGGGGTAATGGAGAAGTATCAAAAGACAAATAAGCGTTGAATTAAAAATTCCCCGATGAAAAAACTAACTCGTGTAACGCATCTGATGTCAACTGAAAGTGACGCGACGCCACGATTATGCACGTTTGGCGCTAAATCATATATTTTGGTGACAGTTACAGTTGTAATCTGTTTCAACAGCAGTTGATTCGACCTTAAAATCCCTCAGTCAAAGGAAAATGAATGGAAACCCTGTTACAGCAGATCACCACTGGTTGTTTAATTATAATACAATCTTCCGTAATCGTTTTAGAGATGATCAAATCAGAGTGTTTTTAAATCATGCGGTGTCAGAACGGGGGTTGGCGAGCGCAGCTCGTAGGGGACAGAGCCCCCTAGTTTAAAAAAAAAAAAAAGAAAAAAAGCAGGTATACACTATATAGCTTTACTTGAAAAACAGAGGATATACAGAGTTTCTTTAAAAAAATCCAGAAGGTATACCACTGTATACCTGTTTTTCTCTGGTCATGAATGAAAGATCTGTAATAAAGAGAAAAAAAAACTGTACCATGTCAAACAGAGTTTCTGTAAAGCACAACCAAGCACCAAACAGAGCAGCACTGAGTTAGAATATGAGCAATAGTAAAAATGGGTGGAGCAGGTCAAAGTGAAATAATTAAGTTGCTAAAGAGGGTAAAAAGGGAAGTATGTGAAGCTGAAAATATTCAGAAAACTAATGGTTTTAATTGAGCTTTATATTATTTTGTATGTTTAGTGAAACAAAAAATTACTATAACAAATTACAACACATTGCAACATTACAAAAATACTGTTAAATTATTTTTTTTTCCTGCCTGTTACAAACTATAAAAAAATAAATAAAAAGGAATAGCAAATGACTCAACAATCAACTGGTGAAGCAGATCATAAAAAATCAAGGTTCAAGTATAGATACAAATCATCTTAACATTACAAAATTTAAGATAAAAAATTAAACTAATTTAGCCAATATCTTACCGTAACTAAAGTTACTTTCTGGTAAAATCTTCTCAAGGGTTGACTGATCTAATGAATAAAAAATAAATAAATTATAACATACAATATGTATAAATTATTGATGCCTAGAAAGAAAAATAAAACTTAGAAAGAAACTTCATTTTCATTTCTTTTTTCATAATATATACAGTCAAACCTCGTTATATGGTCACCCGCTTATATGGTCATCCCGCATATATGGTCACTTTTGAAAAGTCCCGGCTGACTTAATAGGAATTCTGTGTATTTTGTTTCTGCATATATGGTCATTTCCAAATACCTGTACCCACGTATATGGACACTTTACTTCTGAAAATATCTTTCTTCCAGGAAACGATTAGCATTAGCCATACTTCCGATCAATGAAAAAGTTTTCTATCATTCCCATTTTAGTATAGCTGAATGGAAGCTGTCAATATGATTTATTGAGGAGGAAAGCGTTTAAAAAGGTACAGGGACTCCATTACAAAAGGACTTTTCTCCTTTCCCTTCCCCACACACTTCACGTTGCTGCTGAAAGAATTTCACATGCCAGTCTCATTTCTTAGAAAACGGGATTGCAACCAACTTTGTACACTAATCTTTAGGGAAAAGAACACGTGTGGAATAAGTGCCAATCACGCCAATAAAATTCTAAAATTGTTTCACCTGTTTTTGGTCACTGCTTTTTTGTTCAGGATTCACTTTCAATTGCTTATGCTTGCGAGTAAATATGGCTGCAAAACGAAAAAATTTGTCATTTAAAGAAAAAAGTGAACTGATAATATCTTTTCAAACATCAAATTTATCTAAAGCAGCATTTGCGAAAAAGCATGGAATTCCAAGGACAACTGTAAACAATATTTTATCAAAATCATGTACTGTAGATTTCAAAAATGGAAAGAGAAAACGGGAACGTGCTTCCCCATTCGACAAGGTTGAGCAAGCGCTTGTGATTTGGATAAAAAATGCCAGATCTCAAAATATGCCAATATCTTCCTTCATCTTAAAAGAAAAGGCTTTACAAATTGCAGCTGAATTAGGAGAATCCAATTTCAATGCTAGCAACGGATGGCTTCAAAGATTTATGTTCCGGCAAGATTTATCTTTCAAGAAAGTATGCGGTGAAGCTGCTGATGTGAATGACAGTGAATTAAACGAATGGAGAGAATCTGTTTTGAGTGATGTCCTCAAGCGTTATAATCCTTCTGATATTTACAATGCTGATGAATGTGGACTATTCTATCATGCTCTACCAGATAAAACTCTTTCTTTTAAGAGCGATAAATGTATAGGTGGCAAGAGAAGCAAAGACAGATTAACCATTTTATTAGCAGCAAATATGGATGGCTCAGAAAAACAACTCCATTGGTTATAGGAAAATTTCTGAGACCCCGTTGCATGAAAAACATAAAATCTTTGCCCGTGTTCTACGATGCGAACCAGAAATCTTGGATGACAACAAGCATCTGGGAGAAAACAATCCGACGTATGGATAGATATTTCTCAAAGAAAAAAAGAAAAATTGTTTTCGTTATCGACAACTGCCCTGCCCATTGCGATTCCTCAATTAGAATCCATTGAACTTGTTTTCTTACCTCCAAACAGCACTAGTGTTTCCCAACCCCTAGATCAGGGGATTATTCAAAATTTTAAAGTAAACTACCGGAAGTTACTCCTTAATGGCATGATTTCTGCAATTGATCAGAATGAGAAGTTTTATGTGTCCGTGTTGGATGCGCTGTTTTATATAGACAAAGCTTGGAATAAGGTATCAAAGAAAACCATTTCAAATTGTTTTAGACATGCTGGTTTTTGCCCCTCTGAAAATGATGGATTATCGGACAATGAAGATGAGGATGTGCCTCTATCTGAACTTGCAAAGCGTCTTCAAAATTATGGATGCACCGTACCTGATGAAATGGATTACGTAACTATTGATAATGATTTAGCTACATCTTCTGAAGTGTCCATTACCGGAATTGTCTCCGAAGTGTTAAATTCAAATGCTTCCGGAAGCAACGATGAAGAGAGTGATGGTGAATTGGAAATTCAGCCTGTAATTCAGGCAGAAGCTCTATGATGAAGATCATACACATATTTTCATTATTATTCAAAATTTATAGTTCCCTTATGTTTCCTAAATATTAATTAAATTTTTATTTAAACCCTTTCTATTTTAAAGATTAAAAGCAATTATATTTCATCAAATACATTAGCGTTTCTTTTCTGTCATTTTTATGTCTGGCTTTTACCGCAAAAATGATCTTCCTTTTCTGCATAAATGCAGCTGCAAAATTGTTCAATATGTACGTTAGATATTTTCATTAACCTTCAACTTTGTCTCTGTCTGGAAAACTTAATGATAAATATAAAATCATTTTACATGTGCCTCTTTTGTCTATGCTTAACAGTAACTTCCTTGTTTCATGTAAATGCAGTCTTTAAGTAAGTCACAACGGTCAAAATTCTATTTAGCTCGCAAATGATTCATGTCCAGAAAAACCACAGATGCCCTATTCTCACAAAACATTCATTGGGTTGCTTTTCTAATTTACGAAAATGGCCATAAGGCGCCTTGCATTGCAAACCTTTCATTCTTTCCCCCCCTCTAAATTAATATGCCAGAAGCCTAACCGCTGTAAATTCTTTCTGGCGAAGACTGTTCGATACACATGTATATTCATGCCAAAAACAAAGTGTTGGCACGCAAAATGTACTCCAAAATTTCACCAGATCATATCTGACTCTCGTGCTGAAAACAACTTAAGCGTTGCTAAAGACGGGGGCCACCTCTCAAGTATTTCATATCTCTAAGGAATAAATAACTTTTTCCATGGATTATTTCTCGTCTTCAATGTGTCCCAGCGTAACATTTTGCAGGAGGAGAACGCTGCGGTGTTGCCTAAACAACGCATTTCATATTTACAAATACGGCCTTTTCAACGATTTTCCAAGATAGCCTGAACTCAACCAAAAATACGTTTTCACCCAGTCAACAATACCACATACTATATGGTGCAAGACATCAAAATGTTAATATGAGGAGAGAGGTGGCCTCCCAAAATCGATCGTTTGGCTAAAATACAGAGAGAGACTCTATTTTACTCTGTATAACATAAAAAAAATCTGCTCCAAATTTTCACGAAATTAGAACTTTGTCCCGGACCGCTTTTCCAGAATTGTAGTGACTTGTTCCTGGATTATAAACTCAAATAAAAATGGCCTGGGATGTTTTTGAAATTAACATTTCACCTTTCATCGGATAACGGTTTCATGATGCTCGCGAACGCAGTCTTAAAGCCTTTTACGGAACGGACTCACTGTTACTGAATTATCTCTCACAGAATGATGAAAAACGTAACGTGAAGTTTGGACTGCATAAAGTTGACTTTTTAACCATTCCGTACCCTGCATGAGTACAGGATAACTTAAAAAAAAATCATAAAAAGAAATGCATTATCTGCTACTCATCATGCCTCCGGTACCTGACTTTAGATTATAAAGTGTGCCACTCAGCAAAAACACTGTGCGTGATTTCATATTTAGCATACCAGTGCTAATCGTACACCGCTGTGAGAATTCAATTACTACCAAGGCTCGTGCATCTACCCGCTGTATTATTCGAATAAATAGATGTGAAGCGATAAATATCTCCGAGAATAAGAACTATCTCTCCATACAAAGTCGAACTTACGTTCTCAGATTATTTGCCTGTAAAGCATTTTACAAGATTCGATTTTTGACTCATCTCGTCTCCTTTGTGTGCTTAGGACTCTATCCAGACGTTTCTCCGTGTTCATATAAAAAAAAAGAAAAACAATAATTCGAAACTGAACCAGATGGAACTTCAAAGATGATTTTTGAGCATTTTCCGAGAGATTTATTCAGCGGATAGTTCAAGGATTGCGCATAGTTAATTACTGTCTTTTTTTATCATTTCGCTAGCGCTTGTGTTTTTGATACATGATTCGTCGCAAGATCTCAGTAGATAATATAATTACTGTGTTTTTGGTGTTATAAAGGTGCACGATTTTTTTTACAATTTCCTATATTTATTAACACAGTGAAGTTAAAAAAAAAAAAGGGAAAAAAATCTTTTATGGTGGTATATCAACTATAGTAAAGATATTTTTGGGTAAGTACTAAGGTTATAGTGATGTGCATTGAATACATTAAGATGCACAAGAGCAACAAATCAGTCAAATAGTGTATTTTTAATTAAATATTTACTGTATTTGTTACTATTTGTTTTAATTGGTAAACATGCTTTTCCTATAGATGTGATACTTAAAACTTGGAAAATGTTTTTTTTTGCATTTTATTTAGGCGATTTGGAGATATTTTTAGTACCGCTTTACTATTAATTCAGTAAATCTCATCTAGAAGTATTTATAGAATTAAACATATACATTTTAGCTAGATAATTTAATTTACTTGGATATGCATAACATTTTATTTCTGCTCATATTGAAATCTAAAAGAAAATTTTTGCCTTGCTACTGGACAAATGAACAAAAAGGCAAATGAAATAAAATTAAGATTTAGCATAATAGGTTCAAAAATGAAATGTTTTTTTTTTTTTTTTTCAGTCATTTACTGTATGCAGATTTTACTCATGTTTAATAACTGGTAAAGTTGATATTTTTGAATATATACTACATTAACATTTTATATTTGAATTTTTATTCACAACATGTAAATATTTTAACGTAAGTAAAGTGTATATTTTGAATGTTGGTTACGAGAGGATGGTTATGAAAATTCATGAGTAGATAATAGTATTGTTTTGATGGTTTTTATTGCAGTCATTTACATTCCTTAAGTGCTTTATTCAGTTGTTTTTTGCGTAGAAATATTTAATATTTTAATTTGCTGAATTTTTACTTCTGGTGGAGTGATGACATATTTCTGCTTTTATTGGTCAGGTTTATATTTTTACGGGACAAAATTCATAATGTTTGAGTTTTTTTAAAAATAAATTATCATTCCTGTTCCTTGCTCCCTACAATGTCACATAGAAATTATATTTCAATTCGATATATTTCTATTGATATATGATAATTCAATTACACTTTTTTTCTCATTAAAAGTTTTTTATTAATTGCATAATATTCATGGAGGTCATTTTACAGTAAGATATAGAGTTTTTTCGTGAGTGTAGTTACTTCTGTTGTAGGACTATTTTCTAGAGATGGCCCTATGACTGAATGTTATGTTTCATGTCTGAGGTGAGTAAGATGGCCACTTACTCTTCTCGGATATGCAATGTGTTTACTTACACTCATGTTAAAATAATAATAATAATAATATTGCCACAATTACTTAGGTTTAAGGTCTTTACTTTTAATTTCCTGTATTTTCAATTTGGCGGTAATTTAAAGTGTTTATTTCTAATTATATGTTAATGGTAAATATTTTAATATCATTTTTATTGCATTAAGATATATATGTACTTTGAGACTATGGCGCGTATTAAAGCTTTGTGCCAAAATTTTCCATAAAAAAAATCTCTTATTCCAGATCGTTGATTAAAAAAACTTCATATTCAAAATTTAATTTCCCCAATGTTATTATATAATATGATATGGTCTGGTATAAATTTTATTTACTGTTTGTGTGCATAAAAAAAAAAAAAAAAAAAAAAAGTTGAGTATGTTTATGGTTATAAAAAATATATTTTTTCTTTCAAAGATATGCTCAATTATACTCTAATTGTGCCTCATTTTTTTTTTCAATTTTATATTCAAAGGTACAATAACATGGTGACTGAACGTCAGTTAATCATGAAATAAAATTTTAACTAGTATATGTGCATTTATATGTTTTCTTATATGTTATATTTTGCTTAAATTTCAAGATTTTGTTGCTTTTCGAACAAAATGAATGCAATGCATACGGACATCGAATTTTTCTGCGATACTGTCATATGTCCATTCAAACTTTTATAGATATGCCATATTCACTCTTATCTTCGTTCATTACAAAAAAAAAAAAAAAAAAAAAAAAAAAAAACATTCTTGTACTTCATATATATTTTTAGGTCTTCTCATAGACAACATTTAAAATTTTAATGTCTTGTTACAGTCTGTTTACATTTTACAAAGATTTGTTTTTAAAATTTGGTTCAAGATTTCAAGCATACTTTTAATATTTCATGCATTCTTATAATTCTTGATTAAAAGAGATTATACTTCTACTTCATCGAATAATTCTAAATTCCACTTTTAATTTCTGTGTTTCATTTTTAAGTGCAAGTATGTCTTTCGTTAATTGATTTCTGCAGAATTAGTCAGTGATTGTTTTCATATTGGATTATACTGAGTGATCATTGAATATGGTTTGGTGTGAAATATTTCTTACATTTTTAAAATTTTGATATCAGATATTATTATTTTTACTTTATTGTTTAAATTTTTATTCTAATTTCACAATTCAGATTTTTTTTTCTATTTTTAACATTGTATACTGTATGACATTTCACTTTGCTATGTCGGTTCGATTCATTTTATTCTTACCTACAGTTACTCATTTCCTTCTATAATTTTTGAAATGTCAACAGTTTCACACGCCTTAGTTTATTTGGTCGTGACATTTAGTTCTACTGTCGTACTCAGTCGTATTTTTCCAGAATTTTTCTACTATTTCTTTCAACAAGAGGTATTTTGTGAGTATTCGCTGATATTTGAATTACACAGTTGTACAAGGGTTATTTACATTTTTTTCATTTCAAGTACTAGTGGATATTTGCGCGATCCTTCTTTTCGTACATTCTTGCACGCAGACTTATTTTACACAGACGTACAAAGTTTTTACAAAGTTTTTTCAACTATGAGTTCTGCACGTGAGATTGTCATTTTTCACATACATTTATGTGATTTTTTCCTTTCCTGTATGCACTTTTCTTTTCAACTGCAGGTTTGCTACAGGTTTGCATATGTTTTTCTGTATAAAATTTTCACTTATTTTTCTCCTCGTTTATACATCAATTCACATTTTTACTGTATTTTTTTTTTGCAAAATTTTCTCATTTTTTCCACACTTGTTTTGGAATTTCTTTTCCATATTTATGGTGTATAAAGTTCAACGACAAATTATTCTTTTCTTCGATTCTGTATTTGTACACATTTCCAGTTGGTTCATTGTGTTTGGCATCTTTTGTAGCCAGTGTTTTTCTTTTCTTCTTCTTCATTTTACACACATACACATTTTGTTGTACTCAAAATTGCTAGCCACAAATGGTTATTTTGGGTACATTCTACACACCTTGAATCTTTATTGCAATTTTTGTATTTAAAAAAAAAAAAAATCTTGCATTTTATCATACTTAAATTTATTCTACCAACTAATATTTTTAGAGAATTGACATTTCCTGCTCATTTTCTTCGACGCGTAACAAGACTATTTAATTTTCTCTTTGTTCATGACATATATTTTTGTAATATATTAAAAAAATAATTAATTATTACAATATTAATTGTCCTGTTATTGTTAATTTTTCCTTTTAGGTCACATTTCATGTACTTTTCTTATTTATATCATTATAACATGTTTGTAGGGTTTCAAAAAAAAATTATATACACACAGATTTAACATGCACCTATCAATGCCACGTGTGTCATTGTCGATATGTTGGTAAATATTTTTCATATCAATCTTCACAATATTTTTTTAACGTATTTTCAGGTATTGCAAGCCCATTCTTATAATTTAGGTCCTCGAACATAATAAAATATTAATATTTATGTAAAATTTTTCTGTTTGTCAAGTTCATGAATGCCCCTTAATCATGGTACAGGTGTATTTATGCATATTTGATTTGTAGTATTGTAGTATTTTTTTTTGTTTTTATGTGACATGGCTGGACCATTTTTATGTGTTATGCTGCAGTGCTGCAAGACATATAGAATTGACAAATAGAAAAAAAATTTTCTTGTATAGTACTTCTAATTTAAATTTAACAATCTGATAAAAAAAAAATTACGCAGTTTATTTTTGGGATTGGTAAGTAATTATTTGGTATATGTGATTTTCATGAAGTACTCCATATTTTACACTTATACAAATGCTTTTTGCAGGCTTTTCATATGTAAAGGTTGTCAAGATTCCTTCATATGGTCGACGATAAGCCTTGCATACATCTCTTTTTCTTCTTTTACACATGTACTTTATTGTATCACAAAAAAACTAATGCACTTACCTTTTCACTTCTTTTTGGCATTTTAAATTTAAATAATATTCTTTGAATTTTATTATTTTAAAAAATATATATTTTTTAATTTTGCGTATTTACTAATTGTCACTTTTACTCACGTTGATAGGATTTTTTTTTTAAAGTTAGGTGCAACAAGTACAACAATTTTATTGACTATACAATTTTATACCTCAAGATATTTCAAATTAACATATCTAATTAAATATCGAATTATTTATAACTAGTTATTTACTTTTAAAAGCATTATCAGAGTTACTCTTTGCATTTCTATCAAACACAATCAAAGTTTGTATTTTCAATTTAATGCTTTCATGGCAATTGACAGTATCCAGTAAAAATTGTATAGTTTTTCAATATCAAAATACAATGTCCATTTTTCTATAGTTTAATGTAAATATTGGTGTGTGTTTTATTTCTGTACACAGTATATAGTACAAGTGCATATTTTTTCTTTTTGCTTTTACATTTTTATATGTTATTTTAAAAATATATATTTTATTCATATGCTGATTTTTAAGATTTTATCAGCACTTCAAGATATTATTTTGTGTTGATGATTTAAAATTTTCTTAATATGAAGGCTAAACAACTGCCTCATCAAATTAGCCTGCAGGTAAATTTTTATCATGATCATGTATAATAACAATTGCTAGCATTATATATATTTATGTGTACACCTTAAAAATATATAGCATTATTATATATTGGCCATTTCCTTTATCCGTCTTTTATGACGTGAATTTATTAAAATAAAAGGAAAATGTTAATTGTGTCTGCATTTTGGAACTGTTATGGCTATACGTATACATTGTATAAGCAGACAAGACATTTGAATTTGGTATACCTTGCACAACAAAGTGCTAATTTTTTTAAAATCAAGTACTTGTTTATATTTTTATATGATTTTTATGTGTTTAATACTTATTTTTG
Organism: Maratus michaelseni; assembly: GCA_963931845.1. Taxonomy (NCBI): domain Eukaryota; kingdom Metazoa; phylum Arthropoda; class Arachnida; order Araneae; family Salticidae; genus Maratus; species Maratus michaelseni. The sequence goes on from OZ007587.1 coordinate 31,836,157, forward strand.
TATGGTGGTCTCCTAGGCTGTGAAATGTTTGTTTTATGAATATTACAGCTTGTTTTCAGTGTGTACACATGTGTATCGCAACAAGGTCAGTATTTTTTTTTCTTATGAAGGGGGAGTATATGTATATGATGAAGATCATACACATATTTTCATTATTATTCAAAATTTATAGTTCCCTTATGTTTCCTAAATATTAATTAAATTTTTATTTAAACCCTTTCTATTTTAAAGATTAAAAGCAATTATATTTCATCAAATACATTAGCGTTTCTTTTCTGTCATTTTTATGTCTGGCTTTTACCGCAAAAATGATCTTCCTTTTCTGCATAAATGCAGCTGCAAAATTGTTCAATATGTACGTTAGATATTTTCATTAACCTTCAACTTTGTCTCTGTCTGGAAAACTTAATGATAAATATAAAATCATTTTACATGTGCCTCTTTTGTCTATGCTTAACAGTAACTTCCTTGTTTCATGTAAATGCAGTCTTTAAGTAAGTCACAACGGTCAAAATTCTATTTAGCTCGCAAATGATTCATGTCCAGAAAAACCACAGATGCCCTATTCTCACAAAACATTCATTGGGTTGCTTTTCTAATTTACGAAAATGGCCATAAGGCGCCTTGCATTGCAAACCTTTCATTCTTTCCCCCCCTCTAAATTAATATGCCAGAAGCCTAACCGCTGTAAATTCTTTCTGGCGAAGACTGTTCGATACACATGTATATTCATGCCAAAAACAAAGTGTTGGCACGCAAAATGTACTCCAAAATTTCACCAGATCATATCTGACTCTCGTGCTGAAAACAACTTAAGCGTTGCTAAAGACGGGGGCCACCTCTCAAGTATTTCATATCTCTAAGGAATAAATAACTTTTTCCATGGATTATTTCTCGTCTTCAATGTGTCCCAGCGTAACATTTTGCAGGAGGAGAACGCTGCGGTGTTGCCTAAACAACGCATTTCATATTTACAAATACGGCCTTTTCAACGATTTTCCAAGATAGCCTGAACTCAACCAAAAATACGTTTTCACCCAGTCAACAATACCACAAGCTCTCAAGGCACTGAACGTTGTTAGGTGTTTTTTTTGCGCATTCAGAAGCTTCAGAAGAACATTTTAAAACTGTTAATAATCTTGAAAAGGTAGTGCTAACAACAGAGAAACCGAAGCAAAGACAATCCTGCATAAAGGAGTATTTCAAACACCGTACTGTACATTCCTAACTATTCTGTAAGTAATGCATTAATTTCTATTATAGTAGTATGTATTATCCCATTCAGTTTCATACTTAAATTAAAATAAAATAATTAATTAATATTATGTACACTTCTGTTTTTAAAAACTTCATGTTTTTAGCTTTTTTTTTATGTTGACAAACATGTTTAAGATTAAAAATAGCCTTTAATTTTCTTTTATCGCATATATGGTCACCCCGCATATATGGTCACTTTTCAACGGTCCCCACGGGTGACCATATAACGAGGTCTGACTGTATACAAATACATTATCCTAGAGGTCTGCACAGGCTGGAATTTTCTAGCTTGAATCCAACCCAATTTTTACATTGGCTAAAATTTTGTCTTGGACCCAGCCTTACCTGAGCAAAAAACAATACAATCAAGGACAACACAGGGTTCTCACTGGCTTTTTGACTAATCTTAGCAAATTGGTTAATCATCAAAGGAAAACTATAGCCAAATGAAAATAATGTTAGCAATAGATTCATCATGAAACATTGATTTGAAAACCATTCTTTAAATTCCCTAACATATTCTATTTTGTATTTTCAATATGTATTCCATTTAAAAAAAAAAAATATTTTTAGAGAAGTTATTGATCTAAATTGAACAATCGGTTATAGAAACTAATAAAACAAGTAATTATAGATACTTTGCGAAGTTGGGAAAAAATTCTTGTCTGATTTATTTCTAATGAAACATTTTGGTGCAATTCTAATGAAACAATTTGGTGTTATGAAAAAAAACTCGAGTTAATTCAGAATTCAGCATAGCATTTTTGTGGATAAAATGGAAGAAACAAAATAAAAAATATGTGAGTGAGTTTCGAAAAAAATCAAAATACAAATATGAGTTACACAGAAAGAAAAATGTCGATTTTAACATTTCGCTTTCTTGCCAAATGAAGAATTTTGTCTTGATTTGGTGCAATGGTGGTTAAGAGTGAGAACCCTGAGAAAACAGACTAGTCCAACTCAGTTTGTACAAAAAATGCCAATATTCTAATTACCATTATCTTACAATAAAAATTTATTTAAAAGAACACTGCATGTACAAAAAAGGTACATATTTTTTCCGATTACATGTTTGCAAGCCATAGAATACAGAATTAAAACACTGATGACCAGTTAGACATTTACATTCACATGAAGACAATAAAAACAGAATATGTAGTTTAAAAGGGAAGAAAAAGCAGCTTTATAAAAATATTTCACTTTAAGTTATTAAACCAAAATAAATTTCTAGAAATTCTATCAACAAATGCACAATACTAGTATTTATTGTACTAAAAAAAACCAGTCTGAGTCTACAGAAGAGTGTATGACCTTGGTGAGAGAAGGGAAAATTTTGAAATATCTAATCACTATTTTATACAGAAAAATAATTTGTTCAATAATTATAGAATTCATTTATGTACACCTGCATATGCAATTTATCGATTACATATAATTAGAAGCAAATTATTTAATGCATACATAAATAAGCACTAAGTTCACATAATGACATCATGGCTGTGTGAATGAAGCAGATTTAGCATAATGTTTAAAACCATGTAATTTGTTTATGAACAGATAGGCAAGTTAAATTATTTTCTCGTTTAAAATACATACATTTTAGTTTATATACAACATCAAAAATATTTGCTGCATAGATAATTTTATTTATTACTTGCTGACCCGCCCGGCATTGCTCCAGACCATGATTACTCTTAAATATATCCAAAATCAGTGTTAACAAAAATTTTTCCAAACGAACCTATTGTTGGGAACTAGGCCAGGGCCTTAAATCAATTTAAAACTAACATCAGAAATCCAATTCATCAATTAGCTTAAATTGATTTAAGCTAAATTGCATTTTAAGCTAAATCATAATTTATCTAAATCGATTTAAAGCTAACATCGGAAATCTGATTTAAAGCTAACATCGAAATCCTGATTTAACTAGTAAATCGATGTGAAGCTAACATCGGAAATCCGATTTAACTAAATCAATTTAAAGCTAGCTAACCTCGGCAATCCAATTTAATTAAATTGATTTAAGAAAAAAAAATAGATTTAAAGCTTACATCGGGATTCCTATATCTATTGGCTTTAAATCGATTCAAAACAAAATACCGATTTAGTGCTAACATCGGAAAAACAATTTATCTACATTGATGTAAGGCTTGGGCCTTAAATTGATTTACAACTAACATCAGAAATTTGATTTATCTATTGGCTTAAATCAATTTAAGCTAACATCAGAAATTCAATTTAACTAAATCCATTTAAATCTAACAACCGAAATCTGATTAAAGCTAATATAGGAAATCCAATCTAACTGAATCGATTTAAGACAGCTGGAAAGAGCTAACATCAGAAAAAATGATTTATCTACATTGATGTATCTACAGCATGTGTGGCAATCTGAGGTTAAATTGATTTAGCAGTATCAGATTTAAGGAAACACTGCAAGCCGCAACGCTATCCAGTCATTCTATATGATTTAAGAAAAAAGTGATTTAAGAAAAAGAAGATTTAAGAACGAGACGATTTATGAAAAAGCTGATTTAAGTAAAGATTAGTATGTATTTTTTTTCTTTTAATGGAACTAGGGGGCTCTGCCCCCTGCTCGCTACGCTCACCAACCCCTGTTCTGATTTCACAGCCTCTTAAAACCTGGTAATGTATTCTGTTTTAAAAAGATAATGATATCACGAACGGCGACTATCTTCTGTAATCAGGTTATAATGCTTTTTCATTTAACTGGTTATAAAGCTTTTTCATTTAATTCATCTTTTTTATTTTTAATATTCATGTGTAAACACAATTTTTATGACGTAATTTTTGTTATTACCGGCTTTCAACACGTGATCATTTAATTATTATTTTAAACTTTCATTATTGTTTTTAATAGTTTCGCGTAAATACATTTTTTATTTGAGATAAAACATAATCCTTTGCACTTATTTAGAAATTGGCAACAATATAAAAAAATGACTTTTTCAATAAAAGATTTTTTACTCGATTTTTAAGAATTTTTACTGTCTGACTGTGATAATTTTTTTAATTTCTGAAAGCTTGTTATATTTCGTGTCTGGTGGTAGGATTTTGGAATTCGTAGGACCTAAAGTAATAGCTCCTCAAAAAAGTCCATAGTAAAAAAGCGATGAGAATAGCCCGGAATATCTACGCAGAATTTGATTGGTCCATTTCTAAATCATTTTTGGCTCAGTTCCAGATTACTTTCTTTTAATATAGAAGGATATTTTTTGTTAATAGATTAAGCATTTATCATATATTCTAATACGAGCAAATCTTGTGTGTGTGTGATTATATATGCAAATTTTATAATAAAAACGGATCTCATGATTTTGACGAAATTTTGTATCCTACCATTTTGGGGCACCAGAAAACAATTGGGCTAGATTACATGTTCACGAAAATTCAATTAGTGTGTCATTTTGGGTCACCAGGGGTTAGGGTCAAGCTAATTGTATCTAAAAAATGGTTCAAACGAATTTGACTAAATTTTATATCCTACCATTTTCAGACACGAGATGACTATTGAGCTGGGTCATGTGTTCGAGAAATTTTTATTAGAGGGTCATTTTTGGGTAACACGGGTCAAGTTAATTTTATCTAAAAAACAGCTCTAACGATTTTGATTAAATTTTGTATCCTATGAGTTTCGGGCACGAGAAAATCATTGGGCTAGGTCACATGCCCGAGAAAATTCGATTAGTTGGTCATTTTTGGATCACTGTGGGTCAAGCTAATTTTATCTAAAAAATGGCTCAGACTATTTACACTAAATTTGGCATCCTATGGTTTTCGGGCACGAGAATACTGTTGGACTAGGTCAAATGTTCGAGAAAATTCGATTAGTGGGTCATTTTGTCATGGGCCAAGCTATTTTTATCTTAAAAACGGCTCAGAAGATTTGAACTAAGTTTAGTATCCTGAAGTTTTAGGGAACGAGAAAATCATTGGGCTAGGTCACATGCTCGAGAAAATCTGATTAGTGGGTCATTTTTGGGTCACTGTGGGTCAAGCTAATTTTATCTAAAAATTAGCTCAGACTATTTTGACTCAATTTTATATCCTACAGGTTTCGGACACAAGAAGACAATTGGGCTTGGTCACATGTTTGAGAAAATTTGATTAGTGGGTCATGATATTTGAACTCAAAGCTAATTTTGACCGAGATATAGCTCGGTCTTCCCTGCTGCAATCATTTAAAGGAACAAGAACGAAAAATCATGCGTCAAGCATAGATTATGTAACACTTTCCAACGCTTCCAAAATAATTTTACAAATCATACCGTTTAATAAGCTGAAAGAAAACATCTAAATAAACAATTTGGAAAACGCATAACATATTTAAAAACATAATTTCAGGAATTTCCAACATATACAATATTCGGAAAAATATCCGAATACTTTTATTCAGCCCTGTATATGATCTATAGATTTGTATATATACTACATAGGATGCTACATTTGAGTTCAGTTAGAAAACACGTAGCACAGTTTAAAATTCTCCTTCTGGAGTTTCTGTCAATAAACGGAAATGTGTTCGCGAACTTTTGTGCTTCCTTGTATATGATCTACAGAATTTACACACACCACGTAATAGACAAAAAGTGAGTTAAATTTAAAATCACGTTCAGTAACTTAAAACGCACTTCCAGGAATTATTGTTAACAGACAGTAGAGAATTCTTTTGTGTGTCCCTGTAAATGAACGATGACTGCTATACACAGAATATTCTTTAGTAAGCCTCTTGTAATGCATCTTAGTGATATATATATAAATTTCAATGCGTTTAAAATACAGAAATATTATTTAAATAAACCGCAGACGATTTTTCTCCATAGACGTAATGTAACAGAATTCTTTTGACTGTCCCTGTAAAGTAACTATAAGTGCTATGCACACCCTATTCCATATTAAGCTTCTTGTAATGCACCTTAGTGATATAAATCAATTACAATGTGTTTGAAATTGTGTAACATCATTAAAATAAACCGTAAATGATTTTTCCCGATAGACCGTAATGTAACGGAATTCTTTTGAGTGTCCCTGTAAAAAAACTATAAGTACTACACACTTCCGTTGAAATAGGGAACATGCTATAGATAACGACAATAACATATAAAAATTTCAGGACAATCGGAGCATATTTATGGGAGTTAGAGCAGGGGCAGATCACAGACAAACCGAAGTCATAAACACTTTTCAACTAGGTTGGAAAGTGTTAAATAGGAAATTTTAATACTTAAAATCTAAATTGATCTGATTTAAGTTTATATGGTAATGCAGTCTTTTGATAAAAAATTCATTTTTTACATGTTTGGGTAATACTTAAATGTAATTTTTTTCTATTATTCTGTAATTAATTAAAACCTTTTAAAGTGGAGTCCTGCATCAACTGGGGTATCCCAATTTGGTCGTTTATTTCCCCCTTTTTGGTATTGAGAATATATATATATTTTAATTGATTCAGTATTTATGGCTGAAAATAGATAAATAAATAAAGTTTTATATTTAAAATTCATCGAATTTCGGTTAATATTTTTATGCATTCTTTCGGATATTTTTAATATATTGTATTTGTGAATAAACTGTAAGTATTTTAAATGTAATAATCGAATTTATTAAGAGACATAATAAATATCAATAATAACAGAAGATTGTAAGGAACTTAATGCTTTTTATTTAGTCAAAAAACATAGACGGATATAACACATAAAATGTATGTAAACATTAGATGTAGGCTTGAAGAAAAAAAATTCAAAATCTATTATATATTTTCTCTTTTAATATCATGAGGTAATCGTTTATTGACATAATTTTTATTTTAAATAGCAAAAGAACAAATACATTAGTAAAACATTAATAAAAATACAAATAAAAGGTCAAATTAAAAATCACTTGATGATGTAAAAAACACATGTAATGTGTTTAATGTCAAGTGAATGTGACATTTACGATCATCCATTATTGGCATTTAATCTTACCAGGGAATCGAACTCGGGCTTCCCGGGTTACAGAACACAGGTGAAAACCATTTTTTTCTAATTCTAATAGATTTTTCATATTTAATATATATTTTTTAAACTGATTCATTAACAACGTAGAAAAGAATTTTTATAAGAAAAATATCAATAATATATTCAAATAAAATTTCAAAATTTAATAAAGCGATACTTTTGTATTAACCGCATGCCAGGAGTTAACGGGCAAAGAAATCGTCAAGATTTTGCTGCTTACTGCAAGTTTCTTATTCATAAAATTTCAACTGCTTAAGCGCGTAGTTCTCGAACATGTCTGTTAAATTTGCATTTTATTTCTATTATATTATTATTCATATTTATATTTTGATGAAGGTTTAATTTCATTATGTAATATTAGCCGGGGAACTATTTATATTGTTTTAAATGCAAACCGATTAATCCTTCACAATCGGACTACACGTGATAGAGATAGATTTAAAATTAATTCATGCTTGGAAATTATTCCAAAAATCATAAAAATATCAGTAAATTCAAATACAGTTTTCAAAGAAATTGCATTTTTTTTTTTCTATTCGACGGTGTAGAAATTGAAATTGTGTGATGTTTAGAAGTTTAAAAAGATGCAGTGAAAGCGAAATTTATTAGTCAGTTCGTTGCTACCATAAAAATGACTTCAGCAATAATTAGACATGCGTTGGTTTATAATATAGATTATTATTATCATTAAACCCTATTCTTGATAACATCATTTATGTGTAACTCTCCCTTGACATGGACCCGATTACGTATGATTAGCATCAAAATTTAATAAAAGAATTTTAATTCTATATGTTTGAATCAAGGCAAAATTTGTCTAAAGTTGTCAGCAAATACAACTACTATTCCAACAAATAGCGAATCATTGTTTTTTATGTCTTTAAGCATACGGTCTACATCTACACATTCAAATACTAATTTATTCATTAAGAGTGCATCATCCCAGACTATTAACTTCATTTATCTTAATAATTCAGTAAGGTCAGATTGCTTACTAATGACACACGTAGATGTTTCGTTCAAATTTAGCGGTATTTTGAATTTTGGATGTACTATTCTACCTTGATCTAATAACAAAGCTGAGATCCCAGAAGGTGCAAAAGCTAACGCAAACATATTATTTGATCTCATCACTTTTAAAACTGCATTAAGTAAAAATGTTTTGATAGTCCTGGCGCGTCAATAAAATAAACCTTAGAATTTTCATTTAAATCCAGCAAGCGAAACTTATAGCAAAGCACAAAGCGGAACTTATAGCCAGCAAGCGAAACTTCATCCTAAATTGATTTTTGAACGTGATAATCCTGGCGCAAACGATAAATAGCCAAATATTGTTTTGAGTCACAATTGAAAAATATTTTTATGTTTCACAAACATTCTTTTAATCATTTAAATCCAGCAAGCGAAACTTATAGCAAAGCACAAAGCGGAACTTATAGCCAGCAAGCGAAACTTCATCCTAAATTGATTTTTGAACGTGATAATCCTGGCGCAAACGATAAATAGCCAAATATTGTTTTGAGTCACAATTGAAAAATATTTTTATGTGTCACAAACATTCTTTTAATTTTTAAATTAAATTATTTTGATTTGTAAAATTATCGCTCATCAAAACGTTTATTATTATTATTATTATTTTGTATTTTATATAAAATCATTAAAAGTTTTTTTCTTTTACTTTTCAAGGTGTCTGTATTAATTTCTAACTAATAATAGTAATTTCAATTCTTTAATCAACGATAATATGCGGACGCCAACAGGGAAAAAAATTACCAATGTCAACCATTAAACACGAAAAAAAAGAATAATACCAATTTTTTTTTTATTTTAAAAGCCATAATAAATCAGCCAATTAAAATACAGTTTTCAAACAAACTGCATTTTAAAGTAGATTTTTTTCCCTATATAACGGTGTAAAAATTAAAAATGTGAGATGTTTAGAAATTTTTAAAAATGCAATAGTAAAAATCTCAAACCCGAAATTTCATCATGAACTGTTGCCATTCGCAAAATGACGTCAGCGTTATGCACGGACACGTTTGTCCTTTATAATATACTAGTTTGGCGATAGTTTTTTAGTCAATGGGATAATCAAGTAGTACAGAAAACTCTTACCTAAAACCACAGGAATAACATTTGATGTTTTTTCATAAAAGAACGTTGAATCTGGAGGTTGTTTCTCCTAAAACATAAAAAATAACAAAAAAATTAAAAAAAATTAGACATTCATTTTACTAGTTATATATGAAATTCAACTTGTTAAGAAGTCAGTTTGAATGCAATTAAAAAGACAACATGATGCAATTATCAAGAAAATATGATATCATCTATTAATAGTAAAAAGAGAAAATAAACTGGGCTGAATTAAGGGTTCATAACTGAAGCAGAGCAAATTAATTTGGGTCTTTGAAATTCAGAGAACTTATCATACCACAGCTGAAAGTAGCTCTTATGAAATTACCTAACTCAAAAGAAAAATACTGCATAAAAATAAAATACACTCAAGTTTTTGATGGATTGTATGTGTGACTGAAATTCGTTAAGTTATATTTCAAAACAGTTATACAGAGATTATTGTAAATTTAAAAGACGCTGTAACTATAAATATTTTGGAATCAATGACTTCTTTGAGTTAAGTTTTAGTAATCGAGTAGTACTGAAGGAAGGAAAGGGTTAAATAACAGAATAGTCAGTTTTTTAAGAAACTGTAAACAACTGGAAAACAAAAGCACAGAATCAATGATTAGTATTTGAAAATTGCATGTGCACCAAAAATATTCTTTGAAAATTTGCACATAGCATTGAACTATGCTGTGTACCTTTCTAAATATTGATTGCACTTTTTACCTTCACACTCCCAAAATATTTATAATCCCATTATTTACATTTATAATGTAACCAGAGAGCAGCTCGCACTCACTTGTTTTCCATTGTCAAAGTTTGAGAAACATTAATCATATTTTCCAATTAACAATTATCTTTACTCTTCAGTTTCAAGATTTATAAGGATATTTTTTGATAGATTGTAGCACTTTACTGTTACATTAACGAACTACTGTTAGATTCGAATAACTTTTTATATTTGATCAATTGGTTATTAATATACTTTTTCATGTAATACATTAATGGAGATTTTTAGTTGAGTAAATATTTTTAAATATCCTTTGCTTACATAATATATATGCATATGTGTAGTATGCACGTTGTAAAATTAAAATTATGAGACCTACTGATGATGCCTATGTACATTACCATTTGAGTAATACGATTAGTGAAAACTGGTGAGGTCACATAACACGATTATGAATTACAGACTACCGAGCTAAAGTTCCATAAGTGGGTATGTTGCCAAGCTTGGCGTAAAACAATAATGATGTTGGCAACAATGTGGTAGTGGTTTGAAGAGCAGCAATACTATAAGAGCAGGTGTTTATCAAAAAATTTTCGCATATTTACAGAATATAGTGTAACTGTAATATTATTAAAATGCACCCCAAACATTTTTTCACGTATAGCATTATGTAACTGAATTCTTTTGAGTGACCTTGTAAATGAATGATAAATGCTTTGCACTCCATATTATACAGAATGCATATATTAGTGCACTTCCTAAAATGCATATCATTTTCATTATGTTTAATATAGTGTAACACATCATTATAATACACTGCAAATGATTTTTTCCCATAGTCAATAATGTAACGACATTCTTTTGAGTGTTCTGTAAACAAACTATAAATCCTACATGCATTGTCATATTGTCAATAGCCAACATGCTATAGTAAACTTCAATAACATATGTCAATTGCATGAGAATTCGAGTATAATTACAAGAGTTGGAGCATAGACAAAATAAATTTATAAACATTTTTTAACTATTTTGGAAAGTTTAAAAATCTTTGAATTACAACTCATTTCCTGGATAATTTCAAAGTTTGTAATCAGAATTTACATAGTACTTTTGGTATTACTTGCTTACCTATATCAATATCCTTACTTCTATCCTATGAAGGGAAAAATTGAAAATCAAACAAAATTTAACATGAAAAACTAGATATTTTTGTATAATAGTCCACAGATAAATGTGTTTGATATTACAAGCAGAACAACAAAGTATATAGTATAAGTACAGCTAAAGTTTATTACCTTATGATGAACATTTAAATCTTTAAAATTATTGCTTTCTACTAAATTACATTTTTATAATCCAGGGAATAACAAAGAGAAATATTGCATAAAATTATTTTATGAATAAAAGATTCAAATAACATTTTTGTTATTGATAGGGTTAAATTCAATATAATATACCAATTCTTCTTTTTGATATCCATCTTTAACCATTTCACACATTTCTTTATGGAGAGGAAGAGCAGATTCTGGAATCCAATGGCCAGGATTTACTGGACAACAAACTTTAACCTGATAAAATATTAAATAATATTTATTTACAAACATATTAAAACACATTTAAAATCCTAATGCTATCAAAGTATTATTCAGGAACTTGTTACATCACTGATACTATCACTATGCCGATTTTGAATCAAAAGAGAGTACTGCACAATAGGGTACAAATAAGTTAAAAAATAACATCTTACACATTGAAACAATTTTAAATATTATGTAAGAAAAATTATATCAATACCTATTTAATAAAACAATATCATAATTATATTTTGTGTGAAGCTGTAAAATGTTTCTTCTAATTCATTAAAAAAAAAATAATAATTTGAAAATATTTGTTTTAGAATATAAGAACATTTCATAAATTTGTTTTAATTCACAGAAGAAACCATGAAGTTTAAAGCTTTATTAATTAAAAAAGTTTTAAGACAATCCTCTTTTTAAAGTTACAACACAAAGCACATATATTATATTTTTTAAATGTTTCTTGTAAAAAGGTCTAGTTTATAAAATGGTAGTATCTGTGTTAAATATTATGTAAAATTATTTATAATTTAACTTTTAATACTTTTAAATTCTGAAATAGAAAAATATTTAGCCAGCCAAATATTCGGTTTTCGGCCGAATAGCTACACTATTCGGTTAGCTGAACATTTGGCCTTACTGTTACTATTTGGCTAGCTGAATATTCAGTATTCGGTTTACCTGTGGGCCGAATATTCGGTATTTGGCCAAAATCACTATTCGGTGCATCCCTAGTGACATCAGTCACGAATGAGAAAAAACTGACCCTAAGATAACATTTGCTATGTTTCATTTTCTATGTAATATAAATCGTAAAAAATATTATTGCATTTAAAATATTAAAACACTTAGCTCAATGGTATAACTAAAGATTTAGCTGTAGAATACTAACAAAATTCGAATTAAATCATTGTAATCATTTGTTTAAAGTCAGTTTGACATCATAGTTATTGAAAGTGATGTCATATTTAGCATTTTGTTTCTAATTTTTTTTCTTGAAATTGGAATACTTTTAACATAGTAGACGTTTTAACTTCAAATACATTTGAATGAAAGTTTTCGTCTTTTTAATGCACTTATAGTTAAAGTTTTCATGTTATACAGTAGAAGATCTTTATAACGCAAACCTAAAAACATGAGGTTGTGCGTTATATAGAATTTTGCGCTATATAGATCAGATTTCACACATCATTAAATTTAGCTTGTAAAACATGGCTAAATATGTGTAAAACATACCAAAATACATTAGAGTATCTTTATATTGCATTCTTTATTACCAGGAGTTATATATTATAATTTTATGCATAATATTGATCATTCCACACATTGTTATTTTTAGTTTATAAAGATTGTCCAAACATAGCTGTATCAAATCATAGCAATTTTTTCAGTAATTAGTTCTGAATTAAGGAGATGAAGTTAAATTAATGTATCAGATTTAGTCTTCTAGAGAATAGCAACTATTTATAATGCACGAATTCAGGTGTTTCTTAACTGAAAATTCATTGTTTACATCTGAGAAGTTGTATGTTATATATGCTAATTGTGTTATATAGAATTGCGTTATAAAGATCTTCTACTGTATATGAAAAATTTGTATTTTTTGCTTGGATTGACAACAATTTCAAAAGAGCAAAAATAGAGCGAGTGAATCTGAATTTTTATTGGCTTATAAAAAGAAAATAAACTTATCATTTTTCATAATTTTTTTGCCTTTTTTAGGTTGTCGCAACAGGAAAGAATAATTAAATTTAAAATTGGAAAAAAAAAATTCTATAATGATAAAATATGGCAAGTGTTTGAAAAAAGTGGTAAAGGGTGGTCTATAAAATTTTTAAAGTTGACAGTGACTTTTTCCATGTTCTAAAATGTTTGTATATCAAATTTCGTGCAAATCGGTCAAAAACTGTAGATTTGTAGAAGGAACATACAAACCACGAACTGCTTTTATATAATCATATATATATTTCTCCTGTCAACATCCCTTTTTCTAAGAAAATATGAAACGCAGAACGACAAATGAGATAGCATATGAAAGGATTTCGAACAGGCTTCTGACATAGCACACTTAACATTTCTTTAAACATGTTTTTCGATTAAAATTTGCAGTTAATTAAAAATTAAATTGGCATTGTTTGCATAAATGAAATGAAAGGTTTTCCTCAATTCAGTGTTGCCACAAAAATAAAATACTGCATTATCAGATGACGTCATCCTATAATGCAATTAAAATACGATTATTCATTTATTTCTTGCGTGTACTTTTTGAAAAAATATCGAGCTTTTAATCAGGTTTTTATTTAATTTTTATGTGTGCGTCACCCATTGTTTATTTGTTTAATCATGGCTATGTAGTATATGCATACTGTATCGGAGCACCAGTAGATTACATAATTTAAGGATTATCTTCCATTTCGGTATACAGTTCATTAGGAGTCACAAAAATTGTAAGCATTTATTTTTTAATATTTCATTAAGTTATTAATACACAAGCGAAGTCTGACGTCACTTAAATGGCTGCTGGACCACAAAGTTTGAACATCCAATGTTTAAGTTTCCATAGGCTTGCAAAAAAGTGGTGTACCAAATATTGATTTAAATGTATTTAAGAAATTTTTGGAACAGTTTTGCAAAATCTGGGGAAATGCTTTCATATGAATTCCCTAAACGTCTGATTCAGTGTTTCCATTTTTTAATAATTTTTTTTTTTTTTTTTTCAGTATAGGGGTCTTGGCAACCTAGAGAAATAACCTTGGCAAGAGAAGAAAATTTGGCAAAAAAATTTCTGGCAATCTATTCCCATTTTCTTATACACAAGCAATCATATACATTATTTCTGCAGTCAACATTTTTTTTTTTCTATACACATACAAAACATACATCGATGAATGAGGTATCATTCGAAAAGTGTTTGAACAAGTTTCTGAGATAGTACACCCACATTTCATTAAAACGCATTGTTTGATTAAAAAAAATAAATAAAAAAATCAGTTAATTAAAAATTAGTGCTAAAACATACCAGGAAATAATCTCAAAGATTGCCGTGTGAAAGCTTCACAAGGGTCCTTCTGGTATAGATTAAATTAACAAAATAATCTAATCGATTGCAAACCCGATGAGGGAACTTTTCCAAAAGTTGCTTTGTTTCTCCTTTCTTTGTATGTCGAAAGCCTTTCACTTAGACTTTTGTCTTTATTTCCAATCCTGTGTCAAAGGTGATGTGTAAGAAAAGGAAGAGAGGGCGGGGGGGGGGGGTCAGCAGTAAATAGGTAGTGTCAGGTTTAAAAAGCTCGGTTGCTTCATGCTAGAAACTCGTTTTACTGCCCATGTGAGATGGCATCGCCACATAGAGTAACAATGGTTGTAAATATATAAATATTATGAAAATATGGACACTTTTGATATGCTGGTAATTTAAGATATTATCTATATCTATGCTTTATGGCTCTGATCTGAAAATGGATATAAATATATATGTACATTTTTAAAAGGTGCAATAATTAAGAAATATGCTATTTCCTACTCTCATTATTTTAAAAAATGCATCAATAAGTAAGCAGGGATCTGTCCAGACTTTTCTCCCAGGGTCCTGTTTCTGTGAAATTGTGAACAGCTTTTTACATTTGTGAAAAATCTAGCTATAATTTTGTGAATTTGAAAAGATCATTATATTAAGGTTCTTGTTTATACACATTTTCAAGAAGATATATGTATATGTAAAATACACAAATTTTCTTTTTATATGGAAAACTGACAGTCAGATTTTACTTTTAAATGATTAAATTTGTGAAAGGAGAGTTTGGAGAGGGAAAAGTTTTTGAAAAGTCTATTTTTAAGAAATTTTTTTTTGTGAAGGGTGCTTTTTTGAGATAAAAACAATTTTGAAGGGTCCTGTTTTGAGATGGAAAAAATTGTGAAGGGTCCTTTAAAGGACCCAATTTCTTTCTAAACAGATCCCTGGTAAGGTATTATAATTTTTACAAATATCTAACTTGCTATTGTTATTTTTGGGGTGACATTTGGCAATCTGCAACTAAACATTCCAATACAAATTTGGGTATTGTTATGTTAGCCGTGCGCTAGTTATATATATATATATATATATACTATACATATATTTATACATATAGGGTAGATGTGCCAGTAATGGACCGCCTTATAGTAATGGGCCACCTTCAACGTTCTTGGTTTATAAAAAAATAACCAATAAAAATTCAGCTTTTTTAATTTCATTAATATGCTTTCTTTAAATTCTAGTTTTAAATATAATCATAATATCAATTATCTGTTACTTTTTGTGGGGTGTCCAGTACTGGAATTTAGGGTGTTTTGATTTATTTCTGTTATTTACAATTAAATTTCGATTCCCATTGGGAAATGTGACTATGAGCATGGTTAAATATTGTTGGTAGATTAATATATTAAAAAAGGGAAAATATAACAATTATAACTATTAATTAAAAAATAATTTTTAAAGAAATTCCTTAAGGGTGTCCATTATTGGTACATCTACCCTATATATACATGTATTAAACATCCGGCTAACATAAAAGTACGCAAATTTAATACCGATAAAAAGAGTTCAAAATAAATAGCTTAGGCAAATCACAGTCATTGAGTGTTAGAAAATATTTCAAGATTAAATTTTTTTAGAAGGAAAATCAAAGACAAAATCTCACATCGTCTTTCATTGATTCTTCTGTCCATCCTAAAGCATCAAGAACAGAATTCAATTCTTTCTGTTTACTATTTATAAAAGTTTCTAATTCTTTAATAAATGTCCCTCTTGACTTATTGATCATCTTAACTCATATAAATTAACAATAACTTAACTATTCCGATCTGCTTCTAACTTCAATTTGTTTACATTTACAGATTTAACTGCAACTGCAGAAACATTTGCATGTTGCCAAATGCTATAAACAAAGAATACTGAATTCCTTTTAGAAGTTCTTCATCTGGAAATCTGATTTTTTTTTAAATGATCACAAGATCTATTGTGAAAATTTAATGTGTTTTCACAGCAAAAAAAAAAAAAAAAAAAAAAATTATTAATTTATTCATTGTTATTGTTTAATGAGGCTTTACGAAACTCAATGCTACATTTCGGTTGTGTTCAGGAAAGAAGATCGCGCGGCGCGCGCGTGATGGAGAGAAGGGTTATGGAGTAGGTCTTATCGGAAATTTAAATAATTTAATATATTGAAATAATTTAATTATTTCAATTATTTTAAGCTTCTGTGGCTCGGATTAGGTGAAACTAACGACTACACATCTTTATCCTCCAAAAAAAATGGATTTTATAGTAGGAATATCTATTTTTATTTCATCATAATAAACCCCCGAAACATTCATGAAAAGCATCACGTGATCAGATAGCCCGATCCGCGTTCATAACCTGCAAATTTTTAGCGCGGGCTGCGCGCGGGTGACTCACAAAAATTCTGTGGGCGATTTGATCACGTGATTGGGCTTTTTTGTGTCTTACTTGGTTTGGTAGGTTGATTGATACAGCTGTAGCAACATGATCGGATATCTGAAAAATTTTAAATTTTTAACATTCTAAAATGATTTTTTAAGCCTTTGATCCAACATAAAAATAATAGAATACGAAAGTATGATGTGTATATATATATATATACATCATATAGTTACATAACTGCTGTCAACTTATATGTCTCTAAAACTACAGCACCTACTAAAACTGATATATTAGTTTAGTTGATAGCAGTTACATAAATATATATATTGTACAAAACAATGCATATAATATTATAAAGTTTAATTTTCTATAACCAGTGCACCTTTAACTAACAAGGGAGAGGACGTTCGGATCACCGAATTCCTGAAACACGGTATTGGTGGTTTCAATAAAATTAATGTAAACTCTAAAAAAAAGGGTACTTTTTGGTTAACCGGGCACCAGTGAAACAAATATAAATATATACACAGACACACACATATATATATATATATATACATACATATATACACAAACATATATGTTGATATATATTTATATTTTTTTTTCACTGGCGCCCGGCTAACCGAAAAGTACCAAAAATTGTTACGTACTTTACTGACGTTTGGGTTGTCCTACACAGATGAACCTGAAAAGTATGGATACAAAGTGAATGCTCGCCGTTTATTTCCGATTTTCTTCCCCTATTTTTATTAATTTAAAAATTATTTATCAGTTGCTTTATATTTTTTGGGATAAATAGAATGTTAATAAATCAAGGTCGTGATACCAACATATGTTGGTATCACGACCTTGATTTACGATAAATCTTTTAACATATGTTAAAAGATTTATTTCTTTATTTATAATAGTAAAATAAAATCTTTGTTAAAATTTGATAAAAAAGCTTTTAAACATTTTATTAAAATATATTTTTCGATAACAACCTTGTTGAAACATAATTATTAATTTCTAAAAATTTATTTTTCTTGAAATTCATTTTTCGATGTAAATTGCATTATTTATTACATTGCAATAAACATCATAAAACACGAGAAACAAATGCTAAAATACTTGTACATTCAGTAGAAAATTTATAAACATTCTAACTATATTTTATTTATATTCATTACGAAACTAGACGGTAAACCACATGTATTTTACCTCTTTACAAAAATAGGTACTGATATTTCTAGTTTAAATAATGTATATATTTTACATTTTATTTTTATAATATTTTTTACATTGTAAAATATGCTTTGCATTCTATTCGTACTAAAAATTCACTGTTGAAGTACTCATTATTAAAACATGGAGAAATTCGTGCAAATTGACTATATTTTCATTTCTTATTTTACATTTGCTAAAAAGAAAAAAATAATAATAATGTTTAAATATTAAAAGACACTGTAATGTAAAATTTTAATCGTAAAATAGCTGAATTTGTCGTATTTAATTAAATAAGTAATTGTTAATAATATCAAATTTTGCTTTTATAAAATATATTCCATTAATCATGAAAAATACAAAGCAACCGATTAAACATTTTTAAATGAGAAAAAAAAAAAAAAAAAAAACAGAAAAATCAAATAGAAATTTTAGGGGATCGAACCCGCTACCTCCAGAATCAAGAGCAGTGCTCTAACCATTCGGCCACCAAGTTCACTTCTTAATTTAACAAAACATCATTAAAATACGCTAATTAGTCAAATGAAGGACTGTGTTCATTATCATTGATTTGGATGTCCAAATCAATGATAACGAACGCAGGCCTTTCAATTTCATTCACAGTATAGACTCACTCGATATTTTAATCTCCATCGCCCGCGCGCCGCCTGATCTTCTGTTCTGAACAGCCCCTTCTTGTTATAATCTGGCATCATGTATTTACCCGGGTTTTTGTTTGCAAACAAATAATTAAACCTCCGTAAATTAAACAAAGCACTAAGCATCTCTCGGAAACAAATTCTACAACATATGTTACTTCAGATTGAATAGTAAGTGCCTGACTTTTTATTTTTTTAAATAGCCATTGAAGAGTATTTTAGTTCAAAATGTTTTTAAAAGAGCTTAATAACAATTTGTGTTTAAGTTCTATTCATTGTGTAATCTGAATTTTTATCCCGTAACTCGGGAAGAAAAAAAAAAGTAAAACATAATACGGATTGCAGTGTCAGATGCCACATTTATCTATGGGTCGAATAAAGATTCCTTATAAATGTTAGTATGGTATTGTGTAGATGTTTCTTTGAATATTCAACTTACGATAGAAGAAAAAAAAATCAATCTTTAAAGAAATTTTTTCACAAAAGACAGTGTTTTCTTTATCAGAAATGGAACAGATGTGTTACACTCACGCTAAAATGTAAACAAAAGATTGGCGACTGTTTGGTTGGCGCGATTTCCAAGACTGCGCCAAACGAATAACTTAATACAATGGCTAGGTTGCCATTAAAGGAAAAAATCCCCTAAATTTGGCGACTTTTTTCTTTTTTTTAACCGATTAATTTTTTTTTTTTTTTTTAGCGTGAGTGTAAAGCATCTAAGCCTCAGAAATTCTCAGTAGGCTTAGTAGACACAGTCAGGCTGGTGCAGAGGAGTGTTAGAGCCTATACAAATTACCGGGGCCTGGCTTCGGTCCTGATTTTTAAATAAAGTACTAGAAAAAGTAGACTCGTACCGGACGATTACTCATAAAATTTAAAATTAAGAACTAACAAATAATATAATTAAAAAATCCGAATTTGCTAGAACGTCCTTACAGGGGGAGGGGGGGGGGGAATCAGGACCCTGTATAGATCAAATATTTGTTGAGCGTTTTATGTTCAAAAAACAGTCTAGATTTTATTAAAAAGCAGCAGAACGCACGTAGCAAAGATGCAGGCAGTCTGCGCCGAGGAAATTTAAACAACCACTTCTTGTTCTAATAAATATCCTAGAATTATCAAGCTTTTTAGTTCTTCATTATTGCTACAGTTTTTATTATCCAAATGATTCAGTGGTTAGATGCTCCTTTTTCATTCAATTTCAACATAAGTTAACCAAGGAGATTGGTCAAGAGGATTCTGGACAAAAATTTGGATAGCTTGTCAGCTTGGTGAGTCTGCAATTATCGTCAAGCTAATGTTTGTTTATTTGTCTAACTTGTTGAAGTGAACTCGTTCAGACAAGTTTTGGCAAATTCTGTAATTTAGGCTCCTATTGGTTGATCAAAAACTTATCATCTGAATATGCACATTGAGCATATATGTCACCACTATCTTAATAAAATCGTCTAAATTTTTGCAAATTGTCATATCCTCTCAATGTGCAAATTCAGTTGCATTATTTTCAAAACTGATGTCATTTGTCAGTAAGCATTTCCTCCTATGAAGAATTTCGGAGCTCGTGGAATGGAAATGACACACTTTACAAAAATATTTCAGTTTTTAGAAATAAAATAACATTCTTTTTTTTATACAATGATGTCATTTGCAAAAGTATTTTGATTTTATGATTGCCGTAAACAGTCTTAACCAACCGAAATAAGTAGCAGCATTTGACGTCACAATCATAAAATTAGTGCACAAACCTAGCACAAAGTGGTGTCTTCATTCACAAAACTTGCTAAAAAAAAGACAATGATTCATGCTTTTATTTGATTTTATCATTAGTACCTACTGATACTGAAAACTCAATAGTTTTCAATTTGCTCCATATTCTATCACTGAGGATGTCATTTGCATTATTTTCAAATTCAGAAATTTGAAGATATTAATGTCTGTGGAAATACCGACAATGGATAGGAAATCCTGTAATGATATTATCATGCAATATACGAAAAATCTTGTTTAATCTACTTGATGTGAATGGTGCATTTGGTTTGGAATAACTCACCTAACTCATTACACGCATCCATCCTCCCCCCCCCCCTTCCTGTTTTTTCATATATGGTTTCGCCTTCTGATATTTAACCAGTGTACATTCTGGAAGTCACAATTTTTCTCATTTTCGCCCTCTTGATGATGGTCAGGTTCTGGTCGAAAGCGCTCAGGACTCCGACGAATATTTTAACGTTTTTGAAGGGTTTTAATGTTTTAAAACCTTAATTTCATTTTACACCTATTTTAGTAATGAATAATAAATTAGGATTAATTTTAAATGCTTCATGTTTTAATTTAACAGAAAATATTATTTAACATGGATTAAAAATATTGCAATCTTTCTGCTATTTTTTGGTAATAATTAAGTAAATGTGGAGGTAAGTTGAATGGATATATTTTTAAAGGGTAGATAGACTGAAAATGATTAAATTGATTTATATAAACAAAATAAAAATAAAGATACTGCACTTCAGATTGTTCTACCAATTTGAATAGCAGATGGCAATTGTAGTATTGAATGTATTCAAATAAAATATTTTCTTTCTTTTCAATTTTAATCGAATTGGAAAATGGCAGAAAAATAACCATACCAATATGTCCTCTTTTCTTTATTTCTTTCTTTACACTGCTATGAAGTAATTGAGTTGCTACCATAATAGAATTTTTGCTAAAATTTAAACTAGTCGGATGTGTCAATCCCAAAACTTTCTTCTATCTCACACAGGTTTCACATACACTAAAAAGAATCAGCACCAATTTATATCAAGGTCTAACTGAAACTCAAGTTTTATTAAATTCCGTGCAATATATCTTGAGATATGACTATCGCTAAAATCGTGTAAATCCTGCAAAATGCTGCATAGCAGTCGCACCTGCTGGGCGATTTTTACCAAAAACTAATCAGCACCAATTTATATCAAAGACTAACTGAATATAAAGTTTTATTTAATTCCGAGCATTAGTTCTTGAGATAGAGCTATTGTGGGAAATCGCGAAAAATGCGCCACCTGCTGGACGATTTTTACCAAAAACTAATCAGCACCAATTTATATCAGGAACTAACTGAATCTAAAGTTTTATTAAATTCTGAGCATTAGTTTCTGAGATAGAGCTATTGCGGAAATCGAGAAGAATGCTGCATAGCAGCGCCACCTGCCGGGCGATTTTTACCAAAAGCTAATCAGCACCCATTTATATCAAGTACTAACTGAATCTAAAGTTTTATTAAATTCCGAGCATTAGTTCTTGAGATAGAGCTATTGCGGAAATCACGAAGAATGCTGCATAGCAGCGCCACCTGCTGGGCGATTTTTACCAAAAACTAATCAGCACCAATTTATATCAGGGACTAACTGAATCTAAAGTTTTATTAAATTCCGAGCATTAGTTCTTGAGATAGAGCGCCCACAAAATTTGTGTCACATACAGACAGACATTTTCTAAAAACCGTCAAATCGTGTTCAGGACCTTCTAAAACGTATAAATCCGTCGAAAACCGGAAGTCGAAAATTTTCATGAATCCAATACTTTCTTCTTGTAAAGATAGAAGAAAGTAAAAATATGTGCTATATATATAATATGAAACTAATTTAAATTTAAAAATTTTAAAAGTTATTATGGCATCCTCGGATCCATGCAAATTACTGGTATTAATTTCTACACCCAAAGTTCTATATTCTAGAAGGAGTAGTTACGAAATACAAAAAAACAGTCAGATTTTAATGTAATAGATTCAACTTTACTGCTTAGCATTTTATGAACTGAAATAAATAAGTAAAATTAATATTATTTATGTTTTGGGGGATGAAAATCTCTGCTCAAATCCTTCTAATCTAACCTTGTTTAACTGCATTATGAAAATATTTAAGTTTAATTAAAGATTGAAACAACTTTGAATTTATTTCTGATGTATGCATTTTCTTTCTCATTGATTTTATTAATAAATTAGATGTTTTTATTTTAAATTTTTATAAGAAGGTTAAAAAGGTTTTCTAAATTATTTAACAAATATTTATTGAAGTTAGATCGTTTATTTATCAAGTTTAAATGTTTTTGTATGACTCATGTACTGTTTATTTATCAAGTTTAAATGTTTTTGTATGACTTATGTACTGTTTATTTTTCCTGAAGAAATGGGTGTCAAGGGACTGTGGGACATTCTTAGTGAACTGTGTGAAAGAAAACCTTTAACATATCTCACTGGGAAGAAAGTAGCTGTTGACCTAAGTGGTTGGGTTGTCCAAGCTATTCAATGCCAAGGTTTAAATAAAGCAAGAAATCCACATTTAAGGTCAGTTTTCCATATAAAAAACATATGAGAAATTTCTTTTTACTTCTAATATTGCTTCCATTTTTGTAATGATTGCTTGTATTTTAATTAAATTTACTTTAATTTTCATATGAAAATTTAAGTTTATTTTTGTTTGTTTATAGGGATTCGGCTAATTTTCATTGCTAAATTTGAATTGTATAATCATAATGTATTTAATTTTACTGTACTATTAATTATATTCTACTTATGGATGTATTATTATTGTAGTTGCACACAAAATTAAAATTATTATAAATATTTTATTTTTCTCATGCATTAGAATGAAACCAAATATATTTAATTTTACTGTACTATTAATTATACTCTGCTTATGGATATATTATTATTGTAGTTGCACACAAAATTATTATATAAATATTTTATTTTTCTCATGCATCAGAATGAAACCAAATATATTTATTTTTACTAAAAATGCAAAATAATAATAATTACTATATTGAAATGATGTTATATTGAAACCAAGGTATTGCTAAGATTTTTTTCAAGAAGTGGAAAAATACTTCTTGACTTATTTTGGAGGAGTGAATTTAGTGTTATAAAAAATCCCCCCCCCCCCCCCCCCCAAAAAAAAAAAAAAAGCTGAACTTTTATACGCAGGAGAAAGGGAGAAGAAATATATACGATGTTCAGTAATTAATTTTTTGTACCACTATTTTAAAACAGTAAAATTTGATTTATGAATTCTGTGGTTAAATAAGGAGAAAATTACTTTAAAAAGAAACTAGTGCTGAAAAATAATTACAGTGTATCGTGTATAAGTGAGAGGTCAGTGTATTCTAAATTTTGCAGTTTCTAATTTTACTATAACCATAAAATGTGTATATCAAGAACAAGTTACATACAGTATAGAACCATTTTTTCTGAAGGGTAGAGGCCAGATGCATTCTGGATGGACATTAAAGCAGCATCTAGATTTGTAGAATATGTCTGACTGTGGCATTCATTCTGATTTCAAGTTAATTATTAGATTACACAGATTAAGAATCAAATCAAATCGATATCAAAATTAAATCAGAGTTTAAAAGAAGACAATTTATGGAAATCCCTTAGAAGGAACAATTCTGTATAAAAATCAAAATATTCCAATATCTAACTAAATAAGCTTCCATTTTTAAATTCTAGAAAGATGTTGACATCCGATTATACATTAGTTATAGTTTGACAGGTACATGTGGTAATTTATCAAGCAATATGCCTGTCAAACTGGCACTGTATGGCATTTTTTTTTCTGGAAATATACTGAAATTAGGCAATTGGAAATGTTTTTCTGGATAACTGATTTCTAAATAAATGGTTCCAAACTTTAATAAGAAATGACCAAATTTTAATATTATTATTTTCAATATAATTTTTTGTACGTAATATAAAACAGGGATAGCGAACCTATGGCACGCATGCCACTTTTGGCATGCTAAAGAATAATTTTGGCACACTGTTGATTGAGGTTTTAAATAAAGATTCAGGGATCTTAGACAAAATACACGAATTTAGATGAGCTCATCGTGTCTAAATTCAATTGGTTGGAAATTGGAGACTTTTAACTGTGGTTTATTAAATTCTAATCTATTTCAATATAGGCTAAAATATTTATCAAAACAAAGACATATTTGGAAACTAATTATAAGGCAGATTATTAGACATTATAAGTAAAAATGCAAGATAAAATATGGCAACTTAAAATTTTATTTTAGAGCTTTTTAACACATTGACTGCCTTTGCACACGAATACGTGTGCCAGTAATATTTCCCGGAGTGCCATATCTATAATAGAGTTCATGTTATATGTATTTCCATCTTAGCCTTTTAAATTTAGTTAAATACCACCCCCTTAAATTTCAGTTAACTAAATAAAATATCTTTACATTAACTATTTATTGAGGCTTACAATTCTTAATTCCTCTTTCAATATAAATAAATTTCTGTATCTAAGTTCTCTATTTAAAAATAATGCATTTCCATTAGAAATTATAAAAAGTGAAAAGAAAGTAATCTTGTTCATTCTTAGTAAATGGCCGCAGTCATATATTCATTATAGATATGTTTTACCAAATTTATTGTATTTCATATTAAATCATTAATCCTTTTCTTTAAAATACATAATTGGATATAAAAATATATTTATATCTTCTAAAATAAATTTAATAATAATTATTATTTTTATCTCTCATAAATAATCCAAAAAAGTAATTTAATTTCCATTTCAGAGTCATTAATCTTACATGTGTTGACAGTTCAAGTTATAGCAATAATTATATCAAATAAATATCTCTTCATCTCATATAAAATAACAGTTTCTTTTTTTCAGCAGTCAAATAGGTTAACCATAATATATTTTTTCTCAATTTTGATTACTCAAGAAGTACTTTGTTCATGTTTCATTCCCAATGGTATCTCGCAATCAAATTAGTGTGTGATGATGATGTCATTTTCTAAATTTAGTTGAATATTCCCAAGTATGGTATGGTTTCTGTCCCTGAGGCAAATAATTATTTTAATGTACTAGAGATTCCAGACCCAACTAAAAGTATCTTGTCTATTCTAATTCTGACGCCAAAATAATATGTTTTGCGCCTATTTCTGATTGCCAAGTAGTGTAAATCTCTGACAGTGTTGCCAGATTGGGGATTTTGTCCCCATTTTGGGGGATTTTGAGCCTTTAGGGACTTTTTGGGGGACAAGTTATTACTAGGGAAATGTAAACATTTTTGGATAAAAATTTGGGTTTTTTTTTTTTTTCAGGTTAAAGTTTATGTTTAGTCATCTGGCAACACTGAATCTGGATTCTTAGGCTCGGAAATAGAAATTTATCAATCATTATCCTCCACAGAGTTCTAAGTATATTAGGGATGCATTAATACCATATGAAGCCGGTTATCACTCAAATGATTCGGCACAAACAAAATAAGTGTGGGTTTCCGGTGCCCCTCTAATTGGGTTAAAACCCAAGGTATCATTTTTGCAGAGGGAAAGAAAACGAGTGAATTCTTGAAAACATAAGAACTGTGCAGTAAAGTTTGAGAATCAATTTGTAAAGCTTTCAATCTTAAAAATTTCTAATTAAGATGTGTAAAAAGTTTACTTACATAAATTTTCAATAAGGATGCCAGGAATTCCATGAGAGATAACTTTATTTTACAAAAACACAGGTCGGAACATTAACTTGCTGTTCCAAAAATAAATATAATGAAGAATACGGAGTTGAAGAATAAATGAATGACTTGAATTTAGCAATACTTTATAAACAAGCATAGTACCATTATAAATTAAATATACCATCATCTTGTCAAATTTTCATCTACTTTACGGAAAGAATACGTCTCAAAATTTAGTAGCAACATCGAAAGAGCAGCCAGAAACTTCATCACACCTCCGAAAGTGAAATCGCTGTCCCTTTAAACTGAAACGAAAAATCGGCCAATCAGGAACAACCTTGCGACTTGCATAAGTTGAAAAATAATTAACAATTTTACTTTCATTTACATAAATTTATTAAATATTATCCAGAATTTAGAAAACTACTTTAAGTATAAAAATGACTTTAAAAATGACTTTTTATTTATTAATTAAATTGAAACAGCATTTTTAACTTAAAGGAAAATGAATGCGAGCGAATGCGATCACAAGCAAAATTGCCGAATACGATCCATGATCGAGAAGCGGCGCAAAACAGCTCAACCGAGCCGATGTGGAAGAAAAAACGTTAACAAAACGCCGGAACGGCAGCTGGCGGGAGGGAAAATGAAGAACAGTAACTAAATTCAAGATCTTACAATTCAAGTTAAATAAAATAAAATAAAAAAAATGCTTGGGAAAATATCTTCCCCACAATAAGCACAAAGAATAAGGACTGAATTCATTGGACGGGAGAGTTAGTTCAAATGGAGCCGCAAGTGTTTGGGCCGAATCTTATGGTTGTGTTTTTGGCTTTACGCCGAAGGAGCCCATTTCTTCTCTATTTTTCTCTGTGGTATCCTCGTAATCATCAATTACGGTTTACGTGTGTTTTAAGTTCTAATATATTATGTATCTAATTTTATTATCTATTTATCTTTTCGTAATTTGTGTTATTTTCTTCAAGAAAGTAATTGATCACAATAAAAATGTCAATTCACAAGTTCGTTATTTTTATTTTATTTTTTTGTAAATGGGGAATTTTTTTTTTAAAAGGCTTGATTTGAGGGAAATTTTTAAGCTTAAATTAATTAAATATTTTTATAGTGGTAAATTGAAAATTGAAAATTTAATCTTTTGGGTAAAAACTGAATTGGGAACTTTTCCGTAAAAACCCACTGATCTGAGGAGAATTTTAGAACATTTGGGGAAATTCACTTTCGACTGTCTGGCAACACTGATCTCTGACAATAATTTTATGTAACAATAACTCTTGCTGTGGCTACTGTATGTATTAGGAACCCCCGTTTCAGTCTTTTGTTTTTCAAGGAGTACCTCTCCTCACCCAATTATGATCAATAAACTCTTGCTTACTTATTTAACAAATTTGGATTTTGTTTCAATTCAATATACTGGAACCTGGAATTATTCAATTAAAATTTAAATAGCAATTTCCCCCAAACAAACTCTTCATTATAATACCACTGATAATCATCATCATTATTTTCATCATCAATATTTTCATTAAAGACAATTTATTGTTATGAAACGAGACTATCAATATTTTATTACTATGTATTAAAAAAAAGAACCACCCCTCCTCGCTTAAGACATGTTTAGTGATTTCAGTTTGGCGTTTAACATGTAAAAATACCCAAAATTTAATATTTTTGAATGAAAAAAATGTAAAATTAGCACTTTGTATGAAATTAACAAATGTTGTCACAATTGGGAATTGTGAACTGACTCAATAAACTTTGAAAACACCAAAGTTGCTGAAACTGACTTTATAAATGTCTGTAAAAAAACCCCACTTTGTTGCAAACTGTGGTGATCAATATGTTAAAGAAGCTGGCATTTGTCATTTCAATAATATTTCCGTCTATCTATGTCTTCAAGTTGTTATTTTCACAAATGTATATTAAAAAAAATCTTAAAATCTCCACTTGTCAGAAAACTATAGTTCAGTTTGCATTCTGTTAAAATTAACTTAGTATGAATCTGGCATTAAATAATTTTCATCTAAGATGCAGCAACATAAATCACATTTAATTACATTATTTTTTTTTATTAATTGCTAAAATATATTTGATTCTATAATTATTACAATTTAATATCTACATGTATGTTATCCATATATTTTAAATCAAATTTTCAAATAATTTTAATTAATTTTTTAGCCACTAACTTTGCATTTTCATTGGCATGTTATGGACAAATTTTTTTTTTAATGTTTTTTTTAAATTTTATCTAAAAAGGTTTGCCATCCCTGGTTTAGAACATCATAATATGCACAAAAAGGCCCCTCACCTTATTATCTTTTATAAGATAAAAGAATCATCCTAAATGGCTTTCTTTACATTAGAAATTAACTGAAAAAGTTTCTAATAATAAACATTATTCTTATTATTATTAAACCGCAGGCCAGGCCCCTACCTGCCGTGCATTATGTCTAGCTTAACGAGTTTGTGTACCTGGCTGCAGGGCAAAATTCGCCTAATATCCTCATAGCAAAGATCTACCGGACTTGCTCCTTGGCCGTCATTGGCTGCAGTGTTATTTGGTGAGACTCGCTTTTGTTTCTGTGTTGGGCAGTTCTAGATTGTTATTAACTATGGGTTTCAGTGTACATTGTCAAATAAGGAAAGAAAAAAAAAAGGCTTGAATGTGCCACTTATATTTTTAATAATAAATATTGAAAGTTGACAAGGAATAAATGATTCCTTATGATATGATAAATGAATATTTTTTCTTTGACCTGACATTAGAGATTTTTTTTATGATGAAAATATATACAGTTCTAATGCATCTAAACATTTTTTATAAATATATATATAATTATACAAAATTCTAAGAATAACTGTTCATTCTTGATTATTTTATATTTATATTATGTGTTTTTTCAACAGAAATTTATTCTTTCGAGTATCTCGCTTATTAGAGTTGGGTGTTTTTCCAATTTTTGTGACAGAAGGTGAACCACCTGCTCTTAAAAAAGATGCTATTAAATCTAGGAATGCAGATCGATATGGAGGAAGTAATAGTTCAAGTATCTCTAGATCATATTTTGACAGAATATTAAAACAGGTTTGTTCTTCATATAAATACATGTTTTTAGCATGCAGAAATTAAAAATGCTATTATCAATTTTCATATACATTCGTCACTAAAAGCAAAATCTTTATTATTAGGGAAAAGGTAAATTTTTGCTTATATTTCTTAATGTCAGTAATAAAAAAAATGAAAGTTTATGTTACATTTAATTTTCCTATTTGATGGTGCAAAATATGAAGTTGTGTGATAATTAAGTAGTTAGAAAAAATTGCAGTAACTGCGAATTGCATTGGTCAGGTGTTTCCACTGTCAGTAGTATGACATCAGCGTTACCCATAGACATGTTTTTGCTTTATAATATACATTGTATTGATATATTTCATGATCTACTCGATTGGTAAGATATATTTGAAGAAAAATGATAAAATAACTATTCATTATTTCTGTATTTAAAATTTTCATACTTTTATGACTTTATTTTTCAGTTATATTCAGGGTTGTTACGTTTAAAACAGCTGTTTAAAACATTACATTTAAAACAATGTTTAAAACATGTTTATTGTTTATAATGTCACAATGTGACAATTCACAAATTAAATTCACATGGAAATCTTTCAATAGAAAATTAATTATTGTAGAAAGAATTGTGGATTTTTAAATTGTTGGCAACTGCTATAACGAAAAATGTTTAAATTTAATAGGGAAAGGCTGTTAGATTTTTAGTTTTTTATTTCTCTATATTAAAATAATATGATTTTTTCAAAATGTTATGATTTTCAGAGTGACAGTAGGTATTCAGCTGTAAGTACACAAAATTTCAAGTCTGTCAGTTATACAGTTTCTGAGAACCGGCTCTGTGACGGACAGACAGAGAAGTGGGACGAATAGGGTTTCGTGAGATGAACGAAACCTTAAAAATGTTATGCTGTCAGTTACCAATCATAAATTTGCTACTCAAGAATCAAATAAAGTGGACAATTTTGTAGAAATAACACCTTTATCTTGGTGGATAAGCCTTGAAAAACATGTCGATAAAAATGTCATGCAGATCATAAAACAATTACAAGCAGCTGTATGCTCTACTGCTGGTTTAGAAAGAGTGTTTTCTACTTTTGGCTTTGTGCAGAACAAAACTAGAAACCGGTTAGGTGTTTGATAAGGCTGCCAAACTTGTTACTATTTTTAAAGAACTTAATAATTAAAGGTTTTAGCTTAGAATAAAAAAATTGTTTGGTATTTATTATATAATTTTTTTTCTTCTTTACTGTTTTTTAAAAATATTTTCATTAATTTATTAATTTAATTAATTTATTAATTTTTGCTCACTTTAATCAAAATTGTGGTGTTGAATGAGAAAAAAACATTTAAAACATGTTTTAAACAAAAAAAAACATGCTTTTTTTTTTTTTTTTTTTTTTTTTTTTAAAGAAAACATGTTTTTTTCCAACCCTGGTTATATTTATTATTTACTTATATACTTACTGAATTTGTAACTATTACTTTAAAAAGTAGGTTCTTTTTCAGATATATGTTATTTAAAATTTCCAGTTATAACAGTAAATTAATCATATGAATATATCAAATTGGTTATTTGAAATTGGCTGGTATTTAATCTTCTGTTGTTAAAAGGCTAATTAAGATAATGTATTTGAACAGAAACAAAAGTCGCTGTGTCATTTTTGTATAGTGGAGTTGAAAATCACCTTTTCTCTGCCATTATTCAACATTTGATTACAGTAACTAAATTTATCGTTATTAGGGAGTTAGTTTGCAACGTCATTCTGTTGTGTCTTATCATAACAAAATTAATTCAAATTTTCTAAAAACACATTTTATTTATTTTTTATTTTATGAAATTATTTTTTAATTTCATCATCAGTTTAAAATACAACTTCTTACTCAATCAATGCATAATAACTATTTAATCTCTTAGTAAGCATTAAATACTTATATAAAAGGAATTCCTCAAACACTTTAAGTTAAAACTCTCAGTTGTATAATTTTCATAATTAAATTAAACAATTCAGTTTTTGACATTATCTTAACTCTAATTTAATCCAATAATATTTAATTTCTCATTGGTAAAATATTTAAATTATTTAATTAGATTATTTTCTTCTTATCTTAAAATCAAACTATTTAATTCAATTCTCTTTACAAAATTTTAGAATGATTCCTATGCGTTGTGTTATCAAAAAACATATTTTTAGTCCTTAATTTTTCTTTTTTTTTTAGAAGTCTAAACCTGCATCTAAATATATTAGATATTGCTAAAAAATATTAGATTGTAGTGCATAATCTTCGCACAGGTCCACTGGTT
The DNA here is from genome assembly GCA_963931845.1 of Maratus michaelseni. NCBI lineage: Eukaryota > Metazoa > Arthropoda > Arachnida > Araneae > Salticidae > Maratus > Maratus michaelseni. The sequence goes on from OZ007587.1 coordinate 31,868,003, forward strand.
GTTATTTTTTTTGTATTTATGCAGGGTTATGGGGACTATATGGGACATGCTGTATGTAGCCTGTTTGCTTCGTTACTGCATACTAGATGCATTGACCTGACTAATTCCAATTTATGCTATGGAGAGCACTTGCCAAATATTGGCAACTATGCAATTTATCAAAATTTTCCTAATGGCTAAATCATCTACCTTACTCAATTTGAAATAATTGTGAAAATGAATATGAATTAAACTGTTGTGAAAATGTCTTTCAATTGGCATGAATAAAAAATTGCTTTGACTATTACTCTCTTTAAATAAATAAATTTAGAAAAAATAAATGTAATATACTCTTTAATTATTTTATGTCAAAGTAAAATAATACCAGTTATTTTATAAACACATAAACTTTCTGATGATTAAAATATATGTATATAAGTTTTTGATATGATGTAATCTTTTTTAATAATAAAAAAAACTCTATTTGTGCCATATTCAAAAGAAGTAATACTGAAAGGTATGAAGAATTCTTAAAACTTGACTTAAACAAAAGAGATTAATTTTATTTTAATACTTTAAGTAATATTATAAGCAATTTATGTATTAACAATGCATTGTTCATTAAAATAATTATATGAATATGCAACAGAAAGGCAAAATGTTCCATTAACTCCTAAATTAATTATTTTAGAAATGCTTTACAAATGCTAACCAAAAATAAATAAATAAAAATAATGAATTATACTGAATTGTTTTTTATTAAGGTTTTCTTTTATTTGAACTTCACTTCATACTAAAGTTTTAGACTTTAACTCTTTATGTATGTGTTTCAAATAACTTATTTTTGTATGTTTTACAGTGTGAAGATCTTTTGCACACTTTAGGTGTGCCATGTGTAAAAAGTTCTGGTGAAGCTGAAGCTTTTTGTGCTTTTTTATGTTTGAAAGGTGTAAGTATCTTTTGTTATGTTAAATATCAAATCAAAAATATATTGTTGAAATATGTTTTACATTTAATCTCATTTTGGAATGGTTCGGTTTGATTATTTAGAACTTCAGTTAACAAGGAGGCTTGTAAAACTAATGTGATGTAGCATTGCAAAACTTTTTTTTTCATCATTCATATATTAATTTAAATAGCACTATTGTGATATTCTTGGTACTGTACCATGTGTTTGTTCTTCAATTTTCTCAACTGATGCTTTGTTATTCGAATCTGTACTCATTTTTTCATCCACCTATAAGATAGATTACAGTAGGATGCAATAACTGTTTTTATATTTTTGTCAAATACAAAGGGTTATTCCCAGAAGGCTTATTCTTGATATTTGTCAATTGTTAATTTTTTTTATGTTATTTTCTGTAATTCAGTGCTTTCTTAGTTGCATTGCACTAAAATTTAGTGTATATATTTTATCTATATTAATAAAAGAAAGTTTTTGTTTGTGTGTCTGTTGGCAATGGCTATGAAAATTTATTGCACATATAGGTCTGTAAATTTGGATTAGAATAGATAAAAACAGGTCTGTAAGCTCGGATTTTTCATTGTTTGCTAATTAGCCAAGATATTAATTAAAAATCCTAATGAACATCACAAAATGGTGAGTTTTAATCATGCTGCTAATTGTGTCTGTGGTTGTCCTGGTAATCCATAATTTTTTAAACAGATGAAGGGAAAAAGTTCTGTATTTTGAAATAGCAATCACCTGGTTGGGAAAAAAATATTTAGTGTATATTTTGGTTCTAATAGTATCTTTTGTTTTTTTTAAAAAATGCTAATATTTACTATTTCATAAAATATATTTTCTGAAGTTTGATTTCATGTTTATTTTCATATTTTCCATTTTCTCAGCATTTTGAAACTATGTTTTGTACATTTTGGAAAAAATAGAAAAAGTGCTGGAAAATTTCAAAAATGTAACTTAGTGCTTGAATTTGTTGTATGCTGTCAAAGGTACTGGGCCCTTAACACTAAGTTCATTTGGAAAGATTTTTGTTTAAAAATATAAAGTAATACAAATTCAAGGTTTGTTTGCAAAATAAATGTGCATAGCATGTCCGAGTGTATGCTGCCAAAATCACTGGGACTTCAACTCTAGGTTCGTTTGGATAGATTTTCATTTAAAAATATAAAATCATACAAATTTCAGGGTGTATGCTACCAATGGCAATCGGATCCCCCAACACTCAAATATCTCAAATCTGGGGCCCCCAAATTTCTCCTAAAGATAAATATCTGAATTCTTACAGACATTTATATATCAGTGTTTCATTTAATAACACTGCTTTTAGGTACATTTAAGGTTTATTGTCCAGTGCTAATGCTGAAAATTTGGATTTAATCTTGGTCAATCATCGCGTGCCTTTCTAATAACAATTATGCTTTTTTGAAGGATGAGAAATAATGATTTGTGTGCATTGCCAAAGGCAGTGGGGCTCCTAACACTAGATTTATTTGGAAAGATTCTCAAAAAGATTTTTCAAAAAAAAAAAAATCACAATTCTAGATTTGTTTGATTTAAGACCAGAGCTGATGTAGTCTACATGGGTGTATGCTGTCAAAGGCAGTGCTCGTCCCCAATCCCAGGTTCGTTTAATTTGAGGTTTATTTGGGAAAAAAGACGACCAGTGAAGCAGGTAAAGCTCTGCTAATGAGATATAGCTACAATGTTTATTGCAAAGTCATGACACAGCAGCACCTCTTCATTCATGAAAGAATCCTCCTACCTTTCTTAAAGCAATTTTGGACATTCTCTGAATTGAAGCAAAAATGCAAAGAAAATATTGGAAGCATATAGCGTGTGTGTGAGGGGGGGGGGGATTTAATAATCAAACATTTTGTTTACTCAAATCCTTGGAGTTTGTTCCTGAATTGCTGCATAAAAGAGCTGTGAAATCAAAAATAAGCTTATATTATAAGCATCTGAAAGTCATATAAATGAAGTTGTTTAAAGTACTTTTCCAGATAGAAATTTTTTTTAGACTTTAAAAGGGAAAAGAAGTCTCCATGAAGTTCTTTTTGGAATAGAGTATTTTGTACTATTTATATAACATCTTTAAGCAATTTCAGTTATGTGTTTTTGGAGATGTATTTTTTGAGTAAAGATCAAATTGACATGCATATATTTAGCATGGAGATTTTATTGCCGAAACGTCAGTTGAGGCTTACTGTGGAGACCCGAAAAGTTTTTGGTTTCTGTCTGTCTGTCTCTCCGAAAAGTTTTTGGTTTCTGTCTGCCTGTCTGTCTGTTCCGCGATAACTGATGCAAAAATGATCCGATTAGTTTGATTTTTGGTAGGTATGTTGGTGAGATACCCGAAATTAGCTGTATAGTTTTTAGTTACATTTGGTTCTTTCGTTCGGAAAATATAGAACATTTCTTTTTAGGTCATAATGCTTTCCTATGGGAATTCAGACAATTTTGAAATTTTTCATTCGTTGAAAATAAAATGGCACATTTGATTAATGTATTTAAACGGTAAGTTATGAAGGCTAAAATTTATCAACTAAGGTCTTAAATTAGTCAAATTAATTTGAAATTTTGTGAATACATTCGTCAGATTTTTTAAATGAGGTGTATAAGTTTTGGTGCAATTTTATACATCTGTTCTAATAATATAATACATTTTATTTTATCATTTTTTGTAAATATTAAAATGCATTCATTTTTATTTTCATTTTCAATTTAACTGTATCCTAGCAACCATATTTCAAAGAATATCAAAATGATAAAATTCAAGTAACTCAGACGATTTTGCTACAATATTTTATTGCAAAATAAAATATTATTTGGTGATTTTAATATTTTATTGAAATAAATGAGAATTTATTTTGGTACAAGTTACCTTTTAACTACTATAGAATGATAGCCGAAACATTTTTATATGAGATATTATTAATTTTCTGGAAGAGATGTGGATTTTTCGTGGTTGAAAATTAGTATTATTTTAAAAATAAATTATAATATCTCGTACTACGAGATAGGTAATCTAAAGAAATTAGCGTAGTAAAACACATCCATACAGCCTGAAATAGCGCAATTACTGGAAACTGAGATCATAAAAAGTTATCACAAAAAATACTTTATAGCGCCAAATCAAGGTTGCTATTTAGTGAATTGGCAGTGGGCACGATTATGAATGATTACACAATAGGTTTAAAAGTTTCCAAATAAGCCTATTTTGGGGAGATTTTAGTATGCTTTTGCCATCGAATTAGATCAGGATTTACTTAGGTCAAATAAATATTGTACAATGACCATCAAAACTGTTTTTCTGAAACAAAAATTGTAATAATACTAGATTTCTGAAATAGATAAGTGAAATATATAGTAGATTCAGTTTACATTTCCATAAGTTACTTTTGCACACGAGATATTATTAAACTTATCAATCAGATACGAGTGTTTCGTGGTTGGCAGGTAAGTAAATATTGCTACTTAGGTATTAGGATAACATGAAATTATTTTCGAAATTTTTGCTTATCGTAATAAAACCACTGTGCAGAACGAAATGGAAGATATACTAGAATCATTCACACAAATAATAGGAAATCACGAATATAAATTTAATAAGATTACATAGGGTTCAGCGGGACAGAGACCCCCCTGAAGAAATGTATTTTTTTAATCTAAAAAATAGAATAAGAAGTTCATAAGAATGTCAGCATAAGAATTATTGCATAAACCGTGTTTAATTTAACGTTTCTAAGTTCTGAAACCTTCAAATTATTTTATATGCATATAAATATATATGTAGTAATTTAAATAATTTAATTTGCGGATTGTAAGATGTTAAATATTATGTGAAAAGTGAGTTTAAAAAACATTGACTTTCAGAGCTGACGTTGAGGCTCCTGATCTGTAGATTTACTAGTTGCCGAAACGTCAGTGAAGGCTTACTGTTGAGACCCGAAAAGTTTTTGGTGTCTGTCTGTCTGTCTGTCTGTTTGTCTGTCTGTCTGTTCCGCGATAACTGCCGTAAAAATGATCCGATTAGGTTGATTTTTGGTGGGTATGTTGGTGCGATACCCGGAATTAGCTGTATAGTTTTTGGTTAAATTTGGTTCATTCGTTCGAAAAATATAGAACATTTCTTTTTAAATTATAATGCTTTCCTATGGGACTGCAGACGATTTTCAAATTTAATTTTTAACTGAAATGGAAATCGCATATTTGAATAATGGATTTCAACGTAAAATTATGGATGTTGATTTTCGATATGGAGGTTTTAAATATATCCAATAATTTTGAAAAATTGACGATACATTTATTAGAATTGAGATATTAATTGTTTAAATGATTGGAAATTTTTTTGCATCTGTTCCGGAAATATAAAACTTTTATTTTCATGTTTTTTACAAATTTTAAAATGCATTTCTTTTTACTTTGGTCTTTAATTTATCAGTTGCCTAGCAATGATATTTCAAAGAAGATAAAAATAATAAAAGCAACACGCACTATTTTGTTCCAATAATTTATTAGCAAAATAAATTTTTGTATTCTATTGACATAAATGAAGAATTTATTTTAATAAAAGTTTTTTTTTTTTTTTATCTAAAAAGTTACAAGAATAAGAAGTTCATAAGAATTTCAGAATATCATTGCACAAACCGTGTTTAATTTAACGTTTCTAATTTCTGAAACCTCCGAAGAATTATATGCCTGTAAATATGTATACAATAGAAAAAAATTAAATTGCGGATTGTAAGATGCTAAATAATATGAAAAGTGAGATTAAAAAACAGTGACTTGAGCTGACGTTGAGGCTCCTGATCTGCAGATTTACTAGTTGCCGAAACGTCAGTTGAGGCTCACTGTGGAGACGCGAAAAGTTTTTGGTTTCTGTCTGTTCCGCGATAACTGCCGTAAAAATGGTCTGATTAGGTTGATTTTTGGTAGGTATCTTGGTGAGGTATCTGGAATTAGCTGTATAGTTTTTTGTTAAATTTGGTTCATTCGTTCAGAAAATATAGAACATTTTATTTTAGGTCATAATGCTTTTCCTTTTCCTGCTATGGAGATGCAGACGATTTTTCAAATTTCATTTTTATCTGAAATGAAAATAAAATATTTGCACAATGGATTTAGACATAAAATTATGAATGCTAAATTTTCGATATGGATTTCCAATAGTTTTAAAATTTTGTCGATAAATTTAATAGAATTTAGAAATTAATTGCTTAAAATATTTGAAAATGTTTTTGCATCAGTTCGGGAAATATAAACATATTATTTTCATATTTTTAACAATTTTTAAAAGCGTTTATTTTTACTTTCCACTTTATTTTATCCGTTGCTTAGCAACCATATTTCAAAGAGTGTAAAATAATAAATTCAAGGAACTCGCATTATTTTAATGAAATATCTTTTTTTTTTTTTTTCATATGAAAACGAATGTAAATTTAATGAAACTACGAGGGGATGAATGCCTATTTATTTAAATAAATTAAAAGAATAAGCAGTTCATCAGAATTTCAGAATATCATTGTATAACACCGTGTTTAATTTAATGATTCTAATTTCTGGAACATTCGAAGAATTTTATATTCTTATAAATATGAATGCAATTGAAAAAATAATAATTGTGGATTGTACGATATTAAATGATATAAAAAATGAGATTTAAAAAACAAATGACTTGCAGAGCTGACGTTGAGGCTCCTGATCTACAGATTTACTAGTTTATTTATTTATTTGAAAGAAAGGGGAAATTCTTAAACAGCCAAACCATCCAGAATAATATTTGCTTTGAAAAATTAATCACTGTACTTCACATAAGGTCATCAAATATACTTGGATTTACACCTTTAAGCAAATTCTCTACAATTTTCTTTTTTGATTCAATGTACCTATACTTTTATTGTTAGTTTAAATTTCTTTTTGTTTTAATACTTTTTAGGTTATGACAAGAAAATAACAATCATATGTGCAGTTATATTTTGTTTTATTACATAAATATTTGTTACAATGTGTCTAAATTATAAGAGTTTGGTGCTATTGTTTGGAGGAAAAGTTTTACTTCTCTTTTTATTATTTCCCACTTTTAGGCCTGACCTCTTGTTGGGTGATCAAAACCAAATAGTCCAGGCATTAGTGGCTAAAAAAGGGTAAATAAAGGAAAGTTTTGGTGTAGTTTTGATATTTGGTTCCTTTATGTTGTTTGGGTCGCTGAACACGAATTTGAGGTTTTCCAACAAAATTTGTTCCAGGAAATGCATTTTTTTTTTACAAAAAACATGTAAAAAAACTGGACTTTTCTCTGTTTTTTCAAAATAACTTCAAAACTGTGCATTTTGAGTGAAAGTCGACAGTATATGAGTTAAAGAGAATAAAATTTCCTACATTTTATTTATTGAATGTTTTTTCTCTGATCAATGGTTTAGCTGTGAGAGTGGTGCGAAAATGGGTATTAAAAACAAAAAACAGGAATTACAGCACTGTACATCAATGTAATATGGAAACTAACCATTTTATGCAAACGTTAACCATTAATGATACTAGAGATTATATGATTGACTATATTTTATGCGTTCGAGGTTGAGAAAAAGTGTGGTTCTGGCGCCAGAGAAAAGTGGGAGCAGTGTGGAGCAGCTCCATCTCCTCTCATGAGTCGATGGTACTCCTCCTCCAGAGAGCTCGTACTCTAAGAAAAGATAAAATTGGGAGGGAGTAAAAGACAAAAAACTGTAATTTTTTATAAATTTTTCTGAGACCGTTTTTTTCTAATTTCAGTTTTTTGTTACAGATTGACGAAATTCACGATTTTTCTTAGTGACTGACTGATGAATTTCATGATATTTTCCTGCGACAGATTGCTGAATTTTGGGATCTTTTTTTTTTGAGCAACTGAACGACAAATTTTGCCAATTTTTTTTTTTCCTGTGATGAAATTAATGATGTTTTTCTGCGAACGATTGCCAAATTTCACGATTTTTTTCCTATGATCGATGAACGTATTTCCTGATTTTTATTCGTGGATCAAAAAAGGAAAAGAACCGGAAGGGCTGAAGGACCACTGGGCTTAGAGTCAGCTAAAGATGAAAATAAGCACTCGGCGATTAAACTTGAAAACTGGCGATTAAAAATATGAAAAGAACTGGCCAAATACAAGATTTTCCCTTTTTCCCTTTTCCTTAAAATTCTTGATTTTTCCATGCCGTTTCAATGAAATTCATGATTTTTCTACACCCGTTGGACAAAATTCGTAATTTTTCTACACCTGTTCGATGAAATTCGGGATTTTTATGCTCCCGAATGTGAAATTTTCTCCAAGACTAATCGGTGAATTACATAATTTCTGAATTTCTGCAGATGTTGACCACTTTTGGCCTGCAGGTCACAGGTTGTGCATGTGTAATATATATGATGTTGTGTGTTATTATTTAGTGTATAAACATACCTATTCTATTATTGTTAGATCTTCATTCTAGACAAATAATTAAAAAAAGGTACTTATGTTGTTTGCTACACAAGTGCCTAAGCTTAGTGGAACTTATGTAGTTAGCTACATATGTATGTTGTATATAATTTATTAAAATAGATATAAATTAAAATAGATTGGAAATTAATATCTCAAGTTTATTCAAAACAATACAAATATCATATGTTTATTTAGTACATAAATTACTTGTTTACTGTAAACTCATATATATTTTTTAATTAAATATTCAATGACATAAATTTACTTACTGGCTACTATAAAAAAAACAACCTACCGGCCAGTGGCTACTAAGCAAAATTTCTTATTTTCATCTTTAGAGTCAGCACTAAAGTAAAATGAGGTTATAACTACAAAAAACTTGTGGTGCATATGAAGAAAATATTTTCCCGAACTCCAAATAAACATATTTAGAACAACAAACTAACTGATCCTTGCAATTCAGCGAAATTAGTACTTTACATTTTAAAGTCAACCAACATTTCTCATGTAATAGAGGAAATGAATCAACGATTTTCCTTTCAAACATTGGACATGGATTTAAAATTTCAATGCGTAGAGCATAGTTCAATCAAAGAAATTACTGAGGATTTTGGTTTTTGCTTTATTGTGTTTTTATTTTGGTTAAAACAGTTCTGTTCAAAAATAGATATTGACAATGGCACCACCCTAAATATGCATTGTTCATGTAAGTAATTAAAAATGAGTTCACATCAAATTTTGCAAAATTTTCTGATATATATATATATATTTTTAAGAGCATAAGGTTCTGATATTTTCCAAAGTTATAAAAGTTGCTCTTGTGCTGCTTGTCACAAGGGTACCTTATGAAAGAAGCTTCAGTACCGAAAATCGAGTACACTCTAAATTCAGAAATTCATTTAACAACCAAATTGTTAAGGGTCCATAACCTTTGGTGAAAGTTGAAAAATAGATGTTGTATATATAAAGCTAACTTTCTTCCTTTTTTAAAAATAAAAATAAACATTTTGCATAATTATTCTGAGTTGTTGATTTAAAATTTTTCAATAATATCTTGTAATTATTAATGTAATTCATTATTTGTACATAAAATAATAGTGGGGTTTACAGTTTTTTTTCTCTTCCCTCCCAAACATTTCAACTCCCCTCCATTTATAAATGTTATTAAGAGGGTTAAATGTTATTAAGAGATTTATTCCCTCATGAAAAATTGAATTTCAAGCCGTGATACATAAAATGTAGGAAATTTTATTATCTTTAATTCATATATTGTCAACTTTCAAGCAAACTGCATAGTTTTGAAGTTATTTTAAAAAAAACAGAGAAAAGTCCATTTTTTTTTACATGTTTTTTGTAAAAAATAAATAAATAAATAAATAAAATAAAAAACGTATTTCCTGGAAAAAATTTTGTTGGGAAAATATGCATTTAGCTCAGAACGATAACTTTTTTTTTAAAAGTAGCTTTTTGTTTTTAAGGTTTTTACTTTTTTAATAATAATCTAATGTAATAAGTCTATGAAGTTGTATTAGAAATCTAATTTTCTGAAATTGTATACTACTAGCAAAAACTAGAATTATAAATACCTCCTACTGTTCTTCCCATAGATTTTGCTTTGCACCACTATTTTTAAGGTTGCAAAGATTTCATCTGAATTCATACTAAAGTGTATAAGATAATTTAGTAAATTAACATTTCTCGAAAACTTCATTATAGTTTTGCAATTATTATTTTATGTTAATCTGTTTGTGTTTATAGTTTTTATTAATAAATTTTTATTATTTATTTGAATACTTTGTGACAGGATTTGATTAGTTCATGCATTGTATATATTTTTTAGAATTGTATACCTGTAATAAATCCTATATATAATACCATGTATAAGCTTATATGAATATTTGAACATATCTAACAGGTTGTGAGTGGTGTCATAACTGAAGATAATGATGCATTTTTATATGGTGCTGATGTCATTTATAAAGATTTTAGCATTGAACCAAATGTAAGCATTTTTCTCAGTATGTTTTAAAATAATTTTTTTGGATGAATTTACACATGAACTGGATAATTTAAACCTTAATTTACATTGCGTGTTAAATTGTTTCAATAATTTTTATACAAATAAAGTTGTATCAAATTATTAAATGAAAAAAACCTGTAATCTGAAAAAAATATTTATTTTGTTGAGCAATTTTTTTCTTTCTTTAATGGAAATTTAATTTCTAAAAAACAACAAGAATGTATATTCAAAGCCAAAAATTTCTCACCAATTGTTATTTGTCATAAATGTAAAACCCATAAGCGTGAACTTTTTAATCAGTATTATTAATTTTAAAGCTAGCTTTCCAGCATTTGACATTTTTCAGATCATGGTTATATTTATTAATCTATCAGAAGGGATTTAATTTTGTTTTAATGTTATTAGTAAAAGGAATATTAATTTTTATTTTATTTCTTGTCATTTCACTTCGTTTTCAAGAATAGTATAAAATTAAGAATCTCAAATACTAATATTTTCTTATAAATATACCATGAAGTTGTTATCTCTTGTGAATATCAATTAATTTAATTAAAAAAGATATATTGCAAACAAACTCATACCACAACTAAAATCTGCCTGGAAAAGGCTATGATTCTACATTTAGCAGTTTTATGTTTATCCAAATTCTAGATTAAAAAAAAAAAAAAAAACTTTTAAGGAAACATTTTAAATTAATGACTAACATTAATTGATTAGCACATAACATTACTATTTTAATCAAATTATTAAAAAGCATTTTTAATCTCTGATTTCAAAACAATTGAAATATGCTTAAGGAATTATTATTTTTGTTACATTATTATGTTCATTAAAATTTTTTCATTTTTTAGGATTCTCATGTGAATGTATATTGCCTAAAATCAGAAAAGAACAAGTATAATCTGGATCGAAGGAAACTGGTTGCATTAGCGCTTCTTCTGGGTTGTGATTACTCAAAAGGTGTGCCAGGCATTGGGAAAGAGACAGCTATGAAATTATTAAATGAATTGGACTGTGATGACATTTTACAAAGGTATTTTATTTCAAATTTTTCATTTGAAAATTTTTTATTTTGTGCATGTGTATTGATTTTTTTTTCATTTAGTGTTTGGTTGTAATTTTTTTAAACCATTCTTTTCTGTTTTTGGTACTACCTTATATTTATAATAATATCAATAATAACTGCATGCAAATTTTTATCTGCTATTGAAAAATATAGCTTAAAGCTATGTTAATAATCAAATTGGGATTTTTTATATTTATGACATAATGCTCTTTTTTGCAGTTGAAAGTTTCTAGTTAAATTTTTAAAACAAATTTTGCCCTTAAATAAAGGGTTTTACTTAAGGGGGAAGCTGATGTGGCTACAGCCCCCCACCCTTTCCCGGAATGGTAAAAATGAAATGAATAAAAGGCTGATTTTGTTTCTTTCTTTTTGAAGATAAATTTGAAAAAAAAAAGACTCTTTTCTTTTTTTGGGAGGAGGGGTCATGTTTGTCATACAATCGACTTGCCTTTCTTGTTAGCCCCGTCTTAGTGCACAGTGACACCACAGCAAATCTCTTCATGATTTCGACTAAATTGTAAATCAGGCACTCTACAAGCACTGATGAGTTGACTTTAAAAGGATTTGATTAATTTTCTTTTTTCAATGCTATCTCCATGCATTCTAAATCGGATTACTTCAATTAGTCTGACATTTTTATTAAATACTAATAAATTATACTTAAATAAAACCTGCATAGATTTTTTTATTTACTAAATTAATAGTGTCCAAATTATACAGCCAGTATTTTTTTCTTTTAGAGGGGTTTTAAAACATTTTTATTATGTGTACAATAAGTACAAATAATAAACAAAGTTGTTATTTTATATGTACATAAAATAATTTTGTGAAAAGAAAAAAAACAATGTAAAGAAAAACACAAACAGCCTGAAAAAAAAAAAAAAAAAAAATATATATATATATATATATATATATTAGCTTGCTGCTTTATAATGAAATCTTTATTTTCTAAGGCTTCATCCCCTTGCTTTGGCTATTTCTCATTTCTTACCTGTTTTCAATTTAGACTGAAGAATTGAACTCTCTTATGATGTTTTGAAATTGTTGGATGTATCTGTTATTTTGGTTTTTTGTTTTATATTTTAAGTTGATTTTCACTCATCACATATCCGTCATAGCAAAAAGAATTCAGTATTTATTTTATTAGATTTCGGTGTTCTGGGAAGGAAGGAAATTTAGCATTTAATTCCATTCTAAACTGGAAAAAAAATTATATATATAGAAATCCAAATTTTCTTTTTTTTAAGCCTTGATACAAAGATTCCAGAGCATTCTTTGTTTTGCCTCTAATGTATGGCTGATATATGAGGGGGTTAGAATGACAGTGGAGTAAGTCAATATTTAGTAATTTGAGAAATGAAGGGTTTTGTGAAACTTGCATAACCGTTGCATTAAGTGGTCTAACTTGTTTTGCCCTCTAGCGACTCTCTGACTGAACTACAACTTATTTGACTGTCGCACTGAACAGAAATTAATATATGTTCAGTGAAAATATGGTTATCTAGATTTTTCAAATTTTTGACTTACTCCACTGTCATTGTAACCCCCTCATATAGTAGTTTGAAGTTGTATGGCAGTAGATATTTTGAAACAAATCAGTGGATTAAAAATAAAAGATTCATCCATAATCATATTCACTTCTAATTTATGTTTTAATAAAAGTGGTTTCTCCCAAATTTAATTAATATGTTGTGACTATTATTGCAACTCTCATGCACTTAAAACTACATACTCATATCATAAAATGTCATATTTAAAAGAAAAAATATATTGATATTCATAAAATAGTTGCATATGAGTGTACACATGTGCACAACAGTGTCAAAGTCTCGCCAAACTTGGCTATACTTGGCAGATTATCATCAATTTGGTGACAAAAATAAGTTGTCATTAACATGTTGAGCACCATGCGTATTTTTAAGGAAATCCTCGTCAGGCCACATGCGCTGCTTAGAAGCCAGGGCTGCCACTGGCGACTATTTTTATATTCTACTTGTACCACTATTTAAAAAAAAAAATTTCTTATCGTAGTAGATGTTTACCTTTAGAATGAAATGCTAATGGGCATTCATTCAACATGTTATGTGCCAGGTCTGTTTTGTCTTGTTTATTGTTTGGCCCGCTAGATAAGATTTCATCAAAATCAGCTTTCGGCCGGGGTTCTGTTTAGGTTATGACAAAGTAATACAAACATTTCAGAAATGTTTAATGTTTATATCCATTCAATTCTTTGCAGTTCTTAGTCCAGTGCAGACAAAAATCTTTCTTTAGCCTTGAACATAAAAATGTCAGCCGAAGAGTGTGAAAGCGATAGTAGTGAAATTATTTTTCATAAAAAACGGCATAGAGTGGATGCACTTTTATCATCTGAGGAAGAGGAGGAAAGTGTTGAAAAATGGCATAATCCGGAGGTTAATCAGCCAAAAATTGTTCCTTTTACATATCCTTCTGGGTCTGTAAGTGAAAATTTGCATATAAAATCAGATATAACAATAGAAACCTGCTATGAAGTATTTGTGCCGGATAAATTGTTTGAGCAAATCGCTGAACAAAAAAACTTATATGCATCACAGAAATTAGAAGGTAGATACATGCAGCACTTAGGAAAGTGGACAGTGACAAATAAAAATGAAATAAAGAGATTTTTGGGGCTAATTCTATGGATTGGGTTAGGGAAATTACCAGCTATACATTTATATTGGTCCCACAATCCTGTGTAAATGCAAACGTTTCTGAAAAAAATCATGTCCAGAAACAGATTTGAACTATTATTAAGAATGAGACATTTTGCAGATAACAGAAACAGCAGTGGTTCCAATCGTTTGTTCAAAATACAACCAGTTATTCACACTCTGGAAATAAATTTGAAAAAATATTACAATCGAACCGAGGACATATGTACTGATGAATCGTTGATTTCGTTTCGTGGTCACACTATATTTAGACAATATTTAAAACAAAAGTGCCATAAATATGGAATCAAAATATTTAAGTTGTGCTGTGGATCGGGTTACACGTATGCTTTTCATGTATATACAGGGAAAACTTTAGAAAAAGAAATTAGTATGCACACTAAAATCGTGATGTCTCTTTGCAGAGATTTATTTTATAAGGAACACATGCTATACACTGACAACTGGTATACAAGTTTAGAATTAGCAGAAAAATTAATCAATAAAAATATTCATTTAGTAGGAACATTACTCAAATCAATTTGGAAATCCGCAGCAAGTAATATAAAAAAAAATTAAACGGGTAGAAATCATTCCAAAAGAGAACGAAAAAGGAATAACTGTCGCAAATACATACATAGCGACTTTCGATAGCTTAAAACTACCCGTTTTAATACTTTCGTCATTTTTAAAACAATAGAAAATAATACTTTAATACGTGAAAAACATTCCTTTTAAAAAACATAACGAATATCTTTTTATTATCTCACTTCCGTGCCGACAAAACATTCTACAAAAACCATTTCTACAACAACAACATTTTTTCACACAGCTTGGAAAAATACAGTTACAAAAACAAAAAACATCTTGCTCACACAGCTTAGAAATTTACATCTACAAAAACAAAAAACATATTTTCTCACACAGCTTAGAAAGATACATTTATGCAAACATCGCCTGTTAGTAGGAGCCAAGAATACGTTTAATTCAATTGGATTCGCGACAATCTCCCACCTTGAGTTTTCAACAGGAAAACTCAACAATATGCACAACAAAATTCAAAATAAAACAAAATATGTGTAACATTATACTTACATTACATGGCCAAAGTATAGATATTCTTAATCCTAATTTTCAAAGACAAATTATACAAATTTCTGCAAAAATTCAAACAAAAATTAAACATATTATTACAAATTCAAATTAACACTAGGAAATGAGATCTACTAAAAAATAAGGAAAAAAGTTTGAAAAGTTCAGTGTTAAAAAAAAATAGTCTTATGACTGAAAACGTTTTGGAACAGTCACTGTTCTACCACTTCTTGTTCGTAATATTGGTTCTAAAGAGTTTTCTTTTGGAATCTCTAGATTATACAGTTTTTGTATTGGTCTTAAAAGTTCACCATTTTCAGTTTTTACCCGAGCAACTCTCGGGTGACCATCTTTTCCAGAAATTAGTTCTTGCACACGAGCTAAAGTCCAATACGTACGTTTCTTATCAGACTCTACGAGAAGGACATCACCAACGGTCAGTTGCTTGGCATTCTTTTGCAGGGAATTTTGTTGGCGTAACTGCCCTAAATACTCAATACGGAATCGTCCTTCTAAGATGTTCTCGAACTTGTTGTCTATACTTTGCTCTTCTGTTTAATTCTTGTGCGTCAATTGCATCAAAATCTATCACATCTGAAGATCTTATTTCTTGAAGAAACATTGATGGTGTTAAAGGTGCTAGATCATCCACATCTTCTGAGACATACGTGAGTGGTCTAGCATTTACAACTTGTTCGCAGTCACAAAGAATTGTGATAAGCTCTTCATAGGATAATGAGGCTCTACCTAGTACTTTCCTCAAGATGCGTTTCACCATTTGTATCAACCTCTCCCACCAACCACCCCACCAGGCAGCAGTAGGCGGATTGAATTTCCAACGAATCTTTTGTACAGCTGCTGCAGCTGAGATCTGTTCCCAATCGATGTCTGAAAAAGCTCTATCTGCACCAACAAAATTTTTACCATTATCAGAATAAACGGTCGTCGGTCTTCCTCTTCTCGCTATAAAGCGCCTAAAAGATTGGAGGAAGGTATCTGTTGCTAATGACGTCACTAATTCTAAATGTACGGCCCTGTACACTGCACAAGTGTACAACACAATCCATACCTTTTTTCCATTTTTCAAATATAAGGGCCCAGCTAAATCTACTCCAGTTATTTGGAATACTGCCGCATCTTGAACTCTTTCTGCTGGCAATGCAATAGGTTCTGACTCTGTCTTCTGTGCACTAAATATTTTACAACACACGCATTTCTGAACTACTGCTCGAATGGTTTTCCTGGCTTTCAGGATCCAGTAGTCTTCTCGTATAGATGTCATCAAAAGAGCCACTCCTGCATGTAATAGCTCTTGGTGTTTCCAGGAGATCAATCGATGGACTACAGGATGGTCAGACGGCAAAAGAATTGGGTACTTAAAATTGACAGTATCTTCTCGATAGATGACTTGTGTTTTTACTCTGATGATACCATCTTCATCACGGATTGGTCTTAGGCTACGAATTTTCTCATTATTCTTTTCATCAAAGCTGTCTTTCTGGATCAAAATCATTAATTTTCTTTCAGCTTGTTCTATTTCTAAACATGTAAGATCAGATACTTCTTTTAAATTCGGTTTTCTTGAATTACTTATGAATCTTAGAATCCATGCAATCAATCTTATTATTTTCTTGTATGATGAAAATCGTCGATAATACCAATCATTAGGTTTCGTGTTCTTGTTTAATGCTGAAATGACACTTTTCCGTTTCTCAGTATTAATAACTTCTTCATCTGGTGATTCGACACTTTGAGGCCAAGTAAATTCTGGCTCAGCCAGCCAGGCTGGTCCCTCCCACCATTTTAGCTGCAAGAACTGTTCAATGGAACAGCCTCTGGAAGGAAGATCAGCCGAATTAAATTTTCCTGAAATATGTCGCCACTGATCTTTCTGTGACAAAGATCTGATTTCTTCTACACGATTCCAGACAAATGTTCCCCATCTATCATCTCGCTTTATCCAGCTTAAAGCTGTGGTTGAATCACACCAATAACAGATCTTCAAATTTGGAATTCTTAAATCAGCAATGACACGACTACCCAACCTGGCTCCAATGCAGCATGATAAAAGCTCTAACCGCGGTATAGTTAGGTTCTTAAGAGGAGCTACTCTTGCGCGTGCTTGTATAAAACTCACAAAAATTTCATTTTTCTTCTTTACTCTCAGAAAAATACAAGTAGCATATGCGTGTTTACTTCCGTCACAAAATATGTGAAGGCTTACATCATTTTCAAAATTATCTAGATTCATCCAGCGCTCAAGTTCGATGTCAGAAATTAATTTTATTCCCTGCACCCACTTCAAAAATTGTTTAGCTAAATTCTCTGGAATTAATTCATCCCACTTTAATTTCAACTTCCAGCATTCTTGTAGAATAAGTTTAGGGAGCAAAGTCACGGGTGATGCAAATCCCAAAGGATCAAAAACCTTCTGAGCCAATGAAAGTAGAGCTCGTTTTGTAGGAATAATTTGCTCTTCCTCAATAGGGCCGATTTTGCAAGATAGGGTATCGTTTTCTAGATCCCAGTTTAAGCCTAGTACTGGTATTATGTTAACTGTTGAAGTTTCAGACATAATTTGAATTGGATAATTTGACAGCCATCCCCTTAAATTGAATTTCGCGGAGGACAGTAACATTCTCGATTCAATTATGAACTTGTTTAACTCTTCAGTTGTGTTGAAACTACAAACACAATTATCTACATACAAAGATTCATTCAAAGTTTCTGCTGTAGAAACAAAATTGTCAGGTGTACTTTCCAGATGGTGTTTCAGAGTAGCCGCTAGTAAAAAAGGGCTGCAATTGATTCCGAAAACCACACGTTTATGTCTGTAAATTATATTATCCTTCCATAAAAACCGTAGATAGTCTCTATCACTTTCTGTAATACCTATCTGTAAGAATGCCTTTTCTATATCAGATACTGCACCAACAGGAAATTTCCGAAAACGATGCAATATTGTCGGAATCATTTCAATCATATTTAATCCTTTATCTAGACAATCATTTAATGAAGGAAAACCTTTCACATGAGCCGAAGCATCAAAAACCGGCCTTACTTTAGTAGTTTCACTCGATTCTTTAAATACAGGCCTGTGTGGCAAATAATGTATTTTGGATTTTTTATTATCGACCACCCTTTCAATTATTCCTGCATTTAACCATGTATCAAATACTTCATTATAAACTTCAGTTTTATTCAAATTTGATAACCTTTTCTTCGTTGCAGCAAGCCGTTTTTCGGCCAATTCTCTATTACTAGGTAAGCGGGCATTATCTAGTACCCAAGGCAATGCTACTTCATACCTCCCATCTGAATCTATTCTTATGTTTCTTTTAAAATGTTGCATAGTTTCTTCATGAATTTCATTTTTAGTTTTAGATTCAACCGGATCAGTTATACCAAGAATATCTAGCTTCCATAAGTCAGCAACGGAACTTTCGTTCCAAAGAGACGAAATAACCATAAGAGAATCATTTGTTTCAGATTTAATGCCTGGAATTTTCCCCATGAGAGTCCACCCCAAATGGGTCTTTACAGCAACCGGACCACTTTTTAAAACTTTAATATTTCCGGTGAGTAATTTTCCCGCCACATCGGAACCAATTAACAATTTAATTTCGTTTTCGGTTTTATATACATTGTTTTCAACATCCGAAATCTTAATACCATATTTATTTAATTCTTTTAACCAAGGTCCATTTGGCACCTTTTTTATATTAGAACAAATAACAGGAACATCTAAAACATGCATATCACATTTATAACTATTATCAATACTACTTAAATGAATTCTATATTTGTTGTGGTTTGTCTCACTTGTTTCAACACCATCAAATAATTTATGAATTAATTTAACTTCATCAATACTTTTATAATTCAAATACTTAATTACATCTTCTGATAAATATGAACGCTCTGAGCCCGTATCTATGACTCCCCGTACAATTTTTTCTTTGCCATCGTGCTTTACACGTACATGCAAAGTTTGTAATAACACTGATGGGTCGGAACCTTGAGTAGTCAAAACAGTATCACTACTCCCTGACTCATGTTTACGACTTTCTAATGCCGTATTACTCTCTTCATTACAAACATTTTGACACATTACAGCAAAATGCCTTTTACCACAATTTAAACATCTAATCTTCGATTTACAGTGACGTGAAATATGATTTTTCTTAAGTCAGACAAAACAAGCCCCCTTTTTCAAAATTATACTTCGTTTATCTTCAAAAGGAAGCGAATTAGCTTTAAAACATTTTTCTGATAAGTGACACTTGTCACAAAATATACATGTTTCCTCATATTTCTTAATTAAATGTTAATCCTTAGATTTATCACTTACAAATAAATCAGTAGCAGTTGGCACAGAATTATATTCAACATTTTTAAATCTAGTAAAATTCTTAGATTTATCAAAACCAAAACTAGTACGTGCCAATAAAATACGTTCTTCAGACAACACTTCATTTTTTAAGAAATTAAGTATAGAATTTAATTCACTCTTACCTTGATCAGACTTCTCACGATCCCGTTCCCAAATTCGGAGAACATCATGAGGTAAACACGATTCCACCAACGGGAATAAAATGCTAGCGTATTTATCCTCTGTGACCCCAAGAGATTCCAACGATCTAAGTTTGGTTTCTAGGTTGTCATATAACGACGACAAATTACACTCTCTTTTCGATGTATTATTATTACACAATACCAGCTGCAGCAGATCGCGAACATAAATTTGTATCAGAGTGTCTTCTCTTCCGAATCTTTCTTTAAGATGTTGAATTACTTTAGCATAATTTTCAGCCGATATAGGATAACTTTTCACAATTTGAGACGCTTTCGATTTCGGAGTAATTGCTTGCATCAGATATACGAACTTCGAGTGATCGTCTAACACAGTGTCTTCGTGAATTTTCTTGAAGGTATTCCAAAATGTTAGCCACGATCTTGAGTCCCCATCAAACGGCTGCAAACTAATTTCAGGTAATCTAAGGGTGCGGGATCCCATTCTTTCGTTTTCTATCGAATTAGATAAAAGAGGCTGATGTTCGACGGTAGGCTTAACAAAAAAATGTCTTACACTTTGCTTCACTGTTATTAATTTTTCATGGTATTCCTCGCATGCCTCGAACTCTTTTACATAATCTTTTTCTGGAGACCCATTCGCCAACATAAAATTTAATATTTCGTCATCTGTGGAACGTAATCTTGATGCTTTGTCTACTAATTGATCTAAAAGCTCTTCTATTAGATTAACATCTGGGCTTGACTGGTTAATAGCTTCGTTTAAAGCATTTAAAGTCTTCGTAAATGCGCTTCTAAGGGGTGTTCTTTTTATTTTTAACGCATCCATACTTGAACAGTTTTCCACTTAAAAAATATTACTTCCTATGTCCCTGTTCGGGCGCCAAATTGTCGCAAATACATACATAGCGACTTTCGATAGCTTAAAACTACCCGTTTTAATACTTTCGTCATTTTTAAAACAATAGAAAATAATACTTTAATACGTGAAAAACATTCCTTTTAAAAAACATAACGAATATCTTTTTATTATCTCACTTCCGTGCCGACAAAACATTCTACAAAAACCATTTCTACAACAACAACATTTTTTCACACAGCTTGGAAAAATACAGTTACAAAAACAAAAAACATCTTGCTCACACAGCTTAGAAATTTACATCTACAAAAACAAAAAACATATTTTCTCACACAGCTTAGAAAGATACATTTATGCAAACATCGCCTGTTAGTAGGAGCCAAGAATACGTTTAATTCAATTGGATTCGCGACAATAACCATTTTAAAATGGAAAGATAAGCGGGACATCCTAGTTCTATCAATAAAGCATTCATCAGAAATGGTGAATGTTGAAAGTCGATCAGAACACAAATTAAAACCACAAATTGTAGTCGAGTATAACAGAGGAAAGGCAGCTGTCGACTTACCTGACCAGATGAATGCCTACAATAATCCTCTACGCAGGAACATGAAATAGTACAGAAAGTTAAGCTTTTGAACTCTTATTAAATACTACAGTTCTAAATAGTTACATTTTATCATATATAAAATTTTGTGTAAGGTAAACCACATGTACTGAATGGTGTATAAATATTTATGTAAAATTAAACTTTAAAAATACATCAAATTGATGTTTCGTTCAACTTCTATGACCATCTTCAGAATATGATGTTAAGTTAAATACACTTAGAAACAAAAGACATCCATCTTGAAATATAATTCACACTGTCAGTCACCGGTGACTGACACAGCCTAAATGGAAAGTTCAGTGTCAGTCACTGTGATATGAAATATCACAGTGTTGAAATCATGTTATATTTTTATTTCTTTCGGCCTTTCACATCGATATTATTTGGATTCAATTCCGTATTTATTTTTACGCGAGCGTTTCTTATCAGGCATCGTTCGGTGGCCGTATTGCGCTCTTGCCGATGTGCTCCCTCTCCGTCCTGCTTGTGTTGTGATGACGTCATCGAAGTGCCGTCTTTCCCCCTCTTGTGACGTACGCATTAGGTAAATGTAAAAGGAGGCTCATCTTTTGGGGGCGTGGTTACTTGCCGATTGCTGGCGCAAATTAAAATAAATGTTTTTAAATGAATTGTTCAGATTTGTTAATTAAGATATTGTCTAATTTTTAAAATTCTCTAATAGATTTAAGTCTTGTCGTCCGGATACTTATGGTGTCCCCGTTTCTTACTATAAATTAAACATTTCGTTAATTTTAAATCAGAATCTGTTTTGTTGATGAACTGTAATGATGTAGTTTTCGTTTCAAAAAGATCGCGGGCCCTGCCTGCCTGCGGCCGACAATGCGTGGTCCGGCGAAATTCTACGACGATGTCTCCCTGTCTGAATTTATTGCCTGATGGCGCGTAAAAGTTTTAATTGAAATTCTCATCTTTAAAATCTGGATTAATGCTGCATTTTAATTTTTAAAGACGTTTCTTCGAGTGGAAAAGATCATTTTTATTGGCCAACGTTTTTATTAAAATAAAAAGGTGACCAACGGATGAAGGCCTCTTTCTTCTCTTAAAAAAAAAATGAATAATGACATTTGATTATATCGTTAACAAGGCTCCTCTTCATTTGTTTTCAGCTGACACCATTCAGTTCAAGTAAGAAGTTTCTTTTCCTTTTATTTTATACCACTGCTTTGACCAAAAAGAACGCTAAGGGGTCTAGCAAATACAACGCAATATTTTAAATAAAGAACTTCATAACTATTTAATAATATATAACTACACCTTCATCTACATCAAATAATATTATTTATACCACAATTGGTGCCTGAAAAGGCAGTGGTTTTGAAAGAAAATTTGAATTGATTTAAAGAAAAACGAAATATTTTAGAACTTTTTGTTCTCAGAATAACTTTTTGAAAATTTTTATGATGTGTTTAATAGAATTCAAGAATTGTTCTTTTAATGAATTTTAAAGAGGATTCTTTAAAGATATATGGAATAATTTATTTAAGAATTTTTGTGTAACGACATATGAAAATATTTTTAATATTGGAAGTTCATGTTCTCAAAAATTTCTTGAATTGATTTTTGCTACTTTGCTTGAAGAATTAAATTTCATAATTCTAGAATGAATTTGTTCTTTTCCATCTTGAAGAAAAATAATATATTTTGCTAAATTTGCCATATTTTTTTGGAATAATCATTTAAATTGAAATGAATTTCCTTTGAAGAATAATTATATTTTTGATGATGCATACTTATCATTCCATTTAAATAGTTCTACATATTCTTTTTTTGTAATAAATTATTGTAGAATATAATATTTTTCAAGAATTTTTAGTTGGTATATCTATATTTTTGAAATGAATCATGTATTCTTTTTAAGAAAATTTTTATGATTTTGAAATAATGAAATTGTTCTCAAAAACATATTTCATATTTTAAGAGGCTATGACTTTGGGTTTTTAAATTAAAAAAAAAAATTATGGCACTATTGCAACAAATTTACAAATTATATATATTATATTTTAGAAGATTAAATTTTATAAGAAGCATTATTTTTGAAATTATGATTATTGATGCTGAGAAATTTTATTCTTATTATGTCATACTTATTTATTATGGTCACATTTTCTTTCTGAAGCAAAAATTCTTCACAGAAGTTAGTAGTTGTAAATATCCTACATAACATTCTTGCAGATTTCTATGCTTCAATTCTACAAATTTCAAATTAAGACATTTTTTTAACAATAGTTTTAATGCGAATGGTTTGTTCATAGATTTATTCTTATGCCATCTAAACTGTGATGTTAATAATCATACAGTTTGGCTTAGTGCAAAGTCTGATGAAGTCTACAAATTAAGAATATATGCATTTAAGAATATTTTCACAACTGTTCTCATGTTGTTTGTAAAGGAACTCTCAGCTGACAAAATATTATATTGGAAAAATTCATGTTGCTTCATTTTGTTTAAAAATATTCCTATGGCAAGTTGTAATTGTGGAATTAGACCTTTTCACTTCACTATATGTGCAGCCTGTGACAGTTTTCATCAACCAGCATTCTCATGTTGCTCTCAGAAAAGGAATGAAAGCAACATTATTTTTTTTCTACTCTTGAGAAGAAGTAGGTATAGGGCTACTTCATTCCTGTTACAGTTATATTCAAGAAATTCTTTGACATCATCTATAAAAACAATAATAATAAATAAATAAAAGATTGTTTCTCTATATGCTGCTCTATCTTCCAGCATCGTAAAAATTACTTAAAATAAAAAAAAAATAAAGAAATAAATTTCTATGCTTCATTTTCAACAGTTCCTTACCTGATGAAGTTGGCCATTCACTGATGAGTTGTGTCCATTTGTGCTAACCACTTCTCTAATATTTTCCTTGTTTTACAGTGAAAAATAATTATACTACACTTACCTGCCTAAATAACTGTTTTAGAACAATAACTTTAAAACTTATGCTTCATTTTCAACTTTAAAGTAACTATTGAAGAAGAATCATGTCATGTATGTGTATACTATCCTTACAATGTCGGATTCGCTTCAATATCTTTGATGTTTGTGTTGAAAGCTAAAATAAGATTTACAATAATCTTAAATATTTTTCTCAATTAATAGCTGTTTCTTGACCTGATTAAGAAGTATTGTTAGTTGGCCTTTTCTTTTGGTGAGTTGTGCATTATCCTTACGAAATGGATTGGTTGACATATCTACTCCTAAAAATCAGTGTTGCTATTTTTGCTTTATATTTTCAAAATCAAGAAAATTCTTATTTATTATGAAATATTATAAAAAAAAAAGTTACTTTCAATAGTGATTTTGTATGATGCATTTTCTTATGTTTACCTGTGATTTCAAGAGTTGCTATTTTGATACAGGAATTCTCAAGATCAATTTATTTTATTGGGCAAATTTCCCATTTTTCAAATATTATATTGTGCCTTTATGTTTTCATTTGTGAATATACCCAAAGTCTCTAAATTTTATTTTGTCATATGCCTCATATTTTTATACAAGAAATAACTAATTGAATTCTGAAGAATTATTATTATTAATGAAGAAATTTGAAGATTTTAAGTGCCAAGTTAATTTATATACAAGATTATATGAAAAGAAAAGCACAGTTCTTAGTACTATTTAACAGCGCCTTTTAATATATAGAAGTGTTCCATGGTGAATCTTCAAAATTTACTAAGAAATTTAAAGAAAAAGTGCTCTTTTTGAATTCATCAATTTTGTCGTCTCAAATTTCTATGTGACTTTCTTCTGTTCCTGATTATGTCGATAAATTTCCCTATTGTGTCTTAAGCCTTATGTGATGGTGAATCTAGTGTTCCCCAAGTCACTAAGTGTATCTACAAAAAGAGAAAAAGAAGTGTGTCATAGTGCTTCAGTGCTAAATATTCCCAATTGTGTCGTCATTTCTTAAAAATTATGGTGCGTCATCATAAGTGATTATGGCCAAATTGCTGTGATTTGAGTGCCATCGTGTCCACCAGTGTGCCATAAATCTGCAAAAGTTATTCTGCAAACATTTTTTACTAGCAGATAATGCATTTAAAGGAGATGTAGTGTGTTACTTGTTAAAAACTGATTTATTAACTATAACTATCACATCTTACTATTTGTAAGTGGCCGAACGATACTCATCCCTCATCTGTAATAATTTTTTTTACAGCAATAGTTATATTCTTAGCTTCAATATTATTATCAGGTGTACACAATTGCCAATGGTTTTGGAGATCGCTATTGTCTCTTTTGTAGATTTGATTGTTTTATTTTACATTTGTTTGATTTACTGATAATTTGCTGATGGTTGTGTACCAGAGCTATTAGTGTATTTTTGTGAATTATAACAAATGTATATTTATATTTTGATTTTGCTTAATTTGCACGACTGCTGATAGTTTCTGTGGCTAGCATTATTAGCACTTATGTGAGTTATGTAGATTCAAATTAGCATTTTACAATAGCCAATTTTTTTTGTTCTCAATAACAATATATATGTATATTTCTGGATGATAATTATGGCCATTACAAAAGGTGCACTGTGTTTTTATTTTCTTCCCATGAAAGTGTCATTTTTTAACTTGTCTTTTTTAATGAAGACTAAAGGTTAAATTTTTTCCGGGGATCCCCACCCACCCAACCAAATACCCACTGATTCATAAAAACCATGATTTATCTATGAGTTTATCTTTATACATATTTAAAATGGTATTAAGTGATGTCTCGTATTTTAATGAATGGTATATATTTTGAAAATTCTTACTGAGTAAATAATCCAGTATTTTCAGAGAAATATTTATATTGGTGTTTGCTGATATTACTTTTGCAACACATATTTTCAGTTGTAATGAGAAAAGTGGTAAGAGTATATGTTTCAGCATTAAAACACCTAATTTATTTAGACATGTCTCTCTTATATATATATATATATAGTTGCAACTACCATAACTATCTGTGTTTTAGGTGTGAGTGGTCATTTAGTGCACGATTTGGCTACTTGTTCATGTAGAGTACAGCTGGTTATTTCAAGTCAATTACGTATTTAGTACTAAATAAAATAAAATTACAAAAACAAATTGAATATGGTATTATGAAACTTGTACTAAAGATATTTTTATGTATGGCCAATTTTTATTTACAGTAAGTGAAAATAAATGCTCTATTGTAAGTCCTAGGTGGTTGATCAAATACTGAAGGTATGTTGATCTTTGTTGCTTGTAAAGTGCAACTTCTATTTTTAATGGTACCAATTTAAATATTTGATAATGAGCTCATTTTATATATCTCATTTTATATATGCTAATTCTGATGTTTGTTTAGCATTTGTATTTAAGTATTTTGATGATGAATTTGATGAGATCAGACTAGAAGAAATTGCCATAAATAAGAAGATTTGGCATTTTTATATGTATACTATTGAATATACTATGTATACTTTTGATGTATTTCTTTTTCTTCTCCCTTCCAGTTTGGTCACCACTATTAATTTTAATTGCAGCAGTTTAACGTTTGGCTTTACTTTAATATTTTAATTTTTTTCTCTGTGTTTGGTGTGCAAAAATTTTGTCATCCCCTTTCTGTAAAAGGTTTTTATTTCATTTTACCTTTTACATCACTTGTTCTGCCAAAATTTTAATCGGTAAATGGGGGTATTGTGATATGAAATATCACAGTGTTGAAATCATGTTATATTTTTATTTCTTTCGGCCTTTCACATCGATATTATTTGGATTCAATTCCGTATTTATTTTTACGCGAGCGTTTCTTATCAGGCATCGTTCGGTGGCCGTATTGCACTCTTGCCGATGTGCTCCCTCTCCGTCCTGCTTGTGTTGTGATGACGTCATCGAAGTGCCGTCTTTCCCCCTCTTGTGACGTACGCATTAGGTAAATGTAAAAAGAGGCTCATCTTTTGGGGGCGTGGTTACTTGCCGATTGCTGGCGCAAATTAAAATAAATGTTTTTAAATGAATTGTTCAGATTTGTTAATTAAGATATTGTCTAATTTTTAAAATTCTCTAATAGATTTAAGTCTTGTCGTCCGGATACTTATGGTGTCCCCGTTTCTTACTATAAATTAAACATATCGTTAATTTTAAATCAGAATCTGTTTTGTTGATGAACTGTAATGATGTAGTTTTCGTTTCAAAAAGATCGCGGGCCCTGCCTGCCTGCGGCCGACAATGCGTGGTCCGGCGAAATTCTACGACGATGTCTCCCTGTCTGAATTTATTGCCTGATGGCGCGTAAAAGTTTTAATTGAAATTCTCATCTTCAAAATCTGGATTAATGCTGCATTTTAATTTTTAAAGACGTTTCTTCGAGTGGAAAAGATCATTTTTATCGGCCAACGTTTTTATTAAAATAAAAAGGTGACCAACGGATGAAGGCCTCTTTCTTCTCTTAAAAAAAAAAACGAATAATGACATTTGATTATATCGTTAACAAGGCTCCTCTTCATTTGTTTTCAGCTGACACCATTCAATTCAAGTAAGAAGTTTCTTTTCCTTTTATTTTATACCACTGCTTTGACCAAAAAGAACGCTAAGGGGTCTAGCAAATACAACGCAATATTTTAAATAAAGAACTTCATAACTATTTAATAATATATAACTACACCTTCATCTACATCAAATAATATTATTTATACCACAGTCACCGATGACTTACATGGCACTCAACGTGTTAATGAAGGCAATTTGATAATATCTGACTAATTTCTCAAAATTTCCATTCAAATTCAGTATTGATAAAAACTCTATCTTCTATAATCAGGTTTTACACATTTTAGCTTTAGTTTTTACAATCTTTCATTTAATATGACTTGTTTCATGTATGTAAAGATAGAATTTTATAATAGATTTTTCATTCATTTCCTTATATACTAGAATTCGTGTGTCAAAAGCTTTTATTTTTTGTAATATAATTTCTGATTTTTTTACATCATGAAAAAAGAAAATTTTTATGTAAATATACATGGGAAATTTATTTAATACACCATTAAATTATTCTATTTTATTTGCTTACACAAAGGTTTAAAGATTGGAAGGAATTAAGTGAATCTGAATTGTTTCCTGGCTTAAAAAGTCAGCCTTTGAAAAAGGGAGCTCATTGTAATCGTTGTGGACATTTAGGTGAATAAGATTTATACATACTATTTAATAATAAAGAAACATTTAAAAATACTTTTGTTGTTGTAAATTAGCCATTTGTATACATAGATTTTTTTTTCTATTAATTGAAACATTCTTTTTCTTGAAATGATCTATAATTATGTAACATCTTTTGACATTGATTGATATTGATAATGATGAGTTAACACAGCAAAAGTAAAGCTGATTTTTCTGACAGATCAATTTTACTTTTCCTTGGATAACTCCTTTCTGCTACACCTAAGGAAAAGAATCACTATCTCATTGTTCCTGAAACTATATTTGTGATTCTACTTAATAACTAGTAGAAAAGTAGATTCCCTACCATATTGTAGCATTATAGTTTTTTACACTTATTGTAATACCTAATTCATTTTAAAATTAATGTTGTGATTATGTTACTCATCTCTTTTATAAAAATTTTTTGTATTTTTATCATTATCTTTCACCAGGATAATCCTTGAAAATTTGTCTGGTTGTGTATTATTATGTGCCATTATTTGAAGAAAAATATTATACTTTGTGTTATCAAACCATTGCATCATATGTTGAAAAGATTTGACATACCCTATTAGAGTCCTGCACGGTTGGGGACCTGCAAATTCCATTGGAAGTCAACCCGACCCGAACTCGACAAAAAAAAATTCCTCAACCTGAACCTGCAAAAATAATTTTTGGCGACCCGAACTCGCAATACCGCAACCTGACCCGCACCCGCAATGAAAGGACAAATAAATCATGTTTTAATGCTATTATGAAAAGTAATATACAATTATAGATGTAATACCAATTTTATATTTTGTATAGAAAAATGGACTAACCTATATTCTTTAATATTCAAATACAGTGAAACATTGGAATAGCAGACACCTCGAGATCGTTCAATAGAGTCCTGCAGTGGGTTGGGCTGCTTCTATTTATTTTTTGGGTTGGAATGACTCTAATTTTCTTTCTGCGAATCAGGTTCCACCTTGAATAATTCTTCCAGCTCTTATTTAGGTTTAAGTATGTCTGATTCTATTTTCACAAAAAGTTTGAACAGAACTATGTTCAATAAAAGTTAAAATTTCAGTGCAAATTCACCTTGTTTAATAACTAACATTCATTAAGATACAACTAAATGTAAATATATTGCTTGAAGGTGCGTAAAAACATACATAAAAACATTTAAAAGCACATTAAAGTCCTTTTAAAAATTCCAAAACGTTTTCAACCGAAACCGGGTCATCATTAGTGGAAAAAACTAATTCTGTTGAGTTGAGTTGTTACCTCTTTGCGTTTTCTTGCTTACCCGGAATAAACTATTTATCTTCAAGGGCTTGGAAAAAAAGGTGGGATGGGAAAGGTAATCAATGATGCATTAATTCATTCCAGACTGCGTGGATATCATATGATAATACATCGTTACAGACTATTTCTTTTTAGACATTATTTCTAGAGACTCTCTTATAATTGCTTCCAGGTGATTATTTGTGCGGAATATAATTTTGGATCTATTGAAATCAACTTTTATAGGTTCAGTTTGCGCTAATCTTGCTAAGGCGGTGTGGGGTCTATTTAATCTCATACTTAATCACTTAATACTATGTTTTAGATGAAAATAAATACGTATATGAATATGAATAAGCCACGGGTCGGAAAACTAACATTTTTTAGTAGCAACTACAACTACAACTACTTTATCAAAAATGTGCTTAACTACAACTACTTGTTTTAAAAAGTAGTGACTACAAGCTACTTTTCAAAAGTAGTCACTATTTTGCTACTTTTAGATTTTGTAGAAAGGTTCAATCTACACTCAAAATTGAGGACACGGAAATAGAATTCTGCACGGGTCGGGTTGTGTATCAGACATGAACAGGAAAATTTTGCTTAAAGTCAACTCGATACCGACCTGAACCCCAAAATATTTATATACGACCCGAAACCGAAGAAAGAGAAAATTAATCCATATTTCAATACAATTATGAAAAAGTAGTCCACAATTATATCTCCTATATCAATTTTATCTTTTGGTATAAAAATGACATATTCAAATATATAGTTTTTTTCATTAAAAAAAAAAAATAAATAAAAATAAAAATTCAGGACTTTCTTTTGAAATGTTCGATCAATGGCAACACGCTAATTGGAAAAAATATTTTTAATTTACTTTGAAATTTGTGCCCAAATACCAAATTTCTAGGAACATGGTCTGAAAGTTTTAGAATCTCTTGTATTTAATTGTCACATCTGTATGATAAAAAATCATAAATTAATATTCGAAAAAACTGTAAATTATAACTTTTATATATTTTAGAAATCAATTACTAGAAACTTCTAAACTTCTTTAAAAAATTTCAACATATTCTGCCTAATAATTTTTGAGTTATACTTAAAAAAAGCTGAACTACATTTTGAGAGACCATAATTTATCAAAAAAGTGACTAATCGCAGAAAACTGTTAATAGATGTAATAACAAGTATAAATTATTTGTATTTGATGGAAGTTTTAATTGATTTATTTAGGTTTTTTTTTTAATGCTAATGATACTTTCTGTTGAAAAGTATTAAATGTTTTGTAATGATTTCACTTTATAGATGACCTCTTAAATTAACTCAATTTTTAATATTGAATATATCAAGAACTGATCATAGAAACTTCGCAAAAATTTATAACAAGGATAATAAAAATAAAGTTAAGCATTCTTTGGCTTTCCCCCCCCAAGCACTTTTTTTATCTACTGGAATCTGGAAAAAGCGAATATGCATTAAATTATTTTTTATGCAGGCATGGAACAAATACTTCACAGCGATCAAAAGCTGTGTTAATTGGATGAATTTTTGCGATATTAACAATAGGATGAAAATATTTTCTTAACTAGAAATCTTAATTTGAAAATATTTCTTTAATTGTTTATAGTCATTAGATATTCAGTGTGAGATGTGATCCAGTAATTATTATTAATAATAAAAATGCTAACTCACCTCTATGTGCAGCTTCAATACGTAAATGAATACGTAAATGGATACGTAATTGTGTTGTAAGTTTCATTAACAGAAATAGAGAAGTCTCTCATTCATATGTATTTCTTTTATGAGTCTCTCTCAATTGTAAATCAGTTGTCGAATTCCCAATCAAATATACAAGAAAATTATGCCGTTTGGTTTTTAGTTGCATACTGCTTATTTTCAGTAAACTGATTTTGCTGAAAATTATCCCACTCAACTTCAGCCTGCATGTTTGAGAAATAGTTACTGTCTAAAAGTGTATTGCAGGAAAATACTGATTCAAAGAATTATTTTGCTAAAAAAAGATCATTATATCCTATGCTTTGTGAATCGTAAAATAAAATCAGTGAGACTATCATTCTCAAACACTTTTAAAGACAGACTTCCTTATTAAATTTAATAAAGAAAACGAATGAAAAACTTGAGCTATGATAAAAAATACTCATTGAATCTATATTCACCTTGTACTATAAATACTAATTAAAAACAACATAAATGTCCAAAAACATATACGTACCATTTTATAAAATACTTTACTGAAGGTGTTTTTATATACAAAACTGTATTTCTACATAGATAACCTACCGCTTTCGAGCAAACTTTTGCTCATCTTCAGGGTTACAAATCAAAACGCAAGCACACAAAAGACAAATGGTGAAAAACTAGTAAGAACAACGTTTGCTGCTAGAGAATGGAACAAACCATTAAAACTAGCCAACAGGTGTGCAAAGCACTGGGAGGGGTGTGATAGTTATATTTCGTCTTGAACAATTCCTAAGAGTCTATACCATAATTTGGGAATATTGTAGGATAGTGAATCATTGCATATTTTATCTTTTTTAGTTAAAATTTCTATGGATTCATTAATTATTGCTTGATAAAAGGTTGATGTATGCTTAATTATTTTAGCTTGATCAAAATGTATTTTGACTGATTGTTCTTGTTTTAATCTTGAAAGTGCAGTTTTAGTTCTATTGAATTTTATATCTGAAATATGCTCTTTTAAACAAGTTTTAAACTTTCTTAAGGTCATACCTATATAGTCTTTAACTTTATAACATTTCTTACCATTTTCTTTTATTTCCATAGTGACTGGAATTTTATAGGTTCCTCATAATTCTTCCACTGGTACAGGATCAATCTTTTTATGTAATAACGTTTTCAATTTTACTGGAGGGGATGCTATCAAATTTATATCATATTTCTTTTAATTATATTTCAGTTTCTCAAAAAGTTCAGGAATATACTCAAATTTGTAAAATTTAGTAGGCTTTTCTGTAAATTCTTTCTTTTTGTTATTCTGATATTTATATTGATAAATTAATTTATTGATTAACCTCTATAATTTTTATTTTGTCAAGTTCATCATTGATATAACTATCAGTACACACTGAAAATGCTCTACCGATGTAAAATCGATATGCTGCTTATTTATAATTTATAAAAACCATGTACAAAGCTTGGACATTTTTCGTTTTCCTAAACAAAGATAATGTAGAAACTAAATGTATAAGATATATTTATAACTTTCTGGGTTGTTGAGTTTCTGATTATACATTTTAACTACAATATTATTTTTAATTGTTTATAATGCATCAGTATGAAAGTTGAGGAACTAAAATAGTATAATCAATTTCTAATTCTAATCTTTGTTTGTATGTATACCATACAATGTCTTGTGCTAAAATTTAATTTTTTTTTTTTGTTGATCAGAGCATTTGTTGTGGGAAAGGGTAGGGCAAATTTCTATTATCGGTTTATTATTTTATCCATCATAACAACAATCTCATGGATGATAGATCATTTCAGTTTTACTGTGTATATACAGTAACCCCTTGATATATCACACTACTTGGGATATAAGAAAAAAGCATGATGTACTGAGGAAAGCGATATTATGAGGGGGGCGAAAATAGAGTTTATAAATGCAAAATAAAGAGCCTTAAATTAAGCTACGAGGTTTTTGATTTAATACTTGTTCAAACAATTTACAAGGTCAACACAAAAGAGATGGTAAAACGTTCAAAAAATACAAAACTGTACATATAGAGTATACATTTTTATACATTTTATAATATTTTCTGAAAATAAGAATCCAGAGTTGTTTGTTTTTGATTTTCTTTGATTATCTGCTTGCCATTAAAAATTAAAGAATGAAAATGAACTAATTACGTTTCAGTTATATGCTTAGATTTTGACGTTTCAAAAGTTTTATGTGTGTTTTCAAGAAACTAAATTTATCGGGAGACAACTAAAAAAATAGTCAAATACACAATATAAGGATGGGTTACTGTATTTATTTTACTTCACTGAATTTCAGTTGTGTATTTCTCCCATTTTCATATGTTTTATTTTATTGATACCTTGCACCAGCATGTATATAAGATATTATTGTTATATGCATGCATAAGAATACTAAATGCAATTAATTTTTTATATCATTCAATCACTTTTTACAACCCTTCCTTATTGGTTGGTATTAATGTGTGTAACTATGAATAAAAAATTTCTGTTGGAAAATAGTAGTTTGCATATTTTAAATTAAATGTCAGTTTAGAAATATTAAACTTTAACACCATTTAAAACAATTTTTAAATCTGTAAGTATGTCAATTAAATTCTGAATTTAAAAATAATTATTATTTTTTGTTTTTTTAATGTCATATTGTTAATTTAAATTTCTACTTAAAAATGAAGTTTTTTATTTAAAAATTTAGTTGTTTAATTATTTAAATATCCAGTAAAATGCTTTTGGATGAAAAATTTTCAGGTGATTTTAAATCAAGGCTAAAAAACAATAAAATCAAATAAAATGAATTATATTAAATTGTTTTTCAGGTACATCCCTTAAGCATAAGAAAGATGGCTGCTCAGCATGTGATAGTGAAATCACATGTTATTTGCCTGATGCTAGTAAACCTTGCAGATGTCCATGGCATGCAAATGAGCAGCTGTTAAAAGTATGGAAAACTGAGCTGAAAATATACAAATCTGCAAAGAAATGCACAGATTTTCCTGATATGAAGGTTATTGTTTATTTATTTCCTGTAAAAAGTTATCATCTGTTAATTATTCACACAAATTTCTTGGTTTTGAACCCTTCTTTCCTCTGTGTCATAGTTTGTCATGTTCAAGTGATACTACTTTTCCATTTTTGATGTAACATTTTCTGCAGTTGTTAGTTTACAGTTAAGTTTGATTAAAACAACATTGTGATTATTTTATTTTCTATTTTTTAATTATTATGTGAATGTTTAATAAATAATATTTTTAATATAAATAAATGCATCAAAAATTAATGTATACTAATATTATAAAAAAGAAACATTTGTTTGTAGGAGTAAATCTATGGAACTAATGAACTGATAAAGAAAAGATACTGGTGGCAAAATGACAGTCTGATTTAACATAGGCTATATTTTATGTCGGTATTACTACCCCAAAGGGGGGTGCAAAAGCAAAAAAGCTCTAAAATTGTGATTTTTATGATGCTGCTGTTGACAGAAACTTGAAATTTAACATGTTGGTTGCTTTTAAGATTAAATGTTTGCTAAGAATAGTTTCTAAAAAATTGGAAATTCTAAAGGTTGAAATGAGTGGAAAATGTTCTAAATTACGATTTATTTGGAATTAGGATAGAAACTTGAAATTTTACATGGCTATTACTTTTGAAATCATCTTTTAAAAATTTGAAATTTAAAAGGGTGCAGGAGCAAAAAATGCTCTAAAGTTGTACTTTCTGTGATACTGTTGGGGCTAGAAACATGAAATTTGACATGGTGGTTACTTTTAAAATGTAAATACTTTCTAAGAATGGTTTTTAAAAAAATTAGAAATTTAAAAGGCTGAAATGAGTAGAAAACATTTTAAATTATTATTTATTTGGAAATGTTAGGGTTAGAAACTTGAAATTTGACTTGGCTGTTACTTTTAAGATGTTAAATCTCGCACAGAACCATTCCTAAAAAATTAGAAATTTACAGGCGTGCAGGAGCAAAAAAACATTCTAAAATTGTGATTTCTGTGATACTGTTGTGTCTAGAAACTTGGAAATTTTGCATGGTAGTTACTTTTAATATGTAAAGCTTGCTAATATCAGTTTCTAAAAAATTAGAAATTTAAAAGAGTGAAATGAACAAAAAATATTGTAAACACATTCTAAATTACAATTTTTTTAAAATTATTATTAGAGATAAAAACTTGAAGTTTGACATGGCTTTTAAGACGTAAATGCTTGCACAGAACAGTTTTGAAAAGAAATCATCAAAATTAAAATAGGTGCAGGAGCAAAAAATATTCTAAAATTGAAATTTTTGTGATACTGTAGGGATTAAAAACATGAAATTCGGCATTGCGGTTACTTTTAAAATGCAATTGTTTGCTAAGAGTGTTTTTTCTAAAAATTTGAAAAATTAAAAGGGTGAAATGAGTGGAAGACATTCTAAAAGCAGTTTAAATTATGATTTATTTGGAATTGTTAGGGCTAGAAGCTTGAATTTTGATGTGGCTGTTACTTTTAAGACGTGATTGCTCACACAGAACAGTTTCTACAAAAATCAAAATTTAAAAAGTGAAATGAATAGAAAAGATTCTGAAATACTTTAGAACCCATTAACTGATTTAAAAAATTCCTTATAGATAATACTGATGACAGTCTTTGCTTAAAACTTGGCTACTTTTATCTTTATACAACTGCCCTTAATTGGATGTACAAGAGCGATAAGTGTTCTAAAATTACAATTTCTTTGAATATGTTGAAGCAAGAAACATGAAATTTGACACGTTGATTACCTTTAAGATGTAAATGTTTACTAAGAGTGGTTCTAAAATCATTGAAACTATAATTTTGCTCCTGCACCTTTTTAATAATGGCCTTAAAAAAAAATAATAAGTGGGTAAGTGTGATCGAAAATCGCACAAAGGGGTTCGTTTAATATTCCTTTCAAAACACTTTATCCTTTCTTTAATAAATCCAAATAAATTTCAATTAAAAAAAAAAAAAAAAGTAATGTTTTTTATAAAGTAAAAATTTACCGGTCTCTATTCTTCTCGTTTTTTTTTTTTTTTTTTAATATTCTGTCATAATAATATCTGTCATGTGGACTAAATATGATAGTTAAGAAAAACTCAATTTCAAAATTAAAGATGTTGTATAGAGACTTTAAAAATGTTAAAATTTGCCAACATTTCCATAATCTGGTTTTTATCATGTTTCAATATGTTCGTCAAACTCATATATTTACTATTCTCTATTACTCATATTGATACTCTCTGTGTATTATTCTAAAACATTTCAAAAATCCGTTAAACTTCCAATATGACGTCAGATTAATTTTCTTTTTAATTCTCTAATGATGTAATATTAAGCTGTTTTCTGTATTTACACATACTCATACTCTTTGTATTATAGAGAAACGTTTTAAAATTTCCGTTTTATTACCAATATGAGTTCAGATTAATCTTTTTTTCAATTGGTGAAATTTTTTTATCATTTTCATTTTTCACGTGGAAATCTTTCAATAGAAAATTAATTATTGTAGAAAGAATTTTATTATGGATTTTTAATTGTTAGCAACTGTTATAATGAAAAATGTTTAAATTTAATAGGAAAAGGCTGTTAGATTTTTAGTTTTTTATCTCTCTATATAAAAATAATACGATTTTTTCAAATTTTATAATTTTGAACTTCATAGTAGGTATTCAGCACAAAAGTAGTAAGTACACAAAATTGCATGCCTGTAAGTTATGTAGTTTCTAAGAACCTGCTCTGTGATGGACAGACAACGAAGCGGGACTAATAGGGTTTCATAAGATGAACGAAACTGTAACGATAAAAAAAAAATGGTACCGGGGGTGAATTAAAATTACATTAAAATTTAGAGAATTACTTGAAAGTGGGGGGAAAGTAAAAGAGAGGGGGGAATGTTTAAAATTTGGAATATCAAAAAGGAGAAGAATTTGAGATTTTTGAAGAAGAGCCAGTGATCAAAATAATTATTATAAGTATAGTGGTAATACATGGAAAATATATAATGAAGAACGTTCATGGTGAATAACAGAAAGATATCTTACCTGAATAAAAATCCATAAACCTAATCCATACATAATATAACTAGAACTAGAATCGAAAATATCAATGAATCTATGATAATTCTAAATTCTTATCATGCACTTGTTAGAGAAATAAACAATCAAACAAATAAAATAATACTAAAATTCTTTATTATAAAATATTAGAAATAATTGGAAAGTACTGCGCAGACCCCCTTACATATATAATAATAAAATCATCAGGGACATTATATTATCATTCCTTCAACTTTGCAAAACATTATAAAAAATTTACTTAATGACATGAATACGAGTATGACGATATTCGTCTTGTACGAATATTATAACAGTGCATTATACTACAGAAGTACCGTGAAAATAAGATGAAACTGAAGAATCGCGAAATTAGATTGTTCATGAACAGATATCTTGTCTTATACAATGCATAAACATTAAATGAAGAGCTTATCAAAGCTTTAAATGTTCTTGACATCAAAAGTTTAAAATGATTAAGCCTAGGGTCATCTCAATAGGCACAAGTTCCGTTATAAGAACTTAAAAATGAGGTGTTCACTTAATTGTTGAAGCATGTTCCGTTATAAGAACTAAAAAAATGAGGTGTTCACTTAATTGTTGAAGCATTCAGTACTTGGTTAGCAGTATCCTCGTATGATACTTTAGAGCATCAACGAATTAAATATATAAGATATCTTACCGCCTCTGGATGAACTATAAATCTTACTCAAGTAGGTGGTTGAAGAGAGTATACAGCAGGACATCAAAAGTGACTGTCAGTTTCTCCACACTCAGTGAACAAATACTAGATGACATTCATAGCTAGCATTCACTTCCAGCACTCATCTCAAATTCAGTAACTATCTCATAGTTATTATGACTTATAAAACAGAGTATTTTATTTAAATAATTATTATGTATATTAAGTTATCCTTTTAAGGAATCTATAATTTAGAAATTTTAAACGGTACCGATCGTCGAACCCGTTTAGTTCGAACGATCGGTCCAAGATTTTATAGACGTTCAAATTTACATCCTTATTCCATGAAGATCATTTTGCAAGAGAGAGAACGCTACGAAAAATTTTAAGAAGTCGCGGGAAACACTAGCCGTTAAAAGCCAGTTAAATTATCTCAACCGCTGGGACTGAAGAGTTCCTCCAATCAGAAAAAAGTATTCGTGATCGGGTTAATCGCAATTAACCGATGCTGTGTTCAAAATCCCCGAACGGGTGCATGTCGCTGAAGCAGTGAACCGTAAAGTCAATGACCTCAGCACCCGCGCAGACACGCTATGAAAGGAATGTTACTGAGAGGCGAAAAAGGGGGATTCTTCCTTTCTAGACTAAACAGAAACGTTAGATAAGATATTGAAAAAGGAAGATGCAGAAATATTATGAATGTAATAGTATTTTATAAAGGACTATCTTTTAAAGTGAAAATTGAATAATAATATTAGAAATAAATAATTTAAAATGATTTAAATTAGGACTTAATAAAATATTGAGTTTAAAATATTTAAATTGCAAAAGATTTAAATTAAAGATATTTAAATTTTAAAATAGAATTAATACACAGCCGTCGCGTAACAGAAACCCTAAAAAAAAAGAAACATGCTTTCTTTATTTATTTTTTATTTTTATTTTATTTTATTTTTTTGTTTTGTTTTATCGGACTTCATAGAAAAATGTCATTGGAAAAAGATTATGGAATATTAATGGATTTAAATGGGAATTTCTCCAAATTAGCTATCTATCTCTAGGTTGGCTTCTTATAGGGCAACTTATTTTTGTCGCCAAATTTTGTGATATTTCCCCAAGTTAGCCAAAATTTGGTGCTATTGTGGTAACCTTGTCATTAGTACTTTTCAACAAATACTCATTGCATTCATATGTATTCTTCAATACATACTCATTCATATATATATTCCATATAAATGCTGATGTCGTAATGATGCGAGGAACATTGTGATCAAAATGGAAAAATGTTTCAACAAAGGAACTTTTTTTTTTTTTTTTTCAAATAATATGAAACAATCATAACATTGTTTCTGTGGGAAACATACAAGTTTTGTTGCCCTCCCTTAGGGATTGAATTTTAAAAATTCAATGTCCAATTCATGTATTGCCCTCATGAATATATATATATATATATTCCAAATTTCAAAGCTCTATGTCAACAGGAAGTGGGTGAACAAGATTTGACTGCCACAAACAGAATTGTAAGTTAAAAGAAATCATACAAAAATGTAAAATGAACTGAAAATGTTCTAAAGATGCACTAAATTATTATTATTTAACTGTTGAGGCTGGAAATGTTAAGTTCACCATGGTAGTTATTTTTATCACATACATGCTCACTCAGAACTGTTTATAAACTTTCAAAATTTAAATGGGGGAAGTGAGCAGATTATGTCCTAAAATAATTACTTTAGAACTACAGAACCAATTTCAAATCTTCTCTCAGGATAATAATGACGATCTCTGCTTAAAAATAGGCTTTATTTTATCTGTTAATAAACTATCCTCATAGGAGTGCAAGAGTGAAAAAATATGCATAAAAATATGCATTTTTATGTACTTTAATGCTACATAAACACAATGGCTGCCTAGTTGTTTTCATTTATATTATTTTATTTAACTTATGTTTGTTTTTGTATGTAAAAATGGAACTCTGAAAAAAAAATTTCAGTCATTTCTTGATATGTTAGAATTATAAAAATTATGTGCACAGGTCAGTTTCCGATGACAATAGAACATTTTAATAGTTTAGAACCTAATTATGTGTTGTTAAATTAATTTTAAGGCATTTTTTCATTAGCCGACCACAGGGAATCAGAAAATAATCTTTAGGACAATAATCAGACAATCAGAAAATAATCTTTAGGATTATAACTATTTAATGCAAACTTGCATTAACATTGTAACTTGCAAATATTTGGAAGCTACAAAAACAATGGAGTTAATTATCACCAAAATATGCCAACTGGTTGTGAAGCTGCAAAAATGAAATATTTTAAACACCAAAAAGTAGAAAATATAAATAAAAAGTAATGAGTATAATTTTTTTGTAAATACCCATTTATCATTTAATAGTTTATTATTAATTAAATTCTGATTATACATTGAGAAAACAATATATAGAACCTGAATAAATAGTTTAAATAATGCTCTTTTTTTATTTCCTGTTGCCATATCTTAAAAAAGAAACAGAATAAAAATGATCATTTTTTTAATAAATTCACTAGTTTGCATTTTCTATCAAGCATAAATCAAAGCAGTAAATTTTTGATAATCTTCCCCACTCCAAATTAACGTATTGTTATAGAAAAGTTTTTGAATTACATGAATTACAGTCATGAAATTAGGTGTGATTTTTTAAGATAAACATTGAATACTTATAAAAAAAAAAGTGCTTTATTAAGAAACTATTTTTACTTTTATTTTATTTAGATTTGATGTCACAGTGTGTTAACCCATCCTCTCCCCTTGTCACACTGTGTCACACCTTGTGAGCTCTCATCCTTCCTCTCAAAATGTGATGTAACTAATGGATGACCCCTTATTTTTAAAGAGTGGCCTAAACTTTGGTGGTGGGAGAGAGAAGTTTTAAGGATTATTTTCAGGTGTTTAAAATAAAATGAACACACAGGACTTTTTGTATGTTAAAGTCCATTTAAACTGTTATACAGATTGTTTTTCCTTAGTAGCTGAATTCTATTTAGCATTTTGGCATAATGCTGAACCTCTCATTTTTGTGACCAAGCTTTTTTTTGTTGTTGTTGTTGCTTACATCCATTTGCAGTTGTCTAAAAGCAAAATCAAAATGTTTTTGAAATAAGTCTAATAGAAGTTGTATTTCCCAATACTCTCTGAATCAGGATAATCACTCGCAAACATCTGATGATCTATTTTCACAAAATTCAATCAAGCAGTCCAAATATTTTTTCTTCCATAAAGAGTCTCCTTTACTTTATAATGTGTTCATGAATTTGAACACAAATTTCACCAGGTATTGTATTTCTACTTCAAACCTTTTTTTTGCAGGCTTCTGGTATTTCATTCTAGTAGATGAGGGAACAAAGTCTACTTACTCAATGTGCTGATACACTATGTGATTTCAGAAAAACAATCTTGTAAACCCATTGAAACATACTACTGATCCTAAGAGGATAAAAATAGAAGTGGTTATGTTTGAAATGCTTTTCTTTCTTGTTTTGAATTATAGAAAAATCACTCTCATCATCAGCCAGATTTGCTGCTATGATGAATATATTTTATTTCAATCAATATTTGAAAATGTATATCTTGTATATTTTTGCTTTCCATTGTGTTGAAATTATTGCAGATTTCCCTCAGTAATTCCTTGGTAACAAGTTTGAAACACTCAGCAGAGCATTTGCATTTGATTTCATGAAGAAGATTTTTCTGTAGTGGCTGTTTTATTTTTATAGTTCACATAGTCTTTGTCTTGGACTCGTGCTGTCTTTATTTTATTATGTTTGTAAGTTTCACTATTAACAACATTTTTCTCCTTTTCTTTGGAGTTTCTACATCTGAGTGTGATTCACTAGACATTTTTTTGAAGCTTTGAAAACACAAAACTAAAAATGAGTTACTAGAAACCCTCAAAAGAAACTTCAGAAACACAGAAACTGATTTGAGAAAGTTCAGATTTGGTTCAAAATATTGCTATTATCAGAATCACATTTTAACCAATAAAGTAAATCACATAATTAACAATTACCTTCATCATTGTAAGTGACGATGTCGTTCATGCTCTCTTTAGGATTTGACCAAATCAAAATAAGCAAGCGTGCAAAAGATGACCAATTTGAAATTACATTTTAACCAATAAAGTAAATCACATAATTAACAATTACCTTCATCATTGTAAGTGATGATGTCGTTCATGCTCTCTTTAGGATTTGACCAAATCAAAATAAGCAAACGTGCAAAAGATGACCAATTTGAAATTGATGAGCGTCCATAAGCTGGCAAATAGGAAGAAAAGCTTCTGTTTATCAGTAAAATGAAAAATTTGAGAACTGTTGAAAGAAATAATTTTTGTAAGATTTCTAACAGTCTGAAGTCTTTCCTAGAAAGGTGGAAGTTTTTTAGAGCAGAAAGTATTTAAGTGATGTCATATGTGTGGTTTCTGCACTAAACGGATATTTCAAGGACAAGGTGTAAAATATGTTATTTTATTGGGTCTTTGCATCATTTGAAGGATCTAGCTATCAACTTAAAAAAAAAAGCAATGTTAACTCATTTTCAAATTTTTTGTTAGTTATATGGTGTCTAAAATAAATGATTCATTTGTAAGGAATGTAAGATTAAAAAAAAAAGTTGAATTGTTCGATTAGTTTCTAAGATCTAACCAGTTCAAAAAGTGCGAGTCTGAAAATAAAAAGTTTAAAATTTAAATTGCATTAATTTTTTTCTATAAAAAATGTTTTCAACAAACCTTCACAGTCAGCAGACTATAATTTGTTTTAAACAATAAGCATAACAAAGAAATAAGATTATCTTTAAAAAAAATTGGCCAAGTGGCAGTATAAATAAATTTTGAATAATTAGAATTTTTAACTATGCTTATGAAATATTCAGACACTTTTTTTTTTCTTTTACCATTATCCAATTTCTGTGAAAATATTTTCTGACTAGTTTTAAAATTAATGTAATATTGATATAATTAGTTGTTTATTTTGATATTTAAAATATGATACAATTATAATACTAATTCTATAGCATTTTATTATAATGAAAATAGATACAGTACATTTGACTTAGTTGTATTCTTATAAAAATTAGCCTAGAATTAATTTACAATGTGATTTAAGCTTATTTGCTTCTTAATTTTTTGAAACATTAGTCGCCAAGCACTTAAGTTCTGCAAGTACTTAACTGTATAAAGAAAAATATAATGTAGATCATTTTAATGCATGAACTTCTTATTTATTGATAATTATTTTCAAAGTTTATAAATCACTTCATTTGTTAATTGACAACTGTAAGAAAGGAAATCATTATATTATTTTAGGTT
The DNA here is from genome assembly GCA_963931845.1 of Maratus michaelseni. Taxonomy (NCBI): domain Eukaryota; kingdom Metazoa; phylum Arthropoda; class Arachnida; order Araneae; family Salticidae; genus Maratus; species Maratus michaelseni. The sequence continues at coordinate 31,911,520 of OZ007587.1, forward strand.
ATAGACGAATATTTAAATTTCAATGATACTATTCCATCTGATGACATTTTAGATTGGACATGTCCAAAATTGATGGATTTTCAAGTGAGTTATTTTTATATTTACTTTCATTCATTTAAAAAAAAATATTTTTTAAAGTTTTTAAACATTATTTATAATTTTCCATTTTAAGTATTTATTTATTCCAAAATAAATATTAACTAGTGATTAATGATATCTCCCATTTATTTTCTCCTTATTGAAAGGTTTTTTTTTTAATGCAATTCTAATTTTTCAATCAGTAAAACATTTTCCCTTGTTACTATTATTTTTTTATAACTACTACTAATTCATATGTCAGGGTCAACTGACGACAGATGGTATTGCTTGTTTGTCTTCACCTGCGCTCTCTCTCTCATGACAGATCGTCACTAGTCATCCTGGATCTTCCAAGATACCGGAAGTGATGTTTGAGCATGGGGGATGGGGAACTGTGTAAAATAGGTAGGGTTACATGGAGGGATGCATACATATGGCCATTCATTGTAGATTCTTTAGCTTTGACTTTTTTTCCGTCATGCATCTTTCAAAGTTATAAATTACTTTTAAGAGTGTTGTGATAAGTTTCAATTCATCATTTTTAACTTGCGTTTTAGCATAAAGAAGTGTTTTCTCAGCAGACAATAGTATACAAGTCGCCAAATGGAGATGCTTTTCAACTATTAAGATGAAAGCTTAATTTTAAAGGCATTTTTATTTTTGCCTTTCCGGATTTTGCAGGTATCACAGTAATCAGATCCAGCTGTAATAACGTTAAGAGTAGAGTGTTTCTAAAAGGTTGGAACTACAGGAGTATCTCAGGTTCTATGGGCCTGGTTACGATGGGGTTTGGCTCATTCAATTTGATATCGATAGTCTTAAATATTTTAGTTTCACTTTCTACCGACAGATGGCACTTTCCAATCTCGGGTTTTATGAGCCTGATTACGATGGTGTTTGCCTCATTCGACTTAATTTCGATAGCCTTACAGATTTCAGTCATGTTCGTATAGAACAGATTGTTATTATCACGGACCCAGGCAACACCGGGCGTGTCAGCTAGTCTTCATATATTTAAGTTAATTTGAGGCAAAACTTAATATTCTACTAATGAATATTTGAAATATTTGATATAATGACACTATGAATATGGACCTAATAAGGTCATTATAAAATGAGTCAAGTGGATTTCTTAATAAATAGTTTTATATTTTTATCCTCATTAGTAACAGAATTTAATGATTTTGTAGTATTGGAGTTGTGCATTATCAATGGTTTTAGTATCTTAAACCTAAAAAAATCATTTAAATTAGTGATTTTATATATGAAATGTCTGCATTATTTATTTGTTTGTTATAATACCTGCTTTATTTATTTATTTATTTATGTTTTAATATTTATTTATTTTTGTAGGAGACAATTTTAAATATGTTAGGTTGGACATTCCAACACAGTTTTGAGAAATTTTTACCAGTTATCACATCATGGCAGCAGTACAAGCTCTTGACTAAAAATTGTGATACATCAGATTTTTTCTGTGAACCTATTGAGTAAGTGACATTTACTTTTTATATTTAAAAAGATTGTTATACTTTTTATTATTATTATTAGCTTATATATTATTTGATATCAGCATTTTTTAAATAAAAATTATATTTAATCAACTAAAATAGGGATAAAATGCTGTGAAAATTAACTAAGGTTGTTTTTAGCTGAAACATGCACTGCTGAAATTATACAAATCGATAAAGGTAATATTTTAGTACTTATTCACTGATTCTTAAAATTATCCAGAATTATCAAAGATTAAAATTTTCAGTAATTCAGAAACATAGTGTAATGACCGCTATCATTAAGTATATCAAATAAAAGTATATGAAGGATCAAAAATTAAGGAGGAAATCAGAAAAATAAAACCTTTTTTTTAATTCACAGAAAACAATAGAAATTATTTCAACTGAAGATATTGACTCTTATGTGTTGCTCAAAATCTTGAATTATGTTATAAAACCAGTGGTTCCCAAACTTTATTGTTATGTAACCCATTTTAAAGTGTTAAAATTTTTTGTGACCCACATAATATGCAAGTATATAGAGGCTTTGTATAATCTATCATGTTAAAAAAGAGATGTTCTTTTATGCATGAAAACAGTATATGCATATCACAAACATAACCAAAGCATATTCTAGGTATTCAAAGTATGAATAATCTATACTATTAATCATGTTAATAATAATGCAATATAATTACAGTGAAACATCCCTGTGTGACCAACCTCATTAAGTGACCACCTCCCTCAACAACCATTTTTTCATGGAACTAAATTTTTCCCCATAGGCTTAATGTTCAATTTAACCTCCACTCAGAGACCATTCTCAGTGGAACTCCCTTCATAAACAACCAATTTGTTTAAAAAACAGAAAGAAATTACATTCTTTTCTGATCATTTGACATTTACTTTGGTCAATGTGTAAATGTTCTCCCACCTGGAATAGAATTTAGATCCTCCCCACTTCCTAGAACAGCATGCTTGATAAACCCCAGAGAAATAAGTCTTTTATGGCGGTCTTGCTGTATGGAAGTTCATATCTCCTCCTTTGTTATTGTGATCTAGGCACAGTGATATACAGCATGTTGGAGAGTGTGGCCGCATGCTTTCCTCTTCTCCCAGTGCAGATCTGTTTCAGTAGCATTTTAACAATGGCAGCTAAAAGAGTGATCTTAAACTTAGAGGAACATATACACGTTATAAATTAACATGAAATTGGAAAGAAACTTTGCTCAAATGTTTAACTAAGAAAAACGCAGATAAACAAACTTTGAAGAATAAAGTAGTCTTTTTAAAATAATGGCAAGACAGTAAATCATGTTGAATGAAATGAGTTGGGAGTGCCGGACAGTAAACTCCCTGCCCTTTCCTCCTAGAAAACTCTCAAAAAAGTAGATAAATAAATGGAATCTTCATTATCTGTTCAAGTTCATGAATTTTTGCATTTATTCACTGAACTTTGAAAGGGCTTAGAAATAAAATCTGTAAAAAATAAAATTATAAAATCAAAGCAAACATCAATTTATACATTTTTTTTTTACCATTGCAATAATTATCTTATGAATTTAAATTAAATTCATAAGAATTCATAAGATTCATAAGAAGAAAAATATAAAAAAATATAAAGTTTTCTTTTGGTATGAAATTTTTCTTATTTATTTCTTAATGTGAAAAATCAGTTCATAACATTACTTGTTACCTTATTTTCGACAATCAAAAAGTAGATTTAACGTGACCTCAATTAAGAGACGATTTCTTGAAGTGACCAGTGTTTAATCGAACACAGCTTGGTCTCTTTAGGGAAGTTTTACTGTATAAAAAATAACCCTTTTTTACAAAAAAAAAAAAAGTATATATATATCAAATACACTTTAAAAATCGATGCAATTTATAACAATGCTTTGTACCAATGAGAGAATCTAAATCGGATTTCAAACGTATTAATTGTAGTCTCAAGTCATTCTCTATACAGTGTTAAATAAAATACTGTCTTTTCTTAAAGTTGATCATGTATATTTTATTTTAAAGTTGGAACAGGTTGTGTTTATTATATTTTTATAGCAAATAAAACTAAGAATATATTTCCGAAAAACTCATCGACCCACTGGTGGGTTGTGATTCCCTAGTTTGGGAACTGCTATGGTAAACTGTTATTTTATTTTAATGATTCTGGAGCTTTATTTTATATTTTTTTCAATGCGATAATGAGAAGAAAAATATAAACTCTTGTCTTTACTATCTACTTTTTTTATTTCTCCTTTATATAAAAGAAAGAATTTATACATTATATTTGCAATGCTTTCTTTTTAGTGAAAAGAGAGATTACAACAATGTATTTCTTTAAAAATTGCTTTGAATGTTGTTAGATGTATAACATAATGAGACTGTTAAAATTCATTTGTATGAAAAAAGTATGTTAATCTTTTCAATTTGCTTAAGTTACATTTTAAATTGTGTTTACTAATTCAAGAATATGCAACATTTAATTAAAAATAAATGAACAACTTAAAAAATAGCACAAATAAATTCATATGAAAATGGTATATAGCTGTTTTGGAACCTCTAAAGCTGCATCATCAGTGCCAAGATTAAAAAGGTTAAAAACAGATGTAAATGTTCAGATCATGTCAGTAGGCTGGAAACAACTTGGTTAATGATATGTCCAGTACACCAAATTTTTTAAACGCGTGGCTACCTTTCCTTTAATTCACTCTCTTCACTTCCTCCCCCTCCCTGCTTAAATTCATCCAGACTGGCAGAGCGCTTCTTATTGGAGCGCTTCTTATTAAATACCATCACGTGGGTCTCCTGACTCTGCTGTTGTTTTTCAACACTCATCGCCATTCCACATTGGACGTGAGCGGAGATGCTATCATACTAACATGGTCTAAACATTTACATCTGTTTTTAACCTTTTTAATCTTGGCACTGATGATGCAGCTTTAGAGGCTTCGAAACAGCTGTATGCCATTTTCATATGAATTTATTTGTGCTATTTTGTACATTGTTCATTTATTTTTAATATAACTGGCACAAAGTTCAATCGTCCCATTTTAAACATTTAATTGTAATAAACATAAATAGATTATTAAACAATTGTGTGTAATTACTTATATAACAGATACAAAATAGATTATTAAACAATTGTGTGCAATTACTTATATAACAGATACAAAATAGATTATTAATCAATTGTTTTTATTTGCTTATTTTAAATGAAAAATTTTTAGAGCTTTGAAGGAATTATTTCTCTTTATAAAGAAAATATTTCTGGTAAATATGATTGTATCTAACTTCATCGGATCTAATCACGTGTAAAATTTTTCTTTCTGTGAATGAAAAGGTACGTTTTATGCTGTGCATAACATGCAATATATGGCCGAAAGTCGCAAGAGACTTTTGATTTTAGACATTTTGTTGAATACCTTAAGAAATATTTGACATTCTTCTGGGACTTCAGGGATATAAAAAATATGTATTTTTCATTGAAGGTTTTGTCACAAGTGCAAATAGTGGACCAACAACAAATTGAATTAAAAAAAAAATGTATTTATGAACATCCTGTAAATTAAAATGCTCATAATTAGCTGTAGGTGCACCACATGACTATGTGAGTCCTGTTCAAAATCTGTGTTCATTTGTGTAAAAATAGTATGTATGTTTATGGAAATATAAAGATTTCTTTAAAAAATTCAAGAAATTTTTGCATGTTTTTTGTTTATAACATGCAGAGTTTTTAATCAAATTTAACGCTACTTTTAAGGTACTTGACAAAATAAAGTAGGAACTCCATGCTTTAATTAGAATATAAATATAATGAGTAGTTGATGAAATATGAGCATTTGTATGAAATAATTTTTAACTGTGCATGTGTGAATGATAAAAAAAAATTTATGCATCATTTAGTATTCAACCATATGGAACAACTCATAAAAAAAAAGGCCAGGCAAATATTGTGAAAATTCAGAGTGATATGATATCAATGGTATAGTGAGCTGAATTTCAGTTTCTTTCTGAAAGTTAAATATATAAGATAGAATATAGCTCATGAATCTCAAGTTTTGGGCTAATATACATCCAGAAAATCTTTACTGTTAATTTATTTTAAAAATCAAAATTTGAATAAAACCTAACTTTCTTTTCTTTTAAAACATCCTTTTTAAGAGGGGGAAGGAAAAAAGAAATTAGCAATTTAGAAATTTGCAATAAAAATTTCCTTTGTTTTAGCTCTGTAAAATACAGAGTGACTTTTAATTAACCTACAACTTTTAGCTGAAATAATATTTCAGAGCCTCACCAGATGGTGACACGAATGCGTGCAGTGAGAGAGGGTATAAAAGGAATTTGTTTAGTGTCAGTTCCATACAATTTTGAAAATGTCTCCCAATGTATCATATTCAACTGAAATCATATTTTTATTGTTGAAAATTGGTATTTATGTGGTGAAAATGCAACTCTATTTCTACGGAAGTGGTCTTCAACATTTACAGTGAGTTTGGAACTCAATTTATTGTCTATCCATACCCAAATTGTTATCCTGGTGCATTGCATTGGCCACCTTATTTGCCAGATATGAATCCATGTGATTTCTATCTTTGGGATCATATGAAAGGTTTGTTTTACAAGAAGCTAACAGACCTTATTAGCCTCAAAAGTTCCATAATTGACTCATTTTTAAGCATAAAAAAGAACCTCTCAATTTGTTGACAACTTTGTGATTCAGTTGTGCTATTGTATCACCTATGAAGGTTCTCACTTTGAAAACCTTATCCATTAAATTCCTTTTCCATGTTCTTTTCAATAAAAAAATGTTTGTAGTTCTATCTGCAATGACTCAAGAGTTATTTTAGCTAAAAGTTGTTGGTTGATTAAAAGTCACCCTGTATACTCTACTTTAAGAAAAATAAAAAAGGAAAGAAAGTTAAATATTTATGAAATCAATTTTACTTGTATGTACAGTGAACAAAATAAGTAAATAAACATAAAATACAAATACAAATCATAACTTCAGTTCTAAAAATTGTGAAATAAAACTGTTTCTATTTATAAATTTTTAATATATAATTGTATTATTAGTTAATAATTAATATTTCAAAAACAGTTTAATCTAAAATATGCATGGGCATTATTAAAATACTTAATTTAGGTCTTATTTAATGTATATTTCATGTATTTAATGTGTTTTAGTTAACATTTAACAATTGAGTAAAAATTTGTTTATTTTTTGGAGTTTAGAAATTTAACTGGTATTAATGCTAAATTTAAGTCATGCATTACACTAGTAATATTAAAATTTATATAGTATATTGCTGTATTCATTGCCTATCTTGATTAGAACAAGGAACAAGGAAACACATTTTTATACTGGTATGTTCAAAAATTCTAAATGAATAAAATTGTTAATTAAATAATATTTTCAATTTTTTTTTCAAAGATAAATTCTACAATTAAATACCATTGGAATAATAAAAAAAAATGTAATCTCATATTAATTGAGCATTGAAATTAGATTAGAGGTGTCCAACCTTTTGACTTCTTTGGGCTGCATTTGAGAAGAAATTTTTTTCTTGGCACACACATGCACTGTACTAATATTATCTATAGTTGTTAAATCAAAATGTTAGAAAATGTATAATATCCAGCATGATAAAAAAAAAAAAAAAAAAAAAGTTAAAGAAAGTAATGTTTGGCTGCCTTTCTTTCAAAAATACCTTTTAAATTGCTGAGGACATTAGCCAAAACATTATGACTAGCTGCATAATATTGTGTTGATCAAACTTAAATATGCAAAATGGTTACAATTTTTGGAATCATAGGTAAAAGTTATTAATAAGTTGCTGAATGTAGACTATACTGACAATACAAGCATAGGTCATACAGTTTCATCTTGCAATTGCTGTTCAATTATCCAGGGAAATAATAGAACAAGATATTAGTAAAAATCATTATCATCTTCCTCAAACAATATCACATTTTTATTCCTTGGGTCATGGCGAATCGACTTTCTGGAAAATTCCATTCCCGTAGGAATTTACTAATATAACATCTAAAAAACAACAATAATTAAAAAAAAATTAAGGAAATTTCTGATTTTCCATTGGGCCACATACAGCCCAATGTAGCTGTAGTAATACAGCCCATACAGTGGATTGGAAGCTCTGAATTCGATTGTGTTATGAATTGAAAATTATAAAAATTCACCATATTTGATTGAGTTATCATTTAATAAATGTTTTTACTTATTTCAGGATTTTAAAAGAGAGGAGTGTGAGAGGGGATTCTTATTTTGAAGTTAAATGGAGATTGATTAGTATGTTTCATCTTTTATATATCTGCAGTATTATAACTTCTTTATTATTGCTTTCTTATTTTTTAAATGTTTGTAATTATTGATCCCATGTTCTATCAGAAGGGAGAATCTTCAGTGTTTCAATAGATTGGTTACCTTAAAAAAAAAAATTAAAACCCCTATTCTTCCTCAAATTTCTGCTTCTTTATGTGATGTTTGTAAATGCTTTATTAGTAGTAGTAATATTTATATGTTTATTACAAGTTCGATTGGATTACAGGTGTGAGTTAAAATAGTTTTATGCAGATTAAATGATTATTGATTGTGATCTAATTCACTCAGATTTATAATTTGAAAATGAATTTGTGAAAAATATATTAGATAACTATTTTAATAAAGCTTTACATATATTAAAAGAATTGGGATATTTTTTACAACACATAATCTGTTTCAAACATCTGTACTTTTTCAGCATAATCTTAATGTCTCAAAAACAGTTTCACCTAATAAGAACTTGATGATAAGAAAATTTTCAATAATATCAAAACCTTGAGTTACTTTATGAATATTTAGCATCTTAGTTTTTTTTAAATATTAAGAAATCATACAAAATCATTGAGGGGAAAAAACAAAACATACAAAAACATGTTCTATGCTTTGAAGTTAATTTAAGTGATAATTTTGAGTTATTATATATACAGTCAACTCCCTCTAATCCGCAAACACTTATAATTCATACACTGTTTCAGATGTAAACAGTGAAAATTTGGTTACCATTAACTTTGTGAGAGAAATTCAAAAGGTGGCAATTTGATCGACGATCGGTAGTCAGTTCCCCCAATCTAAATTTTTGCATTTCAATGAAGTAAAGCTTTATTTTTCAACTGAAAAAAAAAGTAAAAAATCAGGAGAGTTTCTTCCTGCCTGTTACATATTGTAACAATACAAAATCATGGTGTCAGTCACCCAGCAAATTTTCACATAATGGTTTGAAAACCATTTTGTAAATGAAGCCTATATGGATAGTAGTACAAAAGTCGGTTTACCTGTAAACTGTAAAATATTATTGCTCTTAGACAATTGTGCTGCACATACAAAAACATTACAAAAAGACAACGCCTCTACATTACTTTTACCTCTGAATACAAATTCTCTTATTCAGCCAATGGATCAGGTAATTATTCGTGGCATGAAATGCCAAGGTGAAGGTCAAACTGGGCAGAGTGGCCTACCATTCAGCTTAAGCTCAACTAGCCCTGCCCAGACATGAAATGCCAATACAAAATGGAATTTATGCTCAGAATTATAACCTCTGATTTATCAGCTAATATGGAGGAGTATAGAAGGCAATTTACAAAAGGGCTGTATTTTTCTCTTGGCTAATGCATGTGTCTCTGCATGCAATGACACTTTAGTAGATGCAAAGCATAATTTTGGGCCAGCATCTTTATTTATAGACAGTAATGGTGGTGATGTTGACTTTGGTGTTTTCTGTTTGGATAGTGCTAAACAGAAATCTGCCGAAAAATTCACTTACACAAAACTAAAATTCTCTAACTGTTGTGCCTGATTTCTTGAAAGGAGAAAATATAATTGAATGGATATCCTCCCAAGATGAAGCTCAAATTACAGAGTTTCACAGATTATGACATTATAAGTACTACTCTGTTGAACTTTGCTGAAGATAGGATAATTCTGACACAGAGTATGATGATGAAGGTGAAAAAGTAACTCTTGAGCAGGGCTTAGATATGGGTTATAAATATCTGAATTTTCTTCAGAATCCAAGTTTTGTCTCTGAACAAGATATAATGACTATACATAGACTCCAAAAAAAAAATACTAGACCAAAAGTTCTCAATCAAATGACAATTGATACTATGTTTGAAAGTTGTAAAAACAAACAAAATAAATTGTAAAATAAAATTTAAATACTTTTTCCGTAAATATAATGCAATTTTTAATTAAATAACTCAATGTTTTACAATATTTTTCTTTTTTACCAGTTAATTTATGTATTAATAATTTACTGTGAAATTGCAGGAAAAAAGATGTCAACAAAGTAATGACCTATACTCCACAAAATTCTATATTCTGCACAACCTTTGGTCCCAAGCTGTGCAGATTAGAGAGAGTTAACTGTATTTTAAATGCAAAATCAGTTTTTTTTTCCTCATATCAATAACATTGCAAAAATGTTCATTTATATAAAAGCTAAGTGTTTCAGACAAAATATCAAGATTTGTAAAATAAACAATTTAAAAAGTTTGTAGATTTTACATGGTAAATATGCATTGTCATCATGGGCTATCAGCATGTAAGTGCAGTTTTTAAATGAGCATTGTAACTATAATGTAAGGTCTTAAGTTTAACATAATTAATCTTTTGTAAAATTTTAGTCAAAATGAAATGTTCTTACTATATAAAAATGCCAGAAAATATTTTATGAAAATTTTCAAATTGCAATTCAAATCCAGAAAGTTAAATAAATAATGTGTTAAACCCCTTTTCCCATGTGAATAAATTAGTGATTTATTACATCAAAATTTTATAATTACTATCTTTTATTCTGAAATTATTGTACATAAATTACCAGCATTTTAACAAAATTGCTTAAGATTTATGGATATTCAAGAAACAAATAAAAATGCACATTTTACATACTGAAGTTTAAAAATATCAGTACGTAACAAATATAAATTGAGATATATAAACTAGACTGTCATTATATAAAGTACAATATGCTTATGAATATTATGAATAATTTGTGCTCCAAAGATGCTATTACACTGGTGTGCAAAACTTAAGCAACAAACACAAAATGCTAATTTCTGAACATGTGAGTACTCAAAAGAAAATTCTATAAAGAGCTAGTGTAGAAAGAGGTACTACCCTAACAGCATGGCCAGTTGATGTGAAGTCCCCTTGACGTCACACATAGTTAGAAGTGTCACAATCGCTACAGTGAATCAAAATATGGGATATTCCACTGTCTCATTATTACTCTCAAATGATTGTTAACACTGAAAAGTCATTGAGACTGTCGTTTTGTGATTAGTCACCAGGTGACATTGCAATGAAGTCACCTTATGATTGTCACTGTCAGTTGAAGACTGAACTTTGAAGTCATTGTGAGCATTGCATTGTGATGAGTCGCCAAATAATGTCACAATGAAGTCGCATGATGACTTTCCGGTGATCAACACACTATTGTGAAGTCATCATCACACTCCTTTGTGAAAAGTTACCAGATGATTTCATTTTCTGTCACTTGGGAACTCGTCACAGAACAGCTATCATGTTGACTTTACAATGGAGTGTCAAAATGATAGTCACATGAGAGTCACAAGATGACTTCATTGTAAAGTCACATGGTGGCTCGTCAAAAAGCAGCAGTCATGGTGACTGTTCAGTGGAGTGACCAAATGAGAGTAAAAATGAGACGAATGAAGGATATCACATTTCTGTTCATTGTAGTGACTGTGACAATTGTGACCATTTGTGATGTCAAGAAGACTTCACATCGACTGTCTTTGCTATTAGGGTAGTACCTATTTTCTACACTTGCTGTTTATAGAATTTCCTTTTGAGTACTCACGCGTTCAGAAGTTAGCATTTTGTGTTTGTTGCTTAAGTTTTGCACACTAGTGTATATACTCTTTAACAAATCAGCTATACGAAACTAATAATGTTAATGCATAGATGAATATTGTAGATAAACCAAGGTCTGAAGATTAAACATTATTTATTTTTTATTATTTTAAAGGTTTTTCAAAATGAAATAGGTAAATAATGGAAATATTCCAAAAAATATCTAAAAAATACCATCATTTAAATTATGTAACTCAGTATTTAAAATATTTAGCACTTTATCAGAGTTAATTAATGCTATCAAGTAATAAAGAAACAAGTAAAAAAAGTCATAGATTTTATATTATAAGATTTGTATATTCCAGATGTAAATGATTTTTCACAACTTTAATATTATTATCATTTGTTTTTATTATTTTCTTTCTTTTTTTTTCCCTTTTGTTATTTTCAGTTATGATTTCTTTTAGAATCTGTTTTACATCAAGTAATCAAGAGACTACTTATACCCAAATATGTTTAAAAAAACATTTGTTAATTTTTAAGAATTGAAAAACTTGCAGCTACATTAGGATAGAAACTTGATTTTCAATTAAAAATATATAGCAATTTTAAAGAAATAAAACTTTACGACTAGGGAGGGATTATGTAAGAATAGTGTAATGCAGACCTATCCAACCTTTCAGTAATTAGAGCCGTACTTCATCTAGTGGCAAACAATGAAAGTCACCACTAATCACATGATTGTAAACAGGCAACAATATTTTCCCAATAATGACACACACACACACGTCTATATGATACACGTCTCAAAATGGTAATCATAAGGTCCCTATGAAGAAATTTTTGAAACCATTTGAAGAAAAATTATAAATCATAGCATATTTAGCATTGCATTTTCTAAAGGGAGGATTATCTAAAAGTGTTTGCAGGAGAAAGAGCCAGAAACCTTAATGCTCTCTGTAATAAAAAAATCATACAAACATTAATAATGTAAAAGATAAGAGGAAAAGGAACATTCAAATGGGTGCCAAGAAAATCTGCAAAGAGCACCGTGTTGGACACCCTTGGTGTAATGTATAAAAGGAACAGGAGAAACCTTTAAATTCTAATACTTTTACCAGGTTTTACTTTCTTTGCATAATATAAATAGAAACTATTAAATTATTTTTCAAAAGATCTAGCTGCGTGTTGGTCAGCTCTGTAATTCCTGTAAATATGCTGCCTTGCTTGGGGACATTCCTAGTGTTAAGCGAACTTATGATTGGGCCAACAATAGAAGTGATGATGCTGTGATTTCTTGGCTTCTCTGTAAAATGCTGATAACCTCCACGATTTTAACTCGGTTTAAGTTGATCAACGACGGCAGTTGCCGTACGTGTGGTGTGATTGACTCCTTGGAGCACATTTTGCTTTCTTGTTCTAGGTATCAGTCTCAGCGCAGGCAATGTTGGGATAATGTTACTTTGAATAGCGAGTGTTTTCATTCTTTTGGTCATTTTATTAGTAAATTTTGTTCATCTGATGGGTTTTGCTTTTCCACTCTACGCTTCCTTCATAGTATAGATGGGATATAGTTGGATGTGATTTCTGTTGCCTGTTGGGTGTATACTGTGGATAAACAGGGACTATAGCCTGGTCGCTATAGGTTTAAATCCCCTTCAAAATAAAACTCAAAAGTCTTCATGAGATCATTGATTCTTTATATTTCTACAATGATTCTCTCTTCTAGCAGCTGTTCTGCCTTCACCGATCTCCCACTGTTGAATTCTCATTTCTCCCTTCCATTGACTGTATGAGCTATCACTATAATGATGCCACCTTCACTTCAGCTAGCCGAACCAAATCTTCACAAAAGTAAACAAGCTGGAAATTGTACGTCAAACGTGACAAATGAGGTGCGTTCGTACTGTAGCTAGCTATATAAATATTTAGATCTTGATGATTTTTAATTCTGTGAAATGAATGATATCATCTGCAGATTAATTTCTGTCATAGAATAAGTATCTCGGTCGCTTGACGATTAAACTTCGGAAGCTCCTATAACAAGAAAGCACTGATTTAAAAAAAAAATTCAAATTTCTTAATAAATATTTTTATTAATATCTCCTAAAGTTTTGATTTGATTTTTATAAAATTTGAAATCTCTCGACAAAATTCTGCAAAGATATATCTTAAATTTCAAACCATTCGGTTGGGTAGTTTTTGCGTTGTTATATGCAGATGAACGGACGGACAGACAGACGGACGGACCAAGTGACGACAATAGGTGCTACGTATTTATATAATTACGAACGCACCTAAAAAATCATGAGTCTTACTCTTTTATCCCCATTCCTTCTCTCTGCAGGCTAATGAAAAATAGTACAATTGTGCTCCATAAAAAATGCTATTAAATATTCATTTCAGTAGAGATTGATTTTATCTCTGTGTTATTCATTATTTTATTTATATTTGGCTCATGTTTCATTTTCTGCAACTTTTATTTTTAAATTTACCAGATTTTTCTTCATCTGTGATCATTCGCTGTGTAGGATGAAAGATCATGCTATTTAGACATCTGAAAACCTACTTAAATTTTGAAATTACTGTAGAAGATCTTTATAATGCAAACCTAAAAACACGAGGTTGTGCGTTATATAGATCACATTTGACACATCTTTAAATGAAGTTTGTAAAACATGGCCAAATATATGTGAAACATACCAAAATACATTTGAGTATCTTTATATTGCATTGTTTATTACCAGAAGTTGTGCAGATAATTTTTCTGCATAATATAGATAATTCCACACATTGTTAAATTTACTTTATAAACATTTCCAAACATACCTGTATCAAATCATAACAATTTTTTCAGCAATTAGCTCTGAATTAAGGAGATAAAGTTGAACTAACGTATCAAATTTAGTCCTCTAGAGAATAACAACTATTTATAATGTGAGAATTCAGGTGTTTCTTAGCTGAAAATTCATTGTTTACATTTGAGAAGTTGTGCGTTATATGGAGAATTGTGTTATATAGAATTGTGTTATAAAGATCTTCTACTGTATATAAGCGAGTAAATATTTTACATTAAACAAATACAAAACCATTTAAAATATATATATATATTGTCACAATAAACTACTTATTTCTATTAGTAAATTTATGATTATTAATAATATTTCTTAACATGATACAATTTTGCAAATATGTAAAATTATTAAATTCTTATGATTTAATATGGAGTAATTAGGAAATATTGCATGCAAAGTAGTTTTAAGTTTAAATTACATAACTCTCAACATAATATTAGCTTTAAAAAATAAACAATAGTATTTGTAAATTTGTTCTTTTAATTAAATAAATTTTTCCATTGGAATTTTTGTTAAGCATCTTTAAATAATTTAAAATAACTTTTCATGACTTTTTTAATGTATTTTATTTTTTTATCTCTTTTAGTCAATATTTATGCATCTTATTTATCCTCAAAATAAAAATTCATTCTTTTGTATCTTTAGACAAGGATTGTGATTCAACTATTGCTAGTGAAAATCTTGTTACAACTGAATATGGAGATCGATTTGCAGATGCTTATAAAAATTTAGTGGATGAATTTTTTCAAGAATTGAAAGGTTGGTAATATTTTATAGTGTTTTGCTATGAAATTGCTGTTGATTATATGTTGTTGTAGAGAGTGTTGAAGGTAAACAAAATATATTATGGTCATATATATATAGGGCACTAGCCATTTGTCAATGTACCAAATACAAATAAATCTTAAATTTTGTGAAAAAAGTTTTGGTAAATCACATTTTTGATGCTTGAGATATCATGCCATTTTTATTTATGTATTTTGTTCACTTTTTCCACAATTTTTTTGGTTCTTAAAGTGGGAGGTGCAAAAAATACACAAGTTATTTTATAATATTAATTTTCCTCAAACAGCAACTTGGATAAAAATGAGAAATTATCTCCTATAAGAATAATAAGACATTTTAATAAATGAATAATTAAGATTAAACAAAATGCTTAACAGTTTCAAAAGTTCATAAATAATTTTTGAACTAGGTAAATATAATATTTTTTGAATTTTATGGAGCAATTTACAATGAAATACAGAAAAAACTCTTTTATGCTTTGAAGCTGGAAAACACCTTATCATCTTCTGTGAGATGTATTTCCGAGATTCACAACCAAAAATTTACTTTTAATTACTTTTTTTAGCAGATATTACTGTCTGTGCTAATATTAAATGAGTGTTTCATTTACTCTAAATTCTCCTCTATCTGTCCTTTTACTGTTGTTTATATTCAGTAAAACACTCTACCATGAATAAAAAAATGTTTGTGTAAACAAACCAATGTTTATGTATCATAGTATTGATGACATTCTTTTATCAGCATTGATGGCATTCCTTTATCAGTATTGATACCATCTGCACAAAGTTGTGCTGCAGCTGAAAGAAAGAGATTGTGGGAAAAAGAAATATATATAATTTTATTTTAAATAACCAAACTCAAATATTGAAAAATGAAAACTATGAGGATACATGCAGTTTTATTACCTCATAATATTGATGCATATATTATGCCAATCTTTGATTTTTACCCAAATCTTTTTTTAAAGTATGCGTTGTGTAAAATATGCAGAGGTGCAAATTACACAAGTAAATAAGGTAATTTTTTTATGATCAAAATATTTCCAGATTTTCGTGTAGGAAATTAGCTGATAAATATCAAATAAATTAATATTTGACTTTATTAAACCACAGTACAAACAGAAATGTGTGACTCCTGTTCAGGAACAGCATAACAGTAAAAAATCATTAGTGGTTTGATTCTTATCTATAATAAAAGCTGTAGAATGCAAGATTTCATGAATTGGTATAATTAATCATAACTGCTATTTACTTGGATTATATATAACTAAATATTATTTTCTTTTTGTTTCTGTTTATTAAAAGAGTATTTCATTAATAAATGAAAAAAATATTTATTGATACATCCTTTAATTACTAATTATTTGTTTTATTTATTAAAATATGTGACGTTCCAAAATTAGTGTAGAAATTGTAAAATGTATCACATTCCGTAATGGTAGTATTAGCTATACATATAAAATTTGGCTAACGATTTTCCAGTTTGTCTAATTTGTCAACTAATAATCTAAAATTTCTAGTTTGGGCTTTATATGTATGAGAACTTCCTATTCCAAAAATGTATAGTATGTGTGTTTTGGAGGGCAAGTTAAAACAATTTAAGATATAAAAGTTTTGTGCATGATTAATTTTTAATTAATTTGTCAAAGATTAGGATTATGTAATAAGTTTTATAAGGAATATCGGTTACACCTGTGAATTGTTATCTAAGATATTGCATAGCTGCCCACCTTCCATTTTTTTCAAACAAATCAAGTAACACCAGAAAATTTATTAAACAAAGGAAATAAATAACAATCACATAGAAGAAAAAAACACTATTAAATCATTTTTCTGGTTCAAATTATGTTTATATGACTTGAAAAACTGGAAGTTTGGCAGCTATGAAACTCACTTCCATGAATCTACAGTTTTATGGGTGATTTTTTTTTTATGTTTACACTAGCAAGCTACACCCGCTATGCTGGTCAATTTATCTTAACTAACCTTTAATCAAACAAAATATTGACATTTCATAATTCACTTTTATATTTTAACAGAATAATAAGGCTACTATAATTTGTGACTTGTGCTATAGCCAATATACACGTCGCCCTTATCATTATCTTTTTACGTGTGAAGGTTTTGCTATGGTACTGCATTGTAAAATTTGGTAATTTTTGAAATTCAATATTTGAAAAATGGCATAATCCTTAGATTTGAAATTTATATCAAGAAATATACATTTTTTTTACCTTTCAAACGCTGTTTGTCTAACAATTTTCTGACAAATACTTTTCGAGCTATTATTTTTTTCAGTAACTTCAAATGTTTCATTTTCGAGATTAATCTGTGGCAAAGATTAGCGAAAAACCCAGTTGTCAGCAACACATAGCTTTATATTAAAGAGGATGTTGGAGCAGGAATTGTCACCATCACTTTTGAAATCGGTTCTGTAGTTACAGAGATTCCATAGAAATTGTAATTTAGAATGTTTTTAGAACGCTTTTCGCTCATGTCACCCTTTTAAATGTATTTATTTTTTTTAATTTGTTCTTAGAGAGCATTACATCTTATAAGTAACTACAATGCCAAATTTCAAATTTCTAGCTCCTTCAGTATAAAAAAAAATTGCAATTTTTGAAAGTTTTTTGCTTTTGCAGCCCCTGGGGGTAGTGGCACCGACATAAAATATAGCCTATGTTGGAGCAGGGAGTGTCACTATCAATTTGCCGACATCACTTTTGAAATCGGTTCTGTAGTTTCAGAGATTCCAGAGAAATTGTAATTTAGAAAGTTTTTAGAACGCTTTTTGCTCATTTCACACCTTTTAAATTTCGATTTTTTTTGTTGTTGTTGTTGGAGAGCATTTACATATTATAAGTAACTACAATGCCAAATTTCAAATTTCTAGCTCTTTCAGTATAAAAAAAATTGCAATTTTAGAATGTTTTTCGATCTTGCACCACCCTGGGATTAGTGGCATCGACGTAAAATATAGCCTATGTTGCAGCAGGGGTTGTCTTAAAAAATTTGCCACCATCACTTTTGAAAAGGGTTCGGTAGTTCCAGAGAATCCATAGAAATTGTAATTTAGAATGTTTTTAGAACGCTTTTCGCTCATCTCACAGTTTTAAATTTCGAATTTTTTTAGACTTTGTTCTTAGAGAGCATTTACATCGTATAAGTAACTACCATGCCAAATTTCATGTTTCTAAAACCTTCCGTATAAAAAATTGAAATTTTAGAGCGTTTTTTGCTCATCCACTCCCCTGGGGGTAGTGGCACCGACATGAAATATAGCCTATGTTACAGCAGGAACTGTCACCATCAATTTGTCCCCATCAGTTTTGAAAACAGTTCTGTAGTTACAGAAATTCCATAGAAATTGTAATTTAGAATGTTTTTAGAACGTGTTTTGCTCGTCTCATCCTTTTAAATTTTGAATTTTTTTAGAATTTGTTCTTTGGGAGCATTTACATCTTATAAGTAACCACCATGCCAAATTTCAAGCTTCTAGCTGCTTCAGTATAATAAAAGTCGCAATTTTCGAACATTTTTCACTCCTGCACCCCATTGGGGTAGGTGGCACGGATATAAAATGTAGCCGATGTTGGATTAGGGATTGTCATCATCAATTTGCCACCATTACCTTTGAAAACAGTTCTGTAGTTCCAGAAATTCCACAGAAATTGTAATTTAGAATGTTTTTAGAATGCGTTTCGCTCATTTCACCCTCTTAAATTTCGAATTTTTTTATTATTTGTTCTTAGAGAGCATTACATCTTATAAGTAACTACAATGCCACATTTCAAATTTCTAGCTCCTTCAGTATAAAAAAAAATTGCACTTTTAGAAAGTTTTTCACTCCTGCACCCCCCTAGGAGTAGTGGCACCGACATAAAATATAGCCTATGTTGGAGCAAGGACTGTCACCATCAATTTGCTATCATCAATTTTGAAAACGGTTCTGTAGTTCCATAGAAATTGTAATTTAGAATGTTTTTAGAACACTTTTTGCTCATCTCACACCTTTTAAATTTTGAATTTTTTTAGAATTTGCTCTTAGAGAGCATTTACATCTTATAAGTAACTACCGTGCCAAATTTCATGTTTCTAGCTCCTTCAGTATAAAAAACATCAAATTTTTGAATGTTTTTCGCTCTTGCACCCCCTGGGGGTAGTGGCACTGACATAAAATATAGCCTATGTTGGAGCAGGAACTGTCACCATCTATTTGCCACCATCACATTTGAAACCGGTTCTGTAGTTCCAGATATTCCATAGAAATTATAATTTAGAAAGTTTTTAGAACACTTTTTGCTCATCTCACACCTTTGAAATTTCGAATTTTGTTAGAATTTGTTCTTAGAGAGCATTTACATCTTATAAGTAACTACTATGCCAAATTTCATGTTTCTAGCTCCTTCAGTAGTAAAAATTGCAATTTTAGAGCGTTTTTCGCTCATCCACTCCCCTGGGGATAGTGGCACCGACATGAAATATAGCCTATGTTACAGCAGGAATTGTCACCATCAATTTGCTCCCATCACTTTTAAAAACAATTCTGTAGTTCCAGAAATTCCATAGAAATTATAATTTAGAATGTTTATAGAACTCTTTTTGCTGATTTCACCTTTTTAAATTTCGATTTTTTTTATTATTCTTAGAGAGCATTTACATTGTATAAGTAACTACCATGCCAAATTTCATGTTTCTAACACCTTCAGTATAAAAAATTGAAATTTTAGAGCATTTTTCGCTCATCCACTCCCCTGGGGGGGTAGTGACACCGACATAGAATATAGCCTATGTTACAGCAGGAACTGTCACCATCAATTTGCCCCCATCACTTTTGAAAACAGTTCTGTAGTTCCAGAAATTTCATAGAAATTGTAAATTAGAATGTTTTTAAACGCGTTTCGCTCATCTCACCCTTTTAAATTTCGAATTTTTTTATTATTTGTTCTTAGAGAACATTACATCTTATAAGTAACTACAATGCGACATTTCAAATTTCTAGCTCCTTCAGTATAAAAAAAATCAAAATTTTAGAACGTTTTTCGCTCCTGCACCTCTCTGGGGGTAGTGGCACCGACATAAAATATAGCCTATGTTGGAGCAGGGACTGTCACCATCAATTTGCCACCATCACTTTTGAAAACGGTTCTGTAGTTCCAGATATTCCATTGTAATTGTAATTTAGAATGCTTTTCGCTCATCTCACACTTTTAAATTTCGAATTTTATTATAATTTGTTCTTAGAGAGCATTTACATCTTCTAAGTAACTACCGTGCCAAATTTCATGTTTCTAGCTCCTTCAGTGTAAAAAAAATCGATAGTTTAGAACGTTTTTCGCCCCTGCACCCCACTGGGGGTAGTGGCACCGACATAAAATATAGCCTATGTTGGAGCAGGGATTGTCATCATCAATTTGCCGCCATCACTTTTGAAATCGCTTCAGTAGTTCCAGAGATTACCCCCTACAAACAAACAAACAAACAATCGTTACTACTTTATAATATTGGTATAGATTTGTGCCAGTGTTACACATTTCTTTTATTCAATAATATATTGTTTACTGTGAATAACTTTAAAGCATCGAAATATTTGTAATCCTACTACAGCAATAGTTGTTGCAATAACAGTTATTATTTCCTGCAAAAGAAAATTATGATTAATAATAACTTTTATAGAAAGTATATATTTATATTAAATTTCCTTGAGGAAAAAATGCAAGTAATTAAAGAAGATTTTTCTTTAAGACGAGTATAACATTGAAATATAATTATAATGACTAAATCACACTATAATTTTATTAAATGACTAAATCACAGTTGCAGCAGTTATTTTGGCATTTTAAAACAGGATGAACATGGTTCTTTTTTAGTTTTCAGAAGTATTCTAAAATAATAATAATAATAATAATTAAAATGATAATAATAATAATTATAATAATAATAATAATAATAATTAAAATAATAATAATAATAATAAAATAATAATTAAAATAATAATAATAATAATAATAATAAACATTAACGAGAGCATTAGTTGAATTAAAAAACTGTATCGCTATATATTTATGCACAGTTGCCCGCTCTAAATTCAAAGTGTGGTAAAACTTTTTTTTTTTTTTGTCATTATAATTTCACAATATGAACAATGTGATCAAATGTCTTAACCTAGATTGTTTAATTTTCAACAGGAAGTGCAAATATATGACATGTCTGCTGTTGCAGCATTATTGGTCATAAAATCATCTGCACTCTTGAAGCAGATGAAAATAGAAAATCACAGGACACACACACAAAGATTGGAATATGCTCCTTTAGATACACAGAACTCAAGTCAAAATTGACTTTAAATCTGATTATGAAAACAAAATTTCTAAGATTAATTTAGAGTAATTTGAGATTTTAGAGTAATTTGAAATCCTACTTCATTATTTTAGACTTCCCCACAGGTGCTTCATCTGAAAATTATACTTTTTAAAAACTTTTTTTTTACCTAAACTTTCTTTTAAAAGTAGGTGGTGCAAAAATTATGTGGGAGTGCAAAATATGCAAGTAAATGTGGTATATTAACTTGTAATATTGCCAGTTAGGATATATCATTCTTTCTCCATGTCTCCTGAAAAGTAGAACAAAAATCATTCCTTGAAGTATGTTGCTTGAGGATTATGTACCTTTATCAAGAACTATGGACAGAAAAAAAGCCAGTAAATTTGAAATTCTGGTATTAAAGGACAGGCAAAAAGCACTTAAAAACCAGATATACAGACAGAGTATTTGATTTATCCTCTAATAGATGCATCACAATCACTTGCTTTATAAACTTAAAACATTTTACTTAAAATGAACTACAACAATGTGTTTTTATCAATGATAATAAATTGACCTTTAAAGCAGTTTTTGATTTTGAAATTATTGCAAAAATGAGACAGAACAAAATCATTAATTATAAGAAAATAAAAAGCATAAAATAAGCAATTAAGACATTGCTAAAGACATATGTTGCATATGAATAATCAAATTCCAATAACATAATTCCTTTTAGTATTTAGTATTTTTTTTAAAAAATTTTTTAGGTTCATTTCTAAAGAAATCAACCCACTACAATCACTTCATTGATATATATACTAGCTAACATGCCTGGTGTTGCCTGGGCCTGTGATAATAACCTTAAATAAACCCCAAATTTGTATTATTTTATACCTTTAACCAGATTTTGTATGAATTTATATTTTTAATGACAAAATAATGAAAAAATACTGATAATTAGTGATAAAAGTGCTTATAAGAAAACATTTTCTTCTTCACAGTCGTGTCATAGTTTAAAAAAAATTGTTTTTGTTGTCCAAATCATTTGAAATTTTGAATGGTTATAAATATAACAATTTTACAGCCCGTGCAAAACTTTTATGAAAAAATAATCTTGTTGTAAAAAAAATATGTTTCCTAGTTGTAAAAGAAATATGTTTCCTTTTCGCATTTTTGTTTGTTTATTTGTTTTCGCATCAGCTCCTTTAACATAATAAAAAATAGTTCTGATCTTCTGAACTCTCTGAAATTTTAATCGGTTATAAATATAACTATATCCAAGCTCTCTTTAAAATTTTGTGAAAAAATGTCCAGATTTAGTAGGGAAAACATGAGTCGAAGCAGAGCGACGGCACACCAAAACACCCAGCTTTTTCGCTTTTTTTTTTTTCTAGAAAATTTTTCAAATTTTATTTTTTTTAAATATTTCTACACATTTAAATCTTTTCAAAAATTTTGTAGGTGATGTAAATCTGGTCTACCGAAATGCTCTAAAAAGGTTGTATTGAAATACGGACGTTTAGTTACTTTTAGCATAGAAAAAAGATCGTCTCCGAGAGATGCGAAGTGACCTACACTCGCCGATGTTTCTGAAAGGGTTAAAATTCATATTTTTTTTAAACAGATTGCACCATCAATTACAAGAAGGTTGCAGCTTTAAATGCATATTTTTGGTTTGTCAGTATCTCTAAAATTGCGCCCTGGAGTGGCATTGCATAAGGAGTAAAACGTCCTTTGAGAAAATGACCCTTTTTTAAATTTTTTTTCTTCAAAAGTTTAACAACAATATATTTTTGAATTAATTGCAGAATGTGAGATGTACGAGTATGATCTTTCTGAATATATCTTCTAATTTTAAATGTACTGAGTTAATTGGTTGTTTTAAGTCAATTTAAAACTATAAAATAACACATAAAAAACTGCCCATTTGGTTCTTCCATTCCTTCTCGATGCGTAAATCAGGTTCTGGGCTGGCGCAAGTGCTGAAAGCCGGCTCACAAAGAAAGATATAACTTATTGATGAGTTTTTAATTATATTTTGGCTAATTATTAAAATATCAAAATTTTGTGTCTCAGGTGCACCAAGAGCAGACCTTGGACTATCCTCACCTAAATTTTCAGACTTCTAGGTGCACTAAATTTTGCTAGCCATCGCACACACACACAGAGCATAAAACTTTCTTTTAGTAGTATATATATATATATATATATATAATGCATCATTCTTTCCTGACATGCACAATATAATATGAAACTACTGAATTATATATATATATATATATATATATATATATATATTTTTTTCCATGGAGGGCACTTTCATATTTAAGTGGGTATCTCTTATTTTTTATGCTATTTTTGTTTATTATTTAATATATTTTCGGTACAGCTGTTAGAGACGTTCTGGGGTATCTTTCTGGTGCCAAAATGACGATTTTATGCATGGGCAACCTGGCAATTTTGGCGATATTTTGCTTCGTATGGCAACCGATAGAGCAGATTTTGTGGGTTTTATATTAAACTAAATATTGTGTGTTTTATAATAAAATAATTTGTGTGTGTTTATAATAAAAAGTGTGTGTGTTTTATAATAAAACTTTTATTAGTATAGATAATCTGTCGCATAAAAAATAAAACTGACGAAGAAAACGACTGTTTTAGCAATCTAGGGCTAACGGGTACCCAAAAGCGAGGTTTTCTAGCCAAAATGGTGCAAAACAAAAATCATGCCAACCCCAGTGCGTCTGCGACAGCTATTCCAAATTTTCTTTTGTAAAACAGTTTTAAAGAATAATTATTTTAATCAATTGCACTGCTTTGTTCAGTGTTCTATAAATATTATGTGTTTTTTGCAGACATTTTATCACAGTTATAATCTTTTCTTTCTTCTCTTTTTTATATAACTCACTCGAATCATGATTTGTTATGTCTCGATGAATGTTTTACAATTTAGTAATTTATTTATTGTTATATTTTTCTTTTATTTGTTTATTTTGCTCTGTTTACTACTATTAATTAATTTGTGTAAACTAAAAATCTAATGTGTTTGTTTTATTTAAATTTTAGATTATGTAATTTTAACTTTAGACTATTCTATTTCCTCTAGCTCAAAAAGAAGCAAAGAAACAAACTAAAAAGATGAAAGTAGCTAAGGACTGTCGAAAGGTAAAATCTCCAGAAAAATATTCAGATACACATGATTCCGAAGAACTGTCCCATAACAAAAATTTCTCATGCAACCCTACCTTATCTTCACAAGATGCTTTTGATATTCCAAAATCAATGGCAATAACACCAGTTAAAGAATCTTCATGCAATGATTCTTTCAATGGATTGTTGGATGTTCCTCTATTTGAAAGAATAAAAATTATGCCTAAATCATTATTGCAAAATTATGAATCTTCATTATCCAGAGTCCCTGGTAATGCAAATGATTTAGTCAATATCCTTTTTGGTAATTCTTTAAATGATTCAAGTTTTTCACCTGTTTGTGTCTCAACATTAAATATAAAAAAGAAGAAAAATGAGATAAGCACGAGTTTCAAATTAGAGGAAAAGCTAAGTTTGTGTGCTAACACAAATAATACTGATCAAATTGTTAAAGTTGTTTTCAGTGATTCTCAACATAATTCTGATGGTTTATCCCCTTGTCGAAATTATAATAATGTTTTAGATATAAAAAAAGATTTAAAAGAAGAAAGTATGAATATCTCTGTTGATGAAATAAAAAAATCCACTCCTAAACAGGAAGCAGACATTGTTGGTGTTAACCCAGAAAATATAAAAAATGCAATTTATCTGGACTTCAGTAACTCAGACGATAGTTTTTTGAGCTTGTTGAGTCAGGAGCAAAAATATGAGGATAACGTTTACACTCCTGAATGTATTAAAGTTGAAAAGGACATTACAAATAACTCTCCCTCCTCAATTGAATTCAGCATAAATTCTGCAAAGCAAAGTAGTCTTGGCTTTAAAAATATACAAAATATTTCCACACCTTTGATGAAAAAATCACATTTAAGCCCTTCAGCCTTATATTCTCTGAAACATTCAATTTCTAGAACTCGAAAGAAAATTTATCCTAGATACTTACTTTCTGAAATTTTCAATATTAGTTCTCCGAAAAGTGAAGCTCAAATTTTTGCAAAAAATAGTTTGAACAACTCTCCAAACTCATCTAAAATCACAAATATTTTATACTCACCATTAATGTTTGATTCAAGCATTGATGAACTCTAGTTCTGCTTGGCTTTTAAAAAGCAAAATTAAAGACGAAAGTTAAAATTGACTGCTGTTGTTATTTATTTAAGTTGTTTATCTTAGTAAGTTTCTATTTTGCTAAAAACATATATAGTGTTCTGTTTAGATTTATAAGTATTTGTTTTGTAAATATCTATTTGAGAGGGATGTCATATATTGATGCACATTGTACTTCTCATTTAAAAATCACATTTTATGCAAAAGTTTTTGTACTGGTCTATTGAAAATAAGTATTTTTGTTAAAGTACATTTAATGTTTCTTTTAAAGGACAAAAAAGTCCCGTTATGAATGAAATTTTGATATGTGATATTAAATTTTCCCCCAGCTTGATTTTTGTTAATTTTATAAATGCAATCATGAATTGAAACTTGCATTTAAGAGAAATCATTTAATTTGAACAAGAAACGTGTTGCAGTTTAAGCGAAGCTCTCTTGTTACTAAAGGTTCTTCATCAGTCAAACAGCAAATCCCCTTCTCTAATGTTAAACCTGTAAGCTTCAAATGCATCCATATTTTTTAAATTTCTTCTTAGAAAATTAAAATTTTAGCTTTCTATTTTCTGTATGCTCTTCTTCAAAGATGTTTCTTTCTTTTTTATTTGGCAAAATGTTTCTAAACGATATACTTAATTTTATATTTAAAGTGATGAAATATAAGTGAAGCAGATGAGTTGTAAATAAGATTTTAACTCTTTAAATAAAACTAACTATGTATTTTTAAAATATTCTGACAAATGAAAAAGAAACGTCCTACCAAGAAGAGTATACAGAAAAAAAAGTAAAAATTTTAATTTTCTGAACAGAAATTTGAAAAATATGGATGCATTCCAAGCCCACAGGTTTAACATTAGGAGGGATATTTGTGGTCTGACTGTTAACAAGCCATAAATATATATAATAATTCTTATTTATTTATTTATTTATTTATTGCATTAAAACTTCCACATACTTGATTTTCTTTTCTTTTCTTGGGTTTTTTAAATCATGAATATAAAATTAATTTATTTATGTAATCATAAATGCAAAATTCTAAATAAGAAAAATCACTTCAGTATTTTATGCAAAAAGATATATTTTTGTACGGTTTAATTTTAAAGTTTAATTGTGTTTTTGTAAAGTTCATTTAATGCTTTGTTTTTTTTTTAAGGATTAAAAAAAGTTTTCTTATGCATGTAAATATAACATGTGATATTAAATCCCCACCCCCCCTTCAACTTGATTTTCTTTATTTTGTAAGTGTAATCATCAATTAAAATATCCAATTAAGAAAAGTCACTTAATGAATAAGTTACGAACAAGAATCATGCATTATAATTTAGCACAAATTGTATTACTGTTTAAGTATAGTAATTTTATTTTTTGCCAAAGCTCATATTAGATTGAATCTATGAACTACAATTTATATGTTTGAATTTGTATGTGTATTTTAAATTTCTTTATTTTTTATTGATTACATATTATATTATTTATATTTATACTATTTATATTTAGGGATGATATTGCACTCCCTTTTGCCATGTTTTTCATTTATTTAATTAATTTGTGGAGAAGTCTGTTCAAATATTTTTTCTTTATAATGAAGCCTATTTATTATTATTTAAAAATTAACACACTTAATTCAGGTTTATCTTATAATATATGGAGAGGATTTTTGATCAGTTTGTATGTATTATGTTAAGTAATTAATTGATCACTGTATGTTATTTCAAAAAAGTTTCGCTGTAAATAACTTATTAGAAATCATATTAAAATAATTGATTATTATATTTAATTTTTTTTTTTTTTTTTTTTTTTTTTTTTTTTTTTTAAACTTCAGACAAAAGAAGCGTTGGTCTTAAAAAAATTATAATTCATATTTTCTCTCTCTCTCTCTCTTTTTTTTCTTTTTTTAAATTGAAAATAATTAATATTTATTTTATTTGGAAATAAAATCTTTTTAATTTTATTTAGTTTTTACCTTTTGTAAAGATTTTGTATTGTTTGTTCTAATGTATGTTTTTACTGTTTATTGTTTAATTAATTTGATTGTTATTATTGAATTCCAGTTTTTGTAACTTTTATGTTATTTTTTTCTTTTAAATTAATTTATTTAAGTTTAAAAGCCAATTCTTTGTGTTTATAATTCATATTCAAAGAATTTTCTTTTTCTTTTTTTCTAATTAAATAAAAGTATATTTTTCAAATGTTTTGTATTCAATTTATGTTTACTGTATTGTTTTTTATTTAAATCTTATAGCACTGATTTTTTTATTTGTCATGAACTTAACTATGCATTTTCTTTACATTAGTTGAGTAAAATAAGCCCTTTTTTTTAACACTATTGGAATAATTTTTTGCATCCCTGACCACCAATGAAATTATGCATTACTTTGCTAAATTGGCTGTACATGATTGTCACGTTCCATATAAAACTATTGAGATTCATATTTTCATATGTGTGGGTTGCTACAATGACAGTTTTGTATGCTTTATTTTGTTTTTGAGTTGGTATAGATAACTTTTGCTCAAAAACTCTCTAACTGTAGAATATTTGGTAACCTAAAAAGAAATTTAAAACTTTTAATTAGATTTTGTTGATTTGGCACTGTGATCATATTTTGCTCAAGGACCTAAGCAAACCAGGACCTACAGTTTTAATCCAACAATCACTCAAGAACGAATTGGGTTACAAACATGGATTACACATTCATAACATTGGGTTACATATATTTTAACTGATGACATGTTACCAACCATTGGATAACATGATAGGCTTTTATAATTTCTATAGTAGTAAAAGATAATCTTATAATAATGATAATAATATTAGGCATTTTCCCTCCACTCTTATATTGTCACACACTTGTGTATCAGATTTGTGTCTAAAGTTCATCAGAAAACATTACATTGATTTTAAAGTTTCTGCGAGCTCTACATTAAAATTTTATTTATCTTTATCTCTAACCTACATAACATAAAAGTAGGCATATGTAGAGTCTATTTCAAAAATAAAAATAAATCTATATTTGGAGCAAACCTGGGAATCTATTAGTAAAATTTTTATAAGTGGGAAAAAAAGAAAAGTTAAACATGATTTTTTAAAAGAATCATTGTGCATTAGTCATATATCCCTCTCCTCCTTCCAGAAAAAAAAAAAAGAATAAGAAGCAGTAAAATATAACAGTTATACAAACATTCTATTATGATTAACATTAAAACATGATTGTTAATTTTTTAGGGTTCCGTACTTAAAAAGTAAAAATGGAACCATTATAAGATCACTTGTGTGTCTGTCTGTGAGAGCCTTTTTTCTTGTAAACTGTGGAACATGGAATTTAGGGGGGCTAATTAAGTTACTTGAACAAAAAAAAATTCTGTTTGTATATCATGTGAAAGATCTTGTAGCATTGAATTCAAAAATATATTTGTTTTAATATTAGGTATTATATTTGAAGAGATATCATCAAAAATGCACTTCAAAAATACGTCCCCCCCCCCCTCCCTCTATTTTCAAGTCTACTGAAACTAAAATTATGAAAAAATTAGGAGTAGTAGAAGTTTACTTAAATCGTGCAGGAAAACTATAACGATTTTCCAAGTTCACATAGTTTCTTAAAAACACATTTTTCTGTTACACACAAACTTTACATTTCGGGTAGTCAGCAGGAGAGTTGAGTGTCGCTCAAGGTACTTATCGATACAGAATCATCCAAGGATAGTTTATAATAATTTTTGAATTGGTAATTAGCCGAGATATTAATTAAATTACTTGAAAAAATTATATATTTCATGTAGGGTATAGTTTGAAAGATCTTGTAACACCATACTGAAAAATATACTTGTTTTATTTTTATGTATTATATTTTCAGAGATATCGCCAAAAGGTCCAAATATATGTCCAACAAAAATATGTTCCTCTCCTCCTATTTCCAAATCTACTGAAACTTATACTATGAAAAAATTACGGGCAGTAGGAGTTTGTTAATTAATAAATAGTAATTAATGAATTTAATGTAGAGAACCATTTGAGCATGAGTTATTCTCGCATTTGACTGATTTTTTTTATTTCTTAGATTTTTAAGTATAAAAACTCAAGTAAGAAAAGATTTGATCTCACCTAATCCTTGGTTTATTTCTGTTGAGCTTCAAACAATTCTAAAGTCTCCTTTCACACAAAATATTTTTTTACGGGAGATGGAACGTTTTTTACATGGGTAATGAACACACAACTATTTACAATCACAACATGAACTAATCTGACAGTAATCAGATATCAACACACTTAGCTCCATCTGGTATTTCTGCTCATTTCTCAACAAACACCATTTTAAATAAAAATGTATAGTTGAATGTTTAATTTAATTTGTTATACTTATTATTATTAATTAAATAAAATTATTAATGTAATAAAATTGATAAATATGTAACTTATGGTAATTTAAAATATCATTGTATGGTTGATAAATTTTATTAAAGCCAATAATCTAAAAACTTCAGTAATAACTGCCTTAAAGTAATACACAAAATTTGGTTATTTGAAGAACAGATTCAAAGCAAATTATTTTACTGTGTACAAAGTCATATGCACCATACTCATAGATAATTAAAGAATCACCAGGTGTTTATTCAATAAGAAATGCTCAATGTAATCAAGTCTGAAAAAGTATGTTTTAATCTTATTATTTCTTTTATAAAATGCATAATATGAAAAGTTGCAATTATGCAACATTTACATTCTTCTTTGTTTCAGATTAATGAATTCTTTGGGAAGAAAATCGATGATGAAGGTAATCATTTAAACTCTGAAGGATCCAGAAAATCTGTAGATGATAATGTGCAAATTTCTGAACCCACTGTCAAATGTTTTGATTTATGTACAGACCTTGAAGAACCCAGTCCTAAAAAACTTTGTGTTTGAATATTTTAAGTATTTGTGAAATTTAAGTATTTTTTTAATTTTTGAAAGTAATTTTCATATTGTGTTGAAAATATTTTTAAAGAGATTTTAATATAGTATTTTTATTTGTTATCATTCCAATCATCAAAAAAGATTTATATTTTTTAGTATGTAGATTATTTTACAAGCAGTGCTGTAGTCCTCAGAAAATCAGGGGTATACATCATAGGCAGAGTGCATAGGCTCGAGAGTATACACTATAATTTCACTTGAGAAACAAGGGTATACACAGTTTCTTTTTTTTTTTTTTTTATCAAGAAGGTATACACCACTACACCCTATGTTACAAACCAAATTAATGCTTTAAAATAATTATATGTTGTTAATAAAATAAATTTTATATACTTAAAAATTTTTAATTTTAAAAATTACTTTTAATGTCATGTTGAAAAAGATTTTTTAAAAAGAAATTTTAACCCTTCTGAGCACACCTCATTTTTCGATCATTCATTGCACACCGGGTCAATTTGAAACAAGCTAATTTTCATCAAGCTACTCTACCAGTTTTCACCAAAAGTTTAGATTTTATTACAGTTTTTTATAGCTTTTGAACTGTACTTTAAGATTGATTCATTAATTTTAACTTAGGAATTACTATTAATAGAGAATAATTCATTTAAACAGGACTATGTTTTCAAAAATTCAATTTATTTAATAAATTAAAATCTCAAAAAAAATTTACCATTCGATTGTGTTACTAAAAAACTGATATCTTAGAATTTTGTGTCTTGCAAAAAATATGTATATTTTGATACCTGAGAGTGCGAGAAAAAAGTTTTAAATTTGAATGTGTTAAATGCATAATGTCAATAATTAATGAGAAGCAACTTTAATAATTTTTATTAAGTTTATCATACTTAACCCTCTGAGCATTTTGAAAAAGGGCAAAATTGTAATGTTGTTTTCTCTGCAGTTTGTTTTAAATGCTAAAAAATATGATTATTTTAGCATTATAAATAAAACTTAATTACAAATATGAATGTAATTGTTTGAAGTCATTCTCATCATCAATAATTTTTATAGTTTTTAGTATGTAGATGTTTTATTGTATGACAAATTAATGTTTTAAAAAATTGTCTTGTTTACAAAATAAATTTTAGTATTTTAAGATATGTATAATGTACATGATATAAAATTGTTAATATAGATGATATTAGGAGGTGGTATCATGTTTAACTTAATTTTTGTTGTTATTTCATATGTCAAATTATTTTATTTAAATATTTTCATTCCTATGAAATTGTTGAAACCTTAATGATTGTACTTAAAGCTGTATAAGAGATAAATTCATCATTCCTCATCCCCCATCATTTCTTATTAAAAATGAAAGTTTAAAAAAATTGTCATTCAATTTCTATAAGATGTATTTATTTATCTTTTTGTATTTTTCCTTTTACATTATATAATGATTAAATCAGTATAAAATTTACAATTAAAATTTCCATTTATTGAATTAATTATATCTATCCTATATAATTCTTTATTCTTTGCTAATTTGATCTAATTTACCAAATTTGTTCTGTAGTGTGAAATCTATTATTTAAGGTTTCATGAAATTTAAGTTAAAAAATCAAGAAAAATTTACAAAAATATGTTCAATAGACTCATAATTATGTGATGCTTGATTATACAACATACTTGGCTAGGCCAACAGTCCTCACTTATTTCATCTTGAGAGTGATTATGGCTATATTACGAAATTTCAGACAGAAATTTATTAATTTT
The DNA here is from genome assembly GCA_963931845.1 of Maratus michaelseni. Lineage (NCBI taxonomy): Eukaryota > Metazoa > Arthropoda > Arachnida > Araneae > Salticidae > Maratus > Maratus michaelseni. Next base: position 31,943,832 of record OZ007587.1, read on the forward strand.
TAACTTATTACCAAAGCTTGTTCAATCTAAAGAAAGACTCAGGTCCTGGTATTCATTTAAGACCCCTTTCCTATACTCTCACAAAAAATAAACATTTTCTATGCCTTAGAATACAGATATGAATATATAAAAACATAACTACAAATTAAAAATAACATAAATGTCCAAAAAAACATGTACTTATCATTTCATAAAATATTTTACTGAAGGTGTTTGACTAAAATATTTGAGTAAAATATTTTATGAAATGGTACGTAGATTTTTTTTTAACATTTATGTTGTTTTTAATTTGTAGTTATAGTACAAGGTGAATATAGATTCAAAGAGTATGTTTTATCATAACTCAATTTTTTAATTACTTATAAAAACATAATTAGATAAATGTATAATTTGTTTCTAATCTTATCCTACTCTAGTAGGACAAATAGATTATAATCAGTACAAGGCCAAAATAGATTTAAAATATCAGTTTTAAGAAGAATATCAAATTTATATGCTCCCAAAATCAGGAGCTCCAGGCCATGGCCCAGTTGGCCAATGAAATGATCATCAGGTCCTGTTTATAACCATTTATACACAGCTTAAAATATGGTGAAAATATTAACAAATGATTATAATACTGTTAAATTATTTCAATATTTTGTATTATTTTATTAAATAATTAGGAGTAAACCCATTCTTTGCACTGAGAGAATAATAATAAAAAAAAAACATATATACTCAACAATTCCAAACAGAATGACGCAACACTTCCTTCGATGAATATGACATATGTAAAAGTATTTTAGCAATTTCATCCATAAAAATGAAACACGTTACAATGATTGTAGAGATGCAGTTTTCACTTTTATTTTCAACCTAGACTAAGATTAAAGTCCCACATCACAAAGGTAAAATGTTTTAATTTTCACATATAAACCAAGTAGTGAAACTATAACAGTGGTTAAATGGCAAAAATCTATCATTGAAACTGAGTTAATTCTATACATACATGAAATTTAAGCATTTTACTTATGACTGTATGGAAATGAGTAATTTTTTTTTTTTTTTTTTTTAAGTCTCAGAATTTTTACTATAATGTCAAAATTAAAAGGATTTTTTTTTCCACCACCTTTTCTTTAAGTGTTGACAAAACCATTTTGCTTCATTTTATAAAAATCTAATGCCATAATAGATTTTTTTTTTAATATCACATAATTTAATCAGTTAAAATGCTTAATATGTATTCAATTTATATCCTTGTAAATTTTTATTGTCAGATAAAAAAAAATTTCAAATATTAATTTACAATTCTAGCCTGAAAAAGACAAAATACTTCCATGATGGAAGTGATGTTGCATTTAGCAGAATATGTGCACTTTTATCCTGTATTCCAAACATTTATTGACAACTGAGATTTAAAAAAAAAAAATGTTATTTTTACTCATTTTAGATAACAAATGTGCTAATATTAATTTACATAAAGTTGAAAGAATTTTAAAATTTAAGTCGCAATTAATCTTACATTGTAACAGGAATAAATTGTTTGAAATTTTGGGCAAATTCTTTCCCAATTTTGCTAAAATGTCTGGATGTTGTCTCAAAACCTAAATTTAAGTCAATTAAAAGAAGAAAAAAATTAACAAATAGAGAAAATAGTTACCAATACTCATACATTTCACTATAGATTTGAAACAATTATCTATATTATAAAGCATAAATGTGGACATCAATCAGTAACACGAACATCATAATGATGCTAGCAACAATATTCTTAAAAGTGTGTTACCAAGGTTACTATATCATAAGGTTGAGCCATTTCCCTCTGCAGCCAATGGGGAGCCACTCGCTGTTTGACGTCACTCGGCGTGCTCTGTCCACTTTTCCAATTGATTTGAATTAGAAACGCGCTATTTTTAATTGAAAAGTATCAGTCGAAATTTTCATTTGAAAAGAAATTTAAAAATTAAAATGTATTCTTTATACATAGGACTTGCATCACATCTAAAATTTAAAGTATTATCTCTTTTCAATTTGCCGAAATTTGGTTATTAAATTTGCTATCTTTATCATTGCATTTCGTTTGCGCCTCAGTATGAAAAGTTCATTTTCATAAACCTAAAAATGCAAAATAGTAATTTTTATAAATAAAATCTTAAAGACCTACAAGAGTATCAAATTTAATTTTTGTATGAATGCGGTTAATAATTTTTAGTATAGTATATTTATAATATTTGATCGGTATTCAATTTGAAATCTATAATAATTCTAATATCATTGTAATTTCGACATGTCTTTCATAAAAAAAAGTTTTAAAAAATAATAATCATTCAGATTTCAACCTCACACCACAGATACACAATATTGAGTTTTGCATAATTAGATTTAAAAGACAAATAAAATAGAAATTTTAATAAGTAAACAGCTGAATATTTAATATTTTTAAACTAAAATATTCATGCGGTATAATTATATGATTTAGTGGAAATAAAATTTGAAATTCGAAGTAATATATTTTATAAACACATTCCGAAAAGTTTATTTAAAATGCTATTTTAATGCCATATAATAAACATAAATGCACATAATAAACATAAAATAATTTAAAAAAATAATAAGGTAAATTAATACGTGAAAGAGCGTTTAAAGTTTAAGCAACTTTTTTATTTTATTTCCAAATAATATTTAAAATTTAAAATTACATCTCTTTTTAGCGTTTTAAAACTTAATTTTAAAATTTAATGTTGTTTCTTCATATTCCATTCAGATAGTTTATGTGATTGAATATCAAATTGATATATATATATATATTAGAATAAAAAGGAAGACAGCAGTATTTATAAGGAAGATCTAAAACACAAAGAAAAATAGAAACTTTAATTTTTAAATTACATTTTTTTTTAAACTGACAGATTTAGGAGATATAGAAAAATTATATTTGAAATTCAGAATAATGTACTTTTATAAAAAACTTCCAAAAGGGTTATATAAAATTATATTTTAATGCTGTAGGATGAAAAAATTATATAAAAATATTTTAATAATTAATATATTTTAGGTTTTTACCCTCAGAATAGGCTTTTATTTCAAGAATTTTATTTCATCACAGGGTGCATTTTGAAGACTCATTTTAGATGTGCGCTCCATTATTTGCTATTTTTCGTTTTATCGTGCAATCAAAGTTGATTGACTCCGCATTTTTGATTTTCTGGCAGCGTATCTCTTTTTATTTCTGATGAATATATGATTACTATGTCTCCATCGAATGAAAGTTCTTGTTTTCACAAATGTTTTTATTATATTTTTGTGCATTTTTGGAAAAAACAGTTGGATTTTTTTGCATGCATTTTCGATAAAATTAATTTTTTTCGAAAGTGAGCTGTCGAGAATCTCATTAAAATATAACCTTATATAACCTAATATGTCTAAGTGTTTCTTTTATGCTTGGAGAGGAACTGCTACAAGAAAAATCAATTCCGAGGGAAGTTTCTTTTTTAAAATTCACAGCACATGTTTCTGGAAATTTTAAAGTTGGCACAGCACTTTCATGCAATGTTCTTTTAGCAGGAGCGTAACCCAAAAGTTCTGCTTTCAAATTTCGTATTTAGAAAAACTGACCGGAAGTCTCTCTTTCTGAGAAGCAATTAAAGCTTCGTGTGAGGGAAAACTGCCCTGGCTGTCAAAGAAAATGACAATAAATGTTTACTTCACAATCCCGTTTCTTTCAAAGATCGACTAAAGATAACAAGCAATAAAAGCTCCATATCTTAGCAAAAAAGATACACGACTATTTCATTTGAAGGAAAAAAAAAATCCCTTTAAATCGCTTTATTCCTAGAAAAAAATACTTTCGCTTATGAAAAATGTTTTAGTTTGAAGAAGTATGCTTTCATATGACCAAAGAAACGACTTTTTTAAAGCAGAAATACTAGTTTAAATGAAAAAATGCGTGCTTTCCCGTTGAAAGAATCATTCTTAGCACGCTCAGTGACGTCAGAAAAACCGAAAACTTGATACCAGAACTAAAGGGAAATGGCTCCCCCCTGGTGTGTTACAACAATGAAAGTAATTATTTGCCTAACCATACACTCACTAAAATATGCCAGGTAGCCTGATTACAGAAGTTTTCTCAGCACTTGTGTGTATAAAGTCATATTTGCACCTATGCATGCATTCGTGTGCACACACAATTGGCATCAAATGTCAACAAAAGAAGGCAAACTTTTTGCTAACATGTCAGTTCGGTAAAATTTTAACTGCGAAACATTTTAAAAACATATGACATTTATAACATAAGATTTATATTTATATCTTCTCCTGCTTTATATTAAAATATATTGTTTCCTCTGCATTCAACAGTTTATTGATTGCATTTTTACTATGATAAGAAGTGATGGCATGGGCAACAAATCTCCAAATGAGTGTAAAAATGCTAAAAAAAAAAAAAAAAAAAAACTCTAAAAATGAAACATTAAATATTTAAATTTTCTAAATCACACAGTATATGTAACTGCTTTTTTTTTTTTTCTAATGAAAGGACAAATAAGATTTTTTTTAAATCTAGTTTTCAGTAATTTTTCATAGTTATTAATGTTTTGTTGTTATAATTATTGGTCTCACATTGAAGCGAAGAAAAAAAATTATATCTCTTATGTAATATTATTTTTAGTAACCAGTTAAATTTATCCTAAAATGATTAAAAAAAAGAAAAAATCTGAAATGGTGCATATATTGTTGAGCCTTTTTATTTTTCTGAAATTTATGGGGAAAAAAAGCATTACTAATGTCTCAGCACTGTGCAAAGATACAAAATAATCATTTGCAGTTTGATATTTATTGAAATTAAATGCAAACAATTACGTGTTTATTTTCTAATTATTGTCTTTAAAATTAATAATTAAAAATCTGTAAATTATGTTCTAGTTTTCAGATAAACTTTAACTGGCAGTGCATTTTTTGTTCTATTGTGTGCTGTAATAAGAAAATAAAAATGTATATATTTTTTTCCTTGAAATTGTCTTATTTTTACTTATGACAAAAACAAAAGGCATGCAATTACAGAATTTTCTCATTGAATTTGCCTTATTTTTATTTTTAATATTTCTTTTAAGATAACACTTATTTAGGACAGCAGCTTCATTTAAAATAATTATAGTTTAACTTTTGTGTAATTAGAAAATGCATGTGATAATGTCCACCTGATTATATCTGACTGATTTTCCAACCTGTCCCATGTGTGTCAGATAATTACAAGTCTTTTGTCTTTTTGTCATATGTCAATGTAATTTTTCCTTCACTGGTTATTTTAGAGTTTGATTAACTTACTTTTTGAATGAAACACATAATGTATTTTTTAAAGATTGATGTTTAAGATATTTAAGTCAGTTGTGATATTTTGAAGTTGAATTGTAGTTATAAGATAGAATTTTATTTGATGTTAGGTAATTAAAAGAGTTTGGAGAAAAGTATTATGCTTTCTTATTTTTCACATTTTATAGATATTTCAAAATGAAAGATTTTAAAAAATTGATCTATGAAAATAATAAGCTTCCAATGTGAATGTTAAGAGGTTTAACCCTCCTAGTACCATTGGGGTCTTTTTTTTTACCTCTTTTTTATTTGTTTTGAAGTTTAGTTTTATATAATATACATAAATTTGATGTTAGGTAATTAAAAGAGTTTGGAGAAAAGTATTATGCTTTCTTATTTTTCACATTTTATAGATATTTCAAAATGAAAGATTTTAAAAAATTGATCTATGAAAATAATAAGCTTCCAATGTGAATGTTAAGAGGTTTAACCCTCCTAGTACCATTGGGGTCTTTTTTTTTTTACCTCTTTTTTATTTGTTTTGAAGTTTAGTTTTATATAATATACATAAATTTGATGTTAGGTAATTAAAAGAGTTTGGAGAAAAGTATTATGCTTTCTTATTTTTCACATTTTATAGATATTTCAAAATGAAAGATTTTAAAAAATTGATCTATGAAAATAATAAGCTTCCAATGTGAATGTTAAGAGGTTTAACCCTCCTAGTACCATTGGGGTCTTTTTTTTTACCTCTTTTTTATTTGTTTTGAAGTTTAGTTTTATATAATATACATAAATTTGATGTTAGGTAATTAAAAGAGTTTGGAGAAAAGTATTATGCTTTCTTATTTTTCATATTTTATAGATATTTCAAAATGAAAGATTCTAAAAAATTGATCTATGAAAATAATAAGCTTCCAATGTGAATGTTAAGAGGTTTAACCCTCCTAGTACCATTGGGGTCTTTTTTTTTACCTCTTTTTTATTTGTTTTGAAGTTTAGTTTTATATAATATACATAAATTTGATGTTAGGTAATTAAAAGAGTTTGGAGAAAAGTATTATGCTTTCTTATTTTTCACATTTTATAGATATTTCAAAATGAAAGATTTTAAAAAATTGATCTATGAAAATAATAAGCTTCCAATGTGAATGTTAAGAGGTTTAACCCTCCTAGTACCATTGGGGTCTTTTTTTTTTTACCTCTTTTTTATTTGTTTTGAAGTTTAGTTTTATATAATATACATAAATTTGATGTTAGGTAATTAAAAGAGTTTGGAGAAAAGTATTATGCTTTCTTATTTTTCACATTTTATAGATATTTCAAAATGAAAGATTTTAAAAAAATGATCTATGAAAATAATAAGCTTCCAATGTGAATGTTAAGAGGTTTAACCCTCCTAGTACCATTGGGGTCTTTTTTTTTTTTACCTCTTTTTTATTTGTTTTGAAGTTTAGTTTTATATAATATACATAAATTTGATGTTAGGTAATTAAAAGAGTTTGGAGAAAAGTATTATGCTTTCTTATTTTTCACATTTTATAGATATTTCAAAATGAAAGATTTTAAAAAATTGATCTATGAAAATAATAAGCTTCCAATGTGAATGTTAAGAGGTTTAACCCTCCTAGTACCATTGGGGTCTTTTTTTTTACCTCTTTTTTATTTGTTTTGAAGTTTAGTTTTATATAATATACATGAATTTGATGTTAGGTAATTAAAAGAGTTTGGAGAAAAGTATTATGCTTTCTTATTTTTCATATTTTATAGATATTTCAAAATGAAAGATTTTAAAAAATTGATCTATGAAAATAATAAGCTTCCAATGTGAATGTTAAGAGGTTTAACCCTCCTAGTACCATTGGGGTCTTTTTTTTTACCTCTTTTTTATTTGTTTTGAAGTTTAGTTTTATATAATATACATAAATTTGATGTTAGGTAATTAAAAGAGTTTGGAGAAAAGTATTATGCTTTCTTATTTTTCACATTTTATAGATATTTCAAAATGAAAGATTTTAAAAAATTGATCTATGAAAATAATAAGCTTCCAATGTGAATGTTAAGAGGTTTAACCCTCCTAGTACCATTGGGGTCTTTTTTTTACCTCTTTTTTATTTGTTTTGAAGTTTTTCATCCAGTCATTTCAGTCTTTCAAACCAGAAAAAAAAAAATTATTTAAACGTAATAAATTAAATTAAATAGATGCATCGCATGAAGAAGCTACAATTTAATAGAATTAAATTTCTGATTCCAATCATGCAAAACTAAGAACACTTATCAAAAATTAAAATCTGGTACTAGGAGGGTTACTATGATTTTTTATTAGAATTTTATGTTAATTATTTTTTTGTCAAATGTTTGCATGATTATATTTTTGATGCAAAAATAATTAAAGATTAAGATTTTTATTTTATTTTTTATTATCATTAATATTTTAATTTATTGTTAAATGCAAAATTTTATTTTAACACCACATTTTTTTTGTTCACATTACTTGATCAATTTAAAGTTTCGATTTCTCCTGTTTTAAATCTGCATGACTAAGGGTAATAAAAGTCCTTTTCTACGATGAGTGTTCCTTTATTTTTGTTTAAGTATATAGTCAGTCATACAATCATGTTTCATCAACTAGTTATCTGATATATTATATGTTAATTATACAATGCTTGCTTTGATTTCAGATAGATTTTTTAAAAAGTTTTTTTTTATTAGTACTAAGTTTAGAACATTGTTATTATTTAATTTGTATTGTGGATTTTCTTTAAAGAACTATTTAAACAAACTGTTTGAATTAATTCTCAGAACAGTGTCTAAATTTTCTTTCCTTATTGCCTACAAACACACACACTGCCTTAGGTGCAAAATTTCAGTTTTTAAACTTTAGGGATTTTAACATTAAATACAATTTTTACTTATTGTCTGATTTTTAATCAATGGTATTCTAAAACTGTTCTATTTTTATACTCTTTTAGTTAACTTATCTTGTTTCATGTATGTAAAGATGGAATTTTGCAATCAATTTTTCACTCACTTCATATGATGTTAAAGTTTTTAAAATTGTGTACACAGGTGTGTTTCTAATAACAATAATAACAATACAACATTTTAATATTTTTAGAACCTAAGAGACTGCTTAACTCACATGAAAATACTCGCTCACTAATGTTAATCCTATGGGAGAAATTTTTAAAAATATCTGCATTTCAATATTTTAAAATGATTTTATTATTATTGGATAGCTGAGGTCAATCTCTACAAAGGCCATTTTTTACTTTTTCAATTTTGTTTGCAAGTTTTCTTTATTATGATACTTTCACTTTCAGAACCGGTTTCGAAAGTGAAAAAAACCTGATAAAAAAGAAAAATATGGGAAAAAAAAAAAAAAAAAAAAAAAAAAAAAAAAAAAGTAAAAAACGGCCTTTGTAAAGATTGACCCCAGCTATCCAGTGGGAAAAAAAATTAAATTAAAATTAAAAATATTGAAATGAAAACAAGATAGTTAAAAAAAATTCTCCCATAGGATTAACGTTAGTGAGTGGGTGTTTTGTGGAGTGAAGTAGCCCCTTAATTATAATTTAATTTTAAGCATTTTTCTGTTAGTCAGGTACAGGTGATAAATCTTCAAATTTTCTTTATGGTATACAAGTTGCAACAATAATGGAGTTATGCACCAAAGCACATTCACTAAAATATGCCAACTTGCTGTAAAACTGAAACAATGAAAAGTTTTAAACATTAAAATGTAGAAAATAAAATACAAATAAAAAAAGTGTAATATATTTTTTAAAAAATACACTTTTATTATGAATATTATCTTCATTAGGTAACTTATAGATATACATCTTTGATTGAAGTTTTCTTGATTATGTGTAATTATAAGTAATAGTTATATGTTTAATTTTTTGCTTTTATGGAAAAAAAGAAAAAAATAGATTTGCTCTTAAAAATTATTACACAAACATATGTTTGTAACCAGTCTATTTTATCATTTTTGTTGCATTAAATGTTGTTTGCTTTGTATTATGATATTTGCAATCATTGTATTTTTTCACTATTGTTGTATTAAATGTTGTTATTTTTGTGTTTGAAATGTATAATGAGTGAAATAAAGTTGTTGATTTTTTAACTACTTCTAATTTTTATAAAACAGATTTCATATTTATTTTTATCAAATGATTGGAGACTAGAACTATTTAATATGTCTGATTAATAATTGTAGGCTAATTTCTCTTCTATTACACCTACTTTTTCTTTTGTTTTGTTTTTTCTGTAGTAATTTGTGTGTTATGTAACTTCACAATTTTTTCTATTAAAAGTTAAAAAATATATTAAGAAGAAATATTGATATACAATTGAAATGAACTAGAATCATCTCATATACTTTTATTTCATATTCTCCTGTCACTTTTGTCTAAACTGAGATTACACTCTCTTATTTATTTTTTTTCACTTTATTTTTTTAACTAAAACAAATAAAATACAAGAGATTGTATTTAATAGTTTTAAACTTTGAATTATGTATTCAGCATTATTATTAAGAATGGAGAGTATGCTCATATTTAGAATTTGTTTTATTAATCTTTCATAATGCTGATTATCTGGATTTTCTAACCATTGGGAAAATTGTAGTTGTTTTCGGTCGAGAATGGACCTCTTGATGTCGTCACTTTATTTGACATCGTCACTATTTTTTTAAGCATTTTTAACAAAATTCTGTAATTTTAGAAGAATTTTTAACGAAACTCTGTAACATTAGAAGAATTTTTAATGAAATGCTGTAATTTTAGAAGAATTTTTCTTTGAATAGGCAATAGAAATGCATAAAATCATTACAAAAATGTTAAAGTTGCAAAAAAGATAGATGCAAATTATCAGATATGAAAAATAAAGTAGAAATTTGGTACTTTTGTGTTATAGCGATGAAATTTAACAAACTAGGATGAAATTTTTTTGTTTCTGTTTTCATTAATATATTGTACATTTGGTGCTTTCGTGTTATAGCTGTACCTCCCGTCTACCAGCTTTGAGAACAGAACTTCTCAGCCACTGGTGGGGCTTTAAGCATTAGGAAATTCCCTTTCATGATTAAATTAAATATTTTCATTTTTTAACATTATCTTTCATCAAAACTTAAAAAAAAAAAAAAAAAAAAAAAAAAATTAATAACAGTTTTTTCTTTTATTTTTTGAGATGTTTGTATTATTTTCCAAATAATATAGCTGTTTGAATTCTTTCACCAATGATAATGGTCGCCAGAAAATGACTAATGGTAACCTTTTCTTTCAAAATAACAAAACTTTCTATCATAATTCTGTAACTAATCTATGTAGTACAATATGTTATATACTAAAACCTCTCTACAAAAATTATCTATCTAACAGTACAAGTTCCATCAAAATCCCTTCAGCAGAACTTGAGTTATAAGCAGTAGAAATGAAATTTCTGTTTGTATTTTATGTATACTAGGGAATCGAATCCGGGCTTCCCGTGTTACAGGACATAGGCGAAAACCACTTTTTTCTAATTCTAATGGATTTAGAATCTAATAGACAACGTAAAAAAGTGTTGAATTTTTATAAGAAAAATATCAGTAATATATTTAAATAAAATTTCGAAATTGAATAAAGCAATACTTTTGTATTAGCCGCATGCCAGGAGTTAACGGCCAAAGGAATCGTCCAAGATTTCGCTGCTTACTGCAGGTTTTTTTATTCTGAAAATTTCAACTACTTAAGCGCGAAGTTCTAGAACATGTCTGGTAAATTTGCATTTTATTTATATTATATTATTATTTATATCTATATTTTGATGAAGTTTTAATTTTGTTGTGTAATATTAGCCGGGAATAAATGCGAAACTATTTATATTGTTTTAAACGCAAATGGATTCATCTTTCACAATCGGACTGCACGTAATAGAGATAGATTTAAAATTAATTCATGCTTGGAAATTATTCTAAAAATCATAAAGCAGTAAATTCAAATACAGTTTTCAAAGAAATTGCATTTTTTTTCTATTAGATGGTGTAGAAATTGAAACTGTACGATGTTTAGAAGTTTAAAAAGATGCAATGAAAGTGAAATTTATTAGTCAGTTCGTTGCTACCATAAAAATGACTTCAGCAATAATCAGACATGTTTTGGCTTATAATATAGATTATTATTATCATTAAACCCTTTTCTTGACAACATCATTTGTGTATAACTCTCCCTTGACATAGACCCAATTACGTAAGATTAGCATCAAAATTTAATAAAATAATTTTATTCTATGTATTTGAATCAAAGCAAAATTTGTCTAAAGTCGCCAGCAAATACAACTACTATTCCAACAAATAGCGAATCATTGTTTTTCTTATGTCTTTAAGCGTACAGTCTACACATTCAAATACTAATTTACTCATCAAGGGTGCTTCATCCCAGGCAATTAACTTTGTTTCTTTTATTAATTCTGTAAGGTCAGATTGCTTACTAATGTCACACATAGATGTTTCGTTCAAATTCGGCGGTATTTTGAATTTTGAATGTGCTATTCTACCTTGATCTAATAACAAAGTTGCGATCCCAGAAGGTGCAACAGCTAATGTAACCATATTATACGATCTCATCACTTTAAAAACTGCATTAAGTAAAAATGTTTTGCCAATCCTGACGCGTCAATAAAATAAACCTTAGAATTTTCATTTAAAACAGCAAGCGAAACTTCATCATAAATTAATTTTTGAACGTGAAAATCCTGGCGCAAACGATAAACAGCCAAATATTGTTTTGAATCACAATTTTTACATTGAAAATTATTTTATGCATCACAAACATTCCTTTGATTTTTAAATTAAATTATTTTGATTTATAAAATTATTACTCATCAAAACATTTGTTATTATTATTATTACTATTATTTTGTATTTTAAATAAAATCAGTAAAAGTATTTTTCTTTTACTTTTCAAGGTGTATGTATTCATTTCTAACTAATAATAGTCATTTCATTTCTCTAATCAACGATAATATGAGGTGGCCAAGAGGGAAAAAATTACCAATGTCAACCATTAAACACGCAAGAAGGTGAAAAATGCAATTTTTTTTTTTATGTTAAAAGACATTATAAATCAGCCAATTAAGATACAGTTTTCAAACAAATTGCATCTCAAAGTAGATTTCTTTTCCTATATAACGGTGTAAAAATTAAAAATGTGAGATGTTTAGAAATTAAAAAAATTTCAATAATAAAAATCGCAAAACCGAAATTTAATCGTCAACTGTTGCCATTCGCAAAATGACATCGGCATTACGCACGGACACGTTTGTCCTTTATAATATAGATAGTAGATAAAAAATAGGTTTTCTCTAGGTAGGTAGGCACTAAGGTTTTTTGATCTCCCAATTGGAAATTTTTTTGAGATATTCCCGCTGCCTTTAAAAATTTGTAATGATGAATTTACTATGAATTTTTTTCTGCAGTTTATTAGGGATGCACCGAATAGTGATTTTTGGCTGGATACTGAATTTTCAGCATTTACGTAAACTGAATACCGAATATTCTCTGGCAAAATAGGCCTATATTTCAGAGTTTTAATGATATAAAAAGTAAAATTTTAAAGCAATTTTACATAATATTTAACACAATACTTCCATTTTGATGAAAAAGACCTTTTTAGAAGTAAACTTTATACTAAAAAAAAAAAATCTATGCTTTGGGTTATTTAAGAAGAGGATAGTCTTAAAATGACTTCTGTGAATTAAAATAAATGGATATTTTTTTCTTATATTCTAAAACAAATATTTTGTAATCAAAAAGAATTTTGAAGGAATTAGAAGACAAATTTTACTCATTTAGTGTTTATTTGTCAGGAAGGAATTGAAGTAAAAAATAAAAAATAGTACAATCTATTTCAAATGGTGACACCTCGGCTAGAGTAACTTTCTTACTCCTTTTGATTTAGCAAGGCTGTTTTTAAATGCATCAGAGAGCAGTGTCTGGAATGGGCGATCATTTTTAGAGATAAACATACAGATTGTTCCTAAAATCTTTGAACGTTTAAACAAACTTTCAGGGTAGATAATGTGGTCAACACAAAAAAAATTTTTGTACAGGAAACCAGCATCTCAGCCTTCTTATTCCATCAAAAACACAAACATTCAATCAAAAATACAGGGTGTATCACAACAATCTGAAACCGAATTTTTCACAATTTTAACAATTATGTAGATATTACTTTAGCGATATTTTCCTCACATTAACTTTGCTTGCATGAAATGTGGTGCCATCTTTGGAAGTGATTGAATGACAAGGTAGTCAGCTGCTTTCTGTATAATGGAATGTCCAGTTCAGTGTTGTTTAGATATGAATGGTGGCAATTTCCAGCACTTCTCGTCATCTCATCATATTTCACAGACATCAAGGTATAGTCCAGGCATTAGGAGATAAAAAAGAGCAAATAAAGGAAAGTTTTGGTGTAATTTTTTTTTTTTTTGGGGGGGGGGGGGTCCCTTTATGTTTTTTGGGTCGCTGAACACAAATCTCAGGTTTTCCAATAAAAAATTTTCCGGGAAATACGTTTTTTTTACAAATAAAATGGACTTTCCTCCGTTATTTCAAAATAATTCCAAAATTGTGCATTTTACGTGAAAGTGCTCAGTATATGAATTAAAGAGAATAAAATTTCCTACATTTTATGTATTGAAAGTTTTTTTCCCTGATCAATGGTTTAGCCGTGAGAGTGCCGCAAAAAAGGGTGTTAAAAACAAAAAACTAAAAAAACGGGAATTACGGTAGTGTACGTCGATGTAACATGGAAACTAACCATTTTACGCAAACAGTAACAATTAATGATACTAAAGATTATATGTTTGACTATATTTTATGCATTTGAGGTAGAGGAAAAGTGCGGATCCTGCGCTAGGGGAAGGTGGGAGCAGTGGAGCAGTTCCACCTTCTCTCATGAATCGAAGGTGCTCCTCCGCCGGAGTGCTCATACTGTAAGAGGCGGTTAAATTGGGAGGTTAAGAGACAAAAAACTGTAAAAAACGGGAATTACGACCCTGTACGTCGATGTAACATGTAAATTAACCATTTTAAACAAACGTTGACTGTTAATGATACTAAAAACTATATGATTGACTACATTTTACAATGAAGTTGCCTGATAATAAATACGGCGACTCATTATGAATCATTATTTAATTACAAATTATTATGTACATTAGTGGATTTTTTATTTACTACCAATATTATAGAATAAATGTTTTCTTAATGGTAAATATTTGATACCTTGTGGCATAGCTTGTTCCTCTTCCATTGGGTCCACGGATTCAATGGGTGGTCAATCCATCTCCAGCTCGGTTTCAGGATATAACTCGTCTTCCTCATCTTGATTCATCACTGAGATGTTGTTGCAGTTCCTTTCGCAGTTGAGGCACATGTTGGAAAAACAAAGACCTGCCTTCTTGCATCCACAATTTTGTTGGCAGTTCTTTTTGCACTTACGATACAAGCTTCAACAATGCAGGGGGTAGTAAAGTAAATACAGGCTCAAGGCCAATATTTGTTTTTTTTTTCCATCCCCACTCTTCAGCATTTTTTTCAACTCCTAGCCATTGCTGCACCTGGTGATATACTCTTAAAGAGTGCTGTCGTGCTGCAGCTGCAGATGGTAGTAAAGCAGCAATATTTGAATTGTATTTAAATGCTGACTTCTTGTACGAAATATACCTTAGGTGGTTCAGCGAAGGCACATTCGATCCACTATAACCGTACGGCAAGACCAAGAAACGTTCCCCATCAGCTGCAATAATCTCTTGAGTAGTGTTGGAGTCTTTAAATACTTTAACAGCATCAGTAACATCTGAATTCTTCACAAGAGTTTTGAGGAACTTCATTTTTCCTTGCATAAATGGTGCTGACGTCGTATCACACCCGCTCATAGCATGTAGGAAGAGGATGTTTTCCGCAACCGTTGAACTCACAGCATTAATTGGAGAAAATATCACTGGAGAAACAGTGTCCTTTCCAGGTTTTAAAAAGAAAACGTTTTCAGCCTTGCAGAGAGCTATCAAAATGACCAAGAGGTCTACATCCTCCCCAAATATAATCACCGTCTCATTTGATGGAGCCAAGGACAAAGCAGTGTTTATAATCAAGGTGTCTGCGTCTTCTTTTGCTTGCTTGCATGTAATATCTGCTGATAAGAACTTATTACTCATCATAGATATTAACCGACCCTTGTTTTATGGGTTAGCAAGAAACTTTTCTTTGCAAATGGTAGGTATCATTGTACCGTCAAACAATATATCCGTTGAAGAATGTTTCCTTGCTCGTCTCATACGCTCAGCAGTTTTTGTACCACCTTGTAAGTCATCAGGGTAGCCATCAAAGACGACTACTGCCTGCAGTTTGTACCGTGATTGTACGTACTCAACATATTTATCGCAGATTGTTGAAAAAGGCTGATTCTTAGGCCAAACAACCCTATGCAATAACCCCCCCCCCCCCCATCAATGACGAATTGAATTCCACTGAACTTCTTGTTTGTTAGGGGTTTGAATGCCTTGTAGAGAGTAGATTTGGTTCTTTTTCTTAAACCATTGTCGAATAGGGATAAGGAATAAGGGCCTAGATCGTACGTCAAAAACTCCTCAAGGTCTTCATTCGAATGCTTTGCAACCGAAATTCATTGGAACATTTTAGTATCATTAATAGTCAACGTTTGCTTAAAATGGGTAATTTTCCTATTACATCGATACAGGGCCATAATTCCCGTTTTTTACAGTTTTTTTTCTTTTAACTTTTCCTCTACCTCAGATGCATAAAATATAGTCAAACATATAATCTTTAGTAACATTAATAGTTAACATTTGCGTAAAATGATTAGTTTCTATGTTACACTGACATATAGTACCGTAATTCCCGTTTTTTAGTTTTTTGTTTTTAACACCCATTTTTGTGGCACTCTCACGGCTAAACTATTGATCAGAGAAAAAAACTTTCAATACATAAAATGTAGGAAATTTTATTCTCTTTAATTCATATACTGCCGACTTTCACGTAAAATGCATAATTTTGGAATTATTTTGAAAAATCGGAGAAAAGTCCGTTTTTTTACACGTATTTCCCGGGTAAAATTTTGTTGGAAAACCTCGGATTCGTGTTCAGCGACCTCAAAAACATAAAGGGACCCCCTCCAAAAAAACTACACCAAAACTTTCCTTTATTTTTTACCAAATGACTGGACTAGTAAGCCTGTTGAAAATATTGTTACAATGTCTTCATTATTGGTAAAGTAGCAACGGAAAATCTAAGTTCACCCTGACGTGAGATACACTGTATTTTTGACTAAATAAATGGATTGTGATTCTGGTTTCCTGGACAAAAATTGCTTGTCTTGATGCCTATTACACCCCTGAAAGTCTGTCCCATTTTGTTTAGAACCACCCTGTTTATGAAAAAGCCAGAAACAGATTATTTATCAGACAATATTCAGAAACTTGCATTTGTACATCATTACAAATTTCTATAAAGGTTGTCATTAATGGTTAATTTTCTTAAGTGTCACCTTTCAAGCAGCAAATAAATAAAGTAAAAGTATTCTCTTTTACAATATTGTATCGTTTACAATATTGAAGTTTCAAACTATAAAATGCACCAATGAAATAACACAAAACTAGGTTAGATTTATAAAGTGTTTAAAATGATGAGGGACAAACTTTAAGATGGAAGAGCACAGTACAGCAAATAATTTTTTCATAGAAAATAACAGAGTTGCAATCCATTTGTTCAATCAAAAATACACAAGGTTTCATTACAAGAGAATCACGAATTCTTAATCTTAACTTTACTAATAATGAAGCAATCTTAACAAAATTTTCAATAGACTTACTTACCTTGCTTTTTGCAAATGTAACAACTCAATTAGGTAATCGATGTTTTAGAATGTAGTTGATATTAAACATGGTATTGTAGACTAAATTACTGTGCTCTTCCAGTACTTCACATGACATCGAATTTCGCATTAATTAATGTAAATCTGATGAAAATTTTGTTAAAATATATTTATTATTGTTAAAGTTCGCTAAAAATATCCGAGTTTGAATTGAAGTCGTATCTATACTAATATTATAAAACAGCAACGTTTGTTCTTTTTGTCTGGGTTAATTCTGGAACTACAGAACCGATTTAAAAAAGTAATTGGCCATATACGAGTTTTATTCGTGTACAAAGGGTTCCACACAAAATATCAGAACTGTTCAAATACAATATACTCACATAGCTAAAACAATACTACATGCCATAATTTAATTTTATTGGAATGAAAACAATGAATATATCTCCCTCTAAAACAAAGACCTTGTATAAAGTTTAAACTTGGCAGAGAACCAATCACGCTTCGGAAGGAGTCGCCGAGTTTCACACGAAAAGTTACTTGTCAATCATATTTGACGTAAAAGTAGACAATTTTAAAGCATTTAAAAAAAAGTATGCTGAACAACGCGAAACTTTTCGATTCATTTTCAAAAATGAAACCATATGCAGGCATGATAATTCAAATGATTTGTTATCGAAAAGTTTTTTCATTATAAATGAATTATATATTGAATTATAAGCTACTGCTGTCTCAAAATTACTGACTTTTAATGTCTTGGAATAATTCTATGAATTATTTTTCAATATTTACCTTCAATAATTGAATTCAGTTGGAATGAAAAATGTTGACTATCACTATGATTCGTCTTACCTAAAGAAAAGATCTTGTACAAAGTTTAATCTTAGCATTGTGCCAAGCGTGCTTCAAAAGGAGGTCGCAAAGTAGCAACACTGTTTTGATCCATGCCGTTGTTTTCTAGATGGATTTTTAATTAATATCTCAGCTAATTACAAACATTTTTTATCGAAAATCATTACCAACAAACCTTAGATAATTCTGCTTCGATAACCCTCAACTCTCCCGCTGAACGCCAGAAAAATAGTGTAAATCTGATGAAAATTTTGTTAAAATATATTTATTATTGTTACAGTTCGCTAAAAATATCCGAGTTTGAATTGAAGTCGTATCTATACTAATATTATAAAACAGCAACGTTTGTTCTTTTTGCAGGGGTTAATTCTGAAACTACAGAACGGATTTAAAAAAGTAATTGGTCATATACGAGTTTTATTCGTGTACAAAGGGTTCCACACAAAATATCAGAACTGTTCAAAGACAATATACTCACATAGCTAAAACAATACCACATGTCATAATTTAATTTTATTGGTATTGGAATGAAAAACAATGAATATATCTCCCTCTAAAACAAAGACCTTGTATAAAGTTTAAACTTGGCAGAGAACCAATCACGCTTCGGAAGGAGTCGTCGAGTTTCACACGAAAAGTTACTTGTCAATCATATTTGACATAAAAATGGACAATTTTAAAGCATTTAAAAAAAGTATGCTGAACAACACGAAACTTTTCGATTCATTTTCAAAAATGAAAGCATATGCAGGCATGATAATTCAAATGATTTGTTATCGAAAACTTTTTTCATTATAAATGAATTATATATTGAATTATAAGCGACCGTTGTCTCAAAATTACTGACTTTTAATGTCTTGGAATAATTCTATGAAATATTTTTCAACATTTACCTTCAATAATTGAATTCAGTTAAAATGAAAAATGTTGACTATCACTATGATTCGTCTTACCTAAAGCAAAGATCTTGTACAAAGTTTAATCTTAGCATTGTGCCAAGCGTGCTTCAAAAGGAGGTCGCAAAGTAGCAACACTGTTTTGATCCATGCCGTTGTTTTCTAGATGAGTTTTTAATTAATATCTCAGCTAATTACAAACATTTTTTTTTTCAAAAATCATTACCAACAAACCTTAGATAATTCTGCGTCGATAACCCTCAACTCCCCCGCTGAGCACCAGAAAAATAAGACACATCAGACATATCTTATAATAGTTCCGTTTTTATTTTTTTTAAGTATGGAACCATAATAATGGTGTCAAAATTCTGGTAACCATCTCCTCTCTAACATAGGCTATATTATATACAAAAATTTCAAAACAATTTTTTCGGTTACAACAATTTCCAAAGGTGTGCAAGAACAAAAACATTCTAAAATTGTGGTTTCTACGATATTCTTGGTTCTAGAAATTTGAAATTTGGTCTAGTGGTTACTTTAAAAAGATGTAAATGCTCACTAAAAATGGTTTCTAAAAAGTTCGAAATTTAAAAACGGGAAAGGAGCAGGAAACGTTCTAAACTACAATTTATTTGAACAGTTAGGGCGAGAAACATGAAATTTGGTCTGGTTGTTACTTTAGAGACTTAAATGCAAGCCCAGAACAGTTTGCAGGAGCAAAAAAAGTTCTAAAATTGCGATTTGTGTGATACAGTTGGTATAGAAGCTTGGAATTTGGCATGGTGGTAACTTTTAGGGTGTAAATGCTCTCTTAGAACGATTTCTAAAGAAATTCTAAATTTAAAAAGGACGAAATGAGCAGAAAACGGCCTGAAAATGATTAAAAAAACAATTAGGAATTGTTTGTGCTAGATATGTGAAATTTTGCACAGCTGTTACTCTAGAAATGTAAATGATTATCCAGAACGGTTTTCTAAAAATTCGAAATGTAAAAAAAAGGATACAAGAACAAAAAAGTTCTAAAATTGCGATTTGTGTGATACAGTTGGTCTAAATGCTTGGTTTTTGACATAGTGGTTACTTTTAAGATATAAATACTCGTTCAAAACGGTTTTAAAAAATTCGAAATTTAAAAAAGTGAAATGAGCAAAAAACGTTCTAAAAATGTTCTAAATCGTAATATATTTAGAACTTTTAGGCATAGAGTCTTGAAATTTAATATGGATGTTACTTAATAAGAGACGTAAATGCTCGCCCTGAATTTATTTTTTCAATTCGAAATTTAAAAGAATGTAAGAGTAAGAAGCATTCTAAAATTGCGATTTATGTGATACAATTGGTATGGAAACTTGGAATTTGGACATGATGATTACTTTTATGTAGTAAATGCTTCCTTAGAACATTTTTTTTTAAATTCAAAATTTAAAAGCATGAAATGAGCGGAAAACTTTCTAAAAGCGTTCTAAATTATGATTTAGTTGAAACTGTGTTAGTGTTAGAAACTTGAAATTTAGTATATAGATTACTTCTTAAGAGAGAAAAGTTGTGTTCACGATGGCTCCGGTCGGACCCTATACAGATTAACCCTTAATTGCATAGTGATGTAAATTTCCATCACTTTTTATTTAACTTTTAATAAATAAATCAACTTCTTCGCCACCACTATATTTATATAGAAATATTAATCCAGTAAATTTCCCGTGAACTACAGGGTGATTTTTTTTAAAGTTGTGAAAGTAAAACACTATAACAAAAGAACCACTGATCCAAATGACCTAAAATTTCACCAGTATGCTCCCAAAGCAATGGGTATTTTTTAGGCATGGTTAAAAAAACTTAAAATCGCACCGCCAGATGACGCTGTAAGGTAGCAGAAACAAAGAATATCGTCTCTGGGAGGAAAACAATGGACGGTACTTTGAGAAACCATCTTCCGTAGACCCTCTGTCGTCATTGGACCTTTTCTAAATTCTTAAGTGTCCTAAATCTCCTAAGAGCAGTTGCTGCGCTGTCATTATTCTGATAATACAGTTTCACTAACAACGCACGTTCCGTCAATGGCGCAGTCATTGCGAGGATTTCCGTAGAATAATGAACACGAGATGTGCGTACTTCACGTTTTTATCGCCAATGTGCCTGTGCCGGGCGCAAGTTCGTCTCCCGACATTACTGCATGTACAGCGCCACCTGTCGGTGCGATTTTAAGTTTTTTTTAACCACGCCTAAAAAATTCCCATTGCTTTGGGAGCATACTGGTGAAATTTTAGATCATTTGGATCAGTGGTTCTTTTGTTATAGGGTTTTACTTTCACAACTTTAAAAAAAAATCACCCTGTATGTTGCTGAACAAAGTTAAAAATCTATTTTAAAATTTCTGGTGTCTAATATTTAATATATGTATAAAAAAACATAATTGCAAAAGAAAAACTCATGCAAAGAAGGGTTAAAAAGGAAATGTAGGGGGGGGGGATAGCATTCAGAAGTGATAGAGATGTAGAATCAGCAGAAAATACAAAAAGGGATAACTGTTTAACTTGTATGGAGTACATCGCCGAGTTTGATGATTTCCTGAAAAATCATTTAGAAAAATATGAGCATTATAGTTCAGGGAATACAAATTATTTGTATAAGTTGTAATAGTCTTTGTAAGAGTTTTTCTGAAGAATTTAAAAGTTACAAATATTAATAAAGTTACAAATATTATTTTTTGGCTATTTATTATTTTAAAATTATAAATTTATCCAACTTTCAAGTTGTTGCGGGGGGGTCACTTCATAAATCCGCCCTTGTTGACCGGAAAGGTAGTAGGCCCGACCGTGGAAGATCTCACCGTAAAAAATTAAAAGCTAAATTCAATAAGTCAGCGACCAGCGGGTTCCGGTGGGCCGGGGCGTTTAATACATTGGATGACTCCAGCAGCTTCGAGATCATTATAATCATGGGTTTAGACGTGATGTTTAGAATAAACATTGAATGCTTATGAAAGGGTATATATTTTTTAAATTGTCTACTCTTTTAAAATTCCTAATTATAGCTAAACTGTTTGTTGATTATGAGTGGTTTCACTACTTTGGAAATATTTGATATATCACAAATTTCGTTGTCAAATCGGTACCTAACTCGTTGAAGTTCTCATTCAAATGAAAATTTGCATTTCTTTCTCTTTTGTTTCTTGTAAGATATGTGTTTTAAAACATATCAGATTAAAAAACTATTTGTTTATTTATTATTTAAAAATACATCTCCTTTTGGAATACATTTCATAGTAATGATGAAACTACCATGTCAGCTGCCAAAATTCTCTTGAGAATGAAGAATAAAAAATGTAAAGTCAAATGAGTATTTTAGCAAATTGAAAAATAATTTCAGTTGATTTCTCCATCATCCATTGCTACAGCAGTTACTCGAATTCAAAGTTATTTATATCAAACATTTCACTCTCTCCCATTTGCATTTTAAGGAATGAAAGACTACTTTACTTGTTTTTTAACATTTAAAGTATCTTGAATAATTCAACATTTTCCTAATGCTCCTTTGAAAAATGTCAGATGTAGCAGTAAATAAAATCAAGATTCATATATGATGTTGATTTCGATAAAGTTTCTTTCTGTAAAGAAGTTAATATTTTTTCCTCTTTCTAAAATGCGATTTATTTGATTGCTAAATGAAATGGGATTCAAATGAAAAGTTGTAATTTAAAGCAGATTTAAGTTAAATGAAATCGCATTTTGTTACTATTTCACTAACAATGAACTAGTAAGGAATGAAAATAAAAATCTAAAAAATAATTGTATTATTTTGGTTAAGTCTTTCCAGATTTAAAAAAAAAACTCAGATGAAATTTGGCGCTATACAGCATTAAGTAAATGAAACAACATTTAGAGTAAGGGTCTTCAACCTTTCTCGCTCGAGGTTCACATTTATAATATTTTATAATTTCGTGGGCCACCCATAAGTAAACTATAAAATGTCGGATAGAAATGTAGACACCTAGGTTTCAAGACCGAGGGTGGGTTATGTATAGGCACTGCGGAACTACAGCATTCTTAGTTTTTTCTTGAAATTCTAAAATTAAATTTGCACGTAACATTTAACTTTAAACCCAAAAATTCTATAGGATTACTTGATTAAATAAAATTAATAAGAGTTCGTAAGGAATAACCTGTCAGGTATCTCCCAGAAAGCTATAGATGATACAATTACTGTACTTACTAGAGTACCATAATGATACATGATAAAGCATATTTATGCAATCGGGAGCTCTTTGCGTAAAGTGGTATTGTCGGTCTGAAAAAATGTTCAGCTTTTTGAGACACAAAAGGGTCGAATTCACTTCGTTCTTTTTTGAGTTGATGTATGGAAAAATGATATCGACCGAGTAGCTTTTTACCTGATTTTCTGTCATTTTACTTATCCATCATACGTAATATAGGGTAAGTCTTGTAATCGTTTTAAAAATCGATTTTTCTTGACGGATTTACACGTTTCAGACACTGGAGATTCCGAAAAACATGTTTTTAGAAAAAAAAAAAAACAATTTGCCGTCCATCTGTGTGTCTGTAAACGCTCTATCTCCCGAACAAATTGAGATAGAGACTTGAAATTTGGTATGTACTTAGTATGTAATAATGGGAAGAACTTTATTGAATTTCAGTAACCTCGATTATCCGGAACTATTTTTTACGGACACTTAAAATATCCGTTCTGGTAAAAGTTATATAAAAATTTTCGAAATTGTTTATTTTAAGGGTTGTAAATATAAAACACCCTTTATCTTTACATATAAATATAAAAGACAATAAAAAAACATAAATTTTGCATAATGAATGAAGTCGATAGGATAATTAGTTGCCGAGATATTTGTAATCATATTTTCCACACTCTTCGATTTTTTATGACCCTGTATTTCATCCAAATTTCAATTCAAAGATATATTTTAATTGGAAATGAGACGCTTAATCCGACGCAATAAGTCGTTAGTTAATATGATTATCATTTTTGGAGTTATAAGGATATTTCTCTTACGCAATTCAATAATAGAGCCTTTAAAGTT
The DNA here is from genome assembly GCA_963931845.1 of Maratus michaelseni. Lineage (NCBI taxonomy): Eukaryota > Metazoa > Arthropoda > Arachnida > Araneae > Salticidae > Maratus > Maratus michaelseni. The sequence goes on from OZ007587.1 coordinate 31,967,798, forward strand.
TATGACGTCATCAAGTCACGATTTTATTCGAATTGCAATGCATAAGTAGTTTACACATGTTTTATTTTCATATTTTATATTATGCATATCCATGATTGGTAAGTATTACGGTGGCTCCCAACGAGTAGTTTACCTAATGAAGAGAACTGCCATAACTACCAAGTTTTACGCCTTTTCAAAGTTAAACAGTTAAATATTTTTACTTAATAAATAAAATCAAATAAGTGCCACATAAAAACAAGAAACATTTTATTAAATATTTTTTTGGTTCAAAATAAGTTTATCTGACGCGAAAAAAGCGTAAAAGTTGGCAGCTGTGGATTTGCTCTAAAAAGGGTCTTCGAAACTCTTCCGATGCTGCTGAAAATTTATCGTTCTTAATATACAAAATGACACAGCGGGCAATCTGTGTCCCACGAGACACCGGTTGAAGACTCCCAATTAAGAGCGATAAACAATTAATCAAACATTGCATACCGGTTTCGGTAGCATTCAGCGTACTTTTATCATGTCAAGAAATTTAAGTACGTTATGAGGCAGTATATTAATTGATTTGATTTGATTTGATTGCCTAAGAGGGACTGCTCAGACAAGGAAACCAAGTCTGTAGAGCATGGTATCCTTCCTGGTCCCTTTATTAAGGTCTTTAAAAAAAGTTGCAGTGTTCAGCCGCAGCTGATGCCGCCGGAAAACGCGGCAATGAGAGCAAAACATAAACATAAGAAAGAAATATAATATAGGCGACCCTGCCAGGAGTGCTCCAATAGCGAGCAAGTGACAGGGGCGGCATCAGCTGCGGCTAAAAACTGTATTTTTTTTTTTTTTTTTTTTTTTTTTTTTTTTTTTTTTGTAAAATTTGTTTCTGTGATGTTTTTAGTTTTCCTTTACAAGATCAAAAAATATACTTACATTTATTTTTATAGTAATACTCTTAAGCAGAGCGCTTTCCAGAAACTTTTGGCCATGCTCCACTGAAACATCTCTAAAATCGAAGTAATCCCCTTTCCTTTGTAACAATTATTATTTAAAATGTGATTTTTTTTACATGAAGGAAGCCAGAAAAATTCTTAATAAATCATTTCATAATTTGTCATCAATTAATCATCGTCAATTTGTTAGCTTACTAAACAGGAAAAATTTGTCGCAAATACTATTATTTTAACATAACTCTATAAATGCAACGAAGTCATACATCATCACATTTATATCTAGAAGAGTTTTCTTGTTCTTAGACAACTTATTATAGTGTGAAAGAAAAGTTTTATATGGTCTTCACTTTTATCTTCACAAAATTTCTTGAAGAGACTCTCACATTTATTAAATTTGAAAATATTGGTACATTTTTGTAATTGATTTTAGTACTTCACTAATAACAGGTGGAAAAGTTTTGGACACTGCGATATCACTATGAATAACACAATACACAAGAAGCATTTCTGGATTAATTCTCACCTTCATTAATTTTAAATAGCCGTTTTTAATCACATCATAACACATTTCTCTTTTAACCCTTCTTTGCATGAGTTTTTCTTTTACAATTGTGTTTTTTTATACATATATTAAATATTAGACACCAGAAATTTTAAGATAGATTTTTAACTTTGTTCAGCAACATAGTTCACGGGAAATTTACTGGATTAATATTTCTATATAAATATAGTGGTGGCGAAGAAGTTGATTTATTTATTAAAAGTTAAATAAAAAGTGATGGAAATTTACATCACTATGCAATTAAGGGTTAAAGGGCTTTTACTATTATTGCTAATTGATCGCCGTGTATAAACTGATTTTACATTTCAAAATGTATATGGTATAATATTTATTTATATATTGTGTATGAGGCCTGAATGAGAACCAGAAGAATTTTAATTCATACACCAAAACCAATTACAACGTTGTAACGCACAAATATAAAAATTGAGACAAAAAAACCACATACGGCCATTTCAAGGATGCATCGATCCCCTTCCTCAGTGCGAGAAAAAAAAAAAGCTTTCAATACACTTGTTTTCCTTGCACGTAAAATTTGTTCAAATTCCGAGTTGTTTAATAATGAAATTAACTATATTAAAGCAGTAGCCATCGATCGTGGATTTAATTTGAATATAATTAACAGTACTTTATCTAAACCTCCGACAAACACTGATTCTGTTCCAGCTAATAAAGAATTTAAAAATGTTATTGTCTTACCTTATTTTTATAAAATCAGTGCACAAATTTCTCGTATTCTAAATAGGTTTAGTTTCAAAGTTGTTTTCTCTCCAACCAATAAAGTTTATTTTTCCAACCTTAAAGATCCAATTGATGAACATAATACCTGGGGCATTTACAGAATTTTTTGTGAATGCGGCCTCTCTTACATTGGGCAGACGAAACGTGCTCTTAGAATTAGGCTGAAAGAACACCAAAATTATGTTAAAAAGCAGGAGTGTGAGAAATCTACAATAGCTAAACATTGTTGGGATTCCAACCATAGGTTTAATTATTCAGAAGCTAAAATTATCCAAAAATGTAATTCAGTTATAGATCTCGACTTTCACGAGGCTTACCTTATTCACAAACACAGTTCATCCTTGGTGAATGATATGACCAGCACCCCTTTTCTCTCGCACGTGTGGAGGGATCCTGCGCAGTGACTCCTTTCTTCAGTTAATTCCGGACAACTACGACACTTCTTTGGTATATAAACTCTTGCTTTAGCATTTTATTCAAGCCAGTACTCGGGGCTATAACCGAGGGGTTCTTTGAATCCATTTTTATCCTTTTTTTTTTTTCTCGCACTGAGGAAGGGGATCGATGCATTCTTGAAACGGCCGTATGTGGTTTTTTGTCTCAATTTTTATATTTGTGCGTTACAACGTTGTAATTGGTTTTGGTGTATGAATTAAAATTCGCACAAAGTAATCGATTTATACAGAAGAATTTTACTATTCATCCATTTCTTTCTGTGATGCCCGTTTGAGAATTTATTAATTTTATAAGGTTGGTAAAACCTTGTTTAAAATTTTCAAATATTTGCTTAGGTTAAATGTGTTCACAACAGTCAACTTTAGAGGTAGCCTTAAATATTTTCATTTGTAAAATTTTGTTCATTTCTCCTATTACAGAACAAACAGAAATACAGATCTCATCCAAAAAAATACTAGACGAAAAGGTAGTAGTACAAGTATTCTTAAATGCAAACTATATCCAGAAAAATTATAAAAGTTTTTAAATATATAAAAGTACTAGCTGCTACCCGTGACTTCGTGCACGCAACATTAAAAGAAGAATAAATACACTAATTAAGCAAAATATTTCACTCCCTATAATTAAGAACGTTAATAATTAACTAACTATTTAGCACATTTCATAGGAGACAATACGGTATTTTTTTATTATAAGGACCTTGACATAACTCAGTCTTAAAAATGTGAAATTTTGTGCCAAATAATCGCGAAAAGGAAATTGCAACCAATACAAAAAGGAGGGCCAAATAAAATCGTGGAAATAGACGAATTGAATAAAAACAAATGTCAATTTTACTTGATAAACAATTTTACTTTTAACGCCTTTGTAAAACGTTTTAACAGCCATCCTTCAAAAAAACATGAATTGGAAATAGTATATGCTCTTTATTTAAATTCAATTCTGCCTCGTTGGTTTAATGTATAGCTGAAACAAATCTTGTTTTCAAAATGACAGTATGTTGACAGGCAATTTTTGTTCTCCAGAATAAATTGATTTATGAAGTTTGAATATGTGGAAATATGTTTTTATTTTTCGGATAATTTACTGAAATCCAGATGTTGTTTTCACCATCTATTCAAAATGAAAGTAAATTCTGTTTTTCCGTTTTAATGAGAAAATGGTGTAAAAAATATACTGATCTGTTTTATTTCTCCCTTTTTATACACAAATATGGAGTAATTTACTTTCAGTTTTTAGAAAAACTTCGTTAAAAGTAAAAAGAAAATCTTGGCATCTAACTTAATTTTTTAAATTCTGAGAGTTTATGTGACAATAGTCTAGGAATAGTTTCGAAATACGAACACACGGTCAGATTTTAAAACCAGTATTATTTTACAGAAAATGCTGCTCTTTTAAATCGCAGAATGTCCCTGTTACATAAGACAACATTTTCTGTATAAGAATGCTGGTATCCAAAAAACCGGAGACTTGGCAGCTCTGAGTATAGATAAAAAACATTTACATTTTTCGTTATAAATATGGCGTAAAACTCATCTATTTTCTATACTTACTGATCCTTGTATTATTAATGTAAGGAATTGATTCACACTCATTTTAAAACATATTAGAAAATTCCCGTTTTATTACAAATATGACGTTTCTTTTTCCCCAGAGAAATTCCTTTTTAATGACATAATTCTTGTTATTTTTCTATTCCGGCCAATTTATTTCAATACTGGCATAGGGGAAATTATGTTACTTTAACGAAATAACATTAAATTTTTACGTTTTATCAACAAAAATGGAACTGTTAACATTGGTCATTTTTTTTAGGTAATCGAGTTATTTCTTTTAGTTTTAAGAATGAAAAAAACTTTCTCGCTGACCATGACATCATTTTCGACATGGATAATTTTGCGGAGAGTATTATTGACATTTGCTAGCCATTTTCTATTGAAACTTCTTTTTACTTTTTTAAAAATTAAATTAAAAAATACGGCATAGTTATATTAGCCGTACGCAGACGGTAAAACGCAAAGTATTGTTACCATACAAAAGAAAAAGAAAAGTGAAGAAAAAACCCAAGATCGTTTTATTTCACCAATCAAAGCATATCCGCTTTATTTTAAATGTATCACGCCATATTCGCCTGTTTCCTATGATTACGCATATTGAAACCTTATATTATTATCAAAAACTAAAAAAGTACATTTTATTTCTAATAATAATATTTAATCTTCTTTTTAATTCTTTAATTTTTTTATTTCATTTTCATTTTTCATGTGAAAATTTTTCAATTGTAACCAAATTGTTGATTAAAAATTATTATTTCGGGTTTTGAATTAGTTTTGGCAACGATAAATTATTAGCAACGGTAAAGTAAATTTAACCATTTTAAAATATTATACGAAAAAAATGTCCATTTATTCTCTATGAAAATAAAGGAATTTTGAATTATTAAGAAAAATATTTGAATAAAATAAACAAACACCAGCCTATGTTCATATGAGGGTTATAATTAACCTATATGCAAAGATACAGGATCATTAAATGCTCCATTTTGACGCTGGCTTCAGCCTAACATTTGCACACAATGAGATTTATAATATTACTAGCTGTTACCCGTGACTTCGTTCACGCAACATTAAAAGAAGAATAAATACATTAATTAAGCAAAATATTTCACTCCCGATAATTAAAAACGTTAATAATTAACTAAATATTTATCACATTTCATAGGAGACAATACGGTATTTTTTGTTATAGAGAACTTGACATAACTCAGTTTTTAAAAAGTGAAATTTTGTGCCAAATAATCGCGAAAATGAAATTGCAACTAATGAAAAAGGACGGCCAAAAAAAAAAAAAAAAAAAAAATCGTGGAAATAGACGAATTGGGTAAAAACAAATGTCAATTTTACCTGATAAGCAATTTTACTTTTATCGTCTTTGTGAAACGTTTTGACAGCCATCCTTCAAAAAAACATTAATTAGACACAGTATATGCTTTTATCTTAAATTCAATTCTGCCTACTTGATTTAATGTATAGCTGAAACAAATCTTGTTTTCTAAATGACAGTATGTTGACAGGCAATTTTTGTTCTCCAGAATAAATGGATTCATGAAGTTTGAATAAGTGAAAATATGTTTTTATTTTTCGGATAATTTACTGAAATCAAGATTTTGTTTTCACCATCTATTGAAAGTGAAAATAAATTCTGTTTTTCAGTTTTAATGAGAAATTGGTGTAAAAAATATACTGATCTGTTTTATTTCACCTTTTTTATACACAAATATGGAGTAATTTACTTCCCGTTTTTAGAGAAACTTCGTTAAAATTTACAAAAAAAAAAAAAAAAAAAAATCTTGGCATTTAATTTAATTTTTTTAATTCTGAGAGTTTGTGTGACATCCTCGGATCAGTGATAACCGGTATTAAGTAACACACAGTCAGATTTTAATATAATAGATTCGTGTTCATTTTCCTTTTCTTAAAATTATGATGTGATTTTTAGCCGAAAACTCTCATCTGTGTATAACGGATACTCATGCTTAATAATCAGTATAGATAAAAAAAAACATTTAAATTTTTCATTATAAATATGGCGTGAAACTAATCTACTTTCTATACTTTACTGATCCTTGTATTATTAATGTAAGGAATTGATTCACATTCATTTTAAAACATATAGGAACATTCCCGTTTTATTTCAAATATGATGTCTCTTTTCCCCCAGGTAAATCCCTTTTTAATGACATAATTCTTGTTAATTTTCTTTTCCAGGCAATTAATTTCAATACTGGCATAGGGGAAATTATGTTACTTTAACGAAATAATATTAAATCTTTAGGTTTTATCAACAAAAATTGAACTATTAACATTCGTCATTTTTTTAAGGTAATCGAGTTATTATTTTAGTTTTAAGAATGAAATTAACTGTTTCCCGCTATCCATGACGTCATTTTCGACATGGATAAGTTTGCGGAGCATATTATTGACATTTGCTATCTATTTTCTTTTCAAACTTGTTTTTACTTTTTTTAAATTTAAAGAAAAGATACGGTATAGTTATATTAGCCGTGTGCTGACGGTAAAACGCCAAGTATTGTTATCATAGAAAAGAGAAAAAATAAAAAAGTGAAGAAAATGCCCAAGATCATTTTATTTCACCAATCAAAGCATATTCGCTTTATTTTAGATGAATGACGTCATATTCGCCTGTTTCCTATGGTTACACATATTGAGACCTTGTATTATTATCAAAAACTAAAAAAAGTACGTTTTATTTCTAATAATATTATTTAACCTTCTTTTTAATTCTTTAATTTTTGTATTTCATTTTCATTTTTCACGTGAAAATTTTTCAGTTAAAACTAAATTGTTGAGTAAAAATTATTATTCCGGGATTTTCTTTAGTTTTGGCAACGATAAAGTATTAGCAACGGTAAAGTAAATTTAACCATTTTAAAATATTATGCGAAAAAAAATGTCCATTTATTCTCTATGAAAATAACGAAATTTTGAATTATTAAGAAAAATATTTGAATAAAATAAACAAAAATTAGTCTATGTTCATATGAGGGTTATTATCAACCTATACGCAAAGATACAGCATCATTAAATGCTCCATTTTGACGCTGGCTTCAGCCTAACATTTGCACACAATCAGATTTATAATATTACTAGCTGTTACCCGTAACTTCGTTCACGCAACATTAAAACAAGTTGGAAATTGTACGTCAAACGTTACAAACGAGGTGCGTTCGTACGCACGTTTTAGAATTAAATTCATGATATCCCGTGCGTAGAACGGGCTAAACAGCTAGTTAAGTATATATTTTATGACACTGTTCATACAAATATCTTAACTAGTTATATAAATATTCAGATATATATGTATCAGCTAGTTATATAAATATTCAGATCTTGATGATTTTTAATTCTGTGAAATGAATTATATCGTCTGCAGATTAATTTCTGTAATAAAATAAGTATCTCGGTCGCTTGACGATTTAACATCCATCGGAAGCTCCTCTAACAAAAAAGCACCGATTTAAAAAAAAAAATCAAATTTCTTAATAAATATTTTTATTAATATCTCCTAAAGTTTTGATTCGATTTTAATAAAATTTGAAATGTCTCGACAAAATTCTGCAAAGATAATATATTTTAAATTGCAAACCATTTGGTTGGGTAGTTTTTGCGTTGTTATATGCGGACGGACAGACAGACGGACGGACAGACAGACAGACGGACGGACAGACGGACGGACCAAACGACGACTATAGGTGCTACGTATTTATATAATTACGAACGCACCTAAAAAGAATTAATACATTAATTAAGCAAAATATTTCACTCCCGATAATTAAAAACGTTAATAACAATTCAATTAACTAACTATTTATCACATTCCATAGGAGACAATACAGTATTTTTTGTTATAGGGACCTTGACCCTCAGTCTTAAAAAAGTGAAATTTTGTGCCAAATCGGGAAAATGAAATTGCAACCAATGCAAAAAGGAGGACCAAATAAAATCGTGGAAATAGACGAATTGGGTTGGGTTGGGTTGGGTTGGGTTGATTATTGACGGCCAATTATCTACACTAGGGATATAGGCCCGGGGGGAGTGCCCTTCGTGGGGGTCTTTCTAAGGGAACCTAATCCGTATTTACGCATGGATAAATCCACGGCTCGAAGAAAACCAGGAAAACTCCGAACGATTGGGCCGACGGGCGCGATTGGGATAGACGAATTGGGTAAAAATAAATGTCAATTTTATCTGATAAACAATTTTACTTTTAAGGCCTTTGTGAAACGTTTTAACAGCCATCTTCAAAAAAAAACATTAATTGGAAATAGTATATTCTTTTTCTTTAAATTCAATTCTGCCTCCTTGGTTCAACGTATAGCTGAAACAAATCTTGTTTTCTAATATGTTGACAGGCAATTTTTGTTTTCCAGATTAAATTGATTCATGAAGTTTGAAAATGTGAAAATGTATTTTTATTTTTCGGATAATTTAATGAAATCAAGGTCTGTTTTTCAGTTTTAATGAGAAAATGGTGTAAAAAATATACTGATCTGTTTTATTTCGCCCTTTTTTATGCACAAATATGGAGTCCTTTTCTTAAAATTATGATGTGATTTTTTGCAGAAAACACTCATCTGTATATAACGGATACTCATGCTCAATAATCAGTATAGAAAAACAAACATTTAAATTTTTCGTTATAAATATGGCGTGAAACTCATCTACTTTCTATACTTACTGATCCTTGTATTATTAATGTAAGTACTAATTGATTCACACTCATTTTAAAACTTATTGGAAAATTTCCGTTTTATTTCAAATATGACGTCTCTTTTCCCCCAGAGAAATCCCTTTTTAATGACATAATTCTTGTTAATTTTCTTTTCCAGGCAATTAATTTCAATACTGGCATAAGGGAAATTATGTTACTTTAACGAAATAATATTAAATATTTAGGTTTTATCAACAAAAATGGAATTATTAACATTCGTCCCTTTTTTAGGTAATCGAGTTATTTCTTTTAGTTTTAAGAATGTAAATAACTATATTTCTCGCTATCCATGACATCATTTTCGACATGGATAATTTTGCGGAGCATATTATTGACATTTGCTAACCATTTTCTTTTGAAACTTCTTTTTACTTTTTTAAAATTTAAATAAAAAATACGGTATAGTTATATTAGCCATGAGCAGATGGTAAAACGCCAAGTATTGTTACCATACATAAGAAAAAAAAAGAAAAAAAGTGTAGAAAAAAACCCAAGATCATTTTATTTCACCAATCAAAGCATATCCGCTTTATTTTCGATAAATGACGTCATATTCGCCTGTTTCCTATGGTTACGCATATTGAAACCTTGTATTATTATCAAAAACTAAAAAAAGTACGTTTTATTTCTAATAATATTATTTAATCTTCTTTTTAATTCGTTTATTTTTTAATTTCATTTTCATTTTTCACGTGAAAAATTTTCAATTGAAACTAAATTGTTGAGTAAAAATTATTATTCTGGGTTTTGAATTAGTTTTGGCAACGATAAAGTATTAGCAACGGTAAAGTAAATTTAACCATTTTAAAGTATTATACGAAAAAATGTCCATTTATTCTCTATGAAAATAACAAAATTTTGAATTATTAAGAAAAATATTTAAATAAAATAAACAAAAACCAGCCTATGTTCAAATGAGGGTTATAATTAACCTATATGCAAAGATATAGGATCATTAAATGCTCCATTTTGGCGCTGGCTTCAGCCTAACATTTGCACACAATGAGATTTATAATATTATTAGGATTAGGATTAGGATTATCAAAACTTTTTCATACAATTATTCCGGTTTTATTGTATTTCGAACTTTTGTATGAAAATTTTTTGAAAATTGAATAAAAGTTTTATTTTTTCACTTTATTTTAAACATATCCATTCATTACTCTTATTTAGCCTACAACATTACTTTAAAAAAAAGACAAAAATAAAATGACAGGAACTAGATTAATAACAAATCTTCAATTGCCCGCTTAAAAATCAAATTACCCCCTGTAGGTTACGCCCCTAGTTGGGAACCATTACTTTAAAGTAAATATACTAGTAATACAATAAGTATGCATAAAAGGTATATTTACAATAATACATATTTGCGAGTAGACATATTAACACACAAATAAAACCTCTATGAACATTTTTTATATTTGCTATATTGCCAAAAAACTCTACTATAACTATTGCCAAAACCCACTAACTGAATAATCTGGCAAAATTTCCATTCAAATGTTTTTTTTTTTTTTGTAAAATTACATTATTTTCTAATTGCATCAGATGTAGAAGTTTTTGGTTTATTTATTATTCTAAAATGTAGTTCCTGCAGTATAAAATACATTTCATAAAAATGATGAAACTGTTATTTCAGCTGCTAAAATACTCTTGAGAGTAATGAATAACTTAAAGTCAGACGAGTGTTTTTAGCAAATTACAAAATAATTTCAGTTGACTCTTGCTTCATGCATTTCTGCAGAAATTACACTGGAATTCAAAAGTATTTATGTCAACTATTTCTCTCTCCTTCATTTACATTTTAAGGAATGAAAGACTACTTTACCTTTTTTTCGCATTAAAAATATCTTGAATAATCCAGAACTTTCTTAATGCTCCTTTTAAAATGTCAGATGTAGCAATAAATAAAATCAAGATTTATATAATGTTCATTTCGATACAAAGTTTCTTTCTGTAAAGAATTTTCCCATTTATATTTTTTACTTCTAAATGTGTCTTGTTTGACTACTTAAGTAAAGTGGGATTCTTTTATTTATTGCTTTAAGTTATACTGAAAGGCAAATAAATTTACATGTTATTAATATTTTATTAACTAGGGGTCTGCACCCTATGAGCTACGGTCGCCAACCTCTGTTCATATCAAATTTGTCCATGTCTGTCATAATACTTAGGATTCCAAAATTTTTGCTCTTGCGATTTCGCAATCTTTTTGCTCCTGTTCTGTGTCTGCACAAAAAGTCATGAAGCTGAAGATGTTTATTTTGTGTCTGAATATGTAAATGTGCATATTTTAAATTGTTTAAGGCTACTTTGAGAAATCGAGAATGTCACTTTTACTTCGGCTTATGCAATTCTATATTAATAGTATAAGGTATATATATATATTATTATTTAATCTGTCTGAACCTTCTTATATTTTATTTAATGTTTTGTCTGCCAGTCTAAATGTGCAAATGAGTATTTAATTAATTATTTAAGTTTTCTTTTGATTTCGGTTCTCGTTATATTCAGTTAACACCTTTCCAGTTATATTATTACTTAACCCTTACTGTGCCATTTAGCAATGTATTCCCTACCCATCCCTGTTCATGTGAATAAGAAGAGGCGCATGTAAAATGTAAGTAATTATTTATTTTTAGATTTCTAAAGCTTCTTAATGTTCGTATGTCAGCTTGGTTGAGTATTCCTCCCTGACTCTTCAGAAACATTGGACTACTCAGGTTGTTATTTGTCGTTTAGCTCATCAGAAGTTTTGTCTTCATACTATTTGGCCTCAACTACTGAATCACTAGCTTTTTCAGAGAAATACCTCTTCTGTATCACCAAGTCTTCAAAAATATAAACAACTAATGTAGCTGGGGCATTTTCTCCAAAATCTCAAGTCATAGCAGACTCGGGTCTCTATTCAGGATAAGATTTTGATACCGCTAGCTCTAGCTGATAAACTGGAAACACAGAGCTCATTAAATCTGAATGATAGCATCGATGTAAAATCAAGATTGAGTCGCTCTAAGCTACGACATTCGAAACAAAAAGTCAAAAAATCTACTGCACGTCCTATTTTCTAGTCAACAAGGCCAAGTTGTATGTATCGCAAATTCAGAAGGAGAGTAAATCTAACAGTCTGCCAGGTTTAGTTTGGAAAACAGGTCAAAATTTTAAAGGTCTGCATTTGGTTATCTCACAGATTCTCCTGTCCTCCTCTCCCAAAAAATAATTTTCCATTCATGGCTCAGACCCTTCAATGCAGCAATGAGGATTTCTCACTTCACCTTGCAAAATCGAGGATGCTGAACGTATTCCATCTGCAAGGGATCTTCAGTATATTGCTGATACCTTGCACAATTACACTGTCCAGTTATATGAAATGACTACTTTGCTTCAAACTATTACATTCAGAGCATAAGAATCTTTAATAGCAGCATCTGAAACAAGCGCGGAAGTTAAATCAACATCTAATAGTGTACCAACCGTGCATACCAGCCAAAAAGTAATCAATGATACGGTCACACCAAATAGTTTTTCTACTATAGCTTATTAAAATCTTTTTCACCAAACGCACTCCAACCAGATCAATGATGCCAACAAAAGTGTTGTAATTGCCAGATCCAGAAGTAACAATGGGTTACCTGGTAGAGATATTTACAGGCTCATAGTCGATCAATATATTGCCACTTCTGTGGTTTTGAGCATCACTCCATTACGCTCCAGAGATAAGATTTTGTGTTCCTCACCTGTTGAAGCTAGCATTCTAAAAAAAGAACTCCAGCGTTATCAGATTCTTGAAAAAAAAAATTCTTTCATTATAAAATCAACTTTTCTGCAAAGGGATATTCTTCTTGGCGTGCCTGAACTCACTGTCTTGGATTATATTAAAGCTTCCATCGCAAATAAATATTACTTTTCCGACAAAGAATTTAAGTTTCTAAGGAAGCAGCTTTCCCGTTTTGAGGGACTTATAATTGGATCCTTCTGCTAGAACCTTCTTTACTAAAAGATATCATCTCGTAGGATGGACTTTAAATTAGGGTAAAACAATGACACCTTAGGCCCCACACGATGATTAAACATTGAGAAAAGTATCAATCGTTAGATCACCCAGAAAAGTTACGTTTGAGCGAGTTTAGATGTGCCAATTGTGGTGTAAATGATGGCGAGATGACCAATTGTGATCGAGAAGCAAACTGCGGTAATTGTTTGGCTTATAACAGTATCTAAAACTCGACTTTTGATTTCTAATCATAAAGTATCTGATACTTCTTGTTCAGCATATAAAAAGGCCTACTAATCTGAAAGAGATAGATTAGACAAACTTTTGCATTTAATCACATAATCTATAGCCACTGGTGCATTCAACCGTTACCTCCATTTGCAGCTGATCCCAACATTTTTGCTCATATTACAGATCTCCAATATCCTATTCCGTGATTTCAACACTTTCTGGAGACTTTCCGTCTTTTGGCTGGAGAATTTCTGGAAATTTTGAACTTGGGTTCGCAAACTTTTAGTGTTTTGAATTAAAAGGGGAATAATTAAAAAAAATGATTCCAATAAGAAAAAATAACACGCAGCACAGTTACCGAAACACCACTGGGATTTGACGAAAATGCATATTTAGATTGGAAGATTTCAGGTGAGTTTTACGATAGATTGATGAATTTTTTATATTTTGATAGGAAAGAGGTAAATCAAGGCAAACATTTTCGTGTTTTAAAGAAAAAAAAAAGGAAAAAACTCCTCGAATTGACATTTTATTTAAGTGTGTATATTGATTGAACGCAAATAGCGTGATCTCCCAACTTTTGATATGATACAAAATTTAAATCTAAAACTAAAATACAAAATTCTCAAAAAATTCTCAAAATTCTCAAAATTCTCAATAAAAATGTAAGTGAAATGAAAACTTGTAAAATAGCTTAGAATCTAAAAGTGTACGTATAACTAATTTATTGTTTAAAAGTGTTCAATATAATAATACAATCAAATTTAAATTTTCAAGTAAGTCGGTATTCAGATTTACACAAATTTTAAAATTTCTGATTGTTACTACAACCTTGCACGGGTCGATTTATGCCCGACCCGAACTCGACAAAATATTTTTTGTCAACCCTACAACTGGAACTAAACACGAAATGGAAAAAAGAAAAAAAAAATCAATTCATAATTTTAAGCAATTATAGGAAAATAGCTATTCAACTTTCGTAAAAATATTCGCATCAAATATCATATATATTCTAATACGAGCAAATATTGTGTGTGTGTGTGTGTGGTTATATATGCAAATTTTATCTTAAAAACGGCTGTAACGATTTTGACTAAATTTTGTATCCTACTGTTTTGGGGCACCAGAAAACGATTGGGATAGGTCCCATGTTCGAGAAAATTCAATTAGTGGGTCATTTTGGGTCACCATGGGTCAGGGTCAAGCTAATTGTATCTAAAAAACTGTTCAAACGATTTTGACTAATTTTTGCATCCTACCATTTTCGGGCACGAGAAGAGTATTTGGCTGGGTTACATGTTCGAGAACTTTCGATTAGTGAGTCATTTTTGGTTCAACGCGGGTCAAGTTAATTTTATCTGAAAAACGGCTCTAACGATTTTGATTAAATTTTGTATCCTACGAGTTTCGTACACAAGAAAATCATTGGGCTATGTCACAAGTTCGAGAAAATTCGATTAGTGGGTCGCTGTGAGTCAAGCTAATTTTATTTGAAAAACGGCTCAAACTATTTAGACTAAATTTTGCATTCTATGGTTTTCGGGCACGAAAAGACTGTTGGGTTAGGTCACATGTTCGAAAAAATTTAATTACGGAGTCATGGGTCATTATGAGTCAAGCTATTTTCTCTTAAAAACGGCTCAGACGATTTGAACTAAATTTTGTATCCTACGGTTTTTGGATATGATAAAATCATTGGGCTAGGTCACATGCTCAAGAAAATTCGATTAGTGGGTCCTTTTTGGTCAGTATGGGTCAAGCTAATTTTATCTAAAAAACGGCTCAGACTATTTAGACTAAATTTTGCACCCTACGGTTTTCAGGTACGAGAAGACTGTTTGGCTAGGTCACACATTCGAGAATATTCGATTAGTGGGTCATTTGGTCATGGGTCATTATAGGTCAAGCAATTTTTATCTTAAAAACAGTTCAGAGGATTTATTATTATATCGAGTTGAACACAAAGCTAATGTTGTCCGAGCATACCTCGGTCGTCCCTGCTGTTATAGTCAATCATGCAGACATAAAAATTTGAATGTGTCATTGAAATAGTCAAAAGTATATTACTGATAATATAATTTATACTGATTATATAAATGATCATTTTAATGTATTTAGCTCATTTAAACGGTCATACAAAAAAACAAAAAAATAAAAAAATCGTATACATAATCGCGTATGTGTAATTTTTTTCTAAGTGTGAATTTAGCTTTGTTTGAAAAAGCATACTCATTGGCTGATTTAACTTGTAATTTTTTTTTCCTTTGTAAAGATTTTCCGTTTTATTTATTTATTTATTTTTTATTGTGTAACATTTGCTGTAGTCTAAGTGTGAGACTGAATGGTTGTCTTTACTGTGAGTTTACGAAGCTCACATTGAAGACCTACCATAAAGCAAGGTAGCATAGGTTTACATTACCCTATCTCTTTTCACGTAATAAATTTTGAAATATTACTTTTTCTCACTATGCATATGAAAGGGTAAATGTACAACCTATTTGCACTTTCCCTTGTATTTTCAGAAAAACAAAGCGTAGACAATTTTCAATATTTTTAGATGTGAGAAATAATCATCGCAAGCCTGCCACATATTTCGTACTTTCATCTAAATTTTTCTTTCCCAGGTATCTACATTCAACTTCAAATATGATTTTCTTTTTCTTTTTAGAAGAATGAAATACTTTCAGGAAGAAACTGATAAATTTATTCCAATGTTTCAAAGTTTTATGCAACAGCGACAAATATTTGTTTTGTGAATATCTCATATAGCATTCGAGAATAAAATATTTACATTTAAGCTATCATCTTTTTATTCGATTCTTTGTTTGAACTCGGTGATTTACATTTCACTTTTTGAAATTTCTTATTGAAAGAAGTTTTGGCAGTTCACAAAATTAAATATATTTAATGTTTTTTTCTTGGTTCATTTGAAATATATGCATAATTTTAATTCTGTGATAAACTTTAATGTAAAAATAATGGTTAATTAGATTATGCAGAAAAATATGCATAATAATTTATTTTAAATGTTTATTTTAATTTAATAATTTATTTCTATTTCTTACTGATATTTCTATTTAAATATTTTACATTTATCATTTCAATAAAAATAGAAATTTGGTATTAAATTCGAAACTCGAAATTTAATTTAGCATGAAAGAGTCATCTGTCTCAATCTATCTACATCTCAATCTCACATCTATCTCAAACTTATATATCCACATGTTTCAGCTTGGAGTTTATTGTTAACACAGTCGAATAGAAAAAGAACATAGTATTTTAATCCCAATACTATTTTAATCACCAATTTCACCCAGTAAAAAACGAAAATAGCCATTCGGCTAGAAATTATGTTTTCTTTCAATTTATGTTTCAAAACATAAACTTAGGGGGTCGTCTTCACACTGAAATTGTACCAAACTTTAAAATTTGCAATACGAATACCCAATTTTGACAGCATATTTGGCACTTTCGTATTTTTACATTACAAAAATTTCGTAACTCAAAAACTGCTTAGTATAATTTTTAATTCACATATTTAACACCTTAGCGACGAGTGCATAAGGAACATGAAATACTTCAATTTGATCACCAGTAAATATGAACAGAAATATTTACCTCCGACTTTTAGAGATTTAATAATAGGGAAAATTCTGTTTAGAGAAACTGGTGCTTAAAAATAGAAAAAAGGTGTAAATGACGCTCATCGCGAAGGGGTTAAGTTCCGTAAAATCAATTTATGCTAAAATGTTCATCGTTTACAATTTATATATTTTTTCGAAAATCAGTTTCAAAAAATGTATATTTTCGAAAAATAAAAAGGAATTGTGACCTATGATGTTTTATAATACAAATGGGTGTCTAGAAGCTTTAGATATCTGAATTGAAAATTACAGCTCATTCCACCATGTAGGTTTTGAGTTATGCATTAAAAACTACACGTATTGCAATCTGTTTGAAACGATCAAAAAGGAATTTAACATTAGAAGTTCCAAATTTTAAACCTTTATATTTCCTAAACTATTTGACTGAATAACTAACTTTCTGTTCGATATGTATTCCATGGAAAAAATGTCCCCCCCCCCCCCCCCCGACATAAAAAAAAGAAAATATACTTGTCCAACTTGGGTGTTCGTATGGAATATTTCAGAGTTTGCTACAGTTTCTGTATGAAGTCAACCCCTAAGCTTATTTTTTAAACATAAATTGAAAGAAGACGTAATTTCCAGTTGAATGGCTATTTTTGTTATCTATTTATTTTTTCTTTTCAGGAACAGTTTGTTGATTAAAATGTTGTAAAGAATTGAGTTTCTTCATCCAGTTGTTCGTGTGTGTGGTCTTATAGTTCCCCGTGAGAATGCTTGGAAAGTTCTATTTCCGGCATACATTCTCACGTCGGTGTTGCTTTGAAGTAAAGTGAAATACCGAACGTCTTTGTGCAGCGAGAGTGGCTCTCGGACATTGATGGATCGTAAAGATCACCCAAGTAGAAGCTCTGTGCTTTGATCATTACCGGGGCCGTGAGAAAAATAGCATCTGCCTGTGATAACGAATTTTGCACACGATTTTATGTCCGTTGTTATGGAGAAACCAATAACAGACTCGTTCTAAATGGGAATGTCGTTTCCCAGAGTTGCTCAGATGCTGAGTGGCTTCAATATGCTGCTCCGCCTTGACCAAATCCCCTCCCCTAGTGAAAATCCTGTGTGAGAGATTTGGAGAGTTAGAAGTTCAGTTTTGAGAAAGATCACGAACAGTGAAGTTACTCTCTGGAGAGAGGATTAGAAACACTAGTTTCTGAGTCAGCGTAACTTAGACGCTAGAGAGGTATCTTACCTCTGATCAACTGATACTCAGTGTATCTGACAAAGCCCCATCAAGGGAAAGGCACGGCAAGTGCCAGTCAATTAGGACTCAGTTCCAATTACTTATAGAAACCAGGAAAATCCCAGTGCGGGAACGGGTTTATCAAGTGCCCGAACAATTGAACATTGAACCAGCAGCAAGCTGTGTTTTGTAGAACTTTTGAATCAGGAGTTTAACTCGATGTTATTAGAAAGTAAATCGATAAGCTGATAAACGTTAATATATTTTTAAATGCTGTAAATACACTAACGTCTAGGGACAGCACTATCACAAAATGCACGAAGCACAAGTTTCTGTTTTGAACGTTTCTCCGACCGGTTTTCACCCGACGTTTTGTACTGTTGGCTTTTGCGCATGAGTTTAGACTTGTCCGTTACTATGTGTATTTTCCAAGAATATTTTTAATGTTTATGTAGACTTTCTCTCGTATGCAATGCTGATGTTCTCCTAATTCAAGTATTAATGTGTTGCGAAATCTTACGCCAGTTTTGTGAAGCTTTAATCTTTATTAGCTTTAATCTTTATTATTTTTATTTTATGAAAACTTCGAAAACAGTCAATTTGCCGACAGGCTTATGCTTTGAGCATGAAGCATTTTCACTCTCTTTTTCCAATGAATAAATATCTTAAATGAAGATAAAAGACTTTCTCTCTTTAAAATATTGACTTTTCTTTCTTTTTTTTTTTTTCCAAAAGTGATAGATTTGTGTATGTTTATTATCTATAACATAATAGGTGAAATACAAGTCATTTTTGAAGCTCTTTGAAAACAATAAATAAACTGTTAGATATAATATTATTATTTCAAAAATAATTTTTCCTTTAAAAAAAATTATTGATAAATAAAAGTAATTAAAGTAATTGCGGGAAGCGTTTTGATTATGCATAATAATGTAATGGGTAATGTAAATTTATTTTACCAGCATTCGCAAAACTTGTTTCAGTAATTCAACTCGAGAGTTTTCCATAATCATTGGCAAGTTTAGACATAATTTTCATTTGCAATCTTAACGTTAAGTAATACTGCCCCCGGCACCTTTAACATATGGCAATATGAGCATTTTCAATTTTAAAATCTCAGAGACTCGAAAATTTATAAGAAATCTGTATTTATTCCATCAGTTTATTTTAAGTTGTACAAGGATAGAAGGAGGAGGAGGGGGAAGGGGGGGGGGTACATAAAAATGAGTTTTTCCTCTATTATCGCAATAGCCTGACTTCAACTTATTTTTCATTGCATGCATTGATTACTTTACTGAAAAATAAATCCGTTCACTATGAAAGTGTATTATTTTTAAGGTTTCGTTCATCTCACGAAATCCTATTACTCCCGCTCCGTCGTCTGTCTGTCACAGAGCAATTCGCAGAAACTATGTAACTTACAGAGTTGAAACTTTGTGTATATAGCTGAATACCAGTTATAAAGAGCTCAAAATATTAAAATTTGAAAAATTCGTATTATTTTAATAAATAGAGATAAAAAACCAAAATTCTTAACAGCCTTTTCCTATTAAATTTAAACATTTTTCGTTATAGCAGATGCCAAAAATTAAAAATCCACGATGGAATTCTTTCTACAATAATTATTTTTCTATCCGACGATTTCCACGTGAAAAATGAAAATGAAATAAAAAGTTTCACGAATTGAAAAAAAAAGATTAATATGAAATAAAAATGATTGCCGTCATAGTGGTAATAAAATGGAAATTTCAAAGATTTCTCAATAATACAAAGAGTATATGAGTATGTGTATGTACACAAAGCAGACCAATATCACGTCATTAGAGAATTAAAAAGAAAATCTGACGTTCTATTGGAAGTTTAACGGATTTTTCAAATGTTTGAGAATAATACCAAGCGAGTATCAATATGAGTAATGGAGAATAATAAATATATGAGTTTGAGAAACATATTGAATCCTGATAAAAATCCGATTATGGAAGTATTCGCATATTTTAACATTTTGAAGGTGTACAACATGTTTAATTTTGAAATTATTTTTTTATATCGCATTTAGTCCACATGACAGATATTATTATGACAGAATATAATAGCCGTCTTCGCCCGCTATCGGACTGGTTTGGATACTCGAAAAAACGAAAAAATAGACTGGTAAATTTTTACTTTATAAAAAACAAAAAAAAAAAGTTTTTTTTTTTTTTTTTTTATGAAATTTATTTGGATTTATTAAAGAAAGGATAAAGTGTTTTGAAAGGAATAATAAACGAAACCCTTTATGCGATCTTCGATCACACTTACCCACTTGTTTTGTTCTTATATTCACGTATATAATAGTTTATCATTTATTATAAATTGTACGAAATATTCGTATCGAGATCTGCACTACCTTAACTTTGTTAGGTGTAATTATGTTTTATGAAGAAAATTTCATTAAATTTCATTAACTGAGATTGGTTTAAATTAATAAGAACTTTCAGAATTCATCGGAATGGAGTTCGTAATATTTCACAATAACATCAGATATATGTGAATATTAAACGTTTATAATAGTTATTATTAATGTTTTTAGGGAACTGTTTTTTATGCATATGCCATTCTTTAAGTGACTCCTATATACAAGTGTTTCGATGAAATTTTCTTTTATAGCTTTCTTTAATTTCAAAGTTTAGCTATTTCGATTAGATAATATACAAAGATTAGATAATACACAAATAAATAATTAAAATGAAAATGGAGAAAAGAAAGAAAGAAAAAACTTATGAAATCCATAATCGCTAATTTCTGACATATTCCCAAAGTCATTTGCATTAGTAAATGAATGAAAATCGCAGATATTCTTATTTATGTACTAAGAAATCAAACAGCGTTTCCATTTGACAATAAAGAGAAATGTCTTTTCAGAAAATGGGCTAAAATTTAACATTTGATCTAATTTTAGACACATGACAAAATTCAGAATTTTTAATTTATAAGTCAATATTTTAAAATGAAAAATGACCTAAATTTTTTCTAACTTTTATTTCGATATTTTACATATTTTGTACTTTTCTAACTTATGACAGCTCTGAGTAATTTATTTAGTAATGTTTTTAACTTTCATTTATTAAATTCATTAAAAAACATCCTTGGCCACATCCTTATACAAACTGAACAAATAAAGAAGTAATGCAATAATATTTTAATTTTGAAATAATAATAATAAGAAGAAAAAAATTTGTAGAAACAACTAAAGAAAATTCTGAAATATTTTCGATATACATAAATCTAGACTGTGATAACACTTTACTCATTATTTTTTAATTTTTAGTGCGTCTTTAATACATGTGAATTGATTTTAAATGAATGTTTTAAGTAGATTCGCAGCCACCAAAAGAGATTATCTTGTTAGCAACGGATAAAGCAAAAATGAGTTATTTTTCAGGCGCTCATGCAGTAACTTCACTTTTCCCCCCGTAGGAAACCGGTTCTCGCCTCCGAGAAACCAAAACTAGTGCATGGTGCATTTTGTGATAGTGCTGTCCCCAGACGCTTGTTGTAAATACCACTTTTATGTTTTCTTATAGAACCTATATTGCTCATTCAATAAAAATTCTATCTATCTACTATATATATAAAACACAAACGGAAATTTCGTTCCGTTCCTTTATAACTCGAGTTCCGTCGAATGGATTTTGATGGAACTTACACTGTTCGATAGATAATTTTTCAGGGAAGGTTTTAGTATATAACACAACGTTCTATGTATATTAATTATAGAATTATGATAGAAAGTTATGTTATTTTGGCCAAAAAGGTTACCATTGCTAATTTTTTGGCGATCATTACTGTTGCAGAAAGAAATGAAAAGGCTATACATGTCGAAAAATAAAAGAAAAACTATTACTAATTTTATTTAAAAAAAAAAAAAAAAAAAGAAAGAAAAGGAAAGAGAAAGGAGAAAAAAAAAAGAGTTTTGATGAGAGAATATTATAAAACGAAAATATTTAATTTAAACATGATTGGGAATGTTCATAATGCTTAAAAAATTATTCAAGGGGCAAGATTTCTATATTGAAACAATATTTGGCGATGTATCTTTTGTTTTTGGCGATTTTGATTTTACTTTTGACCCCAAACAATTTGATTTTAAGCCAAAAGGTGTCTTTTTTTGTTGCAGAAAGAATTTAAATGGCTATACATCTGGAAAAATAAAAGAAAAAACTGTTACTAATTTTATTTTAAAAAAAGAAAGAAAAGAAAAAAAATAGAAAAACAGTTTTGATGAGAGATTTTAAGCCAAAAGGTGTTTTATTTAAGTGTAAGACTGCATTTTTGCAGTATTTTTTTTTTTTTTGGTACTTTTCGGTTAGCCGGGCGCCAATAACATATATATACATGTATATATCAAGCAGGGCGGTCGCTCTGCCAAGCCAAGCTTTAAAAAAAAAACGCCACACAAACAACGCCAAGAACTGGAATAAAGACCGCTAATGCTTATATACAGAAAGCAACTTCGACAGAATACAAGTGTTAAATCGACAAAATATGCCAGATTAAAATATCAGATATCAAACAAACCAAGCTTCGCGTCGTAGAAAAAAAAAAACGAAAACTAGAAGAATCTAAGGAAGAATTTCTTCAATTTAAGACCAAACTCATCTTCATAAGTGATTTATAAACAGAGATATAGCTTTTTTTTAAAAACGTCGAGTTACTTAAAATGATCACTTTTTTCTTAGTCAAACTTTTTTGCATTTTTTGACAAGTAATTACGTAATCTAAGTGCTTTTATAAAATTCAGTGTAAAAAAGAATTATTTTCTATTCTTAATTAGCAAAAAACTGTTAATTAACTTGGCGATTAAAAAATTATGCCAAAACAGAGATAAAACCCGCCAACGACCATGTACCATCTGTATTAAAATAGCACAAACCAGTTACAGGTTATAATATAACCACATCAAATTTCATCTGCAAGTCAGCCATTTTCTTCTGAAGATATTTAAAAAAAAATAAAACTTCATAATTATAAGAACACATATTTTATCAGACAATTAAATATGACTGCAAACTGTGCCAGATGACTGTTTCCAACATGAATAAGTATGAGAAATTGCCGCTCAAGGATATCGGTCTGAGTGGTTCAGTCGCAGCGCGTCAGCACGGCATGCACAAGGTTCCAGGTTCGAGTCCTGCCCCAGGTCAACTTTTCACTCATGTTTGTTTAGTATATTTAATTGTCTGATAAAATGCGTGTTCTTATAATATTGTAAAATAAAGTAATCAGACGTAGTGTTTATGCTTTAAAACATAATTTAAATATATAATTTGCGTTTTCAGAAAGATCTTTAAAAATAAATTAGTTTTTGAGGGAAGATGTACCTTCTAAAATGTATACATTAAGAGTTATCGGCATTTAAAATTTCTTTCCAAACGTAAACAAAATTTTTGAAATGAATTAAATGGGATTCATTTATTTCTAAAAAAAAAAAAAAAAAAACACGGTAAAGGAGGACAGGCATTTTGTTCGCAGGAATACCTTTCACGTCATTTTCCTATAAATTAATGAAATCCAGTTGTTAAATTATTTTTATTTTAGAAGTGAAGTTTCCATTTAAATTTATTGTAACAGTACAATGTTTAATTGAATAAAATATTGTAAATCTAAGAAATTGCTAAGAAATTCTAAACATGCACAGGGCAACGCAAAAAATAAATAAATAAACAAAAAATAAATAAATAAAAATCAGCTTTCAGAAATTCTAAAAATTGTTCGTATATCAAGCAGGGCGGTCGCTCTGCCAAGCCAAGCTTTAAAAAAAAAAGGCCACACAAACAACGCCAAGAACTTAACTAGACCGCTACTGCTTACTTTCAGAAATCAACTTCGCAATGTTAAATCAACAAAACATGCCAGATTAAAATATCAGATCAAGCAGGGTGGTCGCTCTGCCAAGCCAAGCTTTAAAAAAAAACGCCACACAAACAACGCCAAGAACTAAACTAGATCGGTACTGCTTACTTACAGAAATCAACTTCGCAATGTTAAATCGACAAAACATGCCAGATTAAAATATCAGATATCAAATAAACCAAGCGTCGCAGGAAAAAAAAACGAAAACTAGAACAATCTAATGAAGAATTTCTTCAATTTAAGACCAAACTCATCTTCATAAGTAATTTATAAACAGAGATATAGATTTTTTTTAAAAACGTTGAGTTACTTAAAATGATCACTTTTTTCTTCGTCAAACTTTTTTTTTCAAACAACCTACAGACCTTAATATTCGGCAGAATAAAAAAAGATTGCATTTTTGGACAAGTAATTACGTAATCTATGTGCTTTTATAAAATCCAGTCTAAAAAAATATGATTTTCTATTCTTAATTAGCAAAAAACTGTTAATTAACTTGGCGATTAAAAAATTATGCCAAAACAGAGATAAAACATGCCAACGACCATGTACCATCTGTATTATAATAGCAAAAATCAGTTACAAGTTATAACAACATCAAATTTCATCTGCAAGTCAGCCATTTTCTTCTGAAGATATATATTTTTTTTAAATAAAACTTCATAATTATAAGAACACACATTTTATCAAACAATTAAATATGACTGCAAACTGTGGCAGATGACTGTTTCCAACAAGAATAAGTATGAGAAATTCCCGTCAAGCATATCGATCTGGGTGGCTCAGTCGCACAGCGTCGGCACGGTATGCGTAAAGTCCCAGGTTCGAGTCCTGGCCCAGGTCAATTTTTCACTCGTGTTTGTTTAGTGCATTTAATCTATACTAATATTATAAAGGAGTAAAGATTGTTTGTTTGTTTGTTTGTAGGGGGTAATCTCTGGAACTACCGAACCGATTTCAAAAGTGATGGTGGCAAATTGATGGTGACAACCCCTGCTCCAACATAGGCTATATTTTATGTCGGTGCCACTACCCCAGGGGGGTGCAGGAGCGAAAAACGTTCTAAAATTGCGATCTTTTCTATATTGAAGCAGCTAGAAATTTGAAATTTGGCGTTGTAGTTACTTATAAGATGTAAATGCTCTCTAAGGACAAAATAAAAAAAAAATTCGAAATTTAAAAGGGTGAAATGAGCGAAAAGCGTTCTAAAAACATTCTAAATTACAATTTCTATGGAATCTCTAGAACTACCGAACCAATTTGAAATTTGGCGTTGTAGTTACTTATAAGATGTAAATGCTCTCTAGGAACAAAATAAAAAAAAATCGAAATTTAAAAGGGTGAAATGAGCGAAAAGCGTTCTAAAAACATTCTAAATTACAATTTCTTTGGAATCTCTAGAACTACCGAACCGATTTGAAATTTGGCATTGTAGTTACTTATAAGATGTAAATGCTCTCTAAGAACAAAATAAAAAAAATTTCGAAATTTAAAAAGGTGAAATGAGCGAAAAGCGTTCTAAAACATTCTAAGTTACAATATCTATGGAATCTATAGAACTACCGAACCGATTTGAAATTTGGCGTATTAGTTACTTATAAGATGTAAATGCTCTCTAAGAACAAAATTAAAAAAAAATCGAAATTTAAAAGGGTGAAATGAGCGAAAAGCGTTCTAAAAACATTCTAAATTACAATTTCTATGGAATCTCTGGAACTACCGAACCGATTTCAAAAGTGATGGTGGCAAATTGATGGTGACAACCCCTGCTCCAACATAGACTATATTTTATGTCGGTGTCACTAACTCCAGGGGGGTGCAGAAGCGAAAAACGTTCTAAAATTGCGATTTTTTTTATACTGAAGGAGCTAGAAATTTGAAATTTGGCATTGTAGTTACTTATAAGATGTAAATGCTCTCTAAGAATATTTTTTTTTTTTAAATTCGAAATTTAAAAGGGTGAAATGAGCGAAAAGCGTTCTAAAAACATTCTAAATTACAATTTCTATGGAATCTCTAGAACTACCGAACCGATTTCAAAAATTATTTTTCCAAATTGGTGGTGACAATCCCTGCTCCAACAGCCTCTTTAACCCATTCGGGACCATGGTATCATATATGCAACCTCAAAAAGAGCATACAGAATTTGTTTTAGGCACCAGTAAAAAATAAAAGTAATATCTGCTTTCTCATATTAGAGCATTTTTGTGATAGTTTAAGTAAAGGTAGCTTTTTAAAAAAAAGTGGTGTCAAACGAATAAAATTTGTGTAAAAGCCGCCGGTCCCGAAGGGGTTAATAAAAAACTATATGTTTCTGACGACTGGGTTTTTCGCTAATTGTTGCCACAGATTAATCTCGGAAAATGAAACATTTGAAGTTACTGAAAAAAAAAATAGTAGCTCGAAAAGTATTTGTCAGAAAATTGTTAGGCAAACTGCGTTTTAAAGGTAAAAAATTGTATTTTTCTTGATATAAATTTCAAATCTAATAATTATGCCATTTTTCAAATATTGAATTTGAAAAATTACCAAATTTCACAATGGAGTACCATAGCGAAACCTTCATGCGTAAAAAGATAATGATAAGGCGACGTGTCCTGGCGTGTATATTGGCTATAGCACGAGTCACAAATTATAGTAGCCTTATTATTCTGTTAAAATATAAAAGTGAATTATGAAATGTCAATATTTTGTTGGATTAAAAGTTCGTTATAAGAAATTGACCAGCGTAGCGGGCGTAGCTTGCTAGTTGTCTGATAAAATGCGTGTTGTTATAATATTGTAAAATAAATTAACCAGACGTAGTGTTTATGCTTTAAAAAATATTTTAAATATATAATTTACGTTTTTAGAAAGATCTTTTATTTTTCTATAAATTAATGAAATCCAGTTGTTAAATTATTTTTGTTTTAGAAGTGAAGTTTCCATTTAAATTTATTGTAACAGTACAATGTTTAATTGAATAAAATAATGTAAATCTAAGAAATTGCTAAGAAATTCTAAACATGCACAGGGCAATGCAAATAAATAAATAAATAAACAAAAATAAATAAATAGATAAATAAATAAACAAAAAATAAATAAATAGATAAATAAATAAATAAATAAATAAATAAAAGTCAGCTTTCAGAAATTCTAAAAATTGTTCATATATTTTAATTACAATCTAAAGGAGGGTTTATTTCTATATTATTCTACATATAATAGTAATTTCAGCAAATATGTTAAATTCCAATGCGATCTGTTTGAAACTTTAAGATAGTTTATAACACATGATAAAAAATTTATAAAAAAGAATGGCGCGTCACAGTTCGGGGAGGGGATGGGGAGGAGCGTGAACAAAATTAGGAAGTATAATAAGGCTATCTGTTTGAAACTTTACGATATTTTATAACACATAACATAAATTTAAAAAATAAAGCTGCGTCAAAAATTATAGGGAGGGGTGGAGCGCGTTTTGCCTACACAAGGGGGGGGACACTTTTCTAAATTTTAACGATATCCGTCATGTCACATATCGTTACAAAGGGCGATTGTTCGAAAGGCCTGTGACCGCTTATTCATATTATGTATCTTCGGGGTCCATCCTCCCACTTTCACCCCCCCAAAGGGGGCTCTTTCCTAAATTTTGCCGACACCTCTCATGTGATATATCGTTGGAAAGGTCTGTGAACGCTTAATCAAATTATTCAGGGGGGGGGGGGGTATTTTCCGAATTTTGCACTTATCCCTCATGTGATACATCGTTGGAAAAGCCTGTGATCGCCTAATCTTATTATGCATCTCCGGTGTTCATCCCCCCACTTTGCCCACCAAACGCGATTAGCTTTCACCACCAGTGAGCGCTTTCCTATCTCTGTTACTATGGGTCGGATCACGACGGAGTATGGCTCATTCGACTCGACATCTATACAGCTTTCCGATTTTAGTTCATTTTTTCACCACCAGGGGGCACTTTCCTATCTCTGGTTCTATGGGCTAGATCACGACGGGGTATAGCTCATTCGACTCGACATCTTTAGCCTTAACGATTTCAGCGACCGAGGTTCATATAGAACAGATTGCGCTACCTGGTGGTGGAAGATAGAACTTGAGAGTGCGCAGCACGACTGCTATACGGTGCCGAAGGCAGCGGGGACCCGTGTCGGAAGTTTGTTTGTTTAGAGGTTTATACAATTCGATGTGCAAATTAAGGGATTATCCGGTGCCGAAGGCAGCGGGGAACCAGGTCGGAGGTTCGTGGTTTATCTTATTCGAGGTTTTACAAGATTTGAGGCCCCGGTGTAAATTAGGGGCCCGCTAGCGGGCGAAGCCAGCTAGTGCTAATAATAAAAGAGCGTGATATCACGTTTGATTTCAAATGCAGAGCTGACACGCTATGTACGTATTCCATTTTTATTCATTTAATGGATTAGTCAGTGATATTTTTTAACGGAGGATAACAAATATTATAACAAGCCACATTTAGTATGTTGTTTTTAAGAGTGTAAATA
Organism: Maratus michaelseni; assembly: GCA_963931845.1. Lineage (NCBI taxonomy): Eukaryota > Metazoa > Arthropoda > Arachnida > Araneae > Salticidae > Maratus > Maratus michaelseni. The sequence continues at coordinate 31,996,214 of OZ007587.1, forward strand.
GTTTAATTGAAAAATCTACTGGTATTTCTAGTTAACCCTTTAAACAACGACTGAAAGTAAAATGTAATTTTAAATTATTTCTCATGTTTAGATTATTTAAATTATGTTCAATATATTTAAAAAAAAAAAAGAAATGATATCTACAAAAACAACTTTTCAAGAGTAAAAAAAGCCAAACGGAAAAAAAAAAAAAAAAAAAAAAAAAGTTGTGGCTAAAAAATGGTGTGATATCAAATTTCCAAGCTATTATATTGCTTATTTAACTTTTTTCCATTAAATAAGTTATCATATATATAAGTCGAGTGCCTACGTATATGTTAATAGAAATCGTTTTCTCCTGTACTAAATACATCCTAACGAGTTTCTGAAAATTCAATTTTTTTCAAATTATGCATGATGGGCTTGGCGGCCATCTTTCCATATTTCTAAGCACCCAAATTTCTAAAATAAAAGCGTAATATGTTTGCAATGTTTATAAAAATTTCGAACTTCAGATTCTAACTACGGACAGATAAATTACATAAGACTGATATGTTGATAAATTGACTTTACTAGTTTGAAATTAATAATTACTCTAAAAAATAAATCATAAGATGAATCTTTAATATAAGTCATCATTATCTTAAGACACAATTTTCAGAGCATACAAGTCTATAAATGAAACTCTTAAATATTTGCTTAAATAACAATTTTGAACTTCGGATTTTAACTACGGATTTGGGTGGTTAGGATTTTGTGAATAATATGCAAAGATGGCCGCCAAGCCCATCATGCATTGCCGTTCTGAAACCGCATGATTTAAAAACAGTCTGATTTGATCATCTCTAAAACGATTACGGAAGATTGCATTATAATTAAACGACCAGTGGCGATCTGCTGTAACCGGGTTTTCATTAAAAAGAGCATGAATTATTACAAAGAAGATATTAAAATTCGAGAAAGCACGGCCGTAAGAAAACTTTTCTGGAAGCAACTCAGAGCACGTTTGACCCCCCCCCCCCCCCCCACCCAATCTCCGCGCTGGAGTATCCCAAAAATTTGAAACTTCGTTTTTCTAGAGTATTTGGCACACAAGACCAAAATTTAAAATTACAACTTCCTGTCTTTTCTAGTTCAGACGATATATGAACTCAAACATTCGATTTTTTGTCACTCACTCACTCGTTCACGCGTCATCAAAAAGATTAGGTAGATCCCGTAGCCTTAGAAACTTGACATTTGGAAAAAAGGTAATGTTTAGGATATAAACAACGGAAAAATTATAAAATACGGAAAATTCGAACAACAACAACAACAACAAAAAAAAAAAAACATTCGAAAATTCAACAAATTCCATCAAAATTGAAAATTGAAAATAATACGATCTTGTAGTCTTAGAAACTTAAGATTTGGTGTGAAGGTAGCGTTTAGAATCTAGAAAAAGAAAACATCAAAAACACCAAAAAAATCGAAAGCAAAATAGAAAAAATCGAAAAATTTCAAATAATCCGATTTTGTTGTGCTAGAAACTTGGAATTCAGAATGAAGGTAGTATTTAGGATGCAAAATAAGGATAAATTAAAAAATTCGGAAAATTCGAAAAAAATTGAAAATATTAAAATAATTTGATCTTTTAGCTTTAGAAACTCAAAAATCGCTGTAAAGATAGTGTATAGGATTCAGAATAAGTTAAAATAAAAAGCGCAATAAAATTCGAAAATAAAATAAAAAAATCGAAAAAATCGAAAAATAAGGAAAATTTGAAAATAATTCGATTTTATAGCGATTTTTTAGAAACTTGACATTTGGAAAAAAGGCAATATTTAAGATACTAAATAAGGAAAAATTAAAAAATATGGATAATTCGAAAAATAGCCATAAATTAGTGCAGACGATATATGAACTCAAAGTTTCGATTTTTTGTTACTCACACACTCACTTACTCTCGCGTCATCAAAAAGATTGGGTAGATCCCGCAGCCATAGAAACTTAAAATTTGGAATAAAGCTAGTGTTTCGGATACAAAGAAAGGAAAAATTATAAAATCCGGAAAATTCCACAAAAAAAAAAAAAAAAAAAAAAAAAAAAAAAAAAAACATTCGAAAATTTAACAAATTCGAACAAAATTGAAAATTGAATATAACACGATCTTGTTGTCTTAAAAACTTAAAATTTGGTGTGAGGGTAGTGTTTAGAAATCAGAAAAAGAAAACATCAAAAACACCAAAAAAATCGAAAATAAAATAAAAAAAACGAAAAAATGGAAAAATTTCAAATAATCCAATTTTATTGCGCTAGAAACTTGGAATTCGGAATAAAGGTAGTATTTAGGATGCAAAATAAGAAAAAATTAAAAAATCCGGAAAATTAAAAAAAAAAAATCAAAAATTCGAAAAATTCGAAAAAAATTGAAAAAATTCGAAAAATTCGAAAAAAATTGAAAAAATTAAAATAATTTTATCTTTTAGCCTTAGAAACTTAAAATTCGCGGTAAAGAAAGTGTTTAGGATTCAGAATAAGTTAAAATAGAAAACGCAATAAAATTCGAAAATAAAATAAACAAAATCGAAAAAAATAGAAAAAATAGAAAAATAAGGAAAATTTGAAATTAATTCGATTTTATAGCGCTAGAAACTTGAAATTTGGAATAAAAGTAATATTTAAGATACTAAATAAGGAAAAATTAAAAAATATGGATGATTCGAAAAATGCCCATAAATTAGTGCAGACGATATATGAGCTCAAAATTTCGATTTTTTGTCACTTATACACTCACTCACTCTCGCGTCATCAAAAAGATTGGGTAGATCCCGCAGCCATAGAAACTTAAAATTTGGAATAAAGCTAGTGTTTCGGATACAAAGAAAGGAAAAATTATAAAATCCGGAAAATTCCACAAAAAAAAAAAAAAAAAAACATTCGAAAATTTAACAAATTCGAACAAAATTGAAAATTGAAAATAACACGATCTTGTTGTCTTAAAAACTTAAAATTTGGTGTGAAGGTAGTGTTTAGAAATCAGAAAAAGAAAACATCAAAAACACCAAAAAAATCGAAAATAAAATTAAAAAAAACGAAAAAATGGAAAAATTTCAAATAATCCAATTTTATTGCGCTAGAAACTTGGAATTCGGAATAAAGGTAGTATTTAGAATGCAAAATAAGAAAAAATTAAAAAATCCGGAAAATTAAAAAAAAAATTCAAAAATTCGAAAAATTGGAAAAAAATTGAAAAAATTCGAAAAATTCGAAAAAAATTGAAAAAATTAAAATAATTTTATCTTTTAGTCTTAGAAACTTAAAATTCGCGGTAAAGAAAGTGTTTAGGATTCAGAATAAGTTAAAATAGAAAACGCAATAAAATTCGAAAATAAAATAAACAAAATCGAAAAAAATAGAAAAAATAGAAAAATAAGGAAAATTTGAAATTAATTCGATTTTATAGCGCTAGAAACTTGAAATTTGGAATAAAAGTAATATTTAAGATACTAAATAAGGAAAAATTAAAAAATATGGATGATTCGAAAAATGCCCATAAATTAGTGCAGACGATATATGAGCTCAAAATTTCGATTTTTTGTCACTTATACACTCACTCACTCTCGCGTCATCAAAAAGATTGGGTAGATCCCGCAGCAATAGAAACTTAAAATTTGGAATAAAGCTAGTGTTTCGGATACAAAGAAAGGAAAAATTATAAAATCCGGAAAATTCCACAAAAAAAAAAAAAAAAAAAAACATTCGAAAATTTAACAAATTCGAACAAAATTGAAAATTGAAAATAACACGATCTTGTTGTCTTAAAAACTTAAAATTTGGTGTGAAGGTAGTGTTTAGAAATCAGAAAAAGAAAACATCAAAAACACCAAAAAAATCGAAAATAAAATAAAAAAAAACGAAAAAATGGAAAAATTTCAAATAATCCAATTTTATTGCGCTAGAAACTTGGAATTCGGAATAAAGGTAGTATTTAGAATGCAAAATAAGAAAAAATTAAAAAATCCGGAAAATTAAAAAAAAAATTCAAAAATTCGAAAAATTGGAAAAAAATTGAAAAAATTCGAAAAATTCGAAAAAAATTGAAAAAATTAAAATAATTTTATCTTTTAGCCTTAGAAACTTAAAATTCGCGGTAAAGAAAGTGTTTAGGATTCAGAATAAGTTAAAATAGAAAACGCAATAAAATTCGAAAATAAAATAAACAAAATCGAAAAAAATAGAAAAAATAGAAAAATAAGGAAAATTTGAAATTAATTCGATTTTATAGCGCTAGAAACTTGAAATTTGGAATAAAAGTAATATTTAAGATACTAAATAAGGAAAAATTAAAAAATATGGATGATTCGAAAAATGCCCATAAATTAGTGCAGACGATATATGAGCTCAAAATTTCGATTTTTTGTCACTTATACACTCACTCACTCTCGCGTCATCAAAAAGATTGGGTAGATCCCGCAGCCATAGAAACTTAAAATTTGGAATAAAGCTAGTGTTTCGGATACAAAGAAAGGGAAAATTATAAAATCCGGAAAATTAAGAAAAAAACATTTGAAAATTCAACAAATTCGAACAAAATTGAAAATTGAAAATAACACGATCTTGTAGTCTTAAAAACTTTAAATTTGGTGTGAAGGTAGTGTCTAGAATTCAGAAAAAGAAAACATCAAAAACACCAAAAAAAAAAAAAAAAAAAAAAAAAAATCGAAAAAAAATTGAAAAATCGAAAAAGTCGAAAAAAAAATCGAAAATTTTAAAATAATCCGATTTTGTTGCACTAGAAATTGGAATTTGGAATAAAGGTAGTATTTAGGATGCAAAATAAGGAAAAATTAAAAAATCCGGAAAATTCGAAAAAAAATTCAAAAATTCGAAAAATTCGAAAAAAATTGAAAAAATTAAAATAATTTGATCTTTTAGCCTTAGGAAATAAAAATTCGCGGTAAAGATAGTGTTTAGGATTCAGAATAAGTTAAAATAAAAACGAAATAAAATTCGAAAATAAAATAAAAAAATCGAAAAAAATTGGAAAAATCGAAAAATAAGGAAAATTTGAAAATAATTTGATTTAACAGCGCTAGAAACTTGAAATTTGGAATAAAGGTAATATTTAAGATACTAAATAAGGAAACATTAAAAAATATGGATAGTTAAAAAAAAATCGAAAATTTCAAAAATTAAAAATTAAAAAAAAAAAAAAGAAAGAAAGAAAAAGAAAAAGAAAAAGTGAGAAATTGAAAATAATATGATCTCGTAGTCTTAGAAACTGAAAATTTGGTGTAAAGGTAGTGTTTAGGATTCAGAAAAAGAAATAAATAAAAACACAACAAAAATCGAAAATAAAATCAAAAAATCGAAAAAAAAAAAAACGAAAATTTGAAAATAATTCGATTTTGTAGAGATAGAAACTTAAAATTTGGAATAAAGGATACAAAAAAGAAGGATACAAAAAAGAAATTTAGGATACAAAAAAGAAAAAAAGAAAAAATCTGTAAAATTCGAAAAAAAAATTCGAAAACTCGAAAAAAATTCGATTTTGTAACTTTAGAACTTAAAATTCGGCGTAAGCTTGTTGTTTAGGATACAGAAAAAGGAAAAATTAAAACACAATAAATTCGAAAATAGAATAAAAAACTCGAAACAGATCGGAAATTTCAAAATAATTCGATTTTGTAGCGCTAGAAACTTGAAATTTGTAATAAAGGATACAAAATAAGAAAAATTTAAAAAATCCAGAAAATTATAAAAAAAATTCGAAAAAAATCAAAAATTGAAAATAATTTTATCTTGTAGTCTTAGAAACTTAAAACTTGGTGTAAAGGTAGTATTTACTATTCAATAAAAGGAACAATTAAAAAAATTCGTTAAATTCGAAAATAAAATCGAAATATCGAAATATCTCTAAAAAATCGAAAATTCGAAAACAATTTGATTTTGTACTGCTAGAAACATTAGTTTTAAGATAATTGTCCTATTAGCTAGTACAGCGCCCCTAATTGTTTTATGTTATTTCCCCCGGATTATGGTTTTCTTTTCTTTCCTTTACGAATTTCGTTATAGAAAATTTCCGCTATAGACTGGCTGCGTTATAGGCGAATTCTTTATAGACAGGTTTTTTTTTTTTTCACAGGTTATACTCTATTTACTTCGCATATGAAATATGGATTGTTAAATGATGTTAGCCCCACAAAAATTTTCACAGCTCCCCCTCCCCTCCCGACATTACTGGTTGGTTATGGCTTGATAGTCCTTTCTAAATAAAATCATGGTGACTCTAAGGTTCACTTGATTTATCTCTAAATTGAACCTAAATGATCCTAAGAAGACGCATCAAAGATTTACTATATTGGCAGACAATCAGGTAACTTATAATTAAAATCGAAAAATCAATAAATTTATAAAAAGTCTAAAATTTGAAAATAATTCGATTTTGTAGTCCTAGAAGCTTGACATTTGGCAGAAAGGTAGGGTTTAGTATACAAAGTAAGGAAAAATTAAAAAATCCGTAAATGAAAAAAAAAAAAGGACTAAAAAACGAAAAAAAAACATCGAAAAAATTAATATTGTTTGATTTATTGGAAATTTCCGGAAATTTTAATTTTGGCTTTCTTTTTATACTAAAAAGTTCTTTTATGCTAAATATCAAGTATCTAGGGCTGCGAGTAATATCTTAGATGGCTAGCAACTTTCCTGGAAGCAATTGAGAGTACTTTTGACACCCCCCCCTCCCATAACTTAGTGCTTGCCTAGTAACCTTAAATCTTTTTTTATCTACAGTACTTTGCAAACGAAATTAAAGCTTCAAATTTTTGATACCTGTAAATAATAGGGACAGAGTGTGGGCTTAGCGAATCAGTGGATGATCTCCAAAAAGAACCCAAAATCAAGAAAAGGAGGATTACTTACAAAAAGAAGTGAAATCTCATCAAAAACGTCACCTGTAAAAAATGCAGCCAAGTCTCGTGACTCTTTTTCCGTAAAAAGTTCTGAGATCGTGTAAAGCCAAGTTTAGCTATCTTATTAACTCTCAAATTTTCATTCACAAATCACTCCTAGTCTCTACATCTTTAGTTAAATATTATTTTGTGACTTGGCAATTACGTAGCACGAGAATGTGATGCATATAATTAGTCTTAATCAAATAATACCATGCCATCCCATAACATATTAAGGTGTAATAATTTCCCTGTGCGTATATAATTAGCCTTAATCATATTATCCTATCCCATCCCATAACATAGTACGGTGTAATAACTTCCCTGTGCTTCGTAATTGCCATGTCACAAAATAATATTTACTAGTACCATATTTACTAGGACTTCCCTCAAAGGGATTAGTCTGAGTGATATTGCTGAGAACATAGGGTTAACAATTAAAATATAAAGAAAAAGAGCAAATTAAATGATAGAATTACAAAATAACATATATAAATTCATATACACTGTTAAAAAAATAGAAAAGAAGTACTGTTCATCAGATGTGTTGTCATAATTTTTTTTAACATGTGGCAAAGAATCTCATTTTCTTAAGCGCGTATTGCGCAAAACTTGAAAAAAAAAGAAAAAAAAAACGCCGGATCTTTTAAAACGCCAAGCTTTTTAAAGTTACGTAATTGGATTTGCAGCCAATAGATTATTCTATCAAGCGTGGCTTAACGCAAATTTAATTTCATTGTTGCACCTTTTTTTGTGTGTGAATTTAAAATTTTTCTTCCTGGATTATATATCTATTATTTGTATAACTGTTTATAGAAACTCTTACACTTCAAACTACATTGATAGCATGCTTTGCTACAAACCATATTGCAAAACTATAGTCTAAATTACTATTAAAGTATACAAAAAATCTTTCGATGACTTCTGTAAAATAACTTTTACATTAAATCTCCATACCGGCAAAATTTAAAAATTATATATATTACAAAGTTAAGCTTAACAGATACTTCTTGATTATTATCTAGGTGGCTCTGCCCCCTGCGCCTTTACCCGTTCTTCTGCCCGTCTCTCTAACCGATTGTCTATCTCTCTACACGTCTCGCTGTCTGTCTCTATATTTCTCTACCGGTCTCGCTACCCGCCAATCTATTTCTCTAACCGTCTGTCTATCTGTCTAACTACTTGTATTTCTAGCCGTGTCTCTATCCAATTCGCTATCCATTTGTCTATCTGTCTCACAGCTTGTCTATCTGTCTCTCTACCCGTCTGGCTATACGCCTCTCTACCCATCTTCTTACCCATCTACTGTCTCTCTACTCGTCTGTATACCCTTCTCACTATCCGTCTGTTTTTGTACCCGACTATTTACCCGTCTCGCTACCAATCTCATTACCCGTCAGTCAACTCGTCTCTGTACTCATCTCTCTACTCGTCTCTTTATCTACCACGCTACGCGTCTCGCAACCTTTCTCGCTACATTCCTGTCTACCGGTGTCGCTACCCGTCTCGTGACCCATCTCGCTACCCCTCTGTCAACCCTCTTTTTACCTTTCTCTCTAGCCGTCTGTCAATCCGTTTCGCTACCCGTCAGCCTCGGGTCACTACCCGTCTGTCTACCCGTTTGTTTACTCGTCTCTCTACCTCTCGCCACCTCTTCCCAATATTTAAACAATTCATTTAATATACAGAAGCCGTTTATCAGTTATTAAATGCAAACAGAAGTAATTTATCTAATAAGTGTAATCAGATGCATTTTTTTTAAATACATACATAAACATGAATAGTAATTCATCAGTTTTGTGTTCATAGTTGTTTATATCATTTGACAGTAAATCCCAACTTCTTAAACCTGGATTGTCTCAAGCTTTTTTAAAAAAACACAAGGTCTGTATAACTGCAAAGTACCCTGAGGGCTATATTAGCTACATGTTATTAAGTTAAGTGAAAGTTTCGTTATCACGTTTGCGGCCAATTGCTTATGTCAGAAAGCGTGGCTTAACGCCATTTTAAATTCATTACTGTAACTTTCTTTTCTTTTCTTTTTTTTTCTGGGGGGGGGGTTTCAAATATATACATTTAAATTAAAACTTTTGCCTCCATGCCATTAGTGTTGTTTGTGTTATTAACTAATACCTTGTAGACTGAGCTTCGTTTGAAACAAATGTAAAATACTTCTTCTACAGTTTTTTTTAGGAGAAACTTTCGTAATTGGGCCCAAAGCCAATCGGAGCATTTAATATCATTATTGTAACTCTTATAGAGTTAAAACAATATTGTTGCTAGCTTTACTCTTGTTTGAGACCAGCCTTGCCTGTGTATCTGAATGAGGAAAAGTTTCGTATCCTATGTCGGTTGGCGAAAAAAATTTAAAATGGTGACAAAAGGTAGTTTTAGCATCTTACAAAATTTTTCAAGAGAGCGGTAAAACATGTTTTTCAAATATTTACAAACATACGTTTATTAAAGCATGTATTTTCACCATCTTAAAAATTTAAGCACGATGCTAAAATAAAATTTTATCGCCATTTTCGATATTTTAATAAGTAATGAAAATACATAAACAAACTTATTTAACAAACTTAAGAGGCATTTTTGGGATAAATAATTGTTATTGTCAGGGGGGTAAATTGTAAACAATTAATAAACGGCTAGTAAATAATAAATAGCATTTAAAATATAAAAATGGAGACGTGGTCCGTATAAAAATGCAAAACATAACATTATACGCTTGATATATGTAAATCTTTTTTTATTTTTTAATATTTCCGAAGGCACAGATAAAAAGGTAAAAATCTCTTTTCCAAATGCCAAATAGAAAATATACAAAATAGAATGCCAAATATACAAAATAGAAAAATATCTGCAAAAAATATATTTACATAATACTACATCTGCAAAAAATAAGATTTAGAAAAAGTAAGCTATATCCTGCAGATCCCAACAATCACATCGAAAAACTTATCACCAAAAAAGAACTCGCCAAATCTTACGGTACAGGAGATGGATTTTTCCCTCCGAATGCAGAATATTTTTTTTTCTTGTACGATGGGTGATTATAATATAATTGTTTCATTTCACATACTACATACCGTTTGATATATTGGTACTTTTATGTTATCCTGGCGCAGTTGATAAATCGCCAAATATTGTTCCTGTAAATTGACATATTGAATTCATTTCATCCTAATCCTAATAATATTATAAATCTGATTGTGTGCAAATGTTAGGCTGAAGCCAGCGTCAAAATGGAGCATTTAATGATCCTGTTTCTTTGCATATAGGTTGATTATAACCCTCATATGAATATAGGCTGGTTTTTGTTTATTTTATTCAAATATTTTCTTTAATAATTAAAAATTTCATTATTTTCATAGAGAATAAATGGACATTTTTCCATACAATTTAACCATTTAAATTTATCGTTGCTAGGGCTTTGATCGTTGCCAATAAATAAAAACACGGAAAAATACGTTTTCCTCAACAATTAATTTTCAATTGAACGATTTTCACGTGAAAACTGAAAATTAAAAAGAATTCAAAAGAAGATGAATTTCCGTGATATTTGAAACAAAAATATGGAATATTTGTTATTATACATGAAGTATGAATATCGGTTACATTAAAAAGATCTTTTTCTGTCAAAAACTGCGTTATAATTAGAAGGAAAATGAACAATAATTATATCATTAAAAATAGATTTCGCTTGGACCATGGAACTATGAAAAGGATCGTCCTCGGCTTGGACAAATATGACGTCATAAATAAAGCATGTATTTTCAAATATTCGTAATAATACAAGGAGCATAAATATCAACGTATAATGAAAGTAGATAGATAATGGACGTAATATTTAAGATGAAAATCTAAAATATTTTTTATCGATACTGATTAATAATTAGCTTGAATGCCAGTTACATACAAATGTGAGCTTTCTGCTAAAATTTACGTCCTGATTGCCAGAAAAAAAATTAACAAGAATTATGCGATTAAAAAGAGATTTCTCTTAGGAAAAAGTGACGTCATATTTGAAATAAAACGGGAATTTTCAAATGTGTTTACAAGGAGCGGGAATCAATTCCTTACATTAATAATACAAGGATCGGTAAGTTTAGAAAGTAGATGAGTTTCACGCCATAATTAAAACGCAAAATAATTTTTTTTTTTATCTATACCGATTATTAAGCATGAATATCAGTTACATACAGATGAGAGGTTTATGCCAAAAACTACACCATGATTATTAGAAAAATAAAAATAAATACGAATCTATTATATTAAAATCTGACCGCCTGTTTGTATTTCGCAACTACTCCTTTCAGATTGTCGAACGCAATGAGATTTACTTAACACCGGTTATCATTGATCCGAGGATGTCATAAACTCTCAGAATTTAAAAAAAAATGATTTAAATTCCGAGATATTATTATTATTATTATTATTATTATTATTGTAAATTTTAACGAAGTTTCTCTAAAAATGGCAACTAAATTATTTCAATTTTGAGCGCGTTCAGAGACCGAAACGCGGGTTACTCGTATAGTTGGGGAATGACGTCTTCTGATTTTCTCAGGGTAATGTTGGGTTAAATTTATATGTTTGTTTATTGAGAACATACATCTGGCTTGTATGCTTGACATCATGTGCCCGCTTATAAGTCATCGTCAATATACAGGACGAGATAGCCACAAGGAAATATACAACACCAGAGAGTTACATCCCGGAGCTCCACAAAGTGTGTGCAATGGAGCTGGCGGGAGTCGAACCCGCCGACCTGACTCCTATGCTCTCAATCTATTAGCGGAATGGTGTCTTAGCTACTCGGCCACGGAGGCCCCTTGGGTTAAAACGGCTGTGAACGCTTTTGGGTAAAGTTATGGGTATATTTACAATCAAACACTTCCGTCAACCAATCTACCATTACATTTTGATTGTACGAACATTTCAGGAACCATCCTAGCCGATGTTGGGCAATTATATCATAGTCCTGTTAAAGGTAGACCAATCAAATGTTCAGGACTCAAGTGTACAGTAGGAATCATAAAGAACAACAGTTAACAGTTGCAGTTAGCTATAAAGCAAACAAACAAATCAGATTTCCCAACCACGTGATCACTTTACCCAACAAAATTCTCCCGGTAATGTGGATTACCAGAAGTCTGAGTAATTTCCAGCTCTGAACGCTACGGGTAACTCGCAAAAAGTCCCGTGATATCGCTCTCTGAACGCTTCGGGTTACCCATGTGTTACCCTATGTAACTCGGGGTTCGATCTGTGAACGCGTCCTTTGTGAATAAAAAAGAAGAAATAAAACGGATTAATATATTTTTTCTCATTAAAACTGAAAAAAAGAATTTATTTTCAATTTGAATAGATGGTGAAATAAAAAAAAATCTTGATTACAATAAAATTTTTGAAAAATAAAAGCGTAATTTCACACATTCAAACTTCATGAATCAATTTATTCTAAAGAACAAAAATCGTCTGTCAACATATTTTCATTTAGAAATAAAGATTTTTTTTCAGTTATAGATTAAATCAAGAAGGCAAATTTAAGCTTCTTGCATTTAGGTCTAGAATAATTGGTCCCTATTCACAAGAATTGAATTTAATGAAAAAGAATATATACTATTTCCATTATCTTTGAAGGATGGCTATTAAAACGTTTCACAAGGCGTTAAAAGTAAAATGGTTTACCAGGTAAACTTGACATATGTTTTTACACAATTCGCCAATTTCCACGATTTTATTTGGCCCGCCTTTTTTCATTGGTTGCAGTTTCCTTTTCGTGATTATTTGTCACAAAATTTCACTTTTTTAAAACTTAGTTATGTCAAAGTCTTTATAACATAGAAATACTGTATTGTCTCCTATGGAATGTGATAAAGAGTTAGTTAATTATTTACGTTTCTAATTATCGGGAATAAATTTTTTGCTTAATTAATGCATTTATTCTTCTTTTAATGATACTTGAACGAAGTCACGGGTAACAGCTAGTTTAAATATAAACCTTTCACTCATTTAATTTAAAATACATGCCTTTCATTAATCCCATTTAAAATGCTAAAAAGAGAAAAAAAAAGAAATAATGCCATAAATCGAAACCTTTTATTTAAACACAAAATATATATTTTTTTAATTTACACACGCGAAATAAAAAAAACTGCTATTGCTGAGATTTGCGCCAAATCTCTAATACCAAGTGTATCAAGTTATTGCGGGGTTTTTCTTTCAAACTGAAAAAAATCCAGATTAATTTTCGATTTCTACTAAATTGAAATATATTTTATTGTGCTGAATATTAGTGCGTGCATATTTTTTTTGCTCCATGTACTCCATGAACTTTTCAATTCCGATTGTCTACGAAAATCTCCCGCCGGTGAAAATGACGTACGCACAAAAGTTTCGTGACGTATGTACTTTAATTGTGCTTTTTTATCTATTTTTTAATATAATTTCCAAACGGTTTGACATTTATTCTTGGTAATAAATAGACGACGTTGTCACCTTTATAGGTACCTGCTGTAAAAATTTGAACGAAATCCGTTAAATATTTTTTGAGTTATGCTTGACGAAAGGTTTTAATATCCATCGTAGCTATATATGGGGCAAAGTAATACTGCGCTGTGTATGAGTCTTCGTTGCACTCAGACAACTAGTATATTTTCGAGATAGAAACGCTAACTTTGAAGATTGCAACAAGAAAGCTCTGCAAGATACATTTTCGTATAAGCACATACTCCTTTTACTATACCTAGACCAAAGCCATTATATATTCTCTTTGACATAGACACGCCGTTCATGGCTGTATTTAACTAGATATTTAAAGCGAAACGGAAGTAAGGGGTCAGGTATCTTTGAAACAGACAAACTACAAGTTAATGTGATCCTAATATGGATTGCAATAATTCCATATCTGATAAACCTTTGGATATGAAATTTTAAACACACATTAAAAGAAATACATGCTAACAGTTAATGTTCTGAAAAAGAGTCTAGATGCATATAAAGTTTTTTAATTTAATTTGAAATTTAACGTATTTTTAATTAATAAATTCACCTTATATGCATTGGGCGCAGGATTTCTCATAATCGAACTGTCACAGACAGCCAGAAATTTTTATTGAATAGAGATATAATATGTTAAAAATGACTTACACTTTAAAAAATATATAATAATAAGTTCTTGAAAAGAAAAAAAAAAACTCTCAAAATTTTGAAATTTCTTTAAATAAAAGTAGTTACAATTTCTAATTTTCTTTCTTGGTAAACATAAAAGTATGTCATTTTGTGCATCTATAAGGTTTATACCTTCAGTAAAAGTTTCATGAAATTCTATCCCGCCATTTCATAAAAATCATGCGCGCAATGGCGAAATCATCGTTTCGAGAAAATATATTTTAAAGATCAAATTACCCTTTGGTTATGCAAAAAGAGTTAAAACTGTTTGAAACATAACTTTTCTTCTAAAGCGAATTTTTGCATGTTTTTTTAAATGTTCCTAAAGAATTTTATTTTAGGGTAAGTTATAAAATAAAAAGTTGATTTTTTGATACCTTCAAAGGTACCAGACCCCTTTAGTAAACACCCTGTATAAGGTTCGATGCAATTTGGTAAAGCATCCGCATGCATATAGCCGAAAAAAAAAAACTATGTTCCTATCAATAACATTTTCTTAATCCTTTCATTGGCAATAATTTCTTCGTAAGAGTATTTCACGTTGCAGTATCTTTAAAATAATAAAGGAGCTTGAATAGAAGTTGATACGAAGAATTTTCGCTCTGGCTTATATAGATTTTAACATGCTCTGTTTATAGAAATCCAATGTATTACTTTGAAGTGCTCTTTTTTTGTAAACTATTATATTTTTGCAATCGAGATAAAAACAAATGTTATTCAAAATAATCATATACGTGTATAAATGGTGTTTAGAAAACACATTTATAAAAATATCTTTGATTCTAGGAAAGGTTGCTGTGCGATATAAAGAACAAAATTTTTTTTAATAAAAATCAAAAAAATATAAGTATTACACCATTTTATAAGAAATAGGATATTTTTTTTTATATTTGAAGCATTTTACGTATTTTTCAAAAATAACAAATATATATTTCATATATTTTTAAATATTTCGAGCTATATAATTTTCTTTTATACAAATCTCTGATTTGCAAATTACTTGTTCCTGAGAATGAATCAATCTTGAAACAAAGTTATAAAACTAATTCTATCATATAGTTTTGTTTCAATTAGAAGTGAGATTATACAATGTCAAGTCACCAAACATCTTAAATAAGTAAATAAATAAGAATATAAATGTGGTTTTGTTATTGGAGTGTGTAAAAATTATCAAATGTTGAAAATGTAGATCTGTAAGTAACTGTTGTATATTTGCTTCCAAATATCTAACAAGTTTTTGTGATTTGGCACTGAAGTCTTAACAGATTGAAAGTAGCTTATGTAATAGCAAATTTTTATCAACATTTAGCAAGTATTTTTATTACATCTACTTTTTATTACTGAGTTTTATCAATTCAGTTTTAGTATAGTTAAAGTTTTTGATAAAATATTTTATTCAATTTAACCGATGACTTAAATCTGATGTCCAGGAAAATATTTACGCATGAAAAATATCTAAAACCAAAAGATCTAATCAGTGTAAATGCCTAAAAAAAATGCTTCTAAACGTAAACCTTTTCTTTTTCCTCCTTTCAATAATGCATAATACAGTTATACAGTTTCTCAGATATTTCAAAAGGAAGTATTACTGAAATCACACTTTATGCCTACAGGCAAATATTTGTAAATGTGCTTCAGAAATATAATTCTGAATTCTTCAAGCAAATATTAAAATTTATGCCTCATGTTGTATAACGAATAGGTGTGTACAAGAGCAGAAAGATATAAAGGTATTATACATACAGTTTAATTTCAGCTGAAACATACCGTTTCTGAACTTTTGCATAACCATCTTTTAATATGAAACGCAAAACTTTAATTCGTCCGTTAACTCACGTGCAAATTTAAACTTCTTAAAGAGCGATGGAATTTTGTATATTGGGATCTGTGATTCTATTTAGCATTCAGCTAAACATCTAAATAAGGTTCGTCGGGGCAAAACATTATACTTGAATAAATTACGAAAACTTTTGAAGCTTGTTCTATGATTTTTAAGTTTAAAGTGAACAAGTAATTTAATAAAAATAAAAACGATTACAATTGATTGTTTCTAACCCAAAAATGAAACAAATCTTTAGAAACAAATTTGAGCTTCATATTATTGGTGTGTATACAAATTACAAACCATTTAAAAGGGGAAATCGTAGATCTGCAATAATTGATGGGAATTTGCTAAAGGTAACTTTTCTAAAAGAAAGTTAATAGAATTTAGTAAGCATATTTATATTGTTTAGCTTATCATCGCTTACTAAAGGATAATATATATATTTTATTTAAGTTAACTGAAGAATTTAATGTCATGTTTAAGAAGAATATTTATAACTTGAAAAGCTGTTTTAGGAAAAAAAAAATACTTTTATAAATTTTCAAGAAATATCATTTTTAAACGAAATATAAAATTTTTAATTTATATTTATTCCTTTCAACAATGCTGCAAACAGTTCTTCTCGCTTTATTCAATATTTCAACAAAAGTAAATATTACTGCAATTACACTTTATGCCTAAAGGAAAGATATGTAAATGTGCTTCCTAATTATAATTCTGAATTCGTCATGCAAATATTAAAATTTATGCGTCATATTATATTGCGAATAGGTATATGCGAGAACAGAAGGATTTAAAGTTATTATATATAAAGTTTAATTTTAGCTGAAACATATAGTTTCTGAAGTTGTATATAATAATATCTTAATATAAAAATGAAATTTTACTTCATGTGTAAACGAACTTTTAAAAGAAGGATGGAATTTTGTTTAGTGAGGTCTATGATGCTGTTTAACCCTTTAACCCTTTCAAGGGCGGTGGTTACAAATGTGACCACTTAATTTTAATTCCAAATTTCTAAATGGCACCAAAAATATTTTATAAAATTTTGCTATTAAAAATGAACAGGAAGGAAAGCAAGTATTTATTTCTTAAGAAATTCGTTTGTAAGTTCTGGTGTGAGTCATTCATTTCACCATTTTTCAAACAGAATTACTCTGCGCCTGAAAGGGTTAAGACTGAAGAGTTTTGGTAGAAATTAAAAGCATGGTTTTTAACCGTAATTAATAAAATCATATTTGATTGAAAATAAATATTTTTTTAAAATTACGTTGTCAGGTTATGTCAAGGAGGATCTACACAATTGTATGGTGCAGGCTCAGCTTTAAATCACAGGGAAAGAGGAACATTTTTTCCCCTTAGGATCACCTACACAATTGTGTAGGTTAGGTCTTAAAGGGTTAACGTCCACTGGGACTATATATATATAAAATGCCTTTTAATTCAAAATACAAAAATACATAATAGTTTCACGAAAATTATCGTGACCTCACTTATATCTTGAAGATGTTCGCAGGAGCTATACGAAACGTCGATTTTATCGTTATTTTAATGGGTTTTTTTATGTGATGTCATATACATTTATTTCTCCTGTAACATTTAGCAAGTTTTTTTATGGTTATAATACAAAGTATTTTATATTAATTTTGTGGTGCAATCGTCTAATTTGTATTTAAAAATAAAAATTTTCCAGATCTTAAACCTATACTTCCATCTCTAAAACATGCTGTTGGAAATGTTATGATTTGATGATGTGTAACTTCTAATAGAGTTGAAAATCTAAAATTTATTGTTATTACAACCACATATTTAGGATAAATTGATCTGCCATAAATTATTGAGCCAAGCAAGGAAATTTGGCTTAGAAAAAATTTCCTACTTCCAACAGGAAATGATCCTAACATAATTCTGTGGTCACAAAAGCATGTCTACTTTTACAATTATCCCAGACATCTTGCAACTGTACCAGAATCTGCAGAAGTCAATCACGGCCTATTTCGGTACTGAAGTCGGCTGTGGCTCAACCCAGAAAACCGCCAAGGATGCTATTGTGTAATGAATTTAGAAATAAAAAAATTCCTAGACAAAAGACTTTTGACGAATCTTTTGTGAAAGCATTGGAGACTAACAGACACAGTAAAACAAAAAAAAAATTATATATATTTTTGTAGCGTTTTGACGAGGTTGAGATATTACGATGAATAATATTCGATGAAAAGATGGCAGTCCTTCAACTATATAGCAAGTTGCAGTCGAATTTAGCGAGTATGGCGAAGTAGTAAGGCAATGGAATGAGATCACAGAATTTCTCCAGTAAATCCAGCCAATCTCCAGACAAATAATTTTATTAGAAGACGAACAACACAGAAACGATTCCCAAAGGTCTAAAACTTATAGCCCTCGGGCTAACGTTGCTTCACTTCATTGAATTAAGATGTTCCTGGGCCAGATGAATATTCTACGGTCATAACAATACCAGACACATATTTGTTTAGCTTCCGAAAACCTCAAAAATCTCTCGCTCCGACCGGTGCGTTCGAGTTTTGTTCTCTCCGCGGAAACATACACAGAATTGCGTCACGAGCGCACAACCCAATGAGTGAGAAGCTAGCTCCAGCCCAACGAATGAGGCTAGAGGGCGAGGCTAAAACATTAAAGAATCCCTTACATGGGTGCGGACCAATTTAGAAGTTAAAATCCCAAGCGCGCGAAAAATTCAGAGCAATAATAATAATAATAATAAAAAGAAAATGGCTTTAAAAAACATTCGAAATGAGAACGCGTCTCAGAATTATATAGATTGGGGAACTGATAAAAGTTACGAATGATCTTAAATTTTAGATTAAGATTTGGAATAAAATAATTATTAATATACGGATGTTTACTTTTAAAAGGACTTTAAATAGGAATAGATATTATTAAGAATTAAGGAAATACTGACTATGACAGAAGTTAGATTAATTTTAAAAGATTAATGCGAATAAAATGGAAGGATACGAAGGAAATAAATTTTTTATATAACATATATATATATATAATGGAATCTATTCCACAACACCTTGAAACAGTTATTAAACCAAAGGACATCAAAGGAAATTATTAACTTGTTTCATTATAATTAAATTTGTGTAAATAATTGCATATAATAAAAAAGTGTACAAATACTTTTTTTTTATATTTTTTAACCTTTTGTTTTAAAATTCAGTTAAATTCAGTTGCATTATTTTTTGGTGTTCATGTAATAAAATACATTAAAATTATTTATTAAAATTCCTTAATGTAACTTTTTTTGTGTTATTTTGCAAATAATGGAAAAAATCGAGGTGTACAAACAATCATTTTGCCAACGGTATGTTGTTGAATTTTTGCTTTGCATATTCAACAAGGGATATAATGATGTACCTATTTTTAATTCTAAGAGTGATCAACATTACTCCCTATTAAATTATATAATATGTACTATATTAAAGATATGTATTTCATAATTGTCGATGTGTAACAGCACTATTAATTTAAAAATATTACAGTGATATAGGAGAAAGTTTTACGATGGTCACAGTCAAACTAGTAATAATTTCGTTGAAGCTTTTATTTTTAATAATATATTTTACTTCAGTTAATAAAAAAAGTAAATCTAATTTTCAAGAAGAACATCTACTCTTGAAGGGATCTTTTAACGGAAGGATAAAATATGTATCTTAACCAGAGCCTTACACATTTGATAAAATTTGGTAGCCAACAAATTATTCTAGTCGCTAGTTAAACAATATTTACCACCCCACCTCCCCCGTCATTGATTAAATTAAAAAGCATACGATTTTTATGAAGTAAATAGAGAAAAAATAACAAGCATAGTTTAGAATTATTAGTTACAAAGCATAGAATACTAAACTACATTTGTACTATAGTATTATATTGTATTCTTGAAATTTTAATTAAGTTTTATAGATTTACTTCAAAGAATTACTTATAACCACTTATATGTCATTATTCTTTAAAATGAATATGGTATATTAATAAGTTTTAATTCCGACCACAAAAATCGGATTTGAAACTCACAAAAATACTTGAGTGTTTTTTAACATTACTAGATGGAACCCGTCAAAAGTTGACGGAAAAAAATACTATAACAATATCAGTAAAATAAGCTACTTTATTATTTAAAAAGGGGTGCGTATAAAACAATCTTTCAAACATTTTATTTTAAAAGTTTTTTCCTCCCAGTTAAATATAGTGCTATTTCCGATGCAAACTCCTTATAAATAATCCGTAAACAACTGTGTAATGCAAATCAGTTTGACATTGCCGCCATATTCAACCACGGCAAAGAAAATTTCATGGACCTATGAAGTATCATACAAATAATATATTCCTACGTTCATCTCATATTCAGTCAATAAAAGAACATAGTAAATACAGCACACATCCCCCCCCCCCACCTGCGATAATGCAACCGAATGAGCTCCAATGCCCGAAAGCATTGTCGAAATTCGACGTTAAAAAAAAAAGGTTTTAAAATGTCCTCTGTAATCATTGTTTGTTTCAAATCCATATCTTCTAAAACGCATCCATTGTTTTAAGCTAATCAGTTTTTATGTAAAAGATGCAGAATTATTTTTACAATAATAAATCAATCCGCATATGAGGGAGATTTTTAATGTTTTCAACTGTAATTCATTTGCATGGTTTCTTCTGTCCCTTTACATAATCAGGATGATTATCCATCACAGTCGGGGATATCTTCCCTCTTATACAGTTAAATACCCAATGGATCTTTAAAACTAGTCGGATGTGCCAATCCCAAAACTTTCTTCTATCTCAGTAATGTTAATACTTCAAAATTCGCTATCACATCGCCAATAAAATCAATATTTTTCGTCATTCTGTTGTACGTCATCTGCTTGCGAATCGTCGGGTTACAGGGATGTAAACAATCGATGTATACTAAACTACGAAAAGTCCTTCTGGCTTGAACGACAGGAATAGATAGCCTCCCTATTCCTTGGTTTTACGATGTTAGCTAATTTTACTGGAAAACACGAAGGTAAAATGCGTGGAACCTAAATAAAGAAGACTCAGTCCCAGTTCTCGTCAACATTGAATTTGAATGAGAATATCGCCAAATTAGTCCTCTACAGTCAAGTTGGCTTCATTTGTGGCAACTTACTTTGGTCGCCAAATTTGTCGATATTCCGCAAACTGTCACCAAGTTTGGCGATAATTTGACGTTGGCGAATATAAATATATAGTGATAAGCATATAATAGGATTAATGGTTACAACAATGAAAGAAAATTTGCCGAAAACATGTTAACTAAAACTCATAAATTAAACCCGTTTATGGATGAATTCTGCTGTCTTGTTTGAAAATGTCAGCCACCCTAAAATTTCAAACCGCTCTATCTCAGCCATTTTTTTAAGATAGAAGCAAAACAAAAACTGCTCCGGATTCTCCGGATCAAAGCCGAACATTTAACGAAAAAAAGTTTTAGGATTTCTAATTTTTTTTTTAATTTGCACATCTTTTTTAATTTTAAATCTTTAAATGGCTATCACAGCGCCCCCTTTCGTCGAAATATCCCCAAATTGTAATAGAACCTACTTACCATAGCCAAAAAGAGAGAAAAAAAATGTGGTTCAATTTGAAGCATAACTTCAGACACTTTTCGATTATACAATAGTTAAAATGGAACAAAAATATCGATCACAGCGGTCCCTTTCGTCGAAATATCCCCAAATTCTTACAGAACCTGCTTGCCATAGCCAAAAACACAGAAAAAAATTTTTGTTCAATTTGAAGCATAACATCATACACTTTTAGATGGTACAATAGTGAAAATGGAACAAAAATATCGATCACAGCGCCCCCTTTCGTCGAAATATCCCCAAATTCTGATAGAACCTGCTTGCCATAGCCAAAAACATAGAAAAAAAATGTGGTTCAATTTGAAGCATAACATCATACACTTTTAGATGGTACAATAGTGAAAATGGAACAAAAATATCGATCACAGCGCTCCCTTTCGTCGAAATATCCCCAAATTCTGATAGAACCTGCTTGCCATAGCCAAAAACATAGAAAAAAAAATGTGGTTCAATTTGAAGCATAACTTCATACACTTTTAGACGGTACAATTGTGAAAATGGAACAAAAATATCGATCACAGCGCCCCCTTTCGTCGAAATATCCCCAAATTCTGATAGAACCTGCTTGCCATAGCCAAAAACATAGAAAAAGAATTTGGTTCAATTTGAAGCATAACATCATACACTTTTAGATGGTACAATGAAGACACACAGACGGATAGACGGACAGACGGACGGACGGACAGACGGACAGACGGACATTTTGTAAAAACATGTTTTTTGGAATCTCTGACCTCTAAAACGTGTAAATCCGTTGAAAACTGGAAGTCGAAAAAAATTTCGGTTACAATACTTTCTTCTATTATAGATAGAAGAAAGTAAAAATACAATTCCTAGCATATTCTGATGCAACATATACATCAACGAATTCAAAATATCAATTTTACGTTAAACATAAACTGAAAATAGTTTTTTTTTCTAATATCTTATGATTTATCAGTTTTTTTTTTTTTTTTTTTTTTTTTTTTTTTTTTTTTTATGATGGTTAGGGAAGTCTATTTTCAATTGTGGTAACTTTCCCAGGGGCTATTTTACATTATTAAAGCAAACTGATGGTCATTGTTGAAATAGAATTGAAAAAAATATTTCATGCTTGAAAATTATTTAAAGAGTGGTTAAATTAAGCGCCAGTTTTCAAATAAATTTCAATCGAAAGCTTATTTTTTTTCTAATTGATTATGTAAGTATTGAAATTGTAAAATGTAGTAAAAAATTGAAATTTGTAGTATTTAGAAGTGATGTGTAAGCGCGATGAAAGCTAAAGCGACAGCGCCGTTTGTTATCACAATTGTTATACATTTCTAAAAATTGCCACTGTGTTTTGGCTGGCGTCCAAAAGTAGACTACTATTTTTTGACATCAAAAGAGAAATTCGCAGTGAAAGAAATAGGACTTTGCCGCTAATAAGGAATTGTTAAATGAACATTAACAAACCTACCAAAATAATTCCTATACAATATTAGCCTTACATTGTTTATTCTAGCTAAAAAAACAATAATTATTTCAAGTTTTTTTTTTAACCATAACACTATTTTTTATAATTTTAATTTTCCTGAAATCGTTTACTTTTGTGATTTTTTTTTTAAATTAAAAAAATGAAATCTTCTAACCTATAATTTAAAAAAAGTAATTGGTAGCATGCAATCAAGGTATGCAATCAAGATGAAGCAAACAGTAAAAGCTTCAGTTTTAATCTTTAAAATTAAAAATTGAAAAATCAGACGTCAGGTTGACACAATCATGTAATTTTTTCTTTTTAGTTTTATCAATGTTAAAATGCATTTCAAGCTAAGCATAACGTCATTTTCACCGGTTGAAACTTTTCACACGTAATTTGTATACGTTACTTTTATGCTTAAACACCATGTATACAAATAAAAATATATTTTGTATTTAATTGTAATGAAAAAATGGCATCAATAAAGTTATAATGCATAATGATAAAATAAACCTAATGGACAATATTCTCGTGACGTCACAATAAATATGATTTTTCATTCTCTTATAAAACACGCGGATAAATAATTTTACCGAAATTTAACTTGCAAATTAAAAAATTCGGCCTAAATTACACGTGTTTTTAATATTTATTATTTCTCTTTTATCTTCGGAACCATGGAGTTTAGAGAATAAACTACGTGCCTCGCAACAATGGGCGTATTCCAATTGCCGACTTTATGACGTCATTAGCAGAAGTAAAAGTTTAATTTAAAATTACGGCTAATTAATAAAATTTTCGAACAAACGAATGCACGATAACAAATCTGTGTCCAAATATCTTTCATTTAAAAAAAGAATGATGTAATTTGATGCAGTAGTTTGTTCTCACGGATTGTCGAAAGGAAAAGCTTAGCGTTTTAAATATATAGATATCTGGCTAGAGCGGAAAATAATGCCTTTTAAACTTGGTTCTTTCATTAAAAGTATGAGAGAAGAGGTAGAACACTGCTTTGCGCACACGAGCAGGGAAAGAGAAAAATACCGTTTGTGCTCATTTTTTAGGTCAATTTTTGTACAAAAGAAAAAACAAACAAAAACGCCAGATTAAATAATTTGGTCGCCAGATTAAAAAATTTGATCGCCAGTGGTGACCTGGTGACCGCATTTGTCAAGCTCTGATCTTAACAAATCTTTAAGAAATAATGTAACTAAATTGGAAATTGAAACTTAAATTTCTAAAGGAAAGGCAAAATGTTTATTTTTTTCCGCTTCAACAACGCATCATACCTTTATTCACGCTTTTCAAATATTTCAACAGTAAGTACTATTGAAATTATGCCTATTCTATGGCTTTATACCTACAGAAAAAGATAAGTAAATGTGCTTCAAAATTATAATTCTGAATTCTTCTTGCAAATATTAATAAAATTTATGCATCATGTTATATTACGAATAGGTGTGTGCAAGAGTTAAAAGATTTAAAATTATTATAAATATAGTTTAATTTCAACTGGAATACACCTTTTCTGAAGTTTTGTATAACAAACTTTTAATATGAAATGCAAAGTTTTAACTCGCCTGAATTCATCTGCAAATTTAATCTTCTCAAATAACGATGAAATTTTGTATAGTTGGATCTATAATGCTATTTAACGTTGGGATAAATAGCTAAATAGTGTTTGCCAGGACAAAATATATGTTTTAAATTACACTTGAATATATTGAGAAAAGGAAATTTTTGAAACTTGGTGTATAATTTTATTTTGTATTTGAACAAGTAATAAAAAACCCCGTCTTCAAGTGATTATTTCTTAATTCACGACTTGCTTGCAATTGTGAAATTAAACTTGTAAAACAAATGTCGTCTAGTTCTTTTTCGACTATTTTTTTAACTGTCTTAAGTTTATAGGGATCTCCGAAATAATTATCATCGCAATCAAATGTTTTTTTAAGGTTCACTTACTATAAGTAAGACACCTATTAGGGGAGCTGACGTATATTCATCTTGTTGCCCAAAATAACCGCCATTTTCTAACCCAGCTCAGCATTAGTTTACTGCCAGAGCAGGGTTTTGCCGTCCCTCCAACTTCACTCGCCGTTTAACACTGACGTGAGCTAATCGGTTTTAGTTTGGTTTTTGGTCGTGGGTTATGAATAGTGCTCCCTATTAAACGTTTATACGGGTATACGTATAATACGTATTATACGAGGTGCAGATTTCGGATACGTATGATACGACCAAAGCGGTTATACGTTTGATACGAAACAGTATATACGGTACATCGCATATACGGATCTTACCCCAGCAGTTATACGTATAAACGTTTAAACGGTTTTCGTTTCTTGCGTGAAAGAAGATGCTTTTCCTGCTGGTCTGCGCATCAGAGACATTGACAAACACCCGTTGGAGTACATTCTCGCGGTTTTTAGGAGCCATCATGATCCCTTTCTTATTCAAACAACCACGATGGCCTCCAGTTTACCAGTCTTGTAGTTCCAGTGTAGGTAGCTGGTACTTGAAAAAATAAATAAAAAAAAGTAAAAATAAAATCGGAATATAAATTTTTTTAATTTAGATTTAGGTTGTTTTTTCCCCTCAAAATTGAATTATTAATTATTAAATGTTTTACTATAGCGTAGCAAGTGGCTTTGAAGCTACACTTCGTATGCCTGTAACACACGCACATGGCTTCTGTTGATTTTTGGCGTGGACATTTCGCGCGAAACATTATTACTTACCTATCATACGTAGTATAGGGTAAGTCTTGTAATCGTTTTGAAAATCGAAATTTTTTTTTGACGGATTTACACGTTTCAGACACTGGAGATTCCGAAAAATATATTTTTAGAAAAAAAATTGCCGTCCGTCTGTGTGTCTGTGTGTCCGTATGTCTGTAAACACTCTACCTCCCGAACAAATTGAGATGGAGACTTGAAATTTGGTATGTATATAGTATGTAATAATGGGAAGAAGTCTATTAAATCTTAGTAACCTCGATTATCCGGAACTATTTTTTTCGGACTCTCGAAATATTCGTTCTGATAAAAGGTATATAAAATTTTTCCAAATTCTTTGTTTTAAGGAGGGAATATAAAATACAATAAAAAAACATAAATTTTGCATAAAGCATGAAGTCGATCGAATAATTAGTTACCGAGATATTTGTAATCCTATTTTCTACACTCATCGATTTTTCATGACCCTGTATTTCATCCAAATTTCAATTCAAAGATATATTTTAATTGGAAATGAGACGCTTTAATCAGATGCAATAAACTGCAAGTTAATAGGATTATTGTTTTTGGAGTTATAAGGATGTTTCTTTTAAGCAATTTAGTAATCGAGCCTTCAAAGTTTATGACGTCATCAAGCCACGATTTTATTCGAATTGCAATGCATTTTATAAGTAGTTTACACATTTTTTATTTTAATATTTTACATCATGCATATCCATGAGGGGTAAGTATTACGGTGCCCCCAACGACTAGTTTTTGCTGCGGCCGCAGAACACAGACATAAGTTGACTTTAAATTTTATACTGACATTGATCAATCCAACTCCAATTTCATAATCATACTTTTATTTTATCTAAGAATATTGTATTCTATATTAAAAATATTTTGAAAATACGATTTACAGCAAAATAGAAGAAAAGTAGGCAAATCATTTTAAACTTGTGTGATTGTGTTCTAAAACCTGCACTGACGATAATTTATCAAGCTATAAGTAATCGAAATTTATAGGTACTTCCCACAAAAAAAAATGAAATTTGTCAAGATAGAAAAAAAAATCGTAAAACGTAAAATCTTGCAAAGCCTGTCACTTTGTATAAAAAATAGCACGAGTGTCATGGTTAAAAAAAATGAAAATTTTGAAAATGAAATGTTTTACATTAACACAGAGTAGAAAACATTAGCACCATGGAAAGAAAAACATTGTATATATATATATATATATATATATATATATATATATATATACATTTAATTAAAAAAGAAAAAACATATTTAATAAGGATTGACAATAAATCTGAAACGTATAAATATTATCCTCCTTTCCTTAAAAAGTGTTTACTTTTGTTGTATATTTACAACTGTCGTTTATAAGAAAACTAGCAAGCTACGCCCGCTGCGCTGGTCGGTTTCTACAAATGAACCTTGAATCAAACGAAATATATCGTTTAATTTGACCTTGTATTTGAAAGCAATCTGTATATTTACCTGGAATATCCTTCAACATTACTGAAAAATGACGCCATTGCACTATTATATTTTCTAATACGCAGTCAAAATTTTAGCTGTTAAGGACCAACTATTTTATTTGGTAATTTACAGTTAGGGTTTGCTAATGAACGATAAAACTATATGCAATATATTAAAACAATCACTAAAAGTTATCGAACTAACAATGAAAAAGCCATCCAGTAGAAGTTTTTATAAAGGCTAATCTTTGATAATCGGGTTCATCTGATTATAGAACTTTTCCACATAATTCTAAAACTAACATAGAACAATATTAAATATACTAAAACCATCCTTAAAAATTATCTACTTAACAATTCAAGTCGCAAAAAATACGCCCAGTAAAAACTTTCTAAAAGGCTAATCTTTCGGAATCGGTTTCACCTGACTATATAACCTTCACACATTGACTAAGCAACGTAGCACAATATGTAGTACACTAACACCATTCCTGAAATAGCATCTAACAAACAATACAATTATCATCAAAATCCATCCAGTAGAACTTTTTCAGAAGGCTAATCTTTCATAATCGGAATCAAATATTAAAAAGGCTAATATTTGATTAAAAAAAAAGTCACCCGATTTTCGAATTTCCTCATATAATTCTAGAACTAAGCAACGTAGAATGATATGTAATCTAATAAAACTTTCCCTACAAAATTATCTAACTAACGGTGTAGGTTTCATCGAAATCCATTCGGCAGAATCTTTTAAAAAGGCTAATCTTTCATAATAGGATTGATCTGATTATAGAACTTCCCATAATAATTCTATAACTAAGCTACGTAGAATGATATGTCATACAATAAAACCTTCCCTGAAAAATTATCTATCTTACAGTTTAAGTTCTACGAAAATCCATTCTGCAGAACTCGAGTTATAAGCAGCCGGAACGAAATTTCATATATAAGGTAGAAGAAAATAGAAGTATATTGCTATTAATATAGTTTACATTTGAATAAAAAAAAAGGTACTTTTCGGTTAGCCGGGCGCCAGTGATATTTGTACATATATAAATATTTATGTATATACATATGTATATATATATGTATATGTATATGTACCGTGTAGATATATGTGTATATATATATGTGTGTGTGTGTGCTTATACATGTATATATATCACTGGTGCATGTCTAACCGAAAAGTACCAAAAAGAAAATACTGCAAGAATGATGTCGTACACTTGAAAAAACATCTTTTGGCTTAAAATCTCTCATCAAAACTGTTTTTCTTTTTTTTCTTTTGTTTCTCTTTCTTTCTTTTTTTAAAAATAAAATTAGTAACAGTTTTTATTTTATTTTTCGTCATGTATAGCCATTTTAATTCTTTCTGCAACAACAACAAAAAAAATACCTTTTGGCTTAAAATCAAATTATTTGGGGTCAAAAGTAAAATCAAAATTGCCAAAAACAAAAGATAAATCGCCAAATATTTTTTTCGATAGCAATCTTGTCGATTGAATAATTTTTTAAGCATTACGAATATTCCCAATCATATTTAAATAAAATATTTTCATTTTGTAATATTATCTCTCTTCAAAACTGTTTTTCTTCTTTTTTTTCTTTTCTTTCTCTTTCTCTTTTGTTTCTTTTATTTTTTAAATGAATGGGTTGATTGTTGACGGCCAATTATCTACACATGGGATATAGGCCCGGGGGGAGTGCCCTCCGTGGGGGTCTTTCTAAGGGAACCTAACCCGTATTTACGCATGGATAAATCCACGGTTCGAAGAAAACCACGAAAACTCCGAACGATTAGGCAGACGGGCGCGATTGGGATCGAACCCAGCACCTCCCGTCTACCAGCTTCGAGAGCACAACCTCTCCGCCACTGGTGGGGCATTTTTTAAATGAAATTAGCACAGTTTTTTCTTTTATTTTTCGAGATGTATAGCCTTTTCAATTCTTTCTGCAACAATAATGGTCGCCAAAAAATTAGCAATGGTAACCTTTTCGGCCAAAATAACAGAACTTTCTATCATAATTCTCTAACTAATGTACGTAAAACAATATGTTATATACTAAAACCTTCCCTGAAAAATTATCTTTCGAACAGTACAAGTTCCATCAAAACCCATTCAGCGGAACTCGAGTTATAAAGGAACGGAACGAAATTTCCGTTTGTGTTTTATATATATTGTAGAAGTAACAAGATTCTATGTATGAAATATGTATTATGCAGATTGCTAAAGTAATGCAACCGGTTTCCAGCTTGTTCTCCGTTCAGTGACGTAAGATTGATGAAGTCGAGGCTAAGGCTCCTATAAGAGGAGCTGACGCATATCCATTCTGTTGCCCAAAATAACCGCCATATTGTGACCTAGCTCAGCATTAGGAAACCACCTGAGCAGGTCTTCGCCGTCCCCGTTACTGTCACTCGTCGTCCACTAGTACGGTAAGCTAACCGGGTTTAGCTTGGTTTTTGGTCCGCTGGGTTATTAAATGTCGGTATGATTCAGCCTGTATTATAGGAGCTCTAGTCGAGGCTAACGAAACAGACAGGCTACCGCGGTGCATTCCACTTATCTTTTTTTACAGACCGCTAAAGTGACGTGATGCTCTTTCCGTACACCTGCATTGGTGGATTCGAGCATCACGTGACTCTCGCGGTCTGTACAAAAAGCTACGCGTAAAGCACCGCGCTAGCCTTTCTTTTTCGTTAGCCTCGGATGAGGTCCATTGGTATTAAAAGTAAATACGTTATTTGAAATATACGTATATTTTAATTATACGTATACTTGAGTTATACGTTTAACCGATATGCGCTTATACGTATTCGGATACGTTTAAACGTATAATTTAAGGTATACGTATTTCTTAAATACGTATTAAACATATATACGTATATCGGTTAAACGTATAACTGAAATACGTATCGCATCGGGAGCACCAGTTATGAAATGGCGGGGATGATTCAGCCTGTAGTATAGGAGTTCTAACTATAAGTAAGCAGGTGGACCCAATGATGCTTTTTTTCCCCTTTTAGTTTATCATGTACGTGAAGCCCGCCAATCGGTAGGCCATACCGCTCATCTGAACCTGTATGTGAAGCCCAATATGCACTCCATTGTAGTGATCAGTGAAATAATGTATTCCCATTAAAATTTCATGTTTTCCGCGATTCATAAACAGCGAGTTAACCAAAATCGGTCAAAACACATCTTTCAAGAGTAGTTTTCATCCAACTTTCTCCATCTTGTGCTTTTCTTGAAATAATGACGTCATTCTTAGTTTAAACACCGCCCCCTGAATACTAGGCCTGCGCGCTGACAAAAATGGCGGCTGTTGCAGGCGGATTTTTCTTTCAGTGTTTGTACGGTCCCTCGAACTTCAACACCAATAATATCTAAAAGTTTTCTTTGACTTATTTGATCTCAGAAAAACGAGGCGAAGAAAACTTTTAGAAATTAATGGGGTTTAAATTCGAGGGACCGTTCAAACGCTGGAAAAAAACGATGGCACTCCGGGAGTGCCAACAGAAGTGAAAACTTGAACAATTACGTGTGTATTTTTTGAATCGTCAGGAAGCGTTTTATTATGCAGGTAATACTTTTAAATGAAGTGTTTTTTTATTCATTATTACAAACTACTACTACAAAAATTATATTACAATTTTCATTTAATGTGCTATTGTACATGAAAAATAATGCATATTATTTTACATGCAAAAATTGCAATCTATTGCTTAAAACGTAAATTTACAAATACATGAAATATGAAATTAAATTAATTGGTATTCTTTGAAATGAATACCAATGAAACTTATAAATTTTCATCCACAATTTAAACAACTCTCAATACATTCATCATTTCTTCCATGAGATGTAATTTCATATCTTTTGTAATAACATTTATCTGGAAAATAGGGTTCCCGCTTCCTATCACTCCAAAAATGATGACTTCTTTGCTGCCTGTCTTGTTTACGGTATTCGTGAACATTATGTTTTTTTCTATCTTCATACTGCGCGTATTGTTTGCGGTATCTATAATTTCTATCAACAAACTTTTCTTTTCTATAAAATGATTTCACTTCATTTCCGTATCAGTAGCCACGTTTCTTAAAACTTTCATGAAATATTTCATTATTTTCATTTTTTCTTTTTATATTACTTCCGTCTATTTCTTTTCTCGTGCTCGTTAAATTATAATATTTTCCCTGTTTTGTTATTTCATTTTCATCTTTTGATTTGGTCTCGCGAGTTGAGTCACTTTTATATGTTTTCACCGCGCGTGCCAAATTTATCTTGAAATTATTTTCTGAATTATTTTTATTCATAATAGCAATCATTTCGTTTTCTGCACGTGAACTATTTCCTTTTGATACTTTCGCTTCATTGTATGAATTGGCAACATAATTTAATTTTTTATCGGAATTATTTACAACTTTAAGGCAACCTACTTGAAAAGTATTGCGCTCGCCAACAATTTTAATTCTCTCTTCATCTATCGCCAACTTTAGTTTGCTGATCCCTATTACAATATCGTATGCGAGAGATTTTGAAACATAAAATTTCGTTGATATAAGAAACCCATCAACACGTATTTCATACACAAAATATCCAATTATATTTACAGTTTCTCCGCCAATGTCAGTTAATAAGATATCAACAGAAGACAAATTTGGGGACCCAATATTGACATAACATTCGTAACTGAATAAAGAAATATAGCTGCTTGTATCAAACAATAGATTTTCTTCTTTGCCTTTGATATTAATTATTTCTGATTCGAATTGTAGCAATGTTAGCTTTTTCCTGTACATCGGCATTAGAATTGTGATTTTGGCGATTATAAATTCGATAGTTTTCGGTAGAGTCTTGACTGAACTCATTAGTTTGACCGTTATTGCTATTATTACACTGAGACGCTATGTGGCCTTGAGAGTTACATCTAAAACACCGAATTTGAGATTTATTTCTTTTGTTTTGGTATTGGGTATGAAAGAAAGATTGTGAATTTTCATTTTTACTTACTTCGGGTTTTCTATCTTCAAAGTGGTGTGAAATTCTATTCATGGTTTTAACATTACGTCTCGCCGCATCATAATCGTCTAGTTTACTTACTAATACGTCTACATTTTTAATTTTTGGAAGATCATCAATAAAATGTTCTTTCATTTCTATAGGTAACATTTTCTTAATTTGAACTACTACTATTAATTATTTTAAGGATTCAAAATCAGATACTTTAAGACCGCTAATCCATTCTTCCAAATAATTTCTTAATTCAAATGCTAAATCGCGCCAAGTGGCTGAAGATTCTTTTTTATGTAACATTAATTTCTGCCTAAATTCTTATGGCGTCATTTTGAAGCGTTTAAGAAGTAAATCTTTTACGTAATCGTAATTGTTCGCCAATGTTTCTGGCTCTCTAGCTATAATATTAGCGATTTCTAACGGAATTAAACTTAGCAAATGCGTGACTCAATTTTCTTTTATTATATTCATTCGAGAAATTTGTCTTTCAAATAATGCTAAATAGAGACTAATATCACTTTTGCTGTCAAAGTGAGATATTAATTTAAGCAAATCTGGTTGCTTACCTGAACCAGCTATTGCAGAATCGTCGCCAAATATACAGAGGTGTCGGTAACAGTGACGATAAGTGTTGCGAGTTCAATAGTTTTTTCCCATCTCAAAAAAGGCCCCAGCTATTGCAGAATCGTCGCCAAATATACAGAGGTGTCGGTAACAGTGTCGCGAATTCAATGTTTTTTCCCCCATCTCAAAAAATGCCCAACGCGCCTAAAGAAGTTTTCACTTCAAAAATCCGCCTGCAGCAGCCGCCATTTTTATCAGCGCTCAGGCCTAGTATTCAGGGGGCGGTGGTTTAACTGATATTTTCTTTTACACGAATGTGCCTACTTCAGCCATTGTTTGCTTCACCCAAGTAACCTTAAATGTTGCATTATATATATAACCCCTCGTATAATTTAGAATTTTACTGAAAATAAGTTAAGCCTCTTTTTAGTATCATTTAATTTTTTTAAAGTTATATACAATTTTAGATTTATTTCTGAAGAATATCCGCAGTCTAAAATTACTGATTAAATCAATATAAAATTACCTAACGATCAAAATTATTTAAGGTACAAAATTTTATTTTTAGGGGGGAGGGGGATTCGCTGCTATAATTATTGATTTTCAATGTAGATAATTTCAATTCTCATATTTTCAATAAACTCCTTAAGGAATTTAACCAATCTATCTAGAATATGTGCTGATTAAAATCTTCCGCTTAAGGGATATTGCAGTTTTGTAATAAATTTTATGTCATCTTAAGCATTCAGTTTATTAGTGCCCGAGGAAAGTTTATATCGATACCGTGCAGTTATCTTAATCTGACTTACGATGATTTATGAGTCACAATTAAGAAATAAAGTATTATTGGTTCCATAAATTTTGTAATAAGTCAAAATAAACAAGATACTTAATTTTTTTATGGTTGATGCAACAACAGGCGTTAGGGAAATTTATTTTAATGAATAGAAATTTACTTTAGGAATATTTTAAAGTTTTAGCTGAAAGAAAAAAAAATCTATTGAATATTAATAATGATTAATGATGTATTTTAAAAATCATCTGTTAAATAAGTTTTTTAGTAAACTGATATACATATATTGACGTATGAGTAAACTTTATTTTGTTATGTTTTGTTTCTTTTAATACATTTCTTGCATTAAAACAACGAATATTTTATGTAACATTCTAATCCTCATTGTCAGGGCCGGATGATCTTATTTATACGAACGCTGCAAATAGTGAAATACCAAGTAACACGATCTTCACCAAAACTACGAGTTTAAAGAGCATTTAAAAAACTATAAGTGACATAAAAAGTTTATATACTGACCTGTAAGTAACATGGAACAACATTCTAAACAGGTTTTTAAAAGTAATTAACATTCTCAACTGAGTTTAGTTATTTTAAACAAATTCCATTCACATTGTAAATAAATAAGTACGTAGTACAGTAATTTTTTTGCTTTAAAATTTTTATTAAACTAACTTTGACTAATAAATCTGCAAATCAGGGGCTTCAACGCCAGCTGTATCAAATCAACATCTTCATTTTAATCGCAGTTTGCTCAAAATTTTGAAAAAAAATGTCGGTAACTAGCCGAGATATTAAGTTACTTTAAAAAAAAAAAAAAAAAAAACATTATTTTTATATATCATGTAGGGTATCGTTCGAAATATCTCGTAATATCCAACTGAAAAATATATTTGTTTTAAGTTATATAGATATTAGATATATTTTCAGAGATATTGTCGAAAGTATACTGGAAAAATATGTCCCTCCCCTTCCTATTTCTATATCTAGTGAAACTAAAATTATAAAAAAAATTAAGGATAGTAGCAGTTTAATAATTAATAAATAGTAATTAATATATTTAATTCACGGAACCCTTTGAGCACGAGTTATACTCGCACTTGACCGATTTATTGATATTATAGATATTGAAATTTTCAGTGATTTTAAATAAATTTTATGGAATTTAGTCAAAACATGCTATAACGAATTAAAAAGCGACACTACCTCAATTTCTTCCTTTATATACAGGGTACATATGATAGTAGTCTTTAAAATGCACTAAAATCAAAGGAAAATTTTTAAATTAAATGAAAATACATATTATTGTACACTCTGATATATTATTTTTCCGAAACATTTCGACTCTTTTTTTTTTTTTTTTTTTTTTTTTTTTCAAACAGAGACATTCATAAAAAATATATCCCCGCATCAAATCTTTTTTTTCTCCATAAGCAATACATTTAAAGCATTCTCTGAAAGTTTTTTTTAAATTACCTTGACTTACTTGAGATATGATTATAATGGTGTAAATTTCTTTCACAAAACACAACTTTAAGAAAAATGTATTAATGTGTAAAAATATTGTGAAAATATAGAAAACAATGCCTCTTTTTTAAAACGCTGTATCTTTATTTCTGACCCTAAAATATAAGACAAACGGTTTTTAAAATAGAAAGGTTTGGATATACTTTCAAAACGTATAGGCAGTAGCCTTAAACGGTCTGACATGCAAGCATTTCTATCGACTTCTTAATAATTTTTTTAGGCTGTTGTTTGAATAAACTAATTTTTCTTTGCATTCTTAATTTATTTAATCAAAATGAATTAAATGTTTATATCTTACTAGGCTTCAATCATACATTTCATAAGTAAATAATGAATAGTCGTGCATAACAGAATTACGGTTTTCATTCCCTCAAGAATCCCGAAATCCTATGCCGCTGATCAACCGTGTGGATTTCATCAAATGCTCAGTTAATGAAACAGTCTAAATAAAAATAATCTGTACTTTGTTGATAATTCCGATTTAAGGATTATTTTGTACACAAATATAGAATAGGTAAACTGGCCGAAATTCCTTATTTTTTTTTGAAAACAATAATTTTTTTGTAATTTCGAAATAACACATTTAATTGTTTGTGACAAATTAAAACTCTTTAAAAATTAATCTACTTAAGTAAAGCCTACGAATGTAAATTTATATCAATCTCTGGCAGAACTGATTTCCAATTACACGTAAAGTTTTTAAAGACTAAAAAGTCGCCAGTCAGAAATGTGGACTATTTATAAAAATATGTTTGAGAAGAAGTAAGGAAGCACATACGTTTGATTTTGGAGTAGAATAATGCACTAGAAGAACATATTGGGTATTAAACTTAATTTTAAAGGTCTTCTTTTCCGTTTTTTCTCTCTTCTTTTTTTTTTTTTTTTTTTTTTTTTTGTAAAAACGAACGTTTATTTCCAAACAAAGTGATAAGTACATGCTATTCAAAGTATTGCCCATCGTTAGCTTAATTTCTTTCTCCTCTTTCTGAGAAAAGGCGGATTCCTCGATGGATGAACGACTTGTCTTTTGAGGCTATATTGCTGAATCAAGCAATTTTTTGATACCCTCGAAAGTGCTGAAGAAAGGTGGTCAGAAAGGTGGTTCTGCATGGATCGAAATAAGTGTAAATGAGAAGGAGCAATGTCTGGTGATCACGGTGGGTGAGGTAGAATATCGCATCCAATCAGCTCTAGAGTTTCCTTGACTTTGTAAAATAACTTTATTGTGTCTTTGGAAAATCATTTTATCGTGTTTATACACACATAATTGTTTTGATTAAATATTTCAAAAATTTAAAACGAAGTTAAAAATTAAATTAACTGTAAAATTTATGCTGGTATAAACGAAAAATCTTGAGCAAGAATTATACATTTTGTGTCCATTAAACAGACATTTTATAAATATAACTATAAAAAAAGCTATAAATCATTAACAGCACTGTATAAAATGACGCTTGGAAGTAACGGTAAAATATTAAGTTTATTACTTTAATAAATTTTATCGATAAAATAATGTTTACGAAAGAAATATAATAAAAGCTTGAAGCTTACGTTTAACAGCAAGTCATTACTTACTTGATTTTAATCCATTAAACAAATACCCTATTACCGTTCTTTGTAGATATAGAATAAGTGCTATTTTACATAAAACAACGGGATCATTATCGTGTAAATAAATGAAGCAATGCATTTGATCTAACTGTCTAATATAAAGAGTAAAATGGAATACATTTTCTCTAATCGGGTTATGTTATATTTAACAAATGAACTTAATCCGGTTTCATTTGAGGTATTCCACTTTGCATTCAGTGATAAATGCATACTTTAACTTCTAATGTCATGAATACGAAAATTGGATGTTTTCAGTAATCAACATGCATATCGGAAATGACTTAAAAAGAAAAATTCCAAAAGTATGAGTATTTTTGAGGAATAAATCAGATGGCGTAATGTATTGTTATTGAAAAGAAATGCTGCTATTTGTAGTGTATTTTTGTGTATTAAGACATTTTGTTTTAATATAACGTATGATTCAAATTAAAGTATCCCTGTTTGGAAAGATCTGGAGAGATAACCTATGGATGTAACGCCTCAATATTTGAAGGGTATACATTTCAGATCATGAGGACTTATGCAATAAAAATGTTTGTTACAAAAGGGGGAAATACAGCGCTCATAAGCATTGTCATATAATGAATATGAAACGGGACTACTCATAAAGACCATCATACGAAGTATCATCGTGTAAATATTTTAATTCACACCATACATACACGAACTCTCAATCACGATATGATTAACACCATCAACAAAACGCACGTGGCTAAAATAACAGAAAAAAAAATGGCTCTAGAAGTTGCCTCAAAATGGTCTCGCTGCGTTCAATATAGCCGCTATGCTGAATGAAAAATTACTGATACCTACCGTATTACAACATGAATCACAGCCGAACGTAACTGATCATTTGGGATGTTATATGTGGGTTATCTTACAAGGTTATTTCTATGTCTCTTTCAGAAAATACTTTTAACTATTGTGAACGGGAAATCGAAATTCCTCGCCATGGTGCGAGCATTACACATTCAGCTGGGTTCAATTGGACTACTGTTGCAATATTTTCAGTCACTTTCGCTTACAAACTTCTTAAAAAAAACCTTCCTTACCTTCTAGAACAGAAGAACTATTCCCCATAATCCATAAGCTATTGGTAGACCTGTAAGCAATTCCTATTTACTCTACTCGTGAAGAGCTTTACAAGCATTTTCCCTGTCTTGAACAACAACGTGCGTTTCTTCAACGACTCAAACATTGTGTTAGTCTAATAATGCTCTAAAAAGTTTCGTATGTCTTTTTTTCTGATACGAGGATCTTACATGCCCATGTTATGCAAATTTTGTTCTTCGGCACAGCTCGGTGTGCCCTCCCTCTATCGATCGTTTCTGTAACTTAATTTCTTTACCTTTTCAACCACTCCCCCCCCCCCCCATGATCTGAAATGTATAACCTCCAAATACGGATGCGTTACATCCATGGGATTGTCTCAAAAGAGCGTTGTAAATAGGGATACTTTAATTTGAATCATCCGGTATATATTCAGGGGCGCCATTTCGAAACTTTCTTGGGGGGGGGGAAGTTTTTTTTAAGGTAGTCGCAATAACCAAGGGTGAAGTTTGGGGGACTGCACCTCCCACCCGCAACCTCTCCGAACGTTTACTGAATCATATATACAGAGGCAGAAATACTTCTAATACGGAATCTCAAGTGACCTCTGAAAAACTCCGTTTTAGACAGGTTTTCGTCTTAGCAATGTAGAATTTAAAAATATTATGAAAGTTTTCAGTTATAGTCAGGTACCGTTTTTTTCAGGTATTCTTTAAGACTGTTAAAACATCCTTTCTATAAAGCACTTCTGAAGAGCATAGGTGTATTACAGTGAAACGTGTCTAAGGGAAACTTTTATAACATAATTCTTTCTCAAACGGGCAAAAAAAAAATCAAGTTTCGACGAAAAAAACGCCATACAATTATACTTTCTAAGATGGAGACCTATCTAAAATGGAGCTTTTTTACAGTCCTTTTCAACTCCTTCTTTGCAGGTTTTACTGCAGGGGCGCCATTTCATGAGTTTCTTGGGGAGGAGAGGGGAGAACAAAGTTTTTTTTTTAGAGACAGGGGTTGAAATATCGTGCAGGATTGCCCAAATCGTGCACAAAATAGAAATAGGCCCCCACAATAAAAAATGCAATGTGAGATTTTGCCTTCTTATCTTAACTTCTTTCACAAACATGTGATTCTTCAGCGAATATGTTTTTAATTTTAGTGGTAGTCCGCGAATTTTTCTTCTTTTTTTACGCAAAAGCAATTCGTCAACCGATCGCGGTAAACATCGCGAATTATACAAATTGGAATTAGAAAAAGTAGTTAATTTGGCAAAATTAGTCGCGGAAAAAATCGTTAATTTTTTCAAACGACCGTGGAAAAATATTGCGAATTTCGCCAAAGATCATAGGGATTTTGTCAACCGGTCGCAGAAAAAAATCGCGAATTTAGTATAATTACTGCGGAAAAATATCGCGAAATTCGTCAAAAGATAAAAAAAAATCACGAATTTAGTCAAACAATCGCGCAAAAAAGGGGAATTTCGTCAAAGATTGCGCAAAAAAAATCTACTTTTGTCAGTCGGTTGCAGAAAATTACTTCCGAATTCCAACAAACGATCGTAGAAAAGAGTCGCGAATTGCGTCAAAGTATTGCGAAAACAAATATGGAATTTCGTCGATCAGTTGCCAAAAAAAATGTCGTAAATTTTGACAAATGGCGGAAAAAAATTCGTCAACGAGTGCGCAAAAAAATAGCAATTTTTGTCAGTTGGTTGTTGAAAAAGACTCTCGAATTTCAACAAACGTTCGTAGAAAAGAGTCGTGAATTTCGTCAAAAGATGGCGAAAACAAATAGCGAATTTCGTCGATTGGTTGAAAAAAAATGTCGCGAATTTAGACAAATGGTCGAAAATATCAATTCCGTCAATGATTCACAAAAAATAGCAAATTTTGGAAAATTATCACAAAAAAAAAAAAAATAAATAAAAGATTCACGAAAAAAAGTCGTGAAATTCAATTGGTCAGGAGATAATCAGCACACAAACACCATCAAGAAGTTGTGAAATTTCCAAATGTTGTTATCCATACGTATAAGAAAATTTTGATTAATGATTTTCTGTCAGTAAAAATTTTCCGCAATCATTTTTTGCCGTCCTCTTCAGACTATGATTTAAATTCCATACAATTCAGAAATCTGCAAATCTCCCTTGGTCTCAGGTCCCTTGCTCCTGCATTGGGTGGGGCAACACGACCCAATCTGCAGTACGGATCGAGCCGGGTTGACGCGGCTTATTTTCATTGCGGGTCAGGTTGACTTGGAACATTTGACTACGGTTGGGACATATATGTCCCAGTGGACTATTGTTTATTCTATTAGTACGACTTTTTGAAATCTGTCATACACTTATATTAGGATATTTTCAAAAGAAATCTGTCACAAGGAATTTTTTAGGAAATTGTAGAACGATTGAATGCAAAATTAGTAGTCAATCCTGGCCCGTTATCAAAGGGTTAATTGTTTCGGGTTCAAGTTGCGTTTTCACTATTTTGAGTCGGGTTCGTGTTGCCCGAGTTTTCAAAGAAATCCTAAATATTTTCAGATGAAAAAAATTATTTTTCTACATAAAAGATAAAATTGTTATTAGAGATATAATTGTAGTCTACTTTTCCAAATCATATTGAAATATGGATTAATTTTCTTTCATTTCGGGTGAGGTTGCGGTCAATGAAAATTTTTTGGATGTTTCCGGGTTTACTGGAAATTACAGTCCTGCATCGGCTACCAGAAATGCATTTCGTTTTGGGCTTGGTTGATTCAGTTTTTATTTTGGTTGCGGGTCGAGTAAACTTTATACGCTTCGTGTTATGCTTTGACTCTTTCGAATCGGGTTCGAGATGAACCGATTATACAAAAGGAGGTTCTGAATAATTTTCAAATGAAAAAAACTATAGTATGTTTGAATATTAATGGGTGTACATATGTGTTATTTTTTGTACATAAGCGGTAAACTTGTAGATTACTTTTCCATAAATGTATTAATGTATACATTCATTTTCTTTCACTTCGGGTTCAGGTATGAATATTTCGTATTCGGTTTGAAATCTGTCGGGTTAAAGTCAGGATTCGCGTTGGTTAAAACCAAATCTGGACAGGACTGGACAGGACGGGTTGTGGAGATTTTTAAGCGCATACTGTATAGTATATAATATCATTTAATAAACCAAATGATTTAATAGCATTATAACGATTGGAGTAAATATAATGTGACACTAATAAAACAAAATTAACAGATCATATAATTAGTAAATTGAATACACCTCCCCCATTCCCCCCCTCCCGAAAAAAAAATCCCCTTAAATTTTTGGCTAAAGAGAAAATTTATCACTAAAATTCTAGAAAATTTATCACTAAAATTATAGCCTTGGGGGTGACGAGTTTTCTTTTAATCATGCTGTACACAGCTCAGAAGCAATTCATAGAGTTTTTTATCACAAATATTTCTAAAACTAGCCAAAATACTCATTAATGATAAATGTCTCACTTATAGAATGTTGCAATAGCAAGGCTTTAGAAAACATTTCAATGTTTAAAGTGTTTATTAAATGTTTATTAATTTCTTCTATCTTTACAAGAAAAGGGTATTGGATTTATTAAAATTTACCACTTCCGGTCTTCGACGGATTTATACATTTTAGAAGGTCCTGAACACAATTGGACTGTTTTTAGAAAATGTCTGTCTCAGTGTCTGTATGTGACAAAAATTTTGTGGGCGCTGTATCTCAAGAACTAATGCAGGGACTTTGATAAAACTTTATATTCAGTTAGACATTGATATATATGGGTGTGATTAGTTTTTGGTGTAAATAGACCAACAGGTGGCGCTGCTATGCTACATTTTGCACGATTTTTACGATAGCTATATCTCCAGAACTAACGCACATAATTTAATAAAACTTTAGATTCAGTTAGACCTTAATATAAATTGGTGCTGATTTGTTTTTGGTGTATGTGAAATCTTTATGAGATAGAAGAAAGTTTTGGGATTGGCACATCAGACTAGTTTTTTTTTTTTTTTTTTACTATCAAATCTGTGAAATCTGACGTTATTTTAGCTTTTGATCATATTTTGATGTTTTTTTTTTCTGTCTAACCTGTGATAACTGATAAATTTTCAGATATTTTAAATTCCTTGTGGGAGGGGGGCGGTTGCCCCCCCCCCAGCACCCCGAAATGGCGCCCCTGTATATATATGTAGATGATATATGTAGTGATTGTATCGTCTGTAGTTGTTATACATAGCCGTTTCAAATGCCTTACCATAGCTGCCAGCTATTCCGCCTTTATGCTACTATTATTTCCGAATAGTTACTATTATTTCTGAATTCCCCTTATTTAATCACTGAATTCTGCTATTAAATAAGCCGACGATATGCTACTATTCAAGAAATGGTGATAAGAAAAAGGGATTAGTTAGGAACCATGCATTTTACCATTATTGATTAAAACGTTTTTTACGGATGCTAAATGTACTTAAACGGAACAAAATTTTATTACAGTTACATAATATCAATAATGGATTCCACGCATACGTACTACTCTTGCTGCAAAGTTAGTTTAAAGGACATTTATGAATAATTGCTGTATTATTTGTTCATCCTCTCAATGTCTAGTAAAAGGATAAAACTGAGGCTGGAATCTCGGATCATCAAGGCGCATAAAACAGAGGGAAAACATATTTTTTAAAATTTAGATTTTACTGTTTACTGGTATTACAATGATATAAAAATGATATTAATAATAAAACAACACTTCGACGGAACTGAATGATTTATAACTCGTTGGAGCATCAAGCTCTCAATCATTTATTTTTATATATCACTTCTATTTATGGCTGCCGTTTCGGATACACGGGTTGGCGGGAACACTTACGAAATTTTAGCAACTTATTTGGAGATAGAGAAGATGACGATATACATGAATCGCACTGTGGTTTAAAATACAATTTCACTGGGACCGATTTTTCTAGCATCCAAAATTCATTCATTCAGCGATCGCTATAACTGGGCTCTGTTATCTTTTGCATACATTGAAAAAGAAAAGAAAAATCAGTAAATTTGCTTACTCTCTCTAGAGGAATATCATTTATGGATGAAGTTTGAATTCGAGTGTCATTCGGTAGTTCAGCTGTAGGAAAGTGCGTTTTTCGACATCGTGCACATGAAAAACAAAATCACATAAACAAAGAAACAAAACAAAACATGCATTACTTTTTCCAGGCAATTTTCTAGGATGGTTAAGTGAAAGTGCTACTTTTTATTTCTGTAATCGTTATTTTTTATTTTAACAAATCATATATTGGTGTTTTCGTCTGAACTAGTCAATTGATATTGTGTATATGATATCTCGAAAAATCTAATATGACGGACATCAGACACCTAAAAGGTCATCCGAATTTCTTTCTTTGAATTTCATCCACATACACATGAAACGAATAGTTTTGACGATTACAAAAATATACTTTTAGATGAAAAGGAAAATTATAGAAAGAAAAGCAACATTATTAATTGTCGCTTTGTCTGATCTATATGCACCGAAATGATCAATATGGAAAACATGTAAGTAATAAATAAAACACGTACCAACAATGAAATATGTATAAACCT
This sequence comes from Maratus michaelseni, assembly GCA_963931845.1. Lineage (NCBI taxonomy): Eukaryota > Metazoa > Arthropoda > Arachnida > Araneae > Salticidae > Maratus > Maratus michaelseni. The sequence continues at coordinate 32,039,582 of OZ007587.1, forward strand.
GTTTAAACTAGTCGGATATGCCAATCCCAAAACTTTTTCTATCTCATACACGTTAATACTTCAAAATTCGCTATCGTAGCGCCACCTTCACGCAAATTTCTCCAAAATTTTATCCAAATCTTTGTCTATCATATTACATATAAATATAAAATTTCTTCGAAACATATTCATAACTTGTTCACTTAAACTGTCAAAATTCGCAAAAATCTCACAAACATTGCTACCACAGCGCCACCTTTCGGGCGGAATAGTCCCATTTTCAACTGGCATCTGACGTCCATAGTCAAATCCATTTATAAGTTGGTTCAATTCTATGCATAATTTCCTACATTTTCCTATGATACAATAAGGAGAAATGGCACAAAAAATCACTGTCACGGAATCCCCCTGCCAACAGTATAGCCCCAAATTCAATTGGGACCTGCTGGCCATAGCCGCATAAACATATATATGAAATTTGGTTTAATTCTATGAATAATTTTATACACTTTTCGATGATACAATAAGGAAAATGGCACAAAAATTGCTATCACAACGTCCCCTTCCAACGGAAAATTCCCAAATTCAACTGGGACCAGAAGGTCATAGTTAAAAACATCTATATAAAATTTGGTTCAATTCTATTCATACACTTTTCCATAATACAAAGGGAACACACACACACTCACGGACAGACAGGCATTTTGTAAAAACGTGGTTTTCGGGATCTCTGACCCCTAAATTGTGTAAATCTAAAGAAAACCGGAAGTCGAAAAAAAATTCGACTACAATACTTTCTTTTATTATAGCTAGAAGAAAGTAAAAAGCATTTTGACAAGTTATTTTTCAGTTCAAGCTACTACATGTGAGTTGTCATTTTCCAACTGGGCGAAAAATTACAACTCATATGATTTATTTATTAATTAGAATAATTGTGTTAAAATTAATCTAGTGTACTATATATGAGTTTTAGTATATATATAGAATTCTTTATCTTTAATATTAAAAACGTAACTTGTTTTATGTTGTTCTTGACTATGTTGTCAGAAATGTATAATTCTTTCTCTTTAATATTAAAAACGTAACTTGTTTTATGTTGTGCCTGACCATGTTGTCAGACATATATTTCTTTCTCTTTAATATTAAAAAACCTAACTTGTTTTATGGTAAAAATCATAAAGATACAACTAAATATAAATATATTGATTAAAGGTGCGCAAAAACATACATAAAAACATTTAAAAGCACTTTAAAGTCCTGTTAAAAAATCAAAAAGTGTTTAACCGAACTTACTCGGTCATCATCATTGAAAAACTAATAGTTAAGTTGAGTTGTTTTCTCTTCGCGTTTTCTAGCTTGCCCGGAACAAACCATTTTACTTCAAGGGTGTGGAATATAAGGTGGGATCAAAATGCACCGCCAGACACCTTTACGGGACGCCCGGGGTGGCAATCGACTACCGTCCCCAAATCCTCGGGGATTTTTAACGCGCACATCGGCGATCACCGAGATCGCGCTACGGCCAATCCGGAGGATCGGCATCCAACGAAACCTCCCAATCTTTTACCCAAGCTCGCAGGTCATTCAACATTTCAAAACTAAGTACAGGTTAATCAATCATGTATTAATTCATTCCAGACTGCGTGTATATCATATGATAATACATCGTTACAGACTATTTCTTTTTTAGATATTATTTCCAGAGACTCTCTTATGATAGCTTCCTGGTGATTACTTGTGCGGAATATAATTTTGGATCCATTGAAATCTACTTTTATAGGTTCAGTTTGTGCTAATCTTGCTAACGCAGTGTGAGGTCTACATGATTGATTAACCTGTACTTATTTTTGAAATGTTGAATGGCCTTTCCCATCCCACCTTATATTCCACACCCTTGGTGTAAAATGGTTTGTTCCGGGCAAGCTAGAAAACGCGAAGAGACAACAACTCAACTTAACTACTAGTTTTTCACTGATGATGACCGAGTAAGTTCGGTAGAACACGTTTTGATTTTTTAAAAGGACTTTAATGTGCTTTTAAATGTTTTTATGTATGTTTTTACGCACCTTCAAGCAATATATTTACATTTAGTTGTATTTTTATGAATTTTAATTATTAAACAAAGTGAATTTGCACTGAAATTTTAACTTTTTATTGTTTTATGTGGTGAGACAGATACATTTTAGCAATACAATAATATTTTTAATTAATTAGTGAAGTATGTATTCTCACATTAAATAACATCATGTGTAGAATAATAGTCCCATACATAAAATGAGCCTTTAATCGTAGGAACTATTTCCTTAATTAGGCGTATTGTGAGACTGATTACTGTTTCTAGGATTTTCCTTCTTTTAACCCTTTAAGACCTGACCTAAACAATTGTGTAGGTGATCCTAAGGAAAAGAAAAACAATTTCCTATTTCCCTGCGATTTAAAGCCGAGCCTGCGCAATACAATTGTGTGGATCCTCTTTGACACAAACCTCACGACATAATTGTTTTCAATCAAATATGATCCTATTAATTAAGGTTAAAAACCAAGCTTTTAATTTCTACAAACTCTTCAGGTCTTAAAGGGTTAATAGTCTTTCAAGCAATTAGTAGATATTTGTTTAGATTGCCGTGTTTCCCGAATAGAATTGTACGAAACGTGCTTGTTTGGCAAAATTACTCTTTCCAGCCATGTTCAGTTATGGTCCAATGGCGATTAAAGAAATTTGAATAGATCGTACATCTAAATGTGAAGAAAGAATGATCATTAGGATTTACAGACTGATCTCCGTATGCCATTAGATTCATTAGTATGAAGAAAGAAGCAGATGTTTCAGAAAATAAACAAAATCGTATTTAAATAACTTTTTTTGGAATAGGTTTCTACACTATATTGCCAAAGGTGACCGGTCACTTGTGATTTTAGACGTTTTGTTAACTATCTAGAAAAATACATGAGGAATTAACCTTAAACTACAGGTGTGTAAACAGTATAGTATAGGTTATATATTTCCGCGGAGATTTTTTCACGAAACCCCATAGGGGACTGTCAGCAAATTGAAAAAGAACGAATATCTTTTGGATAACCCTGTAAAAACTAATGTAGCAAAGGCGTTCAAACTCGAGATTATTAGTGGCTTATTGTAATATACTGTGTTCATTTTTATGAGGATAGCATGTATACTCGTAGAGAAATTCAGGTTTGTATAAAAACAGTCCCAAACTTCGCCTAGTTTTTTGCTTATAATTTTCAGAGTTTTTAATATAAAAAAAGTTCTTGTCAGAAAATATGACAAACAACATTGTACATAATACTCTGCAATCAGAATTAAAAAATAATAAAAATTGGATGAAATATGAGCAGGTTTACTAAAAAATGTTTCACTGCGTATGCGCGAATGCAATCAAAATATAATATGCATAATGTATTAGCTAAGTATATAGAGCAACTTTTATGAAAGTCTCAAAATCATAGCTTGAAAATTCGGAAAATTATCGTCGATAGCATAAGCTCGAAATCCGTTGTTCCCAAAAGGAAGCAAAATTATGAGGGGTTGTATCCAAATATAGCAGTACGTGCAATATTGTGTACGCTATCTTGGCACTAATCAATAGATATTTGATACAACCCCTCATCATTTTGCTTCTTTTTGGGAACAATGGATTGCGAGCTTATTCTATCGACGATAATTTTCTGAATTTTCAAGCTATAATTTTGAGACTTTCACAAAAGTTGCTCTATATAGTTAGCTAATACATTATGCATATTATATTTTGCTTGCATTCGCGCATGCGCAGTGAAACCTCTTTTAGTAAACGTGTTCATTTTTCATCCAATCATTATTTTTTTAAAATTTTGATTGCAGAGTATTATGTACAATGTTGTTTTTCATATTTTCTGTAAAGAACTTTTTTGTATATTAAGAACTCTGCAAATTATAAGCAAAAAACTAGGTGAAATTTGGGACTGTTTTTATAAAAACCTTAATTTCTCAACGAGCACATTAAAGTCCTTTTAAAAAATCAAAACGTGTTCTACCGAACTTACTCGGTCATCATCAGTGAAAAACTAGTAGTTTGTTTCGTGAAAAAATCTTTGCGGAAATATATAACCTATAATATACTGTTTACACACCTACAGTTTCAGGTTAATTCTTCATGTATTTTTCTAGATAGTTAACAAAACGTCTAAAATCGCAAGTGACCGGTCACCTTTGGCAATATAGTGTATAAATGCATTAATTACAATGACGTTTATGTATACAGCTATTCAGATTTTTAAAATTTATGGGGAACTTTAAAGTTTTGCGAAGGATAATAACTGGGGAATAGCCTAATTAAAATCTTTCTTTTTACTCGATACTTAGATCCAAAATACAATTTTGACTGTGAAAAGAGACAAAGCATATTATTTATTATTTCATTTCAGATATGGGAAGATCTTTATTTTCGAAATACTCAGTACCCGGTAAACGGCCCTTGATGTTAAAAGTGTTAACTTTAGATAAATATTGCCTTCAGAGACACTGTAATTTAAAATAATCGAAACTAAAACAAAAATTTTACATGGTAAGTTATCTGTAAAAGGGTAAATAATTTTTAATGGTTATCTTATTATAATGCAAAAAAAGTGTTTTAACGCTGATGTCATAACGATGTTGGCAACAAATTTCTCTTTCGTTTTTATCGCTACATATTTGCTTCTAAATAGGGATAACTTCAATTTTCCTTCCATCGAATCGAGCAAAATATGAATTTTTAAATATAATTTAGAAGAATATTGTAATTTAATTTACTGATTGTCTATGAATTCTTTAAATAATTTTTAAGCATGAATTTTCCTTAAATCAATCCCAAGAGTAAAATTTGCTTGCTACAATAATATAAGATCGACTACCTAAATAGTAAGAAAATGAGTTCTTAATCAGGCACTTAAATGTTTTGTTCGAGATATATAAAAAGGGTCTCCAGGTTGATTGGCAGTTAGACTACAACTACAATACACATAGTAAGTAACATTTGAAGTGATATAAATAAATGTACAAATTTAAGGAGAAAGCGGCAGCGTTATCATAATTGGCAATAAATTGCACATGATAGGCGAATAAATAAAATACATTAAATGTGAAAATCCATTAGGGTTTTCAATTTTAAAGAAATGCTTTTCACCTTATAATCTGTACACGAAGCAGTATGTTCTGTAATTCGGTTAACCCAACTTGGATAACCTGGTTTGAATAATATTCATTTTTTTTTCAAGATTTGTTCATTTTAACTCACTGAATAAATAAAATATGATGTCTAATAAAATATCCTTACTAAATACGCAAAAGAAGGGGAAAATCTAGCATTATTTATATATAATTTCTCATGCGAACTTTTCAAAAACTCCATTAAATTACAATACTTATACTTACTTAAATCTGCGTTCAATAGTAATGTGTACCGTTAAAACCTATTTGCGTGTATGTTTGTATATGTTTCAATCTGCTTCTCCGATAATATAATGAACTGCGAGCTGAAATAAAAACATTAGAATGACAATTTTGCAATAAATGCAAATAGTGGTAATTGTGTTATAAAATGATAAATAATGTTATAATGAGGATTATTATTCTTTTATTGATCTTATTAATATTAATTAAAAAAATATTATATGGTATTTAAGACTGTTCTCAAGTTCCCTAAAAGTAGAGCTTGAATACGAAAATGTACAACTTATACAATTTTAGGTAAAAATAAAAATTAGATAGGGAAAAAAATAGACAATAATTTTAAAATTCCGCGTTACAGCAAAATCACAAACATCGTAAGTAAGAAATATAAATATCAACAATGAAATACTTATAAAAATATATTTTTTTAAAGTGGCGTCTTTGGGTGAGTTGTTTTATATGAATATAATATCAAAATACTTATGAATTCTTGTGTGAATGTTCTTTTTTTCATTCCTTAATCTAACTTGATTTATATAGTTTTTGCCAGTTTTGTCAGACAGAAGCATTTAGAAATAAATATTTTAAAATTAATTAGTAAATTACTCTATTATTATCGTATTGAATAACTGCAGATATAGAATAAAACGTCCATTACATAAAATGCATAGCAATAATTACTTTCTATACAAGACATATTGTGAGACAAATTAGTGTTTATAGGATATGATTTTCAATCTTTTAATAGTCTTTCGAGTAATCTTTGGATATTTATTTCGATGAGATTGTTGCATCAATAGAAAATTTATTAAGAACTAGTTGATCCGTCCGGCATTGTTGACCGGAAATCATTAACTTTCTTTTGCGGTTTTGATAAAAATAGTCATTTTTGGCGTGCATTCTGTTTTAAACAAACCTCTTTCCGAACGAAACTCTGGCAATCGTCCCCTCTGCCTACGGCATTGTATATAAGAGGCGTGCTACGCACGCTCTGCAATATCGTTTAGTTTCAATTTCCACCGCTAGGGGTGCGCAAAATCATCTTGCTTAGTTATCTATATCTTAATTATTTCATGTTAAGTTGAATGAACAAATTCCCGTTGAAGAAGATTCCAAACATTTTATAGAACACTTCGGTCGAAATATGAAAATGCCCTAGGTTCGATCTACTTTTAACCACAGCTACCAATATGCAACCACCATAGTGCCCGATGGGAGACTCAAGGCTATTACCAAACACAAACACCAGTGGTCTGCGCTGGGGAGTTGTGGCTGTAAAGTGATATATAGGGACACACACATCTATCTATATACACTGCTCAAAACAATTAAAGGATATTGCAGTTTTAGGTGGATTTTGTATCTGGGAAACTTTTTAGCTGATTGATACATGGTCGACAGACATAGTAGGTTATATGAGAATAAATTACACATGTTTGGCAGAAAAAAATGCATTTTATTGCGCATTTGTGTACAAAAGGGAAAAAACACAATTTGTGCATATGAGAAAAAAAGAATAAGAAAAGGTGTTTTCTTCAAAGAAAATCTTTTTCAGTAGGGGGTATGATTTCCACGGGCGGCCAGCAACGTTGAACACCTTTGAGGCATGGACTCAGTGAGGCTATTAATGACGAGTTGGGGTATTCTGCCCCACTCTTCCAGAAGAGCTCTTTCCAGTTCTTGGAGAGTTTGTGGGGGTTGTTGGCGGCCAGAAACTCGTCTTCCTAGAGCGTTCCAAACGTGCTCGATTGGATTCATGTCTGGAGAACACGCTGGCCATTCCATTCGAACGATTCCTTCCTCGAAAAGGAAATCCTCCACCAGGTTTGCACGATGTGGCCTGCAGTTATCGTCCATTAAAATGAAGTTATCTCCGATTGCTGCAGCGTAAGGGACTACAATAGGTCTGAGGATCTCATCCCTATATCGGCGACCAGTCAGAGCTCCATCTCGAATGATGTAGAGGTCAGTGCGCCCGTCAATGGAGATGCCACCATACACCAACACTCATCCACCGCCAAATCTGACACTTTCGTGCACGAACGCAGGATTATTCCTACTGCCACGGTCCCTCCAGATGAAAATACGCCTATTATCTGGATGCACAGAAAAACGGGACTCGTCAGAAAACAGAATATTGCTCCATTCATTTCTCCTCCAATTGACATGCTCGGTTGCCCACTACCTGCGGTCGCGACGATGCCTTGATGTTAATCTAACACATACCATCGGTCGGCGAGCATACAGACCTACAGCATGGAGCTGGTTTCGGACAGTCTGAGTTAAAATCGTGGTGCCTGTAGCCGAGCGAAGGTGTTGTTGGAGAAGAGTAGCGTTCAAGTTTTGGTGTCTCCGAGCTGTTAACGCTAAATACCGATCTTCATTGGGCGTTGTTGCCCGTCTACGACCTTGCCCTGGTCTTCGGCCTGCACATCCACTCTCCAAAAAACGGTTCCAGATCCTGGAAATGACACTTTGTGACACTCCAATGGCTTGCGCTACTTCGGCTTGAGTTTGGCCCCCTTCTAACCTACCAACAATTCTCCAAGCTTCTGAATCTGTCAAATGACTTCGCTGAGACATCGTACTCATCGAAACAAAGCAATCACTGAATGCCGATCATCCTTGTCTTCATTCTCTTTTATCCAGTTGAAAGTCAAATTTCATTCGCTGCCGCTGAAGCGACGTTTTTGACGTCGAACTCAAAATTTGCATACTCCACAAGTTTGAAAACTAGAAAAATTTGCATTTGTGATTCTCTTCTTCTATTTTCGGCAAAAAAAATTTCGTTTATATCTTTATTTTATATAAAACTTCAAATATCCTTTAATTGTTTTGAGCAGTGTATATATACATATAGATGTAAGAAATGTGCTTACATGGCAAAGTGTGTTTCAGTTTTGTTCTGATGACGAATAAAGAAATGATAATAAATCATACATAAAAATTTGAAAATACAATGATTATTAAGATTTACTGGCTAATTTTCCCTTTTGCCATTATATTCATTATGCAGAAAAAAAACAGTCTTTGTCTGAAAATAAACAAAACCGTATTTAAATCACTTTCTCCGGAATGCATTCATATAAATATTTGAATTACAGTGGCGTACATAACTATTCAAATTTGTCATTGATCGCAAATTTCAATATTTTCCGAAGGATAATCATTGGTAAAGCGGAACTAATTAAAATTATCCTTTGTGATAGTTATTTATCAGAAAATGCAACTTTCTATGAGAGGATAAAGAAACAATATTGTTTACTTGTTTCGCTTCAAATGTGGAAAATTATATTTACTATCGAAATATTTATCAGTCAGCAAATGGCGATCAATATTACAGATGTTAAATTTACATAAACATTGTCGTCAGAGATTTTGCACATTAAAATAAATCAAGCTGAAACAAAATGAAACTTTTAAATTGCTTATAAAAGTAAATATTTTTTAATGTTTCTCCTACATTTAGATAATATGCAAATATTTTTCAAGATTGTAGCGTGCTGAAAACGTTTTAGCTCATACATAAAAATTAAAAATAGTGGCGAATAAAATATTCTTACCCCTCTTCCCCTTCCAAAAATTCATGCATCAAGAATAGATTATAAAACACTTTCCAACACATTCAGAATACTGAAACAAAGCTTCCCCATTTAATAAGGTGAAAGATGATGCCTAAGTTAACAATTTGGAAAACTCATAAGGCATTTGAAAACCCAATTTCAGCAATTACCACCAATAGTCGGAAAAGTTTCCTAATTCTTTTGTGCAGTCCTGTAAATGGTCTATAATACACAATAAGTGATATGCAAAAAAAAAAAAAAATAAATAAAATAAATTTAGAAACGCAAACCACAATTGAAAACGCACTTCGATTAATTATTGCTCATAGAGAGTACTGTGTAACCGAATTCTTTTGTTTGCATGTAAATGAAACATAAATGCTATGCACACAATATTTTACAGTAAGCAACTTGTAGCACACCTCACTGATGTATATAAATTTCAATATGTTTGAAATATTGTAACATTATTAAAATATCCTGCAGGCGATTTATCACCATAGACCATAATGTAACGGACTCCTTTGAGTATCTTTGTATGTAAACGAATTATCAATGTTACACACTTCGCTTTCAATACCAACTATGCCACGATGAACCCCAATAACATATGCCAATTACATGGCAATTATCTTTACAAGAGTTAGAGCACGCAAGACGGACAGACAAACCCCTTTCATAAACACTTTTCATTCATGTTGGAAAGTGTTAAAAGGAATACCACAAAACTAGGTGGGAAATTTAACGTTATTTATGCATAAATTCATATGCTATTAAAATTTTATTCAGTTACTTTACTTATACTTTCTGAAATCAATCTACTATCTTAATTTATACTATTCATATCTAACCGAATGCATGTCTGTAAATGAAAGTCTTCGAATTTATAAGAAACTGCTAGCTTAAAAGAACATATAAAAACGAAAGTTTTGTAATAAATTCAAATGCTGTTAAATATATTATTTAATTCTGTTGAAAAAAATTATATGGTTATAATGAGGATTATTATTTCTATATTGGTGCATTTTTACTTTCTTCTATCTATAATAGAAGAAAGTATTGTAATCGAAAAATTTTTCGACTTCCGGTTTTCGACAGATTTACACGTTTTAGAGGTCAGAGATTCCGAAAAACATGTTTTTACAAAATGTCTGTCTGTCCGTCCGTCTGTGTGTCTTCATTGTACCATCTAAAAGTGATGTTATGCTTCAAATTGAACCAAATTTTTTTCTATGTTTTTGGCTATGGCAAGCAGGTTCTATCAGAATTTGGGGATATTTCGACGAAAGGGGGCGCTGTGATCGATATTTTTGTTCCATTTTCACTATTGTACCATCTAAAAGTGTATGATGTTATGCTTCAAATTGAACCAAATTTTTTTTCTATGTTTTTGGCTATGGTAAGCAGGTTCTATCAGAATTTGGGGATATTTCGACGAAAGGGGTCGCTGTGATCGATATTTTTGTTCCATTTTAACTATTGTATCATCGAAAAGTGTATGAAGTTATGCCTCAAATTGAACCACATTTTTTTTCTCTGTTTTTGGCATTGGCAAGCAGGTTCTATTACAATTTGGGGATATTTCGACGAAAGGGGACGCTGTGATAGCCATTTAAAGATTTAAAATTAAAAAAAGTGTGCAAATTAAAAAGAATTAGAAATCCTAAAACTTTTTTTCTTTAAATGTTTGGCCTTGATCCGGAGAATCCGGAGCAATTTTTGTTTTGCCTATATCTTAAAAAATGGCTGAGATAGAGCGGTTTGAAATTTTAGGGTGGCTTACATTTTCAAACAAGACAGCAGAATTCATCCGTAAACGAGTTTAATGTATGAGTTTTAGTTAACATGGTTTCGGCAAATTTTCTTTCATTGTTGTAACTATTAATCCTATTATATGCTTATCACTATATATTTATATTCGCCAACGTCAAATTCTCGCCAAACTTGGCGACATGTTTCGGAATACCGCAAAATTTGGCGACCAAAGTAAATGAAGCCAACTTGGCTGTAGAGGACTAATTTGGCGATATTCTCATTCAAATTCAATGTTGACGAGAACTGGGATTGAATCTTTTTTATTTAGCTTCCACGCATTTTACCTTCGTGTTTTCCAGTAAAATTAGCTAAAATCGTAAAACCGAGGAATAGGGAGGCTATCTGTTCCTCTCGGTTCAGGCCAGAAGGACTTTTCGTAGTTTAGTATACATCGATTGTTCGCATCCCTGTAACCCGACGATTCGCAAGCAGCTGACGTACAACAGAATGTAGAAATATATTGATTTTATTGGCGATGTGATAGCAAATTTTGAAGTATTAACATGACTGAGATAGAAGAAAGTTTTGGGATTGGCACATCCGACTAGTTTCTCATAAAATTTTAAAAGAATAACTGCATTTAATCTGAATGCATAGTTTTTAAGATTGTTTTCAAGTGTCTTACTACACTCTAAAAAAAAATGCAAATTTATGGGTATCTACATTGTAATTTTTTGGGAAATGCCACTTTTTCATAATAAACGGTAAAATTCTATAAATGTACATCATAAAAGTATGATTCGGGAATACTGGCATGTTTTTAAGCACAAAACTCTTTTATCTAAGCGCAAAGCCCATTTTCTAACGGGCTTTGCCTGGAATCTCTGTTGCCGGATTTCCTCGAAATTTTACTTGGATTCCTTTTACAATGTAAAAGTGGATTTCGATTCCAAATATGTACGAGGGTGGTTTGATAAGTTCTCGTGCTGACAGTGAGAGCACAAGATTTTTGACATAATTTCATAATATTTTTCAATTTAGTCCCCTTGGAACTCAATACATTTTAGATACACTCTTGTATGTGAATTCTTTAGTGGAGCCATGAACCAGGGTGGTTCGAAAAGTTCTCGGCCTGACAAAGAAACTACAAGATTTTTGAGAAGATTTCATTTTATTTTTCACCTTACGACACAATACATTTCAGAACACTCTTGACAAATGTTCATTCTTTGGCATTTCTGGTCGACGTTTAACATACGCGGCACGCAACGAGCGGAAAGCTTTTTCATACCCAAAATATCATGTAAAATGTAGTAGACACGGTCTATCGAGATGTTTGCAATGCCAGCAAGTTCCCGTATCTTCAATCGGCGATCATCCAATACGGCATTGTGAATTTTTTAGACGATTTCGTTGGTCGTAGCGGTTTTTGCGCTTCCTGAGCGTTTATCATCGTGAATGGGTTTTCTACCATGTTTAAATAAAGCAGCCCACTTTTTTATTGTCAAATACGAAGGACAAGAATCATTTAAGGTGGAATGTAACTTTTTATATGTCCGTGGGGGTTAAACCTTTTTTAACGAAGTATTTATCCAGATTTATGACAGCTCGAACTGTTTTTCCATTTTTAGAAAATGTTAAAACTTATTCAATTTATTTTATCGTCAAGTAATAACCAATAAACTTACGCGTCTGAAACTCGACACAGCATGTTATCTAAAGGATCATACTTTACAACAAACATCATTGTTATTTGGTCATACTTGTTCCATCTCTGTGTCAGGCCGAGAAATTATCGTACTAAGTGGATTATCTATTCACTCATGAAATAGTATCATTTGTACAATAAAACGCCCTATTCCCATATATAAAACGAGTCTTTAGTTAGTAGAACTATTTCCTTAATTAGACATATTGTGAGTTACATTACTGTTGCTAAGATTTTCCTTTTTTTAATAGTCTTTCAAACAGTTAGAGGGTATTTGTTTCAATGACACTATTTCAGGAACAGAACATTTAATATGAATTGTAACAAACGGGCTTCTCTGGCAAAATTACTCCTTCTGTTATTTTCCAATGACGAATAAAGAAATTTGAATAAATCGAATATATAAATGTGAAGACACAATGATTATTAAGATTTACGGGCTATTTTCCCTTGTGCCATTATATTTATTATTACGCAGAAAACTCCAGAGCCCTTTTCAGAATAGAAATAAATCTGTGCTTAAATTATTTTCTTCGGACAACGTTTCTATAAAGACAATGGCATGCAAAACTATTCAAAGTTTTGTTATTTATGAGAAATTTCAACATTTGCGTTAGGAGAATCTTTGAAATAGAGGGACTAATTAAAATTATTCTTTATGATTGTTATTCATTGCAAAATATAACTTTCAGTTAGAAAAGAGACAAGCAACATTATGCCGCATCTAATTTCTGATATATAAATATCTTTATTTTCGAAATATTTATTCTGATTATTCTGTTTTCCTGCTTTGAATTTCCAAGTAGTAACATTTGAAAAGGAAGTCACACTGTCGGTTTCTGAAGCTAGAGCTGTAAATTGTCTTTTTGGATGACAATTATTAGCTGTTTAATGGCTATAAGACATCATTTGATTGCGTATGATCATGGGTGAGCAGTTGGATGTCTGAAGGTAACGCAAAGTGTCACTAAAGGTAGCAAAGCAAGACACGTATAGAAGAGTGTAATATTGTGGTTTAAAAAGACCTCTGGATTTAGAAGTGCTACAAAAAGGCATTCTGGAGGCCGTGGTAGTTACATTACGCCTCAAGAGCATCATTATGTCTGCCTAGTAGTCAAGAGAAACATAAATGATACTCCAGATCAGTTAACTTCAGGCCTTGCTAACGCTATTGGTACTTGGTTATCTGCGAGAATCATTTCTTGGCGATTAAATAATGTTGGCTCAGATGCACAGAAGCTTGTTACATAGATTCCACTTTGAGAACATAATCATAGGAAAAGTTTACTTCGGTGCAAGAAGCATATTTGTTGTGATCAGAAACAGTGGTCTAGAATCATCTTTTTTTAATGAATCTTACTACACAAAACACAGTGATTCTGGGCAGAAGCTAGTGCGGAAACAGAGGAGATTTCATTCCCATCACTAGAATGTTCAGAAAACTGATAACTATGACCAAAAAGTGATTGTGTAAGCGGGTATCAGGCATATTTGCAGAATTCTGCTTCACATATTTGAGAAAGGTACAGTGACATCACAGTAGTATTGCACAGGCATTCTCCAGATTTATATCCATAATTTCCGTGGTGCAGTTAGTCCAGAATTTCTGTTCATGAATAACAATGTGTGGCCACACGAGACAACTGATGTGTCCCTCACACTAGCAGGAGACGTTATTGAGCGTACAATATGTCTTGCTTAGTTACCGGACATAAATCTTAAAGAGCACGTCTGGGATGCACTCGATAGATGTATTGCTCAAAGACAGACCTCGCCTCAAACCGTGCAGGAACTAAAAATCGCCCTGTGAAACAAATGAGAGAGAATTACCCAAGCTCCCTTCAACTGTTTAATGAACACCAAATACAAATGATGCAAAATGTGCACCAGTGTCGAATAAATTCATACTGCATACTCATCGACTCATAAGTGTTCATTTTTTAGGCAAAACAAATCTTTTTCGTAACTGTTGAAAAATGTTGTAAGAAGCATATTTTGTTCTGATGCTCATCTTGCTTTGGCATGTGATAATATCTGTATCGTTTTACATAATAAAAAAAGTCCTTCCGGCCTGTACCGGGAGGAAAAGGTAGCTTTCCTAAATCTTCGTTTTAAAATTTTAGCTAATGTTACACGAAAACAGCAAGTTAAAATGCAAAGAAACGTTTACAACACATTCCTTAATACTGAATTTGAATAAGAAATTCGCCAAATTATTGAGCAATAGCCAAATTGGCTTCATTTATGAAGACTTATTTTGGTCGCCAAATTTGGCGATATTTCGCCAAATGTCGCCAATTTTGGCAAGAATTTGGCGCTAAAGGATATGAATATATAGTTTTATGCGTATGATTGGGAAAATTATTACAACAATGAAAGAAAATAATCACGTCAATGTGCTGTTTTGTTTTAAAATGTCAGCCACCCTAGAATTTCAAACTTCTCTATTTCAGCCATTTTTTAAGATAGAGGTAAACCAAAAAATGCTCTGGAATCCTCGTATCAAGGCCTAACACGTAATTAAAAAATAAATTAGAATTTTTAACTTTTTTGTACATTTATTTTAGTTTTAAATTTTGAAATGGCCGCCATCTTGAAACAAAATGGCGGACCAAGCTGGCCAACGAACTCGGTCGAGACATTAGTGGCCTTAATACACACAATTAGTTTCATCAAAATCGATTTATAAATACGGGCGTTATCGTATGACATAGGTCAGATATATATATATATATATGGATATAAAATATATCGAAATTTTCCGGAACTGCTTTCCTCCGAACGGCTGCAATAGGTAGCTTTATACTTTTTTGTATTGAAAGCTACCTAATACATAAGGACCTCTACTAAATATGTACAACGTTTCATTTCTTTAAACGATGTCTATCATTAGTTATGGCATAAAATGTCTCTGTTCCTTAGCAATTATCAAGCAGTGTATGCACATTCAGTGAAAAAAAAGATACACTTGTTTTTATAGTATGCGACTTGTTTTTGACTGTATACGATAAAATACCATTTCTCATTAGACATGGAATAATATCTTTTTTCAAAATATGAAGGCCATTTTTGAAATGGAGGCCATCTACATATCAAAATTTGCACCAATTTTGATTTTTCAAATGGTAACATCCCATTTTGATACTTTGAGTTCCTTGAATCAAATCAGCCCGGAAAAAGTATATCTATTTTTGTTAAATCTTCATAGGGCTCGAAGAGGCCAAAATTTGAAGATGCTAATGTTAAATTCATGTGACAAACTTTAATTAACATCTTCCCAAAAATCCCACGATTTAAAATTTTCAATGAGGACATTTAATGGACACAAATATATTCTAGGGACTTATTTTACACAAAAGGATAATTTTAACTATGAAAATGAATTTTTACAGGAAAGCATAATTTTAGTTATGAATATGAATTTTCATACGAAAGCCTAATTTTAATTATGATTGATATTGAAAAGTATAAATTATGAACTACATCAATTTTTACATAAATAGAATGGGTAAAACGTTAAAAACATTGGTGTTTAAAGTTACAGATCATTCCAATAATTATTTTTGGTTATATAGCAAAATTTGACTTTTCGAAAATCTAAAGGGACCATATTGTGCCGCCGTTCAATTACACATAAGAAAATGGGAAACAACAACCTGAAAATTTATGTAAAATTACATTAAATTCAATCTACCCTATATATATAAAATCCTAATGAAACGAATTTGTGAAACGATTTTATGAAACGACTGATTAAACGACTGATTATGTTTCAGGGCTATTTTTAATAAAATATTAAACGCTTGATGATGAAATTAATACCAATTGTCCATAAAAATCCGCGGATGTCAAAACTGGTAACAGAATTTTGAAATTGGAATTAGTTTTCGAGATATTAATTTTTTTCAAAATTTAATGACATTTCTGTAATGATGGCAACTAATTACTCAGTTTTTTTGTGACAAAAAAGGGAAAAACATTGAAAAGGATCCCGATAGGGATTATTAGTTTCTTTTTATTCGTCATTTTCAAATTGAAATTGAATTTATCTTTTATTTCAATCGATAATGAAGACAAGATTGTGATTAAATTATGTTTTTCAGGAAAATTTGAAAAAAAAACCACATTTCTATTTTCAGGATTCAATCGTCTGTCAGCATTTAATTTAATTTATAAACTGAAAATATTTTGAATAAATTCGTCCAAATGACGTCATTTATGTAAACGCAAAAGAAAGGGGAGAAAAGGAATTAATAGTAATTATTATTTATTGATATCATTTTGTTATTTTTTTGTAAAATTTAATTAAACGAATTTATAAAATCACTAATTTGGATATTTGAAACGAATATCATCATCTCTATAATAAAACCGTAAGTCATGTGACTGTCATCAACAGTTCCGGAATGTCCGTTTCACTTTTTCATATGCCAGGCGGCCATTTTTATTAAAAATTATTTTTTCGAATAAAACTTCATAAATGTGACATTTTTAGAAAGATCGTTCAAAATAAATTAATATTTGAGAGATGACTTACGTTCAATTATGTATATATTCTCCAATAACTTCAGTTGAAATTAGCTTCGCAGTTCAAATTCTCTATCCATGAAAGTAAACAAAAAAAAAAAAAAAAAAAAAAAAAAAGATTCATTCGTCGTGAAGTTTTAAAATATTAAACCATTAAGCCATGGAGATAATCGTTCGTAAAATAAGTTTTCCATGAATGATTTTTTGGAGCGCTGCCTGGTGTCAAAAAAGTAATTTTCACCAGGACCTGTAAGATCATCAAAGTTTACCATAATTCTGCTTGATGAAGTGCTTTACAACTCAACTTCCTACGGAATCTTTTCGTGACAAAGTTGAATGTAAACAATACAAGTCATGTAATAATATTTAATGAATCAAATTTCGAAACGAATTGTTAGTTAATTTGATATTTATGTATTATACGTGGCAGGAAGAGAGATCACCTAAAATGATTGTTAATTGTCAATCATATTTACCATTGTTAATGACCAATCGCGTTCCAAATAGTAATTTAATATACATTTATAAAATACGTTATTTGGGTGCAAATCTCGCCAATATCATTTTTAAAATCGCCAATACCAGCTTTTATTCTTCACGTGTTCAAATTAAAAACGATACTTTGATTCTGAAATCAAATGTTTTGATTTATGATATTATTTTTTGGTACTTTTCCGTTATACGGACACCATTGTCGCCAAGCATACATTTACATACATTTAATACATACATTTACATACATTATGTATTAGCATACATTTTGGCATGGTGTCCGTATAACGGAAAAGTACCTATTTTTTATTTATTTTCTATTTTAAATGAAAAATGTGAACGGCATGCATTTTAAATTGGAAAAGCTGTCGCAGACGCACCGGGGTTGGCGCGATTTTTGTTTTGCGCCATCTTGGCGAGAAAATCCCATTTTCAGACACCTGTTAGAGATTGCTAAAACAGCATGTTACTTTTATTTTATTATGAAATAAGTCATTTTATATTAAAAAAAAACACAATTTTATTTAAAAACACACATAATCATTAATTTGTTATAAAACACACAATATTTAATTTATTATAAAGCATGCGGAATCTGCTCTACCAGGTTGCCATACGAAGCAAAATCTAGCCGAAAACGCCAGGTTGGCCAGGCATAAAATCGCCATTTTGGCACTAAAATGATACCCCGGTGCGTCTGCGACAACTGTACCCAAAAGGACCCATCATTAAAAATGGTTAATAATATAGAACTAAAGTAAAATAATACAGAAAATTATTTTTATATACACTTACTAAACAAATAAAATCATATTGATAGTTTTTAGATTAGACATTTACGATGGAAGTTTTATTTAGGGTATGTTATATCCACTGGAATGAATATGAGATATATATATTCTAATCACATATTATATACCCATGAATATACTATACATATCTATATCTACTATATCAATAGAACCGTCTTCAATAGTCTTTTATATTTCTACTACGTAATATTAACTATAGAGTTACAATATAGAGAGAAAAAACGGGTTGCTGTAATTAGAATTATAGGTGCCAATGTTGGCGCGGCGTATTTTACCTGTTACGAATCTTAATAGTCAGTAGACATTAAGCAGACATGCCGAAATAAGAGAATTACGCTATTATAAAAACTCCTGAACTATATCAAGAAAGGGGAGCAGAGAAAAACAAAGACGTACAAGGCATCTAAAAGGAAGTTCGTGAATTTTAATCAGATTGTACGTCATGGGCCAAAAGTCCTGACAGAAAATATGGTTTAAAGGGAATGCGATAATCAAAACTGGCCTTCAAAAGTTCAATTTTCCACCAAACTATACTCGAAAATTCCGTGTAATAATATGTAGCCCGATTATGGCACATTACTCAAGACGTTTTAGATGAGAATAATGATAGATTTTATAATCTTTCGCAGTCGAGTCTACAGCCAAAGTTAACGAAAGACAAAAACAAATATTAGCAACAATATGGTTCAGTGTAAATGTGGATATCATTAAAGACTTTCACAAAATAGATTTCATTGCATCAAATCGTATTAACTAAAATACGCCAATTGGCAATGTACCCAATTACGAAAAATTACTTAATATGTTTAAGAATCTCCGCCTTAGCGAACATATTGCAACTGATAAGCAAACGGACATGAAGGACAAATGCTTAAGTGGGTTAAGCGGTTTTTATCATGGAAGATGAAATACATAACAACAAAAAATATGCAAAATGCTACCATGATCGCAAAAGTTCTTGATTTGTCTATTAGAATCTTTCGGTTTGGCGAAGTATTAAGGAAAAAAATTAAATTATGAATAAAAGTAACGTGTTACAATGCTTAACATACATTTAGAGGAGACCAAACTGGTCGCCAGTGGCGGCTAGTATAAAATAATAATTGCCCAACTGAACGGAAGAAGAATAAAATATCATGCTTGGTTTTCTATCCTGCTTGGTTTTTTCCGCCAAGCTTTTTAAAAAAGCGTCAAGACCCCTATAATAGAAAAGCACCAAAAGTTCATTGGGTTTGTTTTCATAACTTTTGGCAACAAATCTATGTATATTAACGAATCTATCCCTTTTTGAAGCTCGAATTACACCAAACCTAAAAGCAAAGGATCCTATACTGGAAAAGTACCCGAATTTCTTATGGACAATATTCAAGTGACATAACATGGTGTAAAATTATCGCGGATAGCAAATTTGTTTAAATATCTCATCAATTGATGCCGAATAAATGCAGGCATGCATGTACAAAATATTTAATTAATTTTGTATGATAAATAATTATTAGAAAATTTGTATATACATCTATATATTTAAAACGCTAAGCGATTTCTTTCGACAATCCGTTAGAACAAACTTCTGCATCAAATTACACCATTCTTTTTTTAAATGAAAGATATTAGTACACAGATTTGTTATCGTGCATTCGTTTGTTCGAAAATTTAATTAATTACCTGTAATTTTCAATTAAACATTTACTTCTGCTTATGACGTCATAAAGTTGACAACTCCCACTTTTGAGGGCATAGAGTTTTTTCCCTGAACCCTGTGGTTCGCCAATCTTTTGACATTAACTAATATCAACTAGGTAATATTTTAACATTGTAGTATAAAATCTTAGAAAAAAAAAAAAAAAAAAAAAAAAAAACTTAATTAGCTAGAATATAATCATAATAAAATATCTAAACGTAAACATATCAATATGAATAACAAATCTCACGTAAAATGTTGCAATTAAATGATTCCAATTGAAACAAGATTTGGAGAGTTATCCTTGACGCCCAGCTAACATAAAAGTACCTATTTTATTTTATTTATTTACACACATATTCAAATTTATTATAAAACACCAAGTTGCCATACAAAGCAAAAATCGTCATTTAGGTGCCAAAAAATAACCCAGGTGCGTCTGTGATATCTGTACTGATTTAATCAAAATTATTTTGGTTGCACCGCATATTGCAAAATTAATTAAATCCATGATTATTGTTTCTTTCTCAGATTAAAAATAAGAAAATTGGTACTTCTCTATTATCCCGTCGACCACTTTTCATAACAAAAAACTATCGCCAAACTGTAACGCCAAATAAACGGGAGAACGTTGCCATTGGAATATCAAAATAAATAAATAAATAAAATACATGAATTTAAGGACACAATTGTTATTTTAATTAATGAAATAACTAATAAATCAGTAAAACATAATGAAAAATAGACGCAAATCTCGAATTAAAAACCACTTGATACGTAACAAACACGTATAATGCTTCTGACATCAAGTAAATCGGACTGTATTTTTGGCGTTTAATTTTACAGTTTGGCGATAATTTTTTGTTGTGAAAAGTGGTCGACCGGATAATAGAAAAGTACCAGAAAATTTAATGTTTAACGAAATTCAATTATTTGACCGATCGCAAATTTTGGTTCTTTTCCGTTATACCGACACCATGCCATGTAAATATATGCTTTGTGATGAGTTGACATGTTTCAACTCCTCCCTTATTTGTGGAAAAAGGATAATCTCTCTGGAATGAAAATAATATGACAGATTGATCTCTATTGACAAAAATTCTATCAATAGTGTGGATTTCATTTTCACTTTGAGATAAGCCAAGCTGCAATACATGCTTTGTATTGAATGATATGTTATCTGAATGGGTGGATAAGAAATGTGAATGGCATTTTTTTGGATACAATGGATCTAGCCCATATGAGTTGGAAATTCTAACTGGATAAGTATGGGATTAAGATAGCTGTCACTCATAGGAAGGCCAGAGGGCGTTTCTTTCCTTATGGAGAGAAAAATACCTGTTTTGCCGGAGAGGAAGGAATGCGAGGAGATACGAAAGACGGGAGTTGAAGGTGGAAGGAGTGGAATGTGGAATCAGTTGGGTTTGGAATACTCGAGAGTGAGGTTCCACTTTGAGCGGACGTCAGAATCGGAATTTGGCTGACCATGTAAATTGTGGCATGGATGCTTATCATAATTTTTCATTTTTACTTTTGTTTTCTTTTTTTAATGTGTTAATTTAAAATAAAGTTTTTTCGTTTCAAACGATAAATGGAATTTATTATTTATATATGCAACGTCTCACGCTACCACAGCAATAGTATATATAAATAATTGGTGGCAGCAAATGGGATATGTGATCTAAAGTAAATTAGATTACGGATCTATGCGTTAACCTGATTAAACAGATGAAGAGCCAGTGGAAAACGGACGAGCAGAGTTGTGGAGTCTTGAAGTCTAATTGGAGTCGTGGGTTTTTCTCGGAGTTCTAGCAAGCAGAGAACTGGTAAAAGAACTTTATCGACAAAAGCTGTGTAGTGTATGAACAGTCAACTATAGATTTGGTGATACGTGTTTGTGCTTCTTAATATATCCAGTGGAATGAAGATATGCGGTGTACCATCTGAGTTGTCTACATATGGATCTAAGCCAATTTAGTGCCTCATCAGTGTCTTCAATTCTTCAAAAATCTGTGTGTGTCATCTTTAAAAGTGCTTGGAAGCCTGGTATCAGTGTGGAGGAAATATCTGCATCTGGAGGTAAGCTCTTTTATGAAATCTTCTATAGAGGTCTGTTTTAAATTAAATTTTGTGTATAAATTTTAATTTTGGGGAACAAAACTCTATGAGAAATTTAAGAATTCTAGGGAAGCTATTAATTTGGTACTTAAATTTTTAGTTAGAATTTTTATGTTTGTTGATTTTCTGGTATCTGTTTGGTATAATATTGGGTTAAGAAAATTATATACTTATGTATATGTTAAAATTTACTTGGGGTATAGTAAATTGTTATTGATTAATTGAGATTATTAATCAGGGTATTTTAATCATAATTTTGTATAAAACTTTCGAAAATAAGAGTTTTGTTTATATGCATTTTAGTTATTACAGTAACAAAGTTATAGCTTAATTTTATGGGTATACTGTGGAGGATTATGATTAATGTTACAAAATAAATTGATGTTATACTGTACTGTTGGGTATAAAATTTATTTTGGGGGATATACTCAGTTTGAAAGACGTCACTGTTGCATGAGAATTTGCTATATTAAAATTGTGTCGTTTTTGAATACATTATTATACGTATAGTGAAGAAAATTCTATTTCTGTGTTTATTGTATTATTGTAAATTGAATATATCTGATATTTTGAAATTTATTATATTTTGGGGGAAAATATGGCAGAATATTTAGGAAAATATAATAAAAGTGTCTTGCTGTTATTAGCAGAGGAATTTGAGACCAGTGTGTCAAAAACGTGTAGAAATAAAGCTATAATTCAGGCTATCGTAGATGCAGAGGATTATGATGAAAGTTTCGCTAAAATTCGATTGCAATATTTTCTTGAACAGGAGGCTGAGCGGAAAGAGCAGGAAAAACAAATCGAAAAAGATCGTAAAGAAAGAGAGAGGCAAATTGAATTAGATAGGATTGAGCAAGAGGAAAAAGATAAACTTAGGAAATTTGAGTTAGATAAACTTGAAAAACAACTTGAGGCAGATAAACTCGAAAAACAGCAACAACTTGAATTACAAAAGCTTGAAAAAGAACAGCAATTTGAATTAGAAAAATTGCGTATTCAAAATTCTGCGGATATTGTTAGTGTTTCATCTAATGAATCAAATGTAGATTTTCATAGAACTCCTAAGGTAAATTTAAAGGATTTAGTTCCGCGCTTTGATTCTAAATTAATTGATATAACTCTTTTCTTTATGATTTTTGAAAGGCAAGCCGAGAAAGCTAAAATTTCTCAGGAAGATTTGGTCAGTCAATTAATTCCTTTGTTACCTTCTGATATTGCCGAAATTATTGTAAAACAACCAGCAGATAAATGTGATGATTTTCAGCATATAAAGAAAGTTTTGTTAGATAGGTTTAGGCTAAGTACAGGCGCCTTAAAACAGAAATTTGAAACTCATCAAAGAAAATCTGGTGAATTATGGGTAGATCTGATTTATGAGTTAAGGGGTTATCTGGATAATTGGTTAGAGTCATTAGAAGTGAGAGATTTTGATTCACTAAAAGAACTAATGCTAACGGAACAATTAAAAAAACGTGTCCCTTTTGAAATAAAAGAAAAATTTATGGATGAGTGGGAGGAAATAAAGATTGCTTCTAAACTTGCGGAAAAATCGGATAAATTTGAGAGTATAAGAAGAGAATTTAACAGGTCGGATAGAAAACCGTGGGAAAATAAATCTTTTCAGGATAAGCAAAAAGACAGCTTTAATTCTAAAAGTAGAAAGGAAATTAAACCAAAATCGGAATTTGAGAATACGAAAGAGTGTGGGAAATTTGATCAATTTAAGAAGGACAATGCTTTCGAAAAGCAAAGACAAGTCCAATGTTATAATTGTTTGGCCGTGGGCCACATCAGACCAAATTGTCCTGAATTGTTAAAAAGTAAATCTAATTATGAGGATAAAAGCATAGCTTGGATTGTTACTAGTGATGGGAAAAGTGTAAATAATAAGGAAGGTGTGGAAACCGAATTACCTATGGTTGATTTATGCGTGAATGGTAAGAAAGTAAAAGCGATTAAGGACACAGGTGCGCAAATTGCGGTTTTTGATGCTAATGACATTCCGTGGAGTGCTAAGAAAGTGGGAAATGTCTTTCTTATACCGGCCCTCGGAAATAGACAAAAAGCGGATTTGGTGTCAGTGCCAGTTGCTTTGATGGAAGGTGAAAAAGAGTGTGTTGAAAAAAATGTGGTGGTTGCAGTTGTGAGAAAACTAAATTCTCCGCCCCTTATAACACCAGCTGTTTATGACTTATTAAAGTTAGGAAATATGGAAAAGGAAAATTCGGTGTATAAACAAGTGGGGAATCAAAGAGAATTAAATGGGCAGGGAACCCTCAGATTATCTAGCGATCATGAGCAAAGGGTTGTTAGAAAAATGGTTGTGAATGAAATCTGTAAAAGGGATAATAAGTCTGTTAATGAGATAGAGGTAAATTCACTGGAAGACGTGACTGATAGGTATTTGGAAAAAGGGTCTAAATTGATCGATACAAAAGAGGGTGCGTCTAAAAAGGATGGTGATAAAAGGTCAGGTATTGGAGGTCAATTTCGGGAAAAGAATTCTGAGCATGATGTAAATATACCCAGGTATTTTGTCGGTAGTATGGGATTTATACATGTTAGAAATAGAATTAGAAAGAAATTGAGTTCATCTATGACTGTGGCCAGTAAATTTAACTCTAGGATGAAGGAAAATAATAGAGTAAATTGGGGGGCTAAATGCCAAGAAGATGTGAAAGTTAAAAAGAATGGAGCATTCTTCTTTTAAAACGGATCACAAAGAAAGATTTATTGAAATCAAACAAGATTTTGAAAGGAAAAATCATGATTATGAAGTTGTGAGGCGAAAATTATTGTCGAAAAGATTTTCTGATAGAAGTAATATAGATATTGGTTTTCGGGAGAATTCTCTAAATTAAGTTTATTCTAAATTTGGGAGTGCTCATTTTTGTAATATCTGTATTGTGTTTATTTATCATTTAATGCTTAATATTATTTTCGTAATAGTAAAACTTCATTAATTTAATAATTGCATAATTTAGTATGCTTTCTTTTTGTTTGTAGAAGTGTCTAAATTTAGGCTTTTAAGCATGTTTTTAAGAGAATCGGTTTAGGCATTGTGTTGTATATAGATTTTTTTCTTTTTTTTTTGTTAGAATCATGTAGAGTGTAATCTGTATTTGGTATTATATGTATGTGAAATATTTCAAAATTGTTTCTTAGGGCATCAATTGTATAAATTATTCCTGGAATTATACTTAGGTATTGTAGTTATGGGATTATAGTAAATCCTGTTGACAGTGTGGTCTATCAAATACTGAGTATGGGAATGTGTTTGTTTTCTATATGGATTTTTCATGTGTTATTCTAAATTCCTTTATGCTTTGATGACCTCTTTAGAAATTGATTGAAGGAGCTTATTCTATTAATATATATGCCAAATTTCTTCTAGAAATTTTTTCTTAGGGGGAGGTGTTGTGATGAGTTGACATGTTTCAACTCCTCCCTTATTTGTGGAAAAAGGATAATCTCTCTGGAATGAAAATAATATGACAGATTGATCTCTATTGACAAAAATTCTATCAATAGTGTGGATTTCATTTTCACTTTGAGATAAGCCAAGCTGCAATACATGCTTTGTATTGAATGATATGTTATCTGAATGGGTGGATAAGAAATGTGAATGGCATTTTTTTGGATACAATGGATCTAGCCCATATGAGTTGGAAATTCTAACTGGATAAGTATGGGATTAAGATAGCTGTCACTCATAGGAAGGCCAGAGGGCGTTTCTTTCCTTATGGAGAGAAAAATACCTGTTTTGCCGGAGAGGAAGGAATGCGAGGAGATACGAAAGACGGGAGTTGAAGGTGGAAGGAGTGGAATGTGGAATCAGTTGGGTTTGGAATACTCGAGAGTGAGGTTCCACTTTGAGCGGACGTCAGAATCGGAATTTGGCTGACCATGTAAATTGTGGCATGGATGCTTATCATAATTTTTCATTTTTACTTTTGTTTTCTTTTTTTAATGTGTTAATTTAAAATAAAGTTTTTTCGTTTCAAACGATAAATGGAATTTATTATTTATATATGCAACGTCTCACGCTACCACAGCTTGGCGACAATGGTGTCCGTATAATGGAAAAGTACTCAATTTTTTCTTAGTTCGGGCTATACCAAAAACAAACATTTTACAGGTAACAAAAAAATCGCCGAAAACGACTGCTTCATCAGCTGTTATGACAGCAAAGTTGGATAAAATCTAATAACCTGAATTTTACAACGTTTATGCGAAACACCACAGAGAACACACGCTATTTTTTATATAAATAGGGTATATTTAAACGAATAAGAGAACTAACAACCTTCAATAATATAATGCATGAAAAAGTAAACAACGAAGTGATTCAGCAAATCATAAAAATATGTATTTCTTAATATAACTATAAAATACAGAAAAATATTCTGGTACCATAAAAAATATTCATTATCCCGTCGAAATTCCGTGCATTATCCCGTCGTCCGATTAAGAAAAAAAACTGTATGCAAATTAGGTACTTTTCGGTTAGCCGGCGCCAATAAAGTATATATATATATATATATATATATATACACATTATACAAACTCCAATGGAAAATTACTTGCAGAATCATTATCACAAAAGCCAACCAAAATCTATAAACCACATAAATTCAATACTAGAAAAACAAAACTATATACATTATATATATTTGTATCTATGTATGTATATACTATATATATATATATATATATATATATATATATATATACTTCATTGGCGCCCTGCTAACCGAAAAGTACCTCAAATAATTCGCCAAACTGTAGCGCCCAATAAACAAACGGAAGAATGTTGCCATTAAATCTAAAAAAAAAAAAAAAAAAAAAAATAATAATAATAATAATAATAATAATAATAATTAAGAAAAGCCCCATTTACTAAAGTATCATTTATCAGTAACTTTTAACAATAAAATTTACAATATATTAATGAAAACAGAATCAAAAATAATCTTGGATATTTATTTATTTACATTATTTCTCTTAATTATGGAAAAGGAATAATCATCCTGATTATGTAAAGGAATGAAGAAACCATACAAATAAATTACACTTGAAAACATTAGAAATCTTCTTTTTCTGTAGATTGATTTATTATTGTAAAAAAAATTCTTCATCTTTACATAAAAATTGATTAGCTTAAAACGATAGATGCGTTTCAGAAGATATGGATTTAAAACGAACAATGATTAAAGAAGACATTTTAAAAATTTTGATCAAAACATTTTAAAACTTTTTTTACGTCGAATTTCGACGGTGCGTTTGGGGAGAAGCAATGCACATGAGCATAGGAACTCATTCGGTTGCATTATCACAGGGGGGGGGAAATGTGTGCCTTATTTAATATGTTCTTTTATTGACTGAATATGAGATGAACGTAGGGATATGCTATTTGTATGATACTTCATAGGTTCAGGAAATTTTCTTTCTTGCCGTGGGGAATAGGGCGGTAATGTCAAACTGATTTCCATTTTGTTTACGGATTGTTTGTTTGGAGATTGCATCGGAAATAATAACGTAATTCACTAAGGGAAATTTTTTTTAATAAAATATTTGAAAGATTGTTTCATAAGCACCCCTACTTATGTAATAAAGAAGCTTATTTTACTAATATTGCTATTGTAATTTTTTCCGTCAAGTTTTGACGGGTACCATCTAGTAATAAAATAAAAATAAAATAAATAAAATTTGGGAGATGGACGTTTATTTTATACATAGTCTGTTTCTACAATTTTACTGTTGGGATTCTTGAAGTAATCCTGTGAGATTTTAAATATTTTTTTTCTCAATTTGTGGATATACTTCTAATATATGTTATTTCATAACTCTATTAAGATTTAAGAAAACGTTATAAAATGTACACTTCTCAGGGCTGCCTTGATCCAAGAATCTCAAATATGATGTCAAAAGTAAGTGTTACCGTGTAAAAAACAAACTTGATGCAATTTTTAATATGCAGGCGACACATATTTTAAAAAATGCATTCATATTTTCAGATTCATGCTAATATGTCGTTCTGAGTCTAAATATACCTTTGTTGTGATTTTTTTCGTAACGATCTGCGTATAAAAGCAGACATGTTTTTTTTTTTTTTTTTTTTTTTTTTTTTATTCTGACTGTACCATTGTCTTAATTACGAGAAAAAACAGCCTTTTAGAAAATAAACAAAAACCTTGTTTAAATCACTTTCCTTTGAATGCGTTTCTATATTTGAATTATAATGACGACGTACACAACAATTCAAAGTTTTATTATTAATCTAAAACTTCTATATTTTGCGGAGGAGAATTGTTAAAGGAAAGGAACTAATTAAAATTATTCTTTGTGATCATTACTTATCTGTAAAATAAAACTTTCATTTTCAGGAATGATATACAGTATTGTTTTCTTATTTCATTTTAGATACATTAAGGTCTTTATTTTCGAAATATTTAACATTCAGTATAAGATGGTCGATTTCGCAAATACCATTTTCAAAGATTTTACAATTTAATAAAAGTCCTTCCGGCCTGTACCGGGAGGAAAAGGTAGCTTTCCTATATCTTCGTTTTAAAATTTTAGCTAATGTTACACGAAAACAGCAAGTTAAAATGCAAAGAAACGTTTACAAAAGATTCGTTAATACTGAATTTGAATAAGAAATTCGCCAAATTATTGAGCAATAGCCAAATTGGCTTTAAGAAATGAAGACTTATTGGAATGAAGACTTATTTTGGTCACCAAATTTGGCGATATTACACCAAATGTCGCCAATTTTGGCGAGAATTTGGCGCTAACGGATATGAATATATAGTTTTATGCGTATGATTGGGAAAATTATTACAACAATGAAAGAAAATAATTTGCGAGTAATCGCGTTAATGTGCTGTTTTGTTTCAAAATGTCAGCCACCCTAGAAGTTCAAACTGCTCTATCTCAACCATTTTTTAAGATAGAGGTAAACCAAAAAATGCTCTGGAATCCTTGTATCAAGACCTAACACGTAATTAAAAAATAAATTTGAATTTTTAACTTTTTTGTATATTTATTTTAGTTTTAAATTTTTAAATGGCCGCCATCTTGAAACAAAATGGCGAACCAAGCTGGCTAACGAACTCGGTCGAGACATTGGTGAGCTTAATACAAACAATTAGTTTCATCAAAATTGATTTATAAATACGAGCGTTATCGTATGACATAGGTCAGATACATATATGGATATATATATATATATATATATATATATATATATATATATATATATATATATATATATATATATATATAAATCAACATTTGAACGGAGGGTGGTTTTGGGGTCTGGGGGTCATGATCGGTGAAAATATATCGAAATTTTCCGGAACTGCTTTCCTCCGAACGGCTGCAATAGGTAGCTTTATACTTTTAGGTAGCTTTCAATACAAAAAAGTATAAAGCTACCTATTGCAGCCGTTCGGAGGAAAGCAGTTCCGGAAAATTTCGATATATTTTCACCGATCATGACCCACAGACCCCAAAACCACCCTCCGTTCAAATGTTGATTTATATATATAAATATATATATATATATCTCCATATATATATATATATATATATATCTGACCTATGTCATACGATAACGTCCGTATTTATGAATCGATTTTGATGAAACTAATTGTGTGTATTAAGGTCACTAATGTCTCGACCGAGTTCGTTGGCCAGCTTGGTCCGCCATTTTGTTTCAAGATGGCGACCATTTAAATATTTAAAACTAAAATAAATATACAAAAAAAATAAAAATTCAAATTTATTTTTTAATTACGTGTTAGGCCTTGATACAAGGATTCCAGAGCATTTTTTGGTTTACCTCTATCTTAAAAAATGGCTGAGATAGAGCAGTTTGAAATTCTAGGGTGGTTGACATTTTGAAACAAAACAGCACATTAACGAGATTACTCGCAAATTATTTTCTTTCATTGTTGTAATAATTTTCCCAATCATACGCATAAAACTATATATTGATATCCGTTAGCGCGAAAATTTCGCCAAAATTGGCGACATTTGGCGAAATATGCCAAATTTGGCGACCAAAATAAATCTTCATAAATGAAGCCAATTTGGCTATTGCTCAATAATTTGGCGAATTTCTTAGTCAAATTCAGTATTAACGAATCTTTTGTAAACGTTTCTTTGCATTTTAGCTTGCTGTTTTCGTGTAACATAAGCTAAAATTTTAAAACGAAGATATAGGAAAGCTACCTTTTCCTCCCGGTACAGGCCGGAAGGACTTTTTTGTATTGAAGGCTACCTAAAATAATTAAAACTACAATAAAACTGAATTTTTAATTTACCTATACAAAAGTAAGCATACTTTAACTTTTTGTTTTATATTTAGGTAATATGCAATTTTTTTTTCAAGATTGCAGCATAATGAAAAACTTTTAGCTCATTGCAAAAAATAAACAACAACGAAAAATCCTGCATAAAGCACAGATTATGAAACACTTTCCAACACGTCCAGAATACTTTAACAAAAATTCACCGTATAATAAAGTGAAAGATGATGTCTAAAAAACAATTTGAAAAACTCATAACACATTTGAAAACCCAGGAATTACCATATCAATAGTCGGGAAAATATCCGAATTATTTTGTGCAGTCCCTGCGTATGATCTGTAGATTTACTATATACTACATAGTATGATAACATTTAGTTGAGTTAGGTAACGCACAACACAGTTGTAAATTACCCTTCAGGGATTTCCGTCAATAAATAGAAATGTATTCGAGATTTTTTGTGCTGACCTGTATATCATCTATAGAATTTATACACACCAAGTAATAAGCAAAAAATTGGTTTAATTTAAAAACATATAACAATATAAACGCACTCCTAGCAATATTATTGTTATTAGGCAGTACACTAACCAAATTCCTCTGTGTGTCCCTCTAAATGAACGATAAATGCTATTCACGCTATATTCTGTTGTAAGCCTCTTGCAGTGCACCATAGTGATATATATATATATATATATATATATATATCAATTTAAATATGTTTAAACTAGTGTAACATCATTAAAATTCACCGCAAGTGATTTTTCCCCATAGATCGTTATTTTGAGTCTCCTTGCAAATTAACTATAAGCGCTACATGCTTCCTTTTGCAATATTGGACATGCCATAGTAAACCTCATTAACATATATAAATTGCATGGCAATCCGAATATATTTACGCGAGTTAGAGCACAGATAGACAGGCAGACAGAGAGACAATCCGAGTTCATACAGTTTTCAACTATGTTGGAAAAAGTTAAAACCGCGATGTCGAACAAGTATTTTTTAAGACTGAAGACACGGAAAATGTAGCGTTATTTATACATAACTTCGAAACAACTACCCTTGAATCCTTCCGTATTTCCTTTTTTTTTTATTAATCAATCAAACTTTTTTATGTTGTACCTGACAGGCTTGTGAGAGAAAAGAAAAGCAATAAGGTATTTTTAAAAATTAATTAGTGAATTATCTACAGGGTGGGCCAAAAGTCTCGTTTCATAGGAAACACATGTATTGTTACAATATGTTCTCAATATGGTTGCCTCCGTTGTCAAAACACAACTGTAGGCCATCGTTCATGTTACTCAGAATTTTGGCCACTAAGATTGGCGTTATGGCATGGCACTCAGTAGCAATTTGCTCACGCAAATGGTTTTTATCTCTGATCTTCTCACTGTAAACTTTCGATTTAAGGTAACCCATACAGAAAACTGTACACGCTCTTCAGTAGTGAGCACTTTCAGCTACATATTAAAAACAATAAAATAAAATAAAAACCAAATTAAAAAATTAAAAAACTCCTATGATGCGGGACTTTTGGTCCACCCTGTATTGTGAGATTAAATAACAGTATATGAAGAACAAAACCTCCCACACATAAAATGAGTCGATATGAGCAATTTTATTTGTTACCCATATTGTGAGATAAATTACTCATGCAAGGATTTTCCTTCTATTATAATAGTCTTTCAAGCAATCAGTGGGTATTTATTTCAATGGTACTGTTTCAAGAATAGAAATTTTAATAGGACTCGCAAGAAATGTGCTTATTGGCAAAATCATGTTTCCAGTTATGCTCCAATGGCATATAATGGAATCTGAATGGATCGTACATCTAAATGTGAAAACGTAATGATTATTAAGATTTACCCTTATTACTGTTTTCCCGTATTCCATTATATTCATTAATACGAAGAAAGAACCAGATCTTTTCAGAAAATAAACAAAACCATGTTTAAATCACTTTCTTTGGAATGCGTTTCTATAAATAGTTGAATTATACTGATGCATATAAGCCATTCAAAGTTTTAATATTTATCGAAAACACTATTTTGCTACAAGGTGTATTATTAAGAAACCGCAAATAATTAAAATTATTCTTTTAGACCTTGCTTATCTGCAAAATACAACTTCTAGAAGATATATATATTAGTTTATTTTGCATTCGAAGTATCATTTTCTTTTAAATAATTAACATTCAATAAACGATGTTCACTTGTATACATTTTATTTTACATAAATATACCTGTCAGGTTTCTGACTTTAATAGACCTATGTCTTATATATCTTGTTAATTTAATCAATTATATTTAATTATTATCGTATATTATTGTAGTCATTTATGTATTTTCTTTTCCTGTAAACTTCTCTATGTCACTGACAAAAGAATCTATCTTGATCCGCATAGCTATTTTTGGAGTGTTTACGGTGAGATTGTGACAGGATTATAACTCATTTTGGAATGTGGACACAATGACAATCGAATTCCTAGCGATCTAAGTTAGGAAGGTGGTAGGAGAAGGGCCAATGTTCTAGAAAAACAGATATACACCTGGGAGAAGTCCGTGACGGAAGAAAGAAAGGCCCCGTAGTTCTCGAAGAGAGGGAGAAGCGGATGACGAGAGGTCAGTTCTTGAAGCGTATCGGGCAGATTAGCACAGAGTAGCGGAGGGAGCAGGGCGTGATACAGCCGAAGATAGGCTGAATGAATGTGTGGAGGATAATAAGAATCGGTTGTGATATAATGCAATTGGAATTTTGTAGGTTAGTACTGTGTAATGGGATAGGATATAGCGTGTGATAAGGGAGAACGGTCTTGTTAATGTGCATTCATTAGTCACAGAGGGAAGGTGCTAACTATATCTAGTTAGATGAACTAATCTGTATTTTTTTCCAACAAGAACTGTTCCTGTATGTACTGTTTTATTTATTATTGTACTGTTTTATCTTATTTCAATTTAATCAAAAAATTAATAGTTGATTATATAATTGAAGAATTCAATTCAGTGTGTCCGGTATCACAGTTTGATACCAGTGGTGGCAGTGAAACCATTCTACAAGTTATCAATTCTATTCTCTTGCGCAAGCGGCAATTGCAACACGGAAGAAGGGTAAAGGAGATACACAAACAATACCCTTCATAGATTTTACTTTACATAAACATTACTTTCACAGATTTAGCAATTTACAATAACTGAATCTAAAACAAAATTAGAGTAAACATGTTTTATAGACTTAGAAAATAGGAATTTTCTGTTCAAAATTGTAGTATGTTGAAAATATTTTAGCTCTCTGTGGAAATTATAAATGAAGTCATATAAATATCTTTCCGACGCGCAAAAGACGGGTAATTTTAGCGTTACTTGTATATAATTTCAAAGCTACTATCTACCTATGAATTCTAGTATACATGTACTTAATTTTTTATTAATTAATTTAACCTGTTTCCGACCTTGCTTATCTGCAAAAGACAATTTCTAGAAGAAAGGATGCAAAAATAATATATTAGTTCATTTTGCATTCGAATGATCATTTTCTTTTAAATCATTAACATTCAATAAACGATGTTCACTTGTATAGATTTTATTTTATATAAACATACCTGTCAGGTTTCTGACTTTAATTGAACCTATGTCTTATATATCTTGTTAATTTAATCAATTATATTTAATTATTATCGTATATTATTGTAATCATTTATGTATTTTCTTTTCCTGTAAACTTCTCTATGTGATTCATAAAATAATCTATCCTGATCCGCATAGCTATTTTTGGGGTGACATTGTGAAAGGATTATAACTCATTTTGGAATCTGGACACAATGACCATTGAATTCCTAGCGATCTAAGTTAGGAAGGTGATAGGAGAGGGGCGATTGTTCTAGAGAAATAAATATACACGTGGAAGAAGTCCGTGAAGGAAGAAAGAAAGGCCCCGTAGTTTTCGAAGAGGGGGAGAAGGGGCTGACGAGAGGTCAGTTACCGAAGCGCATCGGACAGAGTAGTACAGACTAGGCGGAGGGAGCAGGGCGTGATACAAGTGAAGATAGGCTGAGTGAATGTGTGGGGATAGTAAGAATCGGTTGTGATACAATCGGAATTGTATAGGTTAGTACTGTGTAATGGGATAGAGTATAGCGTGTGATGAGGGAGATCGGTCTTGTTAATGTGCATTCATCAGTCACATAGAGAACAATAGTGCTAACAATATCTAGTTAGATGAACTAAACTGAATTTTTATTGCGACAAGAACTGTTCCTGTATGTAACTGTTTTATTTACTTCAATTTAATTAATAAATTAATAGTTTATTACATAATTGAAGAATTCAATTCAGTGTGTCCGCTATCACAGTTTGATACCAGTGGTGGCAGGGAAACCATTCTTCAAGTTTTTAATTCTATTCTCTTGCGCGAGCGACAATTGCAACACGGAAGAAGGGCAGAAGAGAAACACCAACAATACTCTTCATAGATTTTACTTTACATAAACATTACTTTCACAGATTTAGCAACTTACAATAACGGAATTTAAAACTAAATTAGAGTAAACATGTTTTATATACTTAGATAATAGGAATTTTCTTTTCAAAATTGTAGTATGTTGAAAACATTTTAGCTCACTGTGGAAATTATGTATGACGTCAAATAAATTATCTTTCCGACGCGCAAAAGAAAGGGTAATTTTAGCGTTACTTATATATAATTTCAAAGCTACTATTTAGATATGAATTCTAGTATACATGTACTTAATTTTAGGTAGCTTTCAATACAAAAAGCTACTTATTGCAGCCTTTCGGAGGAAAGCAATTCCAGAAAATGTTGGTATATTTTTACCGATCACGACCCCCAGAAGCCAAAACCACCCTTCGTTCAAATGTTGATATATATATATATATATATATATATATATATATAATCTAACATTTGTCATTCTGTAACTCTCTTATTTATGAACCGATTTGGATGTGACTGTGTATGTGTATAGGACATACCAATGTTTCGACCGAATTCGTTGGTCAGCCTCATGCGCCATCTTGTTTCAAAATGGCGATCAGTTAAAAAAATTAAATTTGTAAACATTTAAAAAGATGAACAAAAAAAATTATAAATTAAAAAAAATGTTTCCGTTAAGTGTAAGATTGTGATACAAGAATTCCGGAGCATTTTTTGTTTTGGCTTTATCTTAAAAAATGACTAAGATATGCCAGTTTGAAATTCTGGGGAGGGTGACATTTTGAAACAACTTGATTTTTGTTATGCTGTAACTCTGGTATTTATGAACCGATATGAATGTGACTGATTATGTGTACAGAACATACCAAAATCTTGACCGAGTTTGTTGGCCAGCTGCATGCGTCATCTTGTTCAAAATGGCATCCAGTTAAAAAATTATTTTTTTTTTAAATTTGTAAAAAGATGTATAATAAAATTATAAATTTAAAAAGTTATCTTCATTAATTGTTAGATCATAATACAAAGATTACGGAGCATATTTTGTTTTGGCTTTATCTTTAAAAACGGCTGAGATATAGCTGTTTGAAATTCTATGGAATATGGAAGCTACCATTTCATCCCGGTACAGGCCAAAAGAACTTTTTTATTAATTAATTTAACTTGTTTTATGTATTTACTGACTCATTTGTCAGACAGAAACATTTAGCATTAAAGTAATTTTTTAAATAATGCTTAGTGAATTACCCGCTCTCACTTTAAGAGACAACGTGTTCAGGATAAAATGTTGTATAAACTGAATTTTAGACGAAAGAACCATTTCTTAAACTAGGCATATTCTGACACTGATTTCGTTTGATGGGATTTTCAATCTTGTAATGTCTTACGAGAAATGAGTATATATTTATTTCGATGATACTATTGCAACAATAGAAAATTTGTTAAGAATCGTTAAAAACTTTGTTGTTTACGATCTATTTTGCCTTTTGCCCTTATATTCATTATTGCGAAGAAAAAATCACCCCCTGCCCCCCCCCCCCCAAAAAAAAAAGAAAAAAAAATTGTGCTTGAACAATTTTGGAATGAGTTTCTATAAGTTCGTTCATTACATATGAAACATATAACTATTCAGATTTTTATTTTTTATGAGACACTTCAATATTTTGTGAAAGGAATTGGAATAACGGAACTAATTAAAATATTTTTGGAATATTTATTCATAGCAAAATATAACTTTTAGTGAGAGAACAGATCAGCAATATAGTTGTCTTATTTACTTTTTAGATACATAAAATTTTTATTTTTCAAATATTTATTATTCAGTAAAATGATGCATATAGCTATTTATAGTTCTGTTATTTTTCGAAAACTTCAATATTTTACGAAGGAAAATCATTCAAGTAGCGGAATTAATTTAAACTATTCTTTGTGGCCATACATACATGCAAAATACAATTTTCAGTGTGAATATAGAATGCATAAGATGCACACTCTCAAAATAAATTTCGTCAAAAATCGTAAAAAATACAGACAGCAAGTTGCCGGAAGATCCCTGTGTGAAGAGATTTTTCTGTTATTTGAAGAAATTTCTGTCTTGTGACTGGGGAATTTCAGGAAAATTTGACCTTCGTTTCTTTAATTTTTCGTGTTTTGAAGGGAAAAAACATACGTAAAAATTCCGTTTCCAATACGGAAAAGTAACAGGCAGCACAGTTGCCGGTATACTCCTGTGGTTTGACAAAATTGCAGATTTAGATTGGAGAATTTCAGGTATATTTTATGTTAGATTGGTGAGTTTTCCGTATTTTGCGGGAAGAGAAGCAAATCGAAGTGGAATTTTTCATTTTTTAACAAAAAAAGGAAACAGAAAAATTTGTTCAATTCACGGATTTTTTTTAGAGTGCATATAGAGTCAATTCAATTCAGATGCAGAAAGATATTTACTTTCGACAGATTTAACATTTAGTAAACTATATTTCGCTTTTGAAAAAAAAAGTCATTTATGTACTCTACATAAATATTATCTTTAACTATTTGGAAATTTAAAATGGATGAAATTAAAACAAACTTTTAAGTTATCTATGAAAGTAAATATTTTTTAATATTTTCCTATACTTATAGATAACATGTAAATGTTCATTAGAGATAAATAATATGCTGAAAGCCATTTAGCTCACTGAAGAAATATAACAACCAAACAAAGAATAAACGAGTGTAAAAACAGATAGGATGACATCGGTACAAATATTATCAAATCGTATTTACTACATCCTAAAACGGTAAATCCATCAAAATCTGGAAGCCAAAAATTGTCATGAAACCAATACTTCCTTTTCATCATTATAGATGAGTGTGGTCCAATTGTGGCCCTTTGGGTAACACTTTTTCCAAATAGCAACCTTTACCTTATTTAATCGCAGGAATTCTGCAATTAACTTGGACGAATGCTACTATTCAGAAATAGTAGTACCCCTCGGGCCACAATTGAACCACACTGGTGTAGAAAAAGTAATAAAATAACTACCACAAATGAAATACGTACAAGAAACAAA
This sequence comes from Maratus michaelseni, assembly GCA_963931845.1. Lineage (NCBI taxonomy): Eukaryota > Metazoa > Arthropoda > Arachnida > Araneae > Salticidae > Maratus > Maratus michaelseni. The sequence goes on from OZ007587.1 coordinate 32,077,466, forward strand.
TTAAAATAGAAGTCTTTTGGCTAATTGGTTTGTAATTCAAATTACTACAATTATACATAATCCTAGGACTATATATGCACTTCCTTTTTCATTAATCGATCAAACTTATTTTATGTTACCTCTGCATGTGTTCATGAGAGAGAAAAAAATTAGCAACACAGTATTTTTTTTTATAAATTAATTAATGGATTATATACTCTCACATTAAATAGCAACACCTGAAGAATAAAACGACACATACATAAAATGAGTCGTAGAAACTATTTCCTTAATTAGACATATTGTGAGACAAATTACTGTTGCTAGAATTTTTCTTCTTTTAATAGTTTTTCAAGTAATCAAAAGATATTTATTTCTATGGCACAGTTTTAGAAATAGAAAATTTAATAGGGACCGTAAGAAGGGTGCTTGTTTGACAAAATTATCTTTCCAGTTCTGTTCTTATGGCAAATCAATAAATCTGAATAGATTGTACATCTAAATGTGAAGACATAATGATCATTAAGATTTACATGCTATTTCCCCTTATGCCATTATATTCATTATTATGAAAAAAGAACCAGCCCTTTCAGAAAATAAACAAATCTGTGTTTAAATCACTTTCTTTGGAATGCTTTTCAATAAATACGTGAATTACAATGGCTATTCAAAATTTCGCTATTTATTGAAAACTTCAATATTTTGTGAAGGAGATTTATTGGAAGAGCGGAACTAATTAAAATTCTTCTTTGTGAACATTACTTATATGCAAAATACCACATTCAGTCTGAGGATAGACAAACAATACTGTTTTCGTATTCCATTTAACATGTAGAACGATCTTTATTTTCTAAATATTTAACATTTAATAAAACTTTCAATATTAAAGATGAATGATTTTCACAAACATTAATTTCAAGGATTTGGTAGGGATGGATAATGAATATAAAAATGATGTATTTTCTCCAAATGTAAGAAAACGAAATGTTTGTCAGATGAAATAAATTTTCTTTAAAATTGGTTCATGATAAAATCAAAATAATTCAAAAAATTGCAAGACTAAATATACTACGACATATAACGACGTATTTAAAAACGAAATTATTAAGTTTGTTTATACAAAGATGAATTTTCTGAAAAAATGAAAAATGAAATCTGAGGTTATAGAACTTTTGCCAATAATATTTTGCAATGGAATCTAACTCCTAAAACTCGTTGCTTTAGGACACATAAACTTTTCTCACTTTTAGGTCTTTCATAATTATAGAATGGTAACACCCTGAAATATCACTACAAATATAAAATATTTGTCTGTTAGCATGTTGTTGACATCGTTATAAGAACAAATAGTTGCGTTTCAAATAATGTATTAACAAAATGTAGGAACAAACTAGAAATTTTGTATATGCTAGTCTTAAAGACTGAACACACCCTCTGAAAGAAAAAACCTTCCTCTTCACGCTGTGGCTAACTCGAAAATGTGTTGCGGCACTTACAATATTCGATCACTACACCTTCTGGACAAGTAACGAAATCTCATAACGCATTCTGGACGATAGCTAATGCAACCATGATGCAACTGGCATGTTGTAACTTTGTGTTCGTTTTTGCAGGTGCAGCTAAAAAATTAAACCTTGAAAAATATTTAGTAATTTATTTTCATTTATTTTTTGCTTCAGATTATTCTAATTTCTAAATCTAAAATATATTATTTTTATTTTGTTCGTAATAAAAATATACCTTTTGTATTTGCGGTTCTCACTACATACACACACACTCCCGGCTTACATAAAACGAAACACAGTGGACTGCAAATGCGGTTTAATTCACAAAAAAGAAAAGCGAGTCATCACACAGCTTATTCCATTACAGCATTTTTTCACATTCCAAAAACAAGAAATAAGACAGAACACTGAGTGTTGCAAAACTTGGAAAGTAAGAAAAAGAAACTTACATGAATTCGGAGCACATTAAGCCGAGGAACATGCAGCTTTAACTCGCTGCAGACGATACTTACATAAAAATTCCTGCCCTTGTTGAAATCCCCTAGGTTTTCAACAAGTGCTTAGTTGCTTACAATTTCTTACTATAATGAAAAAACAATTAATAACACAAACAAAACTAATGCAAAAAATAGAAAAATGTTAACTGGTTCTCAGTTCACAGTTTTTAGTTTCTATAGGAAGAGGACACAGTTTCACTACTGGACGATTGATGACATCACTACTAGTCTTGATAGTAACAACTCTGACCTTATTATCTGAACCTGGATGAACAGTTATTATTCTCCCTAATTTCCATTTACGTGGTGGAAGATTGTCATCTTTGATGAGGACTAAGTTATTGACTTCTAAATTTCGTTGACATTTTTGCCATTTAGGTCTTTGCTGAAGTTGAGACAGATATTCCCGGCTCAATCTCTTCCAAAATTTCTGTTTGATGAACTGTCTCACATGACATCTATCAAGGTGACTCAAAGGACTGTTACTTAGATCTTGTTCAGGTATGGCAGTTAGAGAAGTTCCAACTAGAAAGTGACCTGGTGTTAGAGCAGTTAAGTCTGTTGGGTCAGATGATATGGGACACAGTGGCTTAGAGTTGAGACACGCTTCAACTTGTGTAACCAAGGTTTGGAACTCAGGATAGGTTAACACAGTGTCACCAACGGTTTTCTTTAGATGCGATTTCATTGCTTTTACTGCAGATTCCCACAGTTCACCAAAGTGTGGAGCAGAAGGCGGATTAAATATCCAAGTTATTTCCTCTGACGATAAAAAATTGCAAATTTCTTCATTCTGCTTGCACATCAAAAGATATTTGTTGATTTCTTTTCTGCACCTTTGAAGTTGGTTCCACAGTCACTAAAAAATCTCAAAATGTTTCCCTCTTCTTGCAATAAAGCGTTTTAAGTGCACTTAAGAATGCTTTTGTTGAAAGATCTTCTACGACTTCAAGATGGACTGCTTTGATGACGAAGCAGAAAAATTAATACACATATGATTTAAATGATTGTACTCCGCGTCCTACACGATATTTAATCATGAATGGTCCTGAAAAAGCTGTTCCAACTCAACGAAATGGTCGTGATGGTATTACTCTGGATGCTGGAAGATTTGCCATTATTTGTTTTGCAGTTTGAGCTTTATATCTGCAACACATAACACAAGCGCTTGCTATTTTCCGAATAACAGACCTAGCTGTAATAATCCAAAATTGCTGTCTAATTAATGAAAGAAGAAGTTCTAGACCTGCATGTGACTATTTTTCATGAAAATGTTTAATTATGATCTTAGTCACATGTTGCTTTGATAGTAATAAGATTGGGAGCTTTTCATTCTCCGACAGCTGTGCGTTTTTCAATTTTTCTCCTACTCTTAATATTTTGTTATCATCTAAAATTGGACACAAGCAAATGAGACTGCTATTTGCAGGTGGCTCTTTTCCAGCTTCTAAACACTGAAATTCTTTATTGAAGTTCACTTGTTGAACTATTCGAATAATGCAACGTGTTGTGGCTTGAATGTCATTGCTTGATAAAAACTTTGTCTTATTATAAAAGTATGATAAAAGTTATGATAAAAATATGATAAAAGTATTTCTTTCTACACGTGTTACCTTTGAATTGGAGATGAATCTCAATATCCAAGCAAATATGCGTTCAAACATGGAAAACGAAGACATTTTTGATATAATATCAAGTTCTTTTACAGATTCAGAAACTACAAATGATAATGTTTTACGTGCTTTTGGTAATTCTTCTTCATTTATGGGAATAGGTTTATGCACGGGAACCTCACTGCTTCTTAACCATAGTGAGCCGCCCACCACAAGTCATGGGACAGTAGTTCTGCAGGGAAGTAATCCACGTTATGCAAAATGATCAGAATTTTCTTTTCCGTCCACATCGTTCCAATTCTCAGCTGGTAAAATGGATTGGATTTCAGATACTCTGTTGGCCACAAAGACGTTCCATCTTTTAAGATTTGATCTTAGTCATGACATTACAATTTGTGAATCACTCCATGCGCGCACAGAATCAGGTTTTATATGTAATGTAGATCTGACCGTCTGTATTAAGTGTGCCAGTAATACTGCAGCACATAATTCAAGTCTTGGAATCGTGACAGGTTTTAGTGGTGCGACGCGAATTTTAGCTGTTAAAAGTTTCACATCAATGTTAGAGTTATCACAAGTTTTAAGGTAAATAACTGCTGAATAACCCTTTTCTGACGCATCACAAAATCCGTGAAGTTCACATCGGGAATAATTGAGCAAGATGATTTTTCTAGGTTTTTATATGGAATTTAAGAGTTTGACTTCTTGGCACAAAATTTTCCACTTTTGGTCCATATTTTCTGGTACTGGGTCATTCCATGATAAATGTAATTTCCACAGTTCTTGAAGGATGATTTTATTTAGAATCACAAAAGGTGAAATCCATCCCAATGGATCATAAAGCGTTGATACAAATGACAGAATATTTTTTTTAGTAGAGACACTCGATTAATTCATATCACTGAAATTACATTTGAACATATTATTATCAGGATGTCATTCCACTCCTAGAACTTTTATGGCCTTATTGTCCACTACACTATGTATATTATCGTTAATAGTGTTTGCTAACCCAGCATTTTTCAATAGTGATGGTTCATTTGTGGACCATTTCTGCAGCTCAAACCTACCTTTTTTTAGCATTTTCTGCAATTCGTATATCAATTCAGTACCTTTCTGACTATTCTCAATACCAGTTAAAACATCGTCAACATAAAAATCTCTTAAAAGTATAGTCTTTGCTTTTGGGAAATTAAGACCCTCATCAATTGCTAACTAACTCAAAGCTTTAGTTGCAAGATATGGAGCAGCAGCAGTTCCATGCGTGACAGTAATTAAGCGAAAAACTTGTATTTATTTATCTGGACTATCTCTCCATAATATTCTCTGAAAATCCCTATCTTTGTCATGAATTTTTACCGGCCTATACATGATTCTTATATCAGCTGTTACTGCAGTATTATGAAATCTAAACCTCAATATAATGCCAATTAAATTATCTTGTATTTTGGGACCTACCATTAGAGTGTCGTTTAAAGAAACACCTGTTGTTGTTTTAGCACTCGCATCAAAAACTACACTTAATTTGGTAGTTAAATTAGAATTATTCAAGACGAAGTGATGTGGAATGTAATAATGTTTAGTTTCTAATTCACGATCTGTATTTGAAACAAGATCCATGTGGCCGAGAGATAAATATTCTTTCATAAATTGAACATATTGGTTGTAAATTTCTGGCATGGATATTAGTCTTTTCTCAAGATAAAGAAATCTTCTGTGCGCCATTTAGCGAGAATCGCCTAAAATATCTCGATCCTGTTTGAATGGTAATGCGACTGAATAGCGGCCTGATTTTTCTCTAAAATGAGAACTCACAAAATGTTTTTCACAAAGTTTTTCTCCAACTGTTAAAGGTAGTACATTTAGATATTTTTCTAATTCCCAGAAAGAATTTACTAACTCGTCAGTATTTGTACTTAAATGATTTATATGTACTGGATCAGTTGCCAGCGTTTCAAAGTTTGTAGTACCCGAAATTATCCACCCAAGTCTCGAATTTAAGGCAAATTGAAGGTTAGGTTCACGTCTGACAACTTCTCTAGTCATTAAATGCATAAATACAATTACATCAAATAAAATGTCAATATTTTGTGATTTGTAAAATAATGGATCAGCTAACATTAAATCACTGAAATTATCGCAAATGATTGAAGGTAAAGACACATAGGGAATATTATCTGTCACTTTGTAACAGCCATTTTGCTTGTAGAGAGAATGAACCAGGATAGTCAGTCGTAAAAGAGAACACAAGATGTAAAATTCAAAGTCAAATTTATTAAAAACATAATTGGGCAAGGAATTTGAGAAAGCCACCATTACATTTTCTTTATACCAAAATAAATCAGTTCCTCAAAACTTCTATCAACAAAATACAACTTCAAATGTCAATTATATAGAGCTCAAAATGCAATTTACAACTTTGAAGACACAGATCCAATCTAAACTACACAATCTAGTCGAACACTGATGGCAAGATGTTCACCTAGGCTAATGCTGAAAATGGCGCTCCGTGAGCACCCCAAACTTAACTTTATTGAAATAGCAGGAAATATCACAATAAACTCTTACCCACTGCTTATTCTCCTTCTCAGCTTCGGATTAGATGAGCACGATCGCCGAGTCTCACAATACTCACGAGGAGTAGAAACTCGATCCAAGTTCCAATTTCCCAACGCATTCCGAAGCTTAAATACTCAAACATCGATTGACCATATGTGAAAATTTGCATCAATATCGATGAAAAGCAAAAACTTACAAGTTCCGAGGTTTTACAGTCATCCGTCGAAAATTAAAGAAAGACAGCCTTGATCAACTTTTACGCACATAGACAATTAGTGGACAAAACTACGTTCACAATCAAAACACCGCGTACTCTTATTATCAGAGTAGTCGATACATCATAACTTTATCCATCACGAATGCTGATGTTGGTACTCTAAGACCTTTTGAAGTGAGAAGTGAATAATAAATCGACTTCCCCATTACTCACAGTATTAAATGTTCCCAAACATGACAGAGAAATAAAACTATCTTTTATCTTTAATCCTAATTTGTTTACACATTCTCTAGATATAAATGACCTCTGAGAACCAGTATCACATAACATCTGCATTTTACAAACGCTTGTTTGTAATTCTGAACTTTTATTAATGCGGTATACAACAAAATATGACTCTTTTGATTATTCTTTGCGTTTGAGTCGTAATGAGTGGCACAGACTGAAGACGAAACATTATCACTCGCTGACTCAACTTTTTTAGGGTCGCGCCCTCTGTGGTCTATGTCATCGTAGCCCCATGCTGTTGAGTGTGCATTAAAGTCCCCCACTAGCAGAACTTCTCCGACCGCTTTACTCAGGGCCTCACCTATCCCGTCTAGTACTTCTGAGAAGTCCGCCAGGGGGGGGAGAGCGTATGTATTTATTATTGTGAAAGTTTTGTCTTTGTTTTCTAGTTTTATAGCTGTTGTGAACGCTCTTGTTAGTATTGTTAGTGGTTTGGTGCCTAATCGGGTTATAATCGCAGATCTGTTTTGTGGTGTTTTTGTGACATTCCAATTTTCTGGTTTGAACCCTTTTATGTTACCCGTTTTTTTATTTTTGTGGAAGTCCTGTAAGAGTGCTACCTGTATTCCTTTGGCTGCTACGTAGCTTGCGAGTGTGCGTGTTGCTTTGTTGCTACCGTGTAGGTTAATTTGTATCATGTTTAGGGTGTCGTGTGTTTGTTGAATATTAGTTTGGTTTTTGTCATGTGGTATTTGTTTATTTTGCGCTGCGCTCCTTGAGCGCGTAATTCTAGTATTATTTGTGTCTATTACCATAATTGCGGCTCTGAGCGTCATGTTGTATTCTAGCTTCAATGTCTTGTCTGGTAATTTTGACCAGCTGTGGTTTACCACCTGTGAAATTTAGTGACACCCTCCCCTCCATGACTTCTTCTGCTGAGGCTAGTGCTGTGTGGTGGAGACTGTAGTTGGCGGACCGTTAGTAGCTGGCGACGCACCCAGCATGCACCCGAGTTGGCTTGATGATCCGTCTTCTTCTGTGTTCTTAGCCATAGTTTTAACAGAATAATAAGGCTACTATAATTTGTGACTCGTGCTATAGCCAATATACACACCAGGACACGTCGCCCGTATCATTATCTTTTTACGCATGAAGGTTTTGCTATGGTACTCCATTGTAAAATTTGGTAATTTTTCAAATTCAATATTTAAAAAATGGCATAATCATTAGATTTGAAATTTATATCAAGAAAAATACAATTTTTTACCTTTCAAACGCAGTTTGCTTAACAATTTTCTGACAAATACTTTTCGAGCTACTATTTTTTTTTCAGCAACTTCAAATGTTTCATTTTCCTAGATTAATCTGTTGCAACAATTAGCAAAAAACCCAGTCGTCAGCAACGCATAGTTTTTTATTAAAGAGTATGTTGGAGCAGGGGCTAATAATAAGGGGCTAATAATAAGGCTACTATAATTTGTGACTCGTGCTATAGCCAATATACACACCAGGACACGTCGCCCGTATCATTATCTTTTTACGCATGAAGGTTTTGCTATGGTACTCCATTGTAAAATTTGGTAATTTTTCAAATTCAATATTTAAAAAATGGCATAATCATTAGATTTGAAATTTATATCAAGAAAAATACAATTTTTTACCTTTCAAACGCAGTTTGCTTAACAATTTTCTGACAAATACTTTTCGAGCTACTATTTTTTTTTCAGTAACTTCAAATGTTTCATTTTCCTAGATTAATCTGTTGCAACAATTAGCAAAAAACCCAGTCGTCAGCAACGCATAGTTTTTTATTAAAGAGTATGTTGGAGCAGGGGCTAATAATAAGGGGCTAATAATAAGGCTACTATAATTTGTGACTCGTGCTATAGCCAATATACACACCAGGACACGTCGCCCGTATCATTATCTTTTTACGCATGAAGGTTTTGCTATGGTACTCCATTGTAAAATTTGGTAATTTTTCAAATTCAATATTTAAAAAATGGCATAATCATTAGATTTGAAATTTATATCAAGAAAAATACAATTTTTTACCTTTCAAACGCAGTTTGCTTAACAATTTTCTGACAAATACTTTTCGAGCTACTATTTTTTTTTCAGTAACTTCAAATGTTTCATTTTCCTAGATTAATCTGTTGCAACAATTAGCAAAAAACCCAGTCGTCAGCAACGCATAGTTTTTTATTAAAGAGTATGTTGGAGCAGGGGTTGTCACCATCAATTTGCCACCATCACTTTTGAAATCGGTTCGGTAGTTCCAGAGATTCCATAGAAATTGTAACTTAGAATGTTTTTAGAACGCTTTTCGCTCATTTCATCCTTTTAAATTTCGATTTTTTTTTTCATTCTTAGAGAGCATTTACATCTTATAAGTAACTACAATGCCAAACTTCAAATTTCTAGCTCCTTCTTACTTCTTACAAAAATTAAATTGTTTTTACATAATAAACAAGAACGAAAATTCATGCGTCAAGCATAGATTATGTAACACTTTCCAATGCTTCCAAAATAGTTTTACAAATCATACCGTTTAATAAGCTAAAATATAACATCTAAGTAAACAATTTGGAAAACGCATAACATATTTAAAAACGCAATTTCAGGAATTTCCAACATATGCAATATTCGGAAAAATATCCGAATACTTTTATTCAGCCCTGTATAGGATCTATAGATTTCTATATATACTACATAGGATGCTAAATTTTAGTTCAGTTAGGAAACGCGTAGCACAGTTTAAAATTCTCCGTCTGGAGTTTCTGCCAATAAACAGAAATGTGTTCGGGAACTTTTGTGCTTCCCTGTATAGGATCTACAGAATTTATACACACCACGTAATAGACAAAAAGTGAGTTAAAATTAAAATCGCGTTCAGCAACTTAAAACGCACTTCCAGGAATTATTGTTAACAGACAGTAGAGAATTGTTTTGTGTGTCCCTGTAAATGAACGATGACTGCTATACACACAATATTCTGTAGTAAGCCTCTTGTCATGCACCTTAGTGATATATATAAATTTCAATGCGTTTAAAATTGTGAAACATTATTTAAATAAACCGCAGACGATTTTTTTCCATAGACGTAATGTAACGGAATTCTTTTGAGTGTCCCTGTAAAAAAACTATTAGCGCTACACATTTCTGTTGAAATAGGGAACATGCTACAGATAACGACAATAACATATAAAAGTTGCAGAGCAATCCGAGCATATTTACGGGAGTTAGAGGACGGACAGACGGCCGACGGCCATCCGGCCAGACAAACCGAAGACATAAACACTTTTCAACTAGGTTGGAAAGTGTTAAAAAGATCGCAATTTTAGAACGTTTTTCGCTCCTGCACCCCCTTAGGATTAGTTACACCGACATAAAATATAGCCTATGTTGGAGAAGGGGTTATCACCATAAATTTGCCACCATCACTTTTGAAATCGGTTCGGTAGTTCTAGAGATTCCATAGAAATTGTAATTTAGAATGTTTTTAGAACGCTTTTCGCTTATTTCACACTTTTAAATTTCGAATTTTTTTTTATTTTGTTCTTAGAGAGCATTTACATCTTGTAAGTAACTACAACGCCAAATTTCAAATTTCTAGCTGCTTCAGTATAGAAAAGATCGCAATTTTAGAACGTTTTTCGCTCCTGCATCCTCCTGGGGTAGTGGCACCGACATAAAGTATAGCCTATGTTGGAGCAGGGGTTGTCACCATCAATTTGCCACCATCACTCTTGAAATCGGTTCGGTAGTTCCAGATATTACCCCCTACAAACAAACAAACAAACAAACAAACAAAAAAACAATTTTTACTGTACTGGCACTCGAAGCAGAGTTCCGTAGTCGAATCCTCCGGTCTTCTAAGTAATGTATAAAAGCACTTGCGGGAAATTTTTACATTTATTGTTAAATCTGCGGCATTTATGTTTAATAACTCTTCCTTAAAAAAAAGTTTTTATTCAGATATTATTTTCGAGAAAATTCTAGTTATAAAAGCTATTACTGTAACTAACATGATGGTCAGCAGTCGAAAGTTTAAGGGTAGCAGCACAAAGATTTTATTGGATTTGACGCAAAGGATTTTATTTCATTTGTTTCAATAAAATAAAATAGCAATAAGAAAATAGCAATAAGAAAATAGCAATAAGAAAATAGCAATAAGAAAATAGCAATAAGAAAATAGCAACATTTTATACATTAAAATACAAAACTATCCACGAAGAAAACACAAAATTTAAAAAGAATGAAAACATGTAAAAAGAAAAATGATAGAATGATAGAAATGCACGTTACCTGTCTTATTCAAATGTATTCCATGAATCACGCAGTTGGAGAAATTCATGTCTAAACTCCCACTAAATTCACAATTCAGATACCTAAAAAGTAGAATGAAACGGTGCGGCGACCCTCGTATACACAGTAACATACAACATGAAATAGTATTTGTGTACACAGTACATACATATCTATCAAACTAATTTTAAAAAAGAATGATAAAAATAATTAAAAATATAAGAATTACGTGTTAAGTATCTTAATTTTGAAGGTTTTTCTCGCTTGCCTCTCGTGGTAGTATAAAAGTGTGCAGTTTATTTTATCTGTCTCAATCACATGACATGTCGAGGGAACTCTCCGCCTCAAACAATGACAAGCGGAGGTCGCGAATATTCTGCAACTCACCTGATGGCAAGTGTACGCTGTTCCTGCCCACAAGGAGCATGACGAGATTGCGTAAATCGCGTTTCCCATAGCATGTCAAAGAGCGTTTTTTTGTTGACTTTCGAAGTAAAATATCACTGTAAAATTAATTACGTCTGCCTACCACACTACCGTTATCGTGTCGAGATCAATTGTTCTGCCTTGCTTATCATTGTTTTGCCGTAGACTTTCAACCCAATGGTAGATTCAATGTTTCACCCTATATTTTATGATATACAAGATCTTTTAAATATTCATGGTAATTGCAAATATTAATACACGTTGCATAATTTATCAGAATAATTTTATAGATATTCTCTGAATTTAAAAATTTGCAGTCTTCGTGACATCCGTATTCATGTATATTGTTGCAAGTGAATGAAGACATGTTAGCCCGAAATTTATATAGCGTATGAAACGACTGTTCTACTGTACTGGCACACGGAGCAGTGTTCCGTAGTCGATTCCTCCGGTATTCTAAGTAATGTATAAAAACACTTGCGGGAAAGTTTTACATTTATTTTAAATCTGCGGCATTTATGTTCAATAACTGTTCCTTAAGAAAAATTTTTTATTCAGATATAATTTTCGAGAAAATTCTAGTTATAAAAGCTATTACTGTAACTAACATGATGGTCAGTGATCGAAAGTTTAGAGGTAGCAGCACAAAGATTTTATTGGATTTGACGCAAAAGAGTTTAGTTCCTTTGTTTCAATAAAAGAAAATAGCAATAATTTATACATTAAAATACAAAATTATCCACGAAGTGAACACAAAATTTAAACAGAATGAGAAAATGTGAAGAGAAAAATTATAGAATGATAGAAATGCATGTTACCTGTCTTAATAGATTGCATTCCATGAATCATGCAGTTGGAGAAATTCATGTCCAAACTCCCACTCCTTTCACAATTTAGATACCTAAAAAGAAGAATGAAACGGGGCAGCGACACTCATATACACAGTAACATACAACATGAAATATTATTTGTGTACACAGTAACATACATATCTATCAAACTAATTAAAAAAATAATAAACTAATTAAAAATAAAAGAATTACGTGTTAAGTATCTTAATTTTGAAGGTTTTTCTCGCTGGCCTCTCGTGGTAGTATAAAAGTGTGCAGTTTATTTTATCGGTCTCACTCACATGACATGTCGAGGGAACGCTCCGCCTCAAACGATGACAAGCGGAGGTCGCGAATATTCTACAACTCACCTGATGGCAAGTGTACGCTGTTCCTGCCCACAAGGAACATGACGAGGTTTCGTAAATCGCGTTTCCCATAGCATGTCAAAGAGCGTGAATATGGCAAATGTGAAGAGAAAAATTATAGAATGATAGAAATGCATGTTACCTGTCTTAATCGATTGCATTCCATGAAACACGCAGTTGGAGAACATTCATGTCCAAACTCCCACTCCTTTCACAATTTAGATACCTAAAAAGAAGAATGAAACGGGGCATCGACCCTCATATACACAGTAACATACAACATGAAATATTATTTGTGTACACAGTAACATACATATCTATCAAACTAATTAAAAAAATAATAATAAAAGTAATTAAAAATAAAAGAATTACGTGTTAAGTATCTTAATTTTGAAGGTTTTTCTCGCTTGCCTCTCGTGGTAGTATAAAAGTGTGCAGTTTATTTTGTCTGTCTCACTCACATGACATGTCGAGGGAACTCTCCGCCTCAAACGATGACAAGCGGAGGTCGCGAATATACTACAACTCACCTGATGGCAAGTGTACGCTGTTCCTGCCCACAAGGAGCATGACGAGGTTGCGTAAATCGCGTTTCCCATAGCATGTCAAAGAGCGTTTTTTTGTTGACTTTCGAAGTAAAATATCACTGTAAAATTAATTACGTCTGCCTACCACTTCACCGTTAGCGTGTCGAGATCAATTGTTCTGCCTTGCTTGTCATTGTTTTGCCGTAGACCTTCAACCCAATGGTAGATTCAATGTCTCTCCCTATATTTTATGATATACAAGATCTATTAAATATTCATGGTAATTGCAAATATTAATACACGTTCGCGTAATTTATCAGAATCATTTTATAGATATTATCTGAATTTCAAAATTTTCAGGCTTCGTGACAGCCGTATTCATGTATATTGTTGCAAGTGTATGAAAGCATGTTAGCCCGAACTTTTATATAGCGTATGTAACGACTGTTCTACTGTACTGGCACACGGAGCAGGGTTCCGTAGTCGATTCATCCGGTATTCTAAGTAATGTATAAAAACATTCGCTGGAAAATTTTACATTTATTGTTAAATCTGCGGCATTTATGTTCAATATCTCTTCCTTAAGAAAAAAAAATTATTCAGATATAATTTTCGAGAAAATTTTAGTTATAAAAGCTATTACTGTAACTGACATGATGGTCAGTGATCGAAAGTTTAGAGGTAGCAGCACAAAGATTTTATTGGATTTGACGCAAAAGAGTTTAGTTCCTTTGTTTCAATGAAAGAAAATAGCAATAATTTATACATTAAAATAAAAAAACTATCCACAAAGTGAACACAAAATTTAAAAAGAATGAAAAAATGTGAAGAGAAAAATTATAGAATGATAGAAATGCATGTTACCTGTCTTAATCGATTGCATTCCATGAATCACGCAGTTGGAGAAATTCATGTCCAAACTCCCACTCCTTTCACAATTTAGATACCTAAAAAGAAGAATGAAATGGGGCAGCGACCCTCATATACACAGTAACATACAACATGAAATATTATTTGTGTACACAGTAACATACATATCTATCAAACTAATTAAAAAAATAATAATAAAACTAATTTAAAATAAAAGAATTACGTGTTAAGTATCTTAATTTTGAAGGTTTTTCTCGCTTGCCTCTCTTGGTAGTATAAAAGTGTGCAGTTTATTTTGTCTGTCTCATTCACATGACATGTCGAGGGACTAGCCGCCTCAAACGATGACAAGCGGAGGTCGCGAATATACTACAACTCACTCAGGTTGCGTAAATCGCGTTTCCCATAGCATGTCAAAGAGCGTTTTTTTGTTGACTTTCGAAGCAAAATATCACTGTAAAATTAATTACGTCTGCCTACCACATCACCGTTAGCGTGTCGAGATCAATTGTTCTGCCTTGCTTATCATTGTTTTGCCGTAGACCTTCAACCCAATGGTAGATACAATGTTTCACTCTATATTTTATGATATGCAAGATCTTTTAAATATTCATGGTAATTGCAAATATTAATACACGTTCGCATAATTTATCAGATTCATTTTATATAAATTCTCTGAATTTAAAAATTTGCAGTCTTCGTGACAGCCGTATTCATGTATATTTTTGCAAGTGTATGAAAGCATGTTAGCCCGAACTTTTATATAGTGTCTGTAACGACTGTTCTACTTCACTGGCACACGGAGCAGGTTTCCGTAGTCGATTCCTCCGGTATTCTAAGTAATGTATAAAAATACTCGCTGGAAATTTTTACATTTATTGTTAAATCTGCGGCATTTATGTTCAATAACTCTTCCTTAAGAAAAATTTTTTATTCAGATATAATTTGCGAGGAAATTCTAGTTATAAAAGCTATTACTGTAAATAACATGATGGTCAGTGATCTAAAGTTTAGAGGTAGCAGCACAAAGATTTTATTGGATTTGACGCAAAAGAGTTTAGTTCCTTTGTTTCAATAAAAAAATTAGCAATAATTTATACATTAAAATACAAAACTATCCACGAAGTGAACACAAAATTTAAAAAGAATGAAAAAATGTGAAGAGAAAAATTATAGAATGATAGAAATGCATGTTACCTGCCTTAATCGATTGCATTCCATGAATATCGCAGTTGGAGAAATTCATGTCCAAACTCCCACTCCTTTCACAATTTAGATACCTAAAACGAAGAATGAAACGGGGCAGCGACCCTCATATACACAGTAACATACAACATGAAATATTATTTGTGTACACAGTAACATACATATCTATCAAATTAAAAAAATAATAATAAAACTAAAAAATAAAAGAATTACGTATTAAGTATCTTAATTTTGAAGGTTTTTCTAGTTTGCCTCTCTTGGTAGTATAACAGTGTGCAGTTTATTTTGTCTGTCTCACTCACATGACATGTCGAGGAAACTCTCCGCCTTACGATGACAAGCGGAGGTCGCGAATATTCTACAACTCACCTGATGGCAAGTGTACGCTGTTCCTGCCCACAAGGAGCATGACGAGGTTGCGTAAATCGCGTTTCCCATAGCATGTCAAAGAGCGTTTTTTTGTTGACTTTCGAAGTAAAATATCACTGTAAAATTAATTAATGACATCTGCCTATCACATAACAATGATCGTGTCGAGATCAATTGTTCTGCCTTGCCTTAACATCATTCTTTTGCCGTAGACCTTCAACCCAATGGTAGATACAATGTTTCACTCTATATTTTATGATATGCAAGATCTTTTAAATATTCATGGTAATTGCAAATATTAATACACGTTCGCATAATTTATCAGATTCATTTTATATAAATTCTCTGAATTTAAAAATTTGCAGTCTTCGTGACAGCCGTATTCATGTATATTTTTGCAAGTGTATGAAAGCATGTTAGCCCGAACTTTTATATAGCGTATGTAAAGACTGTTCTACAGTACTGGCACACGGAGCAGAGTTCCGTAGTCGATTCCTACGGTATTCTAAGTAATGTATAAAAACACTCGCTGGAAATTTTTACATTTATTGTTAAATCTGCGGCATTTATGTTCAATAACTCTTCCTTAAGCTCTTTGACATGCTATGTGAAGCGCGATTTACGCAACCTCGTCATGCTCCTTGTGGGCAGGAACAGCGTACACTTGCCATCAGGTGAGTTGCAGTATATTCGCGACCTCCGCTTGTCATCGTTTGAGGCGGAGAGTTCCCTCGACATGTCATGTGAGTGAGACAGACAAAATAAACTGCACAGTTTTATACTACCACGAGAGGCAAGCGAGAAAAACCTTCAAAATTAAGATACTTAACACGTAATTATTTTATTTTTAATTAGTTTTATTATTTTTTTTTAATTAGTTTGATAGATATGTATGTTACTGTGTACACAAATAATATTTCATGTTGTATGTTACTGTGTATATGAGGGTCGCTGCCCCGTTTCATTCTTCTTTTTAGGTATCTAAATTGTAAAAGGAGTGGGAGTTTGGACTTGAATTTCCAACTGCGTGATTCATGGAATGCATCGATTAAGACTACTTTCACAATTTAGATACCTAAAAAGAAGAATGAAACGGGGCATTGACCCTCATATACACAGTAACATACAACATGAAATATTATTTGTGTACACAGTAACATACATATCTATCAAACTAATTAAAAAAATAATAATAAAAGTAATTAAAAATAAAAGAATTACGTGTTAAGTATCTTAATTTTGAAGGTTTTTCTCGCTTGCCTCTCGTGGTAGTATAAAAGTGTGCAGTTTATTTTGTCTGTCTCACTCACATGACATGTCGAGGGAACTCTCCGCCTCAAAAGATGACAAGCGGAGGTCGCGAATATACTACAACTCACCTGATGGCAAGTGTACGCTGTTCCTGCCCACAAGGAGCATGACGAGGTTGCGTAAATCGCGTTTCCCATAGCATGTCAAAGAGCGTTTTTTTGTTGACTTTCGAAGTAAAATATCACTGTAAAATTAATTACGTCTGCATACCACTTCACCGTTAGCGTGTCGAGATCAATTGTTCTGCCTTGCTTATCATTGTTTTGCCGTAGACCTTCAAACCAATGGAAGATTCAATGTTTCAACCTATATTTTTGATATACAAGATCTTTTAAATATTCATGGTAATTGGAAATATTAATACACGTTCGCGTAATTTATCAGAATCATTTTATAGATATTATCTGAATTTCAAAATTTTCAGGCTTCGTGACAGCCGTATTCATGTATATTGTTGCAAGTGAATGAAAGCATGTTAGCCCGAACTTTTATATAGTGTATGTAACGACTGTTCTTCTGTACTGGCACATGAAGCAGAGATCTGTATTCGAATCCTCCGGTATTCTAAATAGTGTATAAAAACACTCGTGGGAAATTTTTACATTTATTGTTAAATCTGCGGCATTTATGTTCAATAACTCTTCCTTAAGAAAAAAATTTTATTCAGATATAATTTTCGAGAAAATTCTAGTTATAAAATCTATTACTGTAACTAACATGATGGTCAGTGATCGAAAGTTTAGAGGTAGCAGCACAAAGATTTTATTGGATTTGACGCAAAAGAGTTTATTTCCTTTGTTTCCATAAAAGAAAATAGCAATAATTTATACATTAAAGTACAAAACTATCCATGAAGTGAACTCAAAATTTAAAAAGAATGAAAAAATGTGAAGAGAAAAATTATAGAATGATAGAAATGCATGTTACCTGTCTTAATCGATTGCATTCCATGAAACACGCAGTTGGAGAAATTCATGTCCGAACTCCCACTCCTCTCACAATTTAGATACCTAAAACGAAGAATGAAACGGGGCAGCGACCCTCATATACACAGTAACATACAACATGAAATATTATTTGTGTACACAGTAACATACATATCTATCAAATTAAAAAAATAATAATAAAACTAATTAAAAATAAAAGAATTACGTGTTAAGTATCTTAATTTTGAAGGTTTTTCTCGCTTGCCTCTCTTGGTAGTATAAAAGTGTGCAGTTTATTTTGTCTGTCTCACTCACATGACATGTCGAGGGAACTCTCCGCCTTACGATGACAAGCGCAGGTCGCGAATATTCTACAACTCACCTGATGGCAAGTGTACGCTGTTCCTGCCCACAAGGAGCATGACGAGGTTGCGTAAATCGCGTTTCCCATAGCATGTCAAAGAGCGTTTTTTTGTTGACTTTCGAAGTAAAATATCACTGTGAAATTAATTACGTCTGCCTACCACACTGCCGTTATCGTGTCGAGATCAATTGTTCTGCCTTGCTTGTCATTGTTTTGCCGTAGACCTTCAACCCAATGGTAGATTCAATGTTTCTCCCTATATTTTATGATATACAAGATCTATTAAATATTCATGGTAATTGGAAATATTAATACACGTTCGCATAACTTATCAGAATCCTTTTATAGATGATCTCCGAATTTAAAAATTTGCAGTCTTCGTGACATCCGTATTCATGTATATTGTTGCAAGTGAATGAAAGCATGTTAGCCCGAAATTTATATAGCGTATGAAACGACGGTTCTACTGTACTGGCACACGGAGCAGTGTTCCGTAGTCGATTCCTCCGGTATTCGGTATTCTAAGTAATGTATAAAAACACTTGCGGGAAAGTTTTACATTTATTTTAAATCTGCGGCATTTATGTTCAATAACTCTTCCTTAAGAAAATTTTTTTATTCAGATATAATTTTTGAGAAAATTCTAGTTATAACAGCTATTACTGTAACTAACATGATGGTCAGTGATCGAAAGTTTAGAGGTAGCAGCACAAAGATTTTATTGGATTTGACGTAAAAGAGTTTAGTTCCTTTGTTTCAATAAAAGAAAATAGCAATAATTTATACATTAAAATACAAAACTATCCACGAAGTGAACACAAAATTTAAAAAGAATGAAAAAATGTGAAGAGAAAAATTATAGAATGATAGTAATGCATGTTACCTGTCTTAATCGATTGCATTCCATGAATCATGCAGTTGGAGAAATTCATGTCCAAACTCCCACTCCTTTCACAATTTGGATACCTAAAAAGAAGAATGAAACGGGGCAGCGACCCTCATATACACAGTAACATACAACATGGAACATTATTTGTGTACACAGTAACATACATATCTATCAAATTAAAAAAAAAATAATAAAACTAATTAAAAATAAAATAATTACGTGTTAAGTATCTTAATTTTGAAGGTTTTTCTCGCTTGCCTCTCGTGGTAGTATAAAAGTGTGCAGTTTATTTTGTCTGTCTCACTCACTTGACATGTCGTGTGAACTCTCCGCCTAAACAATGACAAGCGGAGGTCGCGAATATTCTGCAACTCACCTGATGCAAGTGTACGCTGTTCCTGCCCACAAGGAGCATGACGAGGTTGCGTAAATCGCGTTTTCCATAGCATGTCAAAGAGCGTTTTTTTGTTAACTTTCGAAGTAAAATATCACTGTAAAATTAATCACGTCTGCCTATCACATCACCGTTAGCGTGTCGAGATCAATTGTTCTGCCTTGCTTATCATTGTTTTGCCGTAGTCCTTCAACCCAATGGAAGATTCAATGTTTCACCCTATATTTTTGATATACAAGATCTTTTAAATATTCATGGTAATTGGAAATATTAATACACGTTCGCGTAATTTATCAGAATCATTTTATAGATATTATCTGAATTTCAAAATTTTCAGGCTTCGTAACAGCCGTATTCATGTATATTGTTGCAAGTGTATGAAAGCATGTTAGCCCGAACTTTTATATAGTGTATGTAACGACTGTTCTACTGTACTGGCACACGGAGCAGGGTTCCGTAGTCGATTCATCCGGTATTCTAAGTAATGTATAAAAACACTCGCTGGAAATTTTTACATGTATTGTTAAATCTGCGGCATTTATGTTCAATAACTCTTCCTTAAGAAAAAAAAATTTCAGATATAATTTTCGAGAAAATTTTAGTTATAAAAGCTATTACTGTAACTGACATGATGGTCAGTGATCGAAAGTTTAGAGGTAGCAGCACAAAAATTTTATTGGATTTGACGCAAAAGAGTTTATATTCCTTTGTTTCAATAAAAGAAAATAGCAATAATTTATACATTAAAATACAAAACTATCCACAAAGTGAACACAAAATTTAAAAAGAATGAAAAAATGTGAAGAGAAAAATTATAGAATGATAGAAATGCATGTTACCTGTCTTAATCGATTGCATTCCATGAATCACGCAGTTGGAAATTCATGTCCAAACTCCCAATCCTTTTACAATTTAGATACCTAAAAAGAAGAATGAAACGGGGCAGCGACCCTCATATACACAGTAACATACAACATGAAATATTATTTGTGTACACAGTAACATACATATCTATCAAACTAATTAAAAAAATAATAATAAAACTAATTAAAAGTAAAATAATTACGTGTTAAGTATCTTAATTTTGAAGGTTTTTCTCGCTGGCCTCTCGTGGTAGTATAAAAGTGTGCAGTTTATTTTATCTGTCTCACTCACATGACATGTCTAGGGAACGCTCCGCCTCAAACGATGACAAGCGGAGGTCGCGAATATTCTACAACTCACCTGATGGCAAGTGTACGCTGTTCCTGCCCACGAGGAACATGACGAGGTTTCGTAAATCGCGTTTCCCATAGCATGTCAAAGAGCGTGAATATGGCAAATGTGAAGAGAAAAATTATAGAATGATAGAAATGCATGTTACCTGTCTTAATCGATTGCATTCCATAAAACACGCAGTTGGAGAACATTCATGTCCAAACTCCCACTCCTTTCACAATTTAGATACCTAAAAAGAAGAATGAAACGGGGCATCGACCCTCATATACACAGTAACATACAACATGAAATATTATTTGTGTACACAGTAACATACATATCTATCAAACTAATTAAAAAAATAATAATAAAAGTAATTAAAAATAAAAGAATTACGTGTTAAGTATCTTAATTTTGAAGGTTTTTCTCGCTTGCCTCTCGTGGTAGTATAAAAGTGTGCAGTTTATTTTGTCTGTCTCACTCACATGACATGTCGAGGGAACTCTCCGCCTCAAACGATGACAAGAGGTCGCGAATATACTCCAACTCACCTGATGGCAAGTGTACGCTGTTCCTGCCCACAAGGAGCATGACGAGGTTGCGTAAATCGCGTTTCCCATAGCATGTCAAAGAGCGTTTTTTTGTTGACTTTCGAAGTAAAATATCACTGTAAAATTAATTACGTCTGCCTACCACTTCACCGTTAGCGTGTCGAGATCAATTGTTCTGCCTTGGTTATCATTGTTTTGCCGTAGACCTTCAACACAATGGAAGATTCAATGTTTCACCCTATATTTTTGATATACAAGATCTTTTAAATATTCATGGTAATTGGAAATATTAATACACGTTCGCGTAATATATCAGAATCATTTTATAGATAATATCTGAATTTCAAAATTTTCAGGCTTCGTGACAGCCGTATTCATGTATATTGTTGCAAGTGTATGAAAGCATGTTAGCCCGAACTTTTATATAGTGTATGTAACGACTGTTCTACTGTACTGGCACACGGAGCAGGGTTCCGTAGTCGATTCATCCGGTATTCTAAGTAATGTATAAAAACACTCGCTGGAAATTTTTACATGTATTGTTAAATCTGCGGCATTTATGTTCAATAACTCTTCCTTAAGAAAAAAAAATTATTCAGATATAATTTTCGAGAAAATTTTAGTTATAAAAGCTATTACTGTAACTGACATGATGGTCAGTGATCGAAAGTTTAGAGGTAGCAGCACAAAGATTTTATTGGATTTGACGCAAAAGAGTTTAGTTCCTTTGTTTCAATAAAAGAAAATAGCAATAATTTATACATTAAAATACAAAACTATCCACAAAGTGAACACAAAATTTAAAAAGAATGAAAAAATGTGAAGAGAAAAATTATAGAATGATAGAAATGCATGTTACCTGTCTTAATCGATTGCATTCCATGAATCACGCAGTTGGAAATTCATGTCCAAACTCCCACTCCTTTTACAATTTAGATACCTAAAAAGAAGAATGAACCGGGGCAGCGACTCTCATATACACAGTAACATACAACATGAAATATTATTTGTGTACAAAGTAACATACATATCTATCAAACTAATTAAAAAAATAATAATAAAACTAATTAAAAATAAAATAATTACGTGTTAAGTATCTTAATTTTGAAGGTTTTTCTCGCTGGCCTCTCGTGGTAGTATAAAAGTGTGCAGTTTATTTTATCTGTCTCACTCACATGACATGTCGAGGGAACGCTCCGCCTCAAACGATGACAAGCGGAGGTCGCGAATATTCTACAACTCACCTGATGGCAAGTGTACGCTGTTCCTGCCCACAAGGAACATGACGAGGTTTCGTAAATCGCGTTTCCCATAGCATGTCAAAGAGCGTGAATATGGCAAATGTGAAGAGAAAAATTATAGAATGATAGAAATGCATGTTACCTGTCTTAATCGATTGCATTCCATGAAACACGCAGTTGGAGAACATTCATGTCCAAACTCCCACTCCTTTCACAATTTAGATACCTAAAAAGAAGAATGAAACGGGGCATCGACCCTCATATACACAGTAACATACAACATGAAATATTATTTGTGTACACAGTAACATACATATCTATCAAACTAATTAAAAAAATAATAATAAAAGTAATTAAAAATAAAAGAATTACGTGTTAAGTATCTTAATTTTGAAGGTTTTTCTCGCTTGCCTCTCGTGGTAGTACAAAAGTGTGCAGTTTATTTTGTCTGTCTCACTCACATGACATGTCGAGGGAACTCTCCGCCTCAAACGATGACAAGCGGAGGTCGCGAATATACTACAACTCACCTGATGGCAAGTGTACGCTGTTCCTGCCCACAAGGAGCATGACGAGGTTGCGTAAATCGCGTTTCCCATAGCATGTCAAAGAGCGTTTTTTTGTTGACTTTCGAAGTAAAATATCACTGTAAAATTAATTACGTCTGCCTACCACTTCACCGTTAGCGTGTCGAGATCAATTGTTCTGCCTTGGTTATCATTGTTTTGCCGTAGACCTTCAACACAATGGAAGATTCAATGTTTCACCCTATATTTTTGATATACAAGATCTTTTAAATATTCATGGTAATTGGAAATATTAATACACGTTCGCGTAATATATCAGAATCATTTTATAGATAATATCTGAATTTCAAAATTTTCAGGCTTCGTGACAGCCGTATTCATGTATATTGTTGCAAGTGTATGAAAGCATGTTAGCCCGAACTTTTATATAGTGTATGTAACGACTGTTCTACTGTACTGGCACACGGAGCAGGGTTCCGTAGTCGATTCATCCGGTATTCTAAGTAATGTATAAAAACACTCGCTGGAAATTTTTACATGTATTGTTAAATCTGCGGCATTTATGTTCAATAACTCTTCCTTAAGAAAAAAAAATTATTCAGATATAATTTTCGAGAAAATTTTAGTTATAAAAGCTATTACTGTAACTGACATGATGGTCAGTGATCGAAAGTTTAGAGGTAGCAGCACAAAGATTTTATTGGATTTGACGCAAAAGAGTTTAGTTCCTTTGTTTCAATAAAAGAAAATAGCAATAATTTATACATTAAAATACAAAACTATCCACAAAGTGAACACAAAATTTAAAAAGAATGAAAAAATGTGAAGAGAAAAATTATAGAATGATAGAAATGCATGTTACCTGTCTTAATCGATTGCATTCCATGAATCACGCAGTTGGAAATTCATGTCCAAACTCCCACTCCTTTTACAATTTAGATACCTAAAAAGAAGAATGAACCGGGGCAGCGACTCTCATATACACAGTAACATACAACATGAAATATTATTTGTGTACAAAGTAACATACATATCTATCAAACTAATTAAAAAAATAATAATAAAACTAATTAAAAATAAAATAATTACGTGTTAAGTATCTTAATTTTGAAGGTTTTTCTCGCTGGCCTCTCGTGGTAGTATAAAAGTGTGCAGTTTATTTTATCTGTCTCACTCACATGACATGTCGAGGGAACGCTCCGCCTCAAACGATGACAAGCGGAGGTCGCGAATATTCTACAACTCACCTGATGGCAAGTGTACGCTGTTCCTGCCCACAAGGAACATGACGAGGTTTCGTAAATCGCGTTTCCCATAGCATGTCAAAGAGCGTGAATATGGCAAATGTGAAGAGAAAAATTATAGAATGATAGAAATGCATGTTACCTGTCTTAATCGATTGCATTCCATGAAACACGCAGTTGGAGAACATTCATGTCCAAACTCCCACTCCTTTCACAATTTAGATACCTAAAAAGAAGAATGAAACGGGGCATCGACCCTCATATACACAGTAACATACAACATGAAATATTATTTGTGTACACAGTAACATACATATCTATCAAACTAATTAAAAAAATAATAATAAAAGTAATTAAAAATAAAAGAATTACGTGTTAAGTATCTTAATTTTGAAGGTTTTTCTCGCTTGCCTCTCGTGGTAGTATAAAAGTGTGCAGTTTATTTTGTCTGTCTCACTCACATGACATGTCGAGGGAACTCTCCGCCTCAAACGATGACAAGCGGAGGTCGCGAATATACTCCAACTCACCTGATGGCAAGTGTACGCTGTTCATGCCCACAAGGAGCATGACGAGGTTGCGTAAATCGCGTTTCCCATAGCATGTCAAAGAGCGTTTTTTTGTTGACTTTCGAAGTAAAATATCACTGTAAAATTAATTACGTCTGCCTACCACTTCACCGTTAGCGTTTCGAGATCAATTGTTCTGCCTTGCTTATCATTGTTTTGCCGTAGACCTTCAACACAATGGAAGATTCAATGTTTCACCCTATATTTTTGATATACAAGATCTTTTAAATATTCATGGTAATTGGAAATATTAATACACGTTCGCGTAATTTATCAGAATCATTTTATAGATATTATCTGAATTTCAAAATTTTCAGGCTTCGTGACAGCCGTATTCATGTATATTGTTGCAAGTGTATGAAAGCATGTTAGCCCGAACTTTTATATAGTTTATGTAACGACTGTTCTACTGTACTGGCACACGGAGCAGGGTTCCGTAGTCGATTCATCCGGTATTCTAAGTAATGTATAAAAACACTCGCTGGAAATTTTTACATTTATTGTTAAATCTGCGTCATTTATGTTCAATAACTCTTCCTTAAGAAAAAAAAAATTATGCAGATATAATTTTCGAGAAAATTTTAGTTATAAAAGCTATTACTGTAACTGACATGATGGTCAGTGATCGAAAGTTTAGAGGTAGCAGCACAAAGATTTTATTGGATTTGACGCAAAAGAGTTTAGTTCCTTTGTTTCAATAAAAGAAAATAGCAATAATTTATACATTAAAATACAAAACTATCCACAAAGTGAACACAAAATTTAAAAAGAATGAAAAAATGTGAAGAGAAATATTATAGAATGATAGAAATGCATGTTACCTGTCTTAATCGATTGCATTCCATGAATCACGCAGTTGGAAATTCATGTCCAAACTCCCACTCCTTTTACAATTTAGATACCTAAAAAGAAGAATGAAACGGGGCAGCGACCCTGATATACACAGTAACATACAACATGAAATATTATTTGTGTACACAGTAACATACATATCTATGAAACTAATTAAAAAAATAATAATAAAACTAATTAAAAATAAAATAATTACGTGTTAAGTATCTTAATTTTGAAGGTTTTTCTCGCTGGCCTCTCGTGGTAGTATAAAAGTGTGCAGTTTATTTTATCTGTCTCACTCACATGACATGTCGAGGGAACTCTCCGCCTCAAACGATGACAAGCGGAGGTCGCGAGTATTCTACAACTCACCTGATGGCAAGTGTACGCTGTTCCTGCCCACAAGGAACATGACGAGGTTTCGTAAATCGCGTTTCCCATAGCATGTCGAAGAGCGTGAATATGGCGAATGTGAAGAGAAAAATTATAGAATGATAGAAATGCATGTTACCTGTCTTAATCGATTGCATTCCATGAAACACGCAGTTGGAGAACATTCATGTCCAAACTCCCACTCCTTTCACAATTTAGATACCTAAAAAGAAGAATGAAACGGGGCATCGACCCTCATATACAGAGTAACATACAACATGAAATATTATTTGTGTACACAGTAACATACATATCTATCAAACTAATTAAAAAAATAATAATAAAATTAATTAAAAATAAAAGAATTACGTGTTAAGTATCTTAATTTTGAAGGTTTTTCTCGCTTGCCTCTCGTGGTAGTATAAAAGTGTGCAGTTTATTTTGTCTGTCTCACTCACATGACATGTCGAGGGAACTCTCCGCCTCAAACGATGACAAGCGGAGGTCGCGAATAAACTACAACTCACCTGATGGCAAGTGTACGCTGTTCCTGCCCACAAGGAGCATGACGAGGTTGCGTAAATCGCGTTTCCCATAGCATGTCAAAGAGCGTTTTTTTGTTGACTTTCGAAGTAAAATATCACTGTAAAATTAATTACGTCTGCCTACTACTTCACCGTTAGCGTGTCGAGATCAATTGTTCTGCCTTGCTTATCATTGTTTTGCCGTAGACCTTCAACACAATGGAAGATTCAATGTTTCACCCTATATTTTTGATATACAAGATCTTTTAAATATTCATGGTAATTGGAAATATTAATACACGTTCGCGTAATTTATCAGAATCATTTTATAGATATTATCTGAATTTCAAAATTTTCAGGCTTCGTGACAGCCGTATTCATGTATATTGTTGCAAGTGTATGAAAGCATGTTAGCCCGAACTTTTATATAGTGTATGTAACGACTGTTCTACTGTACTGGCACACGGAGCAGGGTTCCGTAGTCGATTCATCCGGTATTCTAAGTAATGTATAAAAACACTCGCTGGAAATTTTTACATGTATTGTTAAATCTGCGGCATTTATGTTCAATAACTCTTCCTTAAGAAAAAAAAATTATTCAGATATAATTTTCGAGAAAATTTTAGTTATAAAAGCTATTACTGTAACTGACATGATGGTCAGTGATCGAAAGTTTAGAGGTAGCAGCACAAAGATTTTATTGGATTTGACGCAAAAGAGTTTAGTTCCTTTGTTTCAATAAAAGAAAATAGCAATAATTTATACATTAAAATACAAAACTATCCACAAAGTGAACACAAAATTTAAAAAGAATGAAAAAATGTGAAGAGAAAAATTATAGAATGATAGAAATGCATGTTACCTGTCTTAATCGATTGCATTCCATGAATCACGCAGTTGGAAATTCATGTCCAAACTCCCACTCCTTTTACAATTTAGATACCTAAAAAGAAGAATGAACCGGGGCAGCGACTCTCATATACACAGTAACATACAACATGAAATATTATTTGTGTACAAAGTAACATACATATCTATCAAACTAATTAAAAAAATAATAATAAAACTAATTAAAAATAAAATAATTACGTGTTAAGTATCTTAATTTTGAAGGTTTTTCTCGCTGGCCTCTCGTGGTAGTATAAAAGTGTGCAGTTTATTTTATCTGTCTCACTCACATGACATGTCGAGGGAACGCTCCGCCTCAAACGATGACAAGCGGAGGTCGCGAATATTCTACAACTCACCTGATGGCAAGTGTACGCTGTTCCTGCCCACAAGGAACATGACGAGGTTTCGTAAATCGCGTTTCCCATAGCATGTCAAAGAGCGTGAATATGGCAAATGTGAAGAGAAAAATTATAGAATGATAGAAATGCATGTTACCTGTCTTAATCGATTGCATTCCATGAAACACGCAGTTGGAGAACATTCATGTCCAAACTCCCACTCCTTTCACAATTTAGATACCTAAAAAGAAGAATGAAACGGGGCATCGACCCTCATATACACAGTAACATACAACATGAAATATTATTTGTGTACACAGTAACATACATATCTATCAAACTAATTAAAAAAATAATAATAAAAGTAATTAAAAATAAAAGAATTACGTGTTAAGTATCTTAATTTTGAAGGTTTTTCTCGCTTGCCTCTCGTGGTAGTACAAAAGTGTGCAGTTTATTTTGTCTGTCTCACTCACATGACATGTCGAGGGAACTCTCCGCCTCAAACGATGACAAGCGGAGGTCGCGAATATACTACAACTCACCTGATGGCAAGTGTACGCTGTTCCTGCCCACAAGGAGCATGACGAGGTTGCGTAAATCGCGTTTCCCATAGCATGTCAAAGAGCGTTTTTTTGTTGACTTTCGAAGTAAAATATCACTGTAAAATTAATTACGTCTGCCTACCACTTCACCGTTAGCGTGTCGAGATCAATTGTTCTGCCTTGGTTATCATTGTTTTGCCGTAGACCTTCAACACAATGGAAGATTCAATGTTTCACCCTATATTTTTGATATACAAGATCTTTTAAATATTCATGGTAATTGGAAATATTAATACACGTTCGCGTAATATATCAGAATCATTTTATAGATAATATCTGAATTTCAAAATTTTCAGGCTTCGTGACAGCCGTATTCATGTATATTGTTGCAAGTGTATGAAAGCATGTTAGCCCGAACTTTTATATAGTGTATGTAACGACTGTTCTACTGTACTGGCACACGGAGCAGGGTTCCGTAGTCGATTCATCCGGTATTCTAAGTAATGTATAAAAACACTCGCTGGAAATTTTTACATGTATTGTTAAATCTGCGGCATTTATGTTCAATAACTCTTCCTTAAGAAAAAAAAATTATTCAGATATAATTTTCGAGAAAATTTTAGTTATAAAAGCTATTTCTGTAACTGACATGATGGTCAGTGATCGAAAGTTTAGAGGTAGCAGCACAAAGATTTTATTGGATTTGACGCAAAAGAGTTTAGTTCCTTTGTTTCAATAAAAGAAAATAGCAATAATTTATACATTAAAATACAAAACTATCCACAAAGTGAACACAAAATTTAAAAAGAATGAAAAAATGTGAAGAGAAAAATTATAGAATGATAGAAATGCATGTTACCTGTCTTAATCGATTGCATTCCATGAATCACGCAGTTGGAAATTCATGTCCAAACTCCCACTCCTTTTACAATTTAGATACCTAAAAAGAAGAATGAACCGGGGCAGCGACTCTCATATACACAGTAACATACAACATGAAATATTATTTGTGTACAAAGTAACATACATATCTATCAAACTAATTAAAAAAATAATAATAAAACTAATTAAAAATAAAATAATTACGTGTTAAGTATCTTAATTTTGAAGGTTTTTCTCGCTGGCCTCTCGTGGTAGTATAAAAGTGTGCAGTTTATTTTATCTGTCTCACTCACATGACATGTCGAGGGAACGCTCCGCCTCAAACGATGACAAGCGGAGGTCGCGAATATTCTACAACTCACCTGATGGCAAGTGTACGCTGTTCCTGCCCACAAGGAACATGACGAGGTTTCGTAAATCGCGTTTCCCATAGCATGTCAAAGAGCGTGAATATGGCAAATGTGAAGAGAAAAATTATAGAATGATAGAAATGCATGTTACCTGTCTTAATCGATTGCATTCCATGAAACACGCAGTTGGAGAACATTCATGTCCAAACTCCCACTCCTTTCACAATTTAGATACCTAAAAAGAAGAATGAAACGGGGCATCGACCCTCATATACACAGTAACATACAACATGAAATATTATTTGTGTACACAGTAACATACATATCTATCAAACTAATTAAAAAAATAATAATAAAAGTAATTAAAAATAAAAGAATTACGTGTTAAGTATCTTAATTTTGAAGGTTTTTCTCGCTTGCCTCTCGTGGTAGTATAAAAGTGTGCAGTTTATTTTGTCTGTCTCACTCACATGACATGTCGAGGGAACTCTCCGCCTCAAACGATGACAAGCGGAGGTCGCGAATATACTCCAACTCACCTGATGGCAAGTGTACGCTGTTCATGCCCACAAGGAGCATGACGAGGTTGCGTAAATCGCGTTTCCCATAGCATGTCAAAGAGCGTTTTTTTGTTGACTTTCGAAGTAAAATATCACTGTAAAATTAATTACGTCTGCCTACCACTTCACCGTTAGCGTGTCGAGATCAATTGTTCTGCCTTGCTTATCATTGTTTTGCCGTAGACCTTCAACACAATGGAAGATTCAATGTTTCACCCTATATTTTTGATATACAAGATCTTTTAAATATTCATGGTAATTGGAAATATTAATACACGTTCGCGTAATTTATCAGAATCATTTTATAGATATTATCTGAATTTCAAAATTTTCAGGCTTCGTGACAGCCGTATTCATGTATATTGTTGCAAGTGTATGAAAGCATGTTAGCCCGAACTTTTATATAGTTTATGTAACGACTGTTCTACTGTACTGGCACACGGAGCAGGGTTCCGTAGTCGATTCATCCGGTATTCTAAGTAATGTATAAAAACACTCGCTGGAAATTTTTACATTTATTGTTAAATCTGCGTCATTTATGTTCAATAACTCTTCCTTAAGAAAAAAAAATTATGCAGATATAATTTTCGAGAAAATTTTAGTTATAAAAGCTATTACTGTAACTGACATGATGGTCAGTGATCGAAAGTTTAGAGGTAGCAGCACAAAGATTTTATTGGATTTGACGCAAAAGAGTTTAGTTCCTTTGTTTCAATAAAAGAAAATAGCAATAATTTATACATTAAAATACAAAACTATCCACAAAGTGAACACAAAATTTAAAAAGAATGAAAAAATGTGAAGAGAAAAATTATAGAATGATAGAAATGCATGTTACCTGTCTTAATCGATTGCATTCCATGAATCACGCAGTTGGAAATTCATGTCCAAACTCCCACTCCTTTTACAATTTAGATACCTAAAAAGAAGAATGAAACGGGGCAGCGACCCTGATATACACAGTAACATACAACATGAAATATTATTTGTGTACACAGTAACATACATATCTATGAAACTAATTAAAAAAATAATAATAAAACTAATTAAAAATAAAATAATTACGTGTTAAGTATCTTAATTTTGAAGGTTTTTCTCGCTGGCCTCTCGTGGTAGTATAAAAGTGTGCAGTTTATTTTATCTGTCTCACTCACATGACATGTCGAGGGAACTCTCCGCCTCAAACGATGACAAGCGGAGGTCGCGAGTATTCTACAACTCACCTGATGGCAAGTGTACGCTGTTCCTGCCCACAAGGAACATGACGAGGTTTCGTAAATCGCGTTTCCCATAGCATGTCGAAGAGCGTGAATATGGCGAATGTGAAGAGAAAAATTATAGAATGATAGAAATGCATGTTACCTGTCTTAATCGATTGCATTCCATGAAACACGCAGTTGGAGAACATTCATGTCCAAACTCCCACTCCTTTCACAATTTAGATACCTAAAAAGAAGAATGAAACGGGGCATCGACCCTCATATACAGAGTAACATACAACATGAAATATTATTTGTGTACACAGTAACATACATATCTATCAAACTAATTAAAAAAATAATAATAAAATTAATTAAAAATAAAAGAATTACGTGTTAAGTATCTTAATTTTGAAGGTTTTTCTCGCTTGCCTCTCGTGGTAGTATAAAAGTGTGCAGTTTATTTTGTCTGTCTCACTCACATGACATGTCGAGGGAACTCTCCGCCTCAAACGATGACAAGCGGAGGTCGCGAATATACTACAACTCACCTGATGGCAAGTGTACGCTGTTCCTGCCCACAAGGAGCATGACGAGGTTGCGTAAATCGCGTTTCCCATAGCATGTCAAAGAGCGTTTTTTTGTTGACTTTCGAAGTAAAATATCACTGTAAAATTAATTACGTCTGCCTACTACTTCACCGTTAGCGTGTCGAGATCAATTGTTCTGCCTTGCTTATCATTGTTTTGCCGTAGACCTTCAACACAATGGAAGATTCAATGTTTCACCCTATATTTTTGATATACAAGATCTTTTAAATATTCATGGTAATTGGAAATATTAATACACGTTCGCGTAATTTATCAGAATCATTTTATAGATATTATCTGAATTTCAAAATTTTCAGGCTTCGTGACAGCCGTATTCATGTATATTGTTGCAAGTGTATGAAAGCATGTTAGCCCGAACTTTTATATAGTGTATGTAACGACTGTTCTACTGTACTGGCACACGGAGCAGGGTTCCGTAGTCGATTCATCCGGTATTCTAAGTAATGTATAAAAACACTCGCTGGAAATTTTTACATTTATTGTTAAATCTGCGTCATTTATGTTCAATAACTCTTCCTTAAGAAAAAAAAATTATTCAGATATAATTTTCGAGAAAATTTTAGTTATAAAAGCTATTACTGTAACTGACATGATGGTCAGTGATCGAAAGTTTAGAGGTAGCAGCACAAAGATTTTATTGGATTTGACGCAAAAGAGTTTAGTTCCTTTGTTTCAATAAAAGAAAATAGCAATAATTTATACATTAAAATACAAAACTATCCACAAAGTGAACACAAAATTTAAAAAGAATGAAAAAATGTGAAGAGAAAAATTATAGAATGATAGAAATGCATGTTACCTGTCTTAATCGATTGCATTCCATGAATCACGCAGTTGGAAATTCATGTCCAAACTCCCACTCCTTTTACAATTTAGATACCTAAAAAGAAGAATGAAACGGGGCAGCGACCCTCATATACACAGTAACATACAACATGAAATATTATTTGTGTACACAGTAACATACATATCTATCAAACTAATTAAAAAAATAATAATAAAAGTAATTAAAAATAAAATAATTACGTGTTAAGTATCTTAATTTTGAAGGTTTTTATCGCTGGCCTCTCGTGGTAGTATAAAAGTGTGCAGTTTATTTTATCTGTCTCACTCACATGACATGTCGAGGGAACTCTCCGCCTCAAACGATGACAAGCGGAGGTCGCGAATATTCTACAACTCACCTGATGGCAAGTGTATGCTGTTCCTGCCCACAAGGAACATGACGAGGTTTCGTAAATCGCGTTTCCCATAGCATGTCAAAGAGCGTGAATATTGCAAATGTGAAGAGAAAAATTATAGAATGATAGAAATGTATGTTACCTGTCTTAATCGATTGCATTCCATGAAACACGCAGTTGGAGAACATTCATGTCCAAACTCCCACTCCTTTCACAATTTAGATACCTAAAAAGAAGAATGAAACGGGGCATCGACCCTCATATACACAGTAACATACAACATGAAATATTATTTGTGTACACAGTAACATACATATCTATCAAACTAATTAAAAAAATAATAATAAAAGTAATTAAAAATAAAAGAATTACGTGTTAAGTATCTTAATTTTGAAGGTTTTTCTCGCTTGCCTCTCGTGGTAGTATAAAAGTGTGCAGTTTATTTTGTCTGTCTCACTCACATGACATGTCGAGGGAACTCTCCGCCTCAAACGATGACAAGCGGAGGTCGCGAATATACTACAATTCACCTGATGGGAAGTGTACGCTGTTCCTGCCCACAAGGAGCATGACGAGGTTGCGTAAATCGCGTTTCCCATAGCATGTCAAAGAGCGTTTTTTAGTTGACTTTCGAAGTAAAATATCACTGTAAAATTAATTACGTCTGCCTACCACACTGCCGTTATCGTGTCGAGATCAATTGTTCTGCCTTGCTTGTCATTGTTTTGCCGTAGACCTGCAACCCAATGGTAGATTCAATGTTTCTCCCTATATTTTATGATATACAAGATCTATTAAATATTCATGGTAATTGCAAATATTAATACACGTTCGCATAATTTATCAGAATCCTTTTATAGATGATCTCTGAATTTAAAAATTTGCAGTCTTCGTGACATCCGTATTCATGTATATTGTTGCAAGTGAATGAAAACATGTTAGCCCGAAATTTATATAGCGTATGAAACGACTGTTCTACTGTACTGGCACACGGAGCAGTGTTCCGTAGTCGATTCCTCCGGTATTCGGTATTCTAAGTAATGTATAAAAACACTTGCGGGAAAGTTTTACATTTATTTTAAATCTGCGGCATTTATTTTCAATAACTGTTCCTTAAGAAAAAATTTTTATTCAGATATAATTTTTGAGAAAATTCTAGTTATAAAAGCTATTACTGTTACTAACATGATGGTCAGTTATCGAAAGTTTAGAGGTAGCAGCACAAAGATTTTATTGGATTTGACGCAAAAGAGTTTAGTTCCTTTGTTTCAATAAAAGAAAATAGCAATAATTTATACATTAAAATACAAAACTATCCACGAAGTGAACACAAAATTTAAAAAGAATGAAAAAATGTGAAGAGAAAAATTATAGAATGATAGGAATGCATGTTACCTGTCTTAATCGATTGCATTCCATGAATCATGCAGTTGGAGAAATTCATGTCCAAACTCCCACTCATTTCACAATTCGGATACCTAAAAAGAAGAATGAAACGGGGCAGCGACCCTCATATACACAGTAACATACAACATGAAATATTATTTGTGTACACAGTAACATACATATCTATCAAATTAAAAAAATAATAATAAAACTAATTAAAAATAAAACTAATTAAAAATAAAAGAATTACGTGTTAAGTATCTTAATTTTGAAGGTTTTTCTCGCTTGCCTCTCTTGGTAGTATAAAAGTGTGCAGTTTATTTTGTCTGTCTCACTCACATGACATGTCGAGGGAACTCTCCGCCTCAAACGATGACAAGCGGAGGTCGCGAATATACTACAACTCACCTGATGGCAAGTGTACGCTATTCGTGCCCACAAGGAGCATGACGAGGTTGCGTAAATCGCGTTTCCCATAGCATGTCAAAGAGCGTTTTTTTGTTGACTTTCGAAGTAAAATATCACTGTAAAATTAATTACGTCTGCATACCACTTCACCGTTAGCGTGTCGAGATCAATTGTTCTGCCTTGCTTATCATTGTTTTGCCGTAGACCTTCAACCCAATGGAAGATTCAATGTTTCACCCTATATTTTTGATATACAAGATCTTTTAAATATTCATGGTAATTGGAAATATTAATACACGTTCGCGTAATTTATCAGAATCATTTTATAGATATTATCTGAATTTCAAAATTTTCAGGCTTCGTGACAGCCGTATTCATGTATATTGTTGCAAGTGAATGAAAGCATGTTAGCCCGAACTTTTATATAGTGTATGTAACGACTGTTCTTCTGTACTGGCACATGAAGCAGAGATCTGTATTCGAATCCTCCGGTATTCTAAATAGTGTATAAAAACACTCATGGGAAATTTTTACATTTATTGTTAAATCTGCGGCATTTATGTTCAATAACTCTTCCTTAAGAAAAAATTTTTATTCAGATATAATTTTCGAGAAAATTCTAGTTATAAAAACTATTACTGTAACTAACATGATGGTCAGTGATCGAAAGTTTAGAGGTAGCAGCACAAAGATTTTATTGGATTTGACGCAAAAGAGTTTAGTTCCTTTGTTTCCATAAAAGAAAATAGCAATAATTTATACATTAAAATACAAAACTATTCATGAAGTGAACTCAAAATTTAAAAAGAATGAAAAAATGTGAAGAGAAAAATTATAGAATGATAGAAATGCATGTTACCTGTCTTAATCGATTGCATTCCATGATACACGCAGTTGGAGAAATTCATGTCCAAACTCCCACTCCTCTCACAATTTAGATACCTAAAACGAAGAATGAAACGGGGCAGCGACCCTCATATACACAGTAACATACAACATGAAATATCATTTGTGTACACAGTAACATACATATCTATCAAATTAAAAAAATAATAATAAAACTAATTAAAAATAAAAGAATTACGTGTTAAGTATCTTAATTTTGAAGGTTTTTCTCGCTTGCCTCTCTTGGTAGTATAAAAGTGTGCAGTTTATTTTGTCTGTCTCACTCACATGACATGTCGAGGGAACTCTCCGCCTTACGATGACAAGCGCAGGTCGCGAATATTCTACAACTCACCTGATGGCAAGTGTACGCTGTTCCTGCCCACAAGGAGCATGACGAGGTTGCGTAAATCGCGTTTCCCATAGCATGTCAAAGAGCGTTTTTTTGTTGACTTTCGAAGTAAAATATCACTGTAAAATCAATTAATGACGTCTGCCTATCACATAACAATGATCGTGTCGAGATCAATTGTTCTGCCTTGCCTTAACATCATTCTTTTGCCGTAGACCTTCAACCCAATGGTAGATACAATGTTTCACTCTATATTTTATGATATGCAAGATCTTTTAAATATTCATGGTAATTGCAAATATTAATACACGTTCGTATAATTTATCAGAATCATTTTATATAAATTCTCTGAATTTAAAAATTTGCAGTCTTCGTGACAGCCGTATTCATGTATATTTTTGCTAGTGTATGAAAGCATGTTAGCCCGAACTTTTATATAGCGTATGTAAAGACTGTTCTACAGTACTGGCACACGGAGCAGAGTTCCGTAGTCGATTCCTACGGTATTCTAAGTAATGTATAAAAACACTCGCTGGAAATTTTTACATTTATTGTTAAATCTGCGGCATTTATGTTCAATAACTCTTCCTTAAGAAATTTTTTTTTCAGAGATAATTTTCGAGAAAATTCTAGTTATAAAAGCTATTACTGTAACTAACATGATGGTCAGTGGTCGAAAGTTTAGAGGTAGCAGCACAAAGATTTTATTGGATTTGACGCAAAAGAGTTTAGTTCCTTTGTTTCAATAAAAGAAAATAGCAATAATTTATACATTATAATACAAAACTATCCAAGAAGTGAACTCAAAATTTAAAAAGAATGAAAAAATGTGAAGAGAAAAATTATAGAATGATAGAAATGCATGTTACCTATCTTAATCGATTGCATTCCATGAAACAAGCAGTTGGAGAAATTCATGTCCAAACTCCCACTCCTTTCACAATTTAGATACCTAAAAAGAAGAATGAAACGGGGCATTGACCCTCATATACACAGTAAAATACAACATGAAATATTATTTGTGTACACAGTAACATACATATCTATCAAACTAATTAAAAAAATAATAATAAAAGTAATTAAAAATAAAAGAATTACGTGTTAAGTATCTTAATTTTGAAGGTTTTTCTCGCTTGCCTCTCGTGGTAGTATAAAAGTGTGCAGTTTATTTTGTCTGTCTCACTCACATGACATGTCGAGGGAACTCTCCGCCTCAAACGATGACAAGCGGAGGTCGCGAATATACTACAACTCGACTGATGGCAAGTGTACGCTATTCCTGCCCACAAGGAGCATGACGAGGTTGCTTAAATCGCGTTTCCCATAGCAAGTCAAAGAGCGTTTTTTTGTTGACTTTCGAAGTAAAATATCACTGTAAAATTAATTACGTCTGCATACCACTTCACCGTTAGCGTGTCGAGATCAATTGTTCTGCCTTGCTTATCATTGTTTTGCCGTAGACCTTCAACCCAATGGAAGATTCAATGTTTCACCCTATATTTTTGATATACAAGATCTTTTAAATATTCATGGTAATTGGAAATATTAATACACGTGCGCGTAATTTATCAGAATCATTTTATAGATATTATCTGAATTTCAAAATTTTCAGGCTTCGTGACAGCCGTATTCATGTATATTGTTGCAAGTGACTGAAAGCATGTTAGCCCGAACTTTTATATAGTGTATGTAACGACTGTTCTTCTGTACTGGCACATGAAGCAGAGATCTGTATTCGAATCCTCCGGTATTCTAAATATTGTATAAAAACACTCGTGGGAAATATTTACATTTATTGTTAAATCTGCGGCATTTATGTTCAATAACTCTTCCTTAACAAAAAAATTTTATTCAGATATAATTTTCGAGAAAATTCTAGTTATAAAAGCTATTACTGTAACTAACATGATGGTCAGTAATCGAAAGTTTAGAGGTAGCAGCACAAAGATTTTATTGGATTTGACGCAAAAGAGTTTAGTTCCTTTGTTTCAATAAAAGAAAATAGCAATAATTTATACATTAAAATACAAAACTATTCATGAAGTGAACTCAAAATTTAAAAAGAATGAAAAAATGTGAAGAGAAAAATTATAGAATGATAGAAATGCATGTTACCTGTCTTAATCGATTGCATTCCATGATACACGCAGTTGGAGAAATTCATGTCCAAACTCCCACTCCTCTCACAATTTAGATACCTAAAACGAAGAATGAAACGGGGCAGCGACCCTCATATACACAGTAACATACAACATGAAATATTATTTGTGTACACAGTAACATACATATCTATCAAATTAAAAAAATAATAATAAAACTAATTAAAAATAAAAGAATTACGTGTTAAGTATCTTAATTTTGAAGGTTTTTCTCGCTTGCCTCTCTTGGTAGTAT
This sequence comes from Maratus michaelseni, assembly GCA_963931845.1. Classification (NCBI taxonomy): domain Eukaryota; kingdom Metazoa; phylum Arthropoda; class Arachnida; order Araneae; family Salticidae; genus Maratus; species Maratus michaelseni. The sequence goes on from OZ007587.1 coordinate 32,115,893, forward strand.
AAAAGTGTGCAGTTTATTTTGTCTGTCTCACTCACATGACATGTCTAGGGAACGCTCCGCCTCAAACGATGACAAGCGGAGGTCGCGAATATTCTACAACTCACCTGATGGCAAGTGTACGCTGTTCCTGCCCACGAGGAACATGACGAGGTTTCGTAAATCGCGTTTCCCATAGCATGTCAAAGAGCGTGAATATGGCAAATGTGAAGAGAAAAATTATAGAATGATAGAAATGCATGTTACCTGTCTTAATCGATTGCATTCCATAAAACACGCAGTTGGAGAACATTCATGTCCAAACTCCCACTCCTTTCACAATTTAGATACCTAAAAAGAAGAATGAAACGGGGCATCGACCCTCATATACACAGTAACATACAACATGAAATATTATTTGTGTACACAGTAACATACATATCTATCAAACTAATTAAAAAAATAATAATAAAAGTAATTAAAAATAAAAGAATTACGTGTTAAGTATCTTAATTTTGAAGGTTTTTCTCGCTTGCCTCTCGTGGTAGTATAAAAGTGTGCAGTTTATTTTGTCTGTCTCACTCACATGACATGTCGAGGGAACTCTCCGCCTCAAACGATGACAAGAGGTCGCGAATATACTCCAACTCACCTGATGGCAAGTGTACGCTGTTCCTGCCCACAAGGAGCATGACGAGGTTGCGTAAATCGCGTTTCCCATAGCATGTCAAAGAGCGTTTTTTTGTTGACTTTCGAAGTAAAATATCACTGTAAAATTAATTACGTCTGCCTACCACTTCACCGTTAGCGTGTCGAGATCAATTGTTCTGCCTTGGTTATCATTGTTTTGCCGTAGACCTTCAACACAATGGAAGATTCAATGTTTCACCCTATATTTTTGATATACAAGATCTTTTAAATATTCATGGTAATTGGAAATATTAATACACGTTCGCGTAATATATCAGAATCATTTTATAGATAATATCTGAATTTCAAAATTTTCAGGCTTCGTGACAGCCGTATTCATGTATATTGTTGCAAGTGTATGAAAGCATGTTAGCCCGAACTTTTATATAGTGTATGTAACGACTGTTCTACTGTACTGGCACACGGAGCAAGGTTCCGTAGTCGATTCATCCGGTATTCTAAGTAATGTATAAAAACACTCGCTGGAAATTTTTACATGTATTGTTAAATCTGCGGCATTTATGTTCAATAACTCTTCCTTAAGAAAAAAAAATTATTCAGATATAATTTTCGAGAAAATTTTAGTTATAAAAGCTATTACTGTAACTGACATGATGGTCAGTGATCGAAAGTTTAGAGGTAGCAGCACAAAGATTTTATTGGATTTGACGCAAAAGAGTTTAGTTCCTTTGTTTCAATAAAAGAAAATAGCAATAATTTATACATTAAAATACAAAACTATCCACAAAGTGAACACAAAATTTAAAAAGAATGAAAAAATGTGAAGAGAAAAATTATAGAATGATAGAAATGCATGTTACCTGTCTTAATCGATTGCATTCCATGAATCACGCAGTTGGAAATTCATGTCCAAACTCCCACTCCTTTTACAATTTAGATACCTAAAAAGAAGAATGAACCGGGGCAGCGACTCTCATATACACAGTAACATACAACATGAAATATTATTTGTGTACAAAGTAACATACATATCTATCAAACTAATTAAAAAAATAATAATAAAACTAATTAAAAATAAAATAATTACGTGTTAAGTATCTTAATTTTGAAGGTTTTTCTCGCTGGCCTCTCGTGGTAGTATAAAAGTGTGCAGTTTATTTTATCTGTCTCACTCACATGACATGTCGAGGGAACGCTCCGCCTCAAACGATGACAAGCGGAGGTCGCGAATATTCTACAACTCACCTGATGGCAAGTGTACGCTGTTCCTGCCCACAAGGAACATGACGAGGTTTCGTAAATCGCGTTTCCCATAGCATGTCAAAGAGCGTGAATATGGCAAATGTGAAGAGAAAAATTATAGAATGATAGAAATGCATGTTACCTGTCTTAATCGATTGCATTCCATGAAACACGCAGTTGGAGAACATTCATGTCCAAACTCCCACTCCTTTCACAATTTAGATACCTAAAAAGAAGAATGAAACGGGGCATCGACCCTCATATACACAGTAACATACAACATGAAATATTATTTGTGTACACAGTAACATACATATCTATCAAACTAATTAAAAAAATAATAATAAAAGTAATTAAAAATAAAAGAATTACGTGTTAAGTATCTTAATTTTGAAGGTTTTTCTCGCTTGCCTCTCGTGGTAGTACAAAAGTGTGCAGTTTATTTTGTCTGTCTCACTCACATGACATGTCGAGGGAACTCTCCGCCTCAAACGATGACAAGCGGAGGTCGCGAATATACTACAACTCACCTGATGGCAAGTGTACGCTGTTCCTGCCCACAAGGAGCATGACGAGGTTGCGTAAATCGCGTTTCCCATAGCATGTCAAAGAGCGTTTTTTTGTTGACTTTCGAAGTAAAATATCACTGTAAAATTAATTACGTCTGCCTACCACTTCACCGTTAGCGTGTCGAGATCAATTGTTCTGCCTTGGTTATCATTGTTTTGCCGTAGACCTTCAACACAATGGAAGATTCAATGTTTCACCCTATATTTTTGATATACAAGATCTTTTAAATATTCATGGTAATTGGAAATATTAATACACGTTCGCGTAATATATCAGAATCATTTTATAGATAATATCTGAATTTCAAAATTTTCAGGCTTCGTGACAGCCGTATTCATGTATATTGTTGCAAGTGTATGAAAGCATGTTAGCCCGAACTTTTATATAGTGTATGTAACGACTGTTCTACTGTACTGGCACACGGAGCAGGGTTCCGTAGTCGATTCATCCGGTATTCTAAGTAATGTATAAAAACACTCGCTGGAAATTTTTACATGTATTGTTAAATCTGCGGCATTTATGTTCAATAACTCTTCCTTAAGAAAAAAAAATTATTCAGATATAATTTTCGAGAAAATTTTAGTTATAAAAGCTATTACTGTAACTGACATGATGGTCAGTGATCGAAAGTTTAGAGGTAGCAGCACAAAGATTTTATTGGATTTGACGCAAAAGAGTTTAGTTCCTTTGTTTCAATAAAAGAAAATAGCAATAATTTATACATTAAAATACAAAACTATCCACAAAGTGAACACAAAATTTAAAAAGAATGAAAAAATGTGAAGAGAAAAATTATAGAATGATAGAAATGCATGTTACCTGTCTTAATCGATTGCATTCCATGAATCACGCAGTTGGAAATTCATGTCCAAACTCCCACTCCTTTTACAATTTAGATACCTAAAAAGAAGAATGAACCGGGGCAGCGACTCTCATATACACAGTAACATACAACATGAAATATTATTTGTGTACAAAGTAACATACATATCTATCAAACTAATTAAAAAAATAATAATAAAACTAATTAAAAATAAAATAATTACGTGTTAAGTATCTTAATTTTGAAGGTTTTTCTCGCTGGCCTCTCGTGGTAGTATAAAAGTGTGCAGTTTATTTTATCTGTCTCACTCACATGACATGTCGAGGGAACGCTCCGCCTCAAACGATGACAAGCGGAGGTCGCGAATATTCTACAACTCACCTGATGGCAAGTGTACGCTGTTCCTGCCCACAAGGAACATGACGAGGTTTCGTAAATCGCGTTTCCCATAGCATGTCAAAGAGCGTGAATATGGCAAATGTGAAGAGAAAAATTATAGAATGATAGAAATGCATGTTACCTGTCTTAATCGATTGCATTCCATGAAACACGCAGTTGGAGAACATTCATGTCCAAACTCCCACTCCTTTCACAATTTAGATACCTAAAAAGAAGAATGAAACGGGGCATCGACCCTCATATACACAGTAACATACAACATGAAATATTATTTGTGTACACAGTAACATACATATCTATCAAACTAATTAAAAAAATAATAATAAAAGTAATTAAAAATAAAAGAATTACGTGTTAAGTATCTTAATTTTGAAGGTTTTTCTCGCTTGCCTCTCGTGGTAGTATAAAAGTGTGCAGTTTATTTTGTCTGTCTCACTCACATGACATGTCGAGGGAACTCTCCGCCTCAAACGATGACAAGCGGAGGTCGCGAATATACTCCAACTCACCTGATGGCAAGTGTACGCTGTTCATGCCCACAAGGAGCATGACGAGGTTGCGTAAATCGCGTTTCCCATAGCATGTCAAAGAGCGTTTTTTTGTTGACTTTCGAAGTAAAATATCACTGTAAAATTAATTACGTCTGCCTACCACTTCACCGTTAGCGTGTCGAGATCAATTGTTCTGCCTTGCTTATCATTGTTTTGCCGTAGACCTTCAACACAATGGAAGATTCAATGTTTCACCCTATATTTTTGATATACAAGATCTTTTAAATATTCATGGTAATTGGAAATATTAATACACGTTCGCGTAATTTATCAGAATCATTTTATAGATATTATCTGAATTTCAAAATTTTCAGGCTTCGTGACAGCCGTATTCATGTATATTGTTGCAAGTGTATGAAAGCATGTTAGCCCGAACTTTTATATAGTTTATGTAACGACTGTTCTACTGTACTGGCACACGGAGCAGGGTTCCGTAGTCGATTCATCCGGTATTCTAAGTAATGTATAAAAACACTCGCTGGAAATTTTTACATTTATTGTTAAATCTGCGTCATTTATGTTCAATAACTCTTCCTTAAGAAAAAAAAAATTATGCAGATATAATTTTCGAGAAAATTTTAGTTATAAAAGCTATTACTGTAACTGACATGATGGTCAGTGATCGAAAGTTTAGAGGTAGCAGCACAAAGATTTTATTGGATTTGACGCAAAAGAGTTTAGTTCCTTTGTTTCAATAAAAGAAAATAGCAATAATTTATACATTAAAATACAAAACTATCCACAAAGTGAACACAAAATTTAAAAAGAATGAAAAAATGTGAAGAGAAATATTATAGAATGATAGAAATGCATGTTACCTGTCTTAATCGATTGCATTCCATGAATCACGCAGTTGGAAATTCATGTCCAAACTCCCACTCCTTTTACAATTTAGATACCTAAAAAGAAGAATGAAACGGGGCAGCGACCCTGATATACACAGTAACATACAACATGAAATATTATTTGTGTACACAGTAACATACATATCTATGAAACTAATTAAAAAAATAATAATAAAACTAATTAAAAAAATAATAATAAAACTAATTAAAAATAAAATAATTACGTGTTAAGTATCTTAATTTTGAAGGTTTTTCTCGCTGGCCTCTCGTGGTAGTATAAAAGTGTGCAGTTTATTTTATCTGTCTCACTCACATGACATGTCGAGGGAACTCTCCGCCTCAAACGATGACAAGCGGAGGTCGCGAGTATTCTACAACTCACCTGATGGCAAGTGTACGCTGTTCCTGCCCACAAGGAACATGACGAGGTTTCGTAAATCGCGTTTCCCATAGCATGTCGAAGAGCGTGAATATGGCGAATGTGAAGAGAAAAATTATAGAATGATAGAAATGCATGTTACCTGTCTTAATCGATTGCATTCCATGAAACACGCAGTTGGAGAACATTCATGTCCAAACTCCCACTCCTTTCACAATTTAGATACCTAAAAAGAAGAATGAAACGGGGCATCGACCCTCATATACAGAGTAACATACAACATGAAATATTATTTGTGTACACAGTAACATACATATCTATCAAACTAATTAAAAAAATAATAATAAAATTAATTAAAAATAAAAGAATTACGTGTTAAGTATCTTAATTTTGAAGGTTTTTCTCGCTTGCCTCTCGTGGTAGTATAAAAGTGTGCAGTTTATTTTGTCTGTCTCACTCACATGACATGTCGAGGGAACTCTCCGCCTCAAACGATGACAAGCGGAGGTCGCGAATATACTACAACTCACCTGATGGCAAGTGTACGCTGTTCCTGCCCACAAGGAGCATGACGAGGTTGCGTAAATCGCGTTTCCCATAGCATGTCAAAGAGCGTTTTTTTGTTGACTTTCGAAGTAAAATATCACTGTAAAATTAATTACGTCTGCCTACTACTTCACCGTTAGCGTGTCGAGATCAATTGTTCTGCCTTGCTTATCATTGTTTTGCCGTAGACCTTCAACACAATGGAAGATTCAATGTTTCACCCTATATTTTTGATATACAAGATCTTTTAAATATTCATGGTAATTGGAAATATTAATACACGTTCGCGTAATTTATCAGAATCATTTTATAGATATTATCTGAATTTCAAAATTTTCAGGCTTCGTGACAGCCGTATTCATGTATATTGTTGCAAGTGTATGAAAGCATGTTAGCCCGAACTTTTATATAGTGTATGTAACGACTGTTCTACTGTACTGGCACACGGAGCAGGGTTCCGTAGTCGATTCATCCGGTATTCTAAGTAATGTATAAAAACACTCGCTGGAAATTTTTACATGTATTGTTAAATCTGCGGCATTTATGTTCAATAACTCTTCCTTAAGAAAAAAAAATTATTCAGATATAATTTTCGAGAAAATTTTAGTTATAAAAGCTATTACTGTAACTGACATGATGGTCAGTGATCGAAAGTTTAGAGGTAGCAGCACAAAGATTTTATTGGATTTGACGCAAAAGAGTTTAGTTCCTTTGTTTCAATAAAAGAAAATAGCAATAATTTATACATTAAAATACAAAACTATCCACAAAGTGAACACAAAATTTAAAAAGAATGAAAAAATGTGAAGAGAAAAATTATAGAATGATAGAAATGCATGTTACCTGTCTTAATCGATTGCATTCCATGAATCACGCAGTTGGAAATTCATGTCCAAACTCCCACTCCTTTTACAATTTAGATACCTAAAAAGAAGAATGAACCGGGGCAGCGACTCTCATATACACAGTAACATACAACATGAAATATTATTTGTGTACAAAGTAACATACATATCTATCAAACTAATTAAAAAAATAATAATAAAACTAATTAAAAATAAAATAATTACGTGTTAAGTATCTTAATTTTGAAGGTTTTTCTCGCTGGCCTCTCGTGGTAGTATAAAAGTGTGCAGTTTATTTTATCTGTCTCACTCACATGACATGTCGAGGGAACGCTCCGCCTCAAACGATGACAAGCGGAGGTCGCGAATATTCTACAACTCACCTGATGGCAAGTGTACGCTGTTCCTGCCCACAAGGAACATGACGAGGTTTCGTAAATCGCGTTTCCCATAGCATGTCAAAGAGCGTGAATATGGCAAATGTGAAGAGAAAAATTATAGAATGATAGAAATGCATGTTACCTGTCTTAATCGATTGCATTCCATGAAACACGCAGTTGGAGAACATTCATGTCCAAACTCCCACTCCTTTCACAATTTAGATACCTAAAAAGAAGAATGAAACGGGGCATCGACCCTCATATACACAGTAACATACAACATGAAATATTATTTCTGTACACAGTAACATACATATCTATCAAACTAATTAAAAAAATAATAATAAAAGTAATTAAAAATAAAAGAATTACGTGTTAAGTATCTTAATTTTGAAGGTTTTTCTCGCTTGCCTCTCGTGGTAGTACAAAAGTGTGCAGTTTATTTTGTCTGTCTCACTCACATGACATGTCGAGGGAACTCTCCGCCTCAAACGATGACAAGCGGAGGTCGCGAATATACTACAACTCACCTGATGGCAAGTGTACGCTGTTCCTGCCCACAAGGAGCATGACGAGGTTGCGTAAATCGCGTTTCCCATAGCATGTCAAAGAGCGTTTTTTTGTTGACTTTCGAAGTAAAATATCACTGTAAAATTAATTACGTCTGCCTACCACTTCACCGTTAGCGTGTCGAGATCAATTGTTCTGCCTTGGTTATCATTGTTTTGCCGTAGACCTTCAACACAATGGAAGATTCAATGTTTCACCCTATATTTTTGATATACAAGATCTTTTAAATATTCATGGTAATTGGAAATATTAATACACGTTCGCGTAATATATCAGAATCATTTTATAGATAATATCTGAATTTCAAAATTTTCAGGCTTCGTGACAGCCGTATTCATGTATATTGTTGCAAGTGTATGAAAGCATGTTAGCCCGAACTTTTATATAGTGTATGTAACGACTGTTCTACTGTACTGGCACACGGAGCAGGGTTCCGTAGTCGATTCATCCGGTATTCTAAGTAATGTATAAAAACACTCGCTGGAAATTTTTACATGTATTGTTAAATCTGCGGCATTTATGTTCAATAACTCTTCCTTAAGAAAAAAAAATTATTCAGATATAATTTTCGAGAAAATTTTAGTTATAAAAGCTATTTCTGTAACTGACATGATGGTCAGTGATCGAAAGTTTAGAGGTAGCAGCACAAAGATTTTATTGGATTTGACGCAAAAGAGTTTAGTTCCTTTGTTTCAATAAAAGAAAATAGCAATAATTTATACATTAAAATACAAAACTATCCACAAAGTGAACACAAAATTTAAAAAGAATGAAAAAATGTGAAGAGAAAAATTATAGAATGATAGAAATGCATGTTACCTGTCTTAATCGATTGCATTCCATGAATCACGCAGTTGGAAATTCATGTCCAAACTCCCACTCCTTTTACAATTTAGATACCTAAAAAGAAGAATGAACCGGGGCAGCGACTCTCATATACACAGTAACATACAACATGAAATATTATTTGTGTACAAAGTAACATACATATCTATTAAACTAATTAAAAAAATAATAATAAAACTAATTAAAAATAAAATAATTACGTGTTAAGTATCTTAATTTTGAAGGTTTTTCTCGCTGGCCTCTCGTGGTAGTATAAAAGTGTGCAGTTTATTTTATCTGTCTCACTCACATGACATGTCGAGGGAACGCTCCGCCTCAAACGATGACAAGCGGAGGTCGCGAATATTCTACAACTCACCTGATGGCAAGTGTACGCTGTTCCTGCCCACAAGGAACATGACGAGGTTTCGTAAATCGCGTTTCCCATAGCATGTCAAAGAGCGTGAATATGGCAAATGTGAAGAGAAAAATTATAGAATGATAGAAATGCATGTTACCTGTCTTAATCGATTGCATTCCATGAAACACGCAGTTGGAGAACATTCATGTCCAAACTCCCACTCCTTTCACAATTTAGATACCTAAAAAGAAGAATGAAACGGGGCATCGACCCTCATATACACAGTAACATACAACATGAAATATTATTTGTGTACACAGTAACATACATATCTATCAAACTAATTAAAAAAATAATAATAAAAGTAATTAAAAATAAAAGAATTACGTGTTAAGTATCTTAATTTTGAAGGTTTTTCTCGCTTGCCTCTCGTGGTAGTATAAAAGTGTGCAGTTTATTTTGTCTGTCTCACTCACATGACATGTCGAGGGAACTCTCCGCCTCAAACGATGACAAGCGGAGGTCGCGAATATACTCCAACTCACCTGATGGCAAGTGTACGCTGTTCATGCCCACAAGGAGCATGACGAGGTTGCGTAAATCGCGTTTCCCATAGCATGTCAAAGAGCGTTTTTTTGTTGACTTTCGAAGTAAAATATCACTGTAAAATTAATTACGTCTGCCTACCACTTCACCGTTAGCGTGTCGAGATCAATTGTTCTGCCTTGCTTATCATTGTTTTGCCGTAGACCTTCAACACAATGGAAGATTCAATGTTTCACCCTATATTTTTGATATACAAGATCTTTTAAATATTCATGGTAATTGGAAATATTAATACACGTTCGCGTAATTTATCAGAATCATTTTATAGATATTATCTGAATTTCAAAATTTTCAGGCTTCGTGACAGCCGTATTCATGTATATTGTTGCAAGTGTATGAAAGCATGTTAGCCCGAACTTTTATATAGTTTATGTAACGACTGTTCTACTGTACTGGCACACGGAGCAGGGTTCCGTAGTCGATTCATCCGGTATTCTAAGTAATGTATAAAAACACTCGCTGGAAATTTTTACATTTATTGTTAAATCTGCGTCATTTATGTTCAATAACTCTTCCTTAAGAAAAAAAAATTATGCAGATATAATTTTCGAGAAAATTTTAGTTATAAAAGCTATTACTGTAACTGACATGATGGTCAGTGATCGAAAGTTTAGAGGTAGCAGCACAAAGATTTTATTGGATTTGACGCAAAAGAGTTTAGTTCCTTTGTTTCAATAAAAGAAAATAGCAATAATTTATACATTAAAATACAAAACTATCCACAAAGTGAACACAAAATTTAAAAAGAATGAAAAAATGTGAAGAGAAAAATTATAGAATGATAGAAATGCATGTTACCTGTCTTAATCGATTGCATTCCATGAATCACGCAGTTGGAAATTCATGTCCAAACTCCCACTCCTTTTACAATTTAGATACCTAAAAAGAAGAATGAAACGGGGCAGCGACCCTGATATACACAGTAACATACAACATGAAATATTATTTGTGTACACAGTAACATACATATCTATGAAACTAATTAAAAAAATAATAATAAAACTAATTAAAAATAAAATAATTACGTGTTAAGTATCTTAATTTTGAAGGTTTTTCTCGCTGGCCTCTCGTGGTAGTATAAAAGTGTGCAGTTTATTTTATCTGTCTCACTCACATGACATGTCGAGGGAACTCTCCGCCTCAAACGATGACAAGCGGAGGTCGCGAGTATTCTACAACTCACCTGATGGCAAGTGTACGCTGTTCCTGCCCACAAGGAACATGACGAGGTTTCGTAAATCGCGTTTCCCATAGCATGTCGAAGAGCGTGAATATGGCGAATGTGAAGAGAAAAATTATAGAATGATAGAAATGCATGTTACCTGTCTTAATCGATTGCATTCCATGAAACACGCAGTTGGAGAACATTCATGTCCAAACTCCCACTCCTTTCACAATTTAGATACCTAAAAAGAAGAATGAAACGGGGCATCGACCCTCATATACAGAGTAACATACAACATGAAATATTATTTGTGTACACAGTAACATACATATCTATCAAACTAATTAAAAAAATAATAATAAAATTAATTAAAAATAAAAGAATTACGTGTTAAGTATCTTAATTTTGAAGGTTTTTCTCGCTTGCCTCTCGTGGTAGTATAAAAGTGTGCAGTTTATTTTGTCTGTCTCACTCACATGACATGTCGAGGGAACTCTCCGCCTCAAACGATGACAAGCGGAGGTCGCGAATATACTACAACTCACCTGATGGCAAGTGTACGCTGTTCCTGCCCAGAAGGAGCATGACGAGGTTGCGTAAATCGCGTTTCCCATAGCATGTCAAAGAGCGTTTTTTTGTTGACTTTCGAAGTAAAATATCACTGTAAAATTAATTACGTCTGCCTACTACTTCACCGTTAGCGTGTCGAGATCAATTGTTCTGCCTTGCTTATCATTGTTTTGCCGTAGACCTTCAACACAATGGAAGATTCAATGTTTCACCCTATATTTTTGATATACAAGATCTTTTAAATATTCATGGTAATTGGAAATATTAATACACGTTCGCGTAATTTATCAGAATCATTTTATAGATATTATCTGAATTTCAAAATTTTCAGGCTTCGTGACAGCCGTATTCATGTATATTGTTGCAAGTGTATGAAAGCATGTTAGCCCGAACTTTTATATAGTGTATGTAACGACTGTTCTACTGTACTGGCACACGGAGCAGGGTTCCGTAGTCGATTCATCCGGTATTCTAAGTAATGTATAAAAACACTCGCTGGAAATTTTTACATTTATTGTTAAATCTGCGTCATTTATGTTCAATAACTCTTCCTTAAGAAAAAAAAATTATTCAGATATAATTTTCGAGAAAATTTTAGTTATAAAAGCTATTACTGTAACTGACATGATGGTCAGTGATCGAAAGTTTAGAGGTAGCAGCACAAAGATTTTATTGGATTTGACGCAAAAGAGTTTAGTTCCTTTGTTTCAATAAAAGAAAATAGCAATAATTTATACATTAAAATACAAAACTATCCACAAAGTGAACACAAAATTTAAAAAGAATGAAAAAATGTGAAGAGAAAAATTATAGAATGATAGAAATGCATGTTACCTGTCTTAATCGATTGCATTCCATGAATCACGCAGTTGGAAATTCATGTCCAAACTCCCACTCCTTTTACAATTTAGATACCTAAAAAGAAGAATGAAACGGGGCAGCGACCCTCATATACACAGTAACATACAACATGAAATATTATTTGTGTACACAGTAACATACATATCTATCAAACTAATTAAAAAAATAATAATAAAAGTAATTAAAAATAAAATAATTACGTGTTAAGTATCTTAATTTTGAAGGTTTTTATCGCTGGCCTCTCGTGGTAGTATAAAAGTGTGCAGTTTATTTTATCTGTCTCACTCACATGACATGTCGAGGGAACTCTCCGCCTCAAACGATGACAAGCGGAGGTCGCGAATATTCTACAACTCACCTGATGGCAAGTGTATGCTGTTCCTGCCCACAAGGAACATGACGAGGTTTCGTAAATCGCGTTTCCCATAGCATGTCAAAGAGCGTGAATATTGCAAATGTGAAGAGAAAAATTATAGAATGATAGAAATGTATGTTACCTGTCTTAATCGATTGCATTCCATGAAACACGCAGTTGGAGAACATTCATGTCCAAACTCCCACTCCTTTCACAATTTAGATACCTAAAAAGAAGAATGAAACGGGGCATCGACCCTCATATACACAGTAACATACAACATGAAATATTATTTGTGTACACAGTAACATACATATCTATCAAACTAATTAAAAAAATAATAATAAAAGTAATTAAAAATAAAAGAATTACGTGTTAAGTATCTTAATTTTGAAGGTTTTTCTCGCTTGCCTCTCGTGGTAGTATAAAAGTGTGCAGTTTATTTTGTCTGTCTCACTCACATGACATGTCGAGGGAACTCTCCGCCTCAAACGATGACAAGCGGAGGTCGCGAATATACTACAATTCACCTGATGGGAAGTGTACGCTGTTCCTGCCCACAAGGAGCATGACGAGGTTGCGTAAATCGCGTTTCCCATAGCATGTCAAAGAGCGTTTTTTAGTTGACTTTCGAAGTAAAATATCACTGTAAAATTAATTACGTCTGCCTACCACACTGCCGTTATCGTGTCGAGATCAATTGTTCTGCCTTGCTTGTCATTGTTTTGCCGTAGACCTGCAACCCAATGGTAGATTCAATGTTTCTCCCTATATTTTATGATATACAAGATCTATTAAATATTCATGGTAATTGCAAATATTAATACACGTTCGCATAATTTATCAGAATCCTTTTATAGATGATCTCTGAATTTAAAAATTTGCAGTCTTCGTGACATCCGTATTCATGTATATTGTTGCAAGTGAATGAAAGCATGTTAGCCCGAAATTTATATAGCGTATGAAACGACTGTTCTACTGTACTGGCACACGGAGCAGTGTTCCGTAGTCGATTCCTCCGGTATTCGGTATTCTAAGTAATGTATAAAAACACTTGCGGGAAAGTTTTACATTTATTTTAAATCTGCGGCATTTATTTTCAATAACTGTTCCTTAAGAAAAAAATTTTATTCAGATATAATTTTTGAGAAAATTCTAGTTATAAAAGCTATTACTGTTACTAACATGATGGTCAGTTATCGAAAGTTTAGAGGTAGCAGCACAAAGATTTTATTGGATTTGACGCAAAAGAGTTTAGTTCCTTTGTTTCAATAAAAGAAAATAGCAATAATTTATACATTAAAATACAAAACTATCCACGAAGTGAACACAAAATTTAAAAAGAATGAAAAAATGTGAAGAGAAAAATTATAGAATGATAGGAATGCATGTTACCTGTCTTAATCGATTGCATTCCATGAATCATGCAGTTGGAGAAATTCATGTCCAAACTCCCACTCATTTCACAATTCGGATACCTAAAAAGAAGAATGAAACGGGGCAGCGACCCTCATATACACAGTAACATACAACATGAAATATTATTTGTGTACACAGTAACATACATATCTATCAAATTAAAAAAATAATAATAAAACTAATTAAAAATAAAAGAATTACGTGTTAAGTATCTTAATTTTGAAGGTTTTTCTCGCTTGCCTCTCTTGGTAGTATAAAAGTGTGCAGTTTATTTTGTCTGTCTCACTCACATGACATGTCGAGGGAACTCTCCGCCTCAAACGATGACAAGCGGAGGTCGCGAATATACTACAACTCACCTGATGGCAAGTGTACGCTATTCGTGCCCACAAGGAGCATGACGAGGTTGCGTAAATCGCGTTTCCCATAGCATGTCAAAGAGCGTTTTTTTGTTGACTTTCGAAGTAAAATATCACTGTAAAATTAATTACGTCTGCATACCACTTCACCGTTAGCGTGTCGAGATCAATTGTTCTGCCTTGCTTATCATTGTTTTGCCGTAGACCTTCAACCCAATGGAAGATTCAATGTTTCACCCTATATTTTTGATATACAAGATCTTTTAAATATTCATGGTAATTGGAAATATTAATACACGTTCGCGTAATTTATCAGAATCATTTTATAGATATTATCTGAATTTCAAAATTTTCAGGCTTCGTGACAGCCGTATTCATGTATATTGTTGCAAGTGAATGAAAGCATGTTAGCCCGAACTTTTATATAGTGTATGTAACGACTGTTCTTCTGTACTGGCACATGAAGCAGAGATCTGTATTCGAATCCTCCGGTATTCTAAATAGTGTATAAAAACACTCATGGGAAATTTTTACATTTATTGTTAAATCTGCGGCATTTATGTTCAATAACTCTTCCTTAAGAAAAAATTTTTATTCAGATATAATTTTCGAGAAAATTCTAGTTATAAAAACTATTACTGTAACTAACATGATGGTCAGTGATCGAAAGTTTAGAGGTAGCAGCACAAAGATTTTATTGGATTTGACGCAAAAGAGTTTAGTTCCTTTGTTTCCATAAAAGAAAATAGCAATAATTTATACATTAAAATACAAAACTATTCATGAAGTGAACTCAAAATTTAAAAAGAATGAAAAAATGTGAAGAGAAAAATTATAGAATGATAGAAATGCATGTTACCTGTCTTAATCGATTGCATTCCATGATACACGCAGTTGGAGAAATTCATGTCCAAACTCCCACTCCTCTCACAATTTAGATACCTAAAACGAAGAATGAAACGGGGCAGCGACCCTCATATACACAGTAACATACAACATGAAATATTATTTGTGTACACAGTAACATACATATCTATCAAATTAAAAAAATAATAATAAAACTAATTAAAAATAAAAGAATTACGTGTTAAGTATCTTAATTTTGAAGGTTTTTCTCGCTTGCCTCTCTTGGTAGTATAAAAGTGTGCAGTTTATTTTGTCTGTCTCACTCACATGACATGTCGAGGGAACTCTCCGCCTTACGATGACAAGCGCAGGTCGCGAATATTCTACAACTCACCTGATGGCAAGTGTACGCTGTTCCTGCCCACAAGGAGCATGACGAGGTTGCGTAAATCGCGTTTCCCATAGCATGTCAAAGAGCGTTTTTTTGTTGACTTTCGAAGTAAAATATCACTGTAAAATCAATTAATGACGTCTGCCTATCACATAACAATGATCGTGTCGAGATCAATTGTTCTGCCTTGCCTTAACATCATTCTTTTGCCGTAGACCTTCAACCCAATGGTAGATACAATGTTTCACTCTATATTTTATGATATGCAAGATCTTTTAAATATTCATGGTAATTGCAAATATTAATACACGTTCGTATAATTTATCAGAATCATTTTATATAAATTCTCTGAATTTAAAAATTTGCAGTCTTCGTGACAGCCGTATTCATGTATATTTTTGCTAGTGTATGAAAGCATGTTAGCCCGAACTTTTATATAGCGTATGTAAAGACTGTTCTACAGTACTGGCACACGGAGCAGAGTTCCGTAGTCGATTCCTACGGTATTCTAAGTAATGTATAAAAACACTCGCTGGAAATTTTTACATTTATTGTTAAATCTGCGGCATTTATGTTCAATAACTCTTCCTTAAGAAATTTTTTTTCAGAGATAATTTTCGAGAAAATTCTAGTTATAAAAGCTATTACTGTAACTAACATGATGGTCAGTGGTCGAAAGTTTAGAGGTAGCAGCACAAAGATTTTATTGGATTTGACGCAAAAGAGTTTAGTTCCTTTGTTTCAATAAAAGAAAATAGCAATAATTTATACATTATAATACAAAACTATCCAAGAAGTGAACTCAAAATTTAAAAAGAATGAAAAAATGTGAAGAGAAAAATTATAGAATGATAGAAATGCATGTTACCTATCTTAATCGATTGCATTCCATGAAACAAGCAGTTGGAGAAATTCATGTCCAAACTCCCACTCCTTTCACAATTTAGATACCTAAAAAGAAGAATGAAACGGGGCATTGACCCTCATATACACAGTAAAATACAACATGAAATATTATTTGTGTACACAGTAACATACATATCTATCAAACTAATTAAAAAAATAATAATAAAAGTAATTAAAAATAAAAGAATTACGTGTTAAGTATCTTAATTTTGAAGGTTTTTCTCGCTTGCCTCTCGTGGTAGTATAAAAGTGTGCAGTTTATTTTGTCTGTCTCACTCACATGACATGTCGAGGGAACTCTCCGCCTCAAACGATGACAAGCGGAGGTCGCGAATATACTACAACTCGACTGATGGCAAGTGTACGCTATTCCTGCCCACAAGGAGCATGACGAGGTTGCTTAAATCGCGTTTCCCATAGCATGTCAAAGAGCGTTTTTTTGTTGACTTTCGAAGTAAAATATCACTGTAAAATTAATTACGTCTGCATACCACTTCACCGTTAGCGTGTCGAGATCAATTGTTCTGCCTTGCTTATCATTGTTTTGCCGTAGACCTTCAACCCAATGGAAGATTCAATGTTTCACCCTATATTTTTGATATACAAGATCTTTTAAATATTCATGGTAATTGGAAATATTAATACACGTGCGCGTAATTTATCAGAATCATTTTGTAGATATTATCTGAATTTCAAAATTTTCAGGCTTCGTGACAGCCGTATTCATGTATATTGTTGCAAGTGACTGAAAGCATGTTAGCCCGAACTTTTATATAGTGTATGTAACGACTGTTCTTCTGTACTGGCACATGAAGCAGAGATCTGTATTCGAATCCTCCGGTATTCTAAATAGTGTATAAAAACACTCGTGGGAAATATTTACATTTATTGTTAAATCTGCGGCATTTATGTTCAATAACTCTTCCTTAACAAAAAAATTTTATTCAGATATAATTTTCGAGAAAATTCTAGTTATAAAAGCTATTACTGTAACTAACATGATGGTCAGTGATCGAAAGTTTAGAGGTAGCAGCACAAAGATTTTATTGGATTTGACGCAAAAGAGTTTAGTTCCTTTGTTTCCATAAAAGAAAATAGCAATAATTTATACATTAAAATACAAAACTATTCATGAAGTGAACTCAAAATTTAAAAAGAATGAAAAAATGTGAAGAGAAAAATTATAGAATGATAGAAATGCATGTTACCTGTCTTAATCGATTGCATTCCATGAAACACGCAGTTGGAGAAATTCATGTCCAAACTCCCACTCCTCTCACAATTTAGATACCTAAAACGAAGAATGAAACGGGGCAGCGACCCTCATATACACAGTAACATACAACATGAAATATTATTTGTGTACACAGTAACATACATATCTATCAAATTAAAAAAATAATAATAAAACTAATTAAATATAAAAGAATTACGTGTTAAGTATCTTAATTTTGAAGGTTTTTCTCGCTTGCCTCTCTTGGTAGTATAAAAGTGTGCAGTTTATTTTGTCTGTCTCACTCACATGACATGTCGAGGGAACTCTCCGCCTTACGATGACAAGCGCAGGTCGCGAATATTCTACAACTCGCCTGATGGCAAGTGTACGCTGTTCCTGCCCACAAGGAGCATGACGAGGTTGCGTAAATCGCGTTTCCCATAGCATGTCAAAGAGCGTTTTTTTGTTGACTTTCGAAGTAAAATATCACTGTAAAATTAATTAATGACGTCTGCCTATCACATAACAATGATCGTGTCGAGATCAATTGTTCTGCCTTGCCTTAACATCATTCTTTTGTCGTAGACCTTCAACCCAATGGTAGATACAATGTTTCATTCAATATTTTATGATATGCAAGATCTTTTAAATATTCATGGTAATTGCAAATATTAATACACGTTCGCATAATTTATCAGATTCATTTTATATAAATTCTCTGAATTTAAAAATTTGCAGTCTTCGTGACAGCCGTATTCATGTATATTTTTGCTAGTGTATGAAAGCATGTTAGCCCGAACTTTTATATAGCGTATGTAAAGACTGTTCTACAGTACTGGCACACGGAGCAGAGTTCCGTAGTCGATTCCTACGGTATTCTAAGTAATGTATAAAAACACTCGCTGGAAATTTTTACATTTATTGTTAAATCTGCGGCATTTATGTTCAATAACTCTTCCTTAAGAAATTTTTTTTTCAGAGATAATTTTCGAGAAAATTCTAGTTATAAAAGCTATTACTGTACCTAACATGATGGTCAGTGGTCGAAAGTTTAGAGGTAGCAGCACAAAGATTTTATTGGATTTGACGCAAAAGAGTTTAGTTCCTTTGTTTCAATAAAAGAAAATAGCAATAATTTATACATTATAATACAAAACTATCCACGAAGTGAACGCAAAATTTAAAAAGAATGAAAAAATGTGAAGAGAAAAATTATAGAATGATAGAAATGCATGTTACCTATCTTAATCGATTGCATTCCATGAAACACGCAGTTGGAGAAATTCATGTCCAAACTCCCACTCCTTTCACAATTTAGATACCTAAAAAGAAGAATGAAACGGGGCATTGACCCTCATATACACAGTAAAATACAACATGAAATATTATTTGTGTACACAGTAACATACATATCTATCAAACTAATTAAAAAAATAATAATAAAAGTAATTAAAAATAAAAGAATTACGTGTTAAGTATCTTAATTTTGAAGGTTTTTCTCGCTTGCCTCTCGTGGTAGTATAAAAGTGTGCAGTTTATTTTGTCTGTCTCACTCACATGACATGTCGAGGGAACTCTCCGCCTCAAACGATGACAAGCGGAGGTCGCGAATATACTACAACTCGACTGATGGCAAGTGTACGCTATTCCTGCCCACAAGGAGCATGACGAGGTTGCTTAAATCGCGTTTCCCATAGCATGTCAAAGAGCGTTTTTTTGTTGACTTTCGAAGTAAAATATCACTGTAAAATTAATTACGTCTGCATACCACTTCACCGTTAGCGTGTCGAGATCAATTGTTCTGCCTTGCTTATCATTGTTTTGCCGTAGACCTTCAACCCAATGGAAGATTCAATGTTTCACCCTATATTTTTGATATACAAGATCTTTTAAATATTCATGGTAATTGGAAATATTAATACACGTGCGCGTAATTTATCAGAATCATTTTATAGATATTATCTGAATTTCAAAATTTTCAGGCTTCGTGACAGCCGTATTCATGTATATTGTTGCAAGTGACTGAAAGCATGTTAGCCCGAACTTTTATATAGTGTATGTAACGACTGTTCTTCTGTACTGGCACATGAAGCAGAGATCTGTATTCGAATCCTCCGGTATTCTAAATAGTGTATAAAAACACTCGTGGGAAATATTTACATTTATTGTTAAATCTGCGGCATTTATGTTCAATAACTCTTCCTTAACAAAAAAATTTTATTCAGATATAATTTTCGAGAAAATTCTAGTTATAAAAGCTATTACTGTAACTAACATGATGGTCAGTGATCGAAAGTTTAGAGGTAGCAGCACAAAGATTTTATTGGATTTGACGCAAAAGAGTTTAGTTCCTTTGTTTCCATAAAAGAAAATAGCAATAATTTATACATTAAAATACAAAACTATTCATGAAGTGAACTCAAAATTTAAAAAGAATGAAAAAATGTGAAGAGAAAAATTATAGAATGATAGAAATGCATGTTACCTGTCTTAATCGATTGCATTCCATGAAACACGCAGTTGGAGAAATTCATGTCCAAACTCCCACTCCTCTCACAATTTAGATACCTAAAACGAAGAATGAAACGGGGCAGCGACCCTCATATACACAGTAACATACAACATGAAATATTATTTGTGTACACAGTAACATACATATCTATCAAATTAAAAAAATAATAATAAAACTAATTAAATATAAAAGAATTACGTGTTAAGTATCTTAATTTTGAAGGTTTTTCTCGCTTGCCTCTCTTGGTAGTATAAAAGTGTGCAGTTTATTTTGTCTGTCTCACTCACATGACATGTCGAGGGAACTCTCCGCCTTACGATGACAAGCGCAGGTCGCGAATATTCTACAACTCGCCTGATGGCAAGTGTACGCTGTTCCTGCCCACAAGGAGCATGACGAGGTTGCGTAAATCGCGTTTCCCATAGCATGTCAAAGAGCGTTTTTTTGTTGACTTTCGAAGTAAAATATCACTGTAAAATTAATTAATGACGTCTGCCTATCACATAACAATGATCGTGTCGAGATCAATTGTTCTGCCTTGCCTTAACATCATTCTTTTGTCGTAGACCTTCAACCCAATGGTAGATACAATGTTTCATTCAATATTTTATGATATGCAAGATCTTTTAAATATTCATGGTAATTGCAAATATTAATACACGTTCGCATAATTTATCAGATTCATTTTATATAAATTCTCTGAATTTAAAAATTTGCAGTCTTCGTGACAGCCGTATTCATGTATATTTTTGCTAGTGTATGAAAGCATGTTAGCCCGAACTTTTATATAGCGTATGTAAAGACTGTTCTACAGTACTGGCACACGGAGCAGAGTTCCGTAGTCGATTCCTACGGTATTCTAAGTAATGTATAAAAACACTCGCTGGAAATTTTTACATTTATTGTTAAATCTGCGGCATTTATGTTCAATAACTCTTCCTTAAGAAATTTTTTTTTCAGAGATAATTTTCGAGAAAATTCTAGTTATAAAAGCTATTACTGTACCTAACATGATGGTCAGTGGTCGAAAGTTTAGAGGTAGCAGCACAAAGATTTTATTGGATTTGACGCAAAAGAGTTTAGTTCCTTTGTTTCAATAAAAGAAAATAGCAATAATTTATACATTATAATACAAAACTATCCACGAAGTGAACGCAAAATTTAAAAAGAATGAAAAAATGTGAAGAGAAAAATTATAGAATGATAGAAATGCATGTTACCTATCTTAATCGATTGCATTCCATGAAACACGCAGTTGGAGAAATTCATGTCCAAACTCCCACTCCTTTCACAATTTAGATACCTAAAAAGAAGAATGAAACGGGGCATTGACCCTCATATACACAGTAACATACAACATGAAATATTATTTGTGCACACAGTAACATACATATCTATCAAACTAATTAAAAAAATAATAATAAAAGTAATTAAAAATAAAAGAATTACGTGTTAAGTATCTTAATTTTGAAGGTTTTTCTCGCTTGCCTCTCGTTGTAGTATAAAAGTGTGCAGTTTATTTTGTCTGTCTCACTCACATGACATGTCGAGGGAACTCTCCGCCTCAAACGATGACAAGCGGAGGTCGCGAATATACTACAACTCACCTGATGGCAAGTGTACGCTGTTCCTGCCCACAAGGAGCATGACGAGGTTGCGTAAATCGCGTTTCCCATAGCATGTCAAAGAGTTTTTTTTTGTTGACTTTCGAAGTAAAATATCACTGTAAAATTAATTAATTACGTCTGCCTATCACATAACAATGATCGTGTCTAGATCAATTGTTCTGCCTTGCCTTAACATCATTGTTTTGCCGTAGACCTTCAACCCAATGGAAGATTCAATGTTTCACCCTATATTTTTGATATACAAGATCTTTTATATATTCATGGTAATTGGAAATATTAATACACGTTCGCGTAATTTATCAGAATCATTTTATAGATATTATCTGAATTTCAAAATTTTCAGGCTTCGTGACAGCCTTATTCATGTATATTGTTGCAAGTGAATGAAAGCATGTTAGCCCGAACTTTTATATAGTGTATGTAACGACTGTTCTTCTGTACTGGCACATGAAGCAGAGATCTGTATTCGAATCCTCCGGTATTCTAAATAGTGTATAAAAACACTGGAAATTTTTACATTTATTGTTAAATCTGCGGCATTTATGTTCAATAACTCTTCCTTATGAAAAAAATTTTATTCAGATATAATTTTCGAGAAAATTCTAGTTATAAAAGCTATTACTGTAACTAACATGATGGTCAGTGATCGAAAGTTTAGAGGTAGCAGCACAAAGATTTTATTGGATTTGACGCAAAAGAGTTTAGTTCCTTTGTTTCCATAAAAGAAAATAGCAATAATTTATACATTAAAATACAAAACTATCCACGAAGTGAACACAAAATTTAAAAAGAATGAAAAAATGTGAAGAGAAAAATTATAGAATGATAGAAATGCATGTTACCTATCTTAATCGATTGCATTCCATGAAACACGCAGTTGGAGAAATTCATGTCCAAACTCCCACTCCTTTCACAATTTAGATACCTAAAAAGAAGAATGAAACGGGGCATTGACCCTCATATACACAGTAACATACAACATGAAATATTATTTGTGCACACAGTAACATACATATCTATCAAACTAATTAAAAAAATAATAATAAAACTAATTAAAAATAAAAGAATTACGTGTTAAGTATATTAATTTTGAAGGTTTTTCTCGCTTGCCTCTCGTGGTAGTATAAAAGTGTGCAGTTTATTTTGTCTGTCTCACTCACATGACATGTCGAGGGAACTCTCCGCCTCAAACGATGACAAGCGGAGGTCGCGAATATTCTACAACTCGCCTGATGGCAAGTGTACGCTGTTCCTGCCCACAAGGAGCATGACGAGGTTGCGTAAATCGCGTTTCCCATAGCATGTCAAAGAGTGTTTTTTTGTTGACTTTCGAAGTAAAATATCACTGTAAAATTAATTAATTACGTCTGCCTATCACATAACAATGATCGTGTCTAGATCAATTGTTCTGCCTTGCCTTAACATCATTGTTTTGCCGTAGACGTTCAACCCAATGGTAGATACAATGTTTCACTCTATATTTTATGATATGCAAGATCTTTTAAATATTCATGGTAATTGCAAATATTAATACACGTTCGCATAATTTATCAGAATCATTTTATATAAATTCTCTGAATTTAAAAATTTGCAGTCTTCGTGACAGCCGTATTCATGTATATTTTTGCAAGTGTATGAAAGCATGTTAGCCCGAACTTTTATATAGTGTATGTAACGACTGTTCTACTGTACTGGCACACGGAGCAGGTTTCCGTAGTCGATTCCTCCGGTATTCTAAGTAATGTATAAAAATACTCGCTGGAAATTTTTACATTTATTGTTAAATCTGCGGCATTTATGTTCAATAACTCTTCCTTAAGAAAATTTTTTTATTCAGATATAATTTGCGAGGAAATTCTAGTTATAAAAGCTATTACTGTAACTAACATGATGGTCAGTGATCGAAAGTTTAGAGGTAGCAGCACAAAGATTTTATTGGATTTGACGCAAAAGAGTTTAGTTCCTTTGTTTCAATAAAGAAATTAGCAATAATTTATACATTAAAATACAAAACTATCCACGAAGTGAACACAAAATTTAAAAAGAATGAAAAAATGTGAAGAGAAAAATTGTAGAATGATAGAAATGCATGTTACCTGTCTTAATCGATTGCATTCCATGAATCACGCAGTTGGAGAAATTCATGTCCAAACTCCCACTCCTTTCACAATTTAGATACCTAAAACGAAGAATGAAACGGGGCAGTGACCCTCATATACACAGTAACATACAACATGAAATATTATTTGTGTACACAGTAACATACATATCTATCAAATTAAAAAAATATTAATAAAACTAATTAAAAATAAAATAATTATTTTTGTCAGTTTATTTTGTCTGTCTCACTCACATGACATGTCGAGGGAACTCTCCGCCTCAAACGATGACAAGCGGAGGTCGCGAATATTCTACAACTCACCTGATGGCAAGTGTACGCTGTTCCTGCCCACAAGGAGCATGACGAGGTTGCGTAAATCGCGTTCCCCATAGCATGTCAAAGAGCGTTTTTTTGTTGACTTTCGAAGTAAAATATCACTGTAAAATTAATTACGTCTGCCTATCACATAACAATGATCGTGTCGAGATCAATTGTTCTGCCTTGCCTTAACATCATTGTTTTGCCGTAGACCTTCAACCCAATGGTAGATACAATGTTTCACTCTATATTTTATGATATGCAAGATCTTTTAAATATTCATGGTAATTGCAAATATTAATACACGTTCGCATAATTTATCAGAATCATTTTAGATAAATTCTCTGAATTTAAAAATTTGCAGTCTTCGTGACAACCGTATTCATGTATGTTGTTGCAAGTGAATGAAAGCATGTTAGCCCGAACTTTTATATAGATACAATATCCTGCAACATTTCCTAGAAACGTGCTGTAGTAAAATATCTTATTCGGATATTTTTTTTGACATCTGCAAGCATAGACTTTTGTAAAGTACGTTCAATTTCACAAAGGGAATTTGCATTTTTTCAGACACAAACGTTTTCTTATTTGACAAAATAAATAAATAAATAAATAAATAAAAACTACAGTTATTTTCAAATTTTACTAAGTTCAAGTAATTACGTTTCACGGATGAGTTTATTGTGAAATGTAGTAGCGAACAGAGAAAAATTCTGATTTATGAACGAACAATGTTAGACCTTTGTTAGAAGTTTCTGGCTGTTAAGTAATAAATTGCAACAACAAAATGTATAACGTCTTAATTGTAACAACAATCATACATTGTGTAAAGCAAATATCTTAAGGCTATTCTTAAAAAAATACTTTTCCCGCTCAACAACGTGCAATTCTCTAACACATACATGATGACATTTTGTTATGAAACTTTCAAGCTATTATATACTAATTTGATTTGGAATCGAAAGCGTTTTTCCATTGTTCTATAAATATATTACATATCGATAGATAATCGAATGTTTTTCAATTGCAACCTTACTTGGACTGCGTGTCCTTGAAAATCGGCCTAAAATGCAATTGTTCTCACAATTCGTTCAAAAATACAATGAAATTAATAAAACATATAAGAAAACATAGATATAATGAATGAATACATAACATAGATATACATGTGAATGCATGTGAATATTTGAATCAATGAATATGAATGCATGCAGAAAGACATTGAAATTCTCCTCTTTTCCAATGCGAATGCTCTTTGGAACAAAATATACATAAACTACATTCCGAAATTAAGGCGTTTAAGATATTACGTTACACATCTGGGATTGCTGTGTAACACGGGAGAAACAGATGATTATGGTGATCTAAGAATAAGCGGAATAGATTGTTGTTGAAAAATTCTGATTGTTAAAGAATAAAATGTGTCAACAATTACTTTAGTGTCATATTTGTTCCAACAACGAAATATTCTTCAAATTCATTAACATGCAATCGCTATCGTTTATAATAATTACTGATTAATAAGGGCACACATTTTTAAACTGTTAATTGAAGCGGCATTAAATTTCAAACTGTCTATTTTTGAAACATTTGCTAAGTAATTTTACTTGTACTAGCACAAATATGCAGATATTCTTATTCAGATATAAACAAATCGAATAGCATTTCCCATTTTCTTATGAAGTCTAACGATCTTTCAGAAAATGACGTTAAAGTTAATGTTTTGACATGAGCATCTTGGTACAACAGTATAAGAAAGCTCTTCATCGTAAAACAATGAATTATAAATCAAAATACAACATATTTTTCCAGTAAGGAAAAACACTATTTGAATCCAAATCACTTCAATAGTCATGCATAAAATTTCACGCTAAGAAAACTGTCTGTGAATGTGCTAGACCAGGGGTTCTCAAACTTTTAGACCGACGTACCACTAAATCGAAGTTCATACTTCCTGCGTACCACGAGGTAACAAACGTAAAGCTAATATAGAAAAACCTGTAAAAAAGAAACCTGTCAAAAACGAAATATATATCCGGTTTTTTGTGTTTCCGTCTTAATAGGTTTTATATATAAAAGTGAATGATTACATTACTAAATTGATACCTCTGCTTACTGCATGACTGATTGCTTTATAATAACATTGAAACAAAAAGCAGTATCATCATTAATTTTTAATAATGCAACAATAACAAAATACAGTGTTTTGGTATAGGAAAAAAAAGCCACAAAACTTATAATGACATATATCGGCGCACACGGATTGATATACTGTTGTAGTAGGCTGATTGCACTAATTTACTTCTATCGTCAATTAAAAGGGTGAGCTTGTTTTATCAAGCACATGCTCCGCATGTCTGGCTCAATATTAGGTAGTTTTAGTCATATGTCGGATTCGATGTTTAGTTTATTCCTGTATTTGTTTTTCATATAAAGAAAGAGGGGAAAGCACATTCATAGACATATGTTGCGCTAAACACAAGTAGACTTTAACAATATCAGACGATATTCTGATATTCTCGTCAACAAAAATTCTGTTACATTTATCCTTTTGAAAGTGGACTCCTGTAATCATCACAGGAGAGCTGAATAAGCTCACTACTTTCCTCTCTCGTGAGAGATAGTGGCAAGGTTTCTCAAACGAGAAACGAATTTCGTATCCAAAGCTTAGCGCATTTTACATGGGTTCAATGCGATCGTATTAATAATCTGCATACCTTTAAATGTGACAATAATGTCGCGCAGTAGGCAAACACTTGCAAGTTTCTTTATACATGTATGTATGTACCACCTCAATACATATGTACAATGCTTTACCTCAAATCCGCAATGCATATGACCACAGTTTTTGTTTGATTTAAGATCACCATTTTAAATAAACATTTTGTACAAGCAATGAAAAATATTTCTATTAACAGAATGTATTAATTTATGAATTATGTTTGAAATAAAACTTGTATTTCAACACCTCCTAGAAGCTTTTCTACTACAAAGAGAAGAGTTGGTTATAAATTACACTAGGAATTTTATTTTGCTTTAACTCCTACTCACGCAAGCTCCTCCTACTTCAAAGCATCCAGACTTTACCTTCAGATAATTCAATTTATAAAGCATGTTTAAAAACAGTTATTCCGTTAATTAAAAGTACTTCATGCATTAATTTTTAAATTAATATTTATTAATTAATTAATTTTTATTAAAAAATTCAATTTTTATTCATATAAATCTAATACTTATGTTTTTAATCCTGGAAAACTGATTGTATCATTAGTGGTGTGTGCGAATTTCAGCAAGTCTGCTATAACGAACATTTCCCGCAACAAAAAAAAAAAAAATAGACAAAGCTTTTACAGATCCTAAATCACATTTGAATTTTTTTCCAAGTTAATAAAGACAAGCCCAGGGTTCGTACGCTTTTACTACAATATTTAATAGATTTTTTCTATTTATTATTTAAATAGCAGAAATTTTAGACGCCTCGTTTAATTGCGGGATTTTTAATACTTTTCTGCATTTAAATAAGGCAAAAGATTGGGGTAAAAATTGTGGTAAAAGCGTACGAACCCTGAAGAGTTTTTGATAACATGCGTTTTGATAATATGCTGCATTCTGTATTTTATTCCACGTACCAGTATCGGACTGCGTACCAGTAGCCAGAGCTCTGCGTACCAGTACTGGTACGCGTACCATAGTTTGAGAACCCCTGTGCTAGACAGTTATACTATTTTAGTCGTTGAAAAAATATTTTTTACACAGCCGTAATTATATTATGAGACTTTCTCATTGGTTAGGAAACATATAAAATTAGTTTCATTGCAATATATTAATGGTAAATTGCCAAACTAATATCTTTTTTACCACTGTTCAAACGATAACTTTGTAGATTAATAGTGCTTCTACCATATTCTATGAAAATAGTGAAGTGGGTATAAAACAAATAATCAATTAATAATTATGTTACAGAAAATTTTAACAATATACGTATAAATTCTGTTTCACTCTGGTATTTACAAGGGACCATTATGAATAAAAGTCATTACAAAAGATAATCAAAATACATGTATGAGAGTAAACATAATTTTCAAAATAAGTTCTTTTACAAAAGAAGGTGCCATGAAGTTATTCGATAAATAAAGCATATTACATAAAACATACCTCCTTAGGTACAAAATTGTAGAAGATTTTTCTATGAAAAGTGCATATATGTTTATGAAATCTGGTATCAGAACTCCATATGAAGTTGTTTCTTTAGATTTCGGGAAGGACATTCTCCTTTTTTATGGTTTTTATACGAAAACAGTTTTATACGGTTTTAAATTAAATAACTGTTTTTTTAAGTAAGAAAATCATAGGTATAAGATTGTTGTAAAATATGGAAAATTACAGTGAAAAATTGTAATTTAAGAGTGAACAAAATAAACCGCTGTTGACATTTTCTGATTGTTAAAAAAACTGTATCAACAATGAGTGTAATGTCATATTCGTTGTAACAATGAATTATTCTTCAAACGCATGACGTGTAATAACCACATTGTAAGAATCAAATACATTTTATATATTTCGTGCGTTGTCGTAAGATGAAGAAATGTTATGTAATGAACAGTGAAGTAAAGTGAATTGAAATGATTCATTCGCAATCTGTAGTAAAATCGCAACCCATAATCGTCCACATATTCGAAATATAATCAATATAAGACTGTGAAAACAGACAACCGGAAAATCTTTACAGAGTAAAGCTGTAGTTTTATCAGCCTAAATACAAGAAATTTCAAGATGCCGGCATTAAGAGGACTTTAATTATAGTCATACACATCAGATGTGCGTTTTCCCGATTGTATGTATTTCTGTAAAAGATTATATTTGGTTCCTCAGTATGTATAAACGCTATTCCACTGGGATATTTACAAGGGACAGTTTTAAGTTTAATGGCATTACAAAAACCAATCCAAATTGGCGTATGACAGTAAATTATACATTTAAAAATTCTTAAACGAAGGTGCATAAAGTTATTAGTAGATTACAAAAACATAATAAACAAAATATAACCTAATTTGATGCAAAATTCTGCAACAGTTGCAAGAAAAGTGCTTTAGCAAAATAATCTTATCCGGATATGTTTTTGACATCCACAAGCATAGCTTTTTGTAAAGTACGTTCTATTTCCCAAAGACAATTTGCGTTGTTTTAGACAAAAACGATTTCATATTTAAAAGAAAAAAAAAGAAAAAAGAAAACAAAAACTACAGTTATTTTCAAAATTTACTATGCTCAAGTAATTGCGTTTCCTGGATGAGATTACTGTGAATATAGTAGCCAACAGAGAAAAATTCTGATTTATAAATAAACAATGGAACAATATAAACCTTTATTGGGAGTTTCTGATTGTTAAGTAATAAAATGCAACAACAATGTATATAACGTCTTAATTGTATCAACAATCACATATTGTATATAGCAAATATTCCCTTAAGGCTATTCTTAAAAAAAAAACTTTTCCCGCTCAATGACGTGAACTTCTCTAACACATACATGGAGACATTTTGTTATGAAACTTTCAAGCTATTATACTGAAGTGATTTGCAATCGAAAGTGTTTTTCTATTGTTCGATAAATGTATCACATATCGATAGATAATCGATATTTTTTCAATTGCGACCTTACTTAACTGCGTGACCTCGAAAATCAGCCAAAAATGTGAATGTCCTCACAATTCGATCAGGCATATAATGAAATTAATAGAACATACATGAAAACATAGATATAATGAAAGAATACATACACACATATACAGGGGAATGCATGCATACACACACATTCGTATATGAATATTTACTTACATCCATAAATATATGCTTAACATGAAATCTTTGGCTAATAATTGCTGGCAGTGGCGGATAATACAAAAGTACCAATTACGCTCCGCCACTATGGAATTTAAAATGGATCATTATAACTAAAAGCCATTCCAGATGATAAGCAAATTTGGTAAATATGACAGTAAATGCATTTTTAAAAGTGATTACAAAGAATAACCAATTATGTTACTCGATCAAAAAGGCATAATAAATTAAACATCACTTGATACCATAAAAAATTATTCAAGTTTTCCCCAAGAAAAGTGGAAATTGTAAAAATAGCTTACCAAGTTATGTTTCTGAAATTCACTATTCGAGTTCCTTTTCGACGACATTTCTTTTGATAGAAACATCCAAATTCTCCTCTTTTTGAATGAGAATGCTCGTTGGAAAGAAATCTGCATAAACTACATTCCAAAATTAAGACGTTTAAGTAATTACGTTGCACGTTTAGCATTGCTGTATAAACATGGGAGAAACAGATGATCATTGTGATTTAAGAATAAAAAGACTAGATTACTTTTGAAAAATTTTGATTGTTAAATATTAAAATAAATCAACATTTCATGTAGTATCATAATAGTTCCAACAAAGAAATAATTTTCAAATTCATTAACATACAATCGCTACCGTTTATAATAATCATTGATTAATAAAGGCAGGAATTTTTTTTCTGTTTATTAAAGCGGCATTAAAATTTAAAATGTATATTTTTGACACATTCGAGAAGTAATTTTACTTGTACCAGCACAAATTTGCAGATATTCTTATCTATATATATAAAAGAAAGTCCTTTCTGGTTAGATGATCAACGCACAGCCAAAACTACTGAACCTACAAAGACGAAACTTGCAGGAAAAATACTTCTTAGTATGTAGAGGCGCACTAAGACGGGATTTTCAAAAACTCCCCCCCCCTAAGGGGGGTAAAAAAGGGAACAAACTTTAATAAAATTCCTTAAAAATCGGGTATTATAGTTACCGGACAAATGATAACATATTTTAATGTATTTTTGTATGCTGAATCGAATGGTATCAATTAAATACTCATAAGTCAAATAGTTCGTGAGATATTGCACATTTCTCTAATTTGGCGAAGTCTTTGATGTCAAAATCTAACAATTCTAACAATACAAGTGATAATTTCTAAAAATACGTCCGTTACTATAGCAATGGAAGAAATTCAAATTAAATCTTTTTGTTTATTTTTGCAGATAGAAACATTAACTGCTCAATTGGGAATTGAATATTATTTTTACGGATATTTATGTAATTGTGTATTATTATTATTTCTACAAACGCCACGATTTAAAATAAAATGTGATTGCTAAAATAAAGGGTACATCTCAATTATACCGTCGACCACTTTTCATTAAAAAAAATCCTCGCCAAATATGAACTCCAAATAAACAAATGGAAGAATGTTGCCATTGGAACATCAAAATAAATAAATAAAATAAAATAAATTCGGAAAAGCCCCACTCATCAAAGTGTCCAGTAAGTTTTAACCCAAAAAAATTACAATATATTAATGAAAATAGAAAAAAAAATCTTGGATATTTATTTATTTACATTATTTTTCTTAATTATTCTTCTCGGCTGGTGAATATATGTTTGTGACGTCAGTTGAAATTGATCTATTGCACTTAACTATGAAACGCAACATTTTTACAATGCATTTTCTCTTTTGATGTCATGGCACAGCCGTTTAAGGACGCAATTTTCATTTTAATTAACGAAATAACTAAAATATCAGAAAAACAAAATGAAAAATACAGATAAATGTCGAATTAAAAACCGCTTCATGACATATCAAACACGTTTAATACTTCAGACGTCAAGTGAATGGGACTGCATTTTTGGCGTTAAATTTTATAGTTTGGCGATAGTTTTTTTATGAAAAGTGGTCGACGGGATAATGGAGAAGTACCAAATAAAGTGTCGAAGGTCTGATTGGTATTATGTATTACTTCTTTATTTGTTTTCAGTCATCAGCCGTGTTTCTCTTTTTCTTTGGGTAGTTATTCATACGATTTTGGGCTAATTTTCCACAATCGGATACCTCGCCAATTGGCGTATTAGCCACAATGTTGATAGCATCGTTTATGTTTGAAGCGAAATCTTCATGATGAATCCTGTTACAGAAAATCATATCATCATCTACTATGAGTATAAACCGCATATTCACATTTTAATCAGGTAATGTTTTTTGAATGGTTTTAGCGTATAGCTATTCTACGTTGCTTTGTTATAGAGCTAAAGAGGAAAGCTCTAAAATTACGTGAACCCGATTATTAAAGATTGCTTTAAAAAATTCTACTGAACAAATTTTAATGGAAGTGATTTTTCAGGTATGGTTAATGACCCTATAACATATCATTCTATGTTGCTTAGTAATAGAGCTAATGGGAAAGTGACTGGGAAAGGTGAATGCCATTATGAAAGATATATCTACTATGTATTTAAAATTCGTATTTCATTCTGACCGTTTATAATTTGAGTTCTGCTGTACGGACTTTGGTGCGATTTACATTGTTAGTTAGGCAATTTTGTGGGGATGGTTGGTACTTCTCTGAAGCAAATTTTTCGTCTGCGTTGTGTTTTCTGAAGCGAAAGCTTGACAATGAATCCGACTACAAAAATCATATCATAATCATCTATAATATTTATAAAACGCAAATTCTTATTCCATTCCGATCGATTAAAACTCAGGTTCTACCGAACAGATTTTTATATGATTTCACTGTTAGTTAGGTAATTTGTTTTAGAAAGGTTTTAAAATAAAGCACATTGTTCTACATTGCTTATTTATAGAGCCACGGGAGGAAGTTATAAATAAAATTAGGTGAACCCGATTATGAAAGATTACCTTTTTTAAAGTTCTACTGAACGGATTTTGATGGGAGTTTCGCAGTGTGATAATATTTCAGGAATTGATTTTCTACATTGTTTAGTTATGGAGCTATGTGAGAAAGTTGTCAGTGGTGTAGTCGTAAAAAAACAGTGCATATACTCTATAGACAGAGGATATATACTAGAGAGTATACATTATAGCTACGGACGGTGTGCAGAATTTCGTCTTAAAAATTCCAGAAGGTTGACGGCGTATACCAGCATATACTTTCTACAAAATCCCTGAGAGTTCTATCAACAGGTGAAGATGATTATGAAAGATACATTTATCTGTCTACTGTATATGTATAATGCAAAGGTAATTTCGATCCTGCCGCTTATACATTGAATTCTGCTCAATGGATTTTGTTGGAACTTGCGCTGTTAGTTAGCTAAATTTTGAGGGGGAAGTTTTAGGGCACAACATATCGTTCTATGTTGCTTAGTTAAAGAATTAGGGGGGTGGGAGGCATTTATATAATCATTTGAACCCAATTATGAAACATTAAACTTTTTTAAAGATTCTGCTGAATGGATTTCTATGGAACTTACATTGTTAATTTTCCAGGGATAGTTTTAGTATATTGCATATCGTTATATCGTTCTTTAGAAAATCATACTGTAAAGGATTAAATAAACGAGTTGGTCTTTAACAGCCTAAATTTCGTGTAACACATTAGAAAATATAACAACGTAATGGCTTTTGTATCGTTTTACACCAATGCGGAAGGACATGAAGGTAAAAGTTCATGTTTATTTAAAACAAACAATCAAATTCACCGATATATTTCGTTTGATTCAAGTTTTTTTTGAGAAACCGACCAGCGTAGCGAGCAAAGCCTGCTAGGTAATAATAATGGTTAATTTTATCTGTATATAAAATTCTATATTACGTAAAAGAAAGTGCTGACTTGGGAGATCATCAACGCACAGTCCAAACTACTGAAGCTACAAACACGAAAATAGCGGGGAAAATACTTCTTAGGATGTAGAGGCGCACTAAGAAAGTTTTCCTAAAATTCCATCCCTAAAGGGGTTAAAAGGGGAACAAACAATAACAAAATTTCTTAAAATTGGGTTTTATATTTATTTGTCAAATGATAACATATATTAATGTATTTTTGCATGCTGAATCGAATGGTACCAAATAAAATTATTCTAACTCCAACAATTCGTGAGATATTGCACATTTTCGAATTTGGCGTTGCCTTTGGCGACAAAACCTTAAAATTTATTGCATTGATCGCCAAGTGATATTTTCTAAAATACATTCGTCATTGTTAAAGATCAAACAATACTTGGCGATTTATCAGATTTTGGATAAGAAAAAAATCACCTGATATTTTGGTTAAATGAAATCTCAATAATGCCAGTTTTCGGGCTCTTTGTTTTAGCTTTTTTGTTTGCTTCGGGAATTTGGAATTGAATATTATTCGGTATTTTTATGTTAGCTGGGTGCCAGTGATCGCCAAAATTTTTTTAATCTCGCCAATCTTTTTTTTTTTTTTTAGCTAATAACAACTAGCCATTATTTTAACATTGCGATAAAATATCTTAAAAAACTTATTTAAAATAACTAAAATATAATCATAAAAAAATACATAAACACAAACATATCAATACAAATAAAATGTCACGCAAAATGTTCCAATACAAATGATGCCAATTGAAACAAGATTTCGTGAGTTTTTACTGGCTCCCAGCAATATAAAAGTACCTATTATTCTTACGGATATTTATGTAATTGTGATTTTTAAATAAAATATGCTTGCTGAAGTAAAGTTTCGAGGGTCTGTACGGTTTCGATATTGCACATTTTGTATAATTTGGTGATGCCTTTAGCGCCAAGTCATCAATATTTCTAACATTACAAGTTATAATTTCTAAAAATACATTCATTACTATATTTTCTTTACTACCGCCACTGCAACATATCCAGGGAGTCTCATCCTGCCACTTCAAGGCACGGCACGAGGTGCAGGTTAACTGAGATCCGAGATCAACAGCCTTTTTCCTGAAATAATCAATATGAGGATCATAATTAAAGCCAGACAACTACTTAGTAGTCCAAGGCAATAATTTGATATGCGATCTCTTTTCATATTTTCCTGTAGCTGTCTGACCAAAAGCGTACATTGTTGGATGAATGCAATTCACCGGTATATTTAGTTTGATTTAAAACTCGTTTGGAGAAACCGACCAGCGTAGCGGGCGAAGCTTGCTAGTTCAGATATAAACAAATCGAATAGCATTTTCCATTTTCTTATGAAGACAAACGATCTTTCAGAAAATGACGTTAAAGTTGATGTTTCGATATGAGCATCGTGGTAGAACTGTAAAAAAATCTCTGCATCGTAAAGCAATGAAATATAAATCCAAATACAACAGACTTTTCCTATAAGGAAAAACGCTATTTTAATCCAAATCACTTCAATAGTCATGCATAAAATTTGACGCTAAGAAAACTAAGTCTGTGAATGTGTCAGAAAGTTTCACTATTTTAGTTGTTGAAAAAATATTTTTAAGCAGCTATAACTATATTATGAGACTTTCTCATTGGTCAGGACTAGAGATGGGAATGCTCGAAAAAAACCCTGAAACTTTGGGAAAATAACCGGTTTTTTCCGTTTTTTTCCGAAGATATATTTTTCAATTTTTTCGAACTCGAAAAATTGAAATTTAATTTATAAAATAATACATTCAAAATGTTATTATGGCTGCAGACTGATATTTTTTCATGTTCAGTGTCTCGCATGAAAATGTTAACCATGAAAAATATTATCTGTAAGCAGTTTAGGAAGAACTTCAGTCCTTTAAAGGACCCTTCACAGTTTTTTTCACCTAAAACATTAGGACCCTTTACAAATTTCGGAACATTTTTCAATCTTCATTTTGAATCCTCTAGAAATGTGACAATTTTAGAATAACAAAAACTGTCATATAACAGCTGAAATTATCAATGAATCTATTATCTAGCTCTATATATGAAGAATCTTATTAAAAATATCTAAATAGGAACCTAAATATAACGAAAATTTCTAATTCACAAAATTTTGATTATATTTTTTATGACAATTTCGTAAGATTTTTTTATAAGGCAATATTTTTTATACAAAAGGTTTACAAAAACAGGATTGCATGAAAAAAAATGTAAGCAGACAAATGCAACTTCTCTGGTTAAAAATGAAAATCCGTGTGAAAAATTATTTTAATAATATCAATAGGTTGAAAACTGAATATAAAAATTGAAACATGCATTTATTTTTATTGGCATAGCTGTGATTTTTCGTGTAATCAGATGATAATCTCCAGAAATATTTAACTATTATTAGAAACACATTCTTTTTTAATAACATGCAATTGAAATTATTTAGTCTTTTAAAGTTTTTTTCTCTTCTCTTCCTTTTATTTAAAACTAGCAAGCTACGCCCGCTACGCTGGTCAATTTCTCTTAAATAATCTTTAATCAAACAAAATATTGACATTGCATAATTCACTTTTATATTTTAACAGAATAATAAGGCTACTATAATTTGTGACTCGTGTTATAGCCAATAAACACGTCAGGACACGTCGCCCTTATCATTATCTTTTTACGCGTGAAGGTTTCGCTATGGTATTCCATTGTGAAATTTGGTAATTTTCGAAATTCAATATTTGAAAAATGGCACAATCATTAGATTTGAAATCTATATAAAGAAATATACAATTTTTTAACTTCAAATCGCAGTTTGACTAACAATTTTTTGACAAATACTTTTCGAGCTATTATTTTTTTTAGTAACTTCAAATGTTTCATTTTCCGAGATTAATCTGCGCCAAAGATTAGCGAAAAACACAGTCGTCAGCAACGCATCGCTTTATATTAAAGAGGATGTTGGAGCGAGGATTGTCACCATCACTTTTGAAATCGGTTCTGTAGTTCAGAGATTCTATAGAAATTGTAATTTAGAATGATTTTTAACGCTTTCCGCTCATTTCACCCTTTTACATTTCGATTTTTTTAAATTTATTCTTAGAGAGCATTTACATCTTATAAGTAACTACAATGCCAAATTTCAAATTTCTAGCTCCTTCAGTATAAAAAAAAAATCAAACATTTTTCACTCCTGCACCCCATTGGGGTTAGTGGCACCGACATAAAATATAGCCTATGTTGGAGTAGGGATTGTCACCATCCATTTGCCACCATTACTTTTGAAATCGGTTCTGTGGTTCAGAGATTCCATATAAATTGTAATTTAGAATGTTTTTAGAACGCTTTTCTCTCATTTCACCCTTTTAAATTTGAATTTTTTTTTAAATTTGTTCTTAGAGAGCAGTACACCTTATAAGTAACTACAATGCCAAGTTTCAAATTTCTAGCTCCTTCAGTATAAAAAAAAATTGCAAATTTAGAATTTTTTTCGCTCTTGCACCCCCCTGGGATTAGTGGCACCGACATAAAATATAGCCTATGTTGAAGCAGGGAGTATCACCATCAAATTGCCACCATCACTTTTGAAATCGGTTCTGTAGTTCCAGAGATTCCATAGAAATTGTAATTTAGAATGTTTTTAGAACGCTTTTCACTCATTTAGCCCTTTTAAATTTCGATGTTTTTTAATTTTGTTCTTAGAGAGCATTTACATATAAATAACTACCATGCCAAATTTCATGTTTCTAACACCTTCCGTATAAAAAAATTGAAATTTTAGAACGTTTTTCGCCCTTGCACCCCCCTGTGGTAGTGGCACCCACATAAAATATAGCCAATGTTATAGCAGGGACTGTTACCATCAATTTGACAACATCACTTTTGAAAATGGTTCTGTAGTTCCAGGGATTTCATAGAAATTGTAATTTAGAATGCTTTTAGAACGCTTTTCGCTCATCTCACAGTTTTAAATTTCGATTTTTTTTAGAATTCGTTCTTAGAGTGCATTTACATCTTATAAGTAGCTACCATGCCAAATTTCATGTTTCTAACACCTTCCGTATAAAAAAATCGAAATTTTAGAACATTTTTCGCTCATGCACCCCCCTGTGGTAATGGCATTGACATAAAATATAGAATATGTTACAGCAGAGACGGTTACCATCAATTTGCCACCATTACTTTTGAAAATTGTTCTGCAGTTCCAGAGATTCCATTGAAATTGTAATTTAGAATGTTTTTAGAACGCGTTTCGCTTATATCACCCTTTTAAATTTCGAATTTTATTAGAATTTGTACTTAGAGAGCATTTGCATCTTATAAATAACTACCATGCCAAATTTCATGTTTCTAGCTCCGTCAGTGTAAAAAAAATCGAAATTTTAGAACGTTTTTCGCTTCTGCACCCCCCTGGAGGTAGTGGCACCGACATAAAATATAGCCTATGTTGGAGCAGGGATTGTCACCATCAATTTGCCACCATCAGTTTTGAAATCGTTTCATTAGATCCAGAGATTACCCCCTACAAACAAACAAACAATCTTTACTACTTTATAATATTAGTATAGATATAGGTTCTAAGACTTGTGTAACTTTTTATATATATATATAAATGCATACAAATAAACTTTGCAAAGAAAATGTAAATTTTCTGTGAAAAATTTAGTTGAAAACAATTTTTATAAATATTCAAAAATCCACCTGTTTTATAACTTTCATTAAAGAAATATACATACGAATATACATATTATTTTGATATTAATAATCTAAACTTAAGTTAAAACCAAAACTAAATATACGTGAAATGAAAATTCTAACAGTGAGATTTTTTTTTTTTTTTTTTTTTTTTTTGCAATATTGTAAAATTAGTATGAATTTTTAAGGAATGGAAGATTTAAAAAGGATAATATTTATAATATCACAACTACAATAATTTGTTTCTTTAAAATGGCGTCATTTATATACTATGCGTCATTTATATACTATGGCGTCATATATAATACTATGTTGACTTGAGGTGATATTTAATGCAATTCAGATTTGCTTTCAAACTGCAGTGGTATTGGTTGAAACTCATAAGATTTTTTTTTGTTGTTATTTTTAAAATTTTCTTTAGTGGTAATTAAAGAAATGCAACTGAAAAACCATTTCAACAGAGACATGATATATTACAAACAATGA
Organism: Maratus michaelseni; assembly: GCA_963931845.1. NCBI lineage: Eukaryota > Metazoa > Arthropoda > Arachnida > Araneae > Salticidae > Maratus > Maratus michaelseni. Next base: position 32,154,952 of record OZ007587.1, read on the forward strand.
TGCTAAATTAAGCAAGAAAAGCTACTATGAAATTCTGAGATTGAAAGGCTAAACTTATAAAAGTTGACTTCTTGTTTTCTTTTTTGCAATATATTCATGTAAAGTGAAACAAAATATTTTTTTTAGTATGCAGAAATTTAAAAAAAGTTTATTATTTTATATATTTTAAGAAATTGTGATTTATTTTTGAGAAACATTCGTAAGAAATCAATTTTTCCAAAATTTCCAATTTTTCCAGAAAAAAACTGGCTTTTTTCCGCCACTTCAAAATTTCCGGAAATTTTACATCTCTAGTCAGGACACATGTAAAATTAGTTTCATTATACTATATTCATGGAAAATTGCCTAACTATATATTTTTTACCACTATTCAAACGAAAATTTTGTAAATTAATAGTGCTTCTACCATATTCTAGTGAAGTGGGTGTAAAACAAATGAGGAATTAATCATCATTTTGCAGAAAAGTTTAACATTGTACGTATAAATGCTGTTTCACTCTGGTATTTACAAGGGACCATTATGAATAAAAGTCATTACAAAAGTTAATCAAAATACATGTATGAGAGTAAACAAACTTTTCAAAATAAGTGCTTAAAAATAAGGTGCAATAAAATTATTCGATCCATAAAGCTTAACCCCTTCGGGACCGGCGGCTTTTACACAAATTGTATTCGGTTGGCACCACTTTAAAAAAAAAGCTACCTTTACTTATACTATCACAAAAATGCTCTAATTAGAGAAAGCACATATTACTTTTATTTTTTACTGGTGCCTAAAACAAATTTTGTATGCTTCTTTTGAGGGTGCATATATGCACCCATGGTCCCGAATGGGTTAATAAATGAAACATCACCTGCTTAGGTACAAAATTATAAAAGATTCTCTATGACAAGTCATTTATACAATTAGCTTACCTTGATATGTTTACAAAATCTAATATCGGAACTCCATATAAAGTAGTTTCAGTTTGATTTGGGCAGTGAAATTCTCCTTCTTTTACTCTTTTCTTAGACGAAAACAATCTTATAAAAGAAAACCCCTGTAACTATTTTTTTAAAGCAAGAAAAACACAGATGTAAAAATTGTAAAAAATTGTAAAAAATTGTAATTTTAGAATGAACAAAGAAAACCATGGTTGACATTTTCTGATTGTTATAGATTAAACTGCATCAACAATGAGTGTAATGCCATATTTGCTGTAAAAATGAATTATTCTTCAAATTCATGACGTGCAATGACCACATTTATAAGAATCAGTGGCATTTTACCTATCACAACTCTCTGGATTCCAAGGAACAGCCACTCTTTTCTCAATTCAGCTATCTAAAAAAAGCTCAGAGAACGGGGTAACCCCCCTCGTATGCACAGTGGAATACAAACTAAAATAGCATTTCTTTTACAATAACAAGCACTTGTTTTTCACAAAACTATCAAGAGAGAGAACTCAAATATTGAATAGAATGATAACAGGAGAGCAAATAAATTCGAAGATTCATATAACTGCATGTTACCGGTCTTAATTGTCGGAGCTTTTGTCACTTACCATCGGAGGTAAAATGTGGTTGTACAATGTAGCCTATCTGTCTTACTCGCACAGCAAATCCAGGGAAACCTGCGTCTGAATTGGTGGCAAGTGGAGCCGCGAATGTACTTTAACTCGTCTGATAGCATGTTGATGCTATTCCATCCCGCAAAGAGCAAGGCAAAGTTGCGTAATTAGCTTATCCTATAGTATGTCAAGGGGACTCTTCGTGAGAGTATGTCAGTGTAAAATGTAGTGTGTCTGTATCTCGCATAAGGCAAATCGAGGGAAACCTCCTTCTCAATCGGTTGCACATTATGGTCGGGCAGGGGTCAGAAGTAGCTCGCTAACAAGTAGCGAAACTACTGTACTCGCTACTTTTTACAGTGGTTTGTAGTGTAGCGCGCTATATTTTGAACAATGTAGTGAAGCGAGTAGCACGATAGAAAAAATCAGTAGTTTGTAGTGAGAACCAACGCTAATTTTAACGCTACTTCAGGAGAAAAAAAAAGTGCCATTCAGCAAATCACGTGGTCGAAACTCGCTTCTTTGTGCAGAACTTGTTCTGCCCAAAAATTTGCTCAAAAATTTCCGAATCGCAGTGGCAAATCTCAGCTGCAGTGTATAGCAACGCATCGCATGAAGTCATAGATTTTTTCCATTGACACTTGCTGCTGAAATCAAGTACTAACCCACCAAAGGAATTAATTTTTTTGTTGGCAACACTTATCTATTTACATGTTAAGATGTCTTCATGTTTTAACACCGGATTTCTTATAATTCGGAATTGCTCCATTTACAGATTTATTTATTGTTTGCATTTAGGGTTGTTTTTCTGTAATTTTCTAGATTATAATATCGTTCTTAATTTTGCTACGAAATTTGTTAAGTGTGTATAAACTAACGTTTTCGAGACGAACACAAAACATTTCCTTGTATGGTATCTTTCTTAATTTTTTAATGCCCTTGGTTATGTCGCATTTATTTAATTGTATCCCCGCAGACGTGATATAACGTGGGGTCACTTTATTATTTAATCCGTATCTTCAATTTCTACTGTAAATTGAACACTTTGACAAAATTTGAAAGTAGCGAAGTAGTGACTACTTTTGTAAAGTAGTTTTCAGTCGCTACTTTTTAAAACAAGCAGTTGTAGTTGTAGTTAACTACATTTTCGACAGAGTAGTTGTTGTAGTTCGCTACAATAAAAAGTAGTTTTTCCGACCCCTGAGGTCGGGAATATACTTCAACCGACCTGATGGGAATTCGACGCTATTTCTGACTGCTAAGGATTATATACCCCACGATAGTATATAAAAAATAGATAGGATTTTATAGAAACTCTACAGAAAAAAACGAAACCAGGAAGACCACGAAAGAACAGGATGAACGATATAAAAAAAAGCGATGAGGGATAGAGATCTGGAAGAGGAATAGATACTACCAAGAAATTAGAGAAAACTGGGTATTGAGAAAAATGCCATCCAGTTTTTGAAGAATGGCTTCATGAAGAAGTAATTGAAGAAATTCGTTAAAAAAGAGATATCCTTATCTGTTTCTCTTTATCTCCCTCATCGTTCCATAATAAAAGAAACGTCCTCACTGTCTTCTATGAAAATAAAGCCTGTCTTTGATGCTGCGGCTAAAATAACTAATTTTCCCTCATTGAATGATTTTTTAGAGACTGGAATTAATTTTATTGAAACTATTCCTTTGATATTAGCCAGATTTCGATTTTATGAAATTGGTGTTATTTCTGAAATAAGAAGAACTTTTTTACAGATATCTTTACACGAGAATGACAGAATTTTTTTACGATTTCTTTGGTATGATGATAATGGCTTTATAAGAATTCTCCGCCCTACTCGTTGTGTTTTCGGGGTTACAAGTAGCCCGTTTCTGCTTATGGCAGTTATTCATCACCATTTGCCACAAGAATTATTGAAAGGAGAATGTTCCAAAGAATTATTTCTTAAATTGCGTGACAGTTTGTATGTAGACAATTGCGTTACAAGTGTTCACAATACTTCAGAATTAGATAATTTCGTAGAAATATCCACAGAAGTAATGAAAAAATCAAAATTTTATCTCAGAGGTTGGGGACATACAATAGCGGCGATACTTTTCCTCCAGCAGATTCTAAAACATCTGTATTGGGCTTAATATGGGATAAGAACTCCGATACTCTCGAAATCAATTCTGTACTTTTGAATGTTGACGGATTTAAAAAAAATAATCAATAGAATAATCTTGTCCCTTTTCAGCAGAGTTTTCGTTCCTATAGGATTTGTGTCTCCTGCGTTAATACAACCTAAACTATTGCTTTAAGCTATTTGGAAAACAAAGGTACCATGGGACGCAGAAGTAAACGAAGACATTAAAAGGAAATTTCTTAACTGGATTTACATCTCTTGAAGTCTGTAAAAATTTCAAGATGGAGCGGTGCCACAGAAGCATCTCATTTAAGCTTGCACACTTTTGTTGATGCAAGTCAAAATGCTTATTCCGCCTGTATGTTTCTAATACCTCTGGGGGTGCCTAGTCAGGTGAGGGTCTCGTCACCTGATCAAGGTTCTAAATTACGAGACCTATTAAATCTGTCAATTCAACAAAGTTAAACAGAAACCTTGAACCGGCAAACAAAGATAACGGTAGCAAATCACAAGAGAGCAAGCACAGCAGCGATGTGAACAAATCAATAGTCAGGTGGATCACAGCCATGCGGTGATCAGGCGATTTCCGCCCCGCACCCAGGTACTAACCCGTTAAGCTAGGCATTCATGCCGGGCAGGTAGGGGCCTGGTTAGCGGTATAAAAAAAAAAAGAAGCGAGTATACTGATGGTACGGTGAATGCCAATTTATTGCAAGCCAAATCACGGTTAGCACCATTAAAAAACATAGCAATCCAAGGTTGGAGTGAATGGCATATACTATTGGAGCGATATTATTTAAATTTATAAGAGGTTCTCTAGAAGTTGAAAGAAGCGTTGATGCCTGCATTTGGACCGATTCTTCAACAGCGTGCGTGTAACTTCGTGCGTGTGTTGCTGTATGTTAATCAAGATGTGTAATTAAAATATGAAAGTTATCTTCAATACATCTACCGTCATTCCAGCGAGGTCGTCATTTATATGTTTAATTTAACGTTTCCACAGTGTTCATGTATATTCTTGCAACTATGCGATGACAGAGTTTAATACCACCCTATTTTCTATTTAACGTATGCAACATTGTTCAACTGTATTGGCACATGGAGTAATGACCCCTGGTCGAAACTTCACACGTTCGAAGTAATTTAAAAAATCGCTCGCGAGTACTTTACACTTTTAAAGTTAAATATATAGCATTCATGATATATAATTATTCATGATGGACGTGAATTGGTTCAGAATGTTGTTCGTGAACAGTGCTAATCGGGGTATATATCAGTGGGCTCTATTTAATGGTCATCGGCCGAACATTTTAGGAGGGGTAGCAGCACAAGGAAACTATTGGAGTGGATGCACAATTATGTACCAATTGTGTGTCCAGTAACATACAAACAATCAAGTTAGGATATACAAAAATTGAAAGAAAGGATAAATTGCGAAAAAATAAATAAATAAAAGAATGATTGAATTGCGTGTTACCTGTTTTAATCCTATGATTACATGAAACACGTCGTTAGAGAAAGTCGGGACCAAACACTCGTTTCACAATTCAGAGACCTAAATAGCAGAGAGAAACCACTCTTTTATACATGGTAGTAATATAGTATTTGTAGATACAGTAACATCAACTAATCAAACTATCAAAGAAGGGCAGATGTTATTGGATAAGAATGATATAATGGAGAAAAAAATCAAAGAGCCTGTTACGAATAATAATTTTTTGAAGCGGGTTTTTAGCTGTGTTGAGTGTTTTCAATGTTTTGTGTATAGCATGTGGAGTGTAAAATTTCTATAGATCAGTGGTTCCCAACGGGGCCGTGCGCCCCACAAGGGGGCAATTTGGAATTTTTGGGGGGCAATTCCAGATTTATCACTAAACAATTCCTTTTCACTTTATTTTTGTATTTTTTTATAACTAATGTTGTAGGATAAAAACGAATGTCATATCAGCAGATTTTTTAAATAAAGTAAAAAAAAAAAAAAGATTTTTATTCAATTTTCAAAGTTTTTCATGGAAATTCTTGTGCGTGTGGGGACTTACAGTTTGACTGAGTCTTATTCCTTGAATTATTTACCATGTGCAAAATACTATGATGTTTCTTAAAGCAATGATGGACACGTATTTAGACATTCATTTATTGAGGAAATGCATATTAGATAGGCAACTGAAGCAATAATGATTATATTTTACGAAATCTGTTCGTTGTTGAACAGGTAAATTAAGAAATTTCGAGCACTTAGTTAAACTATGTTCTTCTTTACAGTAACCACAACCCCAACAAAAGCATTACTCTTATTCGGAAATACAGATTTAGGTACCTTATTTATCACTAGCTTGCTATTTTAAAGAGTTCTTGCGTAATTCTTAAGAAATTCAATTAAGTTCTTAAGTTTCGGAATTTCATTGCTTTTAAGCTGACGTTCCCACCACAATTTTGTTAAGGATCCGATTTTTGCAAAATTGATTAAGTCATTAATGTATCACCAAATTTGTCAATGGTTTGGTTCAATACTTCTAATGAGAAAATGACTTCATTAATATTGTCAACTAGATTTAAAATAGCAATAGCTGATTATGTTTGAATTAATGGTAAACTTAGAAATCGTTTAATATATGCAAAAATTTGTTCTCGCTTATTTGAATATATTTCGTCTAGTAGATTCCACGCAATATCAAAATTAGAATCCGAAATTTGAATAGACTAATTGACGCAATACGCTTCACCTTTCAATGAAGTTTTCAAAGACTACAATTTTTGAGTATTAGATAGACATGTATTGTTGTTTATACATCCATTGAAAAGATACTTAAACGCTATCCATTCTGTAATATTACCTTCAAAAGTAGGTGATGATAACCTAGGTAATTTAACATTTTCAAAAATGTTTTCTGAAATTGCACTATCAGATTTATTTTCACTCTTATTTAACATAGCATTTTGGATTTTCAATACTTTCTCACCTTTACATTTCCACAAATCAATTTTATCTCACATTTCCTGTGCGCTATCTATCTCACTCTCTAATTGCTTATATTCTGTAATTAAACTTTCAATTTCGCTATAAATTTTTTTAGTTCCGTTTCCTTCTGTTTTAACAGTTCAATATTTTCTTCTAATTATGTTACATTAATCTCATAATCTGCGATTATACTTTCGATTTTCTTAATGTAATTCGCAATACTTCTCCGTAGAGCAGTTCTTTTTGTTTTAAAAGTTGCTAGTTCACTCATTTTTAACACTTTCCAACCTAGTTGAAAAGTGTTTATGACTTCGGTTTGTCTGGCCGTCTGCCGTCTGGCCGTCTGCCGTCTGCCGTCTGCCGTCTGTCCGTGCTCTAACTCCCGCAAATATGCTCGGATTGCTCTGCAATTTTTATATGTTATAGTCGTTATCTATAGCATGTTACCTATTTCAATGGAAGTGTGTAGCACTTATACTTTTTTTACAGGGACACTCAAAAGAATTCCATTACATTGCGGTCTATGGGGAAAAATCACTTGAGGTTTATTTAAATAATGTTTCACTATTTTAAACGCATTGAAATTTATATATATCACTAAGGTGCATTAGAAGAAGCTTAATATGGAATAGTGTGTGCATAGCACTTATAGTTACTTTACAGGGACAGTCAAAAGAATTCCGTTACATTAAGTCTATGGAGAAAAATCGTCTGCGGTTTATTTAAATAATGTTTCCCTATTTTAAACGCATTGAAATTTATATAAGGTGCATTACAAGAGGCTTACTACAGAATATTGTGTGTATAGCAGTCATCGTTCATTTACAGGGACACACAAAAGAATTCTCTACTGTCTGTTAACAATAATTCCTGGAAGTGCGTTTTAAGTTACTGAACGCGATTTTAATTTTAACTCGCTTTTTGTCTATTACGTGGTGTGTATAAATTCTGTAGATCCTATACAGGGAAGCACAAAAGTTCGCGAACACATTTCCGTATTATTTAATTCCAGACGGAGAATTTTAAACTGTGCTACGCGTTTCCTAACTGAAATAAAATTTAGCATCCTATGTAGTATATATACAAATCTATAGATCCTATACAGGGCTGATGAAAAGTATTCGGATTACTTAGATGTTATCTTTTAGCTTATTAAACGGTATGATTTGTAAAATTATTTTGGAAGCGTTGGAAAGTGTTACATAATCTATGCTTGACGCATGATTTTTCGTTCTTGTTACTTAAATCAAACCCAAAACTAGCTCTAAAATATACGAAATTTAGTTTAAATCTAAACTATATACTCTCATAATAATTCTGAAGTTTTAAACAGCAACTTCTTTTTACACATGAAATATAATGTTCAAAGTTAACTTACTTCACAAGCTGGGGTAATCTTTCGCCACAAACGACATCACGGCAGTCCAGAAGAGTTTCGATTCTACACTTTTATTTTTCACTAACGCTCCGGCTATACTTGTATCAACAATGTTTTTGCGGTTCTCACTACACACACACACACACACACACACACACACACTGCTGGTTCTTACATAAAACACAACACAGTGGACTGAAAATGCGGTTTAATTCACAAAAAAGAAAAGCAAGCCATCACACGGCTTATTCCATTGCACCATTTTTTTACATTCCAAAAACAAAAATCAAAACAGAACATTGAGTGTTTGCCAAACGTGGAAAGTATGAAAAAGAAACTTACATGAATTCGGAGCACATTAAACCAAGGAATATGCAGCTTTAGTTAGCTGCAGACGATACTTACATAAACACCTTTATACAACTTATGTAACTTTTATATTTACCTCTATTTTTAATGTATGATCACTAAAATTTGCCATTTTACTACTTTTCTACCTAGTAGAAAAGTGTTTATGACTTTGAGTGTTTATGAAAAGTGTTATGAAAGGTTTGTCTGGCCGTCTGTTCGTCCGTCCATGCTCTAACTCGCGTAAATATACTCGGATTGCAATGAAAATTTTGTATATTATTGTCGTTTACTATAGCATGATCCCTATTCAAAATGTAGTGTTTAGCACTTATAGTTTTTTTACAGGGACAATCGAAAGTATTTCTTTACATTACAGTAAATGAAAAAAAAATCGTTTCAAGTGCATTTTGATGATGCTACGCTATTTGAAACATGATGAAATTGATATACAATTGTGGAGAGCACTAAAACACGCTTTTTGTAGAATATGGGATGCAAAGCATGTATTATTCATTTACAGGGTCACACAAGCGTATTCCGTTGCACATTGTTTTACGGGGAAAAATCGTTTCAATATATCGATCACAATTTCAAACATAATAAAATTTATATGCTGATGTTTTACTATAAATTGCTCACTTAAAAGTATGCTGTGCATTTCGTTTATCGTTCATTTACAGTGGCACCCAGAAGATATCGGTTACAGTATACGTGCAATAATTACAGTCTGTGTGGGATAAGTGCGTTTACAACATTACTTTGCGTTTTTAAGTTTAACTAAATTTTTGCATAGTACGTGTCGGCCCTTTTGGTTGGGAAGAAGAACGAACTCTCGTCATATGGAGATGTTTCGTCGACACGAGGGGAGCAGAAACCGACGAATCCGTACCTCATCGTGGTAGGGCAGTGGGAAAGCGATGTCTATCTAGCCGGAGATGCCGATTCTACTGGGTCTCCCCCTCTTTAGGGCCGGTTCTCGGCTGCAAGAAGATCAGGTTCGTCGTCCCTCGAAGATCCGCGTGTAGAGCTCGACCTAGGGCCGTGGTCGATATGACCGACGTGGGTTCAGGCGACCAACGCTCACCAGGGACCTCGAGACGACCAGGTGATAAAAAGACATTCACGTAGACCAAACCCTTGTGCCCGGAGCTTTTGCTTCCGGGGGGTGACTCGAGGTGCAACGGTTAAGCGAACATGGATCGGGCGGTTTCAAAACTTGTCTATGGTGAGACGATGGTTCGGAAGGGATCTGTAGAACAAGGATCGCAAGGGTTCTGTTGTGACGCCCGTTGACAGGTGAGACGGCACGATGAAACTCTCGGTGTCGTGCGGGTGGTAGAACGTAGACAGGCAATGCGAGTTGGGCTCCGTACGACCGTCCCTTGTGATTCCCCTGTAGCTGGATCAGTTGTGCGTCGCCCTCAAGGTTTGTATTGGAAAGAGATTGCCCGTTGGGACCGGATGCAAGATGACGACACTGGGACAGGAACTCAGCCTGTGATACGTGACTCATTTCTATTTTCTGGGAGGGAGCTGCCTTTCTCGAACCGATCGACCGCGAGCAACCAGACCGGTGGCTCGTCAGTAAAATGGCGGCGTTCGAACCTGAAATTAAGCCATGTGGCGAAACCCAATCCGGCACGTCTATGTGCAGCCAGGACTTTCTACGTCTGGCGGGCGGATGAGTAGGAGTATTCTCCTTATTTTCAACCCATTACTAATCTCGATCGGGCCCGCCTCTTTGGCGCGTTTGGGAGGAGTTTCCACGTCTCCCAGAGACCAATAGTGGTGCCTAACATAACTTTCCGTTATTTTAGCAATTTTTGTGATTTGTTGTGTTTTTGTTTGATTTTTGTGTTTTTGATATTTATGTGGATGAACCTAATAAATGGAGTCGACCGGGGACCTCCTCGTATTTCGCTACGAGGGCTAACCCGAGGGAAAGTCATTTAGAGAGAGACAACCTAGCCGTAACACGTCTATGTGTAGGGACCGAGTTTCCTCGTGGTTCCGGGACGGCAAGAGGCCCCTTCGACGCACGTAGCGTCAACCCACGGAAGATGAAGTAGTCGTTCGCCCTGCCATGCGCTCGATGTTCGAACGCCATGAGAAAGCAAGGGCCGTCGAGAAGCCTGGCACATGACTTAGGGACCGATTCTACTTATGGGGTTTCGGCGACAAAGTCGCTGGGTTGTCTCGGCGGTTCATCGAGTGTCTGGGTGGAGGTCTCCTCTGAGGTGTGGGATCTTCCGCGCACCGCAACGACCTATGTAGTCGCAGACTCGTGTAATGGAGTTGGAGGATCCGCAGGTGGCGGTCCTTCAGTCCGGCCGAAGCGCAACTGGAAAGACAAATTCGGTGTGCGCGTTAAAAGTCCTCGAGGACTTGGGTTCGGTGGTCGAAGTCGCGCCGGGCGTCGCTCAGGCGCCTGGTGGCGCAACCTAGTTTTATCATATACAGGGCTACACATGGGAATTCGTAAGTATTACAGACTATGGGAGTGAATTGCTTAGGGTGGTTTTTAATTGTGTTACGCATTTTCCTGCTGAATTATAGTTAATAGACTTATAGAAGTTTCTGGAAAACAAATATATTCATATACAGGGCTAAGCAAAGCACAAAGTACATTTCCTTTTATGGTTGGTAATTGCTGAAAGTTTGTTTTGAGTTGATTTATGCGTTTTTACCTGAATTAAATTTTAGTTTAAAATGGGGTGTGCACAAAAGTCTTTAGATAATATACATGGTTGTACAAAAGATTTCGAGTGCATTTTCATCGATTGGCGAAAATTGCTAAAAGTGAATTTTCTAAATGAACTAAATTTTATCCTGCTTTGTAGTATACATTAAAATATAAAGGACATATACAGGGCTGCACAAAGCAGTTCAATTATATTTTTGACTATGGAAGGTAATTGCTAAAACTGGACTTTTAAATGTGTTATATGTTTCCTATACTGTTTACTTACATATCTTCTTTCACCTTATTTAATGGTGAAGTTCCGTTACAGTTTTCTGGATGTGTTGGAAAGTGTTTCAGAATCTATGCTTGACGCATGAATTTTCGTTCTTGTTTTATGAGATGTCAGTTTTAGTCTCTGGTTGCTTAAGAACTCTTTTCATTTTTAATATATTTGCTTTAATTTATTTTATAATTTAATTCAACTCGTTTATTTTACTTTTTATAATATTAATTTTCTTTAAATTTTCTCTTTTCATACTTTAATTCGTGAGTTTTTAATTTCAGTTAAACTTAAATTTCTTTAATTCCCCTCCCCTTAATGTCTCTGCAAGTAGCTTACATGTCGCCATGATGTAAAGTTGTCCTGCATCTAGAAAGTCCAAACACAGCCTTAAATTGTTCAGACTGTTCGTTTTCCTTCTATATTAAAAAAAAGTAATCTGGACCTGAGCCAAAAACTATTTAGAAATGGACCAATCAAATTCTGCGTAGATATTCCGGGTTATTCTCATTGCTTTTTTACTAGGGACTGTTTTGAGGAGCTATTACTATTTTTCTAGCCATCCTACGGATTCAAAAATCATACCACCAGACGCGAAATATAACAAGCTTTCAGAAATTCAAAAAATTATCACGGTCGGACAATAAAAACTAAAAAAATCCTTAAAAATCGAGTAAAATTTTTTTTATTGAAAGTCATTTTTTTTATATTGTTGCCAATTTCTAAATAAGCGCAAAGGATTATGTTTTATCTCAAATAAAAAATGTATTTGCGCGAGACTGTTAAAAACAATAATGAAAGTTTAAAATAATAATTAAATGATCACGTGTTAAAAGCAGGAAATAAAGAAAATTACGTCATAAAAATTGTTTTTACACATGAATATTAAAAATAAAAAAGAGGAATAAAATGAAAAAGAATTATAACCAGATAAATGTAAAAGCATTATAACCTGATTACAGAAGATAGTCGCCGTTCGTGATATCATCATCATCATCTTTTTAAAACAGGATACATTACCAGGTTTTAAGAGGCTGTGAAATCAGAAAGGGGGTTGGTGAGCGTAGCGAGCAGGGGGCAGAGCTCCCTAGTTTATTTTAAAAAAAAAGTATTTTTAGAAAAAATAAAATTGAAATTATCTCTGCAGTGCGTGTGTGTGTTACTGTTTCATTGTCCAATTTAAAAATTTCAAAAGTTGATATTGGCACTAATGCTGCATTTACTAAGTTTTTTTTTGTTATTAAGAAAGAAAGTCTTTATAAGTTGTCATTGAAAAAATACAGCATCGATAAAAAATGAAAATGCCACTCTCAGAAAATAAAGTACTATTTAAATGTCACAATAAAAAGGTTTTGTAAAAATAAATAATTCTAAAACAATTGTAATTTACATATTAAAGATATAAACAGTACACTTAATTCTTATGAAAAAGGATAATTAATGAAAATTTCACAACTATGTTTTAATAATATTATTATTTTTAGATACGAAAATCTTAATATAAAATTTAAACTTTTTTTTCTACCAAATTTAGATTACTTAAGTAATTTAAAAAAAATATTCTGATAAATATTGAAAACAAAAATGTTTCTAACCTACATACAGATAATGAAAAATGATTAATTGTGTTTGATTTCAGTAATGTGTTGACACATTTTGTTTATCATGAATCTTAATGAAAAATTTAAAATGAATTAAGTATTTTGTGTGTGTTTCGTCAACATTAATCACCATCAGGAATGAGTTGTGACATTTCGTCATTTTCACTACGCTTAATGGTCAAATATTGCAAGTACCATAACAGGAATTTCGCTTTGTAGCTTTTCCTCTTTAGCACAACGTGCTGTGGTCGATGTTTTCTCTCAATGATAGTTTTAGGCCTTTAAGCGCAACATATATAACAACCAGTAACTAAAATAACAGATACCAATCTCTGAAAATTCTTTTAGTAGTAAAAACTATGGTTTTTCGTGTACCACTCGAACTTTTCAGTGATTTTGTAATTAATGCAGGATGGTCAGATTTTTCGGGTACAAATGGGAACGAATTTAACTGAAAGACTGAAAAAAGTTTCAACGATCACGGAGAATCCATAATTATTCGTATTTCTGATACAAAAAAATATATTTAGGTCTGATCAAAAGTTTCACATGCATCGCAATAATACGATCTTAAAAATGGTGTTCTGTTGCCATTCTGTAATTACAAAAGAACTAAAAGTTAAAATTTATGAGTCCCAAAGCAACGAATTTTATGAGACAGACTACCCTAGTAGCAAAAATTGTTGGCCCATCATCGGTAGTTTTTGGAAACTGTTGGAAAACGGTTGGGAACAGATGACCCTTCTAATTTAGAGCATATCCGATCAGGATTTTGTGTAGCTAACTGTTGGACAAGTATTGAGCCTTTGTTGACAAAAGGTTCGCTGGCAAATGGTACGGCAAGGCGGACATTTATTACTGTAGGCCAACGTGGGCCAACAATTTGCCAACGTTCGCAACAGCAATTTTGTGCTACTTGGGTACAATAATACCCATATTTTATTTTACCTGTTTTTTTTCTACAATTATATTTAAAATTATCAAAGACATAAGGTTACAGTTAAGATTCGATAACGCAACATGTTTTAAATTTTTTATATCAAGTGTTATACTTTTATTCTTTCATGTTTTTAGGAGGTTATAAGAGTTTTCGAATAAGTAAATTAGCATATATTATGAAGTTTTTTTATATCTAAGAATGAGGTAGAAATATAAGTATGTTTTACATAAAAAATACATATTTTGGAACTTAAATTATTCTTATTAGTTTCTATTGAAAAATGCGACTTTTGAACTCGCTTTTCTTGAATTTTACACGGCGTGTAGCGTTCCGATTCACCCAAGTTTTCTCTGAATGGTTTTATACGAGGGTTGATTTTTTTCCCCCACATGGACCATAAAAAAAGGACAAAAGTAAGTAAATAACAAAATAATGTATTACCAAAAGTTATGTATTAACATTATTGTTTTTCTACATAATCGCCGTGAAGACTGAGGCGTTCTTCGAGCTTTCCAGTTCGACGAACGCTGTCATCCGTGTGTTTATCCTGAACGGGGGCTGGAAGTTTATCATTCGTCTGGAAGCTTTTGTTTCCTATGAAAGTTCGAGAAATGGTTACAACAATGAAAGAAAATTTACAAGAAACCACGTTCAATAAACTCATCAATGTTTGGAGGAATATCTTAAGGTGTGTCCCACCGAATTAAAGCCACTGAGATTGTGTGCCGTAACTAGACATGAAACAAACCAATAAGAACGAAAGAAATATATTAACAAAGTCTATATACAAATACATATATACAAGGAGTAACTCACTCCCTGCCCCATTTGGGCAAAAAAAATGAATGTTTTTTAAAAAAGAGGGGGGGGGGGGAAGTGTCCCGCCGAAATAAAGCCACTACTGTTAATAGTCAATATATCCGCAAGGCTTATATATGACGTGGATTATACGATGTGGCATACTGTTTACCAGTCCTTGGAGGACAATAGCATCAATATTATCCCAGGCTTCAATGATGGCGGCCTTCAATTCTGCCACAGACTGAAACTGTCTGCCTTTGGCATATACAGCCCTGCTGAGGATACCCACATATTTTCGTGGGGTTTAAGATTAGGGGAAAGGGCAGGTCATTCCATGACATGCACCCCATTACCCAAAAACCATTGCCATAGCGGATTTTACAACGTAAATGGGGGCGTTGTACTGCTGGAAAATCTGACTTAGGCCAAAAATTCTCTCTGCAAATGGCAGTAAAGGGGTTTCTAGCATTTTTTGGTTATTGGTAGCCGTCATGCAGCCTGAGGGAAAAGCCAGGTTAAATTTGCTACCATAGCCGAAGCCTCCTCACACCATTAATGAGCCTCCATTTTGCTGTCTTTTGGAGAACATTTTCTCTTCTTTCCTCATGTCATGCCAATAATAGGCAAGACCGTCTGGGCCATCCAAATTAATTTTTTCATATCTGAGAATATAACACGTTCCCACTGGTTCTTCCAGGTTTGATGATATTTGGCCCAATCGACTCTTCTTTGCTTCTGGATAGCTTTCAACATGGGCTGCTGTTTCCTTTTTTTTATATCGCAAGTTGCTTGTACGTTTTACAATCTGTGACAGGGTCGATTGTATCACAAGGATGTTATCCTCTTTTTCTAATTGTCTTAGAGAAATACCATATTGTGAAAGACGACGCGCAACATCTCTTTCCTGCCTGGAAGTCATTTTTCTACATATACACCTCCATTTTTTATACCCGTACGCGTTGCCCTGATTCACAAACGTGTCTATTACGGTTTTAGATCTTTTGATTAGCTTAGGGTTGGGTTGGGTTGATTATTGACGGCCAATTATCTCCACTTGGGATATAGGCCCGGGGGGAGTGCCCTTCGTGGGGGTCTTTCTAAGGGAACCTAACCCGTATTTACGCATGGATAAATCCACGGCTCGAAGAAAACCACGAAAACTCCGAACGATTAGGCCGACGGGCGCGATTGGGATCGAACCCATCACCTCCCGTCTACCAGCTTCGAGAGCACAACCTCTCAGCCACTGGTGGGGCTTTGATTAGCTTAGATATTTGTCTACGAGAAAGACCTTGTTCCTTAAAAGCTGTTATCTGGCCTTTCTTGAACTCTGATAGCTGAGTTCCCTTTCCCATTACAATATTGCAGGAGAAATAGAAAATACAACCTTCTGAAGTCCGCACAAAGTTCGATTGGCATAGAACAGGTATTTGACACCTTCCTGACGTCATAAACCTGTTGACCTGTAGCAGGTCGAATGTCGGGAGTTCCCATAAACACTGATAGGGATGGTGGCTTTATTTCAGCGGGACACTTTTGCCCCCTCTTTTGTTACATTTTCATTTTTTTTCCTGCCGAGGTGGGGCAGGGAGTAAGTTACTCCTTGTAAATATGTATTTGTATATAGCCATTCTTAATATATTTGATACATTCTTATTAGTTTGTTTCGTGTCAAGTTACAGCACACAATCACGGTGGCTTTATTTCGATGGGACACACCTTATTTTTAATCTAATGTCTTGTTTCAAAACTTCAGCCACCCTAGAATTTCAAACTGCTATATATCAGCCTTTCTAGGGTTTCTTACTTAAAAAAGTAAAAACGGAACCATTATAAGATCACTCCTGTGTCTGTCTGTCCGTCTGTCAGAGCCCTTTTTCTCGTAAAATATAGGAAGTGGAAAGTTCAAATTTGGGAAAGTTATAAAACCTTTTTATCCACATATTTTCAGAGTATTAGCCATTCACAAATATGTTTAGGAAAAATTTAGGGATAATTAAATCGCTTGAAAAAAAAGTTTTCTTTTGTATATCATATGGGGTATCGTGTGGAAGATCTCGTATTATCGAACTCAAAAATATATTAGTTTTAATTTTAGGTATTATATTTTCAGGTATATCGTCAAAAATTCACTGCAAGAATATGTCCTCCTTCCCCTCCTCTATTTCCGAATCTACTGAAACTAAAATTATGAAACATTTAGGAGTAATAGGAGTTTATTTGAACATTGCAGGAAAAGTATAGCGATTTTCCTAGGTAACATTGATTTTGAGATGCACGCATTTTTCTGTTACACACAAAATTTATTTTTGGACGGTCAGCAGGGTTCTCGAGGTATCTATCGACGCAGAATCATCCAAGGATATTTGATAATGATTTTTGAAACAAAATGTCGGTAATTAGCCGAGATATTAATTAAGCTACTTGGAAAAAAACTTTCTTTTTATATATCGTGTAGGGTATTGTTTGAAAGATCTCGTAATATCGAACTGAAAAATATATTTGTTTTAATTTTAGGTATTATATTTTCAGAGCAATTGTCGAAAGTATACTGGGAAAATATGTGCCACCCCGTCCTATTTCCAAATCTACTGAGACTAGAATTATGAAAAAAATAGGGATAGTAGAATTTCATAAATTAATAAACAGTAATTAATAAATTTAATGTACGGAACCCTTTGTGCGCGAGTCATACTCGTACTTGACCGATTTATTTAAAGATAAAGGCGAAACGAAAAAAAAATGCTCCGGAATACTTACACTACTGGCCATCCAAAATGCAACATTATGAAGGAATGTAAATAACAGAATGATATTTATTGGACAAATACATTATAATGGGAAGGAAAGGTGATTACGTTTCCACAAAATTAGGAGATATTGATCCTGAGAAAACACTACCGAAAGCACCCACCTCTGGCTGCAATAACAGCATTTATCTGCCTAGCCATGGAGTTGAACAGAGATTGGATGTCATGTACGAATACATCAGTCCATGCACCTTCAACACTATGCCACAGTTCATCAACCGTTGTGACGGGCGAGTGGTGGCGGGCCAGTCGCTCAGAAGCCATTGACAGGACATTTTCAATTGGTGAGAAATCAGGAGAACGTGCCATCCAGGGCAACAGTCGAACTTGTTCTGTATCAAGGAAGGTAAGGATAGTACGAGCAACATGCGGTCTTGCATTGTCATGCTAAAACGTAGAGTTGCGGATGCATCGAAGATAAGGCAGAACCATGGGCCGTAACACATCAGAAATGTAACGGCTGCTGTTGAAATTGCCGGCAATGCAAACAAGAGGTTACCGAGACGTGTATCTAATGACAATCCATACCGTCACTCCAGGTGATATGACAGTATGACGATTCGAATGCAAGCTGGCAATGTGCGTTTTCCACGATACCGCCAAACATGAATGCTGACATCATGATGCTGTATATGACACAGGAATGGCGTCTCACGTCGTCTTTGATGAATCCAGGCTCTGTATGCAGCATCATGATGCCAGCATCCATGTTTGAAGGCGGCGACGTGGAAAACGCGAATTGCCATATTGCATTCGAATCGTCATACTGTCATATCACCTGGAGTGACGTGTCATACCAACTGAAGTGTCATTGGATACACGTCTCGGTAACCTCTTGTTCGCATTGTCGGCAATCTCAACAGCAGCCGTTACATTTCTGATGTGTTATGGCCCATGGTTCGGCTTATCTTCGATGCCTCCGCAACTCTACGTTTTAGCAGGACAATGCACGACCGCATGTTGCTCGTACTATCCTGACCTTCCTTGATACAGAACATGTTTCACTGTTGCCCTGGCCGGCACGTTCTCCTGATTTCTCACCAATTGAAAATGTCCTGTCAATGGCTTCTGAGCGACTGGCCCGCCACCATTCGCCCGTCACTACGGTTGATGAACTGTGGCATAGTGTTGAAGCTGCATGCACTGATGTACCCGTACATGACATCCAATCTCTGTTCGGCTCCATGGCTAGGCAGATAAATGCTGTTATTGCGGCCAGTGATGGATGCTTTGGGTAGTGTTTTCTCAGGATCTATTTCTCCTAATTTTCTGAAAATGTAATCACCTGTCCTTCCCATTACAGTGTATTTGTCCAATAAATATCATTCTGTTATTTGCATTCCTTCATGGTGTAGCATTTTGGATGGCCAGTAGTGTATATCGACGCCAAACACTTAAGGGAAAAAACATTTAGGATTTCTAATTTTCTTGTATATCATTTTGAATTTGAAAATTTTAAGTGGTCGTCATTTTGAAACAAGATGGTGGATGAAGCTGGCTAACGAACTCATGTATATATATATATATATATATAAGTTGAATTGTTTTCCACTAGACGGCTGCAATAGGTAGCTCCTTAATTTTTGCAATGGAAGCTATCTAAAAACATAGGCAGAGACTAGGTCTAGGAGATTAGGTCTAAGAAAATATATGCGGCTTTTATTTAAAAAAAATAATTAAATAGATTCATCCCATGATGATAAAATTTGGGCGCGTATTTAAAAAATATTACTTTGAGAAAATCGTCGTTTAAAATTTTTCAACAAGTAACGCTTTCTCGTAAACTACGCACGCAAGAATCTCTATATTTTCTATATGTGTTTCAATTTTAAAAAATGATTCAAGAGAACATTTACGAAATGTCAGATATTTGGAAAATGCAAAAAATAAAAATGTATTTTTTGAAGTATAAGATCTCCCATGCCTCTTTAATATCTTTATTCTAACATTTGTTTTTAGAAATAATAAGAACGGAAAAAGCAGCCTCATTTATTTATTTTTTGTCAGATCTAGAACTTTTGGCATTTTTTTCCGAACTTGCTGCTGCATGCCAATAATTGAAATTAGCCTCATTTGTGACCATCACTTACTGAGCTTTTGTTGTTTATGCGTATTTTAATTTTAGTAAAATTATAAAAAAAAAGTACTATTTTTAAGGTAAGAAAAAGTGCAAAATATGATAAGAAAGTAATTGAAGCAATTATGTCACTCATTATAGTGGATGTTTTTATAGAATTAAGAAAATTGTTTACAGAAAAATAAAGCCCTGCTAAAAGAAGGGGAAAAAATTCATCAGAATTTAAATTAAATTAACTGAAAATTAAATCATGTCGCTTTCTAACACTTTCCAACCTAGTTGAGAAGTGTTTATGACTTCGGTTTGTCTGTCCGTCTGTCTGTCCGTACTATAACCCTCGTAAATATACTCGGATTGCCCTGAAATATTTGTGTGTTATTGACGTTTACTACGTCAATATTGCACGATTACTATTGTCGCAATGTGGTCACTATTGTCACTATTGTATACAATTGTGCACTACCACTATTGAAAATGAAATGTGCAGCATTTATAGTTTTTTTACAGGGACAGTCAAAAGTATTCCGTTACATTACAGTCAATAGGAAAAAATCGTTTCAAATGCATTTTGATGATATTACAGCATTTCAAACATGATGAAATTGGTAATAAGTATGAAGCTCACTAAAACATGCTTTTTGTAAAATATGGTGTGCAAAACATTTATTATTCATTTACAGGGTCACACAAAATAATTCTGTTACACAATAGTCTACAGGGAAAAATCGTTTGCAATGTAATTTAATGATGTTTCACTATTTCAAACATAATGAAATTTATATGCATTACTGAGGTGCAAAATAAATTGCTCACTGAAAAATATGGTGTG
This sequence comes from Maratus michaelseni, assembly GCA_963931845.1. Taxonomy (NCBI): domain Eukaryota; kingdom Metazoa; phylum Arthropoda; class Arachnida; order Araneae; family Salticidae; genus Maratus; species Maratus michaelseni. The sequence continues at coordinate 32,175,337 of OZ007587.1, forward strand.
CATTGTGTTTATCGTTCTTTCACGGTGACACACAAAATAATTCGGTTACAGTATTCGTACGATAATTACAGTCTATGTGCGATAATTATTTTCTAAAATTTGGTTTGAGTTTTTTAGCTTAACTAAATTTTTGCATAGTATATGGTGTGTATAAATTTTGTTGATCATATACAGGTCCAAATTAAAGAATTTGTAAGTATTGCTGACTATGAGAGAAAATTGCTTAAGGGTATTTTTAATTGTGTTATGCATTTTTCTGCTGAACTATATGTTGTTTGAAGAAGTTTGTGTATTATAAATAAATTCCTATTCAGGGCTATGCAAAGAACAACATTGTCCTTTATGGTTGGTAATTGCTGGAAGTGAGTTTTAAGTCACCTTATGCGTTTTTTACCTGAATTAAATTTTAGCTTAAAAGGTAATGCGTACAAAAGTCTCTAGATGATATACAGGACTGTACAAAAGATTTCGAGTGCATTTTCATCGATTGATGAAAATGGCTAAATATGAATTTTCTAACTGAACTAAATTTTATCATGCTATGTAGTATATTCCCAAATCTATAGATCATATACAGGGCTGCACAAAATAATTCGATTACTTTTTTGACTATGGAAGATAATTACTAAGAAGAATGGCCAGAGAATTAGACCACCTCTCCCAATCTATCTTTGTGGGAATTCGTCTGTCAATGTGTTCCGGGACTCCAAAATGCCAGTGTGGAGGTGCTCCACACCCCGAAAAAGTAATTGATTAAAACAACAAAACATGTTTTGTTGAGACATTTTGGTTGTTTCAAGCAAAATTTTTAGTTGAAGTAAAAAGTTGGTTTTGTTGCATTGACAAAAAAATATAGTTAACAAAATTCTTACAAAATTTTAACAAAATTTCATCAATTTTACTTGAGTTAACAAAATCTGTTTTTTTTTAATTTTACCATAATTTTGCAATTTAAATTTTTAATTTATACAAAATTTAAATTGTTGTGTAGTAGCCATAATTCTCTCACGTAACTTGGTTATTTGACTCATATAGCAATATAATTAAAGGATTAACATAATTTTTGGATAATTAAAACTTTTTAAATTGGCACGGACCAAGGTAGTTTTAAAAATCCCCCTATCCCATTTATTACTTTCTTCTATCTTTACAAGACGAAAGTATTGGAGTCATGAAAATTTTCAACTTCTGGTTTTCGACGGATTTTAGAAGGTCCTGAACACAATTTGACTGTTTTTAGAAAATGACTGTCTATGACTCTGTCTGTCTGTATGTGACAAAATTTTTGTGGGCGCTCTATTTCAAGAACTAATGCACGGAATTTAATAAAACTTTATATTCAGTTACTTACTGATATAAATTGGTGCTGATTAGTTTTTGGCGTAAATAGCACAACAGGTGGCGCTGCTATATTGCAATTTTCGCGATTTCTGCAATAGATTCGCGATTTCTAAAGAACTAATGCACTGATTTACATCAAACTACAGATTGAGTTAGACTTTGATATAAATAGAAGCTGCTTACGTTTTGGTGTAAATAACCCAACAGGTGGCGTTGCTATGCTACATTTTTCATGATTTTCAGTATAAATAAATCTCAAGAACTAATGCACGTATTAATTTTTAATTCATTTTCAGCAGTGATTTGCGCCTGTAATTCTTAAATAATAACCAGTGAATTTTTATCATGCTATTTTTCAAGCGTAAACCGACAGAGTGAAAAATGTCCCAAGCCGGGAATCGTACCCGGGTCCTCAGAATAGCGCTCTGAGAATCCAGCATGCGGCAACACAGTTAATTTTTAATTAATATTCTGCAGTGTATTACGCCTGTAATCCTTGAATAATAACCAGTAAATTTTTATCCTGCTTTTTACAGGCGTAATTCACTGCTGAAAATTAATAAAAAATTAACTATATTTTACCATATGCTGGTCTTTGTATTTTTGTCTTATGTTTGTCGCAGAAATTTGCATGCTCATGCAGGGCCTGTTTACCGAATAGGCCCGGGTAGCCCGTGCTTACCCAAAGAAATACAAAGGTACCCCCAAATTTACTTTTCAAAATAACTATTTACAAAAAAAAAAAAAAAAAAAAATCAATCAGGGTAAAAAATGCATTTTTTCCTTACGAAATTTTTATCTAAGAAGCTCGCTCTTTCTAAATTGTTGTTTACTCGAAATTTTGATGGTAAAATTTCAAATTGTTGCAGCATACCAAAAATGGATTTAGTAAATAACAAAGCAATTGGTAGAGGGGGACCTCAGAGTAACGTCGGACTTCCCCTACTTTTACGTCTTAAGAGGGCCCTGTGCTCATGATGACATTTCCATCTTGTGCTGCGGTTTCCGACATATATAAGAGTGAGAAATTTCGAGTTTGGATATCGTTCCTTGTAGCTCAGTGGTAGATCCTCAGCACGCTGTTCTGAGGACCGGGGGATCGAGTCCCGTCTTGGGACATTCTTCAATCTGTCGGTTTAAGCAGGATAAAATTTCATTTGTTATTATTCAAGGATTACAGGCGTAGTTCACTGCTGAAAATGAATTAAAAAATAGTTAAGGTTGGTTTGGTTCTAATACAAAAAATAATTTTTAAGTAAATATTATAATTGTTTCTGTAACAAAAACCTTTTGTTGTTAAAACAAAGAAAATTCTTAAAATTACACAAAACAATTGTTCTTTAAACAAAAGTTTTTTGTTGCCGAAACTGAAAAGAACTCTTAAAGTAACAGATAATTATATTTATTTTGAGAAAACTTTCAACAAAAGAATTTTGTTAATTCAAGTAAAATTGACCCATTTTTACTTGAATTAACAAAACATTTTTTTATTGATGATACAAAATTTTTTGTTGGAACTGCAAAAAAAAGTCAACGATATTTTTCTTGTTGATTCAAACAAAATTTCCATTGACCCATATTTAAACGGAAAGTTTTGTTGCGCCAACCAAATTTTTGTTGATTCAATAAAACTTTTCTCTGGGTGCATCTTCCCAATGGACCCCAATTCTACATACCACTCCACGGTTTGTGCTTTTTCAGAATTCGTTCTCATTTTTCAATTTTCTGCACCTGTAATAAAAATAATTGCTATTACATAATGTAAATTTCCACATCGAAGCTATCATGTACCACCCAACAAAATTGTCTTGGTTGTTTATTATCTTCAGTATAAGTGATTAAAATTAGGACGTTTCGTCTCAGACACCCTGTATATATTGAAATTACAGTGAACCTCCGTTATTGCGGACTTCCAAGGACCGTCATTTTTTAGATTGTACAAACCGAAGTCCGCAATAAACGGTGTAACAATTTGAATGGTGCAACAGGAACTTCCTGCGTTTAATTAATTCAATTGAACTTTTAACATAAAGGATATTAACTTTATTCCAAAGATAAAATTTGTGAACTTCAATAAGAATACAAGTTAATGATAATTTGCTACTACAAAAGACTTAATATTTTAAGCACAATGCACACAGATTATGCAAATGAATTGTCGTACTTTTAACTCTATTAAGTATTATCTGTCACTCCACTTTGCTATAGTTAAACATATGATCGTTTTTGAAGCATAATTTTCCAGCTTTGCGACACACATGAAAATTTAGTCAGTTAGATCACATTCTGATTGTTAATATCTGAAAGCAGCCGACATTATTATTTGAACCTTTCACGCTGTCGGTGGTGGAATGTTTTATTTATTTTTTCATCAATGTCACTAACCAAAGTTACATCAAAGTTGCTCATGAAAAAATAATATTGCAATTAGAAAATGATTGGGAAACCGCAATTCTCTTAATTAAGCCGAAATACTTTTTAAGCATAGACGCATGAACAAGAGTTCACTGTATATTAAAAAAATATATTAATTATAACATATAAATTTTTTAATAGAAATAGATTTCAAGAAGCTTCAAATATGCGAATCCGACATTACAGCTCATTCCGCAGAGCAATGTTTGAGTTATACTTAATATAACTATATATATATGTATTGACATTGCAAACTATTTTGCAATGATTACAAACGAATTTAACATTAAAAGCTCCAAATTTTAAATCTGCATAGTACCTCTAAAGTACTAGACAGAATGTCTTCCTATTTGGTATCCAAAGGTAAAATTTACCAAAGAATCCAAATATGAGGTTAAAGTTAGGTGTTTGTATTGAAATATTTAAAATTAATACAGTTTCAGTATGCAGACGACCTTTTAAGAAAATTGCACTGTAACAGGATTGTAGAAAATAATAAAGAAGGAGTTTTGGTGCCAACAGATTTATTCTGCAGCATTTAGAAATGGAATAATGACTATCGTTTGGAGAGAGAGGAATTATTATTATTATTATTTTGCGTACTGTATATCCATAGGCACACATTAGGTGGCTCTGCCCTCTGGTTGCTGATGCTCATTAACCCCCAGAAATATGGTTTAAACATTGCTGTAAATTTCAAATAAATTGTACACTTCACAGAAAATGATTATATCTATCCCTATAAAGAAAAGAATTTCCTTTTACACAACTTTATTAATTTTCATTTTCTAAGGTGATTTCCTTACCCAGTATGTGTACTAAATTTTTTTCAAAAATAAATAAAGCCTTTATTTATTTATTTTTTTTTACATGCAGAAATAAATTCTGTTGAAACCGATGCTATATTCACACAATCACAGTACAATATTTTATTTTTGTGAATGAATATCCATTTCTTCTTTTGAGAATGACGTCATTTTCGCACCGGAACCATTCTTTGCTTCCCAGATTAGTGAATCATGTAATGAAATGATTTGTTTGAGTTTTATTGAATAATTATCATGTTTACGAGGAAATGATTTTGTAATCATTTTATTATGTTTATGCGAAACAATTTTATAGGGGGTGTTCTGTCTCAATCCGTTCAGAGATAAATGTAGTGAGTATGACGTTATATAGACGAAGTCATAGTAATTTTTTTAAATTTTAATTGATGAAAGTGATCTTTTTTTAGAATGATGTAATTTTCACCATCTGAACCATTCTGCTTTTGGAGACTAAATCATCATTTAACACCAATCGTTCTAAAATTTTCAAGTTTTATGAATGCAGATGAAATTTTTCATAGAAATATAGCCCCATTTTCACAGGTGGAAAAATGTTTCTGCTTGGTAGATTGTGATAAGATAAATTTGATTTTATGTTTAGAGAGATATTACATATCTTTGTGCTCATATCAACAAGAAATTTTATTTGATACATATCTCGTTGTAATCTGATGAAACAAATGTGTTTTTGATAAAAAAATGTGTTTTTCTGTATTTTCCCCGTGATACATTTTAATGTCAAGTGTTGACCGCATTAAAAAATTTTGTGACATCATATGTGATATTTTATCATGACTTAATTGTGAAATTTATATATTCGATTTAATTTTCAATTTAATTCGATATAATTTATATTAATTTGGGAAATTTATATATTCGATTCCGATGTTATACTAATTCCGATATCCATTATAATAACAGAGATATTTTATTTCTAGATTGATATACAGGTTTGGATATTTAATAAATGTGTAATAAACTGAAACCATCTTATAAAAAGTACAGAAAAATAACTTGCTATAAAATAAAGTACAATGACCGAGGGAAGATTTATATTTTTTCGAAATCCCATGAGCTCCAGCAGAAGGTTTCCAGTAATTGCATTTGATATCAGGCTATGCTTTTCTCTGTACGCAAAATTTATCTGTTTCAATCTTTTTATTAGAAGCAGACAATGTAAGTCTTACACCTGGGATGGTAACAAAGAAAATCAAAGGTGTTATCAGCTTTTTCTTTTATCATTAAATTGCAAAAAGAAATCGGACAAGTGAATTGAGAATTGTAATGGATACTCCCTTTCGTGATAAAATTATATTGGCTTAAACGAAATGCATTATTTTTTTTTTTCATTCATTTTGAGATTAAATTAATCTATGTGTTTTAAAACATTTTTAATTATTTTCTCATTTTGTATTATGTATTATATCTGATAATAGTTCAATTGGAATTTAAATAATCTTGTTTAAGAATTAAAAAAAGAAATGCAAGTTTTTTAACATTTTAAAAAAGGTTGCAAAAATAATTTATTCATATTTATTCAAATAATTCAAGTGTTATATAATTATTGATGTAGACAATGATTTTAAATAAATAAAAATTCACTTGTAAGATGCATTATTATTATTTTTCATTCACTTGCAAGGTATGAAATTTACAGAATATTCAAAATTAAGACATTTTTTTGAAAGATTAATATTATTTCGCAAAATAATAAACATAGAAAGATGGCGTTTGCACAGAAAGATTTAAATGAAGTCTGTTGTTTCAGACCCCCCCAAAAAGTAAAAAAAAAGAGTAGTTAGTCTTTTGACTAGCAGGTTTCATTTTTAAATGTTTTCTTTTAACTTGCATTTCTGTATGTATGCGACAGTCAAATCTTGTTACTCATTTTTCACCCACTTCCTGTTGACACAGAGCTTTGAAATTTGGAATATATGTGTATTCCTATGAGGGCAATACATGAATTGGACATTGATTTTTTAAAATTCGATTCCTAAGGGGGTGGGGCAACGTCAGCCCAAAACTTGCATTTTCCCATAGAAATAACGTTGCGATTGTTTAATATTAATTGAAAAAAAAATAGCTCCATTGTTGCAACATTTAGCCATTTAAATCACATTCTGCATCATTATGACGTCAGTATTGAGCGACGTACACATTTGCGGTTTATAATATAAGTAGTTGACTTCTTTGTGAATTTTAATGAAAGTGTGGTTTTAAATTTCACGTTTAATTTTTGAGTTTATTGAATTATAGCTCAGATTTCCAACGGTATAAAAAATAAGTATAATGGCTTTAAAAAAGAAAAAAAAACATGCTTTCTTATTTTTTTTTTTTTTACTTGTGGCACTTTATAGAAAATAGCAGGTTATGCCAATGGAAGAGATTATGGAAGATTAATGGATTTAAATGGGATTTTCGCCAAATTAGCCAGCTATCTAATTCGCCAAATTGGCCAAAATTTGACGCTATTGTGGTAACCCTGTCATTAGTACTTTTCAACAAATACTCTTTGTATTCATATGTATTCACCAATACATACTCATTCATATATATTCCATATAAATGCTGACGTCGTAATGATGCGGGCAACAATGTGATTAAAATGACCTATCTCAATGATTCAAACAAACTGCAAGATTGGTTGTTAGTGCATTCTCCTTTCTTCGAAAGTGATTACGTAATGTCCATTAGTAGTGGGATTGTTGTAGGGGCTGACGTTAACTGCTGTTTGGCTAAAGAAAGAGGACAGATGGGAGTCAGAAGAATTGTCGGAGATAATTTCAAGAGTGTGAAATTCAAGAAAAAGAATAATGTAGTAACTTTGGCTTCTGTTGTCAAGAGTTTAAAATTCGGAAACATTACAGTTACTTCTGTTGATACATTGACTCTCTTCCAAAGGGTTTGTTTAATGAAGCAGAGTGATGAATACGTGCAGAGTTTACTAACATAATGAACTTTCTCCCTATCCGATGTCTCTGTTCTTCGACGAAGGGATGAGAAAAGGCACAAAATACTCGTCCTACAATGCATTCATCCCATTAAACAATCTGGATCTTATCGGAAAAGATAAGTTTTTTGTTGTTGACGGAGGGTACCTTCTTCACAAAGTAAGTTGGCCTCGAAATGTTTCCTTCAAATCTATTGCTAAAAGTTATGTTTCTTACATTCAGAAGAATTTTGGATCACAGGTCGCCGTTGTATTCGATGGGTATTCATCTGAACAGAATGGAACGAAAAGTGCAGAAAGAGTTCATCGATATCGAATGCACACTTCTACGGAAGTCATATTTGCAACAGAAATGTTAAACAGAGTCCCCCAGGACAAATTTCTGGCCAATGACTGAAACAAGAACCACTTCATTTCATTACTGAAAACAAAGTTTAAAAATTACAAAATTCAAGCTGACCAGGCCGAAGAAGACGCTGATGTCAGGATTGTTACCTCAGCCATTTCAAGAACTCAAACTTCTGAAAGTGTCGTAATTGCTGGAGAAGATGTTGACCTTCTCGTGATCATGACGGGCTTGGAAAAACCAACACAAAAATTTGTTTTTCCAAAATCAGGAAGAGGTAACATCGAAACCAAGTGGTTTTCAACCATGTAATACAAATACAAATACAACAATGTTCTGTTCACTCATGCAATCAGCGGATGCGATACAACATCCGTTCTTTTTGGACAAGGAAAATCAAAGTTTTGTAACGCGTTGAAAAAACATGATCAGCTTGAAAAAATAGCCTGTGTTTTCAATAAATCAGAAACTATCCATCAAAACATCATCAAGGCGCGGAAAAAATTCATTATCGTACTGTACAGTGGATACATAGGCACCACACAGACATTGAATATCTTGAGGTTCCAGTTATTTGCTAAATCTGCCACAAAAAGCAAAATCCATCTTGTGAGACTACCACAAACGCAAGAGGCTGCGCAGCATCATTTCCTCCAATTTACCATCAGATGCAAGCTTGGCTGGGAAACAACATCCCTCCTGAAAAATGGGGGTGGGTTCACAGGTCTGACGGTCTCTTTTAGACAGTTTAAATGGGCCAAAACCCAGCACCTGAATCCTTGCTGCATGTTGTTTCATGTAGCTGTAGAAAAGGGTGCAGTAAGGCATGCTCTTGTCAAAAATTAAAACTGAAGTGCTCGGCAATTTGCAAAAACTGTAACGGGGTCAACTGCGAAAATGTGGATGACATTATTTACCCACAAGAAAAGGATGATGAAGCAAATGAATGTATTGGAAACTATCGACCAAACCAACAACGCGGATGACTTTGACGACGAGATTGATGATGTAGCAAGAAGCTCAAAGAAGATCAAAACTGTTCAAGAACAAGCAACCTGCTCGTCTGCTCCTCAAGCTGAGGTTGACGAACCAGATCCATCAACCCACAAGCGCTCCAAACATTACTAAGTATAATAAAAATGTTACTGTACGTATTTTTTACTTACATTCATGTAAATACCTACTATTAATGTTTTCCACTTAAGTTCTAAATACGAAATATTTTACAATCTTGTCAATTTTTTTACAATGTTACCGTTTCAATTAATCGTTATAGATATCATGGAAATACTGTAATATAAACAAGTTACGTTAAAGAGGATAAAATGAATGAAAAATGGTGTCAAAAGTTGGTTTTTGCGATTTTCCACAAAGTTGAAAAAAAAGTGTCATTTTCAAAATGCCGCAGCGCACTTAGTCATGGGTTTAGAAAAAAGTTTTTATAATGAAACTTGTAGAAAATGTAATGGTCTTTCTTTTTGTAATTAAGTATGGTACACAAAAAGTTTATAAATTTTGAGTTATAAGGAAAAAACTGAAAAAGTTAAAAAATTTCATGGTTTTTTGGCTCCAAAAAGTTTAGCCTCGAGATATTTTGTTAGGAAATCATTAATTCCTGTTATTAGCATCCCCATAAACAGTTTTAAAACATAAAATCTTCTAGCAGATTTTTTGCATCTATTTTTGGCTATTTGACTGGATTAAAGTAGAATAATATATTATTTACTTTATCAAGTATGCAATCCTGTCGGTTCACCGAGTTTTTTTATTTGTTTGAAAAAAAAAAAAACAGTAGCCAAAAGAGTAAAAAGTCGTAAATTCTAGCACTGGAGTTTGTTTTTCCGTAGTTCAACATTGGGGCGCTAGTGTATATGCGAAAATTTAAAGCGTTCCAAAATTCTATATCAGGAAAGAAAACGCATTTTCCCGTTCTTATGTAGGATCTTGGAACTATATTATTAAACCGCCGAGCAAAAGGACAAAATTGTAATGTTGTTTTCTCTGTAATTATTTTTAATGCTAAAAAAATATGATATTTCAAACACGATATAAAAAACTTAATTACGTATATAAATATAACCCTTTAGACAACTAATCATTATTTAATGTTTTAAAACTACATTATATTTGTAGAATTATATTAATTTAAGTAGTGCTAATATTGCAGTGAAACCTGCAGCATAGTAAACGTATATATCAGTTCGCGGCGGTGAGAAGGTTAACTTATAGGACTTAGTAACCGTATAAAAGATAAACTTCTTAACTATTTAAAAAATAAATATTTTGACGTAAACGGATTTTGATATGATGAAACATTGATGATTTGAAACATTTTTGCAATTTAAAATATACCTCTAAATCTAACGGTTTAGGATTGAACATTACATCGGTCATCAGTAAGAAGGGACATCCTATATAAAATAGTAAATATTTCAAGGAAATTTTTCTGAATCTGCAGTAAGTGAATCTGGCAGCTGCAGATAGCAATATATCAAATATATGAAGAAAATGTAAAATTCATTTCTCAGATTGAAAATGTGTTTTTCTTACTATTCAGATGATCATCAAAATTTTGTATTTTTAGTTTATGAAAACTTACAGCTTTAGAAAAATTATGCTTCTTTTGAACTTCACTTTTGTTTTTGGCAACAAATGTTGAATTCAATAAAAATTTCAAAAGTTATACTAGAAAATTAGAAATTCTTGTTTGAGAAAATATGGAAACTGATTTTTAAAGTTCTTCGAAAACAAAGGGATGATGCTTATATTATTTTTGTATATTTGAGAAATAAAAGTTTTAAAGACATTTCCTTATAGTTAAACATTTGTGAGTTAAAATAATTTTTTATCATAAGAAATTGAGCGTCAAATTTGCAAACAGTCAATTTTGAAAGCCATACATTAATGTGCATTGTTAGAAAGTATTAGAAAATAAATAAATTAGTCATTATATATGTCATTATATAGTCATAAACTTAGTGACAGATAACCGATTCTTTGAAGTTTTTAAAATTCAAGAAAGTTAAACAGAAACAGCTATTAAAGTTATTCTTGCAGGTGATTAATGGGCGAAATCGGGAATTTCTGTATCTACTTCCTTGTTTTTGTTCCAAATATAACCTATAGATGGCACTGAGACATCTTAAACTGTTGAAACGCTGACACTAATGTGTAAAAATGGATCAAGGTTCACTCATCTTTTAATCGTCATTCTGTATAACTGCTGAAACGCCAAAGAAAATAGTTTGTGTTTTTATATTATAAGGTATTTTGAGTAGTATTACAGTTTGAGACAATACAGCTCCATCCATCAGTGATATTTGGGACTGAAATAAGAAAGCGTAGTAAAGTAATTCCTGCTTTCACGCAAACTGCTCTGCACCATTAACGCCACTAGCTGTCGCCATTTGCTTGCTATTGAATTTTAAAAACATTCAGTCTATTTTCTAACATACTGTATGTTGAGCTACACAGTGCCATTAAATACATTGGAAAGAAAATAATCCATTTAATGATATTGATTTAAAATATACGTATTTATTAAGTAACTAGCAGGCTCTGCCCGCTGCGCTGGTCCATTTTCCAAATGAACCTTGAGTCAAACGAAATGGTGAATTCGACCATGTATTTTAAAGTAATAGGGACCTTCACCTGGAAAGTCCTTTCGCATTGCTGAATACAATGCGAATGTCATTGCGCTATTATCTTATCTTATGCGTTCGACAAAATTCTGGCTATTAAGAAGCAACTCTTTTATTTTATCATTTATGTTACAGTTTGATGGATAAATGTGGCCGTTATGACCAACAGAAATTAAAATGTTCTCTAGTCACCATGCTACTAAAAAGTAGAGCATTAGAATCATTGCAGAGATTGACCATTGAACATAAATAATGTTCGAGTTATTCATTTTCGTTTGTTAGTTCTTGAACTCCGAACCTCTCACTTTGGTGCTTTGTGTGGTTCAGGCAACTTAAATACATTCTCACAGCAGGTTACATTATATTTTGTAATACAGTCATCTTCTGGCAGGTCTACTACAGTTTTCTATCTTTGGATTCCATCATAGTAAATACAGTGAAAAATGTAATAAATTATTTGGACACGAAGAACAGTGTTTAACTTTCATATTTAAAATAAATGTGAAAAATAAAAAAGTGGGTTTTTAAAACTGAATTGTTTGAATAAAATTAAAATGACGCTATTTTTACGGCCTTTTCACTTTATATACCAGTTACAATGATGTAACCATTAACCTGGAAAAAATCGTTTTCGTGCAACGATATGATTATAAATGTACCAGAGTTAGCTACAAAACGATGTTAATCATGCGCCAAACTCCGTTCCATTAAATATTGTCAAATTGTTGGTAACTGAATTATTGATCATTCACCAATAAAACACATTGAGAATAATAAATAAAGTTAGTTATGAAAAACTTTTAGTGATAATCTTTTTGGTGAATATTTGAACCATAGATTTTTTTTGCATTTCTCTAATGAGCATAAAAACACGGAGAAAGAAATATGCTTGCTATTTCTTTTATTTTCAAGATTACATTATTCTTTCGTCTGTTGCAACCCCATAATGAAACTATAAACCCCACAAACCCCATAATGAACATAATCGTTAATTTGTCGCTAAGTTTAGCGGCTAGGGAGGTGCGTCTGCCGAAAATGATTTATAAGGATCGAAATTTTATCTAATTTGAATTCCAGGAATTTTTTTCTTAGTATCTAAGATAAAAGGATAAATCAGAAAATATTGTTTCTTGGCTCCCATTGGTATTTCAAATTTTTTGTCTTACACTGCAAGTATTGCTTTTTAGCGATAGTAAAATAACTGCAGATGAAAAATATATAATAGTGTATCTTCTTTTGTCCGTTTGCAATTTACTAATCGCTAAGTACAAATTTCGTGTAATATTCTGCAATTGGATTCATGGCCCCTTCAAATATAAAAGAAATTTCTAACAATATAGTAAATGCATCAATTGGCGGATGAACCGATTTCCAAAGATTAGTCCAATATCTTTTTAAAAACTTCAAAAAGAAGATAAGATATGCAAAGAAAACCAAAATGAAATGAATGGTGAATTTGTTTTTAAATGTGTGTTAATAATTTTTGTGTGGAGGACATTTACACTAAAATTTAAATATTTGACTCTTTTTTTATAATATTAACTGTTATTTATATAATTTATATTTGTATATAAAAAAAACTCGAAAAATGCTGCCGTACACTTGTAAAATCACCATTATTGTGAACATCGCTTGAACCAATGTCATACTTGTTCCTTTTTGACTTAAAATCGAATTGTTTAGCGACAAAAATTAAATCAAAATGACAAATAAACAAATAACATGTAACTCACAAGTACAGTCATTTACAACTGCTATTTTTTTCTGTAAGTCACATGATGGATGAGTTAGATAAAAATAAAAATTATATTAAAAAAAAATGTTACTCAGATTTTATCTAATAAAATTTTCAGGTATGGAGGTAATTTCTTAACCCGAACCATAAATCGCAAAATATGGTTTCACTTGCAATGTTTCACGTTGAATATTTTTTTAAGCATTGCGAGCATTCGCTTTCAGGTTTAAATTAAATATTTTCACTTTATAACATTATCTTTCATCGTTTTTCTTTCTTTTTTTTTAAAATAAAATTAGTAAGTTTTTCTTTTGTTTGTATTATTTTCTAAATTATATAGCCGTTTCAATTCGTTCACCAACGATAATGGTTGCCAAAAAAACCAATGGTAACCTTTTCGTCCAAAATAACAAAACGTTTCATCATAATTCCATAACTTATCTACGTAGAACGATATGTTATATACTAAAACCTTCCCTGAAAAATTATCTATATAACAGTGCAAGTGCCATCAATTATTGAAATAAATACATTTAAATGCATAATATAGGCTCAGTGTATTGAAAAATTAAAAGTAGTGTTTGTATGTGTAAATATACTTTAAAAGACAAACCAAAAATAATTTAAATTGAATTTTAAAACAATCCTATTAAATTCACGTCAAGGTGTCAATCGAATTTTGATATCACTTCTTTTAAAACCCATATTTTGAATTCACGAGAGATGTGAATGAAAAAGCATCAGCAAATAAATTTTGTATATCATTTAATGTTAAAAATAACAATTGCACCTGTGAATATAAATAAAACTAAAAAGAAAATGAAGATTTAAAAAAAATATATTAACATAGCGTCACTCAAATTTGATATCATTACTTTTAAGACCCATATTTATTAAGACCCATATTAGAGCCAAAAGAAAGTACTGCGTCAGAACCTTTAACCCATTAAGGGTTCTTGTACTGATATATATATTTACACATAAATATACAAAAAATAAAGAAAACTTTAAAATAATTTATTACGTGTAAAAAAAACTATGCATAAGTGAGCGTGCTTATTGAATAATTTTAGTTGTTGGATGATATTGCCTCAAAAATATGGGCTAGTTTCGGAGAAATTGAGTCAGACCGTGCAGGGCATGGGCCAAGCTTGGTTGGAATGTTTAGCTGTTGTAGTGAGCCAGATCGGTCCCGATTTCAATTATTAGATTTCATAGCGGGTCGGACAATGCCCGCGCTTGGAAATTTCGGCTCGTGCAGACATATTGCACTGTTCATTAATTTAAATTTTGGTATTAAATTTAAGAGAAGGTTATTTTGTTTAATGCTTTTAGAGAAATCGATATTAAAATAACAAATGTAATTCATATATGTACGACCTATAGAGATCCGCTTACTTTTCTCAAATGTTTAATGAAAACCCCTTTATTTCCATTATTAAAGAATACTGATAAACTATCGTAAGAAAAGCAATATTTATTACAACTCTTTTGCTAAAATAAGGGGTAATGTCAATGTCGTTATGCCAGGCAAAATAAAATGAAATATTGTGCACGTTTAATAAATTAACTAGTAAATCTGCAGATCAGGAGCCTCAACGTCAGCTCAGCAAGTCATTTGTATTTTAAATCTCATTTTTGATATAATTTAATATCGTACAATCCGCAATTATTATTTTTTTCAATGGCATGCATATTTATAAGAATAGAAAAATTCTTCGAATGTTCCAAAAATTAGAATCATTAAATTAAACACAGTGTTATACAATGATATTCTGAGATTCTGATGAACTCCTTATTCATTTTTTTTAAACATATAGGCATTCATCCCCCCGTAGTTTCATTAAATTTACATTCGTTTTGATTACAAAAAAAAAAAAAAAAAAAAAAAAAAAAAAAGATATTTTACCAAAATAGTGAGAGTTTCTTGAATTTTATTATTTTACACTCTTTGTTGCTAAGCAACGAATAAATTAAAGTGGAAAGTAAAAATAAACGCTTTTAAAAATTGTAAAAAAAATATGAAAAAAAGATGTTTATAATTCCCGAACAGATGCAATAACATTTTCAAATATTTTAAGCAATTAATTTCTAAATTCTATTACATTTTTATGCAAAATTTTAAAACAATTGGAAATCCATATCGAAAATTTAGCATTCATAATTTTAAGTCTAAATCCCTTATGCAAATATTCCATTTTCTTTTCAGATAAAAATGAAATTTGAAAAATCGTCTGCATCCCCATAGGAAAGCATTATGACCTAAAATAAAATGTTCTATATTTTCCGAACGAATGAACCAAATTTAACAAAAAACTATACAGCTAATTCCGGATACCTCGCCAACGTACCTACCAAAAATCAACTTAATCAGACCATTTTTACCGCAGCTATCGCGAAACAGACAGACAAACAGACAAACAGACATACAGAAACCAAAAACTTTTCGCGCCTCGACAGTGAACCTCAACTGACGTTTCGGCAATGAACTTTAAAAAAATACTTGGATGTGAATATTTCCTTACTCAGATACATAAAGTTGGAAATGTTTCAAAGAATTGTTTTTGAATTTATAATATGCGAATCTGGCAGCTGCAGATAATAATGTATCAAATATTCGTTGAACTGAAGAATGTAAAATTCCTTTCTCAGATCGAAAGTATTTTTTTATTACGATTCAGCCGAGTATCAAAATTTTGTAATAATGTTTCGAATTGAAAAAATAAAATAAAATGCTTCTTTCAAACTATACTTTTTTTTTTCGAGACAAATGATAAATTCAGTAAAGTAACAAAAAGATTTATAAGATTAGAAATTCATGATGATGAAAACTAGCAACTGATTTTTCCAAGATGTTCAAAAAATAACATGTTCTAAAAGCACAATGTTTCTATTTTTTTTAATACTTGTTTTAAAATTCCAGAGTTTGATTTAGATTTTAAAACTTACGAATCAAATTAATTCCATATCAATCAAATTTTAAATCAAATTTTAAAAAATGCAAATTATTTCTGGAAGTCATAAATAAGCTTGTTTGCATCTAGTAAAAAATTAATTTTCATCTATCATTTCTGATTGATAACCGAATACTTGTTTTAATTTTACAACATTTCATTTTTTAGGAAATGGTGGCTTTTTACACATGTAAAACCCGTAAATGAATTCAGAATTCAGAAAATTTCAAATGTCCCATATCTTTAATTATGCTTTATATTTACAGTTACAAAGTAGCGTTTATAAATCGATATAAAGAGAAAATCTACATATAAGACAGTCATATTCACCGGGCTTTCTACTGAACCAATTTTAATAATATATTTTACACTCTTTTATTTAATTTATTTGGTTTTTGTATGTAAAGATGAAATTTTGTAATCGATTTTTTACTCAGTTCCTGCTATGCTAGGATTATAAAAATTATGTACACAGGTGAGTTTTCGATGACAGTAGGGGGATAGGGGATGAATGGGACATTTTCACAAAAATATTTATTTTAAATATTTTATTTAAGTTATTATTAATATTATATATCGTATTTCATACATTAGGTGTTTGTCTACATCTTATGTACAATATTTATTCAAGATTATTATTATACAGAAAAATATTATGAAAAAAAGAAAGTTGCTCTCTGTCCCAATCATCCCTACAGCAGGGATGGGTGGGACACAAATATTTTCCTCTCTGTATTCAATGATACCAAATTAAAATTTGTAATTATAAACTTATATGTAATTATATTTGTAATTTATGATCTTATATGGCTGTTATATAATAGTGTTAGTAATCTAAGAAGTGAAAACACAGTTAATCAAACTGTAATTTATATTATATATTTTAACTGAAATTTTAATGAATTGCAAAGTTAAAGTTGAACGGATGAGCAAATATCAGAAACACATTAAATGTGGTCTGTCTAAAATGTTCTAAATGTGGTCTGCCAGTGGCATAAGCTGGTATAAAATCAGTTTCAGTGAATGTATTGCTGTTAAAAAGAAAAATGGCAGTTTTCCTAAAACCACTGGTTATGTTTATGTTGCTAGTACTAAAAGCTGTCAAAAATGCCGTCTTGACAAAAGCTGAGAGAATATAGCTTGTAATATGCTCTCCAAGATTATTTGTCAGCCAATCATCTTGGACTGACCTCAGCTTTGCCTTTAAAGGCCCATAAACTGAAACATCCAATGGCTGAAGACAACGGTGGCTACAATAAGGAGGAAATGTTAAAAGAATAATTAACATAAATTACATATTAATTTATCAACTTATATAATATAATTTAGTTAATAAAAAAAATCAGTATCCTCTAGGGATGAATGAAGCAGTCCCATTCATCCCCATTTGAAATGTCCCAATCATCTCGATGATGCATATATTCAATTGTCAGCCATTTTGTCTCAGAAATTATTTTGTCACAAAGGTTAATATTCATAAATTTTAATTACCAATATTGAGCCTTGAAATAAATAACTATAACATATATCTTAATTGTTTATAATGCATAAGATATGTAAACAACTTCAAATATATATATATAAAATACTTTTAAGCAAAGTTTTCAGGAAATGCAACTTTGAAGAAAATTGAAAACAGCCATGTGGTCTTGCTTTTGGTTCTGAAGCACACTATGATAGTGTCATCTATGAGGATAGGATGTAACTAAAAAAATGTTTATTGACTGAAATATCGAGAATGTCCCATCCATCCCTTGTCCCATTCATCCCCCACTTCCCCTACAACATTTAATATTTTTAGAACTTAATCATAAATTAATAAATTCATTTTAAGGCATTTTTTGTTAGCTGGCTACAGATGATAAATCGCCAAATAAACTTTATGGTTACAACATGTGTTACAAAAACAATGGAATTAATTATCCGCCAAACGATTCGCACTAAAAATCACAACGGGCTGTGAAACTACAACAACTAAATATTTTAATCAGTAAAAAGTAAGAAAAATATACAGAAAAAATAAAAAAGTATAATAATACACACACATATATATATATATATATATATATATATATATATTTGTTATATGATATATATATATATATATATATGTAGGATTTCAGTTTAAACACTTCGTTTCCTTTATGACGTGCATGATCATCAAATTAACTGACGCTCTAGTAATATTATTATCCATGATTTAAATGCACTAGTTATAAATATTTTGGATCGCGAGATCAAGATTTGAACATCTTCAAAATTGGAAAAAGAGCAGTCTTCTAATTTTTATTGTGAAGCAAGCGTCGAAATGGAAAATAGCAAGTAAAGGCGCTGTTAGGCCTAGTTGAACTTTTGGAAAATAAATATATTGTATATGTTGGGTGTGAAGTGTATTAGCTGTGAAGAAATTATTAGTAAAGTATTGTAGAATTATCTGTCTAGGACTGTATTAAAGTTTATATTTTGTTATTCAACGTCTAGTCGTGCATATAATTTCAGTAAATCAACTGTTTACATATCACCTTCTTACACACACACACACACACACACACATATATATATATATATATATGTAATTTGTCATTTATTACACTGGTCTCCAAAAGTTAAAGTACAACCTGTCTTTTGTGTCAAATTTGAAAACAAATGAATATAAAAATATGAAGTTGAGAAGAATTCTTCATTAAACAGTTATTTATTGAATTTTACGTAATTTTAACATCGAGCATGATTTACAAATAAAGAATTAAATTTTCTACAAAAGTCCACTGTTTGATATATAAAAACAAATCACAGATTTTTGTGAAAAAATTAAATAAATGACTTTTAATAAGGAATCCGTGTGTGAATACATATAATGTATCATTTTATATAAATTTTTTTGTGGCGCAGTGATTTATCATATACGAAATTGTGAAAACGAAGCATATACTCAAATAGATAAGTATGTGTGTATTTTCGAATTGAGACAAACATTCAGAACATAAGCAGCGAAGTATAAATATGAGAAATAATATATGAGAAAATGTTAAAAAATGTGCTTATTTTGCTTATTTAAATTTATCCATTTTCAACCACACGCTAATTAAAATTTTACTATGAATATCAGCATTAGGGTCAACCATTATTAACCCCTTAAGCACCATATTCAATTTAGAGATAGTATGCTGAATACGAGATATTGAGTTGTTCGAAAACTTTCCTCCGTTTGGGAAAACCAATTCGTACCGGAAAATTCTTCCCGTCAATTTTCATACATTAGATTATCGGAATTAATGTCTAATAACTGAATGATAGAATTTGCCGGGGCGAATTGGTTAAAACATTGCAATCTGGACTTAAAATGATGACGTACGTACATACGTCCTGGTGTTGGAAATGAAGGGTTCATGACGTACGCAGGTACGTCGTGGTGCTTAAGGTGTTGAATCAAAGAAGATATCCTTCATGCACAGAATGCAATAAACCGCACATTTTATTCATATACATAATGAGAAATTTTTTATTTTGCTTATTAACAAACTGCGATAAATTTAAGTACAAACAAACAAAAACATATATTCAGTAAGTGCCTTTGAATTGTTATATTCTGTTTGCAACAACTTATTATTGTATTATTATTGTATTTCACTGTTAAATCATTGTGCTGAATTCAAAAGTACTCAATTTTAAATTTTAATTAAATTTTAGATTTGTAACAAGATTTAAAAAATATACTTTCGTAGTGAGTCACACAATAGCATTAATTAGATTTCGATAATCAAAGTAAGAAAAAACACTGGTTTCAAATAGATAATTAATTATACCCAATTAACTATTATAATTAATTACATTTATATAAGAGATTTTACTTTCCATATTGATTTACTTTTCGCTTCTGATAAATCTCATTTTTAAATATGAATTTCTAGAAAAGTCACGACGATTACCGCCTCAAATTATTATCTGTCATTTTACCTTTCATTATTTCTTTTATTTTGTAAAACTCCGAAAAAACACACAGGGTATTGGATTTTTGTTTGAATATTTTCATTTCTATGATAGAAATACAGATGAAGCTAATTAAGATATTATTTCTTTTCTAACGAAAATTATTGAAAATCACAAAATGAGTAAGTACGTGCATTTAATTATTTAAAAATGTTATTTTGATTTGACTTTCAGAAGATATATATGCTAAAGCTAATTACTTTCGATAGAAACTCGGGAGGTAATTAAAAAAACATTTATTAGATTTTAATGTTTGTCTTGTTAAGTATTTGTCTTGATTTCAGTTCTCAAAATAATGAATAACAGGGCGGAATTTTTTAGAAAGATAAACTTTTTATAAGGATAAAGATTTAACCTTTTTTCTTTTATTAAATACAAAATCATAGTGAAGTATTATAAAACATTTGAAAACAAAACCTGTATATGCCGAAATCCTGCCAAAAATTATAACAAATAGTATACCTACATCCAGTTATAATACACGATGCATTTTCTAAGATGAAACTCAATCTAAAAATATATATATAGATGAGTCTCTTGTGATTTCGTTTTAGAATTTTCTTTTCGTTCAATCAATTAATTGCGTAATTCATGCAAAAGAAAAAGAAATGTTGTAAAAGAAAAGTTTATGTTTTCAGTCCATTGAACTGTTCTACAATAATCAGGATAGTTGAAAAAAAAATCCTCGTTTGAAATAGAGTCGAATATAGTTACCTCGAATCTTTTTATCTCGAATCTCTCCACATATAGAAAAAGATAAACGGTCCCCACACTTTCAAGAAGAAATAGGGGAGCTGGGGGACGAATGGGACAAGGGATGGATGGGACGTTCTCAACATTTCAGGCAATAATTTTTTTTTCGTTGCTTCCTATGCTCATAGATTTCACTACCATAGTATTCTTTATGACTAAAAGGAAGACCACATGGCTTTTTCATGTTTTTTTCAAAGTTGCATTTCCTGTAAACTCTGCTTAAAAGTAATTCTTTTTTTTACATTTGAAGTTGCTTAAATATCTTATGCAATATAAACAATTATGATATGTTGGCGTTGTTTATTTCAAGGCTCAATATTGGTAATTAAAATAAATGAATATTAACCATTATGGCAAAACAATTTTTGAGACAAAATGGCTGACAATTGAATATATGCATCATGGGGATGATTGGGCCATTTCAAATGGGGATGAATGGGACTGTTTCATTCATTCCTAGAGGATGTTGAAAAATATACTTAGTAACTAAATAATATTTTATAGTTGATAAATTAATAATTTATGGTAATTATTCCTTTTTTGACGTTTCCTCTTCATTGTAGCCACCGTCTTCAGTCATTGAATGTTTATGAGCCTTTTAATGCAAAGCTGAGATCAATCGAAGATTGGCTGACAAATAATCCTGGAGAGCATATTACAAGGTGGCATTTTTGTCAGCTTTTAGGACTAGCAACATAACCAGTGGTTTTAGAAGACTGTCATTTTCTCTTTTAACAGTAATATATTCACCGAATTTGATTTTATACCAGCTTATGCAACTGACAGACCACATTTTAGAACCAACAACTGGAAGTTCTAAAAATTCAGTAATAAATGAAGTTGCATGTAACCTCAACCAGAGGAGGAGAATATTCTTGCATTTCCTGTCAACAAACCATCCACATCATCACAACCTCTAACTCCTGAGTAAAATCACCTCTTTTCAAAAGTTGAGGCAAGAAAAAAGAGCATTCAAAGAGGCAGAAAATCAAGAAACAGTTGCATTTTGACAAATACGTTTGAAACAAATTGTCTAGAATCAGAATGCAACAAAAGTAAAAGCGCAAAGCAGAAGAAGAACCTAGAGCTAAAAAGGGAAATATCAAGAAAACAGAGAAAAGTCATAGTAAAACAGAAGATTATTTCAGATTAGATGGCTCTTCTTCTAGTGATATGTCTTTGGGAAATGATATTTATAATATTCAAGATGTTTTTTTTCTGACAAAATTTAAACAGAACCCCCCCCCCCTTTTTTTTTTCTAGAGTGTGTAGTAAAGTAGTAAACCTTTCAAGTAGAAGGTAACGATAACGTTCTAAAGAAAAAGTTTAATAGCTATGGTTTTTTTAATCCTGAAAACAATGAAATTTGCGATATTGCTGAGTCTGATATCATGGAAAAGTTTCCATGACCTGAAAATCAAGAGGGAACTGAAAGAGTGAAAGCATTTATTACGTTTGCATACAATTTCACAGATATTAACATTAACTAGAAATGTGCAAGATAAACATGTCATCAACCATTATACAATTGCAAACTTTTTAATTAATTCATTGTTATGTATTCTTCTCACCACTAGAGGACAATTCTTCTTATATGTTGCTGATATTTGACCGTGCAACCTTAAATATATAATTCATTAAAATATGTTCACAGTTAAAATATCTAATATAAATCACAGTTTTTTCGTGCATAATTAACTATGTTTTCACTTCTTAAATTACCAACACTGATATATAACAGCCATATAAAATTATTATTACAAATACAATTACATATAAGTTTATAATTATAAATTTTAATTGGGTAACATTGATTACAGGGAGGAAAATATTTGTGTCCCATCTATCCCTATTAGTGTCCCATTCATCCCTGCTATGGGTATGATTGGGACAGAGAGGAACTTCATTTTAATTTCATAATATATTTCTGTACAATAATAACCTTGAATAAATATTGTGCATAAGATGTAGTCAAACACCTAATGTATGAAAGGTGATATATAATATTGATAATAACTTAAATAAAATATTTAAAATAAATATTTTTGTGAAATTGTCCCATTCATCCCCCATCTCCTCTACAATTAAACATTGTTATCTCGATTTTCAGGGTTTCTCGAAAGAACAAATGTCTCCAGTAGTTTCAGGTATACATATATGCTAAAGGAAATAATTATGTTATAAATGTAGAAGATAAAGAAAATATGGTTAAATTTTGGTATTACCTAGATATCTAATAAATTTAAAATTTTATTATGAATTAAGAGAAAATACAACTAAAAATTTTAACAGAAGTTACATTTAAACAATACAAATGATTTTCATCGTATACAGAATTTAATACACTGCCTATGTTTTTCAAACTCACTATGGAAACACTTTCATTTTCCTTATTGAAGAATTGCAATGAATTTAAACAAAAACCCTATTTAATAGGTGCTTTTGAATTATTTAGATACATTCTGTTTGTATGCAACTTCATAAATTATTGTATAGCTAACAAAATTAATTAATTTTAAATATTAATTAAATTTTTGGATTCCTATAAATCTTTTAAAAATTAATATACTTTCATAGTAAATAATTACGCTACTGTATTCATTTGGTTTTGATAACCAAAGAAAGAAAAAGCACAGATTTCAAACAGAAAATTAATTATAATTAATTACCTAATATGAATACATTTATATAAAATATTTTATTTTCTGTTTCCAAGAAATCAAAACATTACATATGAATTTTAACAAAAGTATAAAATAAGTATTCGTCTTTTTATTTTTCATTATTCCACTTATTTCATTATTCGTAAAACTCCAAAACAATACACGGCATATTGAATTTTTATTTGAATCTTTTTATTTCTTTGATGAAAACACAGGCAATAAAGCATTATTTATTATCTAATAAAAATTAATGAAAATCACAAAATGAATAAGTAAATGGATTTGGGATTCGGTTGAACTATTTTTAACCTTTGAACTATTTTTAACACTTTCCAACCTAGTTGAAAAGTATTTATGCCTTCGGTTTGTCTGCCGTCTGCCTTCTGTCCGTGCTCTAACTCCCGTAAATATGCTCGGATTGCCCTGAAATTTTTGTATGTTATCGTCGTTTACTATAGCATATTCCCTATTTCAACTGAAGTGTGTAGCACTTATAGTTTTTTTTTACAGGGACAGTCAAAAGTATTCCGTTACATTACAGTCAATGAGAAAAAATCGTTTCAAGTGCATTTTGATGAAACTACGCCATTTGAAACATGATGAAATTGATATATAAATATGAAGCTCATTAAAACATGCTTTTTGTAGATATGGGGGGCAAAGCATTTATTATTCATTTATAGGGTCAAACAAAAGAAATCTGTTACACATCGTTACATGGGGATAAATCTTTTGCAATGTAACTAAAGTGATATTTCACTATTTCAAACACAGGGAAAATTATATGCATTACTAAGGCACACTATAAATTGCTCTCTCGTGGCGTTTATTTACAGGGACACACAAAATATATTGGTTACTGTACATGTACGATATTTACAGTCTATGTGTGATAAGTGCGTTTTCAACTTTGGTTTGTGTTTTAAAGTTCAACTATTTTTTTTTATTGCACGTGTGTGTTTATAAACTCCGTTGATCATATACAGTGCTATACAAGGGACTTCGTAAGTATTACAAACTATGGGAGTGAATTGCTTAAGGGTAGATTTTTATTGTGTTTACGCATTTTCCTGCTGAACTATATTTAGTAGACTAATAGAAGTTTGGGGAATATAAATAAATTCATATACAGGGCTACGCAAAAAAGATACATTGTCGTTTACGCTCAGTAACTGCTGCAAGTGAGTTTTAAGTTGCCTTTTAGCTTCCTTAGGTGGTATGTACAAAAGTCTTCAGATAATATACAGTGCTGTACAAAAGATTTCGAGTGCATTTCCATCGATTGGCGAAAATTGCTAAATGTGAATATTCTAACTGAACTAAATTTCATCATACTTATATATCCACATCAATTGATCATATACAACGCTGCACAAAATAATTTGACTACTTTTTTGACACTGGAAGGTAATTTCGAAAACTGTACTATTCAATGTGTTATATGTTTTCTAAACTGTTTACCTACATATCTTCTTTCACCTTATTTAACGGCGAAGTTTCGTTACAGTTTTCTGGCTGTGTTGGAAAGTGTTTCATAATCTATGATTTTTTGTTCGTGTTTTTTTAAATTTAGGTATTTTATAAAAACTTTTTGACATATTATTAAATCGTTTTATGAAAAGAAAATAAACAAGAAAAAATCCAATTAAAATAAAATATAAAACATTTATTTGTTTAGAAAAATTAAGAAAAATTTAAAACAATACCTCTTTTAAAATTTTGAAATTTTTTGCAACATTCTTTTAATACTGTTCTTACTAAGAACCAGATTTCTAAAAAAATAATCAGTTTCAGAATAAAAACATCATGATACATTTAAAGAAATTGTAAAAAAGACTAATAATTACTTAACATTTTTATAGAATTATGTAAGAAAAAATCACTCATTATCATTAAAATAAAATATATATTCTAAAACTGATTACCTTGATAATATGATAAATTATAGCACCTTGTAATAATATATTCCTTTTAAATGCTAAAGGTGTAAATTAAACAACATAATACAAATTAAAATAACTTTTATTAGATTGTTTTACATGTTCCGACTCTTTCCGAGTCATTTTCAAAAACAAAATGAGAATACTCTATAATTGCACGGGCTTTGAAGTTATTATTTCCATGTACTTTTTAAAAAATTACGCACGTTATCTTTTTTTTTTATTTGGTTGTTTATTTTCATTTCCGTGACCATGGAGTACCTCCAGCCACAGTTTCGGTAAATTAAAAGATGCCGCATCGTTACATATTGTATTTCTGCGTGTTATTATCTCTATGGTTTCTCTTATTATGGATGGATAGTATAGACTGGAGGGAAATATTATTTTACTTTTATTGAAATTTTTTTTGGATGGTTTCTTCTTGATATAATCTTGCCAGGGCTGTAGTTTTTCTATTATATTTAATATCAGCTATATGCTCTTTTTTTTCTGTAATTAAATTTCCAGCTGGTCATGCCTATGTAGTAATTCTTGGATCCGTCTTCTTTAATAAAAGGTATTTCATATACTTCTGTATAATTCTCAAAATTAATTGATATTCTCATTTTGTTTTTGAAAATGACTCGGAAAGAGTCGAAACATGTAAAACAACCTAGTAAAAGTTATTTTAATTTGTATTATGTTGTTTAATTTACAACTTTAGCATTTAAAAGGAATATATGATTAACTTGATTTTAAAATTAAGTTTATTTTAGAAGTAGAACGGAATGGAACAGTTTCGTATTTGGATATTCTATTAATCAAAACCCACCAAAGTATTGGACGTACCGTTTATAGATATAATCAATAGCCAATAAATCTACTAACCCACAAAATGCTTAAAGAAAGCACCTTTTACCTACCAAGTTTCTGCACTTAGACATTTTATTAAGAGAACCTTCACAGTTTGTACCCCTGATTAGTGAACCAGGGAGCTAAATGAAATACGTGACATCACAAGAAATAACGGATATAAAGAAGGATAATAAGAAGAAAAAGAATATACTTGTTTTAATTGCTGAAAGGGGTAAAATAAAAACTTTATAATCTTTAAAAAAGTTTTATCAATATACATAATGCTGTTTACATGTTTCGACTTCATCGAAGCCTTTATCAAAACAAATAAGAATTAGTCGTTAGGGAGGGGGGACACCATAATACATACCCATCATGAATATGCATAATATAAAATATGAAAATAAAACATGGGTAAACTATTTATAAAATGCATTGCAATTCGAATAAAATCCTTGCTTGTTGACGTCATAAACTTTAAATGCTCTATTGCTGAATTGCGTAAGAGAAACATCCTTATAACTCTCAAAATGATAATCATTTAATTAATGTAGCAGTTTACTGCGTCAGATTAAGCGTCTCTTTACTGATTAAAATGTATATTTGAATTGAAATTTGAATGAAATACAGGGTCATGAAAAATCGACAACTGTGGAAAATGTGATTACAAATATATCGGCAACTCATTATCGGATCGACTTCATTCTTAATGCAAAATTTATGTTTTTTATTGTCTTTTATATTCACTCCTTAAAAAAGCAATTTCGAAAATTTTTGTATACTTTATATCAGAACGAATATTTCAACAGTCCGAAAAAAATAGTTCCGGATAATCGAGGTTACTAAAATTCAATAAACTTCTTCCCATTATTACATACTAAGTACATAAGAAATATCAAGTCTCTATCTCAATTTGTTCGGGAGATAGAGCGTTTTCAGACACACACATAGACAGACGGACGGCAATTTTTTTTTCTAAAAATATGTTTTTCAGAATTTCCAGTATCTGAAACGTGCAAATACGTCAAAATTTTGTTTTCGATTTTCAAAACGATTACAAGACTTACCCTATACTACGAACGATGGGTAAGTAATATTAAAAAATTGCACGATTTATGATGTAATGATTTGAAACGCCATCTTTTAATTTTACACGTATGTAACTCAAGCCACAATTTGGCTATGTTAAATGGTGATGTATCGTTATATATTGAATTTCTACGTGTTACAATCTCTATGGTTTCTCTTATAACGGATGAATAGTATGGATTAGAGGAGGAAATGATACTATTTTCATTGAAATTTATTTTGAAGCTTTCTTCTTGATATAATCTTGCAAGGGATGTGTTTTTTTTTATCACTTTCCAACCTAGTTGAAAAGTGTTTATGACTTCGATTTGTCTGGCCGTGCTCGAATTCTTGTAAATATACTCGGATTGCCTTGCAATTTTAATTTGTTATTGTCGTTATCTATAGCATGTTCCCTATTTCAACTGAAGTGTGTAGCACTAATAGTTTTTTTACAGGGACACACAAAAGAATTCCTTTACATTACGTCTTATGGGAAAATTCATTTGCGGTTTAATTAAATAATGTTTCACTACATTAAACGCATTGAAATTTATATATATCACTAAGGTGCATTACAAGAGGCTTACTACAGAATAGTGTGTGTATAGCAGTCATCGTTCATTTACAGGGACACACAAAATAATTCTCTACTCTCTGTTAACAATAATTCCTGGAAGTGCGTTTTATGTTGCTGAACGCGATTTTAATTTTAACTCACTTTTTGTCTATTACTGGGTGTGTATAAATTCTGTAGATCATATACAGGGCAGCACAAAAGTTCGCGAACATATTTCTGTTTATTGACAGAAACTCCAGAAGGAGAATTTTAAACTGTCCTACGCGTTTCGTAACTAAACTAAAATTTAGCATCCTATGTAGTATATATACAAATCTATAGATCATATGCAGGGCTGAATAAAATATTCGGATATTTTTCCAAATATTGTATATGTTGGAAATATATGTTGGAAATTCCTTAAATTACGTTTTTAAATATGTTATGCGTTTTCCACATTGTTTACTTAGATGTTATCTTTCAGCTTATTAAACGGTAATGATTTGTAAAATTATTTTGGAAGTGTTGGAAAGTTTTATATAATCTATGCTTGACGCATGATTTTTCGTTATTGTTCTATTATACTTTGTGGCAGCTATATGCTCCCTTTTTCTATAACTAAATTTCCTATTAGTCATGCCAAGATCCGTCTGCTTTAATAAATGGTATTTCATATACTCCTGAATAACCCTCAAAATTAATTGGGCCAGTATTAATGAAAATAATATTCCTTAATTTTGGAGGGGGTTTGGCTATTAAGCAGATATTGAAACGTTTAAGGCTGTATTTTAATTTCTCAAAAAATTAAATGATAGCTTTTCAAATCATTACATCATAGATCGTGCAATTTTTGAATATTCTTGTTTGTTTTCATAATGACATTGATGAAGTCGAAACATGTAAACAGACTAATAAAACCTTTTTTTTTAATGTCCATAAAGTTTTTATTTTACACCTTTTAGCAATTAAAACAACTATATTACTACAGAGTGTTATAATTTGTGAAGAAAAGGGACTTTAATGAACAAAATTCCAAGATATCTACTTTACAATATTTCCCTAGGTTCTTCGGAATGTTGAAATATAAACTTAACAAATTCCATATCTGAGTTATTGCACCCCCCCCCCCTATTTCCCCTAAAATAATAATAATAAAAAAAACATGGTCTGTAGGAAGATAAATACAATAGAACCTGATCAAATATCAGCTGAATATGAATTCCGTTTACCAAAGCCGATGGAACATTGCGATATTATCATGGTAACTTTTGTCTTTCTAACGATGTCTTATAATTCTGTATTGATATATGATTACGTATAAATATGTATTAAAAATATTAATATTTACTAGTTCAAAAAAAATATTTTCTGGAACTCTTTCCACAAATATGCAACACTTTATTTATTATTTTTTTTTCTCAGTGATTTCTAAGAATTTATTTCAGGTTGGAAGAGAATTGTGTTTTGCAGATTTCAGGATGGGGAATGGGAGATATATCAATACATGTCTTAAAAGGGGGGTGTTTTTATTTTCTTCTATCTTTACAAGAAAAAAGTATTGGATTCATGAACATTTTCGACGGATTTATACGTTTTCAGATGAACAAGATTTGACTGTTTTTAGTAAATGTCTGTCTGTGAGTCTGTGTCTCTGTGACTCTGTCTGTCTGTGACAAAATTTTTGTGGGCGCTCTATCTCAAGAACTAATGTACGAAATTTAATAAAACTTTATATTCAGTTAGTCCTTGATATAAATTGATGATGATTAGTTTTCGGTGAAAATCGCCCAGTAGGTGACGCTGCTTTGATGCATTTTTCACGATTTCCGGAATAGCTCTATCTCAAGAACTAATGTACTTAATTCCATCAAATTTCAGATTCATTTACACCTTGACATAAATAGACACTGATTACGTTTTGGTGTAGATATCTCAACAGATAGCGTTGCTATACCACTTTTTATGATTTTTATGATTTTAGCAATAGTCATATCTCGAGAACTAATGCACGGAATTTAATAAAACTTTAGATTCGGCTAGACCTCGATATAAATTGGTTCTGATTTTTTTTTTTAGTGTATGCGAAACCTGAGTGAGATAGAAGAAAGTTTTGAGACTAGTACATCCGACTGGTTTATTATTCAGTTTTTCCACGGGAACTATTGGTCAGAGTTGAAAGTTAAATATATTAAAATGTCATAAATTAAATCGGCAATCACTATAACGGGGGAACCCTTAATTTTTTTGGATAGATTTTTATTTATAAATATAAATTCATATAAAATCGGTTTAAAGATATAAATTCATGCAAATTTGAGGTTTGATTAAAAGAACAAACTGGAGCTTGCGTAACACTTTCACTATACGCTATCAAAGACAGTGGGGTCAACAAATGTAGGTTCTTTTGGATAAATTTACATTTAAAATATAAAATCTTACAAATTTGAGGGTGTACGCTGCCGAAAGCGGGAACTGTAGGTTCGTTTTCAAACAATTTCATTTAAAAATATAAAATCATCCAACACTGATTTAAGGTATTTTTAAGGTTATTTACAGACACCCGGGGGACGTCGGGCGAGTCAGCTAGTATTAAATGACAGTAAGTAGTGTATATTTACCGGTTCAACGCCACCTGAGTCGAGCAGGTGGAAGGTGGAAGCTGCAGGTGGAGCAGGTGGAGCACAGGGGGAGCAGGTGAACAGGTGAAGCTGCAGGTGGAGCAGGTGAATGTGGCGATAAGAGCATGAGCACTGATAAGAACGGAGGGTTCGATGGGAGGGGGGTGCGATAAAGATTTCTACTATAAGATAAGGGGATTATTTTAATTAATTTTAATTGGGGACTTGAAAATTTTCGATTTTTTTTTCGGTTTGTAGCAAAAATATGAATTAAAAATGGTCATTAATTAATTTTAATTGAGGAACTTAGAAATTTTTCGACGCATTTTTTTTTTTTTTTTTTTTTTTTCGCGGAGAATTGGTGGACGAGGTGAATGTCAACGGATTTATTATAGCGAATTAGAAATTTAATTAATTTTAATTTTAATTAATTTTAATTGGGGAACTTAGAAATTTTTCGAAGCAAATTTTTTTTTTCAACGAGAGTATGCAGTTTGATTATGAGTATATGCAGTAGAAGTGAATGATTAATTATTTAAAAATATTAATTAAACATAGTAATTAATTAAATTTAATTGCAGAACTTAAGAATTTTCGCGAGATTTTTTTTTTCAACGAGAGTAGGGTATTCGATATACACGTTAGTGGAGAATTTTAAAAGTCAATAATGGTTTAATTAAAAATGGTGATTAATTTTAATTGGGGAACTTAGTTATTTTTCGAAGCAAATATTTTTTCAACGTGAGTAGGCTATTTGTTATACATGTTAGAGTATATTTGAGGAGAATTTTAAAAGTCAATAATGGTTTAATTAAAAAGGGTTATTAATTAATTTTAATTGGAGAACTTAAGAAATTTTGGCGAGATTTTTTTTTCCCTCAACGAGAGTACGCAGTTTGCATGTGCAGTAGAATGGTAGATGCTAGTAATTAAAAAGTGTCATTAATTAATTTTAATTGGCGGACTTCAACATTTTTGGGGCAAACAGGCGCGTTTTAATGAATTCGATATAGGTCGTGGTAAAAAATACAGGGTCCCGTATGAATTATACTGTATTCAATTTAATAGCTCCCCCCTCCCCCTTCCCCTCGCCACTTTTTTTACCCAGAGGGCCCCTTCGATAGACTAACAATACGCACTTAAAAAAGTACATAGTGGTAAAAAAGAAGAATTTTAACGTATATATAAAAGTGTAAATAAACAAATATGAAAAATCATGCGTAGCGCCATAATTCATGAATCACTTTCCAACATTATCGAAATGTTATGTGAACAAAATATAATTTTACCAGCTAGTACATAGTGAATTAAAAATAATGAACCGATCCCCTTTAGAATAAAAAGGCGCCCTTTACAAAAATCCAATTATGCATAAGACGCCTTCCTAAAATCAGATAATTTACACCTTACCTTTTTTTAAAATTCAAGTTAGGTTAAAAGTACAACTTACACATCGATAGGTTCAAAATACAGGGACCCTTCGAAAGAAGCTGGAAACAGTTATAGGTATTAAGCTACCTTCATAAAATAATGCGACTATGTGTGTCCCAGGGTCCTTCACAAAATAAATGAGATACGTACCCTATTCGAAAGAGTCCTTCACAAAAAAATTGTAGGAGAACCCTTCACAAAAACTGAAATGCGTGTTAGAGGAATCATATGATATAAGAAAATAATTAATATATTTTTATTAACTGGGCCCTCCTCCGCCCGCTATTTTTTATATAGCGCCCCAGTATTTTTGCAGCAAACTCTTTTTTCAAGAGTGTATGAAAACTGTTAGGCTCATATGAAAAATTAGTCCTTAGACGAAAGAAATGCAACTTATGAAGAAAAATAATTATATTTTTTAAACTGGGCCCTCCACCGCCCGCTATATTTCTTATAGCGCCCCAGTATTTTTGCAGCAAACTCTTTTTTAATTCAATGTTTCATATATGAAAACTGTTAGGCTGATATGAAAAATTCGCCCTTAGACGAAATAAATGCAACTTATAAAGTAAATAATAGTTATTATTTTTTACTAAAATCATTCAGAATTAATATCTAATTTTTAATTATTAATTATCTAATGTTTTATATGTGAAAATTAAATTTTCTAACCTTTCCATGCTACACAAGTCCAGGCAGGCTATCTTATCGCTATTGTCATCAGAGGTAATCACCAATACTGAGTCACTGATAACAGATTGTATGAAGCCCTGTTTAAGGGCTTTTCTCAAATCCAAAACAGGCTACTTTCTGACACATTTTTAAATTTCATTTATGATCGCAAATGCATGATATTGGCAGATTTCCTTTTTCAGAAACTATATGTAATAGAAACATTTTTTGATTTTTTTTATAATTCTTCAAAAGATATGAATAAAGCACATATGTTTTACACTGAATACATTATTTAGCATAGCATGCAAATAAAATCTAGGAACTTTTCGAATAAACGTTACTAACATATTCTAACATATAAGAAATAATCGCATGCATCAGATTTTTTTTTTTTTTACTAGTGAATCAATAACACTTTTTTTAATTAGAATTCAAAATAATATGATAGGAATGAAATATTTGTTTAAAATTTTGTGAGAAATCTATACGGTTTAGTTTCAGATCGACACTACCTTACATATTAATTAGTAAAACAAAATTCAATTTTATGCTTACGAATACAGAAATTTTAATAATATTGTTTGAAAAAGATTTTTAAGTAATCTATATTTCTGTTTATTGAAACTTTAGACTAATATTTTCTCAAGAATTTATACTAACTGAAACAGTGACAATTAAAAAATATTAATTACTTATGCAAGAAATTATGTATTTGGAGGTTTGCCTTTTTCATTCAATATGTAAACTTATAGCATTGATTGCGTATGTTATGAAAAGAAAACATATGCAAATAATTTTACTTAAAATAAATACTTTAAGATTAGAATTTGCATTTAACTTACCCTATAACATAAATAGTTTACACCAATGTGATTATAACAGCACGAAAATAAATTCATGAATAATAATAAGTACAAACTATGTCACTATAATGTGGGCATATTTTAAACTGTAATAGGTTAACAGTTATATTATATGGCATAAAGATTTACATATGAATATATCATTTTACTCCGATATAAAAACACAATTTTGAAATAAAACATACATTATTAAAAACACAATTTAAAATAAAACATAAGTATTAATAAAACATATATTATTAGGCTACAGCGTGACCATAAATTAAAAGATGTACCATTTTTTTTCCTAAAGGGCTCATTTTTCTAAAGGTCCCTTTGAGCGTAGTGAGACTAGTTCTATACGAATATATTTTAATATATATATATATATACATACTATAAAAAATTAATTAGGATACATACATATTTGCAAAATTATAAAAAAGAAATCACATTACCTCTTATTTTATATTCAGAAAACGGTAGAGGATTCATTCCCCACCGAACTAACTTGATATATGCCTTAGAAAGATAACACATACTTATGCTTATCGCATGACTAATAAGTGTATCACCCCCTATCCACAAGTAGAATTTCGTGTAAAGTTCTTCTCAAATACATACAGACCCCTTTCTGACACATTTTAAAATTTATTTTTGTTCGCAAATGCATGAAACTGACAGATTTTCTAACTGAGTCACTGTGTATTCGATACAAGTTTTTCATTTTTTGGTAAAGACAAAATATTATCAAAGTCGGCGTTTTGTTATCGCATAAAATATATTAACAAGTCCTGTAAAAATATATTGACAAGACATGAACTATTAATAGATGATTTAAAACATATTGGTTATAAAAAACATATATATAGATATATATATATATATATAAATTTATCATTACCTACAAATGTCAAGCACGATTTACTGGACTTCACCGAAATTCAACTAGATTCTTCACCACGTGGTTTGATTACGTCAGTGATCGCGATAACATTCTAGATAAGATTCACTGATAAGAACACATTTCAATTCATTTCTTCTAAAGAAAGTATACGAGTTGGTTGTAAGGTCTAGGTATGTAGATATATATAGTAGGTAAGTAGTAATATATTTTTAAAGTACTTTTTATTTTGTTTTAAAAGAAATGGTTATTTTTCTCTTTACGTAGGGTAGTCACAATTAAAACATAAACTATTAAATTTAATCTTTAGTAATACAAAGACTTACACCTACAGAAATGCAGACATCCTTTTCGTTATATTCATGCAGACTTTAAGATATATCACATATGGTCTTTCTTTTACCATGATACATATGGATTTTTTAAATGTACGTCACGTGACTATCTAAAGCGAGATTGATACTTAAAACCATTAATATATGTGAATTCTTTTGTATAGCTCTGTATAGATGCTACTGACCAAATATATATTTATATATACTAAAATCTGTAAAGTTTTAAAATGCTTCAATGATTATTCAATGAAAAATACTAACTATGAAATATTAATTAAGATATATGCTAATGTTTAAACTTAAAAAATTTTGGGACAAGAGATAGATTCATTAACCTATTTAATTAAAACCTAATTCGATACAAGTCTTGTTAAAACAGAGATTATAGTTAAAATACACATTAATTATACAGCATTACACTGTATTACACAATGCGCTACCTCACCTATATTATCACAGAAATACCTTCGATAAAATTTAGACTAACAATACGCACCTAAAAATATATATACAGAGTACCCAGAAAATGATAGGAATGAATGAAAAATTTTAACGTAAATTATAAAATAGGATCTACAATAAGTGACAATAAATAAATATGAAGGAAAAATCATGAGTCATGGTATACTTTATGAAACACTTTCCAATGCTATGGGACTATCGTTAAGAATTTGAAATAAGTTAATTAGATTTAATAATTCATACTGGAAATGTATTTTTTTAAAAATTAGTAGCTTTGCCTACTTTTAAATCATTCAAGACATATGATGAAGATTTAACCGCTGTAGAACGACTAAAAACTAGCATTTTAATGAACCGACCATCTATGTTGGATTTTCTATTTTAGTATTATCTAAATTAGTTATGTATGATTTTCATTACGATTTTATAAAGAAAACATACAAAGATCGTGCAGTTTTACTCTTTACGGATATAGATTCCTTAACTTATCATATTAAAACCAATAATATTTATAAGGATATGGAGCACCATCATGATTTTTTCGACTTTTCTGAATACTCGAAATCCCATCGTCTAAACCGCACAAGTTTCGAACCCACAAACATATAATCAGACTTGTCATTTTATAACCATGACGCTAACCACAGGGCTAAGTGAGCGCTCGCTTATTTTATAGTCACCATGCTAATTTATACACACCATGCTAACTATTGGGTTTAGTGAGCCCCGCTTATTTTATAACCATCACGTTAACCACAGGGCTAAGTGAGCCCCCGCTTATTTTATAGTCACCCTGCTAACTATTTAGCTTAGTGAGCCCCCAGGCTAATTTATACACACCACACTAACTATTGGGCTTAGTGAGCCCCCACTTATTTTATAGCCACCACGCTAACCACAGAGCTAAGTGAGGCCCCGCTTATTTTATAGTCACCACGCTAACTACTGGGCTGAGTGATCCCCAGGCTGTTTTATACCTACCATGATAACTACTGGGCTGATTAAGCCCCAGGTATTTTATAGCCATTACGCTAACTACTGGATTGAGTGAGCCCCAGGTTATTTAGTCACATGAATATGATTTCCAAGGTATATGTCCTAACTTGATTTAGACCATTGCCTATGGTAAGATAAAGCTCGGAATTAAATTGGTAAACTCTATACATTTCCCTCGAAAACTCACTTGTATTTTATTAAATATCTGTAGAAATCAGCATTGTATATTAAAATTATATACATTCTTATTAGTTTATGAATCTACTAACTTATAATATCTATATGGTAACTTGGATTATTAGTATTCACACTTAAACATTTCTTTTGTAGATTTAATATGATAAACACTAACATGAGACTGACTAAACTTTTACCATTTTCATTTAAACTTAGTTTTAGGAAATTTATCTACATAGCTTTAAATTTTACTGTTTAGTAAGTCTATTATTTCAAAGTATTATTTTTTAGTTATAATATTCAAAACATATTCATAGCGTTTTACATAGTAGGTATCAAATTAATTTAAAGTCATATTAAAAAAATATATATATACAAATACTATTCTTATTTAACACGCCAGCTAGCTAAGCACCCAATCGTCTCACACCAAGACTCTGAGAAAAGTGAATGCTTGTTCAGGGCCTTATCAGCTAATATAATCAGTGATAAGATTTAAACAAGTGACGTCACTGTTTAAGTGATATCACGTGACCATGTGGTATCATTCAATATGTCACCAGTGACGTCAGAGATCACGTGACTAGGTCATAAAAGAACCAATTACTAATTGCAATTAACAATTTACCTCTAATTGATTTGTATAATATATATAGATAAATTAATACATGATTTTTCTATTATTTCGTAAAACATAGTACATGTGCTATGTATTACGAAATAATACATAAATAAATCATGTATTAATTTATCTATCAGAGTTGCCAAGTCTCCGGCTTTTTGCACACCAGTAATATTTTAGAGAAAATATTGTTCTTTGAAATCGCGAAATGCTCCGATTAATTAAAACAACATTTTCTGTACTAAATTACTGGTATCCAAAAAGCCGGAGACTTGGCAGGTCTGATAGATAAATTACTACATGATTTATCTATGTATTATTTCGTACTCGATAACTACTGGGCTTAATCAGCCCAGTAGTTATCATGGTAGGTATAAAACAGCCTGGGGATCACTCAGCCCAGTAGTTAGCGTGGTGACTATTAAATAAGCGGGGCCTCACTTAGCTCTGTGGTTAGCGTGGTGGCTATAAAATAAGTGGGGGCTCACTAAGCCCAATAGTTAGTGTGGTGTGTATAAATTAGCCTGGGGGCTCACTAAGCTAAATAGTTAGCAGGGTGACTATAAAATAAGCGGGGGCTCACTTAGCCCTGTGGTTAACGTGGTGGTTATAAAATAAGCGGGGGCTCACTAAACCCAATAGTTAGCATGGTGGGTATAAATTAGCATGGTGACTATAAAATAAGCGAGGGCTCACTTAGCCCTGTGGTTAGCGTCATGGTTATAAAATGACAAGTCTATGTTTGTGGGTTCGAAACTTGTGCGGTTTAGACGATGGGATTTCGAGTATCCAGAAAAGTCGAAAAAATCAGGATGGTGCTCCATATCCTTATAAATATTATTGGTTTTAATATGATAAGTTAAGGAATCTATATCCGTAAAGAGTAAAACTGCACGATCTTTGTATGTTTTCTTTATAAAATTGTAATGAAAATCATACATAACTAATTTAGATAATACTAAAATAGAAAATCCAACATAGATGGTCGGTTCATTAAAATGCTAGTTTTTAGTCGTTCTAAAGCGGTTAAATCTTCATCATATGTCTTGAATGATTTAAAAGTAGGCGAAGCTACTAATTTTTTAAAAAATACATTTCCAGTATGAATTATTAAATCTAATTAACTTATTTCAAATTCTTAACGATAGTCCCATAGCATTGGAAAGTGTTTCATAAAGTATACCATGACTCATGATTTTTCCTTCATATTTATTTATTGTCACTTATTGTAGATCCTATTTTATAATTTACGTTAAAATTTTTCATTCATTCCTATCATTTTCTGGGTACTCTGTATATATATTTTTAGGTGCGTATTGTTAGTCTAAATTTTATCGAAGGTATTTCTGTGATAATATAGGTGAGGTAGCGCATTGTGTAATACAGTGTAATGCTGTATAATTAATGTGTATTTTAACTATAATCTCTGTTTTAACAAGACTTGTATCGAATTAGGTTTTAATTAAATAGGTTAATGAATCTATCTCTTGTCCCAAATTTTTTTAAGTTTAAACATTAGCATATATCTTAAATAATATTTCATAGTTAGTATTTTTCATTGAATAATCATTGAAGCATTTTAAAACTTTACAGATTTTAGTATATATAAATATATATTTGGTCAGTAGCATCTATACAGAGCTATACAAAAGAATTCACATATATTAATGGTTTTAAGTATCAATCTCGCTTTAGATAGTCACGTGACGTACATTTAAAAAATCCATATGTATCATGGTAAAAGAAAGACCATATGTGATATATCTTAAAGTCTGCATGAATATATCGAAAAGGATGTCTGCATTTCTGTAGGTGTAAGTCTTTGTATTACTAAAGATTAAATTTAATAGTTTATGTTTTAATTGTGACTACCCTACGTAAAGAGAAAAATAACCATTTCTTTTAAAACAAAATAAAAAGTACTTTAAAAATATATTACTACTTACCTACTATATATATCTACATACCTAGACCTTACAACCAACTCGTATACTTTCTTTAGAAGAAATGAATTGAAATGTGTTCTTATCAGTGAATCTTATCTAGAATGTTATCGCGATCACTGACGTAATCAAACCACGTGGTGAAGAATCTAGTTGAATTTCGGTGAAGTCCAGTAAATCGTGCTTGACATTTGTAGGTAATGATAAATTTATATATATATATATATATCTATATATATGTTTTTTATAACCAATATGTTTTAAATCATCTATTAATAGTTCATGTCTTGTCAATATATTTTTACAGGACTTGTTAATATATTTTATGCGATAACAAAACGCTGACTTTGATAATATTTTGTCTTTACCAAAAAATGAAAAACTTGTATCGAATACACAGTGACTCAGTAAGAAAATCTGTCAGTTTCATGCATTTGCGAACAAAAATAAATTTTAAAATGTGTCAGAAAGGGGTCTGTATGTATTTGAGAAGAACTTTACACGAAATTCTACTTGTGGATAGGGGGTGATACACTTATTAGTCATGCGATAAGCATAAGTATGTGTTATCTTTCTAAGGCATATATCAAGTTAGTTCGGTGGGGAATGAATCCTCTACCGTTTTCTGAATATAAAATAAGAGGTAATGTGATTTCTTTTTTATAATTTTGCAAATATGTATGTATCCTAATTAATTTTTTATAGTATGTATATATATATATATATTAAAATATATTCGTATAGAACTAGTCTCACTACGCTCAAAGGGACCTTTAGAAAAATGAGCCCTTTAGGAAAAAAAATGGTACATCTTTTAATTTATGGTCACGCTGTAGCCTAATAATATATGTTTTATTAATACTTATGTTTTATTTTAAATTGTGTTTTTAATAATGTATGTTTTATTTCAAAATTGTGTTTTTATATCGGAGTAAAATGATATATTCATATGTAAATCTTTATGCCATATAATATAACTGTTAACCTATTACAGTTTAAAATATGCCCACATTATAGTGACATAGTTTGTACTTATTATTATTCATGAATTTATTTTCGTGCTGTTATAATCACATTGGTGTAAACTATTTATGTTATAGGGTAAGTTAAATGCAAATTCTAATCGTAAAGTATTTATTTTAAGTAAAATTATTTGCATATGTTTTCTTTTCATAACATACGCAATCAATGCTATAAGTTTACATATTGAATGAAAAAGGCAAACCTCCAAATACATAATTTCTTGCATAAGTAATTAATATTTTTTAATTGTCACTGTTTCAGTTAGTATAAATTCTTGAGAAAATATTAGTGTAAAGTTTCAATAAACAGAAATATAGATTACTTAAAAATCTTTTTCAAGCAATATTATTAAAATTTCTGTATTCGTAAGCATAAAATTGAATTTTGTTTTACTAATTAATATGTAAGGTAGTGTCGATCTGAAACTAAACCGTATAGATTTCTCACAAAATTTTAAACAAATATTTCATTCCTATCATATTATTTTGAATTCTAATTAAAAAAAGTGTTATTGATTCACTAGTAAAAAAAAAAAAAAATCTGAGGCATGCGATTATTTCTTATATGTTAGAATATGTTAGTAACGTTTATTCGAAAAGTTCCTAGATTTTATTTGCATGCTATGCTAAATAATGTATTCAGTGTAAAACATATGTGCTTTATTCATATCTTTTGAAGAATTATAAAAAAAATCAAAAAATGTTTCGATTACATATAGTTCTCTTTCGAATAGGGTACGTATCTCATTTATTTTGTGAAGGACCCTGGGACACACATAGTCGCATTATTTTATGAAGGTAGCTTAATACCTATAACTGTTTCCAGTTTCTTTCGAAGGGTCCCTGTATTTTGAACCTATCGATGTGTAAGTTGTACTTTTAACCTAACTTGAATTTTTAAAAAAAGGTAAGGTGTAAATTATCTGATTTTAGGAAGGGGTCTTATGCATAATTGGATTTTTGTAAAGGGCGCCTTTTTATTCTAAAGGGGATCGGTTCACTATTTTTAATTCACTATGTACTAGCTGGTAAAATTATATTTTGTTCACATAACATTTCGATAATGTTGGAAAGTGATTCATGAATTATGGCGCTACGCATGATTTTTCATATTTGTTTATTTACACTTTTATATATACGTTAAAATTCTTCTTTTTTACCTCTATGTATTTTTTGAAGTGCGTATTGTTAGTCTATCGAAGGGGCCCTCTGGGTAAAAAAAGTGGCGAGGGGAAGGGGGAGGGGGGAGCTATTAAATTGAATACAGTATAATTCATACGGGACCCTGTATTTTTTACCACAACCTATATCGAATTCATTAAAACGCGCCTGTTTGCCCCAAAAATGTTGAATTAAAATTAATTAATGACCCTTTTTAATTACTAGCATCTACCATTCTACTGCACATGCAAACTGCGTACTCTCGTTGAGGGAAAAAAAATCTCGCCAAAATTTCTTAAGTTCTCCAATTAAAATTAATTAATGACCCTTTTTAATTAAACCATTATTGACTTTTAAAATTCTCCTCAAATATATTCTAACATGTATAACGAATAGCCTACTCTCGTTGAAAAAATATTTGCTTCGAAAAATGTCTAAGTTCCCCAATTAAAATTAATCACCATTTTTAATTAAACCATTATTGACTTTTAAAATTCTCCACTAACGTGCATATCGAATACCCTACTCTCGTTGAAAAATAAAATCTCGCGAAAATTCTTAAGTTCTGCAATTAAAATTAATTAATTACTATGTTTAATTAATATTTTTAATTAATTAATCATTCACTTCTACTGCATATACTCATAATCAAACTGCATACTCTCGTTGAAAAAAAAAATTTGCTTCGAAAAATTTCTAAGTTCCCCAATTAAAATTAATTAAAATTAAAATTAATTAAATTTCTAATTCGCTATAATAAATCCGTTGACATTCACCTCGTCCACCAATTCTCCGCGAAAAAAAAAAAAAAAAAAAAAAAATGCGTCGAAAAATTTCTAAGTTCCTCAATTAAAATTAATTAATGACCATTTTTAATTCATATTTTTGCTACAAACCGAGAAAAAATCGAAAATTTTCAAGTCCCCAATTAAAATTAATTAAAATAATCCCCTTATCTTTTAGTAGAAATCCTTATCGCCACCCACCGCTGCTCATGCTCTTATCGCCACCTTCACCTGTTCCACCGCTCACCTGTGCTCGACCTGCACAGCTCCACAGCTCCACAGTACTCCACCTGCACCTTCCACCTTCCACCTGCTCGACTCAGGTGGCGTTGAACAGGTAAATCTACACTACTACAGTACAGTTTATTTCAGAAAAAATAAATTTAATT
Source organism: Maratus michaelseni (assembly GCA_963931845.1). NCBI lineage: Eukaryota > Metazoa > Arthropoda > Arachnida > Araneae > Salticidae > Maratus > Maratus michaelseni. The sequence continues at coordinate 32,217,715 of OZ007587.1, forward strand.
ATTTTTCTAATGTTACGTAAAAATTATCCTATAAAAATTTACTTTTATTGATAATGATTTTGAAGCAAATATTGTAAAGAAATAAAAAAATAAGAGAAAAATGCGCATTGTTCGTGGATTAATTCATATGAAAAAAACCCTCATCCAACTAAAACTAAACAACTATACATTGCAATTAAGGAATTTTAATTGGATTGTTCTATATTTATGTTAACAATTCTTTTTTCAAGATATGAAAATAAGTTATTTTCTCACTAATAACAATAAAATAATATAGATCTACTAATAGCATAAAAATTAGTATTAAAAGTATTCTTATTTAAGTATTTATGTATTTAAAAAATGAAATTTTCTTTTCCTTTTCTTTCTTTCTTCTCTTTTCTTTTTTTTTTCTTTCTTTTTTTTTTTGAAAATTTACAAAGTAGTTTATAATGAAATTGCTGAAAATTGAGAGAATACACAATTTCATAAAAAATAATTTTATTTAAAATAATTTGAAATTGTTTGTGTATAACATTAATTTTCTTTTATATTTGTTCCTAGAAATTAATTAAAAAAATTTCAGTATTTTTTGCTATTCTTGAAATAACATGTGATGTCTTTAAAAACCCACTCCGCTATAATACTAATAACAATAATAAAAGAATAAATTACATATAAAATAGCTTTGTTAAAATTAATTCATTTTTTTGTAAACGTAAAGCGTCTTATTTTTTAAGAAAAATGTTTTCAACCAGTTTTCTAATTTATTAGAGAAATATAAGATAATTAAAATTGTTGTTTGTCTTTCTTTTTGTGTTTTATCTACTTTATCAGCAATACAGGAAAAAAAAACGTGGATATGTAATTAATTTTTAGCACTTTAAAAATATGCAACATTCTACTTCGAAAAAAAAAATCCTGTAATTTTAGCTTAAATAATTCACGTAATTAATACAATAGATATATAAAAAAAACGAAACCAGATTAAATAAATTTCTTCTATTTTTGCATGTATCAAAATAAGTATAAAAATTTATCGTTTTATCGTTGAAACATAACATTTATTTTTTATATAATTAAATTTTATAAATTGTTTTTTATTCTTCCATTATATTTAGATAGTATAAATTTTATCCTATTTCATAAATTGTTTAAAAAGTATATACTTAAATGTAGCTTAAAAACATTAAATAATAAAATCGCCTGTTCAGTTAGCTATTTACCGAAATATATAGAACAAATCAAAAAACAAAATAAGAAAAAATGAAAGAAAAATGATATTTTAATGTTTTAAAATATCTGTCAAAATCCGTTTTACGTATTTTTTCTTTTTGTTCTTTTCTTATTAATTTCTTAAGCTTCTTAAAATTTATTCAAAATATTTAAATCTGCTTAGAAATTTTTTGATAAAAGCTTGTTATTCCGAAACAAGCTTTATTTCCTTAAACTGACATCTGAATAAATTTACATAGAAAAGTTCTCTTTAAACTATCAAAGCGCACTCTGGTGCATATGTGAATATCGAAGGATTTTCTTCTGTGAATCATTAATTTTTTGGACGAGTTAGGTCCAATGTAACGGCGGCTGTTTTTATTTATTATAAAAAGTTATTCAAAAGTCAAGGAACAAAATAAAAAATAAATCAATAAACAACCAGGTAAATAAAGATACAATGTGCACAAAAAGGGTGGACATAAAGCTATTTTTAGGGTTCCGCAACTAAAAGGTAAAAACGGGACCCTTATTGGATCATTCTGTGGTCCGTCTGTCTGTTAAGACTATTTTTTTTTCAGACACTACTGAAGGTATCATGTTAAAATTAATATCAAACAATAAGGTTCATAAGCATAGATCAAATACTTTGTGTGAATTTTAATTCATAAACTAAAACCAATAACAACGTTGTAACGCACAAATATGAAAAATTGGCACAAAAAACCGCATACAGCCGTTTTAAGGATTCCTCGATCCCCTTCCTCAGTGCGGGGAAAAAAAAAAAATAGATACCCTCGGTTATATCCCGTACTGGTTTCTAGTTCTCGGGGCTGTAACCGAGGTGTTCTTTGAACCCATTTTAATCCTTATTTTCCCCGCACTGAGAAAGGGGATCGAGGAATCCTTGAAACGGCCGTATGAGGTTTTTTGTGCCAATTTTTCATATTTGTGCGTTACAACGTTGTTATTGGTTTTAGTTTATGAATTAGTAAGGTTCATAGCCCGATTGTTTTGTAAAAAAATTTGAGATTCTAACTCAATGCAATAAGCCATGTGCAATACTTCCCGTTGACCTAGAATCTTGAAATTTCGCACAAAAGAAGGTCTTATAGCACATGTAAAAAAAAATGAAAATCATTAATTTTTAATTTTATGTCGGGTTATTACGTTACTCGTCTGATCGTCTGTCTGTCAAGATCGTTTCTATCAGCAACAACTGAATGTATTCAATTGAAATTAATATTAAATAATAAAGTCCACGGCTCCATTGATTTGCAAAAAATAGATCTTCTAACTCAATGCAATAAAATGTTACGACCTTAAAACAGCTTTTTTTCTTCATACAAACCCACCATCAAAACCTATAGAGTACTTCCCGCTGACCTAGAATCTTCAATTTATAACATCAGTATACACGTTGAAATTTCCATTTGATGAAATTTTATCTTCTCAAAGATACCTAAAATTTACAGAGGCAATTTTTTAAATGGACATCGTCGGCATCGGACGTATAATTTTTGATGGTGAAAACCGTATTTTAGTAATTATGTTAGGTAATTACTAATCGCACTTTTAAGATTTCCCATAGGTTAACATGGGATTTCGTGATCAGGGATTTTCAGAGAAGGAAGTTTCGCCTACTAACAGCATGCTTCTCGCCTACTAACTCCCGGATGCGTCTCTTTTTTTTTGCCGTAATTCTTGAAAAAATAGGCACAAGTAAGTTCAGGCCCATCTAGGTAAGATCAGCTGACGTCACAACTAGAAAAATGATGGCTCGCAAACTATTCGTCTTTATGCTCCCTATTGTTCAAAAGACTGCAACGAGTCTGATTGGTCTACGATTAACACGTCTGCGATACAATTGGTATATGCCACCATGACGATTCCTATTATGATCACTGAGGAGAAATGTAGCAGATGGATTGGTTGAGATAAGAGTTTGATTGTAAACGTGCCCTTTCTTTATTGGCTTCTTGGAGAATTAATGAAGGCAAACTGATGTCTAATAAACTCTTGTTTGCTTGTTATAACCAAGTTTTCTTTTAAACTTTCTAAACTTCCTTGTGTCCTTTTTTACTCGCTATACTTCAATGTCGGTGCCTAAGTTCCGTTTTTAGCATGACTTATCTATACTAATAAAATAAAGATTCTCTCTCTGTGTGTGTGTGTGTGTCTGTCTCTCTCTGTGTGTGTGTGTGTCTGTCTCTCTCTGTGTGTGTGTGTGTCTGTTGGCGATGGCTAGGAAAATTTAGCGCACCTAGAAGTCTGTAAATTTAGATTTAGGTAGTCCAAACCCTCTCTTGGTGCACCTGACCCTCAGAATTTTAATATTTTGATAATTAGCCTAGATATTAATTAGATTCTCATTAGCCATCGCTTCTAAAATGACATCTTTTAAATCAAAATGGCGAAAGAAACTAACCAGCGCATTGGATTTGGAAGCGGAAATGAACGAATTCGAAATTATTTTACTAATTAGCGAATTTTACGAAAACTAATTGATATATCAATTTGAAAATTTCTGAGCATATGTAAAAAAAAATTCTGCATCCATCTATGCAATTTTTGAAAAATTCGGCCGGTAATTTTTCCTAATGTATGCAAAAAACTGCTAAAAATTTGCTGGCGCCAGTGAAAAAAATCTGAGAAAGTTTCAGACAGGGGTCTGCTTTCATTAAAAACTGAACTACAAAGAGATCTGTTTCTCGGGCCGATCCCTCCATTTAGTTTGTGAAAATGAAAGGAAATAATTGCCAATTTTTACTAATGGACAAAATTTAGATAACTAATTAAGATATAGATCTGAAATTGAGGATGGGAAGTGTTGTCATCTGCCGGCTATTTTAGCGTAACGTCTTCATTATGTTCTATTTATCAGAAAATTGTAATTATTTTTTTAATGATCGCGTTAATGTAGGTGAAGGTGGTTTTCTTGAACTGGCTGTCTGTCTGTCACCCGCCTTGAGGATCCGCTTTTGGCATATGATCGGGACAAGCCCCAAGCTCAAGGCAGGAAGGTCTCCACCGTCCAAACGACACTACCGTCTCCGGATTAACTAAAATTTCTTACACCATCAATCATAAGTGGCAGCCCTATTTATCAGGGCGTGCCATGGGAAAACATTTACAAATTGAAAAGTAAATTATAGTAAATTATACAAACTCTAATTCACAAATGGCAGCCCTATTTATTCAGGGCGTGCCTGATTTTATACAATGTTTGAATATTATAGATTATATACACAATATTTAAAGCTACAGTTTTTTACAGGTAAGTAGATTTAAAAAAAAAAAAAAAAAAAAAAAAATGTATACACAATAATTATATAAGTTACATGTTTTACAAATTTCAATATTTACACATTATACATAATAGCTCTTTGCAAGATGATAACAGTAATTTTCTAAGTTTAACAACATTTTCCATTCTTTAAAAGACAACCCTAAGAAATGTCTGCCCTCATGATTAACCATGCAAGAAGTAGATGAATGAATATATGAATTGTAAAGTAACAATTATGTATTTACAGGTAGTACACTTGATATATTTACATTTTACTAGATAATCAATTATATTGATTATTTTAACTATTTAATTGTTAGCAAGATTTTCCGAACATTTATACACTTAATTATAATGAGTAATGCAATGAATACTACACTCGAATAATATACAAATATACACGATGAATAAAACAATGGAAAATTTATATTTGAATAATAATCACTTATATACAATGAATAAAACTAGAGTAATATACTTGATGAATAAACACTTATAAACAGAAAATATAGTTAAAGATACATAACACCGCAAATTAAGAGGACAACCGTCTCCATGAAGCGAAATAACCTTCACAGGACGAGCAATAGCAGGATTAAAAAATATTTTAGATTTAAAAATAAAATTTGTATTTTATAAAAGAATATTTCTCATTTAAGATATTGTAATTTTGATATAATTTGCCTAGTGATTCATTATTATTAATAATATCCATCATGTCCTCGAGGAGTGTTGGAAACTTCCTATGAAATTTATATTTCATAAATCTACACTTCCCGAAGACATAATGGATAGGATCACCTCTCTGGCCACAAACACATAGATCATTATCCATTTTACCGATTTTATTTAAGAATGTAGGAAAACTGCCGCAGCCCGTGAAAAAATATATTGAGACTTTATCTTTAGTTATTAATTTAGTGTTGACTTCTGGCACAAGCTGATACGTAAATCTGCCGCTCCCTGAGTTATCCCAGTTGTACTGCCACCTTTCCAGTAATTGATCTTTGATACATTTATTTAAATATGAGCGTGGAAATTTTATTCCGCGCTCTACTGGAAGGTTGGAGTACTGAGCAGCATCATTAGCCAGCTTGTCCGCCAGTTCGTTGCCTATTGTACCCGCGTGTCCTTTAACCCATGTTAGATAAAATATTTTGTTTTTATTTTGATGTATTAGTTGCTGTATATCATAAATTGCTTTAAGTGTTGGAAATTGATTTGTTAATGAAAGGATTGTTGATTGACTATCTGATAAAATTTGAAATTTATTAAAGTTAGAATTTATTGCCCATTCTATTGCTGTTATGGCCGCGTGCAGCTCTGCTTGGTAGACTGTGTTTTTTGGTTGAATTTTAGTAGTTTTTTCGTCTATTTTTATGTTGTTCTGAAAAATCACCAATGAGAAAGCTGTATTAGAATCCACCTTAGAACCGTCTGTGTATATGTGTATAATATCTATGTTATTTAAGATTTTGTCTATTGTTATTAGATTATTTAAAAAGTTTTCTGGGTTAATTGTGTATTTGTAAAGCTTTTCTTCTATGTCATTTTTAGTTATCACCTTATTATCTTTTAATAATATCTCTGTGTTGTTTAATATTTTATATTTTAAGTTTTTATGTTCTAACGTTAGTAATAGTGGTGGAATACCCAGTAGTGTCTGTAATGTGTGAGTTGAAGTATTTTTATATGTTTTTGTTATTGATATTAAACATAATCTTTGTATGCTCTGGAGGTTACGTTTGTCAATAACTCTTAAATCGTCGAACCATACCTCCGAGCCGTAAACTATTATTTTCTCTAAGACTGTGATGTACCAGGTTCTAAGGCGTGATCTATCCACTCCCCATGTGGCTGAAAAAACGCGTTTTATTGAAGATGTTAATAATACTATTTTGTTTTTAATTTTTTGGATGTGTTTATCCCATTTAAGATTTGATTGGAATGTTATACCTAAGATATTTAAGTCGGTGACACCTTTTATATTGGATTGTTTTAATTTAAAGATTGGTGGACGACTCACCAAGGCATTTTTACCCAACAGAATGTACGATGTTTTATCTGATGATATTTTTAGCGAGAGTTCTTCACATATTTGGGCAAAAAGGGCAATTCTTTCATTCGCCTGCGATTCTAAATTTCTTCTATTGTTTGCGCGTATAATAAGATTGAAATCATCGCAAAAGGCATAAAGATTAGTGAATTTAGTGTAGAATATTTTTAGTATTTGATTGGCCACAAGGAGCCACAGGAGAGGGCCGAGACACGAACCCTGTGGACAACCTTGGGAAGTAGGACGTTTAATGTTATTATTTAGGTAATCGGTAATGATGAGTCTGTCTGAAAGAAAGCTTAGGAGAAAGTTTATAAGATATTTTGGGACTGGCAGGGTTTTGAGAATTCTGCCCAATGTTGTCCAGTCAATATTATCAAACGCCCCCACAATGTCAAATGAGACGAGCGCGCAGTATTTATTTGATTTTAGATAATTATTAATTTTATATTTTAATCTGTTAAGTAATTGTACTGTACTTTTTCCTTCACGGAAGCCAAATTGAGATTTATGTAAGTAGTTATTGTTTTCTAGATAGTAATTTAGTCTATGTTTAAGCATGCGTTCTAGGATTTTGCCCAGCATCGGGAGAAGGCAAATGGGTCTATATGAGGTTGGGAGTTTAGGATTTTTATTGTTTTTTGTGAAAAATATAACGTTAGCTATTTTCCAATTTTTTGGGAAATAATTTAAATTTAAACATTTATTGAAAAGATCACGAATTAAGTATTTGTATGATTTGAAAAGATTTTTTATGAGGTATGCGTCTATTTTATCGGGACCGGGGGCTTTAAGATTGTTTTGTTCAGATAATGCTGTTTTTATTTCTTTATTTGAGAAGAGTGGGGGGGAGGGGACTATCTCCCCTGCTGGGGCTAAAAGTAACGGAACAGTTGGATTTATTGGAAAATGATGTGTTAAAAGATTTTGAAATGTTTCTTGTTTTGTAATGTAAGGTGAAGAACCTTCCAAGGATGTGTGAATAAAGTGTTGGTTTGATAAGTTTTTGTTTGTTGCAATTTTGAACGCCTGCCCAAAGGTGTCTTTTGTATTATTACAGAATTTTTTCCAGGAATTTAATTTTTCGCTTTTTATGTGTTTTTTATATAGCGCTCGCTCACGTTGTAGAAGCGTTCTCCATTTTGAGTCACCCGATGACCTCCATCTTTTCCTTAGAGCTGATATTTTGTTTCGGTGGGATCTTAGCGCGTCAGTCCACCAGTCAAAAGTTGGGTATAGTTTAAGTTTTTTAGTTTTTAATGTTTTTTGACATGTTTGGTTAATTTTGATATTGAAGTCTTCTAGCCAATTATCCAATTTGTCATAGGTGTCAACCGATGTAAGTTTAGTGTGTAAGTCCGTGGCCAAAGGTCTGAAGAATTTGTTAAATTTTTTGAAGGTTGTATACTTTGTTTTAAACCTTTTGAGATCTATTGTTGAGGGTGTTAATGAAAGAGAGAAACAAATATACCTATGATCAGATAGCGATACGGATTCTGTGTCCACGTACCAGGAGTCGACGAAATTGGTTAGATCCTGAGTGCACACGGTGACATCTGGGTTTCCCCGACATGGACGACCCGGCTCTCCTATGAACGAAGGTGGTGATTCCGTATCGTTTATGAGTGTTAAGTTCTTTGAAAGTAGTAGGTATGTTAGGATGGATCCCCGTTCATCCTCCTTTTGGTAGCCGAGCAATGACAAGTGCACGTTGAGATCTGCTCCCAAAATCAGGTGCTGAAGGGGCATGAAGAAATCCAGCCATTTTAAGTCCTCTCGGAAGTCTCCTGATGGTTTTGAATAACAGGATCCTATTGTTATTGGTCCTGTAGATGATGTTAGATTCACGAAAACTGAATTATGGTCGCTGTAACATTGAACTACCTCCACATCAGGGCGTGTTACTATGATTGCAGCTGTATTGTTCCCCGATGTGAAGGTTTGCCAAGACTTGGAGGGGACTGCCCATATTTTTCCTTCCTGTGAATAATAGTCCTGAATCAGCAACACTAGGATCTTATTCTTGTTGGCATGGCCCATGAGATTCCCAGTTGCTGCTTTAGATTTTTGTAAGTTTATTTGAAGAAAGGTCAGTTTGTCGATTTTATTATCTATTTTGTTAACTATTGTATTGGATGAAGCTGAGGTTTTATGCTGTATGGGGGTTGGATGAATATTGTCTATGTTGAATTTAAAAACTGTTGTTGTGCGTAGATGTTTCTCTGTTGGATGTAATAATGGAAGGCTGGACATTCGGAAGAGTCAGCCGAGTGAGGAAAGTCGCCCTGCGTTCCTGAGCAGTTCACGCATTGATGTTTTTGGGGGGATTTAGCCAATGGGCAATCAGAAGAAGCATGTTTTTTCGTGCAGTATTTACAGGACGTTTGAGATCTGCAGTTTGTATTAGCATGTCCAAAGCGCTGGCAGTTGCTACATCTGATTATAGGCAGGTAGGTGCTCACCCTACATGTAGAGAATCCAAATTGAATTTTTCGTTCCCGTAGCATATGGGCTGCTATATATTCCTCGACCTCCAGGATTAGTTGGTATTTTCCGTTTCTCTTTATCTTTTTGAAGACTGCTACTGGAGTTTCTGGATTGTAGAAGCTTTCCAACTGTTGCAATATTGTTTTCTCTTCTAGTATTTCTGGAATCCCCAGTATGATAATTTTCTTTAAATTTGTGGATTTATACGTTATTTCTATTATGTCTTTAAGTGATGTTATGTTTTCGATACTTTCCATTAGTTCAGTCGTTTGGTCGTCTGATGTAGTTTTGATTATTAGAGTGTTTCTATCTTTAGCTATTGCACAATATATGTTGGTTGTATTTGACGATGTTTTTATTTCTCTTGTTAGTATAAGTCTGATTTCATTTAGTGCGATATTAGTTGTGGACTTCCTCTTAATTAGAATTGCTGAACTTGAAAACTGCCGGTGATTCTTCATTTCCCTGTTGTGGATTTTATTTTGTAGATGGATTCTGGAGTACAAGCTCTTTGATGTTTCTCTCTGATCTGTTGTGGCCGCCTCTTCCTCCTGTTGCATCTCCTTTGTATTTGTCAATATCTTTTCCTTTGGCCTTGTTATTGTTTTCTCTATCTTCATCAATTTCTCGAGTATCAATTGTATATCGGTTATCGTTGTTTCTTTCTTATTGTTCTCTAGAAGTTCTTCCACTAAATTTTGTTTCACTTCCAATTCCTCCATAATGTTCTGTAGATGTTTTTCTTTCTTCTCCAACTCGTCCGATAAGTTTCGTTCTCTCAATGCTGTTTCTTCCTGCATTTTTATATAGCTCTCATTAATTTCTGTTCCACTGGCAGCTAATTTACTTTCTTGTTCATTGATTACCTTTAGTTGATCTTTAACAATTTTGTTGAGGAGTTGTACTTGTTGTTCGTTTTTCTGGTTCTTATTTTGTATATCTTCTAAGTTTTTGAGATTTTCTTTGTGGTCATTGTACATTTTCGTTGATTTGGAGAATATCATGTCTAGGTATTTCTTTTTCTCACTCGACACTCCCTTGTACCTTTTTGCGTTCAGTTTTACGTATATATCTATAAGTTCTGGGATGTTTTTCGTTTGAGCCATTTTTTTGTTGAATCTATATTCCTCTGTTTTTGGTGTCGATGTAAATTTGAATCTGGATGGGACCAGTCGTGGTTTTCTATTATTTGTGATTTTTGAGTCGCTAGCGAAATCTGCAGCTTCATCTTCACTGGTACTCGACTGATGATCTACGATGGATTTTTTCAGATGGACCAATGTTGGTGTCATTGAAATATTTTGTTCTAATATCGAGGTTTTCTCATACATAGTTCTTTTGTTTAAGTCATGATGTTGTTCATGAGATGCATTACCCTCATTTTCACTAACTTTATCACTCTCTTCCATTTTACTTATCTGTTATTGTTATTTATGATTTTTAGTCAACAGTATATATGAGTTATATTATATTTCAATTAATTACTGGATCAGGCTCATTAGCTCCCCATACATGGTAAAGAAAAATGGAATTTTGAAATTAATAGACTCGCCAAAATAGAAGAAAATAATTTAGAAAATAAAATAGAAAAAGCCTAAAAAAAAAAAAAAAAAAAAAAAAAAAAAAAAAAAAAAAAAAAACCACTACGTCCAAATCGGTAATGGATCCCGTGCTCAAAAATGGGTGATCGCAAAATTTATTATAATGAATGGTATAATACAGTTATAACATGATATATTCAGATAGCAATTGTTGGAGGTTGTTATTAATAGTGAATTAGACATAAAATTATTATAAAAAGTTAATTAACACCAGGTGCAAATATATACATGAATATATAGCAACATTTCATTTGTAAACCAGATTTTATTTACTAACTTTGGCTAGATATTATGTCTGAATACTCTAGAACAGATAAAATGAAGACTAGTTTTAAACAATTACAGTCCTTAAGAAAATAATACCCTTGATTATAGACCAACAAAAAATTAATGATGAAAATAAATTTTTTTTTTTTTTTTTTTTTTTTTTTTTTTTCTCTACAACAATTTTCCATATGAACACTGCAATTAATTAAAAATGTATTAATTGAGAATTAGGTTAGTAATTCACCAAATAAGAGTTAATTGGGACGGATGCAGATGCTGTAGAAAAATAATAATATGGTTGAGCTGAGTGCAAAGTTCGGCTCCCGCAACAGTAGGAGGGAAGGGTCACCAAACTTACCCATATGGGAGCTACATCAAGAGATCCATGCTGCACTTGAGCTATGGGAGTATAGTAATGAGATAACTAATCCAAAGTAATAGAGGGCGCTACGAGCTGTAAGTAGTATTTGGTTGAATAATTGAAAGATTTAAAGACTGTAATAGAGGAGCTATCCGGGGATATGTGACATGACATGATTTTAAAAATCTATGAAAGATGCCCCTTATATAAGGGGCCAGGGCCGATCCTGAACAGAAAAAGTTAAGTGTGATACAAGAAGATGAAATGATTAACCTATGGCCATTGATACAAGGTGAGAAAAATGATAATGAGATTAAATATTAGGGGATAATGGGGTAATGGCCCTGATTTAAGGGTCCAGGGGCCGCCCTGTAAGAGGAAAAGCATTTTAATGTATATGAATGAATAGGTCTCAGCGAGACCTTTAATTTGAGTGGTCGGAGGATGTGGTTTTATAGGAGTTAAAAATTTTGAAAAAGTTAAAAATGCTTCCGGAAGCCACCCACATAAATTAAGGGCTAAGAAAATATCAGATATGAAGAGCTCTAAGTCAGACCTTCAAATTCAGTGGTCGGAAGGCAGGGTTTAGACAAGGTTTTATTTTATACCTTAAAGGGGGGCTAGAGCCTCCCCTAAAAAGTTTAGCATTAAAATAAACCCCAAAAACGGACTCAGCGGCCCCAATACCCTACTAATAGGGAAAACAGGCCAATCTGAGCAAAATAAAGAATTATTTTAAAGTCGAAACGGACGGAGTACGTTGGTTCGAAACCAAATGTGTAAAAGATAATGTTTAATAGTAAATAGCAATATAAAGGCCCAACTAGGGTAACGTATAGAATACTGTACTGAAAAAGCATCAATTAAGGTAAAAAGCACGGTAGCATAGTTAATATTAAGAGATAATTGAAAGAAAGTGGTAAAAGCTAAACTATATATATATACCTATACATACACATACATACATACATATATATATATATATATATACATATACACACACACACACACATATATATATACATTTTTTTTTTTTTTTTTTTTTTTTTAAAGATATTAAAAGGGACGACCCATTAGACCAGCTCAATGAGTATTTAAGTGAGTGTAAAAGGAAAGCTATTGATGTATAAATCTACAATATACGGAAAAGCCCCATAATTCCATGCGCCAAGAGAATAATGCTGAATGTCAGCCTAGCATCCATGGCCCAGCATAACTATACCCATAATGCACCACGCAATCCCCATAAGCAACCCAAAATACTATGCGATTGAATAATTAACTATTGTTTAACAAAACTCAAAACTGGACGCCCACAATGCCTTACACCATGTGTTTATTGTAGGCAACAAGTTACACTAATAGCCATGAGGATTGAAAATTTTTACCCATAATTCCAATGGAAAAATCTTTATTTTGTATTTTATAATTTACCCAGGATGCATATCTTCCACTTACTGGGCACAAGAAAAACAATTGAGAGCTCCATGGGTTTTCAGATAAAAATTATTAAACTTCCTATATTTTATGCTATGGACTGATATTTAAAGGTATCCTGTCCCTAACAATTAACAGCAGGAGCCGAAAGAAGACAACTCAACTAAACTCCACCGCAAAACAGAACCATAACCAAAAACGGCATCCATCTTGAAATATTTAGAAAAAATCATAGAATATTGACATATAAAACGCTTATATTTCAGTTAATAATTCATCAATTCTAAAAACAAAAGCGGATTTAGAATCCACAGTTAATTTTATACTTGAATCAAACAACAGTTAAAATATAATATTTTAATTAATATGATTAATATCACAAATCTAAGAGATAGTTACGCTTCAATACGTTTTTTACATTACGATCACCGTGTCAAGAATAAGAAAATGAACAGTTTTAAAAATGCACATATTAAACCATTTAACACTTTAAAATATCTCAAAATGAAAGCGAAACTTAATCTAAATATCCGACACTATATTTAATTAAGATTTAAATTAATAATGAAAGATTAATCAGGATATTGAACACACACAAAAAAAAAAAAAAAAAAAAAAAAAAAAAAAAAAAAAAAAGTAAATATTGTCATATTATAACGGTTCCGATATGAAACACCAACTACCAGAATACATTTTCGAGACAATTTACATTATAAAAACCATTTAAAAACCCTCTCCAGACCTTAATAATTAAGTAAATTAAGTCAAATGAGCATATTATTACAATTTACATAGTTAATAATAGAATTAATTAAGATTTAAAGCACTATTAGAAAGTAAAATTATTCGTCATATTTGCGGGTATGGGGAGGGAGGGGGTTAACGCCTTGCACTGAGATTGTTATTATCTCGGGCCCGGGCAACGCCGGGTGGATAGCTAGTAGAAAATAAAGAAGAACAGTAGCTTAGTGACCAGCGCGTTGCGCTACCACGCTACAGGTCCAAAGTTCGGTTCCGGACTGGAATTGGGCAATGTTCACTTTCTTTCATCCCTTCGGGGTCGATAAAATGAACACCAACCTTGATTGGGAACTAAACACTGAGGGCTCTGCGTTAGGCTGACCACCTGACCGGGACTGCACTTCGGGGCTAATTGTCAAGAAAACAGGTCTGGAGACAGTAGGCCATGATCCTCATTGGATTGTAACGCCGCAGGCTTAGGTTTAGTTTTAGAAGGTAATTAATGACATGTTTCACAATTTATCTTTAGTATAATACTAGTTATAGACTAGTATAGATTTAGACTAGTATAATAGTTTTACAAGTGTTCTGTATGAAAACTGTCAAGGAATTGTTGCTCCACTGCCTGATGCACATCGCAGTGTGATTACCGTTTTAATAATGGAGCTTAAGACACATATAAATTTAAAAAAAAGTCCTATGAAATATTTTAAATACTCCCCAAAAAGGTTAATATAAAAATAAATTTTAATTTTAAAATTAATTCATGCTTTTCAAGCCATCCACGCTTAAAATTGAAAAGTAGTTTTATTATTTCCAAATTTTCTATGTACTCTCATTTTATTGAATTATTTTACAGATACCCTGCAGAAAGATAACAGCATTATTATTTCCTTCTTTTATTGATCTATTAGTTAGAATGACATCTCTAGACCTGGAAAATAAAACACCAATTGAATTATTAATATTTCCATGAAGAAAATGCCTAAAGAACTATAATGAGATTCAGCAAAACATAAATAAATAAATAAAAAAGTTGAATTTAATTAAAGGGTTGTTTTATCGAAACATTTTCACATAGTCAGTAACAAAATGCTTGAAAATTGTGAGAAAAAGAATATTACTTAAAAAAAAATTCTTATTTTAAATAATTTGAAGTCGTTCGTTCTAATTTATTGACTTTGTTCTTATTCTTAAAAATTAATTTAAGAAATATTTGAAAATTTTACATACCACTGACACTTTATGCAGAAAAAAAAATCAAATTTTAGATTCACTTTTAACAACATCTGATGTCTTAAAAACCCCATATTTCTTTAATACTAATAGCAATAATAAATAAATGAAACAGCTTTGCTAAATTTCATTTATTAGTTTTTTTTTTTTACTGTTGGATATGTAAAGTTTAAATATGTTGTAAAAAAAAGTTTCCGATGAGTTTCTAATTTATTAGAAAAGCATAAAATAATTAAAATCATTTTATATTTTTTCTCAGAAGTTAATATGTAAAGCCCTTAAATTTTTACACACATTGATATTTTGCGCATAAAAAATAATGGATTTTTCTGTATACTTCTAATAACATTTGATGTCTTAAAAACCCAAACAAATTTAAAATTTCTAACAATAATACATAAATAAAATACCTTTGTTAGAATTCATTCATTCTTTCATTTATTTTTTTTTTGAAAATGTAAAGCATGTCATTTTGTCAAAAGAAAAAAAAAGTTCTCAATCAGTTTCTAATTTATTCGAAAAATATAAGATAACTAAAATAAAAGTATTGTTTATTTTTCTTTTTGTTTTTAGCTATTTAAACTGTAATGCAGGAAAAAAACATGCATATGTAATTAAGCTTTAGTTCATAAAAATATATGCATAATTTTACGAAGTGAAAAAACATTCTAAGTCCAGCTTAAATAAAACAAGTAATTAAAATAATACATAAAAAAAAATTAACCATATTCAAATAAAATTCTTTTATATTCAGATGTCTAAGAGTATGCATAAAAAACGAATATGTTTTAGCATTGAAACATGAAACTTACTTTTTATGTAATTAGGTTTTAAAAACCGTTTTTCTCTTCTTCACTTTTAGATAGCAGAAATTTTATCCCTTTTTAGGAATTATTTAAAAAATACATATTTAAATGTTATTAAAGAACGGAAAAGTAATGTGGCGAGTTTAATAAGCTTTTTATGTAGATATTCAAAAAGAATAATAAAAAACAAAATAAAAATATTTTAAGTTTTCAAACATCTGATGAGTTTTACCTTTTTTCTTCTATCGTTCTGTTTTCTGATTAACTTCTTAAGCTTTTTAAAATTTATTCTAAAAATTTTAATCTGCTTAGCAGTTTTCTTTGGAAGCTTTTTATCCCAAAACAAGACTATAAAGCTTTATTTCCGTAAACTAACTCTTGAATAAATTTGCATGCAAAACACAATCAAGGCTGACTCATGTAGAAATTTGAATAGCAAACACCCTCCCCCCCCCCACCTCTGAATTGCCTATTTTCGGGCTCATAGATCTCACGGTACAGTGTAAAAAAAGACAGATGTTTCTTAATTTAGGAAAATATAATATAGCGATAAACGGGTATATATAACAACCTCTTCGGAGTTACTAACGATTCGGAAAAGGATTCTTTATCTTTCGAGACCTCATAAATTTAAAGAGACATATATAAAAGAGATTTAAAGAGACATATATAAAAACAAAGTTTCTTTTGCTGCCAGTGATTTTTGGAAACGTTTCCGAGTAATTTTTCGAGTGTATTAATCTGTTTTATCAACCGGCAATATAGGCTTTTCATATGCTATAAATTCTCCAGTAAAGATTTTCATGTTCAACCAAACTGTTTCATAGGCAAAGATGATAAATTAACAGCATAAACATTAAAATTAAAATCAATATTATTTTGTTACTGTTGCAGGTATAAATTCAATTACGAAGCTGAAAATATTTTATTGAGAATTAATAACATCCTAAAAACCGATATTCCAGTTTGAGAAAACTGATTAATACACAATAAAAACTACTCGGAAACGTTTCCCAAAATCAGTGGCAGGTAACACGGAAGAGATTAAGCTATATTTCCGTAAATTATGAAACATTATTCATTTTTTAATAGTGTATTGACTGATACTTATACTTATTATACAAGTGAAAATGATTTAATACATGAAAATATTTGACTAACATTTTCAGATATCAGAACATAATTAAGTTTATTTTGTCGGAGAATAAAGTTGTGGAATTTTACATGAATTTAACATACGTAGTGTCATTTAAAAATTTCCGAAATGCATCTCAGAACCAGAAATTCTATTAAAAAATACCTATTTCTTTGAGGTGTATGTTTGACTTCACTTACTAAGTACAATTTTTGGCTTAAATCAGATTTATTTGATAAGGTTATTATAATGAATGCATTCCGGAAACTTTCTGATAATTGTATTGTTTCAAAAGTCTCAATTTACTTTATTGAAACACAAAATTATTCCATGTTAAATAATTACACTGTAGTTACGTGAAATTAGTGCAATTCAAATGCTGATCATGTTTATTTAAGGACACAAATCCCGCCGTTTAATAGTAAGTAGATCTGAAGACGCGTTCCAGTACGTTCCAGTGTCCCGCTTTACGATTTCTATTCTTCATGATCAACGAATTTTTAAATGGAATGAGAAACAACCAATCTACATTTGTACAAACTTCAAACTGCGTTTGTTCGTATGCTAAGCAAGTCTGTCAAAGAATGTCGTAAATCTATAGACTTTTCATTCTTTTTGAAGGGTTTTGTGGTCATCGACAAAAGGAAGGGGAGTCTCAAACGAAGAAAGAGTCGTCGATAGCGACGTCCACTGCTGACTTCTGAACTTTAGACATGCTAAGACAGTCGTAAAAGATGAAAGAAAGAGTATTACCACAACACACATTCCGATCAGGAAAAAGTAATGCGGGCGCTGCTTCACTATTGGTTGAACGCATCACATTCCACTGGCCAGTTGCAGGCATTCTTAGAAAGACAAAAACTCTGTTGGCGAGATAAATTTGAATGAAATAAACTAGTACTTATAAGAGTAAAATTGTTTAACCTTGTTACAATAACTTAGAGAAACTCTTTTCATTCAGAATATACGAATTAATTCGCATATCATATAAAGTAATTTAACAATAAATGCATCCAACCTGTACCGGTAGGAAAAGGTAGCTTCCGTATCCTTTGTTTTTAAAATTTCAGCTCATTTTACTCAAACACACGATGCCGATTATAGAAGATTCAAGTCTAGTTTTCGTTAATACCGAATTTGAATGACAGTTTCGCCAAATAAGCTCTATGGGAGTTGACTTAATTTATGGCGAATTATTTTTTGACGACAAATGCGGCGATATTTCGTATGGTATGGCCAAGCATAGCGAGAATTTTACGCCGACGGATGTAACTTTATGTAACTAAGTAGCTTTAAACATATGAGGGTAGCAACACTGGTTACAAATTGGTTAATAAATGTGAGTGCAATCGCATGACAATATTCAGATTGTTTCAAATTGTTAGCGATCCTAGAATTTAAAACTCAGCCAATTTTTAAGATAAAGGTGAAACAAAAAGTGCTCCGGAATCTTTGTATCAAGATCTAACACTTAATGGAAACAAGTTGGCGGATGAAATTGGTCAAACAACTTGGCTGAGATCTTGGTATGTCCTCTGCACTCCAGTCACATTCAGATCGATTCATAAATATGAGAGTTACAGTATTGGGACTTAAAACGGCCTATAGAGGCGTTGATCGCAGCTGTCGGTACAGGATAATTGTCCCTTTAACTAATGCTAAAGTGTCATTGAAATCATCCTTTATTGTGAATGCGTTTGAAAGTTTTAGATATTCAAATACGGATAATTTTTACTTTTCATATAATACGGAACACAAATGTCACATTAAATCTAAAACTATGCAAAAAAAAAAAATCAATCTGAACTAATTAAAAATACATGTAATTCAATGTGCATGGGGTTTTACTGAAGTGAGGAGTTATATCTCTTCTCCACCAGCTGGCGTATTCGAGCGCTCGAATCGTCAATAACAAAAATCAAATTGTTTCAAAATGTCATCCATTCTAGAATGTCAAATGGCTATATCTCAGCCCATTTTTAAGATAGCAGTTAATTTTTTCAGCCTGTATAACTATATACAGTGCTGAAAAAAATTATAAAGCCGAGAGAAAAATTTACAAAATTCAAAAAGTAATGGAATTGTTGATAACGCAAATTCTGTTTTCATTTGCATGATCAACATTGCAATAATACACATAAACTTTATTTGGAAAAACGGAAGGGGGGACATAAATTATGCTAATTTCTTACAACCAATGAAAAACAACTTGGAAAAAAGTATAAAGCCGATGGTTCTAGCCTCATTTGGCATAATGCCAGACTTAAGAAAATAGGTCGCCATGAAAGTTTAGGTAAATGTAAACGCGTTACGTGCATTCATTTTGTATTTGGTTTGTTTAATACAATGCCAAGAGGAAAAAAGTTATCCGATGGTCAACAAATTAAAATATTAACTTTAAATGAAGTTGGAATGTCTGGTTCTAATATTGCAAGAAAAATGGGAAGGTCCAAGGCTGCAGTAAAGTTTTCTCGGAAATCCCGAAGAATACGGTAGTAAGAAGCGTACAGGAAGACCGAAATCCTTAACTGTAAGGCAATCAAGACAAATCCGGAAGCTAGTTTGCGGACAAAAAATGTCGTATGCCCAAATTCAAGAACAGTTACTATTACCATGTACAAGCCGAACGGTAAGAAATGTTTTAGGTAACAATCCCATTGTTCAATTAAAAAAAATTAAAGGAAAACCACCTCTTTCTAAGTACCACAAAAATGCTCTCTTAGACTTTGCACGAAAACATGTAACCGAAGGCACAAATTGGAGAGATGTTGTCTTTTCCGATGAAAAAAAATTTAATTTCGATGGACCCGACGGCTATAAATATTTTTGGCATGATTTACGACAGGAGCCTGATATTTTTTCAAAGCGTCAATTTGGAACTGGCTCGGTGATGGTTTGGACTGCAATAGCTGCCTGTGGAACCACTCCAATTGTTTTCATGCATAACAAAAAGTATTGAATTATGTATCAAGAAATGTTAGGAGATAATTTATTACCCATTTACTACTCTTATAACTACAGGAGACTGGTCATTTCAGCAGGACAACGCTTCCGTTCATGTTTCGAAGTCAACTAAACCTTGGCTGGAAGCTAATCAGGTGAAATGCCTTCAATGGCCAGCTCATAGACTCGATCTGAATGTAATAGAAAATCATTGGGGAAATTTAGCTGGAAATGTTTACAAAAATGGACGAAAATTCAATTTAAAGTTAGATTTGATGAATGCTTTTAAAAACTGCTGGAATAATACTGATGCAAGTACTTTGTGTGGTCTGATAGATTCAATGAAAAAAAGACTAGTCAAAGTCATCGAAAAAAATGGGTCTCACATCAATTATTGATGAAATACATGTATCGACTTTATAATTATTTCCAACTTTCTTTGTACAGAAAATTTTCTTATGTCTATTATTCTTTTATTAATGTAGTTATTAATGAATTTATTTTTTGTCTTTACTTCCTTGTAGCATATAATATATATGTATGAAATTTCATAAATGTTCTATATTTTGTTTTTTAATTATATCATACTTTCAAGTGGCTTTATAATTTTTTCCACCACTGTATATTTATAACCAACTTAAAGCATGAAAATTAAATGTGAGCGATTTCGCCGATTTTCAGTTTTTAGATAATATGTTTTATCGTTTATATATCTTTTTCATTTATACGTCTTTTCTGTGCAGTCCCTTCAAAGACGTGTAAACGGTACATTACTGTAACTAAGAATAACATAATTAAGAAAAAATATTTTAACTCAAACAGTTTATTTAAAGAAATATTCATTAAACATTATTTTTAAAAATATCGAAAGATCAATCAGTCAAACTTAATATGAATAATTTTTTTAAACATATAAATGCTTAAAAATATAAAGTTTCGCTCTTTTATAAGGAAGTCGTGTTTCAAAGAATTAAGCTTGAATTTTGAAAGGCACTTAACTTTGATTTTTGTAGATAATAAAATTTCTATTCTATGAGAAATCGTAAAATACAAACTTCCTATTCATCCTTCAGATGTTTTTCATCAAAATATATCAGTATTTTATATTGGAAACAAAATTCTACTTCTTTTGAAGTTCAGTTCTGTTTCCATTATTTTATATTAAATTTGACGTAATGTGGATTTCTAAAACTTGAAATTCTAAGTTGTAGAAAAGCTCAAAATTTGTTTTCAAGATGATGAAAAAGTTGGATATTTCTTTCTAATTCTTTTTTAAACGATTTTATTTAACTTTGTTTCTTGTTTTTTGTCTGTGGATATCTGTATGGGCCAAATCATGTAATCGATTTTTGACACACTTCCGAAAAACCGAGCTTCCTCAAATGTTGCATACAAGTTCATTGGCAATTATAATGCTACATTAAATTATTTGCAGGGTTATACCTAATCAGGAGAAGGTTTAAGGCGCAAAAACGAGCTCTTCGCATAGGCAATGAATATATTATAAATAAGTCAAATAAGCACTTTGGCCTAAGCTGGCAACAATAGAAGTACAATAATAAAATCACAACACTTGTTACAACAATGAAATTCAGTTTGTGCCAAACCAATCTTGCTAAAATTCAGCAAATATATAATTTTAACTTTTATAGATTTACAAAAATGTTTAAAAAATGTAAATGGCGGTAAAAGTGTGTTGCTTAAATGTTTTAAATCATATTTTTTATTTTGTTTTCAAGAGCATTATTACTTCTCATCAGTAAGCAGAATTTGTTGATGATGTACAAATACATCATACATTTACTTTCAAGAAGTTTTTCTACGCAGATGTGCATTTATTTACTGATTAAAAACACTCGTTTTTATTAGGTAATTATTTTACGAATACACGTCTGTTTGAAAATCGTTTAAATTTGTTAACTGTTGAGATTATTGTATTCTTTAAAACGTTTCGCAATTCTAATCCATTCGCGTATTATTTTTCAAATCAGATATTTTTATTAGGATTAGTTAATATTCTTGAAATACTAAATTCCATACCCTGCACGTAAAATTCTACCACTGAGAAGTTGATAGGTGCCAGAGGAGTACGGACGGAGCCGGGAGATTACAACCTCTTTCTGATAACGATAATAAAATTTGTGCAGAATCTTTCTCCTGGACATTGGTGTTTTGTCCGCCTCTATGCCTTAAAGTTGAGCTTCAGTGTGGTGATTTTGTATAAGAAATATCAGAAAAAGGATTTCAAAAAGATTTTGTAGTATAAAATTTAACAATTATAATTAATATTGTATAATATTTTTATTTCTTGATTTTGTATATATTGTAATAGAAAATTGTCATCCATCGATCGTATATACAGGGCCAGTGATAATGTATAGGATGAAAATCTCCACATATGAATCGGAAATTCAATGTTACCAATTACTAGAAAAATACAAAGCAAACAATCAGATCACAATTTTGAAAATTAAATGTATATTTTGTACTTACATTTTATCCACCGCTTTTGCTCTCTCGTCGCAGAATTTATTGCTTAATGTTCGGAAGATATCAGATCTTCACTGCAATCGAGAGAGAATTGGAAATATGGCATTTAAATCATGCAGCATTTATATTAAGTTAATCTGTAATCATCTTTCATGCGGCAATAATCCATCCACAGATGAGAAGCTGCATTTGCCATGCATTTCGTGTATAGTTTTTAATGATCGTTCTTGAATTGATGGTTGCTGCACACGTCTAGAGGTTGTAATGAAGAAGAAGTGCAACCCCTGAAATAACTACAAGATCACAGTTTGTCTTACACAAGTGATGCTCCACTATTTCAGCTAGCGGCGGTGAAAACTGACCAGTACAAGCCTGTTGGGCAATTTTAAAAGAGCACCAGTTATTTTGTTCTTATATATTAAGAGATATAGCTACTTTTTAAGACCGAAATGAGCAGATCTATGCCTGTGCGAAATTAAATACAAAACTTCTGTATTTTAGACTGAATTTGAACCAAGTCAGGATAGCCGGGTGGTCTAAGGAACCAGATTTAATATTTGGCTGTTGAAAGAACGAGAACGAGTATTCGAACCCCACTCCTGAAGGAAGATTGTTATGTTTTATTAATGGTGTTCAGATAATTCATTTCACTATGAATGATAAAATCGCAAGAAATGCTGGAAATGACCATGTTCATACAACATGTTCATACAACATTGAACTAAACGCATCAAAATTCAAAATTTAGGGGACAATGCCTAAAGTATCATTGACCGAATTAAAGTGCAATTCCAGCATTTTTATTCATTTCAAGACATTTCACAGAAAGCAAAGTTTCTGTGTTAAATATGTAAATGAAATATCTCTAGAAGAGTAGAAAATGAGCGGAACAGGCGGTTTAGAATCCACCTAGAGAAGAGCATTTTTGAAAATCTAATTATGCCGTGCATACCATGGTAATACCTACCATGATGGATACATTATGACCATTTATATAGCCCCGCATAAGGTCGTCCCCTCTCAGCACCCCAAACAAAGTCCTGGCTACGTCACTGAATGCCTTTATTATTGTTGTAATTATAAACGAAAATTCGGACCCGTCTTCGTGTGCGATATGCTGTATTTTGATAGAATAAAGAGATTGTAACACTGGTTTCCTGTATAAAAATAATTTGTCTTGACATGTAGCTGTGTTGCCTTGCAGCTGTAACCATCAGTTCAGATAGATCCTGGGTATAAATAATTCATGTATAATATGATGTTTGGTCTTACATTCGATTTATATTGTTCATAACTCTGACAGTGCATTTTCGTGTCGATTATCACATCTTTATTTTCTTGTACACATAAGATAATATGGATGATAAATTTCTTTCAATAAAATTACATTAGTGTTTATCCTTCTGCTGAAGAAAAATATCTATAATTAGCCTTGTTTTTGCTTCAAAGTTTAGAAATCCTTTTCGTTTTTGCAAGGAAATGAAAAAACTCATTTGAAACAATTGATAAACGACTTTTTCTGGAGAATATCGAAAGAAAAGAATGCGAAAGAAAAAGCAAACAAAAAACCTTATATAAACAAAAAGATAACAAATAATAGTCATGTATATTATCAAATCCCAAGAGTGTAGGGCAGCACTTTTCAGTAATTCCACTTGATATTGTTCTATGTTTTTCCATACCTTTTCACATAAAGTTTATCTGCTTCAATTTATTTAATAGGAACAGATAATATTGACTTTACATCTGGGATTGTAACAAAAGGAAACCGAGCTCGTTATCTGTTTTGGTTTAATCATCAGA
Source organism: Maratus michaelseni (assembly GCA_963931845.1). Taxonomy (NCBI): domain Eukaryota; kingdom Metazoa; phylum Arthropoda; class Arachnida; order Araneae; family Salticidae; genus Maratus; species Maratus michaelseni. The sequence goes on from OZ007587.1 coordinate 32,241,561, forward strand.
AAAAGAATGTCAGGTGAATTGAAGATTGTAATTGATGGATCTGAACTTCTGAACGTAATACGTTGGTTTTGTTGGTTTAAAAAGAATAGAATTTCTTTTGAAATCAGGCGATTCATTATTCACTATAGTATGTAATAAATGGATTGTGTTTTTTAATGGATTCTGACAATCAACCACTGAGGCATATAATTCTATGTTATATTATGGGATCAATTACTTCAGTCGGCAATAAAATAGTTTTATCTTCGAAGGAAGATATTAGAACCATTTATCAAAGTTTTATGCCAACATAATTACTTAAGGGGGCATTTAAATTTATTGACTTGCAAATATACATATTTTAGGAAGTTTCTTTGACATCTAGGAGTAAGGTAAAAATATGTAAGTTTTACATAACGAAATATATATTTTGAACTTTGGAAATACAAGTTTATATGAATTTGTATAAAAAACTAGAAGTAAACCCGTTCTTCGCACGGAGAAAATCAAAAAGAAATACTCATTAACCCTTAACATAGAAAGATTTAACGCTTTCATCGATGAATATGATATATGTAAAAGTATACCGGTAATTTCATACATAAAAATGAAACATATTAAATGATTGAATGATTGTTTAAAGGAATTACTCCCCCTTTTATGCCCAAATTAGGATTAAAGATCCACATCAAAAAGGTAATTTGTTTTTATTTTTACGAATAAACAAAGCTGTGAAACTATTAAAGAATCTAAATCACGAAAATACGTTATTGAAACTGACTGTAAAAAAAAAAAAAAAATAATAAAAAAACGTGCATTTTTATATATGAATTTGAAGCATTTTACTTAGGACTGTTCTTTTAGTAGCAGAATTCTTAGTCTAATGGGAAAATTTATCTATATCTTTATTTATTTTCAGGATTTTATTTTTTTAGCATCCCTTCTTTATGATTTGGCAAAATCCTTTCGCTTAAAAATTTAAAGCTGTAATAGAAATTACATTTTTTTAACATTATGTAATTTAACCAATTAATATGCTTAATATGCATTCGGTTTACATTCCGTAAATTTTTATCGTCAGACAGATTTTTTTTTTCAAATAATAATTTACGGTTTTACTCAGAAAAAGAAGAAAGGCTTCGGCAGACATTTATTGACAACTGAGATAAGAATAAAGTAATTTTCAGTCATTTTGGTTTCAGCATGTTCTGACATTAAGATACGTAAAGTTGAAACAATATTCAAAATCAAATATTTCCAATATTCTGTCTATGTAATACTTATAAGTTGTTTGCAATTTTAGCTAAATTCTTTCCCGATGTTGCTAAAATGTCTGGAACTTTGTCTCCTGATTGGGTAATGCTCTTGTATTATTGGCTGTTGCCTTCTACCTTCCTATTGGCTGTTTTGTTTTATTTGTACCTTTCCCTTCCATTTCCTTTCAGTCTTGTGCTTGCCTCCAAAGTGATAGCACGTCTTCTTTGCGGCTGAAGAAGAAAGACCAAGTTCTTTGGAAAGGCGTTACGTTTCCTAATTTTATAATGTTATTAAGGAAGCTTTTTGTCTTTATTGAATCATCAGTTGTTAAACATTTTAATGTGATTGTCCAGATTCTAGGATTTTATCTACTTTTATGTGCTTTTTTGAAGTCTTTTTAATCTTGTTTCTTCCTATATAGGTAAGTATTTGTTTATTTTTAATTTGTATTGCTCTTCTTTATTTCTTTTTTATGTCTTAGTATTTTTTTTTTTTAACGTCTTACTATTATTTTTTTAATATTTATGTTTTGTATTTTTGCTTTTATGTTTCTCAATTTAACAGATTCTCTAAACTCCGACGTAAACGTGTACAATTTTTTAATCACTTAAATTTCCTTCAAAATTGCAAGAAAAATGTTATTCCAAAATTTATTCAACTAAAATGTTTAGCTGGTGGCTCTGTCATATTTCTACAGCTTTAGTTAGCTGACACTTTATTATCTAAAGAGCTTTTATTCAATGTATTCGACATTTTTTCTCCAAAATTGAGCTTTATGACCTTTATTTGTTTCTTAGTAAACATCTTGACAATTTCTCTGAAACTGGAAATAAAAGTTGACCTTCCCTGTATATTTTTAAATCTGCGCATCAGAGTAAGCTTAATAAAAGTTTTCTTCATTGCGTAATAAGCAAAAAATGTCTCAAAAGTTAAATAAGCATCTGTGGAACGAAAACTGCATTGTTAATCTCTCTTCTCATACCTTAACACCTGAGTAAAAACTATTTCAGAACTTGGTTTAAAATTTTCTCAGTCTTGCAAGCCGTCTCTCTCCAAATTAATTGCTCCTATCGAGTTTTCTTTTAAATATAGTAAAGTCACTTCTTCTCAAAATAAATTTTTCGTCACACCCTTTCTAATATACTATTTCTTTCTATAATTTAAGTTATAAACATGATTTTTTACGTTCGCGACATGTTGTTTTTTTAACTTAAATCTAATGATAATCCAATTATAACTAAAGCAGATAAAGATGATCAAATTGTTCTGTTAGATAAACAAGAAATTTTCTGATGAAGTTTATACCCTTTTATGCGAAGGTCCTTAGATTGAAGTTAGAAAGATCCCACTAATTCGCATCTTTTCTGCGTCAAAAAAGCTGGTAATACTTCTGTTGTATTAAATAATTACACTAAACATTGTGTTATTCCTTCTTTAGCCACCCGTGCTCGTTTTTATGTTTTAACTAACGTTCATAAAAACAATGTCTCTAAGACCTATTGTTTCTAAGAGTAGTACTGTAACTTACCCTCTTGCCACGTTTTTAACTTCCATTTTTTCTCCTTGCTGCTTTATTGATACGCATACCATAAGAAATTCTTATGAGTTTAACAGTAAATTAAAAAATGACAAATCGGTAAATTGTTCTATGTTAATACTTGATGTCAAATTGTTATTTATCAATGTTCCAATTGAAGGTGCTCTTTCATCTTTAGAAACTGTTGATTTTACAATAACATGCTGTTTTTACCTACAGTTTAATACTGCTCCATTAAATACAGAGAAAAACTGTTTTCGACCTAGTCCCGCGACTACGCAGTAGCGTGTCTCTGCTTATTTTGCAATTTATTATTGTTAATTTTACGGTTATAAACTGGCACCGCATCTGCCAGTATTATTCCGTAAAATTGACAGTTTTCTTTACTGTGTAGTTTACAGGAATTTAATTATTCTGATACTGAATTCAAATATTTTATTAATTAAACTTTGCATCCCTCATACTACTTTCGAATTTAATAGTAATTTTTTCAAACAATCTGATGACTTAAGTACGGGAAATCTTTTATCACTAATTCTCTGTGGCATTTATATGCATTATTTTCAAGAAAAGTTATGCAATATGTTAAATTTAGATGCGTTATGTGGGCGATACTTTTGCTAAGGATATGCTATGGATAATCAACTAGATTATCCATTTCATATTACCACCATTCTTCAAACTATCAATTTCCTCGACCCAGGGCTTAATTTGTGCCGGAGCCCGCCGGAACTCAGCTTCGGTACTTCTCTGTTTTTTGTAAATATTTAAATATTGGCCAGAATTCACGGGAGCTCATAAACACTGCGCTCCGGAGCCCAGTGCAATAACTCTTCTGAAAAACGAATCTTAAATTACCCTTTCCTTTCTCTCCCATCTCTAATCTTTTGCATCAAAGCTCCCTCACGTAAGAGATGGAGATGAAACAGGCTTGATTTTTATCAGTCTTCGGGTTTGGGCAGGCTCGAGCTCAATCTGTCTTAAATTCAAAATTTTATTTGTTTCCATTTCAAATCATTTTGAATTTATCTATTCATCTATTTTGTTTAGATTCATTGACAGAATCAATCTATTCAGAATAAAGATCTGTCAGAATCAAGAATAAACAAAATAGTCTTTTTCTTTTCTGCATATCTGCGAACTATTAATTTTTTGTATTAACACTATTTCCGAAACATAATCCTGCGATTAATTAACATTAAGATTGGGCAAAGGTTTCTATTTGGAAATAGTAATAACTAATAAATTAAGGGGGGTATTACCCCCCCCCCCTTTGCCCCTTTATACTTAACCAATGAACCCCCAAGAGTAATCAGGGAAGCGTCTTATCACAATAAACCTATATACAAAATTTGAAGAAAATTGGATAATTCTGCGTGAAAAACTTATTTATCTAAATTAAGGGGGGTTAGCCCCCCGTCCCCCCTTTATACTTATCCAATGAAGCCCCAAAACTAATCAGGGAAGCGCCTTATCACAAGGAACCTATAACCAAAATTTAAAGCAAAACGGTTAGTTCTATCAAGAGTTATCGCGTTACGTACATACGTACATACGATGTACATACATACATACATACAGAACGGGCGGGCACATTAGCTCTCAGGCTTTGATAACCTGTGAGCTAAAAAAGTGGAATAGTTGATAGCTAAGTATATGCAGATAAATGTATTTAAATTTTGAAAATAATGTATGAAATATGAATATTCAGATTGGAGTGACGGCGGTAGGGAGGGGGGGTGCGCTACGGGTGTTAGTACTGCAGAATATTAGGGCTCCGGTACTTTTTTTTCTTAGAAATTAAGCCCTGCCTCGATATACATATTTAGTATACTTTTGAGTTAGAAAATTGTAATAAACTTCCCTTCCTTGATCTGTTAATTACCTAATGTGATTTTCTTTTCAAAATCTGTGTTTATAGGAAACTGCACTCATAAATCACCCAGCCAACCAGAAAATCAGTGTATTTTACACTAATGTAAATCTTGCTCTCGAAATCTGTTTAGAATCTGGTTTTTTTAATGATGGAACTTAATTACTTATAATATGCTACTGTCAAAAGAAGTTCCAACTCTTCTCTTATCGATAATGCTATGAATAAATTAAATAGACTCTAATAAATCTACTCTTTCTAAACCGGTCGAAACCAAGTAATGTGATTGTTCTGTCTTTTTATCCTCCTTTATGTTTCAAATAAGCTAAAGTATAAAACGTATAAATTTCAATGTTAGCTTTAAATCTGTCAATAAGTTTAAGTTCCCTTCCACTAACCATCTTGTTCCACATCGTCACAAATGGAGAATATATGATGTTCCATGTAATGATTGTCCAATATCTTATAAAAATAATGTCAAACATATACAATGTTATATATAATGTCAAACCAAAAGAAACCTTGAAACCCACATAAAAGAACTCGGCCGTTATATCTCTAATCAAGAAATTTCTAAAATTTCTATTGCCAAGCATTCTTGTTACTTCGGCCATAGTTTTAATTTTCAAAATGCTAAAATCATTCTTTAAGGCGAATAGCATCTCGAAATTGGAGTTTCTCGAAAATTTACCTATTTATCTTAATTGTGAGGTTATAGTTAATGAAAAATCTGAAATCTACCATGCTATCTGCAGCTTCGAAAAACTTGTTCAGTTCAAACCATGTAATTGTTTTAATTAATTATTGTCATTATTTTGGTATTTATTTTTATATTTGTATATATTATTAATTTTTAATCATTATTTTATTTGCAATTTAAATATTTATCATTATTATTATTATTATTATATCTAACTTTTTTTTTAATTATTTAATTTATGAATTAATTTAATTTATTATTTTTTGTTTGTTTATTTATTATATATGAGGACCCCAGAAGGCAAGAGGTATAAGTGACGAAAATGAAAAAAAATTGAGCTAAGTGCTCAGGCGATCTGTAAATAAGGCTATTTTTTTTTTCTATGTAAAGAAATATAAATCCTTTTTTAATTACGTTCAATTTTTTCATTGTGTTCTCAATTTACTCCAAATTGGAATTTTGTCACTTGTAGGGCTTCTATGGTCCTCATATATATTTTTTATATTCTCTTTTAATTTCCTTTAACTTTTCTCACTATTTTTATTCAATTTTCTTCATATTTATTTCTCTGCCTGTTCTATCTTCCTCTGATTGGGTAATGTTCTTGTGTGATTGGCTGATGCCTTCTGCTTTCCTATTGGCTGTTTTCTTTAATTTGTCCCTTTCCCTTCCATTTGCTTTCAATCTTGCTCCTGCCTTTAAAGTGGTTGCACATATTTTTTGCATCTAAAGAAGAAAGAAATTTCTTTCAAAAGGCCTTGTGCATTTCTTAATTTTATGATGTTAGTAAGATTATTTTTGCCTTTATTGTATCACACCAGTTGTTTAACATTTAAATTCAATTACGGTGTTGAGATTTATTTGTTTACTCATATTACTCAATATATGTTTGATAACCCTGATTCAGTGCTACTAATATTAATATCAGTAGTAACTTTGTATTAAATAACTGCTAAGAAGCAATAAAAGATTTTTTTCTCAGTATATAGACTCAGTTGAATAACTATGCTTAATGTATTGAATGTTACTGTTTTATTTCAATATCTAAACTTTCTGTCAATTTTTTAATTTAAAAATGCGACTTTCCTTATATGTCAAGGTAAAATGGCACTTGTCATATATCATTTTAAATAAAGGTAATAACTTCATAAAATTTCTATCATCTGTTCAAGAAATTAAATAAAAAGTTTTAAATGGATTGTTTTGCTGTACATTTTTTTATGTAAATGTAAATGAACATCTTCTGACGTAACTATAAACGCAAAAATACAATAGAACAGGAAACGTTGGCAAAAACAACCACGAATGCAACGTAGTTGTCTGAAGATTTCGTATATCAAGTTTCATTCTTTTGCGATTTAGAAAGATCTATCATTTGATTTGCCCATAATGTTTGAGCGATGAGAAATAAACGGGTCGGAAAATCTCTCCTAGGCAAAAATTTATTACTCAAAAAGAAACTGAAATACGATCTTCTCCTCTAAAATTTAGGAATGGTCCCAAAATGATTCTAGAATGGAGTCTTTAATTCCGTTTTTTATTTTTTTATACTATAAGGGTCGCTCAAATGAAAGTGGCATTGCTGTAATAACTCCGCCATTTGAAGAGAAAGATGACTGCGCATGCTCCTATAGAGGGCACAGGGTGATGAGAATGCATGCGACATCGTCAGATCCCGTCAGATGCGTGTGTAATAGCGTGGGTGCACGTTAACAGCCATTGTTCACATCATGGATGCCTTCAAACGGTGTCAATCTGAGGTCGTACAATTTTTAACAGCGGAAAATGTGAGTGCTAGTGAAATCTATCGTCGAATGAAAAATGTGTATTTATGATAATGCTCGTCCTCATATGACTGTGGCGTGCCAAACATTCTTACGGAAATTTCGCTGGGAGGTTTTCGAACATCCCCTTTATAGTCAAGACCTCTCGCCATGTGACTACCACATCTTCGGTCCACTCAAGAAAGCTCCGAAAGGACGGCGATTTGCCGACGATTAGGAGGTCCAAGCTGCCGTTGAAAATTGGTTCCACAACCAACCCTGGAGCTTCGTCACCCAGGGTATCCATCGTCTCGTTAACCGCTGCGACACTTGTTTCAACCTACAAGGTGACTTTGTGTGTTACGTCTGTATTACTTCTTTCTTTTGTATACTAATTTATATTAATACCATTAAGTCATTTCTCAAACCGAAAGTAGTGCAAATTTATTTGGAGGGGAATGTTTTTCTAATGCATTCTGCTTTCCTATTGGCTGTTATAAGGAAAATCCAGACTACTTCAGGAAACGTATTTAACCAGGAAATCTGAATTTGATCAGTAGGCTGTTAACCAGTCAACCCTCCATGTGCTGAATGTTTAGAAACCGCTCGAGTAAATGGACATGTAACAACTGTATATATTATAAATATACCCTATCTGTAATATATACAGGGAACATAAAAGAAGCTGTTTAATTAAAGATATCTGCACTCAGCTAAGCAACCAATAGGAATAATTTGATGAGCTTTCACGCATGTAGAATTTAGACTTTTATTTTTCGAATTTCTTTTCCCCTGAAAAAATACTTTGCTTCCCCTAGTTACAGAGGTTAAACAGGTCCTGCTCATAGGCAAACCCCAGATTCATTCAAATTACCTATAATATAGACAATAGGGCGTAAGCGTGTTTTCTTCCACCAGCAAACCTAACAATTCGACTTGAGAGGCTAGTACAAAAAAACCTCGCCTTCGGTGACCACACACTACTATTTTTTGTAAATAAAATGAATGAAGCAAATGTGCAGAGAAAAAAAGAGTTATTATAATGGATATGTATTATTAATCTGCATTTAATAAGGAATACTTTTTATAATAGTGTATTGAACAACGTTTGCAAATTGCTTCCGTAGGCTAACCCTCAAAACTTATTAATAGATACGCCATTTGTTAATAAATCCCAAATTCTATTTTAGAGTATTCCAAAAGTAGTCTCGACACACATGGAAGTAAGTATACGCTACATAACGAACCAATTGTAGTGTTCCTAGCGGTAAAATGTGGAACTTAGCGATCCTATATTGAAAACTACTCGATATATGAGAAAAAATGTTCTCTTAATAGATTCGCCATTAGTTAACGTATCACAAAACCCCTTTTACTTGGCGCTATTTTCAACGGAGATGAAACGAAAAGGCCATGTTTTGAATGTAATTACACTCTACAGGATCGAAAATATATAATTTACGCAGTCACATTTAAATTGCGATCGGATTTAGATGCAATTTAAAAAGTCCTTCCGTCCTATACCGGGAGGAAAAGGTAGCTTTCATAGTTCATGTTTTTAAAAATTCAACTCATGTTACTCAAATACCCGAAGCTAAAATGCTTGGAACCCGATTATAGAAGATTCAATCCCGGTTTTCGTTAAAACTGAATTTGAATGCAAATTTCAGCATGAGAGTTACAGCATAACAAAAATCAGATTGTTTCAAAATGTCAGCCGCCCTAGAATTTCAAGCTGCCATATCTCAGCCATTTTTTAAGATGAAACCAAAAAAAAAATGTTCTGCAATCCTTGTATCAAGATCTAACATTTAACGGAAACAACCTTTTCAATTTATAATCTTTTATACTTTTCTTGATTTAATTTTTTTTTAAATTTAACTTTCCGCCATGTTGAAACAAGATGGCGCATAAAACTGTCAAACGAACTCGGTCGAGACTTTGGTATGTTCTGTACACATGATCAGTCACATTCATATCGGTTCATAAATACGAGAGTTACAGAATAACAAATATCAGATTGTTAAAAATCTCAGCCACATTAAAATATCAAACTGACATATCTCAGCCATTTTTTAATATATAGCCAAAACAAAAAAATGTTCCAGAATCCTTGTAACACGTTCTAACACTTAAACAAATTTTTCATTTTATAATTTTTTTGTACATCATTTTGAATTTTTAAATTTTTTAAATTTTTTAATTAGCCGACATTTTGAAACAAGATGGCGGATGAAGCTGGTCAACGAACTCGGTTGAGACCTTTGTATGTTCTATACACATATTCAGTCACATCCGAATTAGTTCATATATAACAGAGTTACAGCATGATATACGTCAGATATATATATATATAGATATTATAAATCAACATTTGAACGGAGGCTGGTTTGGGGGACTGGGGGTCATGATCGGTGAAAATATACCAAAATTTTTTGGAACTGCTTTCCTCCGAACGGCTGCAATATGTAGTTTTTTGTAATGAAAGCTACCTAAAATAGCCTTGACACACATGAATGTAAGTATGAACACTACAAAATGAAAACTTGTAGCGTCCCTAGTGGTAAAATCTGAAACTTAGCGATCTCATCTCGAAAACTATTGCGGATATGAGAAAAAAGTTAATTAGTAAGTTGTTCAGCGTCATTGATATAATAAGAAATCATACTCCAAAATTTATACTTCATAAAAATTTGTGTATGTTTTCAAAACTTGATAATAATATACTTTTTTATTTAAATATGCACATTTTTAATTTATCACAAACTACAAAATACTTTCACGTGTTTTACTTATTCAGACATTCGCAAATTCAAAAGATGGATGATATTAGTTTGTTTGATGATGTAATTTTTAAAGTTTTATACAAAACTTTAAAAAAATCTTCATTTATATTGTTATTTATTTTTTTTAAACTGTATTATTCTTGAAAAGAAAACCTGAACTCTTATTCAGTAATTGAAGGATAAAATCTTAAGCAAAAAATAAACATCTGAACGAAAAAGAAAAAGCGGACACTATTAAAATTAATGAGTTTTTCGATGAAAACCTTTTTTCTCCAATATTTTAAAGAATTTCAGGACTTAAAAAATATTCTTAACTTTCTTCCCCCTTTTTTTATTTTTATTTTGACATGATGGCTATAGAAATTTTCGTTCTTTTTTCAGCAAATAGAAATTTTAATAGTATTTTTTTAAAAACAGAAAATAAATGAAAGTAAATCTACTCGTTTTCTCAAATAACAAAAAAAGAATGCAGTTTAAAAATACAGTTGTAAATGAAATTATATATTCTCTTACATATGCACATTCATGTTTATTTATCTTTATTTATATGCCATTGCACATATAGATAATATAGGTATACATATCTAAATTTGTTAAAATTATTACTGACAATTCGCCTTTAAATTAGCATTTAATAATTAATCTGAATATATGCAATAAAATAGGTTATATAAGAAAAATGTATGAAAACGCTTAAATTTTACTTTTAGTTACTCATACATGAATTTTATATATTTTTTATTTTTTAAGATATGCATTGTTATTGCAATTTCTTAAATTTAAATACCGTCAAATTAGTAATGAAACAATAATTTAAGTAAAGGATTATGGAAAAATGTTTTTTAAAAGAAGAATATTTCTACTTTCATAACGTATTACTCGAATCCATTTTACGGATTTGTGTGCAGCTATATATCAAATCCTTATCTTATATTTTAGACTGCATATTAATTATGCGCTAAGAAATTAATGTAGATGCATGATTTTTAAAGCATAATGAATATAACATATTAATATTCAATATGAATCTAAATTGTTTAGTAACACTTAGTGCCATGTGTCAGGACTGAAACTGTAATAAAAATATTTGAATTTATGAATAGAAATCAAGGAACAGTTACTCCTAAACCGTTTATTTCTTTGAATTACATTTCCTTGAATGTATCATTTAAAACAGAAAAATGTAACTCCGTAGAATCAGAAGTGTGAATTCGAGATATTTTGATCATTTTTATGTATCTATTTATTTGATTCGATTTAATAATAATATACTTGAGGTTATACATGAATATAAATATATACGCATGTTGGCCAAATTTCACCGAACAAGAAATTCACTGTACTTCATGGCTATTTAAATTAGCCATTTTAACGATTTTGTGTTCGTAGATCTTGGAATCTAGACGTCATTTGAGCAAATCAATCATATTGGCTATGGCAGAGCCCATTACGTGTTTTCCCTTACACTTTTATTATAAGAGGATAATAAGGGATACGTTGCTGTGCTCAACTAACTAACCTTTATGTATTACTATATTTAAATAAATGCCACAATGTAATTGATGAATTTCATAGATTTCTATGTTTTTCTCTATTCAGTATTATCTTTGGAGTAACATCATGATGTCACAGCGAAAGCATCGGTCACACATTCGAATTTCTTAAACTTTTATAACAGTACAGGTAAAATAGGGTTTTTCAATGACAACTAAGGGCCTTTCACGAAAGACTGGGAAGAAATTCATTTTGGCACTAGAAATAAAGATACGATAAGTCTCCTCCAAATTTTTTTAGCATGTTTGTTTTGTGTGTGTGGAGGGGGGGGGGAGGGTGATGTATTGTTTATGTATGTTTTCATGCTGAATCGAATGTAGCATTCACAAGGGGATACGATCATTTGTTACAAAGTTACTACAGGTTTTATGAATAAAAAGACGAAAATTACACCTTATGAGAAAGCACAACTTTATTACAATTATTTTACTTTCAAAACATGTTATTGATGTTATATTGAACGATATTAAACTTATTAAATGTCCTCAAAATAGCAATAATTAAAATCAGGGTCATCTGCGTCGCCTTTAAGATAATCGAAGTTGGAAAAATTGACTTCTGTTGGTACTGTAGATTTTTTTTCAAGCAGTGTATTGAAGTAGGTTACTCCCTCACAAATTTTGCATAGTGCAGAACAGGTTATTTTCTTTTTCATGCAACTGCACTGGGTTGACGAACAATTCTCTTTTTAGGAACAATATATTAGTTTGTTTGTTTTTTCGCCAGGAACATGAGGTACAATAGTCCGAATAGAATGTAAGTCGCCGTTTTGACGGACTCATTCCCACTAATCGGATTTTAATTTATTTCCAAACCAATGTCGGATTTGATGGTAGACGCTGAATAAACGTTGAGCAGCACTACCTGAATGGGGAATGGATTTCTACTTGTGTGAGTTCCTTTCAAAGACTTCTGGGTCGAGATTGGGGTTTTGTGCCTTATTCAATTGAGATGAAGGAGCATGGTTCCACATGTTTTCTTCACTTCGTCAAACGTGGAATTCGTTCTATTGAAAGTGTCAACGCATTCCTTCAATTCACTGTCACTAGTTATAGACTTCATAACTAGCTTTTTCCTTTGTGGTGTATGGCACTAGTTGTGTTCCAACTGCTAGGACACCTAACCTGGACGCCATCTGGTAGGCATATGGACTAATGTCCAGGCGGTAAAACCCCCACCTCTATACAGCAAAACCCAGGCGCCGAAATCGGCCAAGAACAACAATCACATATACAGAATACGTTCACAGTAAATTCCAAAAAAAAAAAAAAATATATATATATACACATATACATACACATATACATACACACATATATATACATATATATATATACACATATACATACACATATATATACACACATATATATACATATATATATATATACACATATATATATATGTACATACATACACATACGTACACACATACGTACACACATATATATATATATATAACAAAATACTAAATTAAACTAACTAAAATCCTAAAAACACAAATTGAATCCTAAAATACACAAGCTCTCTAAAACTACGCTGTAACTAATAAAATAATACTAATCCGAAATACACAAACTCATAATAACGTTCTTAGCACTTTAACAAACATTAAGAAGTACAATATGCCTTTGTACTAAAATTAGCAGCCAGACACTATTATGCAGGAAAGTCCAAAAGTCTACTATTCAAAAGCTATGATTAACATACTGGTTGCTCAATAAACTAGCTCTAAACTTCTAGAACCTGTATCTAATAAAGAGGAAATTTTAATTTAATATATTATAATTTTCACTAAGTTTTCTGTAATTGTTTTGTGAAAAAAGAACTCTAATGATGTTTTGACTTTAAGTATAATTTTTTTGAAAATCAAAATGGAACTATGGGGTATCTGCCAAATAGATAATGTTTGACATCACCGCAAGAGCCACATTCACATCGATCATTATTTCTCTTTTTTATTTTATAAAGGTACGAGGGGAAGCTCCCGTGGCCAGTAATAAAATACAAAATTACTTGTTTAGAACAAACAAAATCAGGATTAACCTTTTAAAAAATATCATATGTAAGGCGTCCAGTACCTGAATATTGCCAATGTTTCTGCCACATGCATAATATGTTACGTTTAACCTCTCTAGTGAGAAGAGATATTGGGAATGGAATCCTTGCTACAAGGTCAGCATTGCCAGATGTAATGACACTCTTGGCTAATGTATCTGCCCTTTCATTTCCGTAAAGGCCGACATGCGCTTTTATCCATCCCAAGTGTATGATCTTATCCTCATTATCATATAACAAATTAAAAATATCACATGTAATTTGATTTTTTGGAAAAGCACGATTCAGCACTAAAACAGAAGACAGACTTTCTTTATACAGGATAGCTTCTTTATAATCTGAGTTCACGTACTATTTATTGCGTGCAGGATTGCCAATAGCTCGGCCTGAAATATTGAGTTAAACCGATGCATCTGTATACTGAAGTCAAAAATGAAGTCCTTGAATGACACTGTAAATGCAGCCGAAACTCCCTCCAACATCTTTGAACCATCAGTATAAATTATTATATCAGCAGATTCAGGGACTATGTTCGTTACAGCTGGAACAAAAAAGAAATTTTTTAATTGGTTATAGTTAGGGAAATCAAATGTCTTCAAATTTTTCATCATATCAGGATTTACAACTTCAACATCTTCAATTTTGATTTGACCATTACCATTCATAACATCGTATTTTTTACTATTTTGTTGTAGTGTTATGTAAAGCGGTGGCACACCTGTGACAATGCATAAAGCATCTGTTGAGACGGTTTTGTATGCTCTTACAATTGAGAAAAGGGCCAGTCATTGGCAGGAGCTTAGTCTTCGCAATCCATGAGATTTCAAATCCCCGATCCAAACTTCCCAACCGTAGCATATTCTTTTTTCAAGTACAGCATAATAGCATATCTTCCGCAAAGAGGCATTCAATCCACGATCTCGACATCCGGTTTTCTTTATATCCATTACAAAATTCATTATATTATCTCTGACATAATCTAAATGAGTTAGCCAGTTAACCCTAGAATCCAGAACAAATCCTAGATATTTGATATTATCTTCCACCGGAATTGATCTATTGTTAAGTTTGAAAATTGGTCTTCTGCTTTCCAAACAAAAACGACCGAACATCATTGATACACACTTTTGAGCACTAAGAGATAACTGCAAAAGATCACAGATACCTGCGAATAAATTTATAATATAATTCATTCTGTCTTCCAATCCTCTACGAGTGTCAGCTGCCTCGAAAAGGAAGAAATCATCGGCATACGAGATAGTATAATCTGCATTAGTCTTATATCTTTTCAAGATAATATCTGCAATGATCAACCACAATAAGGGGCCAATGCATGAACCTTGAGGCCAGACCTGGGACAGCCTAAACCATATAACGCCATTAGTGAAACGAAACCCAATATAACGGTTTGAAATATAATTTTTCAAAATGCTCTTTAAATAAATTGGAATAGGCAAATTACCGTAATTTCCGGCGTATAATCCGCAGCTCAAAGAGTCGTTTTTCGACGCAGAAATATTATTTTATAAAATGTAACTTAAAAGATCGCTGTAAATATTTAACTACAATTATTGAATAAAATGTCTGGGTCGAAAAACGACTCTTTGAGCTGCGGATTATACGCCGGAAATTACGGTATCAATTATATTTGAGATGATACTCCAACTAACATTATCAAATGCACCCTCTATGTCTAACGAGGTCATTGTACAATATTTATTATTACTTAATAATTGATTAACAATGGATTTTAATTTCTGCAGAGCTGTAATAGTTGAAAGACCCTCTCTAAATCCGTGTCGATCCGGGTCAAAATAATTTTCTATCTCAAGAGGGATTGTTACTCGCATCTTAATAATTCGCTCACGCACTTTACCCAGGATTGACAAAAAAAAAAAGCCCCTATGAAAATTTGGAGTTCGACGTGTAATTTTGTGCTCTTTAAGATTCATCTATAAAGTTGGTAAATATTCATCAAAACCTTATTGTAATGCATGTAATCCTTTAACCTATTGTTAAGCTAAACTCTGTTAAAGTTATTTGGTATTGTATTCAGTTTTTTTCTGTTTTTATGGACTTTAAAAAATTTCTGTGCTGGCTTGCTAAGCCGAAAATGTCAGGGTCCATTTTTGCACAATTTATCTGTTAAATAACTTTATATATTGTCTTAGTTAGTGCTTGGTTATTAGCTCTTTTTCTATACATTTATATCTAATTATTGGCATTTATTAGATTTTTTTGTCCATATTTGTTAGTTGCACGATAATGGCGTATTTGTGTTATGATAAGTTATTTTGCCTTTTCATCTACTAATCTCCTTTATTTGAAGTGTAAACTTTTGAAATAACAAACTTTCCTTCTATATTGTTCACTTTGATTAATTTACTTGCATAAATTGTCTCTAATTAAGTGTATTCTTTCCATTTTCTGTTTCGGTGGGCGGTTCCCGTTGTCGTTTGTTTTGGTGGCCATTGTTGGTAGAGTTAAGATGTGTATTTTTTCTTCAGATGCTTATCTGGTAATTTTGCGAATTGCGTTCTGTGGTCTATGCTTGCGTAGTTTATTAGAGTACCTTTCTGTTTTGCGTGTTCCAACTGCTAAATGCATGTGCGAGAAGGATGTAGGTTTTTATACAATTATGTTGAGTTTGTAATGAGATGGAAGAATATATTTTCCTTTTCACACGTCCCATTTTAGATTTAAACAAGAACGAAAAATCAAGCGTCAAGCATAGATTATATAGCACTTTCCAACGCTTCCAAAATAATTTTACAAATCATACCGTTTAATAAGCTAAAAGCTAACATCTAAGTAAACAATTTAGAAAACGCATAACATATTTAAAAACATAATTTCAGGAATTTCCAACATATACAATATTCGGAAAAATATCCGAATACTTTTATTCAGCCCTGTATAGGATCTATAGATTTGTATATATACTACATAGGATGATAATTTTAGTTCAGTTAGGAAACGCGTAGCACAGTTTAAAATTCTCCGTCTGGAGTTTGTCAATAAACAGAAATGTGTTCGCGAACTTTTGTGCTGCCCTGTATATGATCTACAGAATTTATACACACCACGTAATAGACAAAAAGCAAGTTAAAATTAAAATCGCGTTCAATAACTTAAAACGCACTTCCAGGAATTATTGTTAACAGACAGTAGATAATTCTTTTGCGTGTCCCTGTAAATGAACGATGACTGCTATACACACAATATTCCGTAGTAAGTCTCTTGTAATGCACCTTAGTGATCTATATACATTTCAATGCGTTTAAAATAGTGAAACATTATTTAAATAAACCGCAGACGATTTTTCTCCATAGACGTAATGTAACGGAATTATTTTTACTGTCCCTGTAAAGTAACTATAAGTGCTACGCACACCCTGTTCCATATTAAGCTTCTTCTAATGCACCTTAGTAATATATATAAATTACAATGCGTTTAAAATAGTGAAACATTATTTAAATAAACCGCAAATGATTTTTCCCCATAGACCGCAATGTAACGGAATTCTTTTGAGTGTCCCTGTAAAAAAACTATAAGTGCTACGCACTTCCGTTGAAATAGGGAACATGCTATAGATAACGACAATAACATATAAAAATTGCAGAGCAATACGAGCATATTTACGGGAGTTAGAGCACGGCCAGACGGCAGACGGCCAGACGGCAGACGGCCAGACGGCAGACGGCCAGACGGCCAGACGGCCAGACAAACCGAAGTCATAAGCACTTTTCAACTAGGTTGGAAAGTGCTAAAAAAGGTGTAATTTTATAATGTAAAGCGTAGTCGGGCGATATAAGGGCGTATAGGATTACCAGGACCGTTTATGACATAAGTAGCAATGTTTGGTAGTAATTGCTGAGATTACTTTAAAGCTGTCTGAAAAATACATGCCAGAAGACTGTCTCACCGCCACGTTATTATTTTGAAGTATAGTAGACTGCATGATTGTCAACTGCTTCTTGTTCTGAGCATTACCCAAAAAACCGACACTGATTGCCATAAAACAGAATACTTACTGAAATCATAAACAGTGGGATAATATGCCGGTAACTTCGTATCTGTTTATTCTTTTTCATACTATCTGGGTCATCATAACCACTGAATACTACTGTTATATGTGTTTTTGCCAGCATGAAATTGTTTTCTGATAGTTTACGTACTGCATGCAAATGTCATTGTAAGTTTTGCAAATGTCCTTGTTCCACATTATAGCATGGTGCGGATAACCACCATCAATAACGAAAGATTTAGAGCGACTGAATTTGTGCTCACCAACAGTAGTGATTTCATGATACAGTTCTGACATCACGTTTCTTCGTATGCCAGAATATGTCAACAGGGACAGAGAGTACGATAAGAAGTAGATAAGAAAAATAAAATCAAAGGCTCAAGAAAGTTTTTATTATATATTTATATTTATTTTTTTAATTGTAAAACTTTCAATAAAGGCTACATATTTATTAAGTTATTTACTATGACGATAAAACTAGTCCCATAACTTCCGTCAAAAAACGTTAATAACTTCGATCACACTAAACGGGTAGAGTATCCGAAACTGAAAGGAACACCTTGGCCGGAATTTTTCTCCCCTGCTTTATGTTCTTGGACTCTGCCACACTAGAAACGCCTTCGTCTTTATTATTCCATAGAGGGATAAAATAAGCCCTTGGATAAAAAAAGAATGGAATTAATGCAATGGGTGTCCGTTTCCTTACCTGATTTACGTAACACCTGAACATAACGCTTGGGGATCTTCACAAGTTCATGACCCTGATGTTCATACAATTAATTACAACCAATTAATTACGGTTCGAGTCGCTATCTAAAAGAGGAAGATTACTTGTTATGTGAATGTATTGGCGTGTAAAATAAGTTTGCTCCCTCATAAATGCAATTTTTAACGTTTTATTCATAAAACCTGTCGTAACTTTGTAAGAAGTGATCTTACGACTTGCGAATGCAGTCATTTAATTCATTATAAAAATTTACTTAATACGATACTTTTCAAATTTGCCCCGAAAAATATGCTAATACTACTTTTTATGGGGTGAGGGGGAACTCACGGAAACTTAATTTATACTACTTAAACGACATTCTTCTCAAATTTTCCTGATTGCCAATCAGTTGTCGTCTATTGATCCATCTTTGATCTTTTTACATGCGTCAGCGAAATATGACGTCACGTAATGGCTGATGATGAAATGAAGTTGCATATAGAATATTAACTTCACACAGGCGTACTGAAAATAAAATAATTAAATATTAATTTGAATATTTAAGAATTTTCAGGAACCGTATTGAAAAATTTAAAAAAGAGCTTTTCTTTGTGAATTTTCCAAAATTTTGATTTTTGTGCTCCAGTTTTCTGTGATTAATTTAAAACAGAAAAGCATAACTCCGTACGATCAGCAGTGTAAATTGGAGATATTTTTAACATTTGTTATGTTTCTTTAAAATGTTTTAATGCTTTAATTGATGATAATTTCAGAAAGGTTTTATAACCTTTTCAAAAAATAAAATAATTATTCTATATATATAATAATGCATTTTTCTTCTTAAAAAAATATATATTTATAAGATGAATACGCTATAAAATCAAGTTTTAATTCAATAATTGCTTTGCTCTGTATTAATTATTACGGATTGTGATTCAATAGACAGTTTTAAAGCTTAGAGCTTGGAACAACTTTTTGTTTAATGTACATCCTAAATTTTGATAAAACAAAAACGAAAAATCATGCATCAAACATAGATTATGAAACACTTTCCAACACTGAAAGAATATAATTAAGATTAAGAATATATAATTAAGAAATTTAATTTTTTTTTACTTACAATGAAATGAGATTTCGAATTTGAAAAACTCGTAACACACTAGCCCAATTTCTCGAATTACCAACTAATATTCTGAAAAAATATATGAATTCGTTTGTGCAGCCCTGTATTTGATCTATAGATTTGTATATATACTACATAGAATGCTAAAATTTAGTTCAGTTAGGAAACGCTTAGCACAGTTGAAAATTCTCCTTCAGCAATTTCCACTAATAAACGGAAATGGACTCGAGATTTTTTGTGCTGCACTGTATATGATCTATAGAATTTATACATACCAAGTAATAGGCAAAAATTAGTTAAATTAAAAATGCGTATCGCTACTGAAAACGAACTTCCAGCAATTATTATTAACGAATAGTACGTTAACGGAATTCTTTTGTGTGTCCGTGTAAATGAACAATGGATGCTATGCACAGCATATTCTTTAGTAAGCCTCTTGTAGTGAACCTCAGTGATTTATATCAATTTCGATATGTTTGAAATATCGTAACATCATTAAAATAAACCGCAAATGATTTTTCCCCATAGACTGTAATGTAACGGAATTCTTTTGAGTGTCCCTGTGAAGAAACTTTAAGTTCTAGACACTTCATTTTCAATACCAAACATGCCATAGTAAACTTCAATAACATATATCAATTGCATGACAATACGCGTGTATTTACGCGAGTTAGAACACGGAGAGACAGACAGACAGACAGACAAACCGAATTCATAAACACTTTTCAACTATGTTGGAAAGTGATAAAAAGTGTGAAATGAATAATAAAAAAAATATTTGATGTTTCTTTGTTGCATGGTTCTTGTCGCAAGAGTGAAAACGGCAAAGTTGAATTTAGGGAGAAGAGCAAAAAGTTTGAAAGTACTTTCTACCAACCTTTGTTTACATTTTCAAAATATCATTAGATCATTATGTCTTTATCGAACAACTATCAATGTATGAAATGCATAAACAGTTTGTTTTATATTTACACCATTTAATAAATACGGTAAGAAGAAATTTGTTTATTTTATACATAAACGAGACATATATAAATGTAATACAAAATAGATAACATAAGTAATCCATGTAAAATTACATATTTTTAACACGTTCCAACCTAGTTGAAAAGGGTTTATGTCTTCGGTTTATCTGCCGTCTGGCCGTCCGTCTGTGCTCTAACTGGGGTAAATATACTCGGATTGCCTTGAAATGTTTGTATGTTATTTTCGTTTACCATAGCATGTTGCCTATCGAAAATGAAGGGTGTAGCACTTGTAGTTTTTTTACAGTGACAGTTAAAAATATTCCGTTACATTACAATCAATGGGAAATAATCGTTTCAAGTGCATTTTGATGATGCTACGTCTTTTGAAACACGATGAAATTGATATACAATAATGAAATGCCCTAAAACATGCTTTTTGTATGTTATACTATGAATATAATATGGGGTATAATACTATAGAAAATGGGGGTACAAAGTATTTATTAGAATTTTACAGGGTCAAACAAAATACACAGTGCTCTACGGGGGAAAATCGTTTGCAGTGTAATCTAATGACGTTTCCCTGTTTCAAACATTACGAAAATTATATGCACTGAGGTGCACTATACATTGTTCATTTAAAAATTTGATGTGCATTGCGTTTATCGTCCATTTATAGGGACACACAGAAGATATCGGCTGCCGTATAAGTGCCATAATTACAGTCTATGTGTGATAAGTGCGTTTTCAACTTTGATTTGCGTTTTTAAGTTGAACTAAATTTTTTCATAGTACGAAATGTGTATAAATTCGTTTGATCATATACAGGGCTACACAAGGGGATTCGTAAGTATTAAAGACTATGGGAGTGAATTGCTTAAGGGTAGTTTTTAATTGTATTACGCATTTTCCTGCTGAACTATATTTAGTAGACTAATAGAAGTTTGAGGAATATAAATAAATTCATATACAGGGCTACGCAAAGAACAAGATACATTATCGTTTATGGTTGGTAATTGCTGGATGTGAGTTTTAAGCGGCCTTTTGCTTTTTATACCTGAATACGTTTTTTTACCTTTTAGCTTAATATGTGGTGTGCACAAAAGTGTTTAGACGATATACAGGCTGGACAAAAGATTCTGAGTGCATTTCCATCGATTGGCGTAAAATTGCTAAATGTGAATTTCCTAACTGAACTAAATTTTATCATTCTATGTAGTATATATCCAAATCTATAGAACATATACAGGGATGAACAAAATAATTCGGCTACTTTTTGGACAATAGGAGATAATTTCGAAAACTGTATTTTTAAATGTGTTATATGTTTTCTACTCTGTTTACTTAAATATCATCTATCTACTAAACTTTATTTAATGGTGAAGTTTCGTTACAGTTTTCCGAGTGTGTTGGAAAGTGTTTCATAATCTATGCTTGACGCACGATTTTTCGTTCTTGTGTTATTTGTCGCCGTTTCACTTTCGTGATTGTTTATAATATATGCTACGATATTGCACTTTATTAAGGATGAGTTATGCCAAGGATCTTATAACAAAGAAATACCATTTTTTAAAAATTAATCAAATGAAATAGTTTTTTTTTCAGAAAAAATAATTAAAAGAACTGCAAACCAGATTAAAAAAATATTTACTCAATATTATTTTACAGCTTTTAAACTATTATTATTATTATTATTATTACAAAATTATTGCTAATTTAATTTTTTACCTACTATACCAGCTCACTTTAAATCAAATAATTTTTTGTATCTTTTGTTTTAGAATTTCAATGTATGTTTACATAAAAAAAATGTTTTTTACGGTTAGTGCAATTGTACAATAAAAAATATTATTTCAGATAACAAGCTAAAAATGTATTTAACATGCTTCGATTGGAATAATTTGACTTATTTAAAATATTCTATTGTCATCGTAGAGTTTTCGAAAAAGAAAGCGTTTTTCTATTTATGAATAATTTATGCTTTATTTGCTTATCACGTAATGTTTTGAATCACAAATATTTTTTCTTTCCGTTCAAATACCAGTTTATATTTAAATACCATTGAATAACAATTTATATTTATACCGGAAGGATGTATTTGCTGTCTGAATATCATATGCATATATTTTTAGAGTAATTTATTTTAAATTTAAATAATTTGCAGAGATTACAAGAAAACATTCTTTAATGTATTTTTGAACAAAATAAACATGAAATTCTTTGATTATAAAAAATAAATATGATTATGAATATTGTTTTTTAATGTAGAATTATATATATTTTTAATATAGTGAATGTTTATTGCTAAATGTACTTTCAAAAACTTAATTTTCAGCTCCCTGGATCATTTTTTTAAAAATACACTTTTTATTGAGACTCTGTTTGAAGCAAACAAAGCCGTTTTTTTGTTGTTTTTAAATCAGCTGGAAACAGAGACACCGAATTTTTACTAAACATTGTCTGTTGTATTTTTACAATAATTTTACACTTTAATTGCATTTTTTTCCAAAATTTCATTTCTTGGAAGAAATTTTTTCCATAATCCTGATATCTCATATATAGTAAAACTTCAATTATTCGAACATAAGGTTTTAATATTCCCAATATCAATATGTGGAAATGGAAAAATTCTATATAAATTCTAAAGAAATTTAAAGAAATATACAATTTAGGTATATACTACTAAATATATTAATTTTTACGAAATCTGTGTTAAAACCAGCATTAACATTTATGTTTAAATGGAATTTTCGATGTCGATATTCGGATAATTCTAAATCGATATTTTACAATTTTCATACATATTGTATTTCTCTATTCTCATATAATTAACAAAATTCAAAGAATTCGCATGTATTTTAGAAATAGTAATTGGACTTAAAAGTGAAATGAAAGTAATATTGAATATTTCTAAGAAATGTAGTAGAATATAGTAGGAAATGTGGTCGAGATTTCCCACAGGGGTTACTCTTAGGAATGCGGTTGTTAAAACCTATGAATTACTTGCGAGACTTGATAACACGCTAACAAGCGTACTATATGATAAAGCAATAAACATTGTTGGATATATTAAACAAGGAAGAAAAATCATGCATAAAGCATAGGTTATTAAACACTTTCCAACACTTTCAGAATACTGTAACAAAACTTCGCCGTTGTGTAAAGTGAAAGATAATATTTAAGAAGCCAATTTGAAAAACACATAACGCACCTGAAAACCCGATTTCAGAAAATGCCATCTATAGTCGGTAAAGTATACAAATACTTTTGTGAAGCTATGTTAGTGATCTATAGTGTGATCTATAGGTGTGAATATACACAATATAGTATGTTAAAATTTAGTTCAATTAGGGATCGCATAACACAGTTGAAAACTACCCTTCTGCAATTTTCGTCAAAAAACAGAAATTAATTATTTTGTGCAACCCTGTATACGATCTATAGAATTTATATGTACCAAGTAACATGACAAAAAATTAGTTAAATTTAGCAACGCACACTATAGCTGAGAACGCACTTGTAGCAATTATCGTTCATGAACAGTACTGTAATCGAATTATTTTGTGTGTCCCTGTAAAGTAAGGATAAATGCAATGCACGCCATATTCTACAATATGCATCTTGTAGTGCACCTGAGTGCAGTATACCAGCTTCAATATGTTTGAAATAGTGTAAAATCGTTAAAATACGATGCAAATATTTTTTTCCTGAATACCATAACGTAACGGAATTTTTTGAGTGTCTCTGTAAAAGAACCATAAACGCTACACACTTCATTTTCAACACCGCGCGTGCCATAGTAATAGACCATAATATGTCAATTACATGGCAACCCAAGTATTTTTACTCGAGTTAGAGCACGGCCAGACGGCCAGAAAGACGGTCAGATGGCCAGATTAAACCAAATTCATAAACACCTTTCAACTTTCTTGGATATAGTAAAAACATTTTTAGAGAAATTCTTATTTTACAGTAGAATCCTTTTTTTTTAACATTGTCAGTTATCAGTTAAATTATCAGTTAGCCTTCTTTGATATTTATATAATTCCTTTTAATTTTAAAATATTTAAATCTGTAGTTAAAAATATCTCTGCATGGTAATTTTTGTCACTCACTGGAACATATTCCTGTCAAATTCCGAAACTCACATAATCGTAAACAAAAACACAACAATTAATATGACAATGTTTATCCATAATTGGTGTGTTTTTTCAGATTTGTTTCGCCATTGAAAGAAATAAGCATATCTATTTCTTAAAAAATAACCATTTAGGTTTTGAAAGTCCGTGTGATAAGCGTGATAAACATTTTGATATTGTTGGTGGATCTACAGCGGATTGTTGGTGGATTAAATTAGAAAATGACATTATGAAAGATCATAGATTAAACAACCTGTATACAGTGTTATCCATTTTGGTTAAATAACATTAAACCTTTCTTGATAGCATTCAATATTTCAATAAGTATGATACTGATGATTAGTGTTTCCTGTATTAAATTTCTTGTTTTTAAGTATTTTATCTATAAACCATTAAAAATAATAAAAAATAGCTTATTTAACATTTTCCAACATAGCTGAAAGCGATTTATGAATTCTGTTTGTCTAGTCATCTATCTGTCTGTCCGTTCTGTAATTCGCGTAAATATACTCGAGTTGCCATGTAATTGATTCTGTTATTGAGGTATAATATTACATGTTTGGTATTGAAAATGCAGTTTGTAGCATGTATAGTTCGTTTAGAGAAACACTCATAAGAAACCAGTTGCATTATGTTCTATGGGGAAAAATCTTTTCTAATGTATTTTGATGATGCTGCACTAATTCAAACATATTGAAAATTATATAAATCACTGAGGGGCGCTACAAATTCTTAATAAAAAAGATGGTGCATATAGAATTTATCGTACATTTAGAAGGACACACATAAGAATTCGGTTACATTATTGTCTATGAGCGATAATTGCCGAAAGTACGTTTTCAGTTGTGGTATGCTTTTTTAAATTTAACCAATTTTTTGCATGTTACGTGGCTTGTGTATAAATTCCACAGATCACATACAGGGTTGTACAAAATAATTCGAGTATATTTCCGTTTATTGACGGAAATAAGCATCGGGAATTGCTGAATAGAAATTTAAAATTGTGTTATTCATTTCCACACTTATCTAAATTTTAGAATACTATGTAGTAATATACAAATTTATAGATCATATAGAGGACTGAACAAAAGAATTCGGATACTTTTTCGAATATGGAAGGTAATTGCTGAAATCGAGTTTTCAAATTTGTTGTTAATTTTCAAAATTTCTCCTTTATTAAAAAGGATCTATGATCCCTTTTCCCTACACTTATAAAGTACTTTTTAATAGAATATATTTTGTTTTTTAAATTTATAGATAGTTCACATACTGATCATATTTTTGTACTCATACTGCTCTTTCAGCTTACTGTTTGAGCCATGCAAAATTACTAGTTGTGTTATGATTAAGTATTCTTTTCATAAATTTTCTAATTATTTTCTTTTATACTTTTCTTATATCATTTTGAAATATTAAGCAATGTCGTGATACGAATTAGTATTGTAAAAACTAACTTTCTACTAATTTTATTTTAATCTCTAATATAATATTCAACATCTGTATTCTGAAACATGAATTTTCAATAAATATTTCCCCTCGAGGAGAAAAGTTCCTATGCTTAACGGCTGAATCTCCACGAGAGGGTGATTTCATTTCATTTGTTTACTTAGATATCATCATACCTTTTAATAAACAGAGAAGTTTTGGTACAGTATTTTGAAAATGCTGGAAAGGGTTTTATAATCTATGTTTGACAAATGATTTTTATTTATAGTTCTTTTTCTAAATGGCCCCGAATGTAGTCATTCATCTAAAAAATAATAAGATGAGAGTTAGTGAAAACGGTTAAGAATTTGAAAGTTATATCAATATTTTATAACAATAATCAGCTATCAGAAATATTAAAGCATAAGTTGAACTCATCATTGGGGGGGAGGGGCACCATAATACTTACCCATCATGGATATGCATAATATGAAATATGAAAATAAAACATGTGTAAACTATTTATAAAATGCATTGCAATTTGAATAGAATCGTGGCTTGATGACGTCATAAATTTTAAATGCTCTATTACTGAATTTCGTAAAAGAAACATCCTTATAACTCCAAAACTAATAATCATATTAACTAACGGTTTATTGCGTCGTATTAAGCGTCTTATTTCCAATTAAAATATATATTTGAATTGAAATTTGTATGAAATACAGGGTCATGAAAAATCGAAGACTGCGGAAAATAGGATTACAAATATCTCGGCAACTCATTATCCGATCGACTTCATTCTTTATGCAAAATTTATTTATTTTTATTGTCTTTTATATTCACTCCTTAAAATAAACAATTTCTAAAATTTTTATATGCCTTTTATCAGAGCAGATATTTCGAGAGTCCAAAAAAAAAAGTTCCGGATAATCGAGGTTACTGAAATTCAATATGATTCTTCCCATTATTACATACTAACTACATACCAAATTTCAAGTCTCTATATAAATTTGCTCGCGAGATAGAGCGTTTACAGACACATACACAGACAGCAAATGTTTGTTTTCTAAAAATATGTTTTTCGGAATCTCCAGTATCAGAAACGCGTAAATCCGTCAAAATTTATTTTCGATTTTCAAAACGATTACAAGACTTACCCTATACTACGTATGATGGGTAACTAATACCAATAATAATATGTCTAAGGAAATGAAAATAAATGATATACTATAACAATAAAATTAAAATTGCATTTTATTTTAACGCTTTTTAATTGTACGGAGCTTATTTATAAAAATAAACTCTGGATCATGGTGTATAGTTTCACATATGTCACTCTCAATTACTCTACTTTTAACTGTCGTGCAGAACAAAACAATAGTTAAGCTTAGGCATTAGAATTAAAAATAATTTGATATAAATAGATAGGTAATAATTCCAAAATATCCTTCTCAAACATAAACATTCTTTATGTAAATAATTAATGACAAATACCATTCAGTATTTGTCTAAGCAATTCTTATTCATGTTAAAGAGATTATAGTATTTATTTAAGAAATACTTGATTTTATTGAATAGCTAAACATTTATTTTAGATAAAAATATACTTTCAATTAAATGTTATGCATTGAAATGTGTTCCAGAAATTTTAAGAAAATTTACCAGGTGAGTTTTAAGTATATTTTAATTAGCATAACTGTTCTAAAGTTTCATTTAATCTCTCGTGTAACTAGATATTAATTTTAATTACATCAACAAACAATTTCATATGGCAAGGAGATTATATCTGTTTACCAAAATAATTATGAAATGTTCTCACTTTAAGAATATTTAAACTAAAACGGGAAAATTAATTAAGTTTCTAAATGATCTTTTAAATTATAGTGTTATCAAATAATCTAATAAGAAACCTGTCTACATCCAGTAGATTAGTTGCATTTTTATTTAAAATGAGACATTTATGGTACAGTTGTATAAGGGGGAGACATCAGTTACGAAATTACATGTAAAACAGCTGACATTGATGTCACTTTTTTTCGGGAACTAATGAAGAGATATCAACTTTTTATTTTATAGCTTAGCTTTTTTTTAGTCTAACTATAAATTGTTTGTTTGACAACAACAACAAAAAAATGCAATAGTTAAGCAATTTCGCAAACAAACAAAACAAAATCCCATGAAAACAGCTTACATTGAAGTGTCTTTTTCTCGAGAACCAATGAAGGGATTTCAATACTTTTTTTTTTATAGTTATGACAGTAGTCAAACTATAAATTAGTCATTCGGCAACGATAAAAATAAACGCAATAGTTAAGCTACTTCGCAAACAAACAAAACAATCCCATGTAAAATGACTGACACTGACGTATTTTTTATCGGGAAATAATTAAAGGATTTCAAGGCATTGTTTATAGTTTTGTCAGTAGTTAAACGATAAATAGGTCGTTCGGCAAGGAATAAAAAATAATGCAATGGTTACTCGATTTCGCAAGCAAACAAACAAGAAAATCCCATGTAAAACAACTGACATTGATGTACATTTTACTCTGGTAACTAATGAAGGAATTTTAGTACTCTTTTTTTATAGTTTTGTCAGTAGTCAAACTATAAACTGGTCATTCGTCAAGCTGTTTTTTTAAAAAGGCCTTGGCGCAATTCGTACTTCAGAAAATGAGGTTTATTGCCAAATGATATAAACAGCTATGAAAACAAACCTAGTGAACTTTTATGCTTGTATATATATATGAAATCACATGTATGAAAAACTAAGAAAGAGACAGTATAAAATTCAAATGAAATCGTACTACAAAAATTAAGCCCAAAAAGATGAAAATCAAATATGAAATACTATGAATAACTTATGGATTACCCCAAAGAGCATCATAGGTATAATTCATAGTAAAGATATGTTATTTCCTCAAATATTGTCAGCATTAAGCCTAAAAATGATAATATTATGGCCTTATAACATATTAAAATGAAACCCAAGAAATATTAAAACAAAAAGAAATTCAAAAATAAGTAATTATTCATAAGCAATAGTTAAAAAACCAAAAAATAATACACAATTCATCAGCAAAAAAAGGTGTAAGAATGATTTAACCAGATTAACGCCTTCCCCCACAGTGCATTACACCATACTCTGCAAAGTGATTTGCTGATTCACCATATGGAAAAATAAGAACAAATAGCAGTCCTGTCTCCTGAGAGAGAAGCTATAAACTGAACATTAAGCTATAATTTAAATTATAAGATTAAAGGAGGATAATAATGTAGCAAACAATATAATTAATAGTAATAAATAATATTGAAAGAAAAATGTAGGTAATTACTAAAAATGGAACAGATAAGAAAGATAATATGAAATAATAATATAGATAAAAATAAAATAAAATAAAATACAAAAAGAGATGATTAAATAATTAAAATTAATAAGTAATAAGTAATATATATATATATATATAATAGTTATATATATATATATATATATATATATATATATATATATATATATATATATATATATATATATATATATATATAGGTTCTGCGTCAATTCGTCGTGCACAATTCGTCTCGGAACAATTCATCGCGGAACAATTCATCGCGCTCAATTCATTGCAGCGTCAATTCGTTGCGGTGTCAATTCGTCGCGGCGCCAATTCGTCGGGGCGTCAAATCATCGCAACGAAAATGTTTCCGAAGGCGAG
This sequence comes from Maratus michaelseni, assembly GCA_963931845.1. Classification (NCBI taxonomy): domain Eukaryota; kingdom Metazoa; phylum Arthropoda; class Arachnida; order Araneae; family Salticidae; genus Maratus; species Maratus michaelseni. The sequence continues at coordinate 32,271,166 of OZ007587.1, forward strand.
GAGGATGAAAGTAAAGTTAGTTTTGTAAAATTATTTAATGATAATTTATTTAATTTTTCCCCAGTAACAGAGAGTTTTAACTAACATTTTACATTCCGATTTCAGGTGCATATAAAAAGATTTTTATATAGATCTATTTCTCCTTTTACCACTTTACATTAAAAATATCAATCATTAAAATATAGAGGAACTTTTTATATGCGGTTTTTAAGGAGTTCTCAATAAAGAAATAAATGTTCCATGCTCTAGTCAACAAGTGATTTAGCACTCAGCTTCTTATCACCATCGTCTTCTAAAACATTTTCGCTGCGATGAATTGACGCCACCACGAATTGACGCTACGACAAATTGTGTGTGACGAATTGGCGAGACGCCAGTTTTTTTTTTGTAATTATGAACACTGTTTAAAATCAAAATCCCTAAATATGAATCGTTGAGATTATGTGTTAATTTTGTTTAAATGCTGCAAATTTTTGATGCATTCTTTAAAATAAACTTTTAATACGAGTAAAACAATGATTTAACAAAGAAAACTCAAAGGAAACAATATTGAAAAATAACTTTCATAACAAATTTCACATGTAAATTTATATTAATGTTTTAAAATAGTCTCTTTTTTATTAGGTGCATTCGTAAATATATAAATACGTAGCACCTATAGTCGTCATCTGGTCAGGCCGGCCGTCTGTCCGTCCGTCTGTCCGCATATAACAGCGCAAAAACTACCCAACCGAATGATTCGAAATTTAATATATATAATCGTTGCAGAATTTTGTCGAGTCATTTCGAATTTTATGAAAATCGAATCAAAACTTAAAAATATATTAATAAAAGTTTTCTTTATTATGTTAAATCCTATCATATGTAATCTATATATTAAAAGCGCAAGAAAAGAATGGGATAATCCCCTTTTAACTTTATACTAACGATTTAGTTTAATATCACCAGATAAATGAATTTTAAATATAAGGACAGTGAAAGAATGTGGGAACTTTCATGCTCATGTAAAACCAAGAAGGAAAAACTATGCGTCAAGCATAGATTATGAAACACTTACTAACATATTTAGAATGCTGTAAAAAAACCTCACTGTTTAATGAGGTAAAAGATGATATCTAAGTAAACAAAGTCAATGTCAAACCGGGCGGGGTGGTCTACCTTTCGGTTTAATCTCCACTATAGCCCAGCAGGTTTGTTTACTATGCGGCAAGGCCTCAGCCCAGGGAGCGATGCCCGGAAGGACCACCCGGGAAGGGAGCCCCTCACTATTATCTAAGCAAATAATTTAGAAAATGAATAACACATTTGAAAACCGAATTTCAGACATTAACATCTATAGTCGGAAAAGTTTCCGAATACTTTTGTTTAGCCCTGTATATGATCATCAGATTTATGTGTATACTACCTAGTATTCTAAAATTTAGTTCAGGTAGGAAATGCTTAGCACAGTTGATAATTCCCTTTCAGCCATTTCCGTCAATAAAATTAAATGTAGTCGAATTTTTTTTGTGCATTCCTGTATATGAGTTATAGAATTTACACACGCCTAGTAATATTAAAAAACTTAGTTAAATTTAAAAATGCATACCATAAATAAAAACGCATGTCCAGCAAATTTCGCTCATAAACAGTACTGAAACCGTATTCTTCTATGTTACATTGTAAATGAACGATAATTGCTATATGCAGGCCATATTCCACAGTAAATATCTTGTAGTGCAACTCATAGTGATGTATATCAATTTCAAGGAGCTGTACATATATAACGTTATTATTTTTAGGGAGGGAGGGGAGTTGGGCACACGATATCGTAAGATATCTCTAGGGGGAGGAGGGGATGTTGTTTTCTTTGAAATCGTTATCATTTTTGATCCAACCAAAATTTTCCCTTTTTTACTTACCCATCATACGTAGTATAGGGTAAGTCTAGTAATCGTTTTGAAAATCGAAAAAAAAATTTTTGACGGATTTACACGTTTCAGACACTGGAGATTCCGAAAAACATATTTTTAGAAAAAAAAATTTTGCTGTCCTTCTGTGTGTCTGTATGGCTGTGTGTCTGTGTGTCTGTAAACACTCTATCTCCCGAAAAAATTGAGATAGAGACTAGAAATTTGGTATGTACTTAGTATGTAATAATGGGAAGAAGCTTATTGAATTTCAGTAACCTCGATTATCCGGAACTATTTTTACCGGACTCTCGAAATATTCGTTCTGATAAAAGGTATATAAATTTTTTTTCGAAATTGTTTATTTTAAGAAATGAATATAAAAGACAATAAAAATTTTTTTTGCATAAAGCATGAAGTCGTTCGGATAATGAGTTGCCGAGATATTTGGAATCCTATTTTCCAGACTCTTCGATTTTTCATGACCCTGTATTTCATCCAAATTTAAATTCAAAGATATATTTTATTTGAAAATGAGGCGATTAAATCAGATGCAATATACCGCTAGTTAATAGGATTATTGTTTTTGGAGTTATAAGGATGTTTCTTTTAAGCAGTTCAGTAAATAGAGCCTTTAAAGTTTATGACGTCATCAAGCCACGAATTCATTACATTTTATAAGTAGTTTACACATTTTTTATTTTAATATTTTACATTATGCATGTCCATGATGGGTAAGTATTACGGCGGCCTCCAACGACTAGTTTGTATAAATTTTTATTTACATCCAAATATTCTGCTTTGTTTTGTTTTGCTAGTTAACTATATTTATGATAACACAAGGTGATTGTTAAATTCATTAAATGATTATAACATTTTTTTCATAAAAAAATAGAGAATACCCCAACGTTTGACATCCCTATTCTTCTTCCATATGTGTATACGTATGTAATTTGCTATTGGAGAAACCAAGTGCAAAGTATGTTTGAAATTATACTTGTTGTGTTCACTAGTAAAGAAAAGAGAAAAATTGTGGTCCAACTGTGTTGTTGATACGAAATCACGAAATCACGAAATCTCGTGGAGATCCAGCCGTTAAGCATAGGAACTTTTCTCCACGAGGGGAAATGTCTATTGAAAATTCCTATTTTAGAGTACAGATGTTGAATATTACATTAAAGATTAAAATAAAATTAGTACAAAGTTACTTTTTACAATACTGGTTGAGATCACAACATTCTTAATACTTAAAATATATATATATATATATATATATATATATACATAAGAAAAAGTATAAAAGAAAGTAAATAATATTATGTGATACACCAATAATACTACCATAATACTGAATACTACTGAACTGAAGTAGATAATAATATTGGATAGAAGTAGGTACTAAATGAACACCAATGAATGAATAATAAAACAGAGTAAACAAGCATGAAATATCAGCAAATTAAAACGTACAAGAAATTTCAATTCTGCTGGGACCAGCCTTAATATTTAAGAGACATTCAATATTAATACGTGAACAGAATCAAAACAAATGGGAGAAGATGCTAAATTAATATAAGAATTAAAGAAAATGGTGTTGAAGGGCCCAGCTGGAAAGGTAATATACAAATAATAGAACAGAATAACAAAAGGAAATATTTAAATGCAAACAAAATAGTTTCAATAAGTTTTGTTAAAACTTATAGGTGCTTGTAGGTGCAAAAGACATTATTACTGTTGAATGCATTATGTACCAAAAACCTATAATTTAATATTTTTAAATAGTAACTATTTTTTTAAGTGTTATTTGGTATAAAGTTACTTCATAGTAATATTTTATTGACTTCTTCTCTGCATTTGAATCGGTAAACTATGCCAATAAAAAATGTATAAAAACTATAGAAAAAAAATCAGATACTGATAACGATATTATAAGCATAGGGCAGGGGGTTCGAGGGGTTGTTAACGTATGATATCGTAACGGAGGGAGAGGGTTCAAAATTACCAAAAAGTTGATAACGGTATATATGTACAGCCTCCAATGTGTCCGAACTAGTGCAACATCATTAAAATTCAAACTGCAGACGAAATACATACTGCAGTGTCACATTTAACTATCATCACTGTAAATAAACAATAATAAAATCATTAAACTATAAGCGCAACACACTTCATTTTCAATAAGAACATAGTAAAATTCAATACCATATATCAATCACATGTAAACCAGAGTATATTTACGAGAGTTAGAGCACAGATAGACGGCTAAACAGAAAGGCGGCCAGAGAAACCGAAGTCATAAACACTTTTCAACTATGTTGGAAGCTGTAAAAAAAAGAATTTTGTATAACCTTCTAAATATTTAAAATAATCATTTTAATTAACTTGTTAGTAAAGCGATGAAAGTCTTAGTAAAATTACTTTGAGAAATATCTTTCATAACATAGAAATATACGTTCAAGCTTTAAACAAGTGCCTTTTTAGGTGCGTTCGTAATTATATAAATACGTAGCACCTATTGTCGTCGCTTGTCCGTCCGTCCGCATATAACAACGCAAAAACTACCCAACCGAATGGTTTGAAATTTAAGATATATTATCTTTGCAGAATTTTGTCGAGACATTTAAAATTTTATAAAAATCGAATCAAAACTTTAGGAGATATTAATAAAAATATTTATTAAGAAATTTGAATTTTTAAAAAAAAAATCGGTGTTTTTTTTGTTATAGGAGCTTCCGAGGTTTAATCGTCAAGCGACCGAGATACTTATTTTATTACAGAAATTAATCTGTATACGATATAATTCATTTCACACAATTAAAAATCATCAAGATCTGAATATTTATATAACTAGCTATAGTACGAACGCACCTCATTTGTCACGTTTGACGTACAATTTCCAACTTGTTTCTTTTGTTATACAATTGCAATTTTTATAAATGAAATCAGACAGGTTTAACAATAAAGGAAGTGTAGCTTTTCGTTGTTCATTTTTCAAACTAAATATTAATTATTGTAAAAAATATACATAATAAGAATGATGATCTCAGTTATAAATCAAGATAATAATAAGGTTTTCCTTTCCTAAAATAATTATCCTATTTTTTTATTACAGTTTGTAATGAAAATAGTCTCCAGATGCATTCTCAAGTATAAAAAAGTAGGGAATAAATGTATGTTTGACTTAGAATTTAAAATTTCTGAAACAGTGTGTCTTTTAGTAACACGTTTCTATTGTTTGCCTGGTATTGTTATACTGTTAAGGGAACAAAGATATCGCCAGATGGTTTGATAAAAGGTTGAATTGATTGGTACATGAAATGTAAAGAAAATGCTTAATACAAGTAAATTTTGAAATTTAATTATCTGTTTTAATGTACATGAAATATTTATCCCATTCATCTTTTTCTGTAGAAATGTATTAATTATTCATGAAATCAAAGGATACTGGTGTTTTGTGCGACATTTATATTTTATCCTTAACTTGTAAAACGTAATAGATGGTGCTTAAAAATTATGAATTTTATTTAAATTAAGTTTTGAATATATAAATTTCGAAAGCCTTTTAACTATTAATCTAAAAGTGAATAATAATCAGTTTGATTTATGTATAAATAAAAGTTTAATTGATTTAGCTAATTTTAGCTACTTCAAAAAATTATTTATTTAGCTACTAAAAAAAAATTAAGTTAACAAAAGGAGTTTAAAATTTTACATTTTCATAATTCCTAAACTATTTAATAGAATTACTTCCCATTTAGTATATCAAGGTAAAATTTACGAAAGATTCCAAATATAATTTCGAAATTTGGAGCTCGTGTTGAAAATTGAAAAGTTTGATACCTTATTTTAAACTTATATTCAAAGAAGACATAATTCCCCATTTAATGGCTATTTTCGTTTTTCTGTGCGTCTATATACCAATAAAATATATGAGGCTTCCGTATATATGAACGATTATACAGGCAGAAAAACATAATTCCGCAGTAGAATTAATTTTATGTACATTTTTATATAACATTTTAAAAACAAAATCTGAAAATGTGATTAATTTATTGAATAAATTTAATCATTTTCATCCTTTTTAATCAATTTCTAACGTGTTAAATGAATAAATTCAGAGTAAAATCAGTCAAAAGTTACTAAAAGTTGTTTAATACGTTGTTAAATACATAAAATAAAATAAAATAAAACAAAACAAAATACAAAATACAATATCTAAAACTTTGAGTAGCTAAAACTTTGTATTTTGTTTTATTATATTATATTATATTATATTATATTATATTATATTATATTATATTATATTATATTATATTTTATGTATTTAACAATGTACTAAACACATTTTAGTAAATTTTGACTGAATTAATCTTGGATTTATTCATGTAATATGTTTTACGTAAGGTGATTAATTAATTCATCAATATTCATGCTTTATATCATAAATTAGTTTACCATTTCTAACAGTTATATAAACCACACTCGCGAGGCCCAAACTAAGAGTGTGGCGGTTACCTACAAGGCCCCTACAATACCCCTACAAGGTATTGAACAGGTAAATTTTCCATGAAGTAATTTTAAAATTAGTTCTTATTTTCGTCAATAGATGGCACTGATCAATATATACTTCTGGGGAGTTTTCTGCATTTAACAGTTTTATTTAAGAAAAATGATTTAGAATACATTCTTTTTTAATTGCAGTAACTCTAAAACACTGTAATGTGTTTTAATCAAAAACTTGTAGTTCTTTGACATTATATTTTCATTAAGTTACCTTAACTTGCTTATTTGAAAATTTAATAAATAAGTATCTGTTGAATAATTAACTATAAATGATGTTGGTTCAAATAAAAATTGACTTCCTGAAATTTAACAGAAAATAATTTTGTAATCCTGGTCAGATTATATCTTATAAAATGTAAGAATAAAATAAATATGACAAAAGTATATAACACTTACATACTTTGAAAAATGAATATTATTATTATAAACTGGAATTATAAACTGGAAAGAAAATTCCGCTAAAAAGCATCAAAATACGAAATATTGGAATCCTGTTGACAAATGTATTCTTTAATAAAGCCATTAATTTCGAAATTGAAAAACTTTCTCGTTTCTTTTTCCACAATAAAAGAGAACAAGGTATTGATCCTTAGAAGAAATGGAGGACGAAAGAAAAAATTTGAAGGACAAATCTGTCAGATTCGTATAGGAAACAATGAAGGAAATGTTATTTCCCATCTTTTATGATTTTCTTTCGAATTCCTTAGTCAAAAAGGCTTTTTCTCTGAATGGTTTTAGCTTTGCTCTTAAATAATCTGACTATGCTTAAAGAATTTAACTGAAAGGAACCCATTTACATTGTTTCTAGACAAAAATATTTTTTGTTTGTTTGTTTATCAATTTTAGCGTTTACAAAATCAAATAGGGGAAACTAGGGCTCTTTGACCATACGAGAATTTTGATCCATTGCCTTTATTTTATTAGAAATCACTTTTTGCCAAGAAGAAACAAGATGGAAGCATATCATAGGCTTTTTTTACCTGTAAATGTTTTCCATCCAGTAATAGCATTGGTAAAAAATATAAAGCGGAATTTTGCAATTCAGCTCCCTACCCCTCTCCTCAAAAAATGTCATTTATCATTCGTAACCTGCTCTTTTACCATTAAATAAACTTAATGAAGATATTTTTGCTTTAAAGCGATAAGATAGTTAATTAGAACTTGGCATAACTATTTCTATGCGTTTTATGCTTTTATTTTCAAAATGGCGGTGCGGGATGTTTGATCCATTGCATTTGTGGAATGTTTGGCCGGCATTAAATATCCTATTTTCACGAAGTGTAGTTAACACATTCGGATAATAGGATTTAAATTAATTAAAACATAAAAATTAACTTTTTTAAGTAGTTAATGGCATAATATATATATATATATATATATATATATAATATGTATGTGAATATATACAGGGTGTCCCAAAAACATTGACCTCGGCTTTTATTCCTTAAATATTGATCATAGACATATATTATAAATTACAAAGTTACGTAAAAAAAGTCACAGAATTTGATGAAATCGATTAAAATTTTCAGAGGAGTAAATTTGAAGAAATACAAAATTAAAATTTTTATACTGCCACCATACAAAAAACTTCATTTGTAAAATTCTTTCCTAGTAAAATGTGCTCCATACAATAATAAGTTCATGTACAAAATTTCAGGATTTAATCACAAAAATTCACAGATATTTGTTTAAAGAAAGTTGTTGAAGGGTTAATCATAAAATAAAATGTAAATGTTTGCAGCTAGAGTGAAGATGCCGCGACGCAGAAATGCATAATAAACAAATAAAATATGGCTCTTATCTTTAGTTTTATTTACAAACTTACAAATCTGTGCTAACTGAAAAGTACCTTAAAATTTTACATGATGAATTACAAAATAGTGCATCAAAATGGCACAGTTAATGAACATTAAAACAGCTTAGAAATGTTGGCATATGCAAATATCTGCCTCTGATCGGTGCATCACATAATCGTAACAGACGCGTCATTACATGAGAAAGTTGTTTGTGCTCTGCCATTGGTCAATAGCATCGCTTAAGCGTAACGTGCGCAGCCGGAGTCTAAACCAGTCTTAAGTATTTCACATGTCTGGTACATTTTGAGAGTGTAATTCGCCTATACAGACAGTATGTCGCAATTCAGCAACAAAGAACATTTTGAAATGCTAATGCCGTACAGTTTATGCAATCGCAACAGTAACGAAACTTTACGGGAATTCCAACATACACTTCCCGATGTTGTTCCGACATCCTTCTGGGAGATTTATTTCCCGATTAGTTCAACGAATGTCTGAAAGAGAAAGCGTATATCCTATAGGTGGACTGAGTAGGCTCAGAATTCACTCAACTGATGAAGGGATTGATATTTTGGCTTACTTTTGCAGTCATCCACATAGTAGTGTCCGTACCGCTGCTTCAGAAATGACCGTACCATCTACAACAGAGTGGAGAATACTGAGACGGAATAAATTGCATCCATTTAGCATTCATGGTGTGCAAGGACAAGAGCCAACAGATTATCAACGTCGTCTAGAGTTTTGTCATTAGGCTCTTAATCAGGAAGTTGGAAATCCCTCTTTTCTGAAAAACATAATTTTGACTGACGAATGCTATATTAAACAATATGGATGCATAAATCCTCAAAATGAGCATTTCTGGTCTGACACAAATCCATTCGTGGTACGTGATGTTCATCACCAGAAGCAATTTTCTGTGAATGTATGGTATGGTAATTTCAGAAACTGCTGGCTTGGACGCATACTGTATGACAGTACGTAGGCGGGAGATAGACATGTTGATGAGATTCTGAGTGTGTTATTCCTGAAATTATGGATGAACTGCCTGACAATATTTCCACATGTGTGGTTTCAACAGGACGAATCTCCAGCTCACCAAAATACAATTGTGAAACACTGGTTAAATAACGAGTTTCCAGACAAGTGGATTGGCTTGCATGGACCATTCGAATTTCCCCCTAGATCGTCTGATTTTTATTTGTGGGGTCGTTTACACACAGTTGTTTATTTGTGACATCCATTAAATAAAGCAGATTTGCAACAACGTATTCAAGATGGTTGTCATGACATCACCGAACAAGAAGCTGATCGAGTGCACAGAAGTGTTATCAGACGAATTCAGCTTGCTGTATTGGCATAGATAGAAAACATTTTGAACAAGTTTCGAAATCTTTCCGTAAAGTTATTAGTTCTACATAGTTTAGAAACTTTTATACCAATAAATAGCCCAATTATTATTTAGTAGCCGCCACTGGCGACCAGTTTGGTCGCCGTTAAATGTATGTTAAGCATTGTAACACGTTACTTTTATTCAGAATTTGATTTTTTTCCTTAATCCTTCGCCAAACCAGATGATTCTAATAAACAAATCAAGAACTTTTGCGATCGTGGTAGCACTTCACATATTTTTTGTTCTTATGTATTTCATCTTTCTTGACAAAAACCCATTAACCAGAGATGCAAAAATCCGGTTTATTCCCAGGTTTATTTCCAATAGACCAGGTTTATTCCCAAAAGACCTGTTTTTTTTTTCAAAAAACCAAGTTTATTCCCAAAAAATCCGGTTTATTCTCAGGTTTAAACCGGGTTTTTTCTACCCTTTGCAACTCTACCCTTAACCAACTTAAGCATTTATGCTTCATGTCCGTTTGCTTATCAGTTGCAATATGTTCGCTAATGCGGAGAGTCTTAAACATATTAAGTAATTTTCCGTAATTGGGTCCATTGCCATTTGGCGTATTTCAGTTAATACGATTTGATGCAATGAAGTCTGTTTTGTTAAAGTCTTTAATGATATCCACATTTCCACTGAACCATATTGTTGTTAATATTTTTTTTTGTTTCTCGCTAACTTTGGCTGTAGACTCGATTACGGAAGATTTGAAAATCTAACATTATTCTTATCTAAAACGTCTTGAATAATGTGCCATAATCGGGCTGCATATTATCACACGTAATTTTCGAGTATGGTTTGGTGAAACATTGAACGTTTGAAGAGAATGGGAGTAGTCAGCAGGTGATGGCGCTCCCACCACCGTAGCACATACAGGAGCACTCCTGGTCGTGCGCGCTAAAAATCCCTTTGTATTTGGGTAAGGCGGTTGATGTGCCTGAAGGGCACACTCAGGCGACTGGCGGCGTAGTTCAGTTTTAATCACATTCCCTTTAAACTCTATTTGCTGTCAGAACTTTTAACCCGTAACGTACAATCTGATTAAAATTCAGGAACTTCCTTCTAGATGCCGATTTCTGTTTTTCTCTGCTCTCCTTTCTTATATAGTTTAGGAGTTTTCATAATTGCGTAATTTTCTTACTTTGGCATTGTTGCTTAATGTTTACTGACTATTAAGGTCTGTAACAGGTAAATACACCACGCCAACATTGGCGCCTGTAATTCTAATTACAGAAACCCGTTTTTTCTCTCTATTTTGTAACTCTATAGTTAATATTACACTGTAAATAATTGCAGTAAAATTACGGGCAGAGGCCGGCAGCAGAGATTCCAGTCATACCCCATAAAAAAAATCCATGACCATCATTTTGTGCAGCCCGTAACTTTACGGGGCATAATAATATAGCATTATAATGAACAGGATATAATGCACTTTAAAACACAATAACACTTTGCTTACTGTTCCGTAGCACGTTAGATAATCATCACAGAATCGCTGTTTTGGCGGGTTAAAATTTTCGAAACACGAGTAAAATGAAGGGTTACACCCTAGCGGAGGACAATGTATGGGGTCGTACCGTATTTTTGCTAACATATGGGCTAGAACTGTAAGAATATGTCGATTTCTCTTAATTTTCTACGTATCTAAGGGATAAGGCCGCTTATTTAGTGAATCAGACCGTTTTTCATCAAATAAGGCTGTTGTCCGGGAAAATTGAAGGACAAACGCTCATAAATTTACAGTTTTTTCTGAGAGTGTATGTAGTAGAAATATAAAAGACAATTAAAGACATTTTTATTGCTATAGTAGATTCAGATTCAGATTCAACCAAGCATGGAGGTCTACCGTATGGCTTTAGCCCCTGCAAGCCCTGCTTGGCAAGTTTATTTTTAAAAAAAATTACATATTTGACAAAGCAGCCCAGCTTAATTTGCAGAAAAGTCATACTCAAAAAGTCATACTCAAAAGTCATACTCAGCAGAAAAGTCACGATTAATAAGAGTTTAAAAATTATTTGAAATTATCAGATTTTTAGCGTAAAATATTTTAAAAGTAGGGACAGTGGATTTTTTTCAATAAACTTCTTCATCATCAGGTAAAGCATCAGCATCATCATCATCACACACATATATATATATATATATTATATTCATTAGGTATATAGTATGTGATTAGAATATATATCTCATATTCATTCCGATGGATATAACATACCGCCAATAAAACTACCATCATAAATATGTAGAAAAAGCCATCGATATGATTTTATACTAAAAGCCGTCGATATGTTATGCGTTTAATAAATGTATACTAAATTATTTTTTGTATTATTTTACATTGATTCTATATTATGTACCACTTTTAATGATGGGTGCTGTTAGGTACAGCTGTCGCAGACAAACCGGGGTATCCTTTTGGCTCCAAAATGACGATTTTATGCCTGGACAACCCGGCTGTTCGGCTAGATTTTACTTCGTATGTTAACCCAGTAGAGCATATTCCGTATGTTTTATATTAAATTAAATATTGTGTGTTTTATAATATATTAATCATTGGGTGTGTTTTATAATAACCTTGTGTGTTTTTTGCCAACCTTGTGTGTGGAAGGAAGTTGAGTTGTATAGTACATAATTATGGTAAACTTTGATTGTCGCGCTGGTGCGAATTATTTTTTGACACCAGGCAGCGATCCAAAAAATCATTCACGGAGAACTTGCTTTATGAACGATCACCTCCATGCTTTAATATTTTAAACATTTACGGCGAATGAATGGTTTTTTGTTTGTTGTTGTTTACTTTCATGGATAAAGAATTTGAACTGCGAACTTAATTTTAACTGAAATTATTGCAGAATATCTACATAATTGAACGTAAGTCATCTCTCAAATATTAATTTATTTTGAACAATCTTTCTAAAAATGTAACTTTCATGCTGTTTTATTCGAAAAAATAATATTGAATAAAAATGGCCACCTGGTATATGAAAAAGTGAAGCGGACATCCCGGAACTGTTGATGACAGTCACATGACTTAGGCTTTTATTATACAGATTATTATTTATGCAATCATTGTTTTCTTTCATAATTTGTGTACGAGCTCTGAAACGCGGTCATCTGAGATGATTTTTCCCTTTTGTGAATTCATATCCAAGCTTCGAAAAATATGGTTTATGTCAGCATTTATGTATTTTCCTATCTCTGCGCCTTTTTTTGATAAAATGCTGAAATTTTGTAAAAGACCTTGGTAGTGCATGGGGCACATTTTGTTTATTGGGAAAGTTTTTGTACGGACGCTGTATAAAAATTTAAATTTTGTGAATATAGAAAATAATATGAAATATCACTTATTACTCAGTATCAAATTTTCATTAATCAGTCAAAATTAATTTTCTTTAGGTAAGAGTTATTTAAAGATTTTCTTAAAAGAATAAATAAAATCTCTTACCTGCGGGTTCGTTATGGGATGCTTCATGCAGGTATCTTGATCATATTAGACACACACATTAAAATTCGAAGTCTTTTTAAAATAACACACAACAGTTAATCACTAACACAACAATAAAAATATAAATCCTTTTCATAATGGTTCACAGACGAAACAATCACTACATCTTTTTCCTTTGGTCTCAAAGACCCAACTCCTTAAAATATTTCTCTGCAAGAGAAAAGAAAAAATTAGTATTCAAATAGTTCAAAGTACAAATTCAAAAGCCAGTCCTCGTGGACGGAAATGAAAGTCTTAGCGAAATGTACAGGCACAGTCTGCGATTTTTATAGTTCTAATCAGAGTTCTTTTCTTCACATTCCCCCCTTTGAGTTCACTAGGGGACAGAACTCAACTTGAGCAACCCCCACTTGAAGTCTATCTGTAGGACGTACTGTTCGCCCTCGACGAGTAGACAGACAGTTTTGCAAAGCGGGAGCATCCCGACTTTCTCCTTCCCCACGCACTTCTAAAGGACAGAGTTTTTTAACCGGTCGAATAAGCACTCCAGGAGCTGTTTTTACCTTCGCCACTCGGACAATATCGTCTTTGCTAGGATAAAGTTCCAAAATTCTGCCAAGTGGCCAATTTATTCGGTTTCTTTGTCAGTCCAGATGAGCACAACATCATCAACACATAGGGATGTAGTCTTTTTACTACTAAATACGGAACACTTGAGGGAACCGAGATATTCATTTCGGAATCTAGATCTTAAATCATTCTTAATTTTACAACGGTAGATGTATCGTTTATTCAGTTTCTTTGGATCGATACAGTTTAATTCAGGAATACCTAAATCTGTTATTTATTGCAAAAAAATAGATGGAGTTATTGCCCTAATGTCTTCATTATCATCAGAAACATAAGTTAGAGGGCGTGAATTTACTATCCCCTCACAATCGCAAAGTACTGTCGATAGTTCCTCGTAATTAAGAGATGTTTTCCCTACCACTCTTCTTAGCATTCGCTTCAGGATTCCGACGAGTCTTTCCCAAAAGCCACCCCACCAGGGCGCAGAAGGTGGTATGAACTGCCAGTCTATATGTGAAAAAACACTGACAGTTTTTAGTTTCTCAAAATCAATCTTGCTAAATAAATTACGACATCCAGTAAAATTGGTGTCGTTATCAGCGTATATTATTGAAAGACGGCCTCGTCTCGCAATAAATCTTGTGAGTCCTAAGATAAAACTGTCTGTTGTGATATTATACAACAGTTCGAAATGGACTGCTCTAAAAATTGCACACGTTATTAATAAAATCCATACTTTGGATTCATCTTTCAAATAAAGAGGACCGCATAGATCCACCCCTATTATTTCAAAAATAGCCGCTTCTCGCACTCTGTTTATCGCTAAAACACTTTCTTCAACTTCCGGGGGTTTCGAGGCGTGTTTCTTGCATACGAGACATTTACTAATCACGCTTTTAATAGTCTTACGACTTTTGAGAATCCAATATTTTTCTCTTAGTACGGTCATCAAAAATGATACACCACAATGACCGAATTCTAAGTGTTTCGAAAATATAAGTTGTTGTACAACCTGTTGCTCTGAAGGTAAGACGACAGGTAACCTAAAGTTAAATTCATCTTCTCGATGAAAAATTTTAGTTTTTACACGGATGATATCTTCCGAATCTGTAAAACTGCGCAAGCATTTATATCTTTTATCGTTCATATTTTCAAATGATTCCTTTTGTACTAGCTTTAAAATAACTGTTTCTGCCTTCTATATTTCACTGTTAGTCAATTGACCGAATATTCTGTCGTTACTACCACTTTTCGAATTTTGAATAAATCGCAGAATCCAACCAGTGATTCGCAAAATTTTACTGTACGAAGAATAGCGATTATAAAATTGGGGGTCATTACTTTCTAAATTAGAGGCAGTTACAATTGTGTTTCGTTTTTCTGTATTTACTATTTCCATGTTAGGCAAAATGTTAGACTTAGGCCAGTTTTCTTCGGAATCCAAAAGCCATGTCTGTCCTAACCACCACTGAGACCTAATAAGGGATTTCGCACAACAACCACGTGACGGCAAATCTGCTGGATTCACATGTCCAGGTACGAAATTCCACGAAGCAGTGGAAGTAAGTTTTCGAAAATCCCTAACTCTGTTTTCTACGAATGTAGCCCAAGGTCCTTCCCGTTTTATCCAATATAACGCGTCCATAGAATCTGACCAATAGAACGTATCAATATTTTCTATTTTCAAATCTACTTTAATGCTATTGGTCAATCTAGCTCCAATGCAACAAGCTAGTAATTCTAGACGCGGAATCGAAATGTCTTTTAACGGAGCTACTCTAGAACGGGCTTGAACAAGTTGACAGGTGACAAAATTCGATTGCTCATTTCTGAGAAAAACACATGTAGCATAAGAAGATTTACTCGCGTCGCAAAAGGCGTGTAGAGATAATTTTCCCATTTTTACTGAAAAGTCAGATAATTTTCGAGGTATTTCAAGATTTTCTAAATTCTTAATTTGGTTACTCCATTTTTTAAATTCCTTAACTATCTCATCGGGCAATTCGGAGTACCATGAAGCTTTCATTTTCCAACATTTCTGTAAAAGCAATTTTGGAATTAAGGTCACGGGACAAGTGAAACCGATGGGATCGGATATTTTATGCGTTAAGACAAAATCGTTCTTTTTGTGGGGAGCTCATTCTCAACTTTAAAATTCCGGAAATCACACGACAGCGTGTCCTTTTCGGTATCCCTTATTAAACCAAGTAACGGAATTTTTATATCATTCCCATCGTTCAAATAACCCTTGTCATTATTGCCTAATCCAAATTCCTCGCATTGATTATAACACCAACCACGAAGATCAAATTGTGCTGATGCCAAAAGTTTTCGTGCTTCATTTCGAAAATACTCTAACTCTTCCCTCGACTCTACACTGGCTACACAATTGTCTACATAAAAGGATTCTTTAAGTTTTAGAGCAACATCTTTAAGATTTTCTGGAGCTTGATCTAAGTAATGTGTAAGAGTAGCAGCCAAAAGGAAAGGGCTACAACTAATCCCAAAAACCACCCTACAATGTCTATAAATCTCAAAGGTTTCGGAATTCCCGTCTCTCCACCAAAGAAAACGTAAATAATCCCTGTCTTTTTCATTTAGAGATATCTGCAAAAATGCTTTGCGAATATCTGCTACAACACCTATCTTTCCTATTCTAAATCGACTTAGGACGGATGGAATTAATTCAATTAAATTAGGTCCCTTCTCTATACAGTCATTTATGGAAACGGAACCCCTAAAATGTGCTGAACCATCGAATACCGGTCTAATTTTGGTTGTAGACGTAGGCTTGATTGTCGCTCTATGCGGGAGATAGTGAATCTTAAAAGGGTTAAATTTTTCATCACAATTCACTTTTTCAATGATCCCCTCCTCTTCCCATTCATCCAAAACTTTTTCGTATTCTTTCAGTAAACCGCAAGAATTAAGATTTTTGAGATTATTTTGAAGGCGTTTGTCCGCTAAATCTTTATTACTAGGAATAGGGGGGGGTGTTAATTTATCCAGGAGAGACTAACTTTGATCTACCGTCATTTTCTCGGCTTACGGTTTCTTTAAAATGTTTGATAACCAATTTTTGAACTTCTTCCCTAGATTGTTTTTCAGCCGGATCTACATCCTAAGGAATCTAAATTCCACATATTCGTAATTTTTGCATCATTTACCAATAACGAAAGGACGAAAAGAGAACTATCCCTTTCTTTATCATTAATTTTCCCCATAGTAGTCCATCCAAGTGACGTTTGCATCGCAACTAAACCGCAAGAAAGATTTTCAATTTTTCCCGTAAACAAATTTCCCACAACATCTACTCCTAACAAAACATGTATTTCGTTAATATCCCGTTCATATAAACAATTTGTACTTTCCGGGCAGATATCGCTCAAAAAAATATTTTTTTCTTTTAATTCCGAAATACAATTAAGATTTCTAATCTTAGGAACAGTAGCGCAAATTTTGTCTTGTTCCATGAGCTCAATTTTGATATTTTTTCCTCCCCTCAAACCCCTTAAATCTATAGAATAGCAATTATGATCAACCGTTGTTTCGGTACCTCCAAAAAGCCCATGCGTGAATTTTACCTTTCTTATACCTTCTAATTCCATTTTATTGGCCACAAATTTTGAGATATAAGATTTTGAAGACGCGGTGTCTAAAATAGCACGCACTATATATTCAAAACCGTTATTCCTTATATAAATACACAGAGTTTGTAAATAAATAGTGCTCGACAAATTTTCGTTCGGAAAGAGGGTAGTGTCCGACAGTTCGCGTTTTTCTTTCGTTTTTTCATTCGTTTTTGTTTTATAGCAAAATAGCACATTATGGTTTCCTTTACAATGACAGCAGATTATTTTTTGTTTACAAAAACGCGATAAATGTTTCTTCATTTGCAGACATTTAAAACACGCTCCCTTTTTCTTTAAAATACATTTTCTTTCTTCAATAGTTAAGCCAGCTGCGAACTGACAATTGGATGCGTAATGATTTGAAGTGTTGCAAAAAACACATTTCGATGAACTTAAATCTTCCTCCGTATTAGTTGCTATTAAATCATTCACAGTCGGATATATTTTATGCTTAGCTCGCGAATCGTGAATCCCCTTATCGGGAAAAGCGTGAGTTTTCCGGCTATCTTCCTTAATTGCATTTGACACTAACATCGCTTTCTCTTTAGCGTGTAAACAAGATGATAAAAATTTTATCAGCTCTTTAATTTCGTAATAACCTTTCTCATTTTACGATTTTTTTAATTCAATGAGAAGGTCTTGAGGAATTGTTTTCAATATAGTGGTACACAATACACTAGATATTTCTTCAATATTTGTACAGAGACTTTCTAAATTTCTAAGTTCAACAGATAATTTATCGAAATATTTTTGAAAGAGATATATATCTGCCGAATTTCGTAACGGCTTGGTTGCCAAAATGTTACTCATATGAGTATGAATCAGCATTTGTTTATTTCCGTATCTATTTTTCAATAGTTCCACTGCAGCATCGTAATTCTTTTCTGATATAGGAAAGCCTTCAATTGTGCTTAAGGAAGTAGTTTTTAATTGAGCTCGCAAATAGTTGAATTTATCAATTTTATTTAAGGAACTGTTATTAAGAACGGAAGATTCAAAACAATTCCAAAAAGTAAGCCAGTCATTCATATTCCTATCAAATATTGGAATACTTAATTTAGGAAGTTTTACACGTACAGAATTCTCTCCTCTATTATTAAATGCAACGTCCGAAGCATTTTCGTAATTTACTTCCTGTTTTGACTTAAAATCCAAAAGTCCTGCTTTTATTTCTCTTATTTTTCTATTTGCGCGCGATTTCCAAGAAATTACGTTTTTAGCATACTTTTCAGCTGCTTCCAATTCTTTTTCTAATGTTACTGTCTGTAATTTTTAAAGACTTAAAATTGTCTGTAAGCGATTTGACATATTCTTCTAATTCTTCAGCAGACACATTTTCTAACTCTGTTGAGTTTTCGATTTTGCTTAATGCTTTAGTTACTGCTGATCGTAAAATAGTTCGTCCTTTTTTAAGAACTTCTAATGTTTCTGTTTGAGACATATTTTTGTGTGTGTGTGTGAGTCGAATTAATATATAGTTCAAATCCTTTTAATTCGATTTTAAATCTTTCCAAATTAATAAGATTTCAAATTTTTCTAAATTATTTCTTATTTCAAAAAAAGATTACAAACTATATTCTACACTATTTCATAATTCACAAATATTTACCCGCACTATACATCCCTTGCAGGGATGCCATATCAAATTTTCATTAATCAGTCAAAATTAATTTTCTTTAGGTAAGAGTTATTTAAAGATTTTCTTAAAAGAATAAATAAAATCTCTTACCTGCGGGTTCGTTATGGGATGCTTCATGCAGGTATCTTGATCATATTAGACACACACATTAAAATTCGAAGTCTTTTTTAAAAAACACACAACATTTAATCACTAACACAACAATAAAAATATAAATCCTTTTCATAATGGTTCACAGACGCAACAAAAATGGAGTTACATCTTTGTTCTTTTGGTCTCAAAGACCCAACTGCTTAAAAATATCTCTCTGAAAGAAAAAAAAAATATTAATCAGAGGTTAAAGTACAAATTCAAAAGCCAGTCCTCGTGGACGGAAATGAAAGTCTTAGCGAAATGTACAGGCACAGTCTGCGATTTTTATAGTTCTAATCAGAGATCTTTTCTTCACACTCAGCATATAACCAACAGAGGGAAAAAATTACCAGACACGGAACCTTTGGTATTAACTACCAGTGCTCTACCATTTGGAGCTATCCAGCCGGCATCCAGTCTAGCATTTTCTCACTCTTATGTATTGCGACGGGTGCGACTTTGCAGCGCAAGATAGAAAGTCAACTATGAGCAGATATATTCAGTGGCATGCATGAGACAAATTAAACCCTGCACCGATGAATATATATATGGTAATTAAATTTCCCAGCAGAGCTGAAATTACGCTGGAGATTACTTATATAACAAAAGATATGAATTACCACTTACTACTCAGCGTAGAACCAATAAAGTGAAAAAAAAATGTCCAGACCGGGGATCGAACCCGGAACCTTTGGTATTACCCACGTATGCTCTATCATTTGGAAATATCCGGACGATATCCAGTCTAGCATTTTCTCAAACTTATGTATTTGCATGACTGTGAATATGCAGCACAAGATTGAAATTCAACCAAGAGCACACGTCTTCAGTGGCATGCATGAGACGACTTAAACTCAGCATCGATGAATATATATGCTAATTAGATGTTCAGCTCTGCTGGAAAATCTGCAGTTTAACATATATTTTCAGGATTCGTACCAGTAATTTGGAAAAGTAATATTTGCATTATTTGATGGGAGAAATTTGCGATAAAAAAACGAAGATAACTTTTTGACATTAGTGGTTATTCGAAAGTTAAAAGCATAAGAATCTATTTTTTTGCACCTAGGTCCGATGCATAGAATGCAAAGGTAAAAAGAATTTCCCCATTTTGTCAATTACATGTAACTATCCGCTGTTACATGTAGTTTTTAATACTTTCCAACATGGTTGAAAATGTTTATGAATTCTGTTGGTCTGTTTGCCGTCTATCCGTGCTCTAATTTGCGTAAATATACTTTAATTACCATGCAATGGATATATGTTATTGAGGTTTATTAAGGATGTTCGGTGTTGAAAATGAATCTGGGTGCAGCATTTATAGTTCTTTTACAGGGACACTCAAAAGTATTTCGTTACATTACGGTCTACGGTGAAAAATCGTTTGCTATGTATTTTAATTAACACTATTTCACACATATATAAATTGATATATATAACTGAAGTGCACTACAAGGTGCTCATTATATAATATGCTGTCCACAGCATTCATCGTTTATTTACAGGGACACACAAATTAATTGAGTTACAGTACTGTCTAAGACAGGGCATGAAATTTCAGTTGAAAAGGTACTCGCCAGACGAAAATTTTTGCTCGCCACTGTTTTACATTCATTCAGATAGTAATATCGGCCACCACACCTGCCCAGAAAATGAACTATTCATGACAAACTGAATTGAAATTGACCGTTGTTAGAAGGAGCTGTCTGTTACATCCAGAATATTTTACATTTATGAAAACCATAAACAATTTTTAAAATGTTAAAAATTCGGGAGCAGCTTAGCTTAGGTGGTGAAACCTGATTCACTTTGCGCAGGAGTGAAGAGTGATCAGATTCAGCCTCGGAAGCGAAAAAAGCAGTGAGCGGTGCGAAAGCGGGGGAACGAATGCAAACGGGGGAAGTTCGTTCCTTTGTATGAGAGAAATGAAAGTGGGTGACGCCGCATTTTTCTTCTTTTGGAAGATAAATGCCATCGCTTGATTTTAAAATACTTCCGCGTGTCGCTAGATTGAGGCACGATATTATGAGCGTATACAGTTTGATTTGAAGCTCAAGATTTCAAAATACGAAACTTACTCGCCAACCTTAAATATTTACTCGCCAATGGCGAGCTGGCGAGCGGAAATTTCATATCCTGGTCTAAGAACAAGAATTGCTGGAAGTGTGTTTTTAGTTCTGGTATGCGTTTTTAAATTTAACTAATTTTTTGCATGGCAGTTGCCGTGTATAAATTCCATAGAATAAATCCTATGTAGGGCTGCACAAAAGATCTCGAGATGATTTCTGTTTATTGACGGAAATTGTTGATGGGGAATTTTCAACTGTGCTATGTGTTTCCTAACTGAACTAAAGTTTAGCACACTTACAGATCTATACATCAATACAGGGATGCACAAACAATTCGGCTATTTTTATGTCTCTTAATGGTAATTGCTGAAATTGGGTTTTCAAATGTGTTATGCGTTTACGAATTGTTTACTTAGACATTATCTTTCACCTTAATAAACGGCGAAGGTTTGTTACAGTATTCTGTATGTGTTGGAAAGTCTTTGATAATTTATGCATTACGCATGATTTTTTGTTCGTGTTATATTATGCATAAAGTCTAATTGTTATATTTGGTGCTGCGACATGAACTTTCACTTCATTTGATTGTGATATTTTCCACTGACAAGTTTTCCTGCTAGGTAAGAAGAAAAACAAACAAATAAATAACCAACAGCAATTAAACAATAAACGCCAAATAAGGCGCACTATTCAACAGAATAAGAATTAAAAAAATATATAAATAATAATTTTTTGCAAAACTGTCCATGAATAATTTTGACTTCATTTGTTTTTTATATATTTCAATTGCTATTTTGTTGTTATGTTGTAATTTAATAGAACCGTTGTAATAAATCCAAGAAAGCTATTTTGCGCAATCGGTCCTTAGAGAGTTGGTGTGATTGCGCACATGGATGGGAGAGATTGTTATTAATAATAATTACAATTCAATTGTTAACAATAATAATTATATTTAAATGACATTGTTGTAAGGTTTTTGTGAATAAATATTATTGTATTAGGAGTGGATATTTCAACCTAATAATTAAAGAATCAAGAAACGGAAAGAAATATAAGAATAATTAAAACATTTTAATTAACGAAAAAATATTAATGAATAAGAGAAAACAAGCCCAGATAAGATTACAAAATAACATTAAGTTACTTGATAACACGTTTAACTTAAAATTTAATATTAGTCCGTTTTCATTTACACAGCTCCAAAGTTTTCTTGTTTGCAGACCGAAGTTGTCGTCGACCACAATCAATGCAGTTATTGGTTGTAAATGGTGCAGCTTCCGTGCAACCACCTGCCTCAAGTAATACATTGAATCCAGTCATCGGTCGAAGTTGTCTCCTTGTACAGTTCTAGACATTCAGTGCACTCATCCTCACTGCCCAGTATTTTTTAGTAAATTAATTTATTGCCAAATTTGGTTTCGATAATTATGTGATTTTCAAAAAATATTTCAAAATTGATTCATTAATATGCTTTACAAGTAATTTGCAATCTATGCCGATTTACCAATAGCGTAATGTCTTCTAGCATGGAAACTAATGGGAACAATGCGCCATCTCTCCTAACAAGCAGATCCGCAAACTCTCCAATTTCGGTAGGAGAGATTGTGCGGCCTTTTATTTAAACATGGACGCTTCTAAAACGAACCGGTGGTGTTCGCACAGTTAGCCTAGTTTAGTAACTTATGAGAAATTGTTTAAGTTTAAAATATTTTGTAATACTCACATTATATAGAAATTCTGACGAATAGCTATGAACGTTCAAGCACTTACGTTGGGAAAATAAAACAAAATAGCAATGCTTTATTCTAGACCTTCGAAGGAATCAACGTGCACATTCAAGTAGACACTCCACTACTGCTGTTGTAGAACTACCCGGACTCTACTCTTTCCCCTCGACCCTCTTTGTGTGCCATCTCTCCTGGCTTTACCTTATGCCCCAAAACATTAATAAGAGATGATAAAAAGAGACCTGTGTGTCCCCGGTCACCCCATGGAGTTGATCAGGGCCTGGTAGGCTCTATAAAGTGAATCTAAATTTGCATCTTTTTTTCTTGAAAACAAATTGTTTCTTGCTGTTACATTGCTAAACTTTTGAAAAATTTATATAATCAAGATACAGTTTTGTTTTAAAACATACAAATGCTATGAATAAACACTCTTTTTAGGTGCGTTCGTAATTATATAAATACGTAGCACCTATAGTCGTCGTCTGCTCTGTCCGTCTGTCCGTCCGTCCATATATAACAGTGCAAAATGACCCAACGGAATGGTTTGAAATTTACTATATATAATATTGATTATTGGTAATACGTCGTATTGGTTGTTTGAATACTTAACTTTTGAATTTAATTGTATCAAGTTTATTTATTAATATTGTTCATTATTATATGCCTACTTTTAAGTCTTTACATTTGGTGGTTCATGTTTCTGGCATAATATATATATTTGCAATGTTTTAAGAAAATGTGCATAGAATCAATTTATTTTCTCAAACTTGTTTTCTAGATATATATATGCTCTTTTAAAACATCGATACTTTTATCTTAGCCGGGCGGCAGTGATATAATATATATATATATATATATATATATATACACGCACGCACACACACACATATATATATATATATACATATACATATATATAAATTCATATATAAGTATATGCATATATATGTGTATATATATATATATATATATATATGTATATGCATCACTGGCGACCGACTAACATAAAAGTACCAAAACAAAACATCTTAAATTGACTTATTTATTTAAACTCTGCTTTACACATAAGCATCTAAAAGTAGTTTGAATGATTAAGCTTATATATTTATATCCAAGTACAAGTGACATTATTCTGTTTTGGAATAGTGATTAAAAGCCTTTAAAATTTATAATAAAAATGATTAATTTAAATGTAACCGCTAAATATTTTTAAACATATTAATTACATTTAAAAAGTTAAATGTCACAAGAAACACAAGTATTCTTTGATTTCTAGAATAATTAATGCTTTTCTGAAGAAAATACGAATGGGATAAATATTTCATGCACATTGAAAGAGAAAATTAAATTTCAGAATATTTCTATACAGATTACATTCTTTATATTTCCTATCCCAACAATTCAATCTTTTATCAAAATACCTTGAGATTTCTGTACAATTCCCTTAACAATATAACAATACCAAGTAAACAATAGAAACATAAATCTATTGTTACTGAAAAATATATTGGTTGAAGAAATTTAAAATTCGACGTCAAACATACTTTCAATAGTTATTTTTTATATTTCCAAATGTATATGGGGATAATTTTCATTACAATGTGTAATAAAAAAACAGGATAATTATTTTTTTAAAAAGGGAAAATTCATTATTATCTTGATTTATAACTGAGCTCATTATTCTTATTATGTAGCTTTTCTTCAATAATTTAAATCCCATTTGAAACATGACAAAAGATAAGCTTTAGTTTATTGTTAAACTTCTCTCCTTCCATTTTTGAGGATTACAAGTGTGTATTAAATAAAAAAGCGACTATTTAAGATTTCAATATTTAAATTTGTTTGTTGTAAAATATATTTCTTAAATTAATTTTATTTAAACTTTCCTTACTTTGTTAAGAAGTTTAATTAAAATTATTATATTAAGCTTTTAGAAGATTACACGAAGTGTGATATACATGTTTAAAGTAAATTCTTTTATTATTTTTGTGTCCTTGTGTTTAATAATTTTTATCCGATCGTATTAAACTAAAATACAAGTGTTTTGTGAAAAAGAAAACATCCACATGTTTTAACTCGCGTTAATTGGAACTGTGTATGTGTAATTCAAAGACTAAAATATTTTACAATTAATTACAAGACTTCTCAAAACATTTGCATAAAAATAGGTTACTATGCGGTGAAAACATCTTATCTTTCGGTTGAAAAACGTACGGAATATTTAAGTATCAATTTTGAAAACAGGAGGACTCATTTTTTGTGTGTATAAAATTTGATTTTATGTAACATTTCTAGTAAATAAATTTACGTTTACAAATGCGTCAATTATAAATAACTTTGTCAAAAATAATATATAAAACGAGACACATGTGGTCACACACGATATCCGTACATCTTACTGTAGTTCCTAATATTTGAAGATCACAACTTTCCTTCTTCAAAGTTTTTGGAGAAAATGTTATACAACAATAGTATTATAGAATATGTGCTACACATCATTATTATAGAAACATAAGTATTATAGAAACAACAATATTATTATAGAAAATATTATAGAGCGTTATTATACTGTGCAGATCTAAAAAAAGAACCACCCCAAATAATCTTATCACCACATTGTCACAGGTACATAATAGGGGTATTATTCGATAAAGAATTGTGCCTATTTTCCGAATATGAGTAAAATTATTAAAATAGGGATCGTCTCTATATTAAAATTGTACCAACTTTGAAATTTCAAATGCTGACATCTAATTTTCCCACCATATTTGGGTTTATTGAAGCAAAGTTGCCCGGAAAAATATATAGTATATATACATTTTCTTAAATCATCATAAGGTCACTAAAGGCAATGTACTAGACTAATCCACAAAATTCGATAAACAAAATTAAGATTTTACGATGAAAAGTATCGGAAACATTCAATTAGTTACCATAAAAATTATAAGTGTGTATATATATTTAAACTCACTTTATCAGAAAGAAATCTTAATAATTTTTTTCTGCTGAGTTTCTAAGATTTTTTTTTCTGTAGATACAAGCGATAACAAAAGAAAATCTCCCTAGAACGTCGAAAAGTAAATTCTTCTATATATCGAAAACTAATGACTAGAATAAAATATAATGTAACACGCCCACATTTTTGACGATGGAGGTTTGTGTTAAGCAAAAATTATAGTTGTTCATAATTCGTAATTTTATTAATATGAATGTATGAATAATTTTCCTACTTAAAATATGTTTTTGTATTAAAAAAACACCTTGAATACCTTTGAGTTTATACATTGTATCTCATTAAAAAATTCCACTGAATGATTTTCTTGGAAAATAAAAATTAACATTTGTAATTAACATTAGTATCTCTAAATTTTGAACTATTCTTACTCTATGAAGATTTCAGAAAATATATAACGTATACCTTTGCTAGGTTGCTTTGGTCTATAGAATTCAAATTTGGTGTAAAAAGTTGGTATTATTAGTTTAAAATTCAAAGTTAGTAGAATTTATAATACATTGATGACACCTATTTCAAAAACTGTGTTTATATTCGGAAAGTACACGCAATTGCATGTCGAACAGTACCTATCGCATCTCTCTGCAATAATTTGGGAATAAAATTACATAGGGCGGTGCATTTTGCTTCCAGGAATGGATATGCAATTGCGTATATGAAATAACTAGCTGTTACCCGTGACTTCGTTCACGCAACATTAAAATAATAATAAATACATTAATTAAGCAAAATATTTCACTCCCGATAATTAAAAACGTTAATAATTAACTAAATCTTTATCACATTTCATAGGAGTTGCTTGCGGTATTTTTTGTTATAGGGACCTTGACAAAACTCAGTCTTAAAAAAGTGAAATTTTGTGCCAAATAACCACGAAAATGAAATTGCAACCAATGCAAAAAGGAGGGCCAAATATAATCGTGCTTTTTCTTTAAATTCAATTCTGCCTCCTTGGTTTAATGTATAGCTGAAACAAATCTTGTTTTCTAAATGACAGTATGTTGACAGGCAATTTTTGTTCTCCCGAATAAATAGATTCATGAAGTTTGAATAGGTGAAAATATGTTTTTATTTTTCGGATAATTTTTCATACACAGATATGGAGTATGTTACTTTCCGTTTTTAGAGAAACTTAATTAAAATTTACAAAAAAAAAAAAAAAAAAAAAAAAAAATCTTGGTATTTAATTAATTTATTTTTTTTAAGTCTGAAAGTTACGTCTTCGGATCAATGATAACCGGTATTAAGTAAATCGCGTTGCGTTCGATAGTCTAGCAGTAGTTTCGAAATACAAACACACGGTCAGATTTTAATATAATAGATTCGTGTTCATTTTCCTTTTATTGAAATTATGATGTGATTTTTAACAGAAAACTCTCATCTGTATACAATGGATACTCATGCTTATTAACCAGTATAGATACAAAAAAACATTTAAATTTTTCGTTATAAATATGGCGTGAAACTCATCTACTTTATATGCTTACTGATCCTTGTATTATTCATGTAAGAAATTGATTCACATTCATTTTAAAACATATCGGGAAATTCTCGTTTTATTTCAAATATATATTTCCCCAGAGAAATCCCTTTTAAATGACATAGTACTTGTTAATTTTCTTTTCCAGGCAATTAATTTCAATACTGGCATAGGGGAAATTATGTTATTTTAACGAAATAATATTAATCCTTTAGGTTTTGTGAACAAAAATGGAACTATTAACATTCGTCATTTTTTTTTAGGTAATCGAGGTATTTCTTTTAGTTTTAAGAATGAAAATATCTATTTCTCGCTATCTATGACATCATTTTCGACATGGATAATATTGCGGAGCATGTTATTGACATTTGCTAACCATTTTCTTTTGAAATTTCTTTTTACTTTTTTAAAATTTAAATAAAAAATACGGTATAGTTATATCAGCCGTGCGCAGACGGTAAAACACCACGTATTGTTACCATACGAAAGAAAAAAAAAGAAAAAAAGTGAAGGAAAAAAAAACCTAAGATAATTTTATTTCACCAATCAAAGCATATCCGCTTTATTTTCCATGTATGACGCCTGTTTCCTATGGTTACGCATATTGAAACCTTCTATTATTATAAAGTACGTTTTATTTCTAATAATATTATTTAATCTTTTTAATTCTTTAATTTTTTTATTTCATTTTCATTTTCACGGGAAAATTTTTCAATTGAATCTAAATTGTAGAGTAAAAATTATTATTCCTGGTTTTTAATTAGTTTTGGCAACGATAACATATTAGCAACGGTAAAGTAAATTTAACCATTTTAAAATATTATACGAAAAAATGTCCATTTATTCTCTATGAAAATAACGAAATTTGAAATTATTAAGAAAAATATTTGAATAAAATTAACAAAAACCAGCCTATATTCATTTGAGGGTTATAATCAGCCTATATGCAAAAACACAGGATCATTAAATGCTCCATTTTGACGCTGGCTTCAGCCTAACATTTGCACACAATCATATTTATAATATTACTAGCTGTTACCCGTGACTTCGTGCACGCAACATTAAAAGAAGAATAAATACATTAATTAAGCAAAATATTTCACTCCTTAATATCTTCACTATAATTAAAACGTTAATAATTAACTAACTATTTATTACATTTCATAGTAGAATATACGGTATGTTTTGTTAAAGAGGTCTCGACATAACTCAGTCTTAAAAAAGTGAAATTTTGTGCCAAATAATCGCGAAAATGAAATTGCAACCAATGCAAAAAGGAGGGCCTAATAAATCGTGGAAATAGACGAATTGAGTAAAAACAAATGTCAATTTTACCTGATAAACAATTTTACTTGTAACGCCTTTGTGAAACATTTTAACAGCCATCCTTCAAAAAAGCATTAATTGGAAATAATATATGCCCTTTTCTTTAAATTCAATTCTGCCTCCTTGGTTTAATGTATAGCTGAAATAAATCTTGTTTTCTAAATGACAGTATGTTGACAGGTAATTTTTGTTATCCAGAATAAATTGATTCATGAAGTTTGAATATGTGAAAATATGCTTTTGTTTTTCTGATAAATTACTGAAATTAAGATTTTGTTTTCACCATCTATTCAAAGGGAAAATTAATTCTGTTTTTCAGTTTTAATTAGAAAATGGTGTAAAAAATATACTGATCTGTTTTATCTCTCCCTTTTTATACACAAATATGAAGTAATTTACTTTCCGTTTTTAGGGAAACTTCGTTAAAATTTACAAAAAAAAAAAAAAAAAAAAAAAAAAAAAAAAAAAAAAAAAATCTTGACATCTAATTTAATTTTTTTAATTCTAAGAGTTTGTGTGACATCCTCGGATCAATGATAAGTGGTATTAAGTAAATCGCGTTGCGTGCGATAGTCTAGGAGTAGTTTCGAAATACAAACACACGGTCAGATTTTAATATAATAGATTCGTGTTCATTTTCCTTTTCTTAAAATTATGATGTGATTTTTAGCAGAAAACTCTCATCTGTATATAACTTATGAGAGCATACAGATAATAGCAACTCTTATGTTACTTTAACGAAATAATATTAAATCTTTAGGTTTTATCAACAAAAATTAAACTATTAACATTCTTCATTTTTTTTTTTTTAGGTAATCGAGTTATTTCTTTCATGCTTAATCAGTATAGATTTAAAAAAAAAAAAAAAAAAACATTTAAATTTTTCGTTATAAATATGGCGTAAAACTCATCTACTTTCTGTACTTACTGATCCTTGTATTATTAATATAAGGAATTTATTCACATTCATTTTAAAATATATTGGAAAATTCTCGTGTTATTTCAAATATGACGTCTCTTTTTCGCCTGATAAATCCCTTTTTAATGGCATAATTCTTGTTAATTTTCTTTTTCAGGCAATTAATTTCAATACTGGCGTAGGGGAAATTGTTACTTTAACGAAATAATATTAAATCTTTAGGTTTTATCAACAAAAATGGAACTATTAATATTCATCATTTTTTTTTTAGGTAATTGGGTTATTTCTTTTAGTTTTAAGAATAAAAAATAACTATTTCTCGCTATCCATGACATCATTTTCGACATGGATAATTTTGCGGAGCATATTATTGACATTTGCAAACCATTTTCTTTTGAAACTTCTTTTTACTTTTCTAAAATTTAAATAAAAAATACGGTATAGTTATATTAGCCGTGCGCAGACGGTAAAACTCCAAGTATTGATACCATCCATACAAAGAAAAAAAAAGTGAAGAAAAAAACCCAAGATTATTTTATTTCACCAATCAAAGCATATCCGCTTTATTTTTTATATATGACGTCATATTTGCCTGTTTCCTATGGTTACGCATATTGAAACCTTGTATTATTATCAAAAATTAAAAAAGTACGTTTTATTTCTAATAGTATTATTTAATCTTCTTTTTAATTCTTTAATTTATTTATTTCATTTATATTTTTCACGTGAAAATTTTTCAATTGAAACTAAATTGTTGAGTAAAAATTATTATTCCGGGTTTTGAATTAGTTTCGGCAACGATAAAGTATTAGCAACGGTAAAGTAAATTTAACCATTTCAAAATGTTATACGAAAAAATGTCCATTTATTCTCTGTGAAAATAACGAAATTTTGAATTATTAAGAAAAATATTTGAATAAAATAAACAAAAACCAGCCTATGTTCATATGAGGGTTATAATCAACCTGTATGCAAAGATACAGGATCATTAAAAGCTCCATTTTGACGCTGGCTTCTGCCTAACATTTGCACACAATCAGATTTATAATATTATTAGGATTCCTTTTGAGATGTAAATGCATTATATGTATATTAATTGTCAAGGTTATTTTTAAGTCCGCATAACTATTTACATTAAAGTAATTCATGCACATGCTTACGATAGGATTGTATCTGAAAAAAAAGTGTAAGTTCAGGTTCTTATTTTTGAATCTGTATTTTAATGGTGATGCGATTGCCTTGTCCTTTTTATAGCGAGAGAATTAGGTTTTTCTGCTGTTCGACAATAAATTAAAATGAATATTCTGTCAATTTTTATCATTAGCACTTTGCTTAAAAAAATCGCGTTAAAACATAAACAAATTTTAATACGGGATATTTTTCGCACATGAAAAAAAAAAAAAACTATTTCATACAATAATGCACATAATGTCCAGATGTATAGGATGTCTCAAATTCATACTTCGTTCATTTGTACTTAATAACTATAATATCAATAACAAATAAGCATGATGTTATATATGTCATAGACGGTAATCACATTTACAACTGCTTGAAATGACCACGATCATCATCAGAAATACACCATCTGAAAGGTTCATTTGTGGAATATAGCTAAATCAATAGCTATAATTTCTATGCTAATATATAATCACGTCTCTGGTGATGTCCATTATCCGTGGCTTTATTGTGACGCGTTTTTTTGTTTTCAGATTAGGATATTGAAACACAAGCACTAAGGCAGCTCGCGTGTACTCCATGTCAGCACTATTTCCTTATAATATTTCGCACCATATTTAACCACGGGCTTTCTGTGATTAAATAAGACGAATATCATTATAAGGAAATATCGGTGACATAGAGATCCCGGGAGTCCCCTAATAGCTTACCACAGCTGATACCTGGAAGGAGTATCATTATAGTTCAATAAAAATATTATATATATATATATATATATATATATATATATATAACTTCAAAGGATAGCTGGATTCAATATAAAACATTATTTAGAAAACTCATAATACAGTATTTCATATTACAATTTTTGTAAATATTTTATTCATAATTATTCTAAGACACCCTGTATACTTTATTTAAAATAATTTTCATTGCAAAATAAATGACTATTCCAAAGATAAGACAAAATAAAAAATTCAGTAGATAGCAGAATTCAATAATAATAATAGAAAAATTATTTAGAAAAGTAATAATATTATTTCATCTTGAAACTTTTGTAAATATTTTGTTTATTATTATTCTAAGATTCTGTCAGTATAATTCGTTTAAATTAGATTTCATTGCAAAATCAATGAATATCGCGAAGATAAGCTATAATCATAATTAAAAAAAACTTCAAAAGATAGCTTGGTTTATTTAAAAAAAGAAAAAAAAAACAATAATTAAAAACATAATAATAGATTTTCATCTTGCAATTTTTGTAAATAATTTATTCATAACTATTTAAGACACCATGTATATTTTGTTTAAATTACTTTTCATTGCAAAATCAATGAACACAAAAAAAATCTTTCAAAGATAGCAGAATTCAATAAAAATCATTTAGAAAAATTATAATAGTATTTCATCTTGCAACTTTCGTAAATATAAATTTTTTATAAAAGTACTTTCTTAACATCATTTAATAGACCCGTTTTTTAATACAGTACAATCTAGTTTAACAAACAAAATCCAAACATAAAGACATCCTACAAGATATTTTCAACAGTTTTAATTTTCTCATTGTGAAATATACCACTGCGAATGAAATGAAAAACCATGTCGAGTACATCGTTTGTCAGAATATCTCTAGAAGATGTATCAACTTGCTTTATTTAACAAAGGAACAGATCTTGCAAAAACAAAATTAAATAAATCTAAAGAAATAAACATAAATTCTTCATGTTTGGAAGCAATTGTGCAGCAGAATATTTATTACTGTTTCGAACAACTCCAATAAAATTTTCATTATTCCCACAAATTACTTTCAACAAGTATATTTTATGCTACATACAGAACTTTATTTTTGAAAATAGAAAGTTCGTAGTAAGTTTAATTTATCACTGTACTCTTAAGCTTAATGTGTACAATATACTACAACAAATAATTATTCATGTTTAAGATAAAAGAAAGAGAACTTTGGCTGTTGTAAGAATAACATTTTACACGCCTCATTAATAAGTTTTAAAAGCGCGAAGAAGGAAAACTGGTATGAAAGATAAATTCCAAATTAAAATTTATTAGAGACAGCTTTAAGGAAGGGATGGTGTGTTTTGAAGCCATTGTATGCCAAACATATGCTAGAAATTTCCATAAATAATATAAAGACACTGATGTGGGATGGCATGCTTGGAGAACCGTTTTAAAAAGTATTTCAATGGTGTTGTAAAAGATTTAACTTCTTCGCGACGAGTGTCACGTATATGTGGCGTACAGAATCCTTGATTGTTTCTACCAGTAAATTTGAGCTACCAGTAAATTTTGACTAATTAATCATAGCATTTTTGCGATTGAATTAGGCAGAAATTTCTATTTTGAATTACTGGCGAGGAAGAATAAATTATTGTAATGATCGCTAGTCGCAAAGGGATAAAATTCAAAATTCTTGATTGTCATTTTAGTGAGAATACCTCAGCGAAAATCTCTTCGAAGCAGGTAATTACCAACTGGGCTTTTGGAAGTAGTAATGATTCTACTTGAAGCTCCATTGTTAACAATGTGACAGAAAAACATACAAAAATGAAAGTGATCAACCAGATTACAATCTACTTACTTACAGGGTGAAAGGATGCTTTGTAGAAGTACCATAAGTCCTAAACTTTGCCCAGAAAAAACACATCCATTAATTGCTGAGCCAACATGACCTTCTATTCATGTATCATACCACGATCATGACGCTATATTCTTAGCCTACCATCATCGTGCCGCAGTTGTATTCACGACTCATAACTCCATGTTACTCCGCTCTGACCGTCGATGGCCCACTCATGGTATTTTCTGGTCCATTCAACACTCTGCACAGCCTGACTGCTGACAATCTGTATGACCAGGACCGCCATACTCAATTGGATGATCAACTGAGTTAAGGTTTGCTTTTACTGGCTGCTTACAATACAGCCGAATCTTAGACGTTCAAAATCATTTAAACGTTCCTAAAGTTTGTAATTCATCCAATTATTGCTCCTTTTCCCGCTATTCGTTATACTCGACCGACAATTGATGCACGAGAAAACCGAACGCTTTCTGAAATTGTATAATTCACGTGGCGAGCGCGTATTATTTATCTTGAGTCGAAAACGACTAAATCGCTTTTCCCGCTATTCGTTTATACTCGACCGACAACTGATGCACGAAAAAACCGAACGCTTTCTGAAATTGTATAATTCATGTGGCGAGCGCGTATTATTTATCTTGAGTCGCAAACGACTAAATCGCCAGTATTTCCCATCACGTAGTGTTTTGCACTTGTTAATAGAGGCCTACGGATCAAACTACACATATCATATGACAGCGTCTGCGTATACGTCGGAATGAAGTAGTTGGACAGCTTTTTCCATAACAGTGTAAATATATAATTCAAAGACACTTCATTATAAAATCTACTTCGTCAGTAGAAAATTTTGTACAATTATTTAATATTGTTATCTATGTATCTATCTATTTGTGTGTGTGTCATGTTTTTAACAATAAACATTTAAATGCAAATGTAAGGAAAAGTGAAACTAAAAGCAATGTATTTTGACATTTATATGCATAATATATCAATAACTTCAAAATTATTAAATTTTAATTTAATAAAACCATTTATAAAAATATATATATTAACACTCTTTATTTTATATTTATATTTTATTTTATACCTTTTAGTGCATTAAAATATTTCCTTCATGCAGTTTCACAGCCAGTAGCATGTTTTAGCGAGTATAGTTTTATGCATAACTAACTCCATTGTTGTTGTAACTCGAATATAACGGATATTTGACAATGGACCACATAACGGAAAAATGCCTTAAAATTAATTTATCAATATACAATTAAGTTGAAAAAATATTAAAATGTTGTTTTGTCTTTGAAAACACACCTGTGTACATAACTTTTTCATAAGGAAAGTAATCAGGAAATGCCTAAAAATTCGATTACAAAATTCTGTGTTTAAAAATGTATTCCAAGTTTAATTTAATAAAATATTGTAAAAAGCAGGGAATTTTTGTGGTTTTAGAAAATTTTAATTTGTATTTCAAAAATATTCAATTAATTTATAGCTACTAAATACTAAATGCAATTTTATCTATTTCATTTTCTTATCAATTAAAAATTTTAAATGTCACAAAATTTTATCAGTACGTTCAGAAACACACATAATTTAAATTAAAAGTTTGCCAAATCCAACTATAAATATTACAGATCACTAGACATATACAGTTACTTTCTTTAAAACACAACAGTTAATTAGAATTTAATTGATTTAAACAAGTTTGTATTTTACATCACGGCTGATATTTGAAATACGACCGAGTTGAATTTCATATATAACTTTAAAATTTAATTATTTATTTAGATACTTATAGATACATAAATTAAAGTTTGGATTGAAGATTTAGAAAAAAGAAAGCGATAAATTTATAGTTGATCTTGTTACATTTAGTCTTAAATTGAAAGAAAGCGATAAATTTATAGTTGGTTTTGTTACATTTAGACTTAAAAAGAAATATTTAGAATGGGAACTCCTCATAAAACATAAACATTTTGTTTATCTGTATTTTAATAGACTATTTTTAATAGATATCTTATAAAATTTTGTTTTGCAAATTAAGAAATCTTCAATATTAATTTTTTGAGTAACGCTGACGACAAAGAGACGGTGGCAACACCTGATCAATAAATTTCGCTTTTAATGATTTTTTTTTAACTTCTAAACATGTCACAATTTTAATTTTTATAACACCAAACAAAAAATTCTTTAAAATGCAATTTGTTCGACAACTGAATCTCAATTTACTGATTTTTATGGTTCTTAAAATAATTTTCAAGCATGATTTTGTTAAAAACCTATCTATATCGTTTGCAGTCTGATTAAGAACGATTAATCCGTTTGCAGTTAAAACAATATAAATAGTTCAGTATTGATTTCTTCCTAATATTCCATAACAAAATAAAAATTTCATTAATAAATAAATAAAATACTAATATAAATACAACACAAATTTAACCGGAATATAATCGAGCTAACTGCTTAAACCCCTAAAATTATGAGAATCAAAAAGGCTGCGGTAAGTAGCGAAAATTTTGGTGATTTCTTCGGTTTTTAACTCATGGTATGTAAATAATATGAAATTATCGCTTCTAATAAATTTAAAAAGTTTATTTGAATATATTGTTGCTATTTTCCATACATAATTTTGGGGGGTTGTTAGGGGGACAATCTAAAAAAAGTATTTTAAATATGAAAAATCTCTTAGAGTTTTACTAAAAAATGGCTCATACATACAATATATTTAAGATTTAATAAATAAGTAAGGAAATGAGGTGGACGAATAAATTACTTTTTACTTTTAGTTAACATCACAAGGCATCACAACATCAAGTCATACAGAACTATGAATATATTCTATGGGTACTGCAGTCAAAAACAACATCGGAAAGGTAGGTGACACTAAGGCTGCTATAAGGGGAGCTGACGCATATCCATTATGTTGCTCAAAATAACCGCCATATTGTGACCTAGCTCAGCATTAGGAAACCGCCTGAGCAGGTGTTTGCCGTCCCTGTTACTGTCACTCGCGGTCCACTAGTACGGTAAGCAAACCGGTTTTAGCTTGGTTTTTGGTCCGCTGGGTCATTAAATGGCTGTATGATTCAGCCTGTATTATAGGAGATCTAGGTGACACCAGCGAGTGGAAGACTTCGTACAATTATTCTTGTGATGTTGCCATCTAGAGTTTAGTATTTGTAGTACACCACAATTCTCCCCCACTCAATATTTGAGATATGTAGGAGCTCTTCGAATTATTTTAGAACGTCTTAGTACCTGTGGGGAAGAAGAAGAAGAATTAATTTTTACAGGATCTTCAGCATCATCAGCAGTACTATTTCGAACCATTGGTTTTGAAACTGGAGGTATCAAATCAGAGTCAACTGGTTTAGGCTTTCAAGTAGTAAAGGGCACAAGAGTCAAGTTTAGGACTAGTTTAGGACTAGTTTAGGACTTGGAGTAATTGGGACACCAGAGCCAGCAGGTTTAGGATTTGGAGTAGATGGGATGACAAAGTCGGCTCGTCGAGGCAATCGCCTTGATTAACAACGGTATTATCACTTCTGTGACTCTCTTTATCACTGTCTTCAGAATTTGTATCATTAGTTAAATGTACCTTCGAAACGACACTAGTTATCTGATCAACATATATTTCCCAAATATTTGAACCAACTTGAATTCTATAATGTAACTTGCTCTCTTTTGCAATGATGCGACCAATTTTCCACTTGGCTTCTGGAGTATAGTTTCTAACAGCCACTTTATGGTTAATTTTAAATTCTTTTACTTTAGTATGGGAATTTCTAGCATTTTGCTTATCATGAACAAAATTTGTAACGTTTGGAAGCATCAATTTTTTTTTCTTATATGCAGCTTGAGAAATAGAGATGCAGGACTTTTCCCCGTTGTAACATGAGGCAGCTTTCTATACTGTAAAAGAAAGTTATTTTTCGTAAAGTACCAGATTCTGAAGATAAGGCTTTTAATCCACGTTTAAGAATTTGCACATATCTCTCGGCCTGATCACTTGTAGCTGGATGATATGGAGCACTAAATCTATGTTTTACACCATGATTCTTTAAGAATGTCTCAAATGTTTCAGAAGTAAACTGTTTAACATTATCAGATACCAAAGATATAGGATATCCGTATCTGACAAAAAGAGTAAAAGGCAAGTAATTGTATTTTCTGAAGTTTGAATGAAAATTTATGGCCATTTGCCATGGTTATCAACTACAAGGATAAGCATTTTATCCATAACCGGACCAAAATAATCAATATGAATTTTTGTCATGGAGCTATAGGCCATTCTCAATGATTAGTATATACCTTGGGAGGATTATATTTTAAATTGACACAAGTAGTGCAATTCCGTGCAATGTCTCCAGTATTTTGGTCAATTCTTGGCCACCTACAAAACTGCAAGCTAAAGACCTCATTTTCAGTATACGAAATTTCCAAAGTGCAAACATTTAAAATTTGTTTTCTATGAATTCCAGGGATAATTACTCTACATACTTTTAAAATAGAACTATGTTGAAGAGTAAATTCTTCTTGCCATACTCCAACAGTAATTTTTTTGGAATTGGAGAACCAGAAATTAGATGATGAAAAATTTGACTTAATAAAGGATCATATTTTGTAGCTACAGCAATTGTTTTGTCATTTAAAGGTACAGCAGAAATTTGGTTAATTTGAAAATATTCAGATTCATCAATTACATTACTTGAATTTAAATGTGGAGGTAAATCGTCACTACGTAATGGAGGTCGTGAAAGAGCATCGACATTACAACCGTGTTCGGATGTTTTTTTTATAGCGAATATCATATTTAAACGCTTGTAAATATGATGCATATCTTTGCATTCTAGCATCTGAAAGTACAGGAATAATCTTAGTAGGAGAAAAAATAGACACAAGTGGTTTACTGTCCGTAAATAAAGTATATATGTTACCGTACAAATATTGAAAGAAAATCTTTACGGCAAAGATAGTGCTTCCTTATCCACTTGGCAATACCGTTTTTTGCATTGGTTAGAGTTTTGGACACAAAAACAATTGGTTTTTCCACGTTATCTGGCATCATATGCGAAAGAACAGCAGAGATACCATATGGAGAAGAATCAGTTGCTAACACTGAAGGTAATTTAGGGTTGAAATGTGTAAGAACTCTTTCAAAAATAATCTCATTTTTTGTATTTTTAAATGCTTGTTCATAAACAGGAGACCTAATAAATTTAACATTCTTTTTGAGCAATTGATTTAAAGGATGAGCAATTGTAGATAAATTCGGTACCAATTTAGAATAATATATGTAACTAAGCCTAGAAAAGCTTTAACTTGTGACACTTTCATTGGTCTAGGAGCATTTAAAATAGCATCAGTTTTATCTTGTGTTTTACGAATACCTTCCTTATCAATTTTATAACCACACTATGTAATTTGATCAGTCATAAAAAATGATTTGTCTTTATTTATCCTAATATATTCACATAATCTTTATAACACTTGTTTTAGCTTTTTCAAACGAATTTCACCAGTTTCCCTTGTAACACTAATATCATCAATGAAAACTGTAACACCACCAATACCACTTAAATTTGTTCAACTGTACTTTGCCAAATAGCTGTAGAACTAGTAAGACCCATTTATAACTTTACAAATGGAATAAGCCCTTAGGAGTGTTTATAGTTAATAATTCTTGTGAATTTTCGTCTACAGGTAACTGAAGATATGCTTGATTTAAATCAATCTTTGTAAAATGCAAACCACTAACTTATGTATCAAACATATCCTCTACCCTAGGCAAAGGATATTTTTCAACCTACAAAAATTTATTTACTGTAACATTGAAATCACCACATAAACGAATTTTACGATTGTCCCCCAGTGGCGCGGACGGTAAAGCTCGGCTCTCGTAAGATCGCCGAAAGCGAAGCAGCATCGACCACGGTCAATGTTTGGGAGGGTGTATCGTCTATCCTCTCTCGTCTGTCTCTGCTGTGGGACCGTGTACGTTAATGGGAGCTGGTGCACGTTAAATCTGTTCGTGGCTCCAAAGTCCTCCAAGTTCTGTATAAGCGCTACCTCTGGGCGTGCCAATACAGATGCAGGTCT
This sequence comes from Maratus michaelseni, assembly GCA_963931845.1. NCBI lineage: Eukaryota > Metazoa > Arthropoda > Arachnida > Araneae > Salticidae > Maratus > Maratus michaelseni. The sequence goes on from OZ007587.1 coordinate 32,310,630, forward strand.
CTCATCTGGAATTGGTTCAAAATTAGGAGACCTGGGGGGATAGTACAATAGACCTCTGGTCGCGGTGCTTTGGCTTTCGAGCCTCCCCCCCCCCCAGTAATACAATACAGTAACTGAAGATATGTTTGATTTAAATCAATCTTTGTAAAATGCAAACCCCTAACTAATGTATCAAACATGTCCTCTACCCTAGGCAAAGGATATTTTCCAACCTACAAAAATTTATTTACTGTAACATTGAAATCACCACATAAACGTTACAATTACATAAATTTTACCATTTGACTTAACCAATGGAACTATAGGAGTTGTCCACTTACTACTAGTGACAGGTTTTATAATACCCTCATCTTGTAACCTTTGGATTCCATCCTTTAATGCTTCACGTCGAGCATAAGTAACTGTTCTTGCTTTGCAAAATATGGGCGTAGAATCTTTTTCTGCTTTCAAACGTTTTATGTCTCCAATTTTGTTAGTAAACAAATCAGAAAAATCATTTAATAATACTTTCATTTTTTTCAGCAGAATTTGAAATTACATTTACATATACAGATTTCAAATTAGAGGGAAACAAATTAAATGCCGATACCCAATCTCTACCAATTAAAAGTGGAAAGTTATCTTCTTTAAACAAATAGAATTTAAGATTTTTAGTTTTATCATCATAAGAAACATATACATTAACATACCCAACAGGTGTAAACATCTCACCAATTGCAGTTGTGAACTGAACATCTGGCGAAAAAATTTTATTATTTTGAAAGATTCTGCAAAAACGTTTAACAGGTACTGCAGAAATTTCGGAGCCGGTATCTAACTCTATTTAAGCTTTAGCTTTATTTTAGTTGAAAAGATATATTTTTATTGGAGTACTGAATTGTAAAATACTTTTATTGGAGTACTGATTGGAAAACACATGCTTTTATTGGACCTTTATCATGACTCAAAGATAAAATATAAAATGTATGAAAACATACGTTTGTTTCTGAGAATTATTATTTTTACTTTTACAAAATTCACTCAAATGATCTCGTTTTTTACATTGGTTGAAATTGTATTAATATATCTACAGACATTTGCTAAATGTGATGCATTTCCATATCTGTAACACTTCAATTTAGTTTTATTTACCTCAGAATATCTCTTATTTACATGATTGTTAATTTTCTGTTTTTGAAAATTATTTGGAAATTTATTGGGTTGTACATTTTTGGAACACGCAAGTTTATTTACATTCAAATTTTTATGCTTCGACTCAGAAATATCAATTTCATTATTTTGCAAAATAATTGCTTTTTCAATGGCTTTATCAAAATTAAAATCATCAACTTGCGTAAGTAATTTACTCTGAATAGGTTAATTTTTTTTAAACTTTAAGAAACTGTTCCAAAATTTTTTTATTTAATGTTTCACCCGAAAATGCACAAAAAATTGTCAATTTTTTAAAAATCTAGCAGCAAAATCTTGTATCGATTCATTTTCATTTTGATAAGAATTACGAAATTTTATTATTTGATAAAATTTATTAGGGTCGGGGCTGATGTGCTTTAACATAATATCACAATTTACTCATATTTCAGAGATTCAAGAGCTTTAGAAAAAGCTAAATCGAATAACAAATTATACAATTTTGGACCCATGCATGACATAATTGCAGGAATTTTTTTTCCCTCTTTAACATCATGAAGTATAAGTGACTGTTCCAGGCTATTAACATATGCTTGGAACGTCTCAATTGAATCTTTAAACTCTTTAAAACTTTGAAACATGGTAGTACATTTTTCACTTCAGAAAATAAAAAATATAGACTTACCACCCAAATAAATGATGAACTTCGTGCAGAAAATCAATTTATATTCCAACTTTAGCAGTCTGAAACTTGTCGAACTTTGATAACGAAAATAGAAGTCAAGCCATTTTGTTCTCGACTCGGTATTTCTTTTTCAAATTTTTCGATGACAACATTTCTGGTTTTCTGTTCATCCGACGCCGCCGCCAAATATAATATATTTAAGATTAAATAAATAAGTAAGCAAATGAGGTGGAGGAATAAATTGCTTTTACATATTTAATTAACATTACAAAACATCACAACATCAAGTAATGCAGAACTATGAATACATTCTTTGGATACTGCAGTGAAAAATAACATCTGAAAGATAGGTGGCACTAGCGAGTGGAAGACTTGTAATTCTTACAATTATTCTTGTGATTTTACCATCTACAGTTTATGATTTGAAGTAAAATATCACAATACATATTCTGTATCCCGGGAAACTCGTGTTGGATTCTTTATTACAAGAATCATCTAATCTATAACTTCTCATCAAGGAGTGCTAAGTTTATCGACGTAACTTGTTAAAATAAGTTTGTATGTTGTGGTCGTGATTATAAAAAGAAAACTGTTATTTCTTAACGACTTTCTGATCTCATGGTACGCATCTTCATTATCGTTAGAGCATAGATGGCCAGATATAGACAAAAATACAGACAGATAGACAGACCATTACTAAATAGTAATTTTTTACATGATAAACACATATTCTTAATTTATTGTTCATGATAATTATTGGAAGGATTCAATTTTTAGAAATTTAAATAATCCCAAACAGCACGTATACGTTCTCGGAACGTATGAACGTCTGTAGTGACGGCCACAGTCGTTCAAACACCGTGTTTAGTATCACGTGAAGGTTCTGTTACACGTTTAAACACGGTACTATTTAGAACGTTCTAATAAATTGTAAATTTGTACTTTCTACTAAAAGTACAATAACAGTTCTTTGAAAGCATTCAAGGGTGTCACCCAGATAGCACTTCTATCTTAGTTTAAATATAACAAATATCGCGAAACGTGCCACAGTGATCTTTTTGTCCAAAAAGCATGACTTTTATACCAGTGTTAGACTAATCATATTTAGGGATCTGGAAAAAGAGAATGTTTGCCCAAAGATCCCAAGTGGCGTCAATCGAAAATAACGATATATGGTTATTGCCTAGATAGTCTATAATGCAATGGTAAGGAATATTTTTAGGCTAAAAATATAGGATTTAAAAAGAAAGGTCTAGGTTGAATTGCAACAGACATAAAGTTTTATTAACTCGATTGAAAACAGTCAATAAACATTACTCTGTCATTTCTGAAACATTTACCCGATGCATCTATAATTCTGATGTATCTATGCTTCTATAATATAATATATTGTATTACACCGACGCGTCGCTGAAACGTACAATTTAAGCGTACATTCCGTATAACCATGTTTGTACATCCATAGAACGTTCTGATTCTAATTAGAATTATGTCAATGAATTGAGAGGACCTTTATTTTTCGTTGGCGGCAATGAATCACAACTTTACGTTGCATTTTACCATATTTTAAAAAATATATTGATATGTAACTGTTAACGACATAAAGTGATATCCTAGATTATATATTACAGTTGCACATATTCAGAATACAAATGATGAAAAACTAAAGATAGATGATACATTCAAAAAATATTCTGTGAAATTATTAGATCATTTTACTAGTGGAATTTAATTATATTACTATATTTATAAATTACCCAGCAGTGTATAAGTAATAAGAGCATATAGAAATATATATCTTTTTAGGCGAAAACTTTCTACATGGTACATGAATGTATTTTAATTAATATATAGTTTCATACTCGTAAATACCGATAATCAATATTAAATAGGTAAAATTGCATTGATTATTGTTGAGTTATTTAAAAAATAATATATCCTTCTTTAAAACAAGGTTTTTTCATATTCACTTTACAACTTTACATTAATGGTTATAAAATACTAATTTTTATGAAAAATAGTTCAAAATTTCAAATTCGATATTATATATCTTATTTTATACCCAACAAAAATCTCCATCTAAACATTTAATTACAGTTTTTTTAATTATAATTTATTATACTTCTTTGAATGTATTTTTCTTCATTTCAGGAAGAAAATATCGATCACAGATTTCTCAGACCATTCTTATAAACATTAAACAAATTTCGAAACCACATTACTTCAAATAGAAGCAAAATAAAATAAAATAAAAAAGTACTTCAAAAGACTTGAAGGAATTTAAAATATTGGATTTAATTCTTTAGTTCAGAATGCTCTTTAATTTAAGTATTATTTTTTTGCTTAAAATGTTTTAAATTCGTTTAAAACTTTATCATGCGTATGAAGAATACACACTTGTATATAATTTAATAATTTTTGATATTCTTTATCAGTATTTACTTTTCTCTGATAATATCGATATCTGAATATTGAAATGTGAATAATTTTCTTCTAAAACCATATTACGTGTTTTTTTTTTTTGAAAGTATGTTATTTCACTGTTATGAAATATTTAGTTATAAAAAATGTTTTTTTTTTTTATATAAAAATCTTAATTTTACGATATTTTAAATCGCAGCTTCAAATATTAAAACCACATTGATAAAATCCAAATTATATAAATTTTATTATACAACTCTTTTTAAAATTCAGCTTAACTTGTTATTCTGTTTAGAGCAAATTATACAGAATTTTGTTTAGAAAAATGAACTATCTGAGTTTGAGTAATATTGAGTAAAACATGATGGATGAAAAATGATTAATGAACCTAAAACGTTTCACGTCATTTCACTTTTTTTTTCATAACATAAAAGTCTTAATTTGCCAATATACTTTCCTGGTTAAATAGAATTTAAAAATTAAGTTAAGGTATACTTTAAGTATGAAAAATATTCTCTCTCTCTCTCTCTCTCTCTCTCTATATATATATATATATATATATATATTTAATTTGTTTTTTATTATTAAAAAAGCTACATATAAGTGGTAATGTCAATAATATTAAATTAAAATCATGTATGTAATCCCTATATATATAAAATCCTACTGAAACGACTTTATGAAACAATTTTGCGAAAAGACTTTATTAAACAATTTCATGAAACTACTGATTAAACGAATAAAACGAATGATTAAGTGAATATATGTTAATTGCGGGATTAGTAGAACGCCAATGGCAATTCAATTTTAGTATGTTTTTACAGTCACTGCAGAATCTTTGTTTCTAGAAGAGGATGCATACAGTATTTATAGTTATTTTACAGGGCCGTATAAAAGAATAGGAATATACACTATATTTCCAATGATGACCGGTCACTTGCGATTTCAAACGTTTTGTTAAATATCTGGAAAGATACATGAGGAATTATCCTGAAACTTCAGGAGTGTAAACAACATGATAGATGTCATATATTTCCGCGAAGATTTTTTCCCGAAACCACATAAGGGGCCGTCAACAACTTGAAGAAAAACGAATATCGTTTGGATAACCCTGTAAAAACTAATATTGCAAAAGCATTCAAACTATAGATTATGATTAAATGGCTTATTGCAATAATTCGGGTTCATTTTTATGAAGATAGCATGTATACTCGAAGAGAAATTCAGGTTTTTATAAAAACAATCCCAAATTTTACCAAGTTTTTTGCTTATAATTTGCAGAGTTTTTAATATAAAAACAAGTTATTTTCAGAAAATATGAAAAACAACATTGTACACAACACCCTGCAATCAGAATTAAAAAATAATAAAAACTGTATGATAAATGAGCAGGTTCATTAAATATTGTTTCACTGCGCATGCGCAAATTCAATCAAAATATACTGTACATAATATATTAGCTAAATGTATAGACCAACTTTTGTGAAAGTCTCAAAAACATAGCTTGAAAATTCTGATAGTAATCGTCGATAGAATAAGCTCGAAATTCGATGTTCCCAAAAGGAAGCAAAGAGATGAGGGGTTGTATCCAAATATACTAGCTTATGAAAGTTGACATAATAAGAATGAAGTGTCTCTTATTCTATATTTGATACAACCCCTCATCTTTTTTGCTTCCTTTTGGGAACAGTGAATTTCGAGCTTATTCTATCGACGATTACTATCAGAATTTTCAAGCTATGTTTTTGAGACTTTCATAAAAGTTGGTCTATACATTTAGCTAATACATTATGTACAGTATATTTTGACTGAATTCGCGCATGCTCAGTGAAACAATATTTAGTGAACCTGCTCATTTTTCATACATTTTTTATTATTTTTTAATTCTGATTGCAGGGTATTGTGTACAATGTTGTTTGTCATATTTTCTGAAAATAACTTGTTTTTATATTAAAAACTCTGCAAATTATAAGCAAAAAACTTGGTAAAATTTGGGACTGTTTTTATAAAAACCTGAATTTCTCTTCGAGTATACATGCTATCTTCATAAAAATGAACCCAAATTATTACAATAAGCCACTTAATCATAATCTACAGTTTGATTGCTTTTGCAGTGTTAGTTTTTGACAGGGTTATCCAAAAGGTATTCGTTTTTCTTCAATTTGTTGACGGCCCCTTATGGGGTTTCGGGAAAAAATCTTCGCCGAAATATATGATGTCTATCATATTGTTTACACTCCTGAAGTTTCAGGATAATTCCTCATGTATCTTTCCAGATATTTAATAAAACGTCTAAAATCGCAAGTGACCGGTCATCATTGGAAATATAGTGTATAAAACGGATATATGTTAAATGCGGGATTTGTAGAATGCTGACGGTAATGAAATTTTAGTAGGTTGTTTTAGTCACTTTAATCATGTTTTTTCTCGAAGAATGTGTCTGTAACATTTACAGTTATTTCACAGGGCCTCACAAAAGAATATGAATATATGAAACGTATACGTGTGTTTGTCAAATGTGGGATTTGTAGAATACTGGCGATAATGTAATTTTAGTACGTTTTTAGACTCACTTACAAACATAATTGTTATCTAAGAGGGTGTATATAGTAATTTTAGTTATTTTGCAGAGCCGCACAAAAGAATACGATTATATGAAACGAGTATATTATAAATGTGTGGTTTGTTGAACGCTGACAGTAATGTACTTTTAGTATGTTGTTACTTTCAGACAGACAGGCAGCAGATACCAGACAGAGAGACAGCAGACTGTTAGCAGGCAGACAGGAAACAGAGAGATAGCATAGAGAGCTGTCATGCAGAGAACAGACAGACAGACAGTAGAGAGACAGCCGACATTGTGTAGACAGATAACAGACAGACAGCCTACAGACAGCCGACAGAGTGTAGACAGACATCAGATAGAGAGACATCAGACAGATATCAAACAGAAATGCAGCAGACAGAAAGCCAACAGAGTGTAGGCAGACATCAAATAGCATATCGACATACAGCAGACTATAAATAATTAACAGGCAGGCAGCAGACATACATACAGCAGACAAACAGCAGAGACAGCAGGTAGGCAGATAACAGACAGAGAAGTCAGATAGACAGCAGAGAGATAGCAGACACATAGACAGCACATAGCAGACAAACGGACAGAGAACATACAGCAAACCAACAGAAGGCAGACAGCAGATAGACAAAGAGCAGGCAGCAAATATCAGACAGAAAATAGACATACAGCAGACAAATATACATGCAACAAATATACAAAAATTAGAGAAGGCAGGCAGACAACAAACAGACAGCAAACGGACATAGAGAAGACAGACAGAGAGCATACACATAGTCGGACAACAGACAGCAGACAGAAAGACAACAGATAACTGACAGCAGACAGGCAGAAACAGATAAACAACCCAAAATGTGTAGACAGATAGCAGATAGCAGGTAGGAGGCAGCAGGCAGACAAGATCAAGGTCAAACTGGGCGGGGTAGCTTACCTTTCGGCTTAAACTCAATAGCCCTACCCAGAAGGTTTGTTTACCTAATTATACTGATTATTACTAAATTATATTTTGTGATATTGTGAAATAATTGTACTATGTAATTCTGAAATACAAATTCTGAAAATACAAGATTCCAAAAATATAAGTTCTGAAAATACAATTTACCAATCCTACATAGCAGTACTAAATACTACTATGTAATACTGAGCAATAATACTACCATGTAATAATACTGTAAGATGCTGAATTAAATAATAATAATGGATAGAAGTAAGTACTAAATGAACAATAATGAATGAATAATAATTCTAGAGTAAACAATAATGAATTATGCAAAAAATACTAAATAACAGTGTATGATGCCATTAAGAATAACTAAATTATTAAGGTTAGAGTTTATGTAGTGTGTAAAGGTCCTTATGCATATTAGCGGTCCAGTTCATCCTCAACCTGCACTTAGACCAATGGAGGCAACTTGAATAAGTATTGATTGCGTTCTTGCAGAAACATATAATCTGTTATTTTTTGAAGTTTCAGCACGTAGGCAAACCAGGCCGACAGATTCATTTGTGATGGCTTTCTAATGTGACAGTGGGCAGTCAGGGTACAATCTAGGATATAATGTAAGGAGGTACCTCGTTTCCCACAGGTGCATCTAGGTGACGATGCCTTGCCGAACTTATTGAGATATTGTGGAAACGGGCCATGGTTTGTAGCAAAGATGTAGTCGTGCCTAATTTGAAGTTGAAGATCTGCAGATACTGTTGGGATTAAGCTGAGTAAAGAGACCCATTGTTACCAGATTCGAATCCATTTGCCATGATCTTATTATGGGCTAATTCTAATAATTTTCAAAGCTACATTATAAATTCTGATAGTCTATCTAGCCTGCATGCATTAGCAGATATATTCACCTCCAACTTACTCGTATGTGACATAATCACAGCCTTGCAACAAACATAGAAATCCATTTTCTTTAAATGGGTGCGTGGTCATTCTGGCATAGATGGAAACGAACATGCTGATAAAGTGGCCCGCGAGGCAACGAAACTGTCACAGGACATCTTACAAAAATTCTACACATTTCCACCACCACATTTAAATAAGGCAGCAGACAGTAGATCACAGACAGACAGATTATTAGACAGCAGAGAGTGATACGATAGATATACAGCAGATAGTAGACAGACAGGCATCATACAGACAGCGGACAGAGTGTATACAGACAGCAGACAGTTAGCAGGCAGAGAGGAAGCGCATAGACAGCAGGGAGAGCTGGCAGATAGAGAGCAGGTAGGCATACAGCAGTCTGACAGACATACAACAGACAGACAGCAGATAACAGGGAGCCAACAGAGAGCAGACATACAGAATACAGACAGCAGAGTGAGCTGGCAGATAAATAACAGTCAGAGATGAGACAGACAGACAGCATAAAGACAGTAGGTAACAGGCAGAAGACAGACAGAAAATAGGCAGAAGACCGAAATAAAACAGACAGACAGACAGCATACAAACAGCAGACATAATTTAGACAAACAAGAGACAGCATATAGATAGCAGAGAGAGCAGACAAACAGCATACAGACAGCTGGCAGAGTCAAACAGTCAGACAGACAGTAGAACGCAGACACCTAGCAGGCAAACAGGGAACAGACAGGCAATAGACAAACAGACAGTCGACAGAAGGTCGACATGTACTAGACAGATAAAGAGAGAAAGAGAGAGGGAGACATATAGAGAGACAGACAGAGGCATACAGACAGAAAAAAGTCCGCAAGTTGGCACACAAAGGACGCAAGGGGCAGAGCGTCCTAGTTTTAATATAAAATGAATTCAGTTTAAAAGTTATTTTCATGGCAACAGTAACAATAAAAATAATTAAATTTAAAAATTGCCTATTTTCTGTATTATTTGAAATCACTCAAAATAACAGGTGCAATTAAATTTATAGCGTCGTCCTCGGCCAAGGTGATGTTTTAAAAGTTATTTATGACGGCATCTAGCCCGTGGACTCCACACTTCATTACTCGCGTACTCAATACTCGTGCGATTTGGTATTCCGTAACACAAAATTTAATGAGGCATCGAACTGTGACGTTTATTTTAATCAAACTGTTCATTTTATTAATGAAAAATACAAGTTAAAGAAGCATGCTTTTAAAAAAAACACCGACGATTGAAAGTTTTTGTTGGTATGAATTCGCACTAGAGTGAGATTCACGAGTTAAGTTTTGAAAATAAAAACAACGTTTATTTAACAGTCAAAGGGTAAGAATAGTAAAGCAACTGAATTAAATTAACGACACCAATTAACTTTAAAGCATAAAAACTTAAATAGAGGGGTGAAACTACTTCACTTCCCAATTTGAACTTAATTACAAACCAATTGTAACAATTTCCAGGATGTCACCTAGGATGGCTAAATCAATGTTCTAAAAAAACAAAAACACACTTGAACAAAAATTTACAATGTTAATTCAATGATTACCTTTAAATACTCTACGAGCCTCAAATAAAAAACTTTATTTGAAGCTAGAAATCTTCTTTCTACCAATACTGCACTTGTTGAAGATGGCTCCAACCCCACTATCAAAATCATCATTCTATCGGCCACAAAATGTCGAAATCGGAAACGCTAAACTAGCAGAACGGTTACCTTGCTGCAAAAGAGCAAGCTCCATAATAATATGGAGGGCTAACTCACCGATCCACTTTCTGCCGTAGCCCCGTCACGTTTTCAGTGCGCGAGTCACCATTTCAGTGGTTTTTTTGTTTTCCCCCTAGTTTTATGAGCAATACTTACTTAACATATTTTTTCTTTTCTTTTTTTAAATTCAGCTTATATAAAATTTCATTTTTAACTAATATCAAATTAAATATATGCGACGAACTTAATAAAAATCTATAATTTTTACAATAAAAAATATATATCAGTGAAAATTGTAGCAGTTTCGTCATATTTTTAAAAGAAATTCTAATTTGAAAATATCTACTCCATACTATGGAAGGAAATCTGTGTTTTGCCACAAAATTTCCTCGGAAAACCATTGGCATTTTTTCAGGGGCATTTTTGCTGGATACAATGTATCAGAATAGGAAGTTAGCTTTTCGTTTTATTGTGGAGCTCAGTGCATAGGCTCACCGCAAACCTGATTTTTTAAGCGAGATCCTCAGTATTTTAGCACAATCACAATCACACATAATTATCATACCTTCTCAGAAATGCAGGTGATATTTCAATTCTACCGAGGCATTTCCTACTTTGTGAAATTCCAAGTGACAGGAAATGATTAACATTTTCGCAAATCGTAAGACGGACACATTCCAAAACCCAGTTGTTCAACGAGTATCTTCATTGAAAAGTAAAGTTGAAAACTCCGTCACATATTTTATGCTTCTTTTCTTTTAAAATTTGTGTTGCAATTAAAGAATCTTAGGCGAAAAACAGCTTTTTCTATTCTGTTATTGCAGTATTGAAATCTATCTATATTAGAAAGGACACACATGCCCGTGAGTAACGCTGACGCCATTTTGCGAATGGCAACACTTGACAATGAAATTTCAGTTTTGCAATTTTTACACCGTTATATAGGGGGGAGGGGTGGGTCTCCTTTTAAATGCAATTTGTTTGAAAACTGTATCGCTATTTACTCATTTATTATGGTATTTAAATTAAATTTCAAGCAAGGTTTTTCTTTTAATCTATCTCTATCGCTTGCAGACGATTACAAAATATTAATCCGTTTGCAATTAGGAAACAATATAAAAAGTACAGCATTTGTTTCTGGCTAATATTCAATAACGAAATTAAAACTTTATTAAGCAATAAATAAAATAGTATAAATAAAACCCAAATTTAACACTCATGTATTTGAAATAAACGCTTAAAACCGCTAAAATTAGCAGAATAATAAAATAAAACTTCTATAGATAACGAAATTTTTAGCGGTTTCTTCGACTATTAACTTCTGGCAAGAGGCCAATACGAAATTGCCGCTTTTAACAGATTTAAAAATTTTATTTGAATATACGTATAATTGACATATTTCATATAAAACTGCTGTTTGGGGTTGTTAGGGAGCAATCTAAAAAAATTATTAAATTTAAAAATATATTAGAGCTTTCAATAAAAAAAAAAAATGGTTTTCACATACATTCTTTATCCCGGGAATCCCGGGCTGGATACCCTAGTGATAATAATAGTGAAAGTCAAGCCAATAAATTAATTACACGCGTATTTTTTGAAAAATAGAAAAATAAATATTAAGCAATAAATAAAATAGTATAAATAAAACCCAAATTTAACAGACATGTACTTGAAATAAACGTTTAAAACCGCTAAAATTATCAGAATAATAAAAATAAACTTCTATAGATAACGAAATTTTTAGCGATTTCTTCGACAAGAGGCAAGAGGCCAATACGAAATTGCCACTTTTAATACATTTCAATTTTTTTTTTGAATATACGTATAATTGACATATTTCATATAAAACTGCTGTTTGGGGTTGTTAGGGAGCAATCTAAAAAAATTATTAAATTTAAAAATCTATTAGAGCTTTCAATTTAAAAAAAAAAAATCGTTTTCACATATATTCTATATCCCGGGAAGCCCGGGCTGGATACCCTAATGATAATAATAGTGAAAGTCAAGCCAATAAATTAATTACACGCGTATTTTTTGAAAAATAGAAAAATAAATATTAAGCAATAAATAAAATAGTATAAATAAAACCCAAATTTAACAGACATGTACTTGAAATAAACGTTTAAAACCGCTAAAATTATCAGAATAATAAAAATAAACTTCTATAGATAACGAAATTTTTAGCGATTTCTTCGACAAGAAGCAAGAGGCCAATACGAAATTGCCACTTTTAATACATTTCAATTTTTTTTTTGAATATACGTATAATTGACATATTTCATATAAAACTGCTGTTTGGGGTTGTTAGGGAGCAATCTAAAAAAATTATTAAATTTAAAAATCTATTAGAGCTTTCAATTTAAAAAAAAAAATCGTTTTCACATATATTCTATATCCCGGGAAGCCCGGGCTGGATACCCTAATGATAATAATAGTGAAAGTCAAGCCAATAAATTAATTACACGCGTATTTTTTGAAAAATAGAAAAATAAATATTAAGCAATAAATAAAATAGTATAAATAAAACCCAAATTTAACAGACATGTACTTGAAATAAACGTTTAAAACCGCTAAAATTATCAGAATAATAAAAATAAACTTCTATAGATAACGAAATTTTTAGCGATTTCTTCGACAAGAGGCAAGAGGCCAATACGAAATTGCCACTTTTAATACATTTCAATTTTTTTTTTGAATATACGTATAATTGACATATTTCATATAAAACTGCTGTTTGGGGTTGTTGGGAGCAATCTAAAAAAATTATTAAATTTAAAAATCTATTAGAGCTTTCAATTTAAAAAAAAAATCGTTTTCACATATATTCTATATCCCGGGAAGCCCGGGCTGGATACCCTAATGATAATAATAGTGAAAGTCAAGCCAATAAATTAATTACACGCGTATTTTTCGAAAAATAGAAAAATAAATATTAAGCAATAAATAAAATAGTATAAATAAAACCCAAATTTAACATACATGTAATTGAAATAAATGCTTAAACCCGCTAAAAGTACCAGAATAATAAAAAAAACTTCTATAGATAACGAAATTTTTAGTGATTTCTTCGACTATTAACTTCTGGCAAGAGGCCAATACGAAATTGCCGCTTTTAATACATTTCAAAATTTTATTTGAATATACGTATAATTGACATAATTCATATAAAACTGCTGTTTGGGTTGTTAGGGAGCAATCTAAAAAAAATTATTAAATTTAAAAATCTATTAGAGCTTTCAATTAAAAATAAAATAAATAAATGGTTTTCACATATATTCTTTATCTCGGGAAGTCCGAGCTGGATACCCTAGTGATAATAATAGTGAAAGTCAAGCTAATAAATTAATTACACGTGTATTTTTCGAAAAATAGGAAAGTAAATATAGTCACGATTAAATTATATCAATATCAAAACCTCCCTTCGACAAAAGAAAATACTTCTCTGTTGATACAGCTGAGACTAACTTAGGAATTTGCCTCATTTCAAAAATCATAGTAAGGCCTTTCATAAATCACTTCGAAGAAAGTTTTATCGCGACAAATTTCTTACCATTAGAATACGTTGTAAATAAATAATAGAAATTCTTTTCTCCTTATAATATATTTATTGCTAATCAAGAAGTTTTGAATAGAAGTAATTTTATAGCATAATACAGGACCATCAATAAAGAGATGCTGAAATATTTTGAATATATGCATAACAGCATAAAAATATGCTAATTTTATCTGATGTTGTTTTGATTTTTATGGTGGGATGCATTCTGTTGTGAAAATAAAAAATGTTTATGAAGCAATTTCCGTGCATGAATGTGCAGTTTTATGACAACAGAAATTTATTTGAATAACTAGCTTTTACCCGTGACTTCGTTCATGTAACATTTAAAGAAAATTAATGCATTTAACAAACTTTCTATCATATTTTATAATAGAAAATACTTCTAATAATCAGAATTTGCGTATTTTTGTTTTTATATTTATGATCATTTAAATTTTTTCATGAGCTTGAAATTTCATACTCTTTCACTATGATTAAGTGTGGAATAAATTTTTCTCTATATTCTATTTATTCTATTTTACATTTATTCCTTGGAATTTTTTTTAATTTAAGTTTTCGTATTAAAGAATATTGTTTAAAGTGATTATATTAGTAAATATTTTTGAAGAAATTTGTTTATTAACATGTCACTTTAGATATCACTTTTATTTGATTAATATAATATTCATACAACACTGTTCGTATTTACTTTAGCTTATTACATTAAGAAAATCATGTCTAAAGAGATCTTAATTTTTCACATGGAAGAAAAGTGGCTCAAAAGTCAACTTGCCTAAATTTTAAAATAAAAATTAATAGCAAAAGAAAAAAAATAATTCAACGATAATACTAAATATTAAAAATTGTACGAATAACTTGCAAAAATATGTATCTATAATATAAACTTACATAAAAAATAATAAACTTAAATTCAGAAAATGTATATTTCTTTTAAATGCTAAATGGTGTAAACTAACAACATAATATGCAGTAAAATATCTTTTATTAGATTGTTGAGATGTTTTGGCTCACTCCGAACCATTTTCAAAAACAAATGAGAATATTCTATAATTGTACACTCTTTGAAGTAATTATTTGAAATGCTATCTTTTAATTTTCATGTACTTTTTAAAAATTATGCACGTTATCTTTTATTTTTACTTGGTTGTTTATTTCCATATTTGTAACCATGGAGTAACTCGAGTCACAATTTCGGTAAGTTAAAAGATGCTGTATCGTTACATATCGTATTTTTGCGTGTTACTATCACTATAGTTTTTCTTATTATGTATGGATTGTACAGATTGGAGGGAAAAATGATTTTACTTTCACTGAAATTTATTTGAATAGTTTCTTCTTGATATAATTTTGCCAGGGCTGTGGTTTTTCTATTATATTTAATATCAGCTATATGCTCCTTTTACTGTAACTAAATTTCCTGCTTGTCATGCCGATATAGTAATTCTTAGATCCGTCTTCTTTAATAAAAGGTATTTCAGATACTCCTGAATAATTCTCAAAATTAATTGGGTCAATTTTACTGCAAATGACATTCTTTAATTTTTGAGGGGGTTTAGCTATTAAATAGATATTGAAACGTTTAAGGTTGTATTTTAATTTTAAAAAAAGCTTGGATAATATTGAAGAATATAAAGTTTGTATTTTTGCGAATCAACTTTGTTTTCTAATTTCTTATTAGTGGTGATATCTACGATTAATTTATTAATATGGTGTACCTTAAAACCATTATTAAAAGCAATTTTACGAATATTATCTAATTAGTATTTTTTATAACAATATTTACACAATATACACACGTATTTATTATCACAAATAAACGAATTAACCTAGATAACCTCCTTGACAAAGTAAATTCATATGACAAGAATATTCAGTTTACAATAGAAAAAGAAATAGAACATTCGATCAATTACTTAGATGTAAAAATAACCCATGATATAACTCAAATAAATACTACAGTATATAGAAAACCCACAGCAAACTTAAATATAATCTCCTATAAAGCCGATACTCCAATGCCATACAGGTTAGCAGCCATGAATACATATATAAATAGATCTCTACATGTCTGTTCCACAGAAAAATCACTAAAGGAAGAGTTAAAAATCATTGAAAACGTAGGTTTAAAGGCAGGACATCCGAGGAAAACTATACTTAAACTAATTGAAAGAGTAAGAGAAAGAATTGACCATATACAACCAGCACAGAGGAATCTAACATACACTCCCCCTATTCCGTATATAAAAGGTGTATCTTTGAAAATAAAACGAGAATTAGAAAAATTAGGAAAAATAGTCCCACTAACCCCCAATCCATCCCTCTTCAAATCCATAAGAAATGAAATAGAAAAATATGAAGAAATACAAACAGCAGGAATATACAAAATAAATTGTCTAAACAGCAGAAAGGAAAAAGTTACTTACATAGGAATGACGAAGAGGAAAATAGAAGAAAGAAAGAAAGAACATATTCGAGATATAAAATTAAATAAACAGTCAACAGCTCTTGCAAGATTAAACCTTAAAACCCCAATACAACTTGATACCCTACAAATAAAGAAAATAGCTAACTACGAAAACTTACATAACGCGTTATTACGAGAATCAATTGAAATAAATATATCCAAAGAAACGTGCAATGACATGGTACACTCAATGCTCTATTGCCGCTGGAGAAGAATGTTGGAGGAGGGGGAGAGAGATAGAGAGAAAATATTGAAATCCGATAGGGGGAGCTCTACAGCCACCAGTCATCTATATAAAGGAGAGGAAGTTGGATAGAGAACACAACTGATGATGCCCTGGCGAGGGGTGAAAGCGCTTTTGTTAGGTGGTGGAAGTTTTTATTAGAGACTGTTTTTAATTTTTTAAATGAAGGACATTTTTAATGAAAATTTTTGACCATGCTTTTTTATAAGTAATGTCTGAGAGAAATTGGTAAAATTTATGAATAAATTATCTAATTCATTATCCAAGACTGTGCAATTATGGAATATTCTGATTTGCTTTTGAAAATGGCTCGGAGTGAGCCGAAACATGTCAGCAATCTAATAAAAGTTGTTTTACTGTATATTATGTTGTTAGTTTACACCATTTAGCATTTAAAAGAAATATATTAATACAAGGTGTTATAATTTATTACATTTTTTTTTTCAGAAAATATAGCCAAAAAAATAAGTACTCGTTAAACAAAAATTTAAAATTGTTTTACAATGACGCTCAATTGATGAATACAATAAAAGTTCGCCAAATCACGTACACCACATTTCCCACTATTGTAGTAATATTGTAAAAAAAATAATAATAATTCGTCATTTTATTATCTAGTATTTTCAAAGTAATGCCTACATTATTGCAATATTGGCGTCCCATCACACACATTTCCAGCATAAATAAGATATGTAATGGCAGCATATCATTTAAAACATTTGTAATGTAAAGCTAATTTTTTTTTACAAACGTTGTTTTTTTATTGAGGTATTTTCAGTTAATACAATATTGGCATGATATTGGTAAACAATATATTTAATGTTATTTTGTAAATAGAGGTATGAAATTTTAAGCATCACAAGACTTATTAAAAGAATAAATAAAAGAAAAATATCCTGCCGGGCTGTACCGGGAGGAAAAGTTAACTTTTCTATTTTTTTTTGTTTTTACGCATTCCGCTAATTTTACTCAAACACACGAAGCTAAAATGCGTCAAATCCGATTAGAAAAGATTCCCAGTTTTCGTCAATTCTGAATTTTGATGGCAATTTCAAATAAATTGTCAGCTATCTCCAATTTGGCTTCATTCGTGGCAACTTATTTTTGTCTCCAAATTTAGCGATACTTCGCCAAGTATCACCCAGCTTGGCTAGACGCTGGCGTTAATGAATATGTAGTTTTAAGCTTATGAGACTTGGAACACACACACACACACAATGGTTACAGGAAAGAAAGAAAACTCATAAATTAAATTCATTTATCGAGGAATCCCTTATTTTTCAACGAACTTGGTGAGACTTTGGTAAGTCCTCCATACATGCTCAGTCATATCCAAATAGCTTCATATATACGAGTGTTATCGTATGAGAAAAATCAGATGTATATGTACAGGGTTGTTATAATTAAAGTTTGCCTATTCAGAAGGCTCTAGAGCGGGTTCTATGGCTCCACACGAAACAAAATTTCCCTGGTACGTAGTTAAAGAGATGCGCTCTGCGAAAATCGAAAAAAAATTAGTTAAAATTTTTGTCAATAAGTGGCGCTGCGCCAATATTTAAGTCGATATTTGCAGATTCCTTTATATTGTAAAAAAACAAAATACAGGAAATTTTATTTCACTTTGGTAAAAGTAAACTTTTTCTGATTCGTTATATAAATTTCGGTCAATCCAGATGAAACACACAAAATCACAAAATTTCACCCAATGCTTGAAAAAGATCACATTTTATTCAAATTTTCGACGAACGACGTCAAAGTGACGTCGCAACTTCGAAAACTTGAAATACCCTTCTAACCACCTGAAGATTTAAAACTTGCTGATAAGGTGTGTCTGTGATTTCTTGGACACTGGATCAGTTGATTGTTTCTGAAAAGCATTTGGATCTACGCTTTGTGGAGAATGGTAACTTTGAAAGAAAAGGCACTTCTTGTAAAGTTATTTTATCAAAATAACAGCAATGCAGCTGCAGCTCTTCGAGAATTCTGGAAACTAAAAGATGTTAGACGTGGACCAATGTCGGATCGTGGAGTTCACAAAATGATTAAAAAGTTCGAGGAAACAGGAAAACTCGACATTCTTCCTGGCAGAGGATGAAAAAAGCTAGACATTTCTAGCATTGAAGATATTGCTGCTGCTGCCGTGGATGTAGCAAGCCAGTCATCATTTGGTAATGCAAGTGTGCCAGCTATTGCGAATGAAGTCGATATGCCGATTTCCACTGTGAGAAAAGTGAAGCGTCAAATTTTGCCCTACTATCCATACAAGATTCAGAGGGTGCAACAACTAATACAGGGTGATACCGAAAGTCGGCTATTATTTTCACTACAGTTTCTTGCATGAATGAATGTGGACAATTCTTGACCCTGGAATATTCTATGGACTGATGAAGCGCATTTTTGTTTAAACGGGCAAGTGAACACACACAACTGTCGAATTTGGACGAAAGAGAATCCTAATGTTGTCCAAGACGTTCCATTGCATGCAGCTAAAATGACGGTGTGGTGCGGTTTCACAGCTACGTTTTTGATAGGGCCATATTGTTTTGAGGAACTAACATCCACCTGACCCATTACATGTTCCGTAAATGGGAGAAGGTATCTCAATATGTTGTCAAATCTTCTGATTCCCGAGTAGCAACAGCGAGGCTGCCTTCAAAATATCGTGTTTATGCAAGACGGTGCACCACCGCACATTACTAGAGCAGTTCGGACTTTCTTAACAAGCCATTTTACAGAAGACCGCATCATAAGTCTTTATTTGAAAACAGTCTGGCCACCACGATCGCCTGATCTAACACCATGTGAGTTTTGGTTCTAGGGATTTTTGAGAGATTCTGTATCTAAAGACAGATGTCAGACAATATCTTATCTGAAAGACAGTATTAGACTTCATATTCGCTCAATCTCACAGGACAGTTTACGCAATGCTGTAGAAAGCACAATTCTGAGAATGGAATGCGTTATTGAAAATGGTGGAGGATTCATTGAGCATGCGTAAAGTTATTCTTCGTTATTTCCTCGCTGCCGAGCAACATGTTTTATTTTTGATGATGCAGATTACATCACATGAAATTATATTCATTTTTCTGTATTGTTTGGAGTCATAGGTCAGGCTCTAGAGCTGTCTGATTAGGTGAACTTTAATTATAAAAATTCGCAGTTATTCGAAGTTTGTTGAAACTTTTAAATTTGTGTGCTTCGTCTGGATTGACTGAAATTGATATAATGAATCTTGAAACATCGCCTTAAATATTGGCGCAGCGCCACCTACTGACGAAAAATGTGACTAATTTTTTTTCGATTTTCGCAGAGCGCATCTCTTCAACTACGTACTAGTGAAATTTTGCTTCGTTTGGAGCCATAGAACCGGCTTCTAGAGCCTTCTGAATAGGCGAACCTTGTACATTATAACAACCTTGTATATATATATATATATATAAATGAATATTTGAATGGAGATTGGGTTTCGGGTCTGAGGTGAAGATATACTGATATTTTCCGGATATTTCTTTCAGACGGCCTCGATCACAGAGTTCTATGTTTAATAGAGATGTAGTATAATGCCAAAGCGGTTTTCAATATTAAGCCAGTTATCGCTCGAATTTAAATGACCTCACCCGGCCGAAAAAACCAATGCGTGCGACGAGGGCTGAATTCTTTAGATGTGGAGCTTTAAAGGTCTGGCGTGTCAAAGATATCTCTAACTGTTTGAACCTAATTGTAATCAGGTTTAGGGTTGTAATTTTGGCTTCACGATAAAGCTGCACATTGCCGCTCTATTTTACTTTTACCTCTATAGGCTGCAAAATGTAGCTACTTACTTTTTGAAGCTACTTAAAAGCAAAGCAGTATTATCAACAATCAATAAAAAATAAAATTAATAACACATTAACTCAACATTTAAAAAATAATTGACGCTTTGAAGATTTGTGCAATGACGTATTGTTTTTATTTAAATTTAAAATACTTCTGTTTTATGCGTAATAAATATCGTTTAAAAAAAATCGAAATTATTTCTATTAAAAATTTAAAAATAAAATCCCCATGTGAAAATTAGATCACGTCCAGTAAATGAATTTAATATTCAATATTTTTACTTTAATTAAAATAAAACTCATTTTATGCTTCATTAGCCTCATTTAAGAAGTGGACGTTACAACCAAAATTGAACATAAAAGAGAATTTTAACTTTGTTCAATTTATCCAGTTTTAACGGGGTTAAAAAAAGAACAACTGAAGAGACATATCTTTTTATGATGCAGTTTAAAAAAAAAAAGATTAAATTCTGTAGAATTTTATAAATTACACGAAGTTTTTTTTGTATTGTATTTAATGATGGAATTCGTACTTAAAAATATCTATTTTAAATCTATTCTAAGTTCTAAATGTCTTAGCAACACTTCTGAAATTCATTTTATTAAAAAACTTTTTCAAAATAAAAAATTACTTTAATACATTTATAATACAAATTTCCTAGTTTAGAGACTTTTACTTATATCATTTGCGTGCTGTTAAATAAACCATAAATATATTTAAATGAAATGGAAAATGTATTGTTTTGTCATAAAGTAACGTATGAGAATATATCACAATATAAAGTTCACTTTAAGTAATATCTTAATTGAAGCAGTGCATTGTTAGCTTTTATTATGCAGTTTATTTAAATAAGCTCATTGTTTATTGCAGATGTTCTTCCAAAATTTATGTTTACTGATTGGGAAAACTGTTATACCTCGTGTTCGTCACTTGATTCCAAAGAATTAATTACTCTCAAATATCAATTACTTCAATTTAAGGCGATTACATCTCATCGCAGTCATTGCTGCCGTATCATTTTGTACCCGATAAATTCCTATTAATTATCTCATTGTCTGTACATATTAAAACAATGAGACTATTTGTGAAAATCTCTATGTTACTCTATATTATGTGAACGCATATTGTAATTACTGAAAAGAGGAAGCTTTATTTCTTAAAAAAACAAAACAAAATATGATGCATACTAAATAATTTCAATTTCAATTCTTTGAATTGTGTTTGCAATAAGTTAAGAATGGGTGATTTTGTATTAAATTATTTGAACAATTTCCAACTTTAATTTGTGAATTGTTTTCAAAAGTTTTTTAAATTGAGAAATTGTTCGTCTCTTTTATATAAATGTCGGTTTAGATGAAAATTGCTGTATCTAACTTCAAGTTTCTATAATTGTTAAGAAAAGAATGGGTGATTTTGTACTAAATTATTTGAACAATTTCCAACTTTAATTTGTGAATTGTTTTCAAAAGTTTTTTTAATTGAAAAAGTGTTCGTCTCTTGTATATAAATGTTGTTTTACATGAAAATTGCTGTATCTAACTTCGAGTTTCTAAACCTTAATATTTATATAATAGCTAAGATACTGATTTTGAAACATGTTTAAAGTTTCTAAGTAAAATTAATTGTCTCTCATATAATAAAGTTTCGATGATATGAAGGAGAACAGCTGATCCTGATTGTCTGCTGCTCAATATTGATAGAGTACCTAAAATAAGGTTTTCAAAACATGTTTAAATTTTCTAGGTAAATAAAGAATTTATTAACACTGAGTATACAAGTTTGAATACTACACTAAAAAAAAAAAAAAAAAAAAAAAAAAAAAAAAAAAAAAAAGAAAGAAAGAAAGTAAAAAAACAGAATTTTTTTTGTTTCGAAAATTTCCAGTATTTTGTACTGTAGAATGATTACAGCTACACAGAAACTACAAGAATATACCAAAAGTAAAATATTTTAATCCATATTCCATTTAGATTAGAAATGGCTGTTTGTTTGGAGAACAACAAACTTTGTTGTAATCTTTTATGCTTTATCTTAAATAGTACAGAAAAACTGTTCATATTTATCATGACGATGTGGATATTAAATTACAGTATTTTACATTTATTACACACCTATGCCACAATTCCCACTTCAAAAATTTAATAATCTTGCATATAATGACTATCAGTGTAGTTATCAGATCATTTATAAAATGACAATGCTTCGAAACTTATAAAATTCATCGCAGCAATTTGTGCTGTAGAATGATTACAGCTACACAGAAACTACGGGAAAATACCAAAAATAAAACATTTTAATCCATATTCAATTTAGAGTAGAAATGGCTGGTTGTTTGGAGGACAACAAATTTTGTTGTAATTTTTTTGTTTTTTCTTAAATCGTACAGAAAAACTATCCATATATGTCATGACGATATGGATAATATTAAATTACAGTATTTTACATTTATTATTCACCTATGCCACAATTTCCCTTCAATAATTTAATAATCTTGCATAAAATGACTATCAGTGTAGTTATCAGATCATTTAATAAAATGACAAAAGCCTCGGAACGTATACAATTCATTGGTGGTTCATTAGGTGGACTTAATTAAGGGATTATTCGTTCGCTGACATACATTTTTAATTACAGCAAATACTGATATACCATAAAATAATGAATAACACTTTAAGTCAAAGAAATTTGAAATAATGAGTGTTTGTGGATATAGGAACTAGTTTAAGTATATATCTAAAATAAATAAAGGATTCTTTGAATTTTCTGAATTTAGTTTTTACTCTTAAAAGTTCAGTGTGAAAGATATAGCGTTTAAATTAATTACGATTTTATAAAAAATTTTTTGAAATAAACACTGTTTTGGCATATAAAATTTCATCATTACTTAAGGTTTTTATTATATTTATTTTATGCTGTCATGAAAATTGACACAGAAAAACAAATTAACTGATAATACTGATAGAAAGCTTTTATTACTTAAATCAAAGGATTACAAAAGGAAGAGTGTCCAAAAAAAAGGGCCTGTGATTTTATTGCAAATAGAAATGCTTAATAGAAATAAATATTTCCCATCAAAGTAACTTGTCTAGTACCGATTTTATGTCTAAATGAATATAAAATATGATTTTTTCCCCATTCCCTTAAAACAATACTGATACCTAAAAACACACATCAGGAAAAAAAAATTTAGAAAGAATGGTTGGAGTACAATAGTTGAGATTTTGTCGAACAGAGCGAAAATATGCCGGGACCAGGACTCGAAACTGGGTACTTTGGTTTGCGCTACCAATGCTCTCCCTACTGAGCTATCCCGACGATATCCTGGGCTGGCATATTTCACTCTTATTTGTTGGACAAGGCTGGGAACTGCAGCGCCAATTTCATTCATTCGAGCTATAACTATAGCATTTACATGATGAACCTTGAAATAGCACGGAAACTCCTGTATACCATGTAATTGTCTGAGTGCAACGAAGACTCATACACAGCGCAGTATTACTTTGCCCCATATATAGCTACGATGGATATTAAAACCTTTCGTCAAGCATAACTCAAAAAATACTTAACGGATTTCGTTCAAATTTTTACAGCAGGTACCTATAAAGGTGACAACGACGTCTATTTATTACCAAGAATAAATGTCAAACCGTTTGGAAATTATATTAAAAAAATAGATAAAAAAGCACAATTAAAGTACATACGTCACGAAATTTTTGTGCGTACGTCATTTTCACCGGCGGGAGGTTTTCGTAGACAATCGGAATTGAAAAGTTCATGGTGTACATGGAGAAAAAAAATATGCACGCACTAATATTCAGCACAATAAAATATATTTCAATTTGGTAGAAATCGAAAATTAATCTGGATTTTTTTTTTTTGTTTGAAAGAAAAACCCTGCAATAACTTGGTAAACTTGGTATTAGAGATTTGGCGAAAATCTCAGCAATTGCAGCTTTTTTTATTTCGCGTGTGTAAATAAATAAAAAAAAATTCTTTGGTGTTTAAATAAAAGGTTTCGATTTAAGGCATTATTTCTTTTTTTTTCTCTTTTTAGCATCTTAAATGGGATTAATGAAAGGCATGTATTTTAAATTAAATGAGTGAAATGTTTATATTTAAATGATATGAATTCAATATGAAAATGTTATAGGAACAATATTTGGCGATTTATCAACTGCGCCAGGATAACGTAAAAGTACCAATATATCAAACCGTATGTAGTATGTGAAATGAAACAATTATATTATAATCACCCATCGTACAAGAACAAAAACTAATATTCTGCATTCAGAGGGAAAAATCCATCTCCTGTGCCGTAAGATTTGGCGAGTTCTTTTTTGGTGATAAGTTTTTCGATGTGATTGTTGGGATCTGCAGGATTTGGCTTACTTTTTCTAAATCCTATTTTTTTGCAGATGTAGTATTATATAAATATATTTTTTTGCAGATATTTTTCTATTTTGTATATTTGGCATTCTATTTTGTTTATTTTCTATGTGGCATTTGGAAAAGAGATTTTTACCTTTTTATCTGTGCCTTCGGAAATATTAAAAAATAAAATAAGATTTACATATATCAAGCGTATAATGTTATGTTTTGCAATTTTATACGGACCACTTCTCTATTTTTAGATTTTAAAGGTTATTCATTATTTACTAGCCGTTTATTAATTGTTTGCAATCTACCCCCCTGACCATAACAATTATTTATCACGAAAATGCCTCTTAGGTTTGTTAAATAAGTTTGTTTATGTATTTTCATTACTTATTAAAATATCGAATATGGCGATAAAATTTTATTTTTGCATCGTGCTTAAATTTTTAAGATGGTGCAAAAACATGCTTTAATAAACGTATGTTTGTAAATATTTGAAAAACATGTTTTACCGCTCTCTTGAAAAATTTTGTAAGATGCTAAAACTACCTTTTGGCACCATTTAAAATTTTTTTCGCCAACTGACAAAAAAAAATATAGGATACGAAACTTTTCCCCATTCAGATACACAGGCAAGGCTGGAATCAAACAAGAGTAAAGCTAGCAACAATATTGTTTTAACTCTATAAGAGTTACAATAATGATATTAAATGCTCCGGTTGGCTTTGGGCCAATTACGAAAGTTTCTCCTAATAAAAACTGTAGAAGAAGTCTTTTACATTTGTTTCAAATGAAGCTCGTTCTACAAGGTATTAGTTAACTAAGACTTCCCTCAAATAGATTAGTCTGAGTGATATTGCTGATAACATAGGGTTAACAATTACAATATAAAGAAAAAGAGCAAATTAAATAATAGAATTACAAAATATCATATATAAATTCATATACACTGTTAAAAAAATAGAAAAGAAGTACCGTTCATCAGATGTGTTGTCATATTTTTTTTTTTTAACATGTGGCAGAGAATCTCATTTTCTTAAGCGCGTATTGCGCAAAACTTGAAAAAAAAAAAAAAAAAAAAAAAAAAAAAAAAACCTCCGGATTTTTTAAAACGCCAAGCTTTTTAAAGTTACGTAATTGGATTTGCAGCCAATAGATTATTCTATCAAGCGTGGCTTAACGAAAATTTAATTTCATTGTTGCACCTTTTTTTGTGTGTGAATTTAAAATTTTTCTTCCTTGATTATATATCTATTATTTGTATAACTGTTTATAGAAACTCTTACACTTCAAACCACATTGATAGCATGCTCTGCTACAAACCAGATTGTAAAACTATAGTCTAAATTACTATTAAAGTATGCAAAAAATCTTTCGATGACTTCTGTAAAATAATTTTTACATTAAATCTCCATATCGGCAAAATTGAAAAATTATATATATTTCAAAGTTAAGCTTAACAGATACTTCTTGATTATTCTCTAGGAGGCTCTGCCTCCTGCGCCTTTACTGCGCCAATCCGCAGACTTTTCTTTTGCCTGTCTGTCTCTCCACAATGTGTCTGTTTCCCTATCCGTTCTTCTGCCCGTCTCTCTAACCGATTGTCTATCTCTCTACACGTCTCGCTACCTGTCTCTATATTTCTCTACCGGTCTCTCTACCCGCCAATCTATTTCTCTAACCGTCTGTCTATCCGTCTAACTACTTGTATGTCTAGCTGTGTCTCTATCCACTTCGCTACCCATTTGTCTATCTGTCTCACAACTTGTCTATCTGTCTCTCTACCCGTCTGGCTATACGCCTCTCTACCCATCTTCTTACCCATCTCCGTACCCATCTACTGTCTCTCTAATTGTCTGTATACCCGTCTCACTATCCGTCTGTTTTTGTACCCGACTCGCTACCAATCTCATTACCCGTCAGTCAACTCGTCTCTGTACTCATCTCTCTACTCGTCTCTTTATCTACCACGCTACGCGTCTCGCAACCTTCCTCGCTACATTCCTGTCTACCGGTGTCGCTACCCGTCTCATGACCCATCTCGCTACCCCTCTGTCAACCCTCTTTTTACCTTTCTCTCTAGCCGTCTGTCTATTCGTTTCGCTATTCGTCGTCTATTCGTTTCGTCAGCCTACCTATGTCGCTACTCGTCTTCTCTACCCGTCTGTCTATCCGTTTGTTTACTCGTCTTTCTACCTCTCGCCACCTGTTCCCAATATTTAAACAATTCATTTAATATACAGGAGCCGTTTATCAGTTATTAAATGCAAACAGAAGTAATTTATCTAATAAGTGTAATAAGATGAATTTTTTTTTAAATACACACATAATAAACCTGAATAATAATTCATCAGTTTTGTGTTCATAGTTGTTTATATCATTTGACAGTAAATCTCAACTTCTTAAACCTGAATTGTCTCAAGCTTTTTAAAAAAAAACCACAAGGTCTGTATAACTGCAAAGTACCCTGAGGGCTATATTAGCTACATGTTATTAAGTTAAGTGAAAGTTTCGTTATCGCGTTTGCAGCCAATTGCTTATGTCAGAAAGCGTGGCTTAACGCCATTTTAAATTCATTACTGTAACTTTCTTTTCTTTTCTTTTTTTTTTTAGGGGGGGGGGGTAGGGTTTCAAATATATACATTTAAAGATACACAAATATTATAATACAGACATACATACAATAAATACAATAATCCAACATGGAGTGAACAATTATCCAGAGCCAGAAATCGAATCTGGGTCCACAGCGTTCCGGGCTGTCGCTCTGACCACTGAGCTACTCCGGCCCATTCCTGAGTCTGCAATTTCTCACTAATAAACCATGTTGGACAGAAAGTCACCAGCCATCTAACAGATAGCCTTGATGACAGGACAACGGTATTAGATTAATACTAATCCACCGATCTACGAATATATATTAAAACACCCATAAACAACGCCTGCATTCAGCAATTAAAGATACACAAATATTATAATACAGACATAGATACAATAAATATATTTATTATATATATATAAGTGTATTATACTTATAAGTGGATAGAGACACGGTTAGACATACAAGTAGTTAGACGGATAGATAGATGGTTAGAGAAATAGATTGGCGGGTAGCGAGACCGGTAGAGAAATATAGAGACAGGTAGCGAGACGTGTAGAGAGATAGACAATCGGTTAGAGAGACGGGCAGAAGAACGGATAGGGAAACAGACAGATTGTGGAGAGACAGACAGACAGGCAAAAGAAAAGTCTGCGGATTGGCGCAGTAAAGGCGCAGGGGGCAGAACCTCCTAGAGAATAATCAAGAAGTATCTGTTGAGCTTAACTTTGAAATATATATAATTTTTCAATTTTGCCGATATGGAGATTTAATGTAAAAGTTATTTTACAGAAGTCATCGAAAGATTTTTTGTATACTTTAATAGTCATTTAGACTATAGTTTTGCAATCTGGTTTGTAGCAAAGCATGCTATCAATGTGGTTTGAAGTGTAAGAGTTTCTATAAACAGTTATACAAATAATCCTCTTTAATAAAAAGCTATGCGTTGCTGACGACTGGGATTTTCGCTATTCGTTGCCACGGATTAATCTCGGAAAATGAAACATTTGAAGTTACTGAAAAAATTAATTGCTCGAAAATTATTTGTCAGCAAATTGTTAGACAAACTGCGTCAGAAAGGTAAAAAATTGTATTTTTCTTGATATAAATTTCAAATCCACTGATTATGCCATTTTCACATATTGAATTTCAAAAATTATCAAATTTCACAATGGAGTACCATAGCGAAAATTTCACGCGTAAAATAATAATTATTACAGCAATGTGTCAGCACGAGTCACAAATTATGGAAGCCTTATTATTCTGTTAAAATATAAAAGTAAATTATGATGTCACGAGTTCATAATTTTTATTTAATTCTCGACTAATACTAGATGCGCCATTTATTTTTAGTTTTGAATAATATAGCTTAATTCACGTTATTAAAAAATGTAGCTATAAAACATATAAATCACGGGAAAATTATAAACGTAATAGTAAACCGTATTAAAAAAACATAACTTAGTGAAATAAGTATTCGTTCTTATGTTATTTTAGGATATTCCAGGTAAAGGTACAGATAACTTTAAAATACAAGGTCAAATTCACCGATATATTTCGTTTGATTCAAGGTTCTTTTGGAGAAACCGACCTGCGCAACGGGCGTAGTCTGCTAGTAGATATATAATCAAGGAAGAAAAATTTTAAATTCACACACAAAAAAAGGTGCAACAATGAAATTAAATTTGCGTTAAGCCACGCTTGATATAATAATCTATTGGCTGCAAATCCAATTACGTAACTTTAAAAAGCTTGGCGTTTTAAAAGATCCGGCGTTTTTTTTTTTTTTTTTAAAGTTTTGCGCAATACGCGCTTAAGAAAATGAGATTCTTTGTTACATGTTAAAAAAAATTATGACAACACATCTGATGAACGGTACTTCTTTTCTATTTTTTTAACAGTGTATATGAATTTATATATGATATTTTGTAATTCTATCATTTAATTTGCTCTTTTTCTTCATATTGTAGTTGTTAACCCTATGTTCGCAGCAATATCACTCAGACTTATCCCTTTGAGGGAAGTCCTAGTTAAGGTCATAATGAACAAAGGAAAGCATATTCAACTAGGTAATTTATATTCAATGGTTGGAGTATCATAGTTCAGATTTTTTCCAGCAGAGCGAAAGTTCGCTCTGTTGGAATACTCCAACCATTGAATATAGCGATATGCCATTTACTATTATAAGTATATGTATTTAAAAATTATCTCACGTAAAATAATTTAATTTAGCTCATTTTAACATTGAATTAACAAGTATTTAATTTTAATAGAGTAATTTTTAGCATACTCAATTGATAAGTAACTAAAAAATATGCACAATACATTTAATTAAAAACAAAGAAATATGTGTTATTTTAAGAGTTAGAAAAAGTCTTAATTTCCTTATTTGCTTAATTAAAATTTCCATTAACTTTAAAGCCTTTTCAGTTAAATAATTGTATTTTTCGATAAAACTTACTTAACCTAATTAAAGGTTTTTCTAACTTAATTAAGAAAACTTTTCAGTCAAAACGGTCTCTTAAAGGACAATTATTGTATCACATTTGCAATTACTGCTGTTATATATTTTTTTCTTTAATTTGAGTAGAAAGTTACAGATATGGGTTAAATAGATTTTGAAAAATTATATTCATTTAGTATTCTTTACTGAAATATTTAAATGAGCTTTTTTCGTTTTTAAAAAGTATAAAAAAAATGAGTCATAAAATGAGAAATTTTATGAATGTAAACTGCATAAGGAAGATAATAGTTTATAAAAATTATTTAAATATAACTGCCAAATTATGAAATATAAATTACAAATATAATAATGAGAGAAAATAATAAATATGTAACAAGAAGTATAATAAAATAAAATTAATTATTATTATTTTATATTTATCTTTACATGTTTGATTAAAGGTGTGTGGGATAAATAATCATACTCTATTAAATATATTATGAATAATTAACACAAATTATAAAATATAGTCATAGATTACATTATATGCTTTCTTGAGATACTCAAAATGGTGTATAGTGTTATCTATAGATAAACTGGATCAAATTCTCAGCCAGATAACAAAGTGGCCGGTTAAAAATAGACAATATTAAAAAGAGTGCTCTTTCAATTTAAAAGCAAAATATAGTAAGGTATCTTAGTCTATTTTAAGCAATATTTCCATTCATATTAGCTTATAAATTTGTTAAATTATTCTGAAGTATTAGAAATGCAAATGAACGGTATGGTGGTATGTAGTAAAAAAAATCTTTAGTTTATATACTATCCATACTGTTCAATGCAAATATGAACATTATTCTCTAGATACTGAAACTTACCGATTCTTTGTTTACTCAGAGGAAATGTCATGTCGTAGATAATCGAGATGAAAAAATCACTGTCATAGATAATGTAGAATCATCGAGCTTCAAAAACCAGCAATTGTAGCCAGCAAATTTTTTTTTCACAAGTCTCAGAAACATTATGAATGAAAGGCAACCAAATCTATATCATAAGACAAAACACAAAAGGTCCGTGATCTGCACTGTCATATTGATGGTGGCAGAACATGACCAATAAATTTTGGGTACTTCTCTATTATTCCGTCGACCACTTTTCATAACTAAAAACTATCGCCAAACTGTAACGCCAAATAAACGGGAGAACGTTGCCATTGGAATATCAAAATAAATAAATAAATAAAATATAAGAATTTAAGGACACAATTGTTATTTTAATGAATGAAATACCTAATAAATCAGGAAACATAATGAAAAATACACGCAAATGTTGATTTAAAAACCACTTGATGACATAATAAAAAAACGTATAATGCTTCTGACATCAAGTAAATGGGACTGCATTTTTGGCGTTTAATCTTACAGTTTGGCGATAGTTTTTTGTTTTGAAAAGTGGTCGACGGGATAATAGAGAAGTACCAATTTTGCTTTTGTTTCAATTTTTTGAACTTCTAAACTTAGCACAAATTAAATTTTTAGACCGTCGAATAGGGAAAAAAATGCTCTTTCTATTACAATTTGTTTGAAAAATGTATTTCATTTTACTGATTTTTTATGGTTTCTGAAATAATTTTCAAGCATGATTTTTGTAAAAAATCTATCTTTATGGGGTGCAACTTGATTACAAAAGAGTAACACGTTTGAACTTAAAACAATATAAATAGATCAGCAGTTAGTTCCGGCTGATAGTATTATAACGAAATTAAAACTTCATCAATAAATAAATAAAATAAAACAATACTATAAATAAAATAAAACAATAATATAAATAAAATAAAACAATAATATAAATAAAATTCAAATTTAAAGCACATGTAATCGAACTACGTGCTTAAACTACAGAAATTATCAGAATCAAAAAGGCTGCTGTAAGTAGCGAAATCTTTGGCGATTTCTTAGGCTATTAACTCATGGCATTTGGCCAATACGTAAATGTCGCTTTTAATAAATTTCAAAACTTTATTTGAGTACACTATTCATATTTTTCATATAAAAATGGTTTTCGGTGTTGTTAGTAGGCAATCTATACAAATATATTAAATTTAATAATATATTAGAGTTTTCAATTTAAAAAAAAATATTTTCACCTATATTCGGAAACCTGTAAAGCCCGGATTCCATTCCTTTACTTTACATAAAATCATATGTTTACAAAAAGCTGATAGATTAAACAAAACTAAGAGATTCATAGGACAGAATAACCGTAGCATCCATATTGTTAAAGTAACATAAAACGAAAATTTACTCTATTAAAATTTACATAGTAAACAGCATACATTACATTTTAAAGAAGAATTGAAATTGAAATTAAACTAACAAACAACTTTTCTAATTCCTTTTAAGTTTGAAGAAATGATGCTTTCCACTTCCAGTAATTATAAATTGTCATGAATGCTAGTAATTACAAAATGCTTTCACATAACACACCCGTGAATTACAGAATTTCACAAATAGTTTCATTGTTTTAAAATACACAGACAATGAGATAATTATCAAGAAATTATCGGGTACAAAATGATACGACAGCAATGACTGCGATAAAATGTAATCGCCTTAGGTTGCAATAATTGATATTTGTGAGTAATTTATTCTATGGAGTCAGGTGATGAACACGATGTTTAATTGTTTTCCGAATGAGGGAACATAAATTTCGGAGTAGCATATGCAGAAAGCAATGAACTTATTTAAATAAAGTGTATAATAAAGATTAATAATACATTCGTTCAATCAACACATCCTACAAGAGGGGGATGTGTTGTTTCAATTAAGGTAGTAAAAAAAAAAAACTTTGTATTTGCGATTTATTCGCATATTTTATTTAAGGAGAAAAGAGACATTCAAAATGAATAAAATAAACCAAAGAAATTGGAATTGAGATTCATCTAAAAAACCCTTTTTATCCGGAATTTTATTTTATTAAATAAAAATTCTGTAAACTAGAATAAAACTAAAATATAATAAAATTTTACATAACTTAAACTAATTTTTCAAAAGCATTTTTCTATTTAAATAAAGTGTATAATAAAGAATTATAATACATACGTTCAACGAACACATCCTATGAGAGGGGGATGTGTTGGTTCAATTAATGTAGTAAAAATAAAAACTTTGTATTGGCGATTTGTTCTCATAATTTATTTAAGGAGAAAAGAGACTTTCAAAATAATGAAAATCAACCAAAGTAATTGAAATGGAGATTCATCTAAATATACATTTTTATCGGGAATTTTATTTTATTAAATAAAAATTGTTTAATCTAAAACAAAACTAAAACCTAATAACATTCTGCATAACTTAAACTAATTTTTCAAAAGCATTTTTCTTATCAAAGTCTAAACACCTCTACAGGAGGTACATCCACCATGTGTCAAAAATATTGTAAATTCTACAATCGAAAATTGTGTTTAAAAGATTGTTAAGATTTTTCTCCTAATATCGGAAAAAATGTATAACACTGGACATTATGGAATTTAATTTTGAAATTAAAAATAAAAATTTAAGTATTGCACTATCGATATTACACAAAAGCTAATATTAAGCTAATTTTTCTAAAGCATTTTTCTTATCGAGGTCTAAACACCTCTACAGGAGGTACATCCACCCTGTGTCGAAAATATTGTAAATTCTATAGTCGAAAATTGTGTTTAAAAGATTGTTAAGATTTTTCTCCAAATATTGCAAAAAATGTATAACACTGGACATTATGAAATTTATTTTTGAAATTAAAAATGAAAATTAATTTTAAGTATTGCACTTTCAATATTACACAAAAGCTAATATTAAGCTAATTTTCAAAAGCATTTTTCTTATCGAGGTCTAAACACCTCTACATGAGGTATATCCGCCCTGTGTCGAAAATATTCTAAATTCTAAAATCAAAAATTGTATTCAAAAGATTGTTAAGGCTTTTCTCCAAATATCGGAAAAAAATGTACAACGCTCAACATTATGAAATTACTTTTGAAATTAAACATGAAAAGTAATTTAAGTAGTGCATTATCGATATTATACAATACATTTTCGATTTCATTAAAAAAAGTTTTCATGGTGCATTTAACAGTATGCAAATGATTCAAGTGGAAGTCTCGAAACTATATAAGGAAATCTGTGTTATAAAAACATTCTGAATCACTTTTAAATCTATGAAAATGTCCGTTTTTTAATAAAAACAATTTCACGTTTCAAATTCGCCAGATATAGTTGAAGTATTTAGAAGATGGAACAGATTTATAATAGATATTTCTGAAAGAGTATGGATTATGTAAAATATAATACGAAGCATCTTTGTGTAATTTATAAAACAGTACAGAATTTAATCTTCTTTAAACTGCATCATAAAAAAGATATTTCATTCCAGTCATTCCTTTATGAATCATTTAAAAAATGCATGGTATTCGAGAGAATTGAATTCTATTTCAGGTCTAATTTTGGTTGTAACATGAATTTATTAATTTCGGCTAATGAAGCGTAAAAATTGTTTTTATAACAATAATAACAAGTGGGAAATTGTACGTTAAACGTGACAAATAGGGTGTTTTCTTACTATAACTAGTTTTGCAATGTAAAAAAAAATCATCGTTATTATTTCAGTGAAATGAATGATATCGTCTGTTATGAGCGAAATGATCATGCCTTTCTTTTTTCTTAATAGTATGTCACGCTTACAGATACGAATTTTTTTTTGACACCAGACAGCGCTGAAAAATTCACCATGTAGATCTTGCTTTGCGAATGATTACCTCCATGGTTTAATATTTCTATGATTCACGAAGAACGAGTCTCATGTGTTTATCTACTTTAATGGATATTGGGATAAATATGGGGCTGTTAACCTAATTTCAACTGAAGTTATCTCCAAATCTATACATTTTTTAATGTAACTCATCGCTAAAACAAACAATTTTTTTGAACGATCCTTCTAAAAATATAACTTTTATGCAATTTTATTCGAAAAAATAATTTTGAATAAAAATGGCCGCCTCGCATACAAAAAAGTGGGTAGCCCGTATTTGTCTTCCTCAGTCACATGACTTGCGCTTTTATTATATAGATTATGTATGATATGATTTAATAGAATGAAGAAAACTTTTATTAATACCTTTTTAAGTTTTGATTCGATTTTCATAAAATTTGAAACAAATCGACAAAATTCTGCAACGATTATATATATTAAATTTCAAACCATTCGGTTGGGAGTTTTTTGAGCTGTTATATGCGGTCAGATGGACGATCAGACGACGACTATAGGTGCTAAGTATTTATATATATACGAACGCATTTAAAAATTACTATTTACTAAGTACTTTCATATACATGAACTAATTTGGAATTGAAGGTTTTATTTCTAATTTGTGCTGAAAATAATTTCGTATAATAAATTTCTTAAACAAGACTCATGAAGCGCAAAGTAAGACTTATTTAAAAAAATCATAATAAAGCATTAATCAAAGCGGAAATTATTTTGAAAAAGTCAAAATTATATGTTATGTCTTTTTAAGTGAAAACTTCTGCAGCCGCACTGCACAATCTTTTCTTGCGCAATGAAGAAAGCTGATATATCACACTTGTAATTGAAACGAAGTTTTATGCAATCAGATATTTTAGAAGAAAACATTTGTTATCAGTAACCACAATAATGGTCATAACAACTCGTTGATTTCTCCTACCATAATTCTCGCCAAGTTCAGTTTTAAGAGTAAGTCTCCTACAATCCGGGCTGACTCACTCCGCAATTTAACTGCCCGTAGAAGAAGAATGATTGGCCACGACACTTCTAGCCACGTGGGCAACAATCGCTGATTGGTCTAAGTGGACAACAAATTGCTTGATGATTCAGCCTGTATTATTCAGCCCTACAATCCGGGCTGATTCACTCCACAATTTAACTCGTAACCGCGACTAGTTATATTTTCGCGGCCCTAGTCTGGAGCCGTGACGTCAAATAAAACTAGTCTATTCACTCAGATTTTATTTATTTACAGCAATACTTATATATTGAAGTTTACTCATAAAAACGCATGCATAAGCGCCTTACTGTGTCCAAATCCTGCCAATCTTTGCGCTGTTTGGCGAAGTATAGCCAAATTTGGTGAAAAAAATAAGTGGCCATAAAGCTGTCTAAATGTTTGATAACTGGCTAGTTTCGTGAAATACCCATTCAAATGCAATTTTGACCTCTACTAAGTAAATTCATAACCGAGGTCCATGACAAAGTGACGCATTTTGGCTGCCGAGTTTTAGCACAAAATTAACTGCATTCATGTAATCAGGGATGAATTTTTGTGGCAAACATTCAGTTTTATATGATTTATAATTTTCATTACATCTTTTTAAACTAGTAAATCTGCAGATCAGGAGCCTCAACGTCAGCTCAAGTCACTGTTTTTAATCTCACTTTTCATATTATTTAGCATCTCACAATCCGCAATTTAATTTTTTTCTATTGCATACATATTTACAGGCATATACAATTCTTCGGAGATTTCAGAAATTAGAAACGTTAAATTAAACACGGTTTATGCAATGATATTCTGAAATTCTTATGAACTTCTTATTCTTGTAACATTTTAGATAAAAAAAAAAAACTTGTATTAAAATAAATTCTTCATTTATGTCAATAGAATACAAAAATAATTTATTTTGCTAATAAATTATTGGAACAAAATAGTGCGTGTTGCTTTAATTATTTTTATCTTCTTTGAAATATCGTTGCTAGGCAACTGATAAATTAAAGAGCAAAGTACAAAGAAATGCATTTTAAAATTTGTAAAAAACATGAAAATAAAAGTTTTATATTTCCGGAACAGATGCAAAAAAATTTCCAATCATTTAAACAATTAATATCTCAATTCTAATAAATGTATCCTCAATTTTTCAAAATTATTGGATATATTTAAAACCTCTATATCGAAAATCAACATCCATAATTTTACGTTGAAATCCATTATTCAAATATGCGATTTCCATTTCAGTTAAAAATGAAATTTGAAAATCGTCTGCAGTCCCATAGAAAAGCATTACAATTTATAAAGAAATGTTCTATATTTTTCGAACGAATGAACCAAATTTAACCAAAAACTATACAGCTAATTCCGGGTATCTCACCAACATACCCACCAAAAATCAACCTAATCGGATCATTTTTACGGCAGTTATCGCGGAACAGACAGACAGACAAACAGACAGACAAACAGACAGACAGACAGACAGACAGACAGACAGAAACCAAAAACTTTTCGGGTCTCAACAGTAAGCCTTCACTGACGTTTCGGCAATAATTATACTTTATTTGCTATAATAATTACGTTTTTGAGAGCTATACTATAAAAGAAAGATATTCGTGTGTCTGAGTGGTCGCAATGACTAGGGAAACATGTCGCACGTATAGGTCTATAAATTCGATTCCGTGTAGATGAAAACAAGTTCAAATGCACTTCAACTCAGATTTTGGATTTTTTTATTAGATTTTTTGTTATTATTTATTGAATGGAAATATTCATATATTTTCTTGATTTTCTAAGTTCAACGGTGACTTTGCGTTACTCATAAAAACAACCCAAATTCCATCTTTGAACTCAATATAGTAAATTTTGTCCTCTTTTTAATAAAGTTTGCTCGGAATTCTTATAGCGATTTTTAAGTGAATGATGTTCTTCATTGGAATTTATTACTAACAAGGGAAAAAAAACGAAACTTTTCAAAATTCAAATTTTGTTGTTTCCGAGAACAGTTCAAATGATAAATAATTAAAGTTGTGCGTAAAGTGTCAAGGAACACATTCACTGTACAAATGTGTGAAATTTAAATCCATGGATGTTGTTGCCCTAAAAAGCTATATTAAACGTAATAACTATTGTTTTTGTGTTTAAATTAATATGAAATTGAGGAGTGTCCTAATTATCATTTGAAATGTTTAAAAATAAACCTAATACATTCTGAAATGAAGAGAGTAAGGGAAATAAGGCTTACGCTGTTAAGCATGAAAATAAAGTATTTCCCCATTCTTCTGACAATAAAAATAATCAGTTAAATAAAGAGTTTGGACCCGAGTCACAATCTCATGAATTGCCAAAATAATTCCACTGTTTTTTCAATAATTCCAAATGTGTTTCTTTTCTACCTACTGCTAAAGTTTTCTTAAATAATTCCGAAAATAAAGCCTATTTTTTCAGTCCTTTACTTGAATCTGGTTCAGAATGATCTTTTATACGTGAAAATGTGTGTGAACTTCAGGTTTAAAAAAAAAAAGACAGATTAGTTCTGAATGGAATTAGCAGCGGGAAAATCCGTGATTTCTAACGAGTTCTAACGAAATTTCTAAGCTTTCTAACGAGTCTTTGAAGATTCAAGCATACATACTGCTTAAAATGACATCTCTATTACCAGCAGAATTACTTGATACGAAAAATATGGAATATAGTAAATATACTACTTTAGTAGGTGAGAATTTCATGCAACCTCAATAATGTGATGTTATTTTAGAATATGACTGTTTCTTTACTATTTTGAGACATGGTGGAATTGTAAGTACTGAGAATGAGCCAAGCACTATGTTTAGTCGGGTGATACTCGGAAAAATGGAACCTAAATGTAAATATTCTTTTAATATTAAATCATGTTTTCTTAGTATTGAAAACGGATCAAATATTGATACATTATTTCCCAAATGGAAAAGCAAGAAGAATAAATTTTTTAAATTACATTTGTTTGAGGAAAAAGACTTTTGTGCACATCATTTTTGTACAACTTACCAGATTACTCGTAAAGGCAGATTTAAAGTAAGTTGCCAGTTTACAAAGATGTGATGTTATTGGGACATTATAAAGCCATGGCAATATCTCGTTTCTTTGCTATGGAGAGAAAATTTCAATTTTACAAAAACTTCGAAAAGGAATATGGATACATCATGAAGTCTTATGAAAAACTTGGTCATATGACAGCTGTTGAAGCAAATTCAAATTCTACCAGCAACAAAGTACATTATCTCCCTTATCATTCTGTTATAAAAAGTTATTCCATTTCTACAAAGTTACGTGTGATATTTGATGGTTCACAAAAGCCTCCTAATGCTAATTCTTGAAATTCTGTTTTAGCAACTGGTCAAATTACCCAACCAAAACTTTCAACAGTCTGATAAGATTTAGAATAAATCTTATTACTTTTACTGCTGATATTCAGCAAATGTGTAGACAAGTTTTAATTGCTCCAGAAGACCAAGATTTCCAACGTATTGTTTGGACAGAGACATTATATTCTGCTATAAAAGAATACTGTCTGAAAACGGTTGCATATGTACGTTTATATATGAACTGTTACATACGTATTCAACTCCATTCTTGACTCCTCGTTGCTTATATCAAATTGGAAAAGACATAGAAAAATATGATTATGTAATAGCTTCAATAATTAAAGAAAGCTTCTACATTGATGATTGCATGTCATGCTCAATGTCAAGTAAAGAGGCTATTAGAATAATAAAAAGACTTTCAGTGACTTTAGAAAATAGACGTTTTTAATTTAAGGAAGCGGAGATTTAATTCCACTGATGTACTGACTTATTTATCTTTAAATTAGCTTGAGACAACAATCATAGAAATTCATTCTGATGATTGTTCCAAAGCCTTAGGGCTTATCTAGTATTCTTCAAATGGTGCTTTTAGGTAGATTTCGTAAGAAATACTACCTATTACATTCTCCCCTAAGTTGAAATTTCTGACAAAATTTTGCAGATCTACACCAATCATGACTCCTAGAAACCAAAACCACCCTCAGTTCAAAATTTTATCTATCTATCTATCTATATCACTTTTTTATGGACTTGATAACTTCCATAATTCTGCACAAATCTCTTCCAAACTGATACATAAAATCTCGGTCAAAAAGAGCCAAAAATTTATCTATGACAGATTTTTGATTTCATTAAAAATACCTTCAAGAGGGAGAAAAATAAGGGTTTAAGAAGAAAAAAATTCATAACTTCATCAATTTACAAGATATCAAATTCGCTTAAATTTATTATAAATCTGCTTAATATTGACAATATAGCTTTTATATTGACAAGTTTTTATAGGACCAACTGTTATAGCAAAAAATAATAATAAAAAAAATTCCTGCTGGCTACGCCTACAGGCACACGTCTATTTCGAAGTGGGCGGTCCCAACTGTTGCATCATGGCAAAAAGGTTTTTCTTCTGCATTTCCCAGTAAACAGGCTCCCCACGGACTGTGTCTTTGAAATTTACCTTTGTCTGTAGCCGAGCCGTCAAGGATTTTTTGCCTTAAAGTTAATCTGAAAATTGACTATAACATAACTAAACGTACATTTCTTTCACAATCTGCAAAGTTAAATGAACCGTTAGGATTGTTAGCTCCATATAACATCTCTATAATTTTTTTACGAACAATTGTGGTTGATGAAATCTGATTAGGATGCCTTAGTGAAAATGCCCAAGGAAAGTGTAACAAATTCCAAAAATAATTTAACAAGTATGCATTATTCGAATTTCTTGATGGATCCAAGAGCTCACATTTTATGGATTTAGTGATGCTTCAGAATCAGCATATGCCAAGGTCACAGATGTGTTACAACCCTATGAAATGAAGTGAAAGGTAATCATATTAGTGGCTAAAAGTAAGGTAATATCACTCAAAACAGTTTCGATTTCAAGACGTGAACTGAATGGTGCTCTACTGCTTTCCAGATTGTATGCTACATTACTGACTATTTTGAATACCTTCATTATTATGTTATATGTGTAGACTGATTCACAAGTTGTTATATCGTGGCTGTCATCTCATTCTCGATGTTGGGAACCTTATGTGGCCAGTAGAACATCTGAAATTTTAGTCTTTGTACCATTTGACCGCTGGAGGTATGTCCCAGGCAAGGAAAATTCAGCTGATGTTGATTCTAGAGGGAGATAAAGAGCTCTAAAGTTTGTTTTTCTGTAAGTGTTACTATTCTGCTATTGTTGAGAAATAGTTTTCTTTTTCTAAAATTGTTATTGGTTTAGCTTTTTGAATTAGTTTTGTGAACAATTGTAAAAAGAATAGGCAAAATTAACACCAGCCCTTTAAGTAAAAGTAAATGTTATCCCTTATCAACAAATCAAAGAAGACATGCAGATAATTCGATTATTCCTTATAGTGAACAACTACATTTCACAAATGAAACTAGCTGCACTAAATCAAATTGACTAGTCCCTAAGAAATTTCTCTTTTCAAACTTTGTCCTTTTATTTATAGTAATTGTTTACTTAGGGTGGGAGGTAAATTGCAAAATTTACCATTCCAGTACAATGCAAAACATCCCGTCATCTTGAGAACGCAACATAAATTAAATTTGTTAACTGTTAAATATTTTCATGTTATGCATTTTCATGCTGGATTAAATTTATTGATATGTATCATAAGACAGAGTTATTTAATAATACGTGCAAAGAAGATAATTAAGAAGTGTATTCATAAATGTGTTGCCTACTGTAGATATAGAGTAGCTTTTTCCAAGCAATTAATGGGATACCTTCCTTTCAACAGAGTTACTCCTAACAGGCCATTTTCTGCATTTGGAATTGATTATGCAGGGCAATCAATAATTTAAAATATCAAAGTAGAGTAGCTAAAACTACTAAATACCTAATATTGTCTTTAATAA
The DNA here is from genome assembly GCA_963931845.1 of Maratus michaelseni. Lineage (NCBI taxonomy): Eukaryota > Metazoa > Arthropoda > Arachnida > Araneae > Salticidae > Maratus > Maratus michaelseni. Next base: position 32,352,237 of record OZ007587.1, read on the forward strand.
CTATGAAACAATAACTATTGCAATATAAATAACTATTAAATAACAAAAATATTACACCATAAAAGTAAAACAATATTTAATATTTGGAAGTATTTAAATAAATTCCTTTATTTCATTTCAAACTTATTTTTATGTAAACATTCATATTTCAATTTCAATATATTTTATGAATTTGGAAATATACAATAATCGTAAAAGCTTTTTGAGAAAAGCCCATAATCAGATTTTCTATAAAAAAAATAGAAATTTGCCGAAAGTTGTTTTTCTATTTATGTAACGCTTTTCAATAAATAGATTTTTTTTTATGTTACAAATTCATGATATTATAAGCTGTATTATATTAAAGTACTTATTAAATCGTGTTTAAAGTAAAATGTGTTTTATTTATATAAAATTAGACTTTGTCTCCTTTTAAACTGTCATTTGATAGGCAATTTTAGCATGTTTTAGACGAGAAAAGAAATCAAAAACTATCTTACATATTTTGAATGTAATTCAGGTGGATTTTTATTCTGATAAATTTTAAATTGATGCAAGAAAGTTATTATGTCATGCAACTTTTTTTATATTTTTTTGTAGATGACAATGTAAGTAATGTCAATAAAAAGAAACGATAATTCAGATACGTAAAATCAGCACACTCCCATGATATTATGTGTAAAATCATACTTTTTAGCTTCTTATTATCTATAATCTTCCATTACATTGTGAAATGATTGCTATTCAAAATTTATTTTAATATTGAAAAATATATAATAAAGAAAGAACTGCTATTCTTTACTTACAATACATTCTAATGATAAGAAATTTATCATGATAAAACTTTCATCGAAATGATTTATGAAGGACGTTACATTGATTTTCGAAACGAGCTGGTCTCAGCGGCATCTACAGATGATTTTATTTTCTTTTGTATAAAGGACATTTTTAGCTTGACAAAATTGCTGTATCTATATTTTCATTCTTCAAAATGTGCGCGTGCAGTTGATCAGCGACAAAGTCCTGCTTCTTTTAATACGCATTTTTTGTCATCGTCAAAAAACCACAGTTCACGTTTTATGACTGTCAAAAACCATTTGCTATTTTTAGAATTGTAAATTGGTGGTACCAATGATTGTTGCTATGGCTTTTACTTTTACTGGTCATAAAAATTTTCAAAAAATGTACTTACGTATAAAATTTGTTTGAAAACTCTAACTCAATATAGTGGCTTCTTATGCCTTTTCAAATAATTTTAAAGCATGATTTCAGAAATATATATATATATCTCAACGCTAATATTTTGTTTGCTACAATATATTAAAGTAGTATACTAACAGAGGTGCTAGATTTGGCAATTGATTGCCCTGAGCAAATTAAAAAGCCCTTTCTTTTGCTCTTTTTCCACATTAAAATTTCATTATTGAGTCCACTTCCAAGTATTGCAATAACGAGTACAATGTCATTAAAAATGAATGTGAATACCACTAATGATTTTTTCAAGTGCCAAGTTATAACTTGGTACGCAAATGTATACATTCGCGCAAATACGTCCTTTCGCTAACCACCCAATTACGGAAGATTAGGAGTAAAATCAGTTTAATCATAAAATATGGCGACCACTTTGGCGCTAAACTAAAATCTAACAAAAGACAGATTTAAATATATATATATATATACTTTTGGGAAATTATTTATTACTTATTTTATAAAGCTTTGTTTCAGGACAAATGCAAACACATGCAGGAGCAAGCTATATTTATTATTTATCACTCCTATTTTTTATTTATTAACACTTTCCAACCTAGTTGAAAAGTGTTTATGACTTCGGTTTGTCTGACCGGATGGCCGTCTGCCGTCTGGTCGTCTGCCGTCTGCCGTCTGGCCGTCTGGCTGTGCTCTAACTCCCGTAAATATGCTCGGATTGCTATGCAGTTTTTATATGTTATTGTCGTTATCTATAGCATGTTCCCTATTTCAACGGAAGTGTGTAGCATTTATAGTTTTTTTACAGGGACATTCAAAAGAATTCCGTTACATTGCGGTCTATGGGGAAAAATCATTTGCGGATTATTTAAATAATGTTTCACTATTTTAAACACATTGAAATTTATATATATCACTAAGGTGCATTAGAAGAAGCTTAATATGGAATAGGGTGTGGATAGCACTTATAGTTACTTTACAGAGACAGTCAAAAGAATTCCGTTACATTACGTCTATGGAGAAAAATCGTCTGCGGTTTATTTAAATTATGTTTCACTATTTTAAACGCATTGAAATTTATATATATCACTAAGGTTTATTACAAGAGGCTTACTACAGAATATTGTGTGTAGAGCAGTCATCGTTCATTTACAGGGACACACAAAATAATTATCTACTGTCTGTTAATAATAATTCCTGGAAGTGCGTTTTAAGCTACTGAACGCAATTTTAATTTTAACTCGTTTTTTTCTATTACGTGGTGTGTATAAATTCTGTAGATACTATACAGGGAAGCACAAAAGTTCGCGAACACATTTCCGTTTATTGACAGAAACTACTGACGGAGAATTTTAAACTGCGCTACGCGTTTCCTAACTGAACAAAAATTTAGCATCCTATGTAGTATATATACAAATCTATAGATCATATACATGGCTGAATAAAAGTATTTGGATATTTTTTCGAATATTGTATATGTTGGAAATTCCTAAAATTATGTTTTTAAATATTTTATGCGTTTTCCAAATTGTTTAATTAGATGTTATCTTTTAGCTTATTAAACGGTATGATTTGTAAGATTATTTTGGAAGCGTTGGAAAGTGTTACATAATCTATGCTTGACGCATGATTTTTCTTTCTTGTTAACTATCAGACCCGCCCAGAATTGGCCAGCGAAGTGACTTTGCAAACATTGATGAGGCGATTTTCAGTGTTTATCGAGTTGGTTCCCAATTCCCCATCAGGGCAATTTTTGTTAATTTTATAAAAAGTGTTAATTTTATACATTTTCAAATACAAAATATCGAATTTTAGTTATTTTTAAACAAAAAAATATTTTTCTTAACCTTATACTCTATAAATCTCCATGATGAGAGCAACAAATAAAACTCAATTCTGATAAAGAATATTTCAAAAGGAATAGACAGCATTAGACAAGTGTCTGTTCTTTACATAAATGATACAGGTTTAAAGAAAAAAAATAAGCAAACAAATACCACTACTTGATTTAATAAGCTTTGTCTGCTACAGAAATTCTAAGACAAAGAAAATTCAAATACTTCAAATTAATTTTAACTTTTCGAAGTATTTTTATTTTTAATTTGCGCATGTTTAAAGAAATGTGGTTATGATATTTGTTAAATTTTTTTAGAATGGTGTAAGAATGTTAGTATTTTTCACCAAAAACGAAGAAAATATATTCAAAGAAGCATAAAAATCTATGAGAAAAGCTGCGATTTAAGGTTTTTAATGGATTTTAGTGGGATATAAAAGTATGATATGAGTAAAAGAATGTTTTCCATAAAATTCCTATCTTATAGCCACCAATGTAAAATGATGAGAAAAGTACAATTTTTTTAATAAAAGTTATTGTATTTAAAAATTAATTTGAAAATTATCAATGAAAATTTAACTTATTTATACTTGATTATCGAACATTTATGAATATGAAGCAATATTTCACTTGTAATATGCTATACATAAGAAGTATGTACTTAAAATAGTACATATTTTGTCATTTTTATATTACTGATATACAACTGAGTAATTAATAAATATTATAATATAATTTTGTTCGATTCGTCATTGATGTTATCTAACAGTTTTTCGAAAAAAAATTGTTTATCGTCACATTTCTTACTGTGATATTGATGTACTTCCCCATGTTTCCATTATATTCCGTCAGATTATATACACCTGTGATACACAGTCTAGCGCAGAGATGGTGAATTTTTCACATACGCGTGGCAATTGTTTTCAAAAAATATTTTATGTTACCATGACGGTGACAACAACCAAAACATTTAACAGATCAAATAATAATGTGTTAAAATTACTTGAAATTTTGTTTCGAGGATTAATAATTTATATGGGTAACATATACGGTGTTATATTTTATAAATTAAATGAAAGATAATTCGATTTTCTTTTTTTTTTACATCTAAGATGTCAAATAATTGATATCACGTTCATACTTTATTATTACTTTATTCTATCTATAATAGAAGAAAGTATTGTAGTCGACATTTTTTTCGACTTTCGGTTTTCGAAGGATTTATACGTTTTAGGGATCAGAAATTACGAAAAACATTTTTACAAATTGCTGTCTGTCTGTGTGTATGTCATCTTTGTATCATCGAAAAGTACATGAAGTTATGCCTAGAATTGAACCAAATTTCATTTATAAGTTTTTGAATATGGCCAGGAGGTTCCACTTGAATTTGGGGATATTCCAATGAATTGGGGCGCTCTGATAGCAATTTTTGTTCTATGTTCATTAATGTATCATCGAAAAATATATGAAGTAAATTGAACTAATTTTTTTGTATACGTTTTTGACAATTTCTTGCAAGTCCCAGTTGAATTTGGGTGTATTCCGCCGAAATGGCCGCTGTGATAGCCATTTAAAGATTTCAAATTAAAAATTATGTAAAAAAAATAGAAATTCTAAAAAAAATTTCCGTTAATTGTTCTGATTTGATCCAAGGATTCCGAAGCAATTTTTGTTTTGTGTCTATCTTAAAAAATGTCTGAGATATAGCAGCTTGAAATTTTAGGGTGGCTAACATTTCGAAACAAGACAACAGGATTCCTCCATAAAAGGGTTTAATTTGTGAGTTTTAGTGAATTTTTCGCACATTTTCTTTCATTGTTGTAACTATCGTTCCAACTCATATGTTTAACACTATATATTCATATTTGCCAGCGTTAAATTCTCACCAAGTTTAGCGATATTTCACTAAATGTCTCCAATTTTTGCGATAGTTGGCGAAATATAGCCAGAATTGGCGACAAAAATAGCTTCTTCTAAATGAAGCTAACTTGGCTATAAGTAAGTAATTTGGCAATATTCTCATTCAAATTCAATATCAATGAGAACTGTGAATGAATCTTCTGTAATTGGGTTCCACTCATTTTACTTTCGTGTTTTCCAGTAAAATTAGAGAAAAAAAACCTACGGAATAGGGAGGCTATCTATTCCTGCCTGAAAAGCCAGAAGGACTTTTCATAGTGGTGTTGTACATCGTATGCTAGTGCAACGAAGGGTGCTTCGTATCCAGATATGCCGACGATTTGCAAGCAACTGACACACAGCAGAATGAAAAAAATTTTGATTTTATTGACGCTGTAAAAGCGAATTTTGAAGTATTAACATGTATGAGATAGAATAAAATTTTGGGATTGGCACATCCGACTAGTTTTTTTATGAATATGCAAGCTGTACTGGAGTCATATGATAAAAAGTTTGTACTCAAGTTTAACATATTATTCATTTCTGAAAATAATGATTAGCAGGAAAAATTGTCAATAGGGCAAGCGCAAAAATTATTCAAAAGCCCTTAGTGTATGTATTTCAATTGAAAATAGTCATAATTTTATCACTAGGAATTTTTTCTTATAGTGTAGGGTTATTTTTCCTTATCATTTTTTCAAATACTCTAATAAATTGAAAAAATATTTTGAGCAAATATTGAGAAACAGTGGAATTCATATATTTGAATTTCATTTTCTTTAATTTCCAACCAATCGAATTCAGACAAACTTCGACAGTCAGAATTGCACAAAATAAACTAATATAGTGTATTTTGCGCAATTGTAATTTAGAAACTCATTCAATGCAGTGCTGAAAATATTCAATGGCGTGCCACCTATGGAACACGTTCCATATGCTAGATGTCCCTGATCTATGGTGTCAGTTAACATCGTTTTCATTTCTGCACCTATTCTGCAATTTATTTAACAAAAGCAATAAAATATAACAAACTTATGTACATTGCATTCAATTGAAAACAAGTATTCTTAGTTCAAAGAAATATTCGTTGAAAAGAACAATAACAACAATATATATGTATCGAATTATTACAATGATTAGATTAAACACACTCTTCAAAATCGTAAATATATGTATCTCAGATTGCCTCAGGTAAATTATGATCTGTCTATATATCTGTATGTGTGAGTATCCATTCGTGTTCTAAGATGAATAAAGAATGCTCAGAACATCATGGTCTAAGATGATGTTTTTTGTTAGAGCCGACCAACTGCACGAGGGATATAGGGCGAGGCGGGGTGAGGGATTGTCATCCGTGGAGGTTTATCTAAAAGTTAACGCAGACTACGTTTTTGGTAAGCTGTTACTTTTATGTGGTCATGTTCTCTTTTTCATGTGGTCAGTCTTCAGAAGCTTGTCCATAGGCCAGTGGTCAGTGGAGGAGATCCCTGACATGTTTATCACCACCTCTTTCTTTTGTTAAGAGTACCTTTTCTTTTATTGCTGACCGTGGAACCTTTGAAAAAAGACCAGATTTACAAGCTTTTGTCGGGGATTGTTCAAATCCACATATAAACGCATCTTAAGGGTTCGTAACCCGTATTTACTCAAGGTTCTAAGACAAAAACGTCGAATGGTAGGTTGGCGAATACTACATGGGTTCGAACTCAGCAACCTCCGACTACGAGCTTTGATCACGACGTCAAAATGTGATTTAGTGTTAAAAGGTTTCTTTTTATAATCACTATCATAACAAAGATATTTATTTTAACACCTTGGAGGGCAAGCACATGGCCTAAAAATGCTAGGTTTTGCGATATTTTGTCACCAGTATATTTAAATAATGACTTTTTACCTTCTCAATCTGCAAAAAATAATAATACATACTTTTATTTAATAATACTGGTGGCAAAGCTATATATTAAAAAGTGGTATATATTATATACCGGTGCCCCTCAAGGGGTTAACAAGCTACATCTATGAACTCACAACTCCTTCATGAGAGGTTTAATGATACTTGCAACAGTTTAACATATAAATTATTATTTCTTTTAAATTAAGATGGCTTTATTTATGAAAGAGAGTTTTAAAACATATCTTGTTTTTGTTTCTAACTCTATTGCAGAGTATTTGGCGCGCAGATGAAAAATGTGTCAATTGGACCAAAAAGAAGTTTTTGTTTAAGTTGTTCTATGCATTCTTTTTGAGTCAGAAGTTTGATCGCACAATGATAATGTGCAGATATTGATTCGCTGTAAATATTTTATAGTTTTGTTTGTGCCAGTGTTCGTGTCACGTGAAATAATTTTTTTGTCTAAAAATGCATTTTTCAATTTAAGTAATACTTACCAATGAGATCGACCATGAATAAAGGCATCCATAACTTCCGAACAAGGTCAGACAGTTTTTTTATAAGTGTATTATTAACAAGAGATTTAATAATTAAATACTATAACCTTTATTAATTTGGCTCCTGTAATTTGATAAAATATTGTTTTGACAAGTATTTATTTCTTTTGAGAATATTAAAATGGAGAGTTTAGATGTATTGAAGCCGAAACGGAAAATTATAAAATCGAGTGGAACAAAACTAAATTCGTGAAAAGTATTAATAATGTGTAGAAACATTCTGAGAGTACAATTGATATCCTTTGGTTAGAAGATTAAAGGGACCAAATTAAGGATAAAGAGAAATAATTTGTTCAATTGTGTAAATCTATTGAGGAGAAATTACAGATTTAAAGAGTTTAGAATAAGATTTCAAATTTAGTAAAGAGTATAGAGAAAATTAATTTGCGTAAAACCTAAATGAAATTATAAATGAAAGTTTTACAGAAAGCAATGTTATTCTAGATTTTGCTGCTACTCTTAAGTAGTATGAACTTATATTTACCTTCGAGTACACAAAATTCGAGTTAATTTGCCCACGCTTAACCCTTTGCACTTGAGAGGTGACTCTTACTCACTACTAGTGTTGCCATGTGTCCCTCGTAAATTGGGGATCCAAATGCTCTAAACACCACTAATCAATTACAGTTTATTTTGCCATTATTAATCCTAGATAATTCTTCCATTAAATAGGGCGAAGAAAATCCGTTTAAAATACTGGTGTCCAGAGCATTTGAAGCCTCGATTTACGCAGGGCACCGTGGTGAGTGAGATTCTCCTCTCGAGTGCAAAGGGTTAACATAGACAAATTCGATGGCAATCCTGAGAACAGGCAAGAATTTTATACAATTAGTGTAAATCTGATATTCATTGCAATGATAAGATCAGTACATTAGTCAAGTTTACATGCTTGAAAAGTCTCCTATAAACATCGACCACAAAGTGCCATTCAAGGATTGTCAATTTCTGAGGAGAATGATGATACGATTGTAAAAAATTTAGAGAATCGCCAAAAACAAATGTTGATTATATCTCATATTAATATGTTGTTAAATTTTCCATCTGTCCGTAAATCTTCTGATTTAAAGGAATTACGCAATTTATATGATACTTTTAAAATACGTATACGTTGTTTAAAATCATTGGGAATTGAATTAGAAAGTTATGGATATTCATTGTTTCCTAGAATAACAAAGTTAATACCAGATAATTTAATGTTGAATTCTAAGAGAGAAAACTAAAAAGAAACAGTAACATGGAATGTTTCTAAATTATTAGATTAGTTGAGAATATAAATCAAAACTAAGAAACGTACATTTTCGTTTCGCAGAAAATAATCTGATGACAACACAAGATTTGAAAGTAAATCTGTTAATAGAAAGTAATTTTTGGAAAGAGATCTTCTTAGCAATAAACCATTTAAACAGAAAATGCCTGCAGTGGTTACTTGAACAGAAATATTATTAAAAATAATTTTGTCTTCTCTTCTGAGAATCATGACATAGAATGTTGCTCTAAAACAATAAAACTGAAGAAAAACATTATAAAAAGTCAATCGAGATGCCTCTTATGTTTTAACAGTTTTCACATAGTTAAACATTGCAAGTATAGCTATAAATGTAAAATTTGTCTCCGCAGGTATAATACATTGATTTGTGACGAAAGCGAGGATAAAGGGGAAATAATACATACGTTTTATTCATTAATTTAAAATGAAAACGTAACACAATATTTTCAAACCTTTACTGCAATAGCTATCGGAAAATGACACAAATCGAAATTACGTCTCTTTTATGACCTAGGGTCACAGAGTTCGTTCATATTGAGAAAAGGTTGCAGAAAAATTGGGCTTGCAAGTACTGGAAGAAGAAAATGTTACAATTTACATTTTCGGTTCCAAAGCAGCGTTTAATCAGATCCGGTACAATATTGTTTTGAAAAATCACTAAATGATAAATAAAGTTGCAACGATTGAACTGTTAGAGACGCCTGAAATTAGTGAAGCTGTATTCGCTGTACCCGAGGAAGGTATTTTAGAAGTTATTTATGTAGAAATAAACTGCAATTAGCTGATAGAAGGTATGGGGATTCAAAATAATTTTGATTGTCTACTTTGATTGGAAGTGATTATTATTGGAAAATGGTAACAGAGAAAGTCCGCAGCCTTTCCGATGAACTTTCATTTCTGAAACAACTTTAGGGGGGATTCAACTTTAGTAAAGGGTGCTACTGCGCCTATACATACCAATATTTTACGAATTTCGATTAGTGTTATGAAAACTGTTTCAGAACAGGTTAAGTTTGACAGGGATAGCGAAGTATATGTTACTGTAAAGAATGAGTGTCAAAATATTGGAATTTTGAGTTCATATATTTTCTGAACTGAAAAAGATAGAAACGTGAAATTTGAAAATTTGGTTCCTTTTGAAACGTACTCTAGATAAACGAAGTTTCAGGTTTTCGGAAAACTCTAGCGCAAAGATATCAGAGGGGGGAGGGGTATACGTAACGTGAGTTTCTTCCTGAAAAGGATGCTTAACGGCTGTGCTTTATCGATTTGGCGGAGGCAATGGTCTCCAGATTTGATAAATAATCTAGAAGTATAAAATTATTTTAATGAAAAAAGAATTGAACAGAAAATCATTGTAGAAAAAGCAGCATGGTAGAGGGATTCTATGAACAACTAGTTCGTTCGACGAAAATATATCTCAATAACATCCTAGGAAGATCTTCATTGGAATATAAAAAACCAGTGGATCCGTGCGAAATATTCGTACTGCAATCTATTAGTTTTTACCAATTTCTAAAATTTTGTAGATGCAGTTTTAAACTTTTAAAGAAAAATTAAGGATTACAAATATCTACAAACAACGTTAGTCAAGCTAGAATATGATTTCATTTATTCCATGAAAGTGACACTAAACCTGATCGAAGATAGGAAAGGTAAAAATCAATATTTATCAATCGTATTTTAAGGGTACAGTGGACGTTGAAATTAATTTTCTTTATTTTTCATCACAGATATATAAAATTTTGTGCATATATACATTTCACCATAAGTATGTAGAATACCTTAAAAGAAATTTCTAATCTTAATATAATCCTAAGATTTTTTTAAAAATTTAAAATTTATAAATCAAATTTTAAAATGCTCCTTGCGTCTTAATTTTTCAGATATTTCCTCTATTTGGCATTTGGATCACTTAAAACTGTATTACAAACAAATCTGTGTATCAGTTATTTAATCCTTTCAATAGTTAATTTTTGAGAGATTTTTTTCTGAATTCCAGTCCGATTTTCATCAAAATTTAGCATTTTAATACGTTATAAATCAAATTTAACTATCTTACCGAAGTCTAATTGTAAAATGCATACACAGTTTCTTTGTAAACAAAATCAGGAATTTTTCCTTATCAATTTCATGAATTTGGAACAAAAATTAAGACGCATGGAGCATTTCAAAAATCTAAAAAACGTGTGATATCTGTATGAGAAAAACAGGTCTAAAGTTTACTAAAGCAGCAAAAACTTGATTGTGCACATAATTCTAACGCTTATAACTTTGCGAATAATCATCGCAGATGCATGCAGTTTTTCTCAAATGGTTCAATACAAACTGAAGAATAATAATACACACAAAAATTATATTATTTTGATTTTTGGGTTGATTTTTGATCAAATAAAGGTCCACGGTCCCCTTAACTGCATTAAATAATAACATCAACTGTTTAAAAGAAAAAAAAACATGGGATAAAGAAAAATTAATTTAGCATTTCAATTTCAATTTTGCTTTCTAATCATAAATATAAAATAAACCCGTGCAGCAACATTCACACTTTATCTTTATTTTACTATTTATTTTGTATAATCTTTGTTGAGCACGATATAATGCGGTATTTTACTTTTGTGGCAACAACTGATTTGAGGAAAACCTTTCATTTCATTTTTAAAAACAATTATGATTTAATTTTTAGTAATTTTTGTCTTTAACGAAATATAAGTGTACTATGTCAGAAGCCTGTTCAAAATCCTTTCATATGGTATCTTATTTATCGTTCTGCGTTTTGTATTTACTTAGAAAAAAGGATGTTGACAATAGAAATAAGGTATGGGCAGGTAATATGGCCACCCTAAGGTTAGACATATTTAAACAGTAGTAATAACTGATTTAAAAGAAAATAATAATTGACTAAGAATGTGGGCCCTTTTTAGCACTGGAAAAATATTTTAAAATTTAAGTTAGTCAAAACTTATACCTATTGCAGTTTGTTAAAAAAAATGCTAGTTGATGAAGGTAATATGCCCATACGTATCATAAAATGGAAAAGTCTATATTTAACGCAGAAAAAACACCAATTAGTCAAAAAAATTATACTTTGAAAATTTATAAAAATACTACAAAATTTAATATAAAGTAAATTTAGACAAAAATTTAAAAAAATTAAAATAAATTTACGGAAAAAAGTATTTTTAATTTGTTTTTTATCGCGCAGAACAAATGAAAACTTTTGTGTATTAACTGGTAATGACGACACATTTATTATGCTCTGTATTACGACAAACAACACATAATCTCATATCTATAGCTTTTTCTACCATTTGGCCATATTGCCAACAAAAATCAATTTTATAAAACTGTTCGTAATTCTGTCTGCGCACTCCGATATTGAAACTAGTTTATACAGTTAAAAATCCCTCACGGCTCGGCCTACAGGCACAGGTAGATTTCGAAGACGCAGACCGTGGGGCACCTGTTTGTCGGGAATTGCGGAAGAAATGACGTTTTTGCGATGATGCTGCAGTTGGAACCGCATACTTCGAAACCAAACTTGTTTGCAGGCGGAGCCAGCAAGGATTTTTTTTTTTTTTTTTTTTTTTTTTTGCTATAAGAGTTGGTCCTATAAAAAACATGTCAATATAAAAGTTTTAGATAATATTAAGAGGATTTATAATAAATTTAAGCGGATTTGAAATTTTAGGAATTGACGAAGTTATGAATTTTGTTCTTCTAAAACCCCCCCTTAAGACAATTTTTAATTATATCAAAAATCTGTCATAGATAAATTTTCGGCCCTTCTCCTAGAAGTAATAATAACTTCAAACGGATTCGATATGTATCATAATTAAGAAATTATGGGGTTTTTTTCTGTTTTCACAAAAAGTCCCCCCCATTCCCCCCCCTTGGTTCGATTTTGCCATTAACGAACTTGACCGAGATTTTATGCCCCTTGATTTTATGTATCCGTTTCGAAAAGATGCGGGAGTTGGAACCGCCTACTTCAAAAAATAACTTGTTTGCAGGCGGAGCAGGCAGCAATTTTTTGGTTAAAAATTTTTTTTTTTGCTATAACGGTTGGTCCTATAAAAAACTTGTCAATATAAAAGTTTTAGATAATACTAAGAGGATTTATAATAAATTTAAGCGGATTTGAAATCTTGGAAATTGACGAAATTATGAATTTTTTTCTTCTAAAACCCCCTCCCCCCCCCTTTAAGGCAATTTTTATTTATATCAAAAATCTGTCATACATAAGTTTTTGACCCTGTTCCTAGAAGTAATAATAACTTTAAACGGATTCAATACGTATCATAATTACGAAATTATGTTTTTTTTCTGTTTTCACAAAAAGCCCCCCCCCCCCCATCCTTGGTTCGATTTTGCCCATTAACGAACTTGACCGAGATTTTATGTCCCTTGATTTTATGTATCAGTTTCGAAAAGATGCGGGAGGTGGAACCGCCTACTTCGAAAAATAACTTGTTTGCAGGTGGAGCCGGCAGGGATTTTTTTTGTTTATAATTTTTTTGCTATAACGGTTGGTCCTATAAAAAACTTGTCAATATAAAAGTTTTAGATAATACTAAGAGGATTAATAATAAATTTACGCGGATTTGATATCTTGTGAATTGACGAAGCTATGATTTTTTTTCTTCTAAAACCTCCCCTTCCCCCCCCCCCCCCGTTGGGGCCATTTTTAATTATATCAAAAATCTGTCATACATAAATTTTCGGCTCTTTTCCTAGAAATAATAATAACTTTAAATGGATTCGATACGTATAATAATAAAGAAATTATGAGGGTTTTTCTAGTATTTCTTACGAAATCTACCTAAAAGAGCATTAAACCAGCTAAAATATTATGTATAACAGTAAATACAAATACTTTGTTTAAATAAGAAAAGTAACAAACTTACCAGAGACAAATTTATAATACAGTGACGGACAAAAAAAAAAAAAAAAAAAAAAAAAAAAAAAAAACTGCATCACCTAGAAAAATTAACATTTTGTAATGCTAATGAGTTATTTCGTTCAAATAAATTAATCTTAGTTGCTGCAAAGCAAGATAAGATATCATTCTACATTTATATTGGATAATATACCCCTTATGAAATATTGCGTCATCAAATTTTTAAAATTAGTGCCGCAAAAGGGAAAACGGTCATTTGTCTTGATCTTTAAGTGGTAATGATGGCTTCGTATGTTCAATTGACGCAAGGAAAAAAATGTGTGATACTTGCTTTAGTCAAAGAAGGATATTCGACACGTGTGATCGCTAAAAAAATTGGTTGTAATCAATCGACAGTTTGGAGGACGATTAAATTAGAACGTGAAACTGGTAATGTTGAGAGAAAGGCTGGATCGGGCCGAAAGAGGGTGACTCTAAATTCTGATGATCGATATCTGAAATGTGTGTATATGAGTAATTGTCATGCAAGTGCTCCTGACTTAAAAATCTTTTTTGAGAAAGTCTGTGGTTTTAATTTAAGCGCAAGAACTATCCAAAGACGACTTGTGGAATGCGGTTTGCATGCATATCGCCCAAAGAAAAAGTATTTACTTACAAAAAAAATTATGCGGAAACGACTTTCTTGGGTAAAAGAGCATGTCTCATGGACAAAGGCTCAGTGGGATTTAGTAATGTTTCCGGACGAATCTAAGTTCAACCTACATAGATCACACGGTAAGCGGTATGTTCGAAGACGTAAAAGTAAAGCTTATCATCCGGTGACGGCCTATCTGAAAAAAATTGGCATTAAAGTTTTGGAATGGCCTGGGAATAGTCCTGACCTGAATCCCATTGAAAATTGTTGGCATATAATAGGTACAAAAATTGTTGCTCAGAAGCCTGCTAGTAAAATAAAACTGCTGGAAAGCATTATTAGGGTCTGGTTGCATGAAATTGGCCAGGATTACATTCAGAATTTGATATAGTCTATGCTGGACCACTGCAAGACTGTCATCGCAGCTCTTGTAGGATCTACTAAATACTGAAGTGATCCTTATGCATGTATACACATCTAAGTATATATAGCAACATATATAGCTACACATAATACATATCGCTCACGCGAAAAAAAGTAATACAAAAGAATTCATTTTGTGCATTATTTCACTAATAAGTCTGACTTAGGTGCGTCTTGCTAGAGTGTTACAAGAGTAGTTATCCGGAAAACAGATAGATTACGGTATATTTCACTTTGTCTCCATAGAATGGGGGCAATTTGTGTATGGGGAAAAGTTTGCTCAATCCTCCCTATCTCTTCTACGTCCTGATTCTTAAGGATTTTACGCTTTTATGTACGCTTTTGTTGCATACTCAGGTAAGTGCTATAATTTATGTTACAGAAAAAAGAATGGAAATCTTACTTTAACTCTCCGATGAAATGTAATATTTTTGAGTTGTATCACTTGTGCTGCGGGTGAGAGATAATATTTTGTTTTGCTGCTTCTATATTTAAGCAAACTTTATTTATAGCAGATACTTGTCTTATTCATAACAGGATTTGCATATTAATTTTGAAAAATAATTTCACCTTATGCGAATAAAAATACTTATAGCCATCAGTCATTAAAAGCAAATGGGAAAATTATATTTATTAGAAATGTTCCTAGTAAAAGAGCATGTCTCATGGACAAAGGCTCAGTGGGATTCAGTAATGTTTCCGGACGAATCTAAGTTCAACCTACATAGATCACACGGTAAGCGGTATGTTCGAAGACGTAAAAGTGAAGCTTATCATCCGGTGACGGCCTATCTGAAAAAAATTGGCATTAAAGTTTTGGAATGGCCTGGGAATAGTCCTGACCTGAATCCCATTGAAAATTGTTGGCATATAATAGGTACAAAAATTGTTGCTCAGAAGCCTGCTAGTAAAATAAAACTGCTGGAAAGCATTATTAGGGTCTGGTTGCATGAAATTGGCCAGGATTACATTCAGAATTTGATATAGTCTATGCTGGACCACTGCAAGACTGTCATCGCAGCTCTTGTAGGATCTACTAAATACTGAAGTGATCCTTATGCATGTATACACATCTAAGTATATATAGTATGATTGCAGTTATGTAAAATTTACATTAACTACAAAATTTGTGCATCTATTACTTTGTTCCAAAATTTTTTAAATATTGCGTTTTTCACTTTTTTCCATTTATTCAAATAATTATGCATAAATAATTTATAATTTCCAATAACATTTAATTTAGATTAATCCTACAATTGTATTTTATCGTAAAAATATCATCCTTCCATAATACCTGTACTTGAAAAACATTATTTGCAGCGTTTTCCACTTTTTCGCAGGTGATGCAATTTTTAGTTCGCCATTGTATGCCAACGCAACTAACAACGAACCAACAATGACTGCCCGCTTGTGCACGTGATCAAGGATTGCAGGCAACCCGGTACTAAACTATGTTTTCTGACTTCCAGCGACTAGATTCAAGCGCTATCCTTTGGATTCCACTGAAATTAATAACATTAGTGAGGGTTGGCCATATTACCAGCATTGGCCATATTATCATCAGATACCTTAATATATAGGATGTGAGACTATCTTGCAGGAATTAGAAGTTCTCTTTAACACCTGCCCATTAACTTTTATGTCGAGTGATGCAAACGAGTCAAGTTCATTATATTCAGCACATTTCTTTGTAGGGTAAAGACTTACAGCTTTGTCACCAGAAAAGGCAGCAGTCACCCCTTCTAGAAAAATCAAATTAACTACCAAATATAGAGATCGACAGAGCTTAGTGTAACAATTTTGTTTTAAATAGTAAGACTTTATAATAATAAGACTTTAATTCAGAATGTAAGTTTGTCCGGCGAGCAGCGCAACACTTATATCCATTGGAACTTAACAACTGCAAAGATAAATAGTTTATATTTCTCGGTCAGAGGATGTTGTAGTTTCTAACTGTATTCCAAACAGTTTTTAGCGCATAGACGAAAAATGTGTGAATTGAACTGGAAGGCACGTTTTGTTTATTAACTTGTTCTATATATTCTTTTTGACTAAGAAATCTGATGGCAGGATGTTAATGCTCAGATATTAATTCTCTGTAAATATCGTATTGTTTTGTTTGTGCCAGTGTTTGTCTCATGTGAAATTAAATTGCTTTTCGTCTAAAATTGCAATCTTCAATTTAAATAATACTTACCAATCAGATCGACCACGAGTAAAAGCGTTCATAATTCACGGACGTAAGAGAGTTTTTATGAGTTTATTATTAAAAAGAGATTTGTCGTTTAAATATATTTTTTATTTATATCTTTTAGAAATACCCCAGTAATAGATAAATACAAAATTACGTATCTCATGATTTCATTCCACGTTAAATACTTTCTTTTTAGCTTTAACGTTGCAAGATAAACTATGAAGTAATATTTAAATCACAAAAATATTTACAAATAACAAATGTACCCATTACTAAAAGCTGCAAAATTCCGTTAATTGTTCTGAAGATATTAAAAACACTAAAAACACACTCTCCAAACGTTTTCAACCGAAATCCGGTCATCTTCAGGGATAATGCTGTAATTCTTTCTTCGATCTCATTTGAGCTCTAGGCCGGGAGAAACCATTATTGTTCGAGGGTGTTATGGAAGGTAAAGGAACAAAATTTTTACAACAAACTTTATCTATTTTCTAATAATACACTCTTAAATTCTATGGATATCATTTGACAAAATATCATTACAAACAGTTTCATTTCTTGAAATTATCTCAAAAATTATAAAGTAATATGTTTTCACTATCCAAACTTTAATTTATGTATTTTAAGTATGTGAATAAATATATATGAAATTCATTTGCGTCATATTTGAAATACTAGCCATAATATAGAATAAAGAGTTGTTAAAATTTAATGCAATTATAATTAACTTTTTTTTCAAAGAAAGTTTATATATCTAGTCATGCGCATTAGTTATGATTGGATTTGCACAATCTTTTAATTTAGTCAAGAGCTTGTGTGTGTGTTCCATAAAGTACTGATATTGGTTTCTTACTTTTAAGATTTTATATTGATAACAAAAAGAAATAGCTTAAAAATTTAATATTTATTATTTATAAATTTTTTTGAAATTTTTTATTTATAAAAATTTTTTCTAAGACCCGTGAACGTATCGGACTTTTTAATTAAAAGTATTTGATAATTAAGAAGTTGTTGGCATTCCTTGTATTTTTAAATTTGTTTTCATTTGTTTTATATACATGTGATTAAAAATGTAACTCTCTCTCTCTCTCTCACACACACACATACATGCATGAATACAAAGTTGTTTGTGAAAAAGTAGGTTATGCACAATATTTATCAAACAGGATCAATTAAATAAATTTTATATGGGCCAATAAAAATAAAAGTATAGACAAGTAGTTGAATACAAAATTTGCTTAACAATTTATCTCAGTTCCAAAAGATAGCAAAATATGTATATGTGTTTGTGTATACGAATCAAATTGCTTAAAATTGTATTTCATAAATTTTAATTCTGAGTTTATCTTTCAAACCAGTTTTCCTTCGTCGCGTTTTAATCCTTATTAATGAGGCGTGTAAAATGTAATTCTTGCAGCCGCCAAAGTCCTCTTTCTTTTATTATTAAAATGAGTAATTATTTGTTGCAGTACTTTTTATATATTAAGCTAAAGAGCACAGTGATAAATTTAACTTAATACGAACTTTCTACTTTCTAAAATGAAGTCTTGCATGCAGCATGAAATATAATTGTTGAAAGTAATTTATAGAAATAGTGAAAATTTTATTGGAATTGTTCTAAACAGAAATTTATATTTCGCTGCACAGTTGTTTGCATAGATGCAGAATTTATGTTTTGTTTTTTAAATCTATTTATTTTATTTAATTTTTTGTCAGATATGTCCCTTTGTTATAGAAAGCAACTTGATTTTTTATTTAGCGATATCATGATAAAGAATGTACTAGATAGGGTTTTTCACTCTATTTATTTTTGCAGAAGGATATTTAACAACCAGAAAATTTTAATAATACAAAATCATGTAGGGAGAATTTATGTTAGAATTTGTGTATAAAATTGGACTGCTATTGCACTAAATTACAATTCTACAAAATAAGGTGGAGTTGCTAATGACTGAAAATATTTCAGTTTTTGAATTACACCGTTTCGGTTAACATGAATGGAAACGCGTAGAATTTTTCCTGTTTTATGCACCACGCATGTTTTAGTCTAATACGAACAGGTAAAAAATGTTACAACACAAGACATGAAATTAAAGCAAGAACTTTTGCATGCATATAAAAATGACTTTGGAACTTTTGTGCAATATTCTCAAAGTATAATATAATAATTTTAATTAACTTGTCATGAAAGTCTAAATACAATCCTTTAAAATATATCTTCCAGAATATACAAATTCGAAATTTAACTTTAATATCGTGGCTTTTTCTTTTGACATACATTCGTAATCCTCATTATTGGAAGGGGAGGATCTAAGGATAAAGTAACTAAAGCTTCTCTTTTGTCATATTTCAGATGGAACTTTAATTAGCATAGAGAATATACACAATAAGAGCACAGTTATAAATCATGATAACAATGAATTTTCTTTTGTAAAAGAATTAGAATGCTTTTTATTACATATTGTAATGGAAATCATCTCCATATACAGATGCAAACATAAAAGAAATAACTATTAAAATATGTTTGACATAGAAATTTAAATTTTTGCAATATATACCTGTCAATAACAATAGTTTTAGGTTACTATTGTTTACTTGGTATTGTTATATTGTGAAGGGATTTGTATAGAAATCTTGACATATTTTGATAAAAGTCTGAATAATTTGTTATGTGGTATATAAAGACTGCATGCTTTATAAAATGTTCAAGGGGAAAAGTACATATATAAAGAAAAAAGTATTAATCATTTGCAAAATTAAAGAAAAATGATATTTCCCTCTGGCACTTAATATCTTTTACTTTTAAAATGCAATGGATGTGCTTAAAAAGAACTAGATTTATTTAAAATAATCTTTGTAAATATATAATTTAAAGGCGTTTAACCATTACTCTAAAAAAGGATAATGTCAAATCAACCTATGCGTAAATATATAAGCTTAATCGTCCTTGCTACTATTAGTTATTTATTCTTAAAGCAACGATTGAATAAATAAATTAATTTTAAATGTTTTTAGAGATATTTGCATGCAGAGAAACATATTCGAGTAGTTAACCCTACATGCAGTTTATACCCCCCCCCCCTATACATATATATTTATGTATATATATATATTATAATTGCGCATTTTAAATAGATTTTAGTTTTCTGTTTTGGTCAGTTTGTAACATTTACAAAAATAACATTAGGTAGCAATGTGCGATAATGTAATTTAATATTAAGGTTTTAATATACTACAAAGATTTATGTTTAAGTATACTTGTTTAAAAGTACATACGAAATATCAAATTTAACATACTGTTAATCGAAAGTGACGTATTTAAGATGTCTAATTATTTTTACATATGCTAGTTTTGAAATAAATTCGGATTTCCGTCAAAAGATGGCTTTGAGCTGCCTCAAAATGTAAAAATACGCAATCTAATGCGCAAAAGTTACGCAGGTTTTACTCTTCATTTTATTTAACTGTTGAAGTATGAAATGAAGTGCTTGCATTTTGAAGTTCTAAAGTTATTTTCAGCAATCTTAAGGACAAAGACTGTGCGGCTCTATCTGTTGTATAAAATCTGAACTATTTTTTAAATTATTGCATTTAAATGCGTTGAATCTTCTTGATACACATGCTATATTTTAAGATTTATATTTATTTTAGTTAATGGTCGGGCATCCTTTTCCCAACACCGCGTAGTTATATAATGATTTTGATTTTGTTCTTTAATATACCAGCCTAAATTCAATTTAGAATAAAATGTCCATATTTTATAGTACATCAGCCAATGTAATTTACTAGGAACATTTCTAATAAATATAATTTTCCCATTTGCTTTTAATGACTGATGGCTATAAGTATTTTTATTCGCATAAGGTGAAATTATTTTTCAAAATTAATATGCAAATCCTGTTATGAATAAGACAAGTATCTGCTATAAATAAAGTTTGCTTAAATATAGAAGCAGCAAAACAAAATATTATCTCTCACCCGCAGCACAAGCGATACAGCTCAAAAATATTACATTTCATCGGAGAGTTAAAGTAAGATTTCCATTCTTTTTTCTGTAACATAAATTATAGCACTTACCTGAGTATGCAACAAAAGCGTACATAAAAGCGTAAAACCCTTAAGAATCAGGACGTAGAAGAGATAGGGAGGATTGAGCAAACTTTTCCCCATACACAAATTGCCCCCATTCTATGGAGACAAAGTGAAATATACCGTAATCTATCTGTTTTCCGGATAACTACTCTTGTAACACTCTAGCAAGACGCACCTAAGTCAGACTTATTAGTGAAATAATGCACAAAATGAATTCTTTTGTATTACTTTTTTTCGCGTGAGCGATATGTATTATGTGTAGCTATATATGTTTATGACTGCGTCAACGCTAATGTCGATAAACAAGCAAACCAAAAATATGTTTCCTACAAATAAAATGGGTTTGTCTGATTTATATTTTTTATGCAAAGCGCTATCTTTATTATTATTATTTAAAAAACAGAGATAAAATCTTTCGGATAAAATATTTCTTTACTTAAACTGCGGATTTAAAGAAGGTTATAAAAGAAGCGAAAAAACAATTTTTTCATTGTTTCCTATACGAAGCTGACAAATTCAACATCCAGTTTTCACCTTCGTTTTTTTTTCTTTTTTTCCTCTAAGGATCAATAACTTGTTTCTATATATTGCCTGACAAAAAAAGAGAAAATTTTTAACTTTGAAATTAATGGTTTTCTCGCAAAATAGCTTTGTCAACTCGATTCCAATATTTCACATTTTGATGTTTTTCAGCGGAGTTTTCCTTTCCTTTTATAACTTAATAGAGAGTGAGGTATTTTTTAGAATATACTTACACATGCTTGCATACTTTCATTCATCGCTTTTTTTAAATAAGTTTTATTACGATCATAATAAAAAAACGGAATTTCTGTTATATTTCAGAAAGTTAATTATTACCAGTCTGTACTAAGTCAGACTTTTTAGTGAAATAATGCACAAAATGAATTCTTTGGAGTTGTGTTACTTTCTTTCGGGTGAGCGATATGTATTATGTGTAGCTATATATGTTTATGACTACGTCAACGCTAATGTCGATAAACAAACAAACCAAATATATATTACCTAGAAATGAAATGGGTTTGTCTGAGTTATATTTTTTATGCAAAGCGTTACCTTTATTATTATTATTTAAAAATCAGAGATAAAATCTTTCGGATAAAATATTTCTTTACTTAAACTTCGGATTTAAAGAAGGTTATAAAAGAAGCGAAATAACAATTTTTTCATTGTTTCCTATACGAAGCTGACAAATTAAACATCCAGTTTTCAACTTCGTTTTTTCTTTCTTTCTTTTTTTCCTCTAAGGATCAATAACTTGTTTCTATATATTGCCTGACAAAAAAAGAGAAAATTTTTAACTTTGAAGTTAATGGTTTTCTCACAAAATGGCTTTGTCAACTGGATTCCCATATTTCACATTTTGATGTTTTTCAGTGGAGTTTTCTTTCCCGTTTATAACTTAATAAAGAGTGTGGTATTTTTTAGAATATACTAACCAAAAATACGTTTCCTACAAATAAAATGGGTTTGTCTGAGTTATATCTTTTATACAAAGCGCTATCTTTATTATAATTATTTAAAAACAGATAAAATCTTTCGGATAAAATAATATTTTTCTTAAACTGCGGATTTAAAGAAGGCTATAAAAGAAGCGAAATAACAATTTTTTGATTGTTTCCTATACGAAGCTGACAAATTCAACATCCAGTTCAACTTCGTTTTTTTTCTTTTGTTTTCCCTCTAAGGATCAATAACTTGTTTCTATATATTGTCTGACAAAAAAAGAGAAAATTTTTAACTTTGAAGTTAATGGTTTTCTCACAAAATAGCTTTGTCAACTAGATTCTAATATTTCACATTTTGATGTTTTTCAGCGGAGTTTTCCTTTCCATTTATAACTTAATAAAGAGTGTGGTATTTTTTAGAATATACTTACACATGCTTGCATACTTTCATTCATCGCTTTTTTTTAAATAAGTTTTATTACGACCATAATAAAAAAAGGGAATTTCTGTTACATTTCAGAAAGTTAATTATTATCAACATAACTTGGAATTAATTCAATTTAGAACATACTTATTTAGGAAAGTTTCGAAATTTAATGAAATTATATTGTCAATCAAAGAATAATAAGTTTTTGATTAAAAAATCACTGTGGTATTTTATATTTAGGGCAATGATAAAAATGAATGCATTCAAAATTGTTTTAAATGAATAAAAGTATTAAATAAAGAAAACTCTCGGCAAAAAATGCGTTATTGATAATATTTTTGATGCGGCAGTACCGGTCTATCTAAGATTAATATATTTAAATTTTTAAATTAACAAAATAATTTTATACATTTTATCTCTATACATAATATTCCATACTCCACACATTACTGCACTTATTTTTTTACTTTCAAACTTGCATTCATACGTCGTATTCATCCGTTGTCGTCGATGACTTATGAATAATAAGTCGCCGTTGTATTCGTCGTACGCTGTATTCATACGTCATCTTACGTCCATTAAGTTTATAACATACATACATCAGACATGTTTATATACAATAACTTATATACAATACATGCAATATCAATTTATATAAAATATGTACGATACATAAATTTCGTGTAATAAATAATATGTACAACATACTTACGCTAGGCACAATACATAAATTAGATTCAATATATACAACAATGCTTTTTCAACAAATAAATGTAACTTTCTGCGTTCTAACCCATTGCATTTATTTACATTGCAGAGATCATCCGACTTCTTGAGCGAAAAATTAAAGTAATGTCATTGTACATTTGCAAAAAAGTATAACATTAACTTTATAAAATATTTAATTTCACGAAAAAAATCATATTTACAATGTAGGTTAAGCGGAAATTGCGAAAATTACATGTTGTAGGTTACGTGATTTTTGATGCAAAACTTTATTTGCTAAAATAATACTGTTCTTTTAGGATTTTTATTTCTAATTTCGGTGCTGGTGAATTACAAACAGACAGGCAGATTTTAATATAATAGATACAGATTATTTTGTCACTGACAATAAATTATCCAATTTAATCCAGTGATCATTCGAAACACTCAAACCTGTAAAGATAAAATAATAAACTTTATAAGTGTGTTTAAATAACAAATTCGTAAGGAAATAAGAACTTCTCTTTTTTTCCCTCGCTGAACAATATAAAATTTTCTGATATATTCATTAAGTCCACATACGGTAAATGTTACAAAAGGTTCTAAATGCGACATTAGTTTATTCTTTGCTTATATTACAGATAATGATTCAATTTCTGCAAAACAAGTAAGTTCTGAATTAAAGGCGCAGCATTCAATCATTTTCTGCTTAATAAAATATTTATTTATTTAATAAAATGCCAAATATACCCTAAATTCGACAAATCTGTGGAGAATCACGTCTCATTTAGGAACAATGACCTTAATTATTATCAAAATTATCTGAAATTGTATATAACTGGTGCTCTTCAAACTGATAAATACACAAATTTTAAATAAGACGATTCTTCAAGTCAGTTATAAATATTCCTCATCGTATTGAGTCGTCTTAATCATATTAAAAACTAACTGAAACTAATTTAATAATTTATGTTTTTAAACAGATTCATCAGGAATAGAAATAAAACTATAAGTGAAAAATAAACCAAGATATTAATTGTATGCGTAATATAGAGTTATTGAAATATTTTATAATTTCTCATTATTTTATAATGTCTGATGAATGGACCCATAAGAAAAATTAATAGAGTATTACGTAAATCTATATGGACTGTACATTAAAGTGAAGGTGACAATAAGGAACTATGGCCACTTTTTATAAGAACGACTGCCTATTAATAAGTTGCGCTTATTATAATTAAAAAAAAATATTTACTTTAAAGTGCACTTTAATATATAAAGTTATTGACTTAAGAATCAAAAATGTAGTTGTTGGAACATGAATTTGATCTGATATTGAAAAATTTTCCTATATACTTCTGAGCAATTTAACAAAATTTATACACCTAAGACATTCGAAATTTTGTTTAAAACACAACGAAATACATCCTAAAATCATAAATTAAATAATAACTATCTTTTTAAACATCATATATTTAACCGTCAATTTGGTTTTCGAGCCAAATGTTTGATCCCAATTAGTTCTAGATTACACTACAAGCATCATTCTAGATTACACTACGAACATCATTCTAGATCACACTACATCATATCAAGCAGGCCTATAATGTAATTTTTGTTAAATAATTTGTGTTAGTTTTCTCAATATTTATAATATGGTATGTGATTAATATCATTCTGATATTCTTACACAGCCTTAATTGAAAAATGTAAAATAATAATAATAATATTGTATGATGTTTCTGTGTATCATGTTTTATATATTTCCATTTTTAATTTTCTCATTATTATTATCGTTATTAAATTCTTAAATATTTTGTCACGTATAGATTAATTATTGTCATTAATAATTTTCACAATTTTGTGTTATACATTTATACTTCTTTCATTTTCTGATTCATACAT
This sequence comes from Maratus michaelseni, assembly GCA_963931845.1. Lineage (NCBI taxonomy): Eukaryota > Metazoa > Arthropoda > Arachnida > Araneae > Salticidae > Maratus > Maratus michaelseni. The sequence goes on from OZ007587.1 coordinate 32,377,616, forward strand.
TTATAATAAATGTATACACTTTTAAAAATATTTAGTTTAAGTATGAATTGATGCATTGGAGAATAATTGAATATAACTTTTCAAAATGTATTTAATCTCTATGTGACATCATCAACTCAAATGAACAAAACATTTTATTCGTAACACCAGTAATTTAAAAAATGATACAATAATTATCGTCTATCAAACAGTTTTGGCTGAAAAGTATTTTTAATTAAGTTAGAAAATCCTTTAATTAGATTAAATAAGTTAACTTAACTTTATCGAAAAATAAAATTATTTAACTGGAAAGACTTTGAAGTTAATGAAAATTTAAATGAACCTAATAAGGTAATTAAGATGTTTTCTAAATTTTAAAATGAAGCCTATTTATTTTTATTTAATAAAATGTATATCATATAATTTTGAGTCAGTTATCAATTGATTATGCTAAAAAGTATGCTATTAAATTTAATATATGTTATTTCAATGCTATAATGAACTGAAATGAACTACTTGACGCGAAATAATCTTAAAATATATACATAAAAATAAATGGTACATTTTTATCTTTTAAAGGAATAATCATGAGAAACATTTGTGCTTATAAGAAACTTTCTATAGAAATAGAAAATAGAAATTTTTTTATCAATTAATAAAGAAGTTTTGAAATTCCTATAAAGTATCTAATAAAGTTTGGATATCATTCATTTTAATTATATTAATTTAGCCCAATACACACAAGTCTAATAAATATTGTTCGAGCGATTCATGCAGGTTACAGTCTGGTTACGATTTATGAAAATCAAAACCAACAACTTGCCATCATTTCTGGTACTAGTAGAACGGAAAAAGAACGGTAAAATAACATAGTTAGGTGATCGTAAAATATAATCTCTAGCTGGAATACTTGGAAATGATGCGTAACCACAAACTTCCCAACTGAATTAAAAGTACTTAAGGGGACATGGTACCTTTGAAACTTTTTTTTTTCAATTTCGAATAATACTGTAATACATGTGGTGGCACAGTACTAAATACTAAAAATAAATAAGATAAAATAAAAAAATATTATTTTTTTTTCCGTTCTAATTCATACACTGTATACTTTTTAACTATTTTTTTTTCAATTTTGAATAATACTGAAATATCTATGGTGGAATTATATTTAATACTAAAAAGTAAATACATATATTTTAAAAAATCTGGTAAAACTGCCTATTTTACTAAAATATAATTTTTTTAAAACTTTTTAGAAATCCTTACTATTTTTTAAAATATGAATATGTTTGCTTCGATTTTTTCCACATTAATTAGAAGATACTATATAAAACTGTGCATATATTTTTAGATGTATGGGATATTGCATTTAATATGATTTTTTCTCTCGTGTATATTAAAAAATCAAGAAAATTCAACAAACTAACAATTTAAATTAATATATATATATATATATATATATATATATATATATATATATATATATATATATATAAACTTGAATGATAAATCTATGCACAAAAATATTAAATACACTATGGAAACAAGTAAAAAAATTCAAACCTCTAGCTGAACTAGCAAAAAAAAAAAATTTCAGCAGTATATTTTTAAGGTATAGTTATAATTTAAACCACTAATTAAAAAATTGATATTTTGACAAATTTCAAGGTATTGTGTCCCGTTAACTAAAATTAGGGGTTGCGTTGTATATTTTCAATATATCCCGGCGTATGAGGTTCTAGCTAATAAATAACACAATCAAACGCGCGTTAAAAATATGAACGAGGAAAATACCGTTTTTACACGTAATGAAGAGAATGCACAGGATGCATGATAATATTTAAAAAAAAATTAAATAACTTGAGCGACATAATGTTAAGAAGCATAACATTTGTGATATAAAATTTAATATTTAAAATCTAAAAAAAAATGATTCAATTAATTTTTTTTATATCATTTTATTTATTTTCTTCCGTTTAATACAATTAATTTCATTAAAATAAAATTTTGTATAATTTTTTTTATGTAATTTGTCTTAGATTAAAGTAGAATTACATTAAATCTTTCACAAATAAACAAGTGATGCTGACTTTTTTATTCTTATTTGAGCAGGAAATTGAAATGAATTTAAAGTAAGTATCAACACTTATAGAATTTTTACAATCGTGTTTTACAATAAAATTATGTATTAACAATTAAAATGAAAAGCAAGTTCTTTTAAGAGCATAGGATTTTACTATTTTCATTTTATTATACTGTTATTCTTTTTCTTTTTTTTCCTTTTAAATTTTCCTTGAGGTATTATATGAGGAAATGGAAGAAAATTATCCTACTTTTTATATTCAGTTGAAAATAATAAAAATTTAATGCAAAAGATAATTTGAAATGTAATGTTTTTTCTTATTAAGAATTGTAGAAAAACGTGTCCTCGCTAAGCTTGGACTACAAATTGGCAGTTCTGGTATCCTTGTCAATTTTTCCTTCGTTTTCCATATTTTACCTATTTTTATTTATCTTACTGAAAATGCTCCTTTGTATTAATGTAGCAAACAAATGTTTATTTCGAAGCCACACTTTTATCGAATAAAAAAAAAATATATAATTCAAGATTATTTAAAAAATCATTAAACCAATTCTGTAAATTTATTTACAGCATTCAAACAAACTTTATTTGAAAATACATTTTTTTATAGGGTAAAATTTGAAACTATACAATACTTACGAGAAAGCCAAAGTTGTCAAAGTCAAAGCGATAGAGAATGTTGCGTCATTTAAAGTTACCTTTGTGCAATGACTGACCCACATGTTTATCCTTTACAAGCAGAACTACTTGTTATTACCCATGTTAATCATGAAGGCCTTACTGTAAAATAAATAACAATACAATAATATGGCGATCACAATAACGGAGCTCTGTGCATTTCCGCACATAAAGCCCTCTGAACATCTGAGGGCTTTCTGCAAATTTTGATAAAAATTTTCATAAAAATAATGTTAATTTAATTTTTTTCACGTTTTTTTCTATAATACACTTCATATCTCTTTATGTTACGTATATTTTAAAATACAATTCTGTTAAAAATATTTTTATCTACAGACAATTTAAGTTTTTTTTGGGGAAAATGGAAAAATACAGGCATTGAAAGGCAGTTGTGAAAAAATGAAGTTACTTTTACACAATCATAGAAAAAAACCTTCGACTTTATAAATGAAACCGTGCATTTTCTTTGGTGCATGTGGTAGAAAAATATACGACTTCTATAACAATATGAAAAAAAAAAATCAACCAAATGGCGTAGCATTTACCGAAATACTATTTCGTATGGCATCTATATATATTGTGAAATAAAAAACCCCAATTTTTCCTTGAAAAAATGTCTTACGCAAAATAACTAATAAAAAGTCAGTAATAGTTGTCTTATTCGTCTAATCTTCCCTTTTCAGGTTCATAGCCGATGTTGTCGACGACATTAAAATTGTTCTATTAACAAAAAATTATATCTAAATTATATCTAAAATACGTGTTTAACTATTTTTTAACAGATTGGTTAAGCTGTATTTTATGTTCCTACTTAAAACTACAACTGATATATGGCGGAATGACTTAAAATTTTCGACACTCCCATTTAACCTCATTAGTGGTTGTATTTTTAAAATCGTTGAAATACCTGTTTAACTATTTTAATAGTAGATTTTTTTATGCTGCATTTTACTTTAAACTGCTGTTAAGATATGGTGAAATGCTCTAAAACTTTTGATCCCCATTTAACCCCTTAGTGGTTGAATTTCTAAAATCGCTGAAATAAACATTTAACTATTTTTTAGTAGATTTGTTAAGTTGAATTTTACGCTTCTACCAAAAAATGCTACTGAGATATGGTGAAATGCCCTAAAACTTTTGACCACCCATTTAACCCCCTTAGTGGTCGAATTTCTAAAATTACTAAAATACGTGTTTAGCTAGTTTTTTTTTTTTTTTTTTTTTTTTTTTTTGTAGATTTGTTGTGCTGAATTTTACGATCCTACCTTAAACCGCTTTTGGGATATGATGAAATGACCTAAAACATCCGATCCCCCATTTAATACCCTTGGTGGTTGAACTTCTAAAATCGCTGAATATGCATCTAACTATTTTTTTAGTAGATTTTTTTAGCTAATTTTCACGTATCTACTTAAAACTGCTACTGAGACATGGTGAAATGCTCTGAAACATTCTTCCATCCATTTAATCTCTTTAGAGGTTAAATTTCTAAAATAGCTGAAATACGTGTTTAATTTTTTTTATAGATTTTTTGTGCTGAATTTTACGCTTCTAGGTTAAACTGCTGCTGATATATGACAAAAGGACTTCAAATGACTAAAACGTCCGACCCCGATGTAATCTCCTTGGTGTTCAATTTCTAAAATAGCTGAAATAGTATTTCACTATTTTTTTAGTAGATTTGATAAGCTGAATTTCACGCTTCTATCTAAAACTGCTACTCAGGTATGGTGAAATGCCCTAAAACTTTCGACCGCCCATTTAACCCCTTTAGTGGTTGAATTTCTAAAATCGCTAAAATACGTGTTTAACCATTTTATAATTTTTTGTAGATTTGTTATGCTGAATTTTATGCTACTACCTAAAACTGCTGCTGAGATATGGAGAAATGACTTAAATTTTCGATCCATTTAACCTTCTTAGCGGGTTAAATTTTCAAATAACCCTTTTTAGCACTTTCCAACCTAGTTGAAAAGTGCTTATGACTTCGGTTTGTCTGGCCGTCTGCCGTCTGGCCGTCTGGCCGTCTGGCCGTCTGCCGTCTGTCCGTGCTCTAACTCCCGTAAATATGCTCGGATTGCTCTGCAATTTCTATATGTTATTGTCGTTATCTATAGTATGTTCCTTATTTCAACGGAAGTGTGTAGCACTTATAGTTTTTTTACAGGGACACTCAAAAGAATTCCGTTACATTGCGGTCTATGGGGAAAAATCATTTGCGGTTTATTTAAATAATGTTTCACTACTTTAAACGCATTGAAATTTATATATATCACTAAGGTGCATTAGAAGATGCTTAATATGGAACAGGGTGTGCATAGCACTTATAGTTACTTTACAGGGACAGTCAAAAGAATTCCGTTACACGTCTATGGAGAAAAATCGTCTGCGGTTTATTTAAATAATGTTTCACTATTTTAAACGCATTGAAATTTATATAGATCACTAAGGTGCATTACAAGAGGCTTACTACGGAATATTGTGTGTATAGCAGTCATCGTTCATTTACAGGGACACGCAAAAGAATTATCTACTGTCTGTTAACAATAATTCCTGGAAGTGCGTTTTAAGTTATTGAACGCGATTTTAATTTTAACTTGCTTTTTGTCTATTACGTGGTGTGTATAAATTCTGTAGATCCTATACAGGGCAGCACAAAAGTTCGTGAACACATTTCTGTTTATTGACAAACTCCAGACGGAGAATTTTAAACTGTGCTACGCGTTTCCTAACTGAACTAAAATTTTTATCCTATGTAGTATATATACAAATCTATAGATCCTATACAGGGCTGAATAAAAGTATTCGGATATTTTTCTGAATATTGTATATGTTGGAAATTCCTGAAATTATGTTTTTAAATATGTTATGCGTTTTCTAAATTGTTTACTTAGATGTTAGCTTTTAGCTTATTAAACGGTATTATTTGTAAAATTATTTTGGAAGCGTTGGAAAGTGCTATATAATCTATGCTTGACGCATGATTTTTCGTTCTTGTTATTGCTTTGCCTTGGTCATAACAGCAATCAAATTTCGTGATCTTGACTTTAGCCGTTTGATCTCTGTGTTTATGAATCAGACAGTCTGGCAGGAGTTCTCTCTTTATTATATTATTATAGATAATATAAAATTTGCATATATATCCTATTTTTATTTATGTTAGTAAAAATGCTTCTTTATATGGCAAAAAAATGTTTATTATCAAGCCACGCCTTGCCAGATAAAAGAAATCCATAATGGAAAATTATTTAAAAGATCATTAAAAAAATTAGTAAATTTAGTTACAGCTTTCATACAAACTTTATTTGAAAGTACTTTCTTTTCTAGCTAATTAATCTTTTAAGCTCCAAATCTTTCTTTCTTTAGATACGAAAAAATGGAAGAGAACAAAAGCTAATAGTTTTAAACAGTGTATTCCTACACAAACACTTATTTTACAGATAGAAAACGAAAATCTCACTTATCTTCCTATATTATCCACATTATCCAAGAGAAATATGTCATTGTATTGTCACAGGTATTAAACAAAATATTCCTTAGTATAGAACTATCTGCACTATTGAATAAAAATATGGGAATTATTCTGTAGATACTTAAACTTGTAAGTTCAAGATTAATCAAGTCTTTGTTTACTTACAAGGGAAATTTGTAACGTAGTACTCTCTTAACTTTTTTCATGTAAAAAAATTAGGTATGGATTTTGGGCTGATATGCATAAACAAATAAATTTTATCTGATAGAATTTTTTAGTATTTTGTGGCTTTTGTATGTACTACGTACTTTTTTTTACTCTAATAATCTCACTTTTGTTATAATGTATCAAATGACTTTGCATTGTCTTTCCTTTATTAAACCTTTTGTTCATTAATGACATCTCTAAATTATTTTAGCCTGTATAGAGTAAATGCAAAAGTAGTCGTCAGTGTATCACTGATTGACAATTCGAGAATTTGAAGCAAATAACAAGATTTTAGAGCAGTTTGCCGAGAATTTTGAAGTTTTGACAACAACTTCAATTTATTTTGAATAAAATTGATTGGAGCTTTACACTGATTTGTCGAAAAGTGCTATATATTCCGGCGTATAACACGCACTTTTCAAAAAAGAAAACTGGTTACATTTTACAGGTGCGTGTTATATACCGTGTAGAAAAATAAAAGCATACAAATTAAGCATAAGGATTGAGATTTCTTTATTAATAAACAAGATAAGAAGACATGATTATTTGAGTTACCGATAGTACCATTCCAAACGCTTTGTGGGGAATCAAGCCCATACGCTTGGTAGTAGGGCATGTCGTCACTTCGCCTCTGCTTATATTCTTTATGTTTGCACTAGTTATTATACTTTCCAATCCTCTTTATTGTACTTTCGTGCTACATGTCTCATGAATTATTAAAATTACAGACATTACATTACACTTTCATACAACATTAAAAACATATTTAAATTGGACGTTTCGGATTTACATGAAAATCCCTCTTCAACAAACATTTTTCTAAACGTAAGTCACAGTTCAAAAATATCAACAAATAGAAAATGCCTATGTTGTTATTTGTTGATATTTTTGACGAGGGCTGAATTCTTTAGATGTGGAGCTTTAAAGGTCTGGCGTGTCAAAGATATCTCTAACTGTTTGAACCTAATTGTAATCAGGTTTAGGGTTGCAATTTTGGCTTCACGATAAAGCAGCACATTGCCGCTCTATTTTACTTTTACCTCTATGGGCTGCAAAATGTAGCTACTTACTTTTTGAAGCTACTTAAAAGCAAAGCAGTATTATCAGCAATCAATAGAAAATAAAATTAATAACACATTATCTCAACATTTAAAAAATAATTGCCGCTTTGAAGATTTGTGCAATGACGTGTTGTTTTTATTTAAATTTAAAATACTTCTGTTTTATGCGTAATAAATATTGTTTTAAAAAAATTCGAAATTATTTCTATTAAAAATTTAAAAATAAAATACACATGTGAAAATTAGATCACGTTCAGTAAATGAATTTAATATTCAATATTTTTACTTTAATTAAAATAAAACTCATTTTATGCTTCATTAGCCTCATTTAAGAAGTAGATGTTACAACCAAAATTGAACCTAAAAGATAATTTTAACTCTCTTCAATTTCATCCAGTTTTAATGGGGTTAAAAAAAGAACAACTGAAGAGACATATCTTTTCATGATGCAGTTTTTTAAAAAAAGATTAAATTCTGTAGAATTTTATAAATTACACGAAGTTTTTTTTTTATTGTATTTAATGATGGAATTCGTACTTAAAAATATCTATTTTAAATCTATTCTAAGTTCTAAATGTCTTAGCAACACTTGGCGAATTCTTGGAGTGTGAAATTCATTTTATTAAAAAAACTTTTGCAAATTAAAAAATTACTTTAATACATTTATAATGCAATTTTCCTAGTTTAGAGACTTTTACTTATATCAATTGCGTGCTGTTAAATACACCATAAATATATTTAAATGAAATGGAAAATGTATTGTTTTGTCATAAAGTAACGTATGAGAATATATCACAATATAAAGTTCACTTTAAGTAATATCTTAATTGAAGCAGTGCATTGTTAGCTTTTATTATGCAGTTTATTTAAATAAGCTCATTGTTTATTGCAGATGTTCTTCCAAAATTTATGTTTACTGATTGGGAAAACTATTATACCTCGTGTTTGTCAGTTGATTCCAAAGAATTAATTACTCTCAAATATCAATTACTTCAATTTAAGGCGATTACATCTCATCGCAGTCATTGCTGCCGTATCATTTTGTACCCGATAAATTCCTATTAATTATCTCATTGTCTGTACATATTAAAACAATGAGACTATTTGTGAAAATCTCTATGTTACTCTATATTATGTGAACGCATATTGTAATTACTGAAAAGAGGAAGCTTTATTTCTTTTAAAAAAAAAGAAAATATGATGCATACTAAAATAATTTAAATTTCAATTCTTTGAATTGTGTTTGCAATAAGTTAAGAATGGGTGATTTTGTATTAAATTATTTGAACAATTTCTAACTTTAATTTGTGAATTGCTTTCAAAAGTTTTTTAAATTGATAAATTGTTCGTCTCTTTTATATAAATGTCGTTTTAGATGAAAATTGCTGTATCTAACTTCGAGTTTCTATAATTGTTAAGAAAAGAATGGGTGATTTTGTACTAAATTATTTGAACAATTTCCAACTTTAATTTGTGAATTGTTTTCAAAAGTTTTTTTAATTGAAAAAGTGTTCGTCTCTTGTATATAAATGTTGTTTTACATGAAAATTGCTGTATCTAACTTCGAGTTTCTAAACCTTAATATTTATATAGTAGCAAAGATACTGATTTTGAAACATGTTTAAAGTTTCTAAGTAAAATTAATTGTCTCTCATATAATAAAGTTTCGATGATATGAAGGAGAACAGCTGATCCTGATTGTCTGCTGCTCAATATTGATAGAGTACCTAAAATAAGGTTTTCAAAACATGTTTAAATTTTCTAGGTAAATAAAGAATTTATTAACACTGAGTTTACAAGTTTGAATACTACACTAAAAAAAAAAGAAAAAAAAAGAAAAAGAAAGAAAGTAAAAAAACAGATTTTTTTTTGTTTCGAAAATTTCCAGTATTTTGTACTGTAGAATGATTACAGCTACACAGAAACTACAAGAATATACCAAAAGTAAAATATTTTAATCCATATTCCATTTAGATTAGAAATGGCTGGTTGTTTGGAAAACAACAAACTTTGTTGTAATCTTTTATGCTTTATCTTAAATCGTACAGAAAAACTGTTCATATTTGTCATGACGATGTGGATATTAAATTACAGTATTTTACATTTATTACACACCTATGCCACAATTTCCACTTCAATAATTTAATAATCTTGCATATAATGACTATCAGTGTAGTTATCAGATCATTTATAAAATGACAAAGCTTCGAAACTTATAAAATTCATCGCAGCAATTTGTGCTGTAGAATGATTACAGCTACACAGAAACTACGGGAAAATACCAAAAATAAAACATTTTAATCCATATTCAATTTAGAGTAGAAATGGCTGGTTGTTTGGAGGACAACAAATTTTGTTGTAATTTTTTATGTTTTTTCTTAAATCGTACAGAAAAACTATCCATATATGTCATGACGATATGGATAATATTAAATTACAGTATTTTACATTTATTATTCACCTATGCCACAATTTCCCTTCAATAATTTAATAATCTTGCATAAAATGACTATCAGTGTAGTTATCAGATCATTTAATAAAATGACAAAAGCCTCGAAACGTATACAATTCATTGGTGGTTCATTAGGTGGACTTAATTAATGGTTTATTCGTTCGCTGACATAAATTTTTAATTACAGCAAATACCGATATACCGTAAAATAATCAATAACACTTTAAGTCAAAGAAATTTGAAATAATGAGTGTTTGTGGATATAGGAACTAGTTTAAGTATATATCTAAAATAAATAAAGAATTCTTTGAATTTTCTGAATTCAGTTTTTACTCTTAAAAAGTTCAGTGTGAAAGATATAGCGTTTAAATTAATTACGATTTTATAAAAACTTTTTTGAAATAAACACTGTTTTGGCATATAAAATTTCATCATTACTTAAGGTTTCTATTATATTTATTCTATGCTCTCATGAAAATTGACACAGAAAAAAAAATTAACTGATAATTGTCTGAGTGCAACGAAGACTCATACACAGCGCAGTATTACTTTGCCCCATATATAGCTACGATGGATATTAAAACCTTTCGTCAAGCATAACTCAAAAAATATTTAACGGATTTCGTTCAAATTTTTACAGCAGGTACCTATAAAGGTGACAACGACGTCTATTTATTACCAAGAATAAATGCTAAACCGTTTGGAAATTATATTAAAAAAATACATAAAAAAGCACAATTAAAGTACATACGTCACGAAATTTTGTGGTACGTCATTTTCACCGGCGGGAGATTTTCGTAGACAATCGGAATTGAAAAGTTCATGGAGTACAAGGAGCAAAAAAAATATGCACGCACTAATATTCAGCACAATAAAATATATTTCAATTGAGTAGAAATCGAAAATTAATCTGGATTTTTTTCTCTTTGAAAGAAAAACCCCGCAATAACTTAGTAGACTTGGTATTAGAGATTTGGCGCAAATCTCAGCAATAGCAGCTATTTTTATTTCTCATGTATAAAAAAAAAAAAAAAAAAAAAAAAAAAAAAATTCTTTGGTGTTTAAATAAAAGGTTTCGATTTATGGCATTATTTCTTTTTTTTTTTCTCTTTTTAGCATTTTAAATGGGATTAATGAAAGGCATGTATTTTAAATTAAATGAGTGAAAGGTTTATATTTAAATGAAATGAATTCAATATGAAAATGTTATAGGAACAATATTTGGCGATTTATCAACTGCGCCAGGATAACATAAAAGTACCAATATATCAAACGGTATGTAGTATGTGAAATGAAACAGTTATAATCACCCATCGTAGAAGAAAAAAACTAATATTCTGCATTCAGAGGGAAAAATCCATCTCCTGTGCCGTAAGATTTGGCGAGTTCTTTTTTGGTGATAAGTTTTTTGATGTGATTGTTGGGATCTGAAGGATTTGGCTTACTTTTTCTAAATCTTATTTTTTTGCAGATGTAGTATTATGTAAATATATTTTTTTGCAGATATTTTTCTATTTTGTATATTTTCTATTTGGCATTTGGAAAAGAGATTTTTACCTTTTTATCTGTGCATTCGGAAATATTAAAAAATAAAAAAAGATTTACATATATCAAGCGCTTAATTTTTATACGGACCACTTCTCCATTTTTAGATTTGGTACTTTTCGGTTAGCCGGGCGCCAGTGAAATTTATATATCTATGTATACATATATATACATATATCTATACATACACACATTTATATATGCATGTATGTATATATACATACATATATACACATACATATATGTGTGTATGTATACATATATATGTATATATAGATATATACATTTCACTGGCGCTCGGCTAACCGAAAAGTACCTTAGATTTTAAATGCTATTTATTATTTACTAGCCGTTTATTAATTGTTTACAATTTAACCCCCTGACAATAACAATTATTTATCACAAAAATGCCTCTTAAGTTTGTTATATAAGTTTGTTTATGTGTTTTCATTACTTATTAAAATATCGAATATGGCGATAAAATTTCATTTTAGCATCGTGCTTAAATTTTTAAGATGACGCAAAAACATGCATTAACTAGGACTTCCCTCAAAGGGATTAGTCTGAGTGATATTGCTGAGAACTTAGGGTTAACAATTACAATATAAAGGAAAAGAGCAATTTAAATGATAGAATTACAAAATGTCATATATAAATTTATATACACTGTTAAAAATATAGAAAAGAAGTACCTTTCATCAGATGTGTTGTCATAATTTTTTTAACATGTGGCAAAGAATCTCATTTTCATACGCGCGTATTGCGCAAAACTTGAAAAAAAAACACCGGATCTTTTAAAACGCCAAGCTTTTTAAAGTTACGTAATTGGATTTGCAGCTAATAGATTATTCTATCAAGCGTGGCTTAACGCAAATTTAATTTCATTGTTGCACCTTTTTTGTGTGTGAATTTAAAATTTTACTTGATTATATATCTATTATTTGTATAACTGTTTATAGAAACTCTTACACTTCAAACCAAATTGATAGCATGCTTTGCTACAAACCAGACTGCAAAACTATAGTCTAAGTTACTATTAAAGTATACAAAAAATCTTTCGATGACCTCTGTAAAATAACTTTTACATTAAATCTCCATATCGGCAAAATTGAAAAATTATATATATTTCAAAATTAAGCTTAACAGATACTTCTTGATTATTCTCTAGTAGGCTCTGCCCCCTGCGCCTTTACTGCGCCAATCCGCAGACTTTTCTTTTGCCTGTCTGTCTGTCTCTCCACAATCTGTCTGTTTCCCTATCCGTTTTTCTGCCCGTCTCTCTAACCGATTGTCTATCTCTCTTCACGTCTCGCTACCTGTCTCTATATTTCTCTACCGGTCTCGCTACCCGCCAATCTATTTCTATAACCGTCTAACTACTTGTATGTCTAGCCGTGTCTCTATCCACTTCGCTACCCATTTGTCTATCTGTCTCACAACTTGTCTATCTGTCTCTCTACCCGTCTGGCTATACGCCTCTCTGCCCATCTTCTTACCCATCTCCGTACCCATCTACTGTCTCTCTACTCGTCTGTATACCCGTCTCACTATCCGTCTGTTTTTGTACCCGACTCGCTACCAATCTCATTACCCGTCAGTCAACTCGTCTCTGTGCTCATCTCTCTCCTCGTCTCTTTATCTACCACGCTACGAGTGTCGCAACCTTTCTCGCTACATTCTTGTCTACCGGTGTTGCTACCCGTCTCGTGACCCATCTCGCTACCCCTCTGTCAACCCTCTTTTTACCTTTCTCTCTAGCCGTCTGTCTATTCGTTTCGCTATCCGTCAGCCTACCTATGTCGCTACCCGTCTGTCTACCCGTTTGTTTACTCGTCTTTCTACCTCTCGCCACCTCTTCCCAATATTTAAACAATTCATTTAATATACAGAAGCCGTTTATCAGTTATTAAATGCAAACAGAAGTAATTTATCTAATAAGTGTAATCAGATGCAATTTTTTTTTAAATACATACATAAACCTGAATAATAATTCATCAGTTTTGTGTTCATAGTTGTTTATATCATTTGACAGTAAATCTCAACTTTTTAAACCTGAAATGTCTCAATCTTTTTTAAAAAACCCACAAGGTCTGTATAACTGCAAAGTACCCTGAGGGCTATATTAGCTACATGTTATTAAGTTAGGTGAAAGTTTCGTTATCGTGTTTGCAGCCTATTGCTTATGTCAGAAAGCGTGGCTTAACGCCATTTTAAATTCATTACTGTAACTTTCTTTTCTTTTCTTTTTTTTTTTTTTTTGGGGGGGGGGGGTAGGGGGGGAAGGGTTTCAAATATATACATTTAAATTAAAACTTTTCCCTCCGTGCCATTAGTGTTGTTTGTATTATTAACTAATACCTTATACACCGAGCTTCATTTGAAACAAATGTAAAAGACTTCTTCTACAGTTTTTTTAGGAGAAACTTTCGTAATAGGGCCCAAAGCCAATCGGAGCATTTAATATCACCAGAGGGCCCGTGCGAGGATTTCGCACTGATATCTAATATTTTTTAGGTACTGCTCTATTATTCCGTCGACAATTTTTCATAACAAAAAACTATCGCCAAACTGTAAGATTAAACGCCAAAAATGCAGTCCCATTTACTTGATGTCAGAAGCATTATACGTGTTTGTTACGTCATCAAGTGGTTTTTAACGCGACATTTGCGTGTATTTTTCATTATGTTTTACTGATTTATTAGTTATTTCATTCATTAAAATAACAATTGTGTCCTTAAATTCTGATATTTTATTTATTTATTTATTTTGATATTCCAATGGCAACGTTCTCCCGTTTATTTGGCGATATTTTTTTGTTATGAAAAGTGGTCGACGGGATAATAGAGAAGTACCATTTTTTATCAATATGTAATATTTCTTAGATGCAGGTTTAAACATCTAAAGAAAAAGTAAGGATAAAAATATCTGCAAACAACATTTAGTTTTTAGTCAAGCTAGAATATCATCTAATTTATTCCATCAAAGTTATAGTAAAAACTGATCCAAGATTGCAAAATGCACGCGCGAGAAAAAAAATTAACAATAGTATTTTAACTGCATTAGAGGATGGCGTCATCCGCTTCGGGAAAACATGGCACATAGAAATATAAATCTAAACATTTCAACTTCAATTTCGCTTTTTAATCATAAATATAAAATAAATCCGTGCGGTGTTTTTTATAGTAGTTGTTGAGCATCATGTAATGTGGTATTTTATTTTTGTGCAACGATACTTTGAAGAAAACCTTTCATTTCTCTTATGAAAACAATGCCGATTTAATTTTTAATTTTCAGAAAATTTTAATCAAAAACATGTTTTAACGAATTGTTAAGTGTGCTATGTCAGAAGCCAGTTCAAAATCCTTTCATATGCCATCTCATTCGTCGTTCTGCGTTTCGTATTTTCTGAGAAAAATGAATGCTGACAGGAAAAATAATATATATGATGATGATTATATTGTAACTCTTGTAGAGTTAAAACAATATTGTTGCTAGCTTTACTCTTGTTTGAGACCAGCCTTGCCTGTGTATCTGAATGGGGAAAAGTTTAGTATCCTATGTCGGTTGGCGAAAAAAAATTTAAATGGTGCCAAAAGGTAGTTTTAGCATCTTACAAAATTTTTCAAAAGAGCGGTAAAACATGTTTTTCAAATATTTACAAACATACGTTTATTAAAGCATGTTTTTGCACCATCTTAAAAATTTAAGCACGATGCTAAAATAAAATTTTATCGCCATAGTGGTTATTTTAATAAGTAATGAAAATACATAAACAAACTTATTTAACAAACCTAAGAAGCATTTTTGTGATAAATAATTGTTATTGTCAGGGGGGTAAATTGTAAACAAATAATAAATGGCTAGTAAATAATAAATAGCATTTAAAATCTAAAAATTGAGAAGTGGTCCGTATAAAAATACAAAACATAACATTATACGGTTGATATATGTAAATCTTTTTTCATTTTTTAATATTTCCGAAGGCACAGATAAAAAGGTAAAAATCTCTTTTCCAAATGCCAAATAGAAAATATACAAAATAGAATACCAAATATACAAAATAGAAAAATATCTGCAAAAAATATATTTACATAATACTACATCTGCAAAAAAATAAGATTTAGAAAAAGTAAGCCAAATCCTGCAGATCCCAACAATCACATCGAAAAACTTATCACCAAAAAAGAACTCGCCAAATCTTACGGCACAGGAGATGAATTTTTCCCTCTGAATGGAGAATTTTTTTTTTTCTTGTACGATGGGTGATTATAATATAATTGTTTCATTTCACATACTATATACCGTTTGATACATTGGTACTTTTATGTTATCCTGGCGCAGTTGATAAATCGCCAAATATTGTTCCTATAACATTTTCATATTGAATTCATTTCATTTAAATATAAACCTTCACTCATTTAATTTAAAATACATGCCTTTCATTAATCCCAGTAAAAATGCTAAAAAGAGAAAAAAAAAGAAATAATGCTATAAATCGAAACCTTTTATTTAAACACCAAAGAATTTTTTTTTTTAAATTTACACACGCGAAATAAAAAAAGCTGCTATTGCTGAGATTTGCGCCAAATCTCTAATACCAAGTCTACCAAGTTATTGCGGGGTTTTTCTTTCAAACAGAAAAAAAATACAGATTAATTTTCGATTTCTACTAAATTGAAATATATTTTATTGTGCTGAATATTAGTGCGTGCATATTTTTTGCTCCATGTACTCCATGAACTTTTCAATTCCGATTGTCTACGAAAATCTCCCGCCGCGCCGGTGAAAATGACGTACGCACAAAATTTTCGTGACGTATATACTTTAATTGTGCTTTTTTATCTATTTTTTTAATATAATTTCCAAACGGTTTGACTTTTATTCTTGGTAATAAATAGACGTCGTTGTCACCTTTATAGGTAGCTGCTGTAAAAATTTGAACGAAATCCGTTAAATATTTTTTGAGTTATGCTTGACGAAAGGTTTTAATATCCATCGTAGCTATATATGGGGCAGAGTAATACTGCGCTGTGTATGAGTCTTCGTTGCACTCAGACAATAAACGTATGTTTGTAAATATTAGAAAAACATGTTTTACCGCTCTCTTGAAAAATTTTGTAAGTTGCTAAAACTACCTTTTGGCACCATTTAAAATTTTTTTCGCCAACCGACATAGGATACGAAACTTTTTCCCATTCAGATACACATGCAAGGTTGGTCTCAAACAAGAGTAAAGCTAGCAACAATATTGTTTTAACTCTATAAGAGTTACAATAATGATATTAAATACTCCGATTGGCTTTGGGCCCAATTACGAAAGTTTCTCCTACAAAAAAAACTGTAGAAGAAGTCTTTTACATTTGTTTCAAATGAAGCTCGGTCTACAAGGTATTAGTTAATAATACAAACAACACTAATGGCATGGAGGCAAAAGTTGTAATTTAAATGTATATATTTGAAACCCTTCCCCCCAACCCCTCCCCCCCCCCCAAAAAAAAAAAGAAAAAAAAAAGAAAGTTACAGTAATGAATTTAAAATGGCGTTAAGCCACGCTTTCTGACATAAGCAATTGGCTGCAAACGCGATAACGAAACTTTCACCTAACTTAATAACATGTAGCTAATATAGCCCTCAGGGTACTTTGCAGTTATACAGACCTTGTGGTTTTTTTAAAAAGCTTGAGACAATTCAGGTTTAAAAAGTCGAGATTTACTGTCAAATGATATAAACAACTATGAACACAAAACTGATGAATTATTATTCAGGTTTATATATGTATTTTAAAAAAATGCATCTGAGTACACTTATCAGATAAATTACTTCTGTTTGCATTTAATAACTGATAAACGGCTTCTGTATATTAAATGAACTGTTTAAATATTGGGAAAAGGTGGCGAGAGGTAGAAAAACGAGTAAACAAACGGGTAGACAGACGGGTAGTGAGATGGGTATCGAGACGAGTAGTGACATAGGTAGACTGACGGGTAGCGAAACGAATAGACAGACGGCTAGAGAGAAAGGTAAAAAGAGGGTTGACAGAGGGGTAGCGAGATGGGTCTCGAGACGGGTAGCGACACCGGTAAAGTGGAATGTAGCGAGAAAGGTTGTGAGATGCGTAGCGTGGTAGATAAAGAGACGAGTAGAGAGATGAGTACAGAGACGAGTTGACTGACGGGTAATGAGATTGATAGCGATACGGGTGAAGAGTCGGGTACAAAAACAGACGGATAGTGAGACGGGTATACAGACGAGTAGAGAGACAGTAGATGGGTACGGAGATGGGTAAGAAGATGGGTAGAGAGGCGTATAGCCAGACGGGTTGAGAGACAGATAGACAAATGGGTAGCGAAGTGGATAGAGACACGGCTAGACATACAAGTAGTTAGACGGATAGACAGACGGTTAGAGAAATAGATTGGCGGGTAGAGAGACTGGTAGAGGAATATAGAGACGGGTAGCGAGACCGGTAGAGAAATATAGAGACAGGTAGCGAGACGTGTAGAGACATAGACAATCAGTTAGAGAGACAGGCAGAAAAACGGATAGGGAAACAGACAGATTGTGGAGAGAAAGACAGACAGGCAAAAGAAAAGTCTGCGGATTGGCGCTGTAAAGGCGCATTAAAGGCGCAGGGGGCAGAGCCTCCTATAGAATAATCAAGAAGTATCTGTTAAGCTTAACTTTGTAATATATATAATTTTCAATTTTGCCGATATGGAGATTTAATGTAAAAGTTATTTTACAGAAGTCATCGAAAGATTTTTTCTATACTTTAATAGTAATTTAGACTATAGTTTTGCAATCTGGTTTGTAGCAAAACATGCTATCAATGTGGTTTGAAGTGTAAGAGTTTCTATAAACAGTTATACAAATAATAGATATATAATCACGGAAGAAAAATTTTAAATTCACACACAAAAAAAGGTGCAACAATGAAATTAAATTCGCGTTAAGCCACGCTTGATAGAATAATCTATTGGCTGCAAATCCAATTACGTAACTTTAAAAAGCTTGGCGTTTTAAAAGATCCGGCGTTTTTTTTTTTTTTTTTTTTTTTTTTTTTTTTTTTTAAAGTTTTGCGCAATACGCGCTTAAGAAAATGAGATTCTTTGCCACATTTAAAAAAAAAATTATGACAACACATCTGCTGAACGGTACTTCTTTTCTATTTTTTTTAACAGTGTATATGAATTTATATATGATATTTTGTAATTCTATCATTTAATTTGCTCTTTTTCTTTATATTGTAATTGTTAACCCTATGTTCTCAGCAATATCACTCAGACTAATCCCTTTGAGGGAAGTCCTGGTACTGATAGAAAGCTTTTATTACTTAAATCAAAGGATTACAAAAGGAAGAGTGTCCAAAAAAGGGCCTGTGATTTTATTGCAAATAAATATGCTTAATAGAAAAAAATATTTCCCATCAAAGTAACTTGTTTAGTACCGATTTTATTTCTAAATGAATATAAAATATGATTTTTTTCCCCATTCCCTTAAAACAATACTGATACCTAAAAACATACATCAGGAAAAAATAAATTAGAAAGAATGGTTGGAGTACCATAGTTGAGATTTTGTCGAACAGAGCGAAAATATGCCGGGACCAGGACTCGAAACTGGGTACTTTGGTTTGCGCTACCAATGCTCTCTCTACTGAGCTATCCCGACGATATCCTGGGCTGGCATATTTCACTCTTATTTGTTGGACAAGGCTGGGAACTGCAGCGCTAATTTCATTCATTCGAGCTATAACTATAGCATTTACATGATGAACCTTGAAATAGCACGGAAACTCCTGTATACCATGTAATTAAGGTCATAATGAACAAAGGAAAGCATATTCAACTAGGTAATTTGTATTCAATGGTTGGAGTATCATAGTTGAGATTTTTTCCAACAGAGCGAAAGTTCGCTCTGTTGGAATACTCCAACCATTAAATATAGCGATATGCCGTTTACTATTATAAGTATATGTATTTAAAAATTATCTCAGGTAAAATAATTTAATTTAGCTCATTATAACATTGAATTAACATGTATTTAATTTTAATAGAGTAATTTTTAGCATACTCAATTGATAAGTAACTAAAAAATATGCACAATACATTTAATTAAAAACAAAGAAATATGTGTTATTTTAAGAGTTAGAAAAAGTCTTAATTTCCTTATTTGCTTAATTAAAATTTCCATTAACTTTAAAGCCTTTTCAGTTAAATAATTGTATTTTTCGATAAAACTTACTTAACCTAATTAAAGGTTTTTCTAACTTAATTAAGAAAACTTTTCAGTCAAAACGGTCTCTTAAAGGACAATTATTGTATCACATTTGCAATTACTGCTGTTATATATTTTTTTCTTTAATTTGAGTAGAAAGTTACAGATATGGGTTAAATAGATTTTGAAAAATTATATTCATTTAGTATTCTTTACTGAAATATTTAAATAAGCTTTATTCGTTTTTAAAAAGTATAAAAAAATGAGTCATAAAATGAGAAATTTTATGAATGTAAACTGCATAAGGAAGATAATAGTTTATAAAAAATTATTTAAATATAACTGCCAAATTATGTAAATATAAATTACAAATATAATAATGAGAGAAAATAATAAATATGTAACAAGAAGTATAATAAAATAAAATTAATTATTATTATTTTATATTTATCTTTACATGTTTGATTAAAGGTGTGTGGGATAAATATCATACTCTATTAAATATATTATGAATAATTAACACAAATTATAAAATATAGTCATAGATTACATTATATGCTTTCTTGAGATACTCAAAATGGTGTATAGTGTTATCTATAGATAAACTGGATCAAATTCTCAGCCATATAACAAAGTGGCCGGTTAAAAATAGACAATATTAAAAAGAGTGCTCTTTCAATTTAAAAGCAAAATATAGTAAGGTATCTTAGTCTATTTTAAGCAATATTTCCATTCATATTAGCTTATAAATTTGTTAAATTATTCTGAAGTATTAGAAATGCAAATGAACGGTATGGTGGTATGTAGTAAAAAAAATCTTTAGTTTATATACTATCCATACTGTTCAATGCAAATATGAACATTATTCTCTAGATACTGAAACTTACCGATTCTTTGTTTACTCAGAGGAAATGTCATGTCGTAGATAATCGAGATGAAAAAATCACTGTCATAGATAATGTAGAATCATCGAGCTTCAAAAACCAGCAATTGTAGCCAGCAAATTTTTTTTTCACAAGTCTCAGAAACATTATGAATGAAAGGCAACCAAATCTATATCATAAGACAAAACACAAAAGGTCCGTGATCTGCACTGTCATATTGATGGTGGCAGAACATGACCAATAAATTTTGGGTACTTCTCTATTATTCCGTCGACCACTTTTCATAACTAAAAACTATCACCAAACTGTAACGCCAAATAAACGGGAGAACATTGCCATTGGAATATCAAAATAAATAAATAAATAAAATATAAGAATTTAAGGACACAATTGTTATTTTAATGAATGAAATACCTAATAAATCAGGAAACATAATGAAAAATACACGCAAATGTTGATTTAAAAACCACTTGATGACATAATAAAAAAACGTATAATGCTTCTGACATCAAGTAAATGGGACTGCATTTTTGGCGTTTAATCTTACAGTTTGGCGATAGTTTTTTGTTATGGAAAGTGGTCGACGGGATAATAGAGAAGTAAACAATTTTGCTTTTGTTTCAATTTTTTGAACTTCTAAACTTAGCACAAATTAAATTTTTAGACCGTCGAATAGGGAAAAAAATGCTCTTTCTATTACAATTTGTTCGAAAAATGTATTTCATTTTACTGATTTTTTATGGTTTCTGAAATAATTTTCAAGCATGATTTTTGTAAAAAATCTATCTTTATGGGGTGCAACTTGATTACAAAAGATTAACACGTTTGAACTTAAAACAATATAAATAGATCAGCAGTTAGTTCCGGCTGATAGTATATAACGAAATTAAAACTTCATCAATAAATAAATAAAATAAAACAATACTATAAATAAAATAAAACAATAATATCAATAAAATAAAACAATAATATAAATAAAATTTAAATTTAACGCACATGTAATCGAACTACGTGCTTAAACCACAGAAATTATCAGAATCAAAAAGGCTGCTGTAAGTAGCGAAATCTTTGGCGATTTCTTAGGCTATTAACTCATGGCATGTGGTCAATACGTAAATGTCGTTTTTAATAAATTTCAAAACTTTATTTGAGTACACTATTCATATTTTTCATATAAAAATGGTTTTCGGTGTTGTTAGTAGGCAATCTATACATATATATTAAATTTAATAATACATTAGAGTTTTCAATTTAAAAAAAAATATTTTCACCTATATTCGGAAACCTGTAAAGCCCGGATTCCATTCCTTTACTTTACAAAAAATCATACGTTTACAAAAAGCTGATAGATGAATAAACAAAATTAAGAGATTCATAGGACAGAATAACCGTAGCATCCATATTGTTAAAGTAACATAAAACAAAAATTTACTCTATTAAAATTTACATAGTAAACAGCATACATTACATTTCAAAGAAGAATTGAAATTGAAATTAAACTAACAAACAACTTTTCTAATTCCTTTTAAGTTTGAAGAAATAATGCTTTCCATTTCCAGTAATTATAAATTGTCATGAATGCTAGTAATTACAAAATGCTTTCACATAACACACCCGTGAATTACAGAATTTCACAAATAGTTTCATTGTTTTAATATACACAGACAATGAGATAATTATCAAGAAATTATCGGGTACAAAATGATACGACAGCAATGACTGCGATAAAATGTAATCGCCTTAGGTTGCAATAATTGATATTTGTGAGTAATTAATTCTATGGAGTCAGGTGATGAACACGATGTTTAATTGTTTTCCGAATGAGGGAACATAAATTTCGGAGTAGCATATGCAGAAAGCAATGAACTTATTTAAATAAAGTGTATAATAAAGATTTATAATACATTCGTTCAATCAACACATCCTACAAGAGGGAGATGTGTTGTTTCAATTAAGGTAGTAAAAAAAAAAAAAAACTTTGTATTTGCGATTTATTCGCATATTTTATTTAAGGAGAAAAGAGACATTCAAAATGAATAAAATAAACCAAAGAAATTGGAATGGAGATTCATCTAAAAATCCATTTTTATCCGGAATTTTATTTTATTAAATAAAAATTCTTTAAACTAGAATAAAACTAAAACATAATAAAATTTTACATAACTTAAACTAATTTTTCAAAAGCATTTTTCTATTTACATAAAGTGTATAATAAAGAATTACAATACATACGTTCAACGAACACATCCTATGAGAGGGGGATGTGTTGGTTCAATTAATGTAGTAAAAATAAAAACTTTGTATTGGCGATTTGTTCTCATAATTTCTTTAAGGAGAAAAGAGACTTTCAAAATAATAAAAATCAACCAAAGTAATTGAAATGGAGATTCATCTAAAAATACATTTTTATCGGGAATTTTATTTTATTAAATAAAAATTGTTTAATCTAGAAAAAAACTAAAACCTAATAACATTCTGCATAACTTAAACTAATTTTTCAAAAGCATTTTTCTTATCAAGGTCTAAACACCTCTACAGGAGGTACATCCACCCTGTGTCAAAAATATTGTAAATTCTACAATCGAAAATTGTGTTTAAAAGATTGTTAAGATTTTTCTCCTAATATCGGAAAAAATGTATAACACTGGACATTATAGAATTTAATTTTGAAATTAAAAATAAAAATTAATTTAAGTAGTGCACTATCGATATTACACAAAAGCTAATATTAAGCTAATTTTTCTAAAGCATTTTTCTTATCGAGGTCTAAACACCTCTACAGGAGGTACATCCACCCTGTGTCGAAAATATTGTAAATTCTATAATCAAAAATTGTGTTTAAAAGATTGTTAGGATTTTTCTCCAAATATTGCAAAAAATGTATAACACTGGACATTATGAAATTTATTTTTGAAATTAAAAATGAAAATTAATTTTAAGTATTGCACTTTCAATATTACACAAAAGCTAATATTAAGCTAATTTTTCAAAAGCATTTTTCTTATCGAGGTCTAAACACCTCTACAGGAGGTATATTCACCCTGTGTCGAAAATATTGTAAATTCTAAAATCAAAAATTGTGTTTAAAAGATTGTTAAGGCTTTTCTCCAAATATCGGAAAAAAATGTACAACGCTCAACATTATGAAATTACTTTTGAAATTAAACATGAAAAGTAATTTAAGTAGTGCATTATCGATATTATACAATACATTTTCGATTTCATTAAAAAAAGTTTTCATGGTGCATTTAACAGTGTGCAAATGATTCAAGTGGAAGTCTCGAAACCCTCTAAGGAAATCTGCGTTATAAAAACATTCTGAATCACTTTTAAATCTATGAAAATGTCCGTTTTTTAATAAAAACAATTTCATGTTTCAACAATTAGCCAGATATATTTAAAGTATTTAGAAGATGGAACAAATTTATAATAGATATTTCTGAAAGAGTATGGATTATGTAAAATATAATACGAAGCATCTTTGTGTAATTTATAAAACAGTACAGAATTTAATCTTCTTTAAACTGCATCATAAAAAAGATATTTCATTCCAGTCATTCCTTTATGAATCATTTAAAAAATGCATGGTATTCGAGAGAATTGAATTTCTATTTCAGGTCTAATTTTGGTTGTAACATGAATTTATTAATTTCGGCTAATGAAGCGTAAAAATTGTTTTTTATAACAATAATAACAAGTGGGAAATTGTACGTTAAACGTGACAAATAGGTTGTTTTCTTACTATAACTAGTTTTGCAATGTAAAAAAAAAAATCATCGTTATTATTTCAGTGAAATGAATGATATCGTCTGTTATGAACGAAATGATCATGCCTTTCTTTTTTCTGAATAGTATGCCACGCTTACAGATACGAATTTTTTTTTCGACACCAGACAGCGCTGAAAAATTCACCATGGAGATCTTGCTTTGCGAATGATTACCTCCATGGTTTAATATTTCTATGATTCACGAAGAACGAGTCTCATGTGTTTATTTACTTTAATGGATATTGGGATAAATATGGAGCTGTTAACCTAATTTCAACTGAAGTTATCTCCAAATCTAAACATTTTTTAATGTAACTCATCGCTCAAACAAACAATTTTTTTGAACGATCCTTCTAAAAATATAACTTTTATGCAATTTTATTCGAAAAAGTAATTTTGAATAAAAATGGCCGCCTCGCATACAAAAAAGTGAGTAGCCCGTATTTGTCTTCCTCAGTCACATGACTTGCGCTTTTATTATAGAGATTATGTATGATAGGATTTAATAGAATGAAGAAAACTTTTATTAATACCTTTTTAAATTTTGATTCGATTTTCATAAAATTTGAAACAAATCGACAAAATTCTGCAACGATTATATATATTAAATTTCAAACCATTCGGTTGGGAGTTTTTTGAGCTGTTATATGCGGTCAGATGGACGGATCAGACGACGACTATAGGTGCTAAGTATTTATATAATTACGAACGCACTTAAAAATTACTATTTACTAAGTACTTTCATATACATGAACTAATTTGGAATTGGAGGTTTTATTTCTAATTTGTGCTGAAAATAATTTCGTATAATAAATTTTTTAAACAAGACTCATGAAGCGCAAAGTAAGACTTATTTAAAAAAATCATAATAAAGCATAATCAAAGCGGAAATTATTTTGAAAAAGTCAAAATTATATGTTATGTCTTTTTAAGTGAAAACTTCTGCAGCCGCACTGCACAATCTTTTCTTGCGCAATGAAGAAAGCTGAAATATCACACTTGTAAGTGAAACGAAGTTTTATGCAATCAGATATTTTAGAAGAAAACATTTGTTATCAGTAACCACAATAATGGTCATAACAACTCGTCGATTTCTCCTACCATAATTCTCGCCAAGTTGAGTTTTAAGAGTAAGTCTCCTACAATCCGGGCTGACTCACTCCGCAATTTAACTGCCCGTAGAAGAAGAATGATTGGCCACGACACTTCTAGCCGCGTGGGCAACAATCGTTGATTGGTCTAAGTGGACAACAAATTGCTTGATGATTCAGCCTCTATTATTCAGCCCTACAATCCGGGCTGACTCACTCCACAATTTAACTCGTAACAGCGACTAGTTATATTTTCACGGCCCTAGTCTGGAGCGGTGACGTCAAATAAAACTAGTCTATTCACTCAGATTTTATTTATTTACAGCAATACTTATATATTGAAGTTTACTCATAAAAACGCATGCATAAGCGCCTTACTGTGTCCAAATCCTGCCAATCTTTGCGCTGTTTGGCGAAGTATAGCCAAATTTGGTGACAAAAATAAGTGGCCATAAAGCTGTCTAAATTTTTGATAACTGGCTAGTTTCGTGAAATACCCATTCAAATGCAATTTTGACCTCTACTAAGTAAATTCATAACCGAGGTCCATGACAAAGTGATGCATTTTGGCTGCCGAGTTTTAGCACAAAATTAACTGCATTCATGTAACCAGGGATGAATTTTTGTGGCAAACATTCAGTTTTAAATGATTTATAATTTTCATTACGTCTTTTCAAATAATTATACTTTATTTGCTCTAATAATTATGTTTTTGAGAAGCTATACTAATAAAAGAAAGATATTCGTGTGTCTGAGTGGTCGCGATGGCTAGGGAAACATATCGCACGTATAGGTCTACAAATTCGATTCCGTGTAGACGAAGACAGGTTCAAATGCACTTCAACTCAGATTTTGGTTTTTTTTGATTAGATTTTTTGTTATTGTTTATTGAATGGAAATATTCATATATTTTCTTGATTTTCTAAGTTCGACGGTGACTTTGAGTTACTCATAAAAACAACCCAAATTCCATCTTTGAACCCAATATAGTAAATTTTGCCCTCTTTTTAATAAAATTTGCTCGGAATTCTTATGACGATTTTTAAGTGAATGATATTCTTCATTGGAGCTTATTACTAACAAGGAAAATAATACGAAACTTTTCAAAATTCAAATTTTGTTGTTTCCGAGAACAGTTCAAATGATAAATAATTAAAGTTGTGCGTAAAGTGTCAAGGAATACATTCACTGTACAAATGTGTGAAATTTAAATCCATGGATGTTGTTGCCCTAAAAAACTGTATTAAACGTAATAACTATTGTTTTAGTGTTTAAATTAATATGAAATTGAGGAGTGTCCTAATTATCATTTGAAATGTTTAAAAATAAACCTAATACATTCTGAAATGAAGAGAGTAAGGGAAATAAGGCTTACACTGTTAAGCATGAAAATAAAGTATTTCCCCATTCATCTGACAATAAAAATAATCAGTTAAATAAAGAGTTTGGCCCGAGTCACAATCTCATGAATTGCCAAAATAATTCCACTGTTTTTTCAATAATTCCAAATGTGTTTCTTTTCTACCTACTGCTAAAGTTTTCTTAAATAATTCCGAAAATAAAGCCTATTTTTCAGTCCTTTACTTGAATCTGGTTCAGAATGCTCTTTTATACGTGAAAATGTGTGTGAACTTCAGGTTTAAAAAGAAAAAAAATGACAGATTAGTTCTGAATGGAATTAGCAGCTGGAAAATCCGTGATTTCTAACGAGTTCTAACGAGAATTCTAAGCTTGCTAACGAGTCTTTGAAGATTCAAGCATACATACTGCCTAAAATGGCATCTCTATTACCAGCAGTATTACTTGATACGAAAAATATGGAATATAGTAAATATACTACTTTAGTAGGTGAGAATTTCATGCAACGTCAATAATGTGATGTTATTTTAGAATATGACTGTTTCTTTACTATTTTGAGTCATGGTAGAATTGTAAGTACTGAGAATGAGCCAAGCACTATGTTTAGTCGGGTGATACTTGGGAAAATGGAACCTAAAAGTAAATATTCTTCTAATATTAAATCATGTTTTCTTAGTATTGAGTTACGTGTGATATTTGATGGTTCACAAAAGCCTCCTAATGCTAATTCTTGAAATTCTGTTTTAGCAACTGGTCAAATTACCCAACCAAAACTTTCAACAGTCTGATAAGATTTAGAATAAATCTTATTACTTTTACTGCTGATATTCAGCAAATGTGTAGACAAGTTTTAATTGCTCCAGAAGACCAAGATTTCCAACGTATTGTTTGGACAGAGACATTATATTCTGCTATAAAAGAATACTGTCTGAAAACGGTTGCATATGTACGATTATATATGAACTGTTACATACGTATTCAACTCCATTCTTGACTCCTCGTTGCTTATATCAAATTGGAAAAGACATAGAAAAAGATGATGCTTTAATAGCTGCAATAATTAAAGAAAGCTTCTACAGTGATGATTGTATGTCAGGTTCAATGTCAAGTAAAGAGGCTATTAGAATAATAAAAACACTTTCAGTGACTTTAGAAAATAGACGTTTTTAATTTAAGGAAGCGGAGATCTAATTCCACTGATGTACTGACTCATTTATCTTTAAATTCGCTTGAGACAACAATCATAGAAATTCATCCTGATGATTGTTTCAAAGCCTTAGGGCTTACCTAGTATTCTTCAAATGATGTTCTTAGGTAGATTTACTACCTATTACATTCTCCCCTAAGTTGAAATTTCTGAAAAAAATTTGCAGATCTGCACCGATCATGATTCCCAGAAACCAAAACCACCCCCAATTCAAAATTTTATCTATCTATCTATCTACCTATCTATCTATCTATATCACTTATTTATAACTTCTATAAATCTGCAAAAATCTCTTCCAAACTCTCTTCCAAAGAGAGTCTTCCAAAACTCTCTTAGAAACTCTCTTCCAAAACTTACATAAAATCAAGCGGTATAAAATGTCGGTCAACTTCGTTAATGGGCAAATCGAACCAGGAGGAGGGGGGGGGGATGGGGGCTTTTTGTGAAAACAGAAAACAAAACATAACTTTTTAATTATGATACATATCGAATCCGTTTAAAGCTGTTATTACTTCTAGGAAAAGGGCCAAGAATTTATCTATGACAGATTTTTGATTTCATTGAAAATGCCCAGAAGAGGGGGAAAAATAGGGGTTTAGGAAGTAAAAAATTCATAACTTTGTCAATTCACAATATTTCAAATCCGCTTAAATTTATTATAAATCTCCTTAATATTATCTACAATTTTTATATTGACAAGTTTTTATAGGACCAACTGTTATAGCAAAAAAAAATTAAAAACAAAAAAATTCCTGCTGGCTACGCCTACAGGAACACGTATATTACAAAATGGGCGGTCCCAACTGCCGCATCCTTGCAAAAAGGTCTTTCTTCTGAATTCCCAATAAACAGGCGCCCCACGGTCTGCGTCTTCAAAATCTACCTGTGCCTGTAGGCCGAGCCGTCAAGGATTTTTATCTTTAAAGTTAATTTGAAATTTGACTATAACATAACTAAACGTACATTTCTTTCACAATCTGCCAAGTTAATTGATCCGTTAGGATTGTTGGCTCCATATACCATTTCTATAATTTTTTTACGAACAATTGTGCTTGATGAAATCTGATTAGGATGCTTGCTGTTACTGAAAATGTCCAAGCAAAGTGTAACAAATTCCAAAAAGAATTTAACAAATATGCATTATTTGAATTTCTAGATGGATCCAAGAGCTCACATTTCATGGATTTAGTGATGCTTCAGAATCAGCATATGCGGTACAACCCTATGAAATGAAGACAAAGGTAAATCATATTAGTGGCTAAAGGTAAGGTAGCATCACTTAAAACAGTTTCGATTCCAAGTCTTAAACTGAATGGTGCTTCACTACTTTCCAGATTGTATGCAACATTAGGGACTATTTTGAATACCTTCATTACTGTGTTCTATGTGTAGACTGATTCGCAAGTAGTTCTATCGTGGCTGTTATCTCATCCTCGATGTTGGGAACCTTATGTGGCGAGTAGAACATCTGAAATTTTAGACTTAGTTCAATC
Organism: Maratus michaelseni; assembly: GCA_963931845.1. Classification (NCBI taxonomy): domain Eukaryota; kingdom Metazoa; phylum Arthropoda; class Arachnida; order Araneae; family Salticidae; genus Maratus; species Maratus michaelseni. The sequence goes on from OZ007587.1 coordinate 32,407,111, forward strand.
GGACCGCTGGAGGTATGTCCCAGGCAAGGAAAATTTAGCTGATATTGATTCTAGAGGGAGATAAAGAGCTCTAAAGTTTGTTTTTCTGTAAATGTTACTATTCTGCAATTGTTGAGAAATAGTTTTCTTTTTCTAAAATTGTTGATGGTTTAGCTTTTTGCATTAGTTTTGTGAACAAATGTAAAAAGAGTAGGCAAAATTAACACCAGCCCTTTAAGTAAAAGTAAATTTTATCCCTTATCAACAAATGAAAGAAGACATGTAGATAATTTGATTATTCCTTATAGTAAACAACTACATTTCACAAATGAAATTAGCTGCACTAAATCAAATTGACTAGCCTCAAAGAAATTTCTCTTTTCAAACTTTGTCCTTTTATTTCTAGTGATTGTTTACTTAGGGTGGGAGATAAATTGTAAAATTTACCATTCCAGTACAATGCAAAACATCCCGTCATCTTGAGAACTCAACATAAATTAAGTTTGTTAACAGTTAAATATTTTCAGGTTATGCATTTTCATGCTGGATTAAATTTATTGATATGTATCATAAGACAGAGTTATTTAATAATACGTGCAAAAAAGATAATTAAGAATTGTATTCATAAATGTGTTGCCTACTGTAGATATAGAGTAGCTTCTTCCAAGCATTAATGGGATATCTTCCTTTTAACAGAGTTACTCCTAACAGGCCATTTTCTGCATTTGGAATTGATTATGCAGGGCAATCAATAATTTAAAATATCAAGGTAGAGTAGCTAAAACTACTAAATACCTGATATTGTCTTTAATAACTATGAAATAATAACTATTGCAATATAAATAACTATTAAATAACACAAATATATTACACCATAAAAGTAAAACAATATTTAATATTTGGAAGTATTTAAATAAACTCCTTTATTTCATTTCAAACTTATTTTTATTTAAATACTCATATTTCAATTTTAATGTATTTTGTGAATTTGGAAATATACAATAATCGTAAAAGCTTTTTGAGAAAAGCCCATTATTAGATTTTCTATAATAAAAAAATAGAAATTTTTCGCAAGTCGTTTTTGTTTTAATGTAACGCTTTTCAATAAACAGATTTTTTTTAATATTACAAACTCATGATATAATAAGTTGTATTATATTAAATTATTTATTAAATCGTGTTTAAAGTAAAATGTGTTTTATTTATATAAAATTAGACTTTGTCTCTTTTTGAACTGTCATTTGATAGGTAATGTTTGCATGTTTTAGACGAGAAAAGAAATCAAAAACTATCTTACATATTTTGAATGTAATTCAGGTGGATTTTTATTCTGATAAATTTTAAATCGCTGCAAGAAAGTTATTATGTCATTATTATGTCATTTCTTTTTGTAGATGATAATGTAAGTAATGTCAATAAAAAGAAACGATAATTCAGATACGTAAAATCAGCACACTGCCATGATATTATGTATAAAATCATACTTTTTAGCTTCTTATTATCTATCATCTTCCATTGCATTGTAAAATGATTGCTATTCAAAACTTATTTTAATATTGAAAAGTATATAATAAAGAAAAAACTTATATTCTTTACTTACAATACATTCTAATGATAAGAAGTTTATCATGATAAAACTTTCATCGAAATGATTTATGAAGGACGTTACATTGATTTTCGAAACGAGCTGGTCTCAGCGGCATCCACAGATGATTTTTTTCTTTTGTATAAAGGACATTTTTAGCTTGACAAAATTGCTGTATCTATATTTTCATTCTTCAAAATGTGCGCGTGCAGTTAATCAGCGACTAAGTCCTGCTTCTTTAAATGCGCATTTTTTGTTATAGTCAAAAAACCACAGTTCACGTTTTATGATTGTCAAAAACCATTTGCTATTTTTAGAAATGTAAATCGGTGGTACCAATGATTGTTGCTATGGCTTTTGCTTTTACTGGTCATAAAATTTTTCAAAAAATGTACTTACGTATAAATTTTGTTTGAAAACTCTAACTCAATATAGTGGCTTCTTATGCATTTTTAAATAATTTGAAAGCATGATTTAAGAAAAAAATATATATATCTCAACGATAATTATTTGTTTGCTACATTATATTAAAGTAGTATACTAACAGAGGTGCTAGATTTGGCATTTGATTGCCCTGAGCAAATTAAAAAGCCCTTTCTTTTGCTCTTTTTCCACATTAAAATTTCATTATTGGGTCCACTTCCAAGTATTGCCATAACGAGTACAATGTCATTAAAAAAGAATGTGAATACTACTAATGAGCTTTTCACGTGCCAAGTTACATTTGCGCAAATACGCCTTTTGGCTAACCACCCAGTACGGAAAATTAGAAGTAAAATCAGTTTAATAATAAAATATGGCGACCACTTTAGCGCTAAACTAAAATCTATCAAAAGACAGATTTAAATTATATATATATATATATATATACTTTTGTGAAATTATTTATTATTTATTTTATAGCGCTTTCAAGACAAATGCAAACACATGTAAGAGTAAGCTACATTTATTATCTATCACTCGTATGTTTTATTTATTAACTATCAGACCCGCCCGGAATTGTGTAGACCTGGTTTAATAACCCTAACTATAACCAAAATTGCCTTACCGTTTCTGTGGTTTACTTTAAATATATCTCGTTATGTTGCTCACTGTGACGAAGAGGCTTTTTTTGCAGCCATATATAATTGCCCCCATCACGGCAATGTTTGTTAATTTTATAAAAAGTGTTAATTTTATACATTTTGAAATAAAAAATATCAAATTTTAGTTATTTTAAACAAAAAATTATTTTTCTTAACCTTATACTCTATAAATCTCACTGATAAGAGCAACAAATAAAGCTAAATTCTGATAAAGAATATTTAAAAATGAATAGACATTAGACAACTGTCTGTTCTTTACATAAATGATACAGGTTTAAAGAGATAAAAAAAAATAAGCAAACAAATACCACTACTTAATTTAATAAGCTTTATCTGCTACAGAAAACATAAGAAAAAGAAAATTCAAATACATTTCAAATTACTTTTAACTTTTCGAATTATTTTTATTTTTAGTTTGGTTTTGTTTAAAGTAATGTGGTTATGATATTTGTTATTTTTTTTTTTACAATAATGTTGGAATGTTAGTATTTTTTACCTAAAAGGAAGAAAATATATGATAAAAGCTGCGAATTAAGGTTTTTAATGAATTTTAGTGGGCTATACAAGTATGATATGAGTAGTAATTTTCCAACTGGACGAAAAATGTCCGGGCCAGGATTCGAACCTGGGATCGCGTGGCTGAGGCCGCCACGCTCTGCCACTGAGCTATTCCGGTCGAATCTGGAGGGCATAATTCATCCAGTTAACCTTATTGATCAGAAAATCTGGCTATGAGTATAAGTGGCATATAACATTAAATTCAAGGCAAACAGAGAATACATTTAAAAATGTTTTCCATAAAATTCATATCTCATAACCACCAATGTAAAATGATGATAAATGTACACATTTTTTTAAAAAAAAGTTTTTGTATTTAAAAAATGATTTGAAAATTATCATTGAAATTTTAACTTATTTATACTTGATTATCGAACATTTATGAATATAAAGCTATATTTTAATTGCAATATGCAAAACATAAGAAGTATTTGCTTCAAATAATACATATTTTGTCATTTGTATATTACTGATATACAATTGGATAATTTATAAATATTAGGGGCCGTCCGTAAATGATGTCACGCTTAGAGGGGGGGGGGGTCATGAAATTGTGACAGTTTGTGACAGGGGGGTGGGAGGGGGTAAGAAGAAGTGTGACATCACACATTTTGATTTAAATAAAATTATTTGAAATCAGCAGACTAAAATTTGAAGTTATTTTGAAATTACCAGAATTTGAGGGTATTTTTTAATCGGGGCTAAAACAACTTTCATGTGATTTGTTTGCTCCTTCATATTAATATTTTATTACTATTGTATATTAATTATATGTTTTGTTGTAAACCTTAATCTTATTTCATACAAAATAAATGCACGAATCATTTTTATCGTTATGCTCACAAATGTCATTAAAACACATTGTTAAAGTTTAAAAATAAAATTTCAAATATAATCTATAACTTAGTGCTTTGTTTCTTAACTGCAAGTATATGTTTATGTAATATCGTGTGACATGTGACAAGAAGGGGGGAGGGGGTATGGTGAAGTGTGACACTTTGTGACAATGGGGCGGTGGGTGGTCAAAAATATTGAAAAAAAGTGTGACATCATTTATGGACAGCCCCTTATAAATAATTTAGTTCGATTCGCCATTGATGTTATCTAACAGTTTTTCGAAAAATAAAATGTTTATCGTCTCATTTGGAACTGTGATATGGATATACTACTTCCCCATGTTTCTATTCTATTCCGTCAGATTATACGCACCTGTGATATACAATGGTGATTTTTTTCACATACACGTGCCAATTTTTTTCAAAAAATATTTTGTACATGACAGTGACAGCAACAAAAACATTTAACAGATCAAATAATAATGAGTTAAAATTACTTGAAATTTTGTTTCGAGGATTAACATAAAATATGGGTAACTTACGATGTTATATTTTATAAATTAAATAAAAGATAATTCGATTTTCTTTTTTTCTTTACATCTAAGATGTCAAATAATTGATATCACGTTCATACTTTATTCTCCTATCTATAATAGAAGAAAATATTGTAATCGAAATTTTTTTTGACTTCCGGTTTTAGACGGATTAACACGTTTTAAAGGTTAGAGATTACGAAAAACATGGTTTTACTAAATGTTTGTCTGTCCGTGTATCCGTGTGTATGTCCCCTTTGTATCATCGAAAAGAGTATAAAGTTATGCCTAGATTTGAACCAAATTTCATTTATAAGTTTTTGGATATAGCTAGCAGGTCCAACTTGAATTTTGTGATATTATTAATGATGAATTAGGGACTGTGATAGCGATTTTTGCTCTATTTTCATTATTGTATCATCGAAATGTATATAAAGAGAATTGAACCAACTTTATTGTATATATTTTTGATAATTGCCGGCAGGTCACAGATAAATTTGGGTATATTCCGCCGGAAGGGGAAAAAGATTAAAAGACTTTAAATTCAAAAATATGTAAAAAAAATTGAAATCCAAAAAGTTTTTTCCGTTAAATGTTCTAATTTGATACAGGGATTCTGAAGCAATTTTTGTTTTGCCTTTATCTTAAAAAATGGCTGAGAAATAGCAGTTTTAGGGTGGCTGACATTTTGAAACAAGACAGCACGATTTCTCTATAAAAGGGTTTTATTTGTGAGTTTTAGAGATTTTTTTGCAAATTTTCTTTCATTGTTGTAACCATCGTCCCAACTCATATGTTTAACACTATATAATCATTTTCGCCAGCGTCAAATTCTCGCCAAGTTTAGTGATATTTCACTAAATGTGTCCAAAATTTTGCGATAGTTGGCGAAATATCGCATGAATGGGCGACAAAAATAGGTTCCCTTAAATGAAGCCAACTTGGCTATAACTGAGTAATTTGGCGACATTCTCATTCAAATTCAATATTGATGAGAACTGGGAATGAATCTTCTGTAATCGGATTCCACTCATTGTATTTTCGTGTTTTCCAGTAAAATTAGCGAAAAAAAAAAGAAACTAAGGAATAGTTTAGGAGCTATCTAAAGGATATCTATAATATAGGAGGCTATCTATTCCTGCCTAAACAGGCCAGAAGGACATTTCGTAGTGGTGTTGTACATCGTAGAGTGCTTCGTGGTGTTGTACATCACGTGAAAAGTGAAAATGAAATAAAAAGTTTCACCAATTGAAAAAAGATTAATATGAAATAAAAATGATTGACGTTATAGTGGTAATAAAACGGGCATTTTCAAAGATTTCTCAATAATACAAGGAATATGAGTAGTGTATATACACAAAGCAGATTAATATCACGTCATTAGAGAATTAAAAAGAAAATCTGACGTCATATTGCAAGTTTAACGAATTTTTCAAATGTTTGAGAATAATACAAAGCGACTATCAATATATGAGTAATAGAGAAGCCTAATAATATTATAAATCTGATTGTGCGCAAATGTTAGGCTGAAGCCAGCGTAAAAATGGAGCCTTTAATGATCCTGTATTTTTGCATACAGATTGATTATAACCCTCATTTGAACATAGGCTTGTTTTTGTTTATTTTATTCAAATATTTTTCTTAATAATTCAAAATTTCGTTTTTTCATGGAGAGTAAATGGACATTTTTTTCGTATAATATTTTAACATGGTTAAATTTACTTTCCCGTTGCTAATACTTTATCGTTGCCAAAACTAATTCAAATTCAGGAATAATAATTTTTAGTCAACAATTTAGTTTCAATTGAAAAATGTTCACGTGAAAAATAAAAATGAAATAAAAAAATTAAAGAATTAGATTAAATAATATTATTAGAAATAAAACGTACTTTTTTTTAGTTTTTGATAATAATACAAGGTTTCAATATGAGTAACCATAGGAAACAGGCGAATATGACGCCATACATAAAAATAAAGCGGATATGTTTGATTGGTGAAATAAAATGATCTTGGGGTATTTTTTCTTCGCTTTTTTCTTTTGTATGGTAATAATTCTTGGCGTTTTACCGTCTGCGCAGGGCTAATATAACTATACCGTATTTTTTATTTAAATTTTAAAAAAGTAAAAAGAAGTTTCAAAAGAAAATGGTCAGCAAATGTCAATAATATGCTCCGCAAAATTATCCATATCGAAAATGATGTCATGGATAGCGAGAAATATTTATTTTCATTCTTAAAACTAAAAGAAATAACTCGATTACCTAAAAAAAATGACGAATGTTAATAGTTCCATTTTTGTTGATAAAAACTAAAGATTTAATATTATTTCGTTAAAGCAACATAATTTCCCCTATGCCAGTACTGAAATTAATTGCCTGGAAAAGAAAATTAACAAGAATTATGTCATTAAAAAGGGTTCTCTGCGGGAAAAAGAGGCGTCATATTTGAAATAAGACGGGAATTTTCCAATGTGTTTTAAAATGAGTGTGAATCAATTCCTTACATTAATAATACAAGGATCAGTAAGTATAGAAAGTAGATGAGTTTCACGCCATATTTATAACGAAAAATTTAAATGTTTTTTTATCTATACTGATTATTAAGCATGAATATCCGTTATATACAGATGAGAATTTTCTGTTAAAAATCGCATCATAGTTTTAAGAAAAGGAAAATGAACACGAATCTATGTTTGTATTTCGCAACTACTCCTCACTGTAAAAAATTGCTGCAGTAAAATTACTGCAGCAGAGATTCCAGGCAATGTCCATAAGAAAACTGGTTTTGTGACTAGATAAACGAGCTTTGTTATTAGATAAACGGTTTTTGCCCGTAAAAACATGAAATTTACTGAAATGGACCGTTTACTTTGAAAAGGGGGCATTTCCCGTAAAATTACGGCAGCAATTCACGGAGAATGCCCGTGAATTTACAATTTTCATTTACAGTGCCAGAATATCGAACGCAACGTGATTTACTTTATACCGGTTATCATTGATCCGAGGATGTTACACAAACTGTCAGAATTTAAAAAATTAAATTAGATGCCAAGATTTTTTTTTCTTTTTTGTTAATTTTAACGAAGTTTCTCTAAAAACGGAAAGTAAATTACTCCATATTTGTGTATAAAAAAAGGAGAAATAAAATAGATCTGCATATTTTCTACACCATTTTCTCATTAAAAGTGAAAAACAGAATTGATTTTCACTTTGAATAGATGGTGAAAAAAAAATCTTGATTTCAGTAAATTATCCGAAAAATAAAAACATATTTTCACATATTCAAACTTCATGAATCAATTTATTCTGGAGAACAAAAATTGCCTGTCAACATACTGTCATTTAAAAAATAAGATTTGTTTCAGCTTACATTAAACCAAGGAGGCAGAACTGAATTTAAAGAAAAAGCATGTACTATTTCCAATTAATGTTTTTTTGAAGGATGGCTGTTAAAACGTTTCACAAAGGCGTTAAAAGTAAAATTGTTTATCAGGTAAAATTGACATTTGTTTTTACCCAATTCGTCTATTTCCACGATTTTATTTGTCACTCCTTTTTGCATTGTTTGCAATTTCATTTTCGCGATTATTTGGCACAAAATTTCACTTTTTAAAGATTGAGTTATATCAAGGTCCCTATAACAAAAAAATACCGTATTGTCACCTATGAAATGTGATAAATAGTTAGTTAATTTTAACGTTTTTAATTATCGGGAGTGAAATATTTTCTTAATTAATGTATTTATTCTTCTTTTAATGTTGCGTGAACGAAGTCACGGGTAACAGCTAGTTGTAAATAAAGGTTGCGAGAAATAGCATTTTACAATTTTGCCAAATTCAATCTTTCCATTTTCTTTATTGCGCCAAGGTCTTTATAAACAAAGAAATACTAACAATATTCCTGATGATCCTAATCTCTATAATAAAACCGTATGTCATGTGACTGTCCTCAACAGTTCCGGGATGCCGCTTCACTTTTTCATATGCCAGGCAGCCATTTTTATTCAAAATTATTTTTTCAAATAAAACTGCATAAAAGTTACATTTTTAGAAAGATCGTTCAAAATAAATTAATATTTGAGAGATGACTTACGTTCAATTATGTATACATTCTGCAATAACTTCAGTTTCAATTAGGTTCGCTGTTCAAATTCTCTATCCATGAAAGTAAACAACAACAAAAAAAAAAGATTCATTCGTTGTGAACGTTTAAAATATTAAACCATGAATTTTTGGACCGCTGCCTGGTGTAAAAAAAAATAATCAGCACCAGTGAGACAGTCAAAGTTTACCATAATTCTGTTCCATACAACTCAACTTCCTTCGGATCTTTTCTTGATGTAAGTTGAACTCCGTGGTTGAACTCATGTAATAATATTTAATGGATCAAATTTCGAAACAAATTGTCAGCTTTTATTTTTCGTGTGTATTAATTAGAAACAATATTTTAATTTTGAAATCAAATGTTTTGATTTATGATAATATTTCTTATTTATCTATTTTCTATTTTAAAGAAAAATGTGAAAGTCATGTATTTTAAATTGGAACAGCTGTCACGGACGCACCAGGGTTGGCGGAATTTTTGTTTTGTGCCATTTTGGCGAGAAAATCCCATTTTCAGGTACCTATTAGAGATTACTAAAACAGCATATACTTTTATTTTATTATGAAATGAAATAGTTTATTTTATATTAAAAACACACACACAATGATTAATTTATTATAAAGTGGGTTAAGCGGTTTTTGTCAAGAAAGATGAAATACATAACAACAAAAAATATGCGAAATGCTACCACGATCGCAAAAGTTCTTGATTTGTCTATTAGATTTTTCCGGTTTGGCGAAGGATTAAGGAAAAAAATAAATTATGAATAAAAATAATTTGTTACAATGCTTAACATACATTTAAGGGCGACCAAACTGGTCGCCAGTGGCGGCTAGTTTCTATATTAATGAATTTAAAATATGTGGTTATTTAATTTTGATTTTCATGAGATTCAAATTTCATACACTTTCTCTAAGACTTAAGTGTCGAATAAATTTACTTTTTTGTTTTACTTTCTTGTTTGTACTTTCTGTTTTATCATTTTTATTTATCAATTTTACATTCATTCCATTTATGAATATTGATTCAATTTATGCATTCGTGTCAGAGAATATTGTTTAAACTGCGTATTAGGCTTGGGATAAAACAGGATTAATGTTACGATTAATAATAATAATAGGACGACGATGGTATGACTGATTCAGGTTTATACGCTGAACCAGGAAATCTGTTTATATCATTAAGTAATACGAAAACTATCGGCTGATATTTTTGAATGGGTTTTGCAGTCATTGTTGGCAGCAAAGATGGGCGAGAAAATGATCATCTAGAATACCATTAAGTGTTTACCACGCAAAAGACAAACCTGGTTACAACAATTTATTTACTTCTGTGCCAAATTTCGCATGCTAAACAAATCAAATTGGCTATGGATCCAATTATAGAACCTAACCTTCCTATTTACGGCTATTTTCAACCAATATAGGAAAAAAATTATATAGAACGCACTTTCACATTTATAATATTTGGAATTTTATTATCACGAAAAAAAAAATCATAAGAAGACTAATCTTCCATAATAGAATCTACAGCTACTGTTGGCATTAAATCTGGTAGATATTGGGCAGCTTTGTGTTTTTATGGGTATGAGAGTTACAGCAATGAAATTAATGGTAAATATTCATCAAATAAATGATTTTTTAATGAAAAAATTGAATAAAATGTATATTTTTCATCCGTATCTTCTCAAATGTTGCAGTAAATTACGCATAAATAGCCTATTTGATAAATTGTACATCAAGCTTCATTCTATTGAAAATTGCATTAAAATCTATGTAGTAGTTTTCGTGTGATACTATAAGAATGCACAAAGTAAGTTACAAAATGAATTTTCTAACACAGCTTTTATAAATAATGATGATAATAATAATAATAATAATATGCCAAAACTTGTACATACAATAATAATAATAATAATTCACAACTTTTACAAACATTATGTAATAATATTATTATTATTAATATCAATATAACAATAATAGTCAGACATGAGAAAATGGTGCTGCAAAAATCAAGCTGGTCTTTTTGCGGTCAAACTACAGTTGAAAATAAAAGTTGGTTTTTATTAACTTTTCTGAAAGCTGTCATCTAAAGAATTATTGTAAAATATCCTTATATACTATGTTTCGGGACTTGGCATTTTCAGCAAACACATGTAGATTGCATGCTGATGAAACACGGGAACAGGCGACGTAGAGTTGACCGTGAGAAAAACAACGTGATCCTAAGTGCAAACCAGCTACTTTGAACGACTGTCCCTGCGATTTGTTTATTGTCATGGCATATGCTAATTTTAAAGGGAACTGTAAACGTCTGAATTGAAAAGGTATATCATTGGGTATAATTGGCATCCGTGGTATAATAACACTATCTCCTTTAGCCGACCCAGTCATAATAGTAGCTTTTACGATATTGCTTCCAAGTTCATTGATAAGTAATCTGGTACCGTTACACAATCTCGGAGCATCTATATTACGCATCAATAAAACTGGAACACCCTTTTTTAAATGTATTTTATGTGAGAGTACCCCAGACATTTCCTGTGAGTTGAGAAATTCAACTGGATATGAGGTGCTATCGTCAGCATTCAACACCATGTCCACGGATGTGTATAATTTGCCTTCGTTTGGTATTAATTTCAAAATTTTATTATTTATCGCATCCACAGTTTCATTTTTGGGAGCCAGAATTGATCTTTCACATAAGCAATTTGCATTTTCTCTGTTTTCTTCAAAATCTTGGAAAACTGTTGCAATGAGCTCTTTTTCTGAGTTAATTACATTGTAAAAGTAGTTTATAAAATGTATTTTATCATCATTGTCTACATTCAGCTCTCCTTGACCAAGTTTAAGTAATTTGGATGCAAATTCTCCTAAATCCGTGTCATTGTATAGTTGTACTCTCATGTTGGTGATGAAATGTAATTTATGCACCCTATGCCAAATTGGAGATGCTTTTAAACATGCGTTCTTTTCATCGGTGGGTGTTCCCCTAGGAATGACTGGCAATGTTTGCCGGATGTCACCTGCAAGCAGGACCACCATACCACCCATAATATTTGAGTTACTTCGTATGTCCTGCAGATTTCGATCGAGAGCTTCTATTGCATGTTTATGTAGCATTGCGCACTCGTCCCACACTAACAGTTTACAACATCGAAACATTTTACCCCGACCACTGTTTTTTGTAATGTTGCACATAGGGGTTTCTTCATTTGCCAAATTCAACGGTAATTTTAAGACTGAGTGTGCAGTCCGTCCACCATTCAGTAGAGTGGCAGCAATACCAGATGAAGCGACAGCGATTGCTATGTTTTTATCTTTGCGAACTTCAGCGAGCAGTAAATTGAGTAAAAAGATTTTGCCAGTCCCACCTGGTACGTCCAAGAAAAATAATGCACCTTCTTTTCTATTTATGTGCCCTAAAACTTTATCAAATACTTGCTTTTGCTCTGGAAGTAGTTTCGGTTTTACTGATGCCACATAATTCTGAAGAGCTGTTGTGTCATAATCAAGCTCCCTGCTAATATCATCGCATATTTCATTCGTTCTTAGTGGTGCAGTCATTCCATATTCAATCAATGCTTTATCGGTGATAGAAAACACTTTGTCTTCAATTAGAATTAAAGCTTCATTGTAAATTTTGTCATTAAATGTCAAATTTGGATGTGATTTTTGAAGTCTTTTCGATATGTCTTCAGATAGAATATCTTTGTACTTTTCCCACATTTCTGTTGGATTTGACAACCCACATGTACTTATTAAAGTGGAAAACAATTCCCGTATATTTGCTGGTGACCGACATTGAGCAGCTTCTTCCAATGTAGAATCCCAATGGTTGTCCTTTTCGAGTAAACCTAACATCTCGCACGCCTCTCTATAGCTTGCTCGTTCCTGTCCGTTCACCATTCTGAGGTCAGAAAATTTTGTAGGCCCACGCACTTTGTTAAGCAGTAACCGTAAACAAAAACATTCAAAATTACTAACGTGTACAGTGCAAACACGCCCAAGTGCATCACCTGCTTTTATATTTGGCCAATTTTCATCTGTTGTGCCTTTCTTACATCGTTGCCACTCTCTTTTTTTCTTATACCATGTGTAATAGCGTGGAATTTCAGAATATAAATGTATTCTTGCAAATTCCTCAACTTGGCAGAGCTTGAAAAAAGCTGTTAATGTTGTTTTTGGTAGCATAGCAATTTTTTGATGAAAATTTTGCTCGTTAAAGTAGACACGTTCGCCATTTTCTAAGATGAATTACTGTCGGGAACCTCTCGTGTAATGGGAACTGGAAAATTCTCCAGATAGCCTCATTGCTACTGACATAACGTCCTGACTGAAATGCCTGAACTTCATCTTTTGAATTAATGCTTTCATTGTTCTGTCGTATGTCAAATATTGCTTGGTCATTACCTTTATTTATGTACTTACATATATATTTTATTGCTTTTACAAAACTACATGCTTCTACATTAATATGGGCATCAAATATCTTAACCAATATTGGTGAATACGGCACTACCCATCTGTTATCTATCATCATTTCTCTACTTGACCCCTCAGGTTTATTTCAGCCGTTCGTCCTCCATTCTCAGGTGATCTACGTCGGAAGAGAGGGTAGCCCTTGTCATTGTGATGGGTTTCTTTAATTAGTGCTCGAGGATACTTTACTGTGCATTTAACGTCTTTCATACGTGGTGATAAGGGGTTGTACGGACCACAAGGTCCGTGAATCATATTCCTAATGATAGTATCAAATAATTGCTTATCATTATCTTTGTCCGGTATCTCAGCACTTATAATGTCATTGATCTGATTTGGACATAGCTTTTCCCGGAGCCATAGCAAAAAATGCACATGAGGCAGTCCACGCTTTTGCCATTCAATTGAATACATAAATGATCTCATTTCACCAAACACTTTACCTTTCTTAATTACAGCCAATAATTTTTGTACTTTGATTCTGAAAACTCGAGTATTAAGGTCGTGTCTATCCGTTGCTTTTTGTCTAGGCAACAATTCAGCAGTAATCTCTTTCCAATGGGGATTGCAAGAAAATGTAATAAATAGGTCAGGACGTCCATAATTACGTACATAAGTAAATGCATCCTGTGTATATTCATGGAGATGCCTTGGGCTATTTATGAATGAAGATAGCAGAATTACAATTTGACCCAATTCATTGGGATTTACGTTCGCATCGTCCCTAACTGCATCTTGTAAATATATATAATTTTCTGCTCGCAGTTTATTTTGGTTTAAAGAAATAAAACGTAGACGTTCGCTTTCTGCCTTCACATATACATCAACTATAAATTGATGAAGAAGTCGTTTGCAACGCAAAAGTAAATTAAAATTATTGCTTCGCATCATTAGAGATAAGCATAAAAGTTGACACATGACATTTTTTTCTTTAAAATAGACAGTCCAGTATGTGGATTAATTTGTGGTATGTTAAAATGATAACCTTCTTGTCCTTTCCAGAATATTAATGCATATTCGAGCGCGTCGTAAAATCGGCGTGTGTCAAAAATACGACTGAGCTTATCATTACGCAAATGAAGCACTACAGGGTGTCCCACAAGGTACGCAGCGTCTAATATGTACAGATTCGGATAGAGTACATCAATATGAGTATTTTGAATGGTAACAAGTGGGGTCCCCGAATATAGCGTGATAGTCTAATTACAGGATGAACGTTATCATAGCTGCCAATTTTACGCTTTTTTCCTACCACTAAAATTTTAAAGTAAATTTTAGCTTATTAAATCTCCGAAATCACGAGATAAAAATTTCTATAAATTTTTAGTGGTATAAAAAAGACTAAAAGTTGGCAGCTATGACGTTATTGACGAATCCGATAGTGGGTATTCCAAATGACGATGTGTACAATATGAAAAATTCCCCAGATGATTATGCAAATTTGTGGTAACCACTAAAAATTTATAGAAATTTTTGCCTTTTTGAATCCCATGATTTCAGAGATTTAATAAGGTAAAATTTACTATAAAATTGTAGTGGTAGGAAAAAAGCGTAAAAGTTCGCAGCTATGATAACGTTCATCCTGTAATTAGACTATCACGCTATATTCGGGGACCCCAATTGCTACCATTCAAAATACTCATATTGACGTGCTCTATCCGAATCTGTACATATTAGACCCTGCGCACCTTGTGGGACACCCTGTATATCCCGCGGTGAATTTAAACTGCCGGTAATAATAGCTGCTGCTTCATCTGTAGTTGCAACATTATATCTCCGCTTATGTTCTCCCTTTTGCGTACGGTCAGCATGAATGACCAGTTTACATCTTTCTTTGGGATTACGCTCCAAAGCAGTTTTAAATGAACGCACAAGTTGATTGTTTTCATTTAGTACTTTCTGTATTTTTCTAACTATTTCTCTTTCAACATTTGGAACAACCTGGCAATGGTTATTTGTTTGTGCGTCTTCGTCCCCATAAAGTAAATCTGTAAGAATTTTGGTTCTTGATTCGGTGCTGGAAGAAGGGAACCAATTGTATGATATATTTTTCCTTGAACGGTAAATGTGAGAGAAAAACCAGACACGGTAATAATTTTGTCAGCTCCAAAAGATGTCATGTGGAAACATACGTTATATTTCTTTATATTGTCCAGGAATCTTCATGATTCATCTGTCTCGCCCATAAACAAACTTCTCAATGGCTCAATCGGTTCTTCTATAGTAGGAATAGAAACCTTATCTCAAGAGCAACATATTCCTGATGTCTCTTCTTTCCATTTTAAAGCTTTACAGAATTGACATTCATTATTCATTCGTCCCATAGCAATCAATCTGTGACTCACATAATCTACAGTAGAATCGTACTCAAAAGCTCTTTTAGTAAAAGTGTTCCAGATGTTTCTAGTAAATATCTGTCTTCGGTGCACCATTCTCCGTGCATTTTCTACTCTGCGAGCACTTATTAATTCAGCAGGTTCAAGGTTCCTTCCCATTGCCGGACGATCAGCGTTTTCTTTCAAACTTTTTTGTGAGAGTTCAGATGATTCATATGCCCTCTTTAAATCCACATTAGTAACATTATAATGCTGACGTGGTTGGGACTTTTCAGTTGTTTCAGCCTCTCTAACGTTATCCTGGCGATCGGTTTGTTCAAGTCTACGCAGTTCGGCTTCAGGAAAAGTTTCATTTCTTTTTAATTTCTTCTTAGCTCTAGCATTTTTCGAATTTCTTGATAAATTTGATTTTCGATGATTTGACATTGTTTTTATAAACTTTTTAAAAACATTCTAAAAATGAACATTCAAAAAAGTGATCTATTAAAATGAAACAAACGTTTACTCTTTTAAAACTAAAAGAAATGCGAAAATAAAATCCAGTTGCCAAACTACGATTTACAATGTATCTTGATTCTAACAATACATTTCACGCTCTTTAACCTTAATTGCAATACTGCATAGGTGAAATTATGTTACCTTAACGAAATAATATTAAATAATTAGGTTTTATCAACAAAAATGGAACTATTAACATTCGTCTTTTTTTCCGGTAATAGGGTTATTATTTTAGTTTTAGGAATGAAATTACTGTTTTCCGTTATCCATGACGTCATTTTCGACATGGATAAGTTTGCAGAGCATATTATTGACATTTTCTATCTATTTTCTTTTCAAACTTCTTTCTCCTTTTCTAAAATTTAAAGAAAAGATACGTATAGTTATATTACAGCGCCTAGAATACATAGTGTGGAAACCGGCTACAAAATAGTACTAAAAAATTGTATCCAATAAATGTACAACGTTGCTGAAAATATTAGGATGGGTTCGCAGCGCCATCTGCTAGCTCTTGACATTGTATTAGAATGTTTCGGCTGGTGGTAAGTATTTTAAATACTTATATCGTATCATTTTCTCCTCTGACTTAGTGATTTTTATAAGTTTTTTTTTTTAAATTATGAAACCCTGGCTAAAAAACGTGATACGTATTTTTTTTGTCTCTGGTTGCAACATTATCGTAGGCTTCGTAGGAGCACCGTTGCACATTTATAGGCTACAACTTTTTAGCACTTTTTAAAGCATTACACCATTTGCCGGTTTCCACACTATGTATTCTAGGCGCTGTAGTTATATTAGCCGTGCGCAGACGGTAAAACGCCAAGTATTGTTATCATAGAAAAGAGAAAAAAATAAAGAAAAAACCCAAGATCATTTTATTTCACCAATCAAAGCATATCCGCTTTATTTTAGATGAATGACGTCATATTCGCCTGTTTCCTATGGTTACACATATTGAGACCTTGTATTATTATCAAAAACTAAAAAAATACGTTTTATTTCTAATAATATTATTTAATCTTTTTTTTAATTCTTTAATTTTTGTATTTCATTTTCATTTTTCACGTGAAAATTTTTCAGTTAAAATTAAATTGTTGAGTAAAAATTATTATTCCGGGATTTCCTTTAGTTTTGGCAACGATAAAGTATTAGCAACGGTAAAGTAAATTTAACCATTTTAAAATATTATACGAAAAAATGTCCATTTATTCTCTATGAAAATAACGAAATTTTAAATTATTAAGAAAAATATTTGAATAAAATAAACAAAAACAAGTCTATGTTCATTTGAGGATTATTATCAACCTATACGCAAAGATACAGCATCATTAAATGCTCCATTTTGACGCTGGCTTCAGCCTAACATTTGCACACAATAAGATTTATAATATTACTAGCTGTTACCCGTGACTTCGTTCACGTATCATTAAAAGAAGCATAAATGCATTAATTAATCAAAATATTTCATTACCGATAATTAGAAACGTAAATAATTAACTAACTCTTTATCACATTCCATAGGAGACGATACCATATTTCTATGTTATAGAGGCCTTGACATAACTAAGTTTTAAAAAAGTGAAATTTTGTGACAAATAATCACGAAAAGGAAACTGCAACCAATGAAAAAAGGCGGGCCAAATAAAATCGTGGAAATCGGCGAATTGTGTAGAAACATATGTCAAGTTTACCTGGTAAACTATTTATTTTTAACGCCTTTGTGAAACGTTTTAATAGCATCCTTCAAAGATAATGGAAATAGTATATTCTTTTTCATTAAATTCAATTCTTGTGAATAGAGAGCAATAATTGTAGACCTAAATGCAAGGAACTTAAATTTTCCTCCTTGATTTAATCTATACCTGAAAAAAAAAAATCTTTATTTCTAAATGAAAATTTGTTGACAGACGATTTTTGTTCTCCAGAATAAATTGATTCATGTAGTTTGAATATGTGAAAATACGTTTTTATTTTTCAAATATTTTACGGTAATCAAGATTTTTTTCTTTCACCATCTATTCAAATTGAAAATAAATTCTTTTTTTCAGTTTTAATGCGAAAAAATATATTAATCCGTTTTATTTCTTCTTTTTTATCCACAAAAATGGAATAATTTGGATGCCATTTTTAGAGAAACTTCGTTAAAATTTACAAAAATAAATAAATAAATAAATAAATAAAATATCGGAATTTAAATTATTTTTTTTAATTCTGAGAGTTTATGACATCCTTGGATCAATGATAACCGGTGTTAAGTAAATCGCATTGCGTTCGACAACCTGAAAGGAGTATAGTTGCGAAATGCAAACATGGCGGTCAGATTATAGATTCGTATTTATTTTTATTTTCCTAATAATTACGTTTTGGTTTTTGGCAAAAAACTCTCATCTGTATGTAACTAATATTCATGCTTAATAATCGGTATAGATAAAAAAAAAATATTTTTTTTTTCGTTTTAAATATGGAGTGAAACTCATCTACTCTCTAAACTTACCGATCCTTGTATTATTAATGTAAGGAATTGATTCACGCTCCTTGTAAAACACATTTGAAAATTCCCGTTTTATTTCAAATATGACGTCACTTTTTCCTCAGAGAAATCTCTTTTTAATGGCATAATTCTTGTTAATTTTCTTTTTCTGGCAATCAAGGCGTAAATTTTAGCGGGAAACTCACATTTGTATGTAACAGGTAGCGTCCCGCAGTGGCGCGGACGGTAAAAGCTCGGCTCTCGTAAGATCGTCGTAAGCCAAGCAGCATCGACCAAGGTCAGTGCTTGGGAGGGTGCATCGTCTATCCTCTCTCGTCTGTCACTGCTGTGGGACCGTGTACGTTAATGGGAGCTGGTGCACGTTAATTCTGTTCGTGGCTCCAAAGTCCTCCAAGTTCTATATAAGCGCTACCTCTGGGGGTGCCAATCCAGATGCAAATCTCTCATCTGGAATTGGTTCAAAATTAGGAGATTTAGGTGTCAGGATTATGGATTTAGCGTTGTGGATTATGACAGCTATATAGAAATAAAAAGCTGCAAAACTGGGCCCTTTGGGTCATTTCAACAACAACAATGTAACAGGTATTCAAGCTAATTATTAATCAGTAACGATAAAAAATATTTCAGTTTTTCACCTTAAATAATACGTCCATTATCTATCTAGTTTCATTATACATTGATATTCACGCTCCTTGTATTATTACGAACATTTGAAAATTACATGTTTTATTTATGACGTCATATTTGTCCAAACCGAGGAGAATCCTTTTCATAGTTCCATGATCCAAGCGAAATCTATTTTTAATAATATAATTATTGTTCATTTTTCCTTCTAATTATAACGCAATTTTTGACGGAAAAAAATCTTTTTAATGTAACCGATATTCATACTTCATGTATAATAACAAATACTCCATATTTTTGTTTCAAATATCACGGAAATTCATCTTCTTTTGAATTCTTTTTAGTTTTCATTTTTCACGTGAAAATCGTTGAATTGAAAATTAATTGTTGAGGAAAAATTATTTTATTTATTTATTATTTATTTATTGGCAACGATCAAAGCCCTAGCAACGATAAAGTAAAATGGTTAAATTTATGGAAAAATGTCTATTTATTCTCTATGAAAATAGTGAAATTTTTAATTATTAAAGAAAATATTTGAATAAAATAAATAAAACCTAGTCTATGTTCATTTGAGGGTTATAATAAACCTATATGCAAAGATACAGGATCATTAAAAGCTCCATTTTGACGCTGGCTTCAGCCTAACATTTGCACACAATCATATTTATAATATTACTAGCTGTTACCCGTGACTTCGTTCACGTATCATTAAAATAAGAATAAATTCATTAATTAAGCAAAATATTTCATTTCCGATAATTAGAAACGTAAATAATTAACTAACTCTTGATCACATTCCATAGGAGACAATACAGTATTTATATGTTATAGAGGCCTTGACATAACTAAGTTTTAAAAAAGTGAAATTTTGTGACAAATAATCATGAAAAGAAACTGCAACCAATAAAAAAGGCGGGCCAAATAAAATCGTGGAAATCGGTGAATTGTGTAAAAACATATGTCAAGTTTACCTGGTAAACCATTTTACTTTTAACGCCTTTGTGAAACGTTTCAATAGCCATCCTTCAAAGATAATGGAAATAGTCTATTCTTTTTCATTAAATTCAATTCTTGTGAATAGGGAGCAATAATTGTAGACCTAAACGCATGGACCTTAAATTTGCCTCCTTGATTTAATCTATAACTACAGCAGCGCCAAATTCTAGGCGCTGTACTACAACTGAAAAAAAAAAATCTTTATTTCTAAATGAAAATATGTTGACAGACGATATTTGTTCCCCAGAATAAATTGACTCATGAAGTTTGAATATGTGAAAATACGTTTTTATTTTTAAAAGTTTTTACTTCAAGATTTTTTGTTTCTTTCACCATCTATTCAAATTGAAAATAAATTCTTTTTTTCAGTTTTAATGAGAAAAAATATATTATTCCGTTTCATTTCTTCTTTTTCATCCACAAAATTGGAATAATTTAGTTGCCATTTTTAGAGCAACTTCGTTAAATTTATTAAAAAAAAATAATAATCATATCTCGGAATTTAAATCATTTTTTTAAATTCTGAGAGTCTATGACATCCTCTGCGAAATACAAACAGGCGGTCAGATTTTAATATAATAGATTCGTAATTATTTTTATTTTCCTAATAATCATGGTGTGGTTTTGGCAAAAAACTCTCATCTGTATGTAACTGATATTCATGCATAATAATCGCTAGCTAAAAAAAAAGCTAAAAAAAATATTTAAATTTTTCGTTTTAAATATGACGTGAAACTCATCTACTTTCTAAACTTAACGATTCTTGTATTATTAATGTAAGGAATTGATTCACGCTCCTTCTAAAACACATTTGAAAATTCCCATTTTATTTCAAATATGACGTCACTTTTTCCTCAGAGAAATCTCTTTTAAATGGTACAATTCTTTTTAATTTTCTTTTTCTGGCAATCAGGACGTAAATTTTAGCGGAAAACTCACATTTGTGTGTAACTGGTATTCAAGCTAATTATTAATCAGTATCGATAAAGAATATTTCAGTTTTTCATCTTAAATATTACGTCCATTATCTATCTACTTTCATTATACATTGATATTCATGCTCCTTGTATTATTACGAATATTTGAAATTACATGTTTTATTTATGACGTCATATTTGTCCAAGCCGAGGAGGATCCTTTTCATAGTTCCATGGTCCAAGCGAAATCTATTTTTCAATAATATAATTATTGTTGCACTTTTCCTTCTAATTATAACGCAGTTTTTGACAGAAAAATATCTTTTTATTTTAACCGATATTCATACTTCATGTATAATAACAAATACTCCATATTTTTGTTTCAAATATCACGGAAATTCACCTTCTTTTGATCTTTTTTAATTTTCAGTTTTCACGTGAAAATCGTTCAATTGAAAATTAGTTGATGGGGAAAAATTATTTTTCCGTGTTTTTATTTTTGTAGCAACGATAAAGTAAAATGGTTAAATTGTATGGTAAAATGTCCATTTATTTCTCTATGAAAATAATGAAATTTTTAATTAGTAAAGAAAATATTTGAATAAAATAAACAAAAACCAGCCTATGTTAATTTGAGGATTATAATCAACCTATATGCAAAAATACAGGATAATTAAATGCTCCATTTTGACGCTGGCTTCAGCCTAACATTTGCACACAATGAGATTAAGACTAGTAAATCTACAGATCAGGAGCCTCAACGTCAGCTATATGAAAGTCAATGTTTTTTAATCTCATTTCTCATAATATTTAACATCTTATAATACGCAAATTAAATTTTTTAAATTATTACATGTATATTTATACGCATATAAAATAATTCGAAGGTTTCAGAAATTAGGAACATTAAATTAAACACGGTTTATGCAATAATATTCTGACATTCTTATGAACTTCTTATTTTATTTTTTAGGTAAAAAAATACATTTCTTCAGGGGGGCTCTGCCCCCCTGAACCCCCCGTAATCTTATTAAATTTATATTCGTGGTTTCCTATTGTTTGTGTGAATGATTCTAGTACATATTGGATTTCGTTCTACACATTGGTTTTATTATGAAAAGCAAAAATTTCGAAAATAATTTCATGTAATACCTAAATAGCAATATTTACTTACCTTCCAACCACGATGCACTCGCATCTGATAGATAAGTTGAATAATATCTCGTGTACAAAATCAACTTATGGAAATGTAAACTGAATCTACTATATATTCACTTATCTATTTCAGAAATCTAGTATTATTACAATTTTTGTTTCGGAAAAACAGTTTTGATGGCCATTGTACAATATTTATTTGACCTTAGTACATCCTGATTTAATTCGATGGCAATAGCATACTAAAATCTCCCCAAAATAGGCTTATTTGGAAACTTTTAAACCTGAAAACTTTTATTGTGTAATCCTTCATAATCGTGCCCACTGCCAATTCACTAAATAGCAATCTTGATTTGGCGCTATAAAGTATTTTTTGTGATAACTTTTTATGATCTCAGTTACCAATAATTGTGCTATTTCAGGCTGTATGGATTCGTTTTACTACGCTAATTTCTTTAGATTAACTACCTCGTTGTATGAGATATTACATTATATTTTTAAAATAATACTAATTTTCAACCACGAAAAATCCGCATCTCTTCCAGAAAATTAATAATATCTCATATAAAAATGTTTCGGCTATCATTCTATAGTAGTTAAAAGGTAACTTGTACCAAAATAAATTCTCATTTATTTCAATAAAATATAAAATCACCCAATAATATTTTATTTTGCGAATAAAATATTCTAGCAAAATCGTCTGAGTTACTTGAATTTTATCATTTTGATATTCTTTAAACATGGTTGCTAGGTTACGGTTAAATTGAAAAGGAAAATAAAAATGAATGCAATTTAATATTTGCAAAAAATGATAAAATAAAAGTATTATATTATTAGAACAGATGTATAAAATTGCACCAAAAATTATACACCTAATTTAAAAAATCTGACGAATGTATAAACAAAATTTCAAATTAATTTGAATAATTTAACACCTGACTTGATAAATTTTAGCCTTCATAACTTACCGTTTAAATACATTAATCAAATGCGACATTTTATTTTCAACGACTGAAAAATTTCAAAATCGTCTGAAATCCCATAGGAAAGCATTATGATCAAAAAAGAAATGTTCTATATTTTCCGAACGAATGAACCAAATGTAACTAAAAACTATACAGCTAATTCCGCGTATCTCACCAATATACCTACCAAAAATCAAACTAATCGGATCATTTTTACGGCAGTTATCTCGGAACAGACAGACAGACAAACAGACAGACAGACAGACAAACAGACAGACAAACAGACAGACAGACAGACAGACAGACAGACAGAAACCAAAAACTTTTCGGGTCTCCACAGTGAGCCTCAACTGACGTTTCGGCAATTAAGATTAGGATTGACGCAGTGGAAGCGAATTTTGAAATATTAACATTTATGAGATAGAAGAAAGTTTTCGGATTGGCACATCCAGCTAGTTACCCATCATACGTAATATAGGGTCTTGTAATCGTTTTGGAAATCGAAAAAAAAAATTTGACGGATTTACACGTTTCAGACACTGGAGATTCCGAAAAACATATTTTTATAGAAAAAAAAAATTGCCGTCCGTCTGTCTGTGTGTCTGTGTGTGTATCTGTAAACGCTCTATCTCCCGAACAAATTGAGATAGAGACTTCAAATTTGGTATGTACTTAGTATGTAATAATGTAAATAAGCTTATTGAATTTAAGTAATGTCGATTACCGGAACTATTTTTTTGGGACTCTCGAAATAATCATTCTGATAAAAGGTATATAAAAATTTTCGAAATTGTTTATTTTAAGAAGTGAATATAAAAGACAATAAAAAAACATAAATTTTGCATAAAGAATGAAGTCGATCGGATAATGAGTTGCCAAGATATTTGTAATCCTATTTTGCACACTCTTCGATTTTTCATGACCCTGTATTTCATTCAAATTTCCATTCAAACATATATTTTAATTGGAAATGAGACGCTTAATCCGACGCGGTAAACCGTTAGTTTATATGATTATAAATTTTGGATTTATAAAGATGTTTCTTTTGCTTAATTCAGTAATAGAGCATTTAAAGTTTATGACGTCATCAAGCCACGATTTTATTCGAATTGCAATGCATTTTAGAAATAGTTTACACATGTTTTATTTTCATATTTTATATTATGCATATCCATGATGGGTAAGTATTATGATCTCCCCCAACGACTAGCTTTATGAATATGCAAGCTGTACTGGAGTCATATGATAAAAAGTTTGTACTCAAGTTTAACATATTATTCATTTCTGAATATAATGACTAGCAGGCAAGATTGTCAATAGGGCAAGCGGCAAAAATGATTCAAAATCTCTTGTTTTCAAAATCTCTATATAATAATTATATGTGCAAATATGTGCAAATTATATACAAATATATGTGTATGTATTTCAATTGTAAATAGTCATAATTTTATCATTGGCATTTTTGCTTATATTGTAGGGTTATTTTTTGTTATCATTTTTTTTAAATACTCTAATAAATTAAGAAAAATATTTTGAGCCAACATTGAGCTACATTGGAATTTATATATTTGCATTTCACTTTCTTTAATTTACAACCAGTTGAATTCAGACAAACTCGGACAGTCAAAATTGTACAAAATACACGAACACAGTGTATTTTGTGCAATTTTGGTTTAGAACCTCATTCAATGTAGTGCTGAAAATATTCAACGGCGTGCCACCTATGGCACACGTTCCATAGGCTAGCCGTCTCTGATCTAGGGTGTCATCTAGGGTGCCCTGATCTAGGGTGTTTTCATTTCTGCACCAATCTATGTAACAAAAGCAATAAAATATAGTGAACTTATGTTCCATTGCATTCAATTGAAAACAAGTATTCTTAGTTCAAATAAATATTAGTTGAAAAGAACAATAACAACAATATATATGTATCGAATTATTCCAATGATTAGCTTGAACACACTCTTAAAAATCGTAAATATATGTATCTCAGATTGCCTCATATAAATTATGTACAATATTGATCTGTCTATATATCTGCATCTATGAGTATCCATTCGTGTTCTAAGATAAATAAAGAAGCATCATGATGTCAGATGGTGTTTTTTCTTAGAGCCGACTATCTGCACGAGGGATATACGCCGAGGAGGGAGGAGGGATTGTCATCCGTGGAGGTTTGTCTAAAAGTTAACACAGACTACGTTTGAGGTAAGCGGTTACTTTTATGTGGTCATGTGCTCTTTTTCATATCGTCAGTCATCCGAAGCTTCTCTAGGAGGTCAGTGGAGGAGATCCCTGACATGTTTATCACCGCCTCTTTCTTTTGTTAAGACTCTCCCTTTTTTTTGTTGCTGACTTCAGAACCTTTGAAAAAATGACCAGAGGAGTGATTTACTAGCTTTTGTCGGGGATTGTTAAAATCCATATATAAATGCACCTTAAGGGTTCGTAACCCGTATTTACTCAAGGTTCTAAGAAAAAAAACGTCGAATGGTAGGTTGGCGAGTACTACATGGGTTCGAACTCAGTACCTCCCGACTACGAGCTTTGATCACGACGTCAAAATGTGATTTAGTGCTAAAAGGTTTCTTTTTATAATCACTATCATAACAAATATATTTATTTTAACAAGCTACATCTATGAACTCACAACTCTTTCATGAGAGGTTTAATGATACTTGCAACAGTTAAACATATAAATTATTATTTCTTTTAAATTAAGATGGCTTTATTTATGAAAGAGAGTTTTAAAACATATCATATCTTGGTTTTGTTTCTAACACTGTTGCAGACTATTTGGCGTGCAGATGAAAAAAGGGTCAACTGAACTAAAAAGAAGTTTTTGTTCATTAAGTTGTTCTATGCATTCTTTTTGAGTGAGAAGTTTGACCGCACAATGATAATCTGCAGATATTGATTCGCTGTAAATATTTTATTGTTTTGTTTGAGCCAGTTTTCGTCTCACGTGATTTTTTTTTGTCTAAATATGCGATCTTCAATTTAAGTAATACTTACCAATGAGAAAACCATGAATACCATGAATAAAGGCATCCATAACTCACAAACGACGTCAGGTAGTTTTTATAAGTTTATTATTAACAAGAGATTTAATAACTAAATACTATAACCTTTATTCATTTGGCGCCTGTAATTTGGTAAAATATTGTTTTGACAAGTATTTATTTCTATTGAGAATATTAAAATGGCGAGTTTAGATGCATTGAAGTTGAAACGGAAAATTATAAAATCGAGTGCAACAAAACTAAGCTCATGAAGAGTATTAATAGTGTGTATAAACATTCTAAGAGTACAATTGATATCCTTCGGTTAGAAGATTAAAGGGATCAAATTAAGGATAAAGAGAACCAATTTGTTGAATTGTATAAATTTATTGAGGAGAAATTAAAGATTTAAAGAGTTTAGAATAAGATTTCCAATTTAG
This sequence comes from Maratus michaelseni, assembly GCA_963931845.1. Taxonomy (NCBI): domain Eukaryota; kingdom Metazoa; phylum Arthropoda; class Arachnida; order Araneae; family Salticidae; genus Maratus; species Maratus michaelseni. Next base: position 32,433,698 of record OZ007587.1, read on the forward strand.
TAAAGAGTACAGAGAAAAGTTAATTTGCGTAAAACCTAAATTATAAAATATAAAATGAAAGATTTACAGAAAGCAGAAAATAATGTTATTCTAGAAACGGAAATTTACCTTCGATGGCTAAACACAAAATTTGAGTTAACGTGCCCACGCTTAACAATGAGAATTTCGATGGGAATCCTAAATACAGGTAAGAATTTTACACAGTCAGTGTAAATCTGATATTCATTAGAATGATAAGATCAGTACATTAGGCAAGTTAACATGCTTGAAAAATCTCCTATAAACATCGACACAAAGTGCTATTCAAGGATTGTCAATTTCTGAGGAAAATGATGATACGACTGTAAAAGTTTTAGAGAAACGCTAAAAAAAAAATGCTTATAAACGCTTAAAAAAATAAAGTGACGACACCAAGAGGTCCTTTCTCGACCGAAAACAACAACCATTTTCCCCAATGGTTAAACATATTGATTATATCTCATATTAATATGTTGTTAAATTTTCCATCTGTCCGTAAATCTTCTGATTTAAAGAAATTACGCAATTTATATGATACTTTTGAAATACGTATATGTAGTTTAAAATAATTGGGAATTGAGTTAGAAAGTTATGGATATTCATTGTTTCCTAGAATAACAAAGTTAATACCAGATAATTTAATATTGAATTCTAAAAGAGAAAACTAAAAAGAAACAGTAACATGGAATGTTTCTAAATTATTAGATTAGTTGAGAGCAGAAATCAGAACTAGGAAACGTACATTTTCGTTTCGCAGAAAATAATCTGATGACAACACAAGATTTGAAAGTAAATCTGCTAATAGAAAATAATTTTTGGAAAGAGATCTTCTTAGTAGTATACCATTTAAACAGAAAATGCCTGCAGTGGCTATTTGAATACGAATATTATTAAAAATAATTTCGTCTCCTCTTCTGAGAATCATGACATAGAATGTTGATCTAAACTACAAAAGTGAAGAGAAACATTATAAAGAGTCAATCGCGATGCCTCTTATGTTTTAAAAGAATGCACATAGTTAAACATTGTAAGTATAGCTGTAAATGTAAAATTTGTCTCCCCAGGTATAATACTCTGATTTGTGAAGAAAGCGGGGTTAAAGGAAAATTTTACATACGTTTTATTCATTAATTTAAAATGAAAACGTAACACAAGATTTGCAAACCTATACTGCAATAGCTATCAGAAAACGACACAAATCGAAATTACGTCTCTCTTATGACCTAGGGTCACAGAGGTCGTTCATATTGAGTAAATGTTGCAGAAAAATTGGGCTTGCAGGTAGTGGAAGAAAAAAATATTACGATTCACATTTTTGGTTCTAAGGCAGAGTTTAATCCGATCCAGTACACTATTGTTTTGAAAAATCACGAAATAATGAATAAAGTTGCAACGATTGAAGTGCTAGAGACGCCTGAAATTAGTGAATCTGTATTCGCTGTACCTAAGAAAGGTATTAGAAGTTATTTATGTAGAAATAAACTGAAATTAGCTGATAGAAGATATGGAGCTTCAAAATATTTTTGTTGTCTATTTTGATTGGAAGTGATTATTATTGGAAAATGGTAACAGGAAAAGTTCGCAGGCTTTCCGATGAACTTGCATTTCTGAAACAACTTTAGGGGACATTCAACTTTAGTAAAGGGTTCATTATATCCAGCACATTTCTTTGTAGGGAAAAGACTTACAGCTTTGCCACCGGAAAAGACAGGAGTCACCCCTTCTAGAAAATCGAATTAACTACCAAATATAGAGATCGACAGAGCTTAGTGTAACAATTTTGGTTTAAATGGAAGAAACTTTATCTGATATATTTTAAATGTGCCCACCATACAGAGAGCACCAAATGTATCCTTTTGACTAAATGAATCCTTTTTGACTAAGAAATCTGATGGCAGGATGGTAATGTTCATATATTAATTCTATGTAAATATCGTATTGTTTTGTTTGTGCCAGTGTTTGTCTCATGTGAAATTAAATTGATTTTCGTCTAAAACTGCAATCTTCAATTTAAATAATACTTACCAATCAGATTGACCACGAATAAAAGCGTTCATAATTCACGAACGTAAGAGAGTTTTTATGAATTTATTATTAAAAAGAGATTCATCGATTAAATATATATTTTATTTATATCTTTTACAAATACCCCAGTTATAGATAAATGCAAAATCATGTATCTCATGATTTATTTCCACGTTAAATACTCTTTCTTTAGCTTTAACGTTGCAAGATCGACAATGAAGTAATATTTAAATCACAAAAATATTTACAAATAACAAATGCACCTATTAACTACTATTAAATGTACCTAATTACTAAAAGCTATAAAAATCCGTTAATTGTTCTCAAGATATTAAAAACACTAAAAACACACCCTGCAAACGTTTTCAACCGAAACCCGGTCATCTTCAGGGATAATGCTGCAATTCTTTCTTTGATCTCATTTGAACTCTAGGCCGGGAGAAACCATTATTGTTCGAGGGTGGTATGGAAGGTAAAGGAACAAAAATTTTACAACAACAAACTTTACCTATTTTCTAACAATACACTCCAAATTCTATGGATATCATATGACAAAATATCATTATAAACAGTTTCATTTCTTGAAATTATCTCAAGAATTATAAAGTAATATGTTTTCACTATCCAAACTTTAATTTATGTATCTTAAGTATGTGAATAAATATATATGAAATTCATTTGCGTCATATTTGAAATACTAGACATAATATAGAATAAAGAGTTGTTCAAATTTAATGCAATTATAATTTTTAAAAAAAATTCACAGAAAATTTATATATCTAGGCTTGCGCACTAGTTATAATTGGATTTGCACAATCTTTTAATTTATTCAAGAGCTTGTGTGTGTGGTCCATAAAGTACTGATATTGGTTTCTCACTTTTAGGATTTTATATTGATAACAAAAAGAAATAGCTTAAAAATTTAACATTTATTATTTATAAATTAATTAAATATTTTTGAAACCTATATAAAATTTTTCTAAGACCAATGAATGTATCGGACTTTTTAATTAAAAGTATTTGATAATTAAGAAGTTGTTGACATTGCTTGTACTTTTAAATTTGCTTTCATTTGTTTTATATACAGGTGATTAAAAATGTATCTCTCTCTCTCTCTCTCTCTCACACACACGCACATACACACACATACATACCGGGTGGTTATAATATAAGTATCCTATTTGGAGCTGTCTGTAACTTGAAAGAATAACTGGAATGAAACCAAAATCGGTACACTTACTACTCGAGAATGGGGAAGAGGAATGGAACAATAAAAAAACAATTGCAATAATCGCCGACAGATGGCGCTTTTGAGTGTGAAATGTAATGTGTAATATTGTGTACCGTGGAGGTGTCGCAAACCTCAATGACTTTACTGCATATCACAACATGTGCGGAACATCATTCCTGATGCGTTATATTCCGCAGCTGAGCATGTCGTGCACCGCCTGGATTATGTCCTCCAGCACAATGACCATCTGGAACCTGAACATGATCGTCACCGCCATGCAAAAGCGTAACCATATTCACTGTGACATTTTTCAGTAAATTGGATGTGCCATCCGGTTTGATGCCTTAATTCTTTGTTATTGTATTACACATTACATTTTACACTCAGTAGCGCCATCTGTCGGTGATTATTACAATGAATTTTTCTATTGATCCATTCTTCTTTCCCCTTCTTGAATAGTAAGTGTACCGATATTGGTTTCATTCGGGTTATTCCTTCAAGCTACAGACAGTTCCATATAGAGATACTTATATTATAACCACCCTGTACATAAATACAAAGTTGTTTGTGAAAAAGTAAGTTATGCACAATATTTATCAAATAGGTTCAATTAAATAAACTTTATATGGACCAATAAAAATAAAAGTAGACGAGTAGTTGAATACAAAATTTGCTTAACAATTCATCTCAGTTCCAAAAGATAGCAAAATATGTATATGTGTTTGTGTATACGAATCAAATTGCTTAAAATTGTACTTCATAAATTTTAATTCTGAGTTTATCTTTCAAACCAGTTTTCCTTCGTCGCGTTTTAATCCCTATTAATGAGGCGTGTAAAATTTAATTCTTGCAGCCGCCAAAGTCCTCTTTCTTTTATTATTAAAATGAGTAATTATTTGTTGCAGTACTTTTTATATATTAAGCTTAAGAGCATAGTGATAAATTTAACTTAATACGAACTTTATACTTTCTAAAATGAAGTCTTGCATGCAGCATGAAATATAATTGTTGAAAGTAATTTATAGAAATAATAAAAATTTTATTGGAATTGTTCCAAACAGAAATTTATATTTCGCTGCACAGTTGTTTGCATAGATGCAGAATTTATGTTTTGTTTTTTAAATCTATTTATTTTATTTAATTTTTTGTCAGATATGTTCCTTTGTTATAGAAAGCAACTTGATTTTTCATTTAGCGATATCATGATAAAGAATGTACTAGATAGGGTTTTTCACTCTATTTATTTTTGCAGAAGGATATTTAACAACCAGAAAATTTTAATAATACAAAATCATGTAGGGAGAATTTATGTTAGAATTTGTGTATAAAATTGGATTGCTATTGTACTAAATTACAATTCTCCAAAATAAAGTGGAGTTGCTAATGACTGAAAATATTTCAGTTTTTGAATTACACAGTTTCGGTTAACATGAATGGAAACGCGTAGAATTTTTCCTGTTTCATGCACCACGCATGTTTTAGTCTAATACGAACAGGTAAAAAATATTACAACACAAGACATGAAATTAAAGCAAGAACTTTTGCATGCATATAAAAATGACTTTGGAACTTTTGTGCAATATTCTCAAAGTATAATATAATAATTTTAATTAACTTGTCATGAAAGTCTAAATACAATCCTTTAAAATATATCTTCCAGAATATACAAATTCGAAATTTAACTTTAATATCGTGGCTTTTTCTTTTGACATACATTCGTAATCCTCATTATTGGAAGGGGAGGATCTAAGGATAAAGTAACTAAAGCTTCTCTTTTGTCATATTTCAGATGGAACTTTAGTTAGTATAGAGAATATACACAATAAGAGCACAGTTATAAATCATGATAACAATGAATTTTCTTTTGTAAAAGAATTAGAATGCTTTTTATTACATATTGTAATGGAAATCATCTCCTTATACTCCAGATGCAAACATAAAAGAAATAACTATTAAAAATATGTTTGACATAGAAATTTAAATTTTTGCAATATATACCTGTCAATAACAATAGTTTTAGGTTACTATTGTTTACTTGGTATTGTTATATTGTTAAGGGATTTGTATAGAAATCTTGAGATATTTTGATAAAAGTCTGAATAATTTGTTATGTGGTATATAAAGACTGCATGCTTTATAAAATGTTCAAGGGGAAAAGTACATATATATAAAGAGAAAAGTATTAATCATTTGCAAAATTAAAGAAAAATGATATTTCCCTCTGGCACTTAATATCTTTTACTTTTAAAATGCAATGGATGTGCTTAGAAGAACTAGATTTATTTAAAATAATCTTTGTAAATATATAATTTAAAGGCGTTTAACCATTACTCTAAAAATGGATAATGTCAAATCAACCTATGCGTAAATATATAAGCTTAATCGTCCTTGCTACTATTAGTTATTTATTCGTAAAGCAACGATTGAATAAATAAATAAATTTTAAAAGTTTTTAGAGATATTTGCATGCAGAGAAACATATTTGAGTAGTTAACCCTACATGCTGTTTATACCCCCCCCCCCCTATACATATATATTTATGTATATACAGTAGAAACTCCATAAGTTGACCACCCAAGGGACTGTAACTAAGTGGTCAACATACGGAAGTGGTCAACTTAGGGAATTTTTAGAAAATATTTAGTACAATATTAGAAAAACTTTAGTAAACTTTTTTAGTATTTTGTTTAGGAAAAATTTAGAAATATATTAGCATACTCATTTTTAACACTTTCCAACCTAGTTGAAAAGTGTTTATGACTTCGGTTTGTCTGACCGTATGGCCGTCTGCCGTCTGGCCGTCTGTCCGTGCTCTAACTCCCGTAAATATGCTCGGATTGCTCTGCAACTTTTATATGTTATAGTCGTTATCTATAGCATGTTCCCTATTTCAACGGAAGTGTGTAGCACTTATAGTTTTTTTACAGGGACACTCAAAACAATTCCGTTACATTGCGGTCTATGAGGAAAAATCATTGACGGTTTATTTAAATAATGTTTCACTATTTTAAACGCATTGAAATTTATATATATCACTAAGGTGCATTAGAAGAAGCTTAATATGGAAGAGGGTGTGCATTGCACTTATAGTTACTTTACAGGGACAGTCAAAAGAATTCTGTTACATTACGTCTATGGAGAAAAATCGTCTGCGGTTTATTTAAATAATGTTTCCCTATTTTAAACGCATTGAAATTTATATATATCACTAAGGTGTATTTCAAGAGGCTTACTACAGAATAGTGTGTGTACAGCAGTCATCGTTCATTTTCAGGGACACACAAAAGAATTCTCTACTGTAAGTTAACAATAATTCCTGGAAGTGCGTTTTAAGTTACTGATCGCGATTTTAATTTTAACTCGCTTTTTGTCTATTATGTGGTGTGTATAAATTCTGTATATCCTATACAGGGAAGCACAAAAGTTCGCGAACACATTTCCGTATTATTTAACTCCAGACGGAGAATTTTAAACTGTGCTACGCGTTTCCTAACTGAACTAAAATTTAACATCCTATGTAGTATATATACAAATCTATAGATCCTATACAGGGCTGAATAAAAGTATTCGGATTACTTAGATGTTATATTTTAGCTTATTAAACGGTATGATTTTTAAAATTATTTTGGAAACGTTGGAAAGTGTTACATAATCTATGCTTGACGCATGATTTTTCGTTCTTGTTATTTTTATTGAAGGTACAGCACATTTTTACAATTTTTGAAAGAATAATTCAATTTTTGTTTGACTCCTCTTTTTGTTCATTAAGTAATTGCAAACAGCACTTTTACAGTTTACAAGCCCATTAAGCATGCTTGGGTATTTTTCTGCAGCGAAATCTTTAAGTTGCTCCATCATGCGCTTTACATCGTCTTCCTTCAGAGTTGGGTACTTGCAGTTTCGTCGCCACTTGGATCATCATCCTCTTCGCCGTCCATTTCTTGTACCTTAGAGTCCTCGCTGTGCTCAGTTGCAGAGAGTATCTCATTGAAGATTGCCTCTGGGTCTGGTTCAACACATGTTACTAACTCATCGTCCATGGTAACATAATCTTCAAAATCAACTCCATCAAAAACTGGCAGGAGAGATAGAGGAAGCTCATCCTCTTGCACCGATGTTGTAGCCGTAACAAATCCAGACTTCTTGAAGCAGTTCTTAATCGTGTTTTGCGTAACTTTATTCCAAGCAGAATTAATCCAATGAACAGCATTCAAAGCATTTACTGACGCAGCATGACGATGCTAATGCAGAAGTACCACAGGCTTGTGCTTTCATGATCACCCATTCCAGAAGTTGAGCTCTGTAGTGCACTTTGAAGGACTGAATAATGCCTTGATCTAAAGGTTGGGTTTTCGAAGTTGAGTTTGGAGGCAAAAATTTTAGCTTCACATTTGTGAGATTATTCATTTTCGGGTTGCTGAGGCAGTTGCCCACGGTACTTTTATGGAATAGACCGCTTCTTTTGCCTCATTTCAGCATCAATTCCTCTAACTCACCTTTGAACAAAGTACCGTTCATCCAAGCGGATCTATTCGCTCTCCAAAAAACAGGAAGGTCTTTAGGTTTTACATTTTTTAAATCACGAGGTTTTGCGGATTTGCCGATCACCGTAGGCTTCAAATTTCCCCAGTAATACTAGCACATAGAAGAACAGTAAAACGCTGTTTTGAAAGTTTTCCTCTTTTGCAAGTGTCACCCTCCATTACTAGACTTCTATCAGGCATTGCTTTAAAGAAGAGACCGCATTCATCAGCATTAAAGATGTCCTCATTTTTAAAACCTTTATCAAATTCTGGGAATTTTTCAATAAACTTCTCCACCACTTCAGCTGAAACCTCATTCGATTCCCCACTCAAAATTTTTTGAGAAATCTCGTATCGTAGTTTGAATTTTTTAAGCCAACCTGCTGACGCTTAGAAGTCCTCTATTTCGAATTATTTTGCAATTTCTTTGCTACTTCCTAAAGCACAGCTCCCGATATTTTTGCATTTATTGATCTCATCTCTTTAAACCAACGAAACGTGGCTTCGTTCACAGCGTCGAGACACGTTTTTCTGTTTTTTCTTTGGAGTCCCCCATTTTCGGAAGAATATCTTTTCAGATATGAATTCCTTGCGTTTTAAAATGTGGCTCACAGTTGTCTTGCTCACACCAAATTTTTCCGCTGTCTTTCTTTGGCTGCTGCTTTCCACAAAATTAAAAAGATCCTCTTTCTTCTTTATTTAAGTTCTTTTAGCGCTCTTCTTTGCGCCATTTTTAATGAAAATTCCTCAAAAAACAACCAGTCCCGTCACGACGCGACATTCAGAAAAAAAGAACGGAATGAGTTTCACATGTGAGCGATACACGTAGTTTTCCAATTTTGCGTATAGCTACACCGCTACGAACATCTCCCACTCCCCTGACATATTTTTCGACAAATTTCAGGAATTCTAGCATTTCCCTCCCATTGTATCATACTGGAAGTGAACAATGAATGGAGCATCACAAGGGGGGCGAGTGTTGCTCAGATAAGCCGAATGACTGATAAATAAATTACTGGAAACCAGATGGAGAACAAACGGAGGTAAAAGCAAATTCAAGAAAACATCAGTGGTCAAGTTACAGAGAGTAAAACCTACTAAAAGTGGTCAACATACAACTTACGGAGGTGGTCAACATAGAGAGGTAAATCTCCATTGAAAATGCGTTGTGACCATTCAAACTAATAAATTTCGGTCAACATAGAGAGGTGGTCAATATAGAGAGGTGGTCAACTTTGGAGGTTTTACTGTATATATATTATAATTGCGCATTTTAAATAGATTTTAGTTTTCTGTTTTGGTCAGTTTGTAACATTTACAAAAATAACATTAGGTAGCAATGTGCGATAATGTAATTTAATATTAATTTTTTAATATACTACAAAGATTTATGTTTAAGTATACTTGTTTAAAAGTACATACGAAATATCAAATTTAACAAACTGTTAATCGAAAGTGACGTATTTAAGATGTCTACTTATTTTTACATATGCTAGTTTTGAAAAAATTCGGATTTCCGTCAAAAGAGGGCTTTGAGCTGCCTCAAAATGTAAAAATACGCAATCTAATGCGCAAAAGTTACGCAGGTTTTACTCTTCATTTTATTTAATTGTTGAAGTATGAAATGAAGTGCTTGCATTTTGAAGTTCTAATGTTATTTTCAGCAATCTTAAGGACAAAGACTGTGCGGCTCTATCTGTTGTATAAAATCTGAACTATTTTTTAAATTATTGCATTTAAATGCGTTGAAGCTTCTTGATACACATGCTATATTTTAAGATTTATATTTATTTTAGTTACTGGTCGGGCATCCTTTTCCCAACACCGCATAGTTATATAATGATTTTGATTTTGTTCTTTAATATACCAGCCTAAATTCAATTTAGAATCAAATGTCCATATTTTATAGTACATCAGCCAATGTAATTTACTAGGAACATTTCTAATAAATATAATTTTCCCATTTGCTTTTAATGACTGATGGCTATAAGTATTTTTATTCGCATAAGGTGAAATTGATTTTCAAAATTAATATGCAAATCCTGTTATGAATAAGACAACAAGCGTTCGAAGTTCGTAGCACATAAATCCATGTCATTCAATGTGCAAAATATTTGTAATTTTTCCAATACTTACAACTTTGCTGCCTTCTTTTAAATCTAATAAAGTTAGTGCACAGATTTTATGTGTGTAGTTTTTGCTTAAGGAATATTAGTGTTTTACCAATGCTTATATTCTTTTTGAAAATCGTCGTTAATGATGCAAGTATTTGCTATAAATAAAGTTTGCTTAAATATAGGAGCAGCAAAACAAAATATTATCTCTCACCCGCAGCACAAGCGATACAACTCAAAAATTTTACATTTCATCGGAGAGGTAAAGTAAGATTTCCATTCTTTTATCTGTAACATAAATTATAGCACTTACCTGAGTATGCAACAAAAGCGTACATAAAAGCGTAAAACCCTTAAGAATCAAGACGTAGAAGAGATAGGGAGAATTGAGTAAACTTTTCCCCATACACAAATTGCCCCCATTCTATGGAGACAAAGTGAAATATACCGTAGTCTATCTGTTTTCCGGATAACTACTCTTCTAACACTCTAGCAAGACGCACCTAAGTCAGACTTATTAGTGAAATAATGCACAAAATGAATTCTTTTGTATTACTTTTTTTCGCGTGAGCGATATGTATTATGTGTAGCTATATATGTTTCTGACTGCGTCAACGCTAATGTCGATAAACAAACAAACCAAAAATATGTTTCCTACAAATAAAATGGGTTTGTCTGAGTTATATTTTTTATGCAAAGCGCTATCTTTATTATTATTATTTAAAAAACAGAGATAAAATCTTTCGGATAAAATATTTCTTTACTTAAACTGCGGATTTAAAGAAGGCTATAAAAGAAGCGAAATAACAATTTTTTCATTGTTTCCTATACGAAGCTGACAAATTCAACATCCAGTTTTCACCTTCGTTTTTTTCTTCTTTTTTTTTTTCCTCTAAGGATCAATAACTTGTTTCTATATATTGCCTGAAAAAAAAAGAGAAAATTTTTAACTTTGAAATTAATGGTTTTCTCGCAAAATAGCTTTGTCAACTCGATTCCAATATTTCACATTTTGATGTTTTTCAGCGGAGTTTTCCTTTCCTTTTATAACTTAATAAAGAGTGAGGGTTTTTTTTAGAATATACTTACACATGCTTGCATACTTTGATTCATCGCTTTTTTTAGATAAGTTTTATTACGACCATAATAAAAAAAGGGAATTTCTGTTATATTTCAGAAAGTTAATTATTACCAGTCTGTACTAAGTCAGACTTTTTAGTAAAATAATGCACAAAATGAATTCTTTGGAGTTGTGTTACTTTCTTTTGGGTGAGCGATATGTATTATGTGTAGCTATATATGTTTATGACTACGTCAACGCTAATGTCGATAAACAAACAAACCAAATATATATTACCTAGAAATGAAATGGGTTTGTCTGAGTTATATTTTTTATGCAAAGTGTTACCTTTATTATTATTATTTAAAAATCAGAGATAAAATATTTCGGATAAAATATTTCTTTACTTAAACTGCGGATTTAAAGAAGGTTATAAAAGAAGCGAAATAACAATTTTTTCATTGTTTCCTATACGAAGCTGACAAATTAAACATCCAGTTTTCCCCTTCGTTTTTTCTTTCTTTCTTTTTTTCCTCTAAGGCTCAATAACTTGTTTCTATATATTGCCTGACAAAAAAAGAGAAAATTTTTAACTTTGAAGTTAATGGTTTTCTCACAAAATGGCTTTGTCAACTGTTTTCCAATATTTCACATTTTGATGTTTTTCAGTGGAGTTTTCTTTCCCGTTTATAACTTAATAAAGAGTGTGGTATTTTTTATAATATACTAACCAAAAATACGTTTCCTACAAATAAAATGGGTTTGTCTGAGTTATATCTTTTATACAAAGCGCTATCTTTATTATTATTATTTAAAAACAGGTAAAATCTTTCGGATAAAATAATATTTTTCTTAAACTGCGGGTTTAAAGAAGGCTATAAAAGAAGCAAAATAACAATTTTTTCATTATTTCCTATACGAAGCTGACAAATTCAACATCCAGTTTTCACCTTCGTTTTTTTTTCTTTTGTTTTCCCTCTAAGGATCAATAACTTGTTTCTATATATTGTCTGACAAAAAAAGAGAAAATGTTTAACTTTGAAGTTAATGGTTTTCTCACAAAATAGCTTTGTCAACTAGATTCTAATATTTCACATTTTGATGTTTTTCAGCAGAGTTTTTCTTTCCATTTATAACTTAATAAAGAGTGTGGTATTTTTTAGAATATACTTACACATGCTTGCATACTTTCATTCATCGCTTTTTTTTAAATAAGTTTTATTACGACCATAATAAAAGAAGGGAATTTCTGTTACATTTCAGACAGTTAATTATTATCAACATAACTTGGAATTAATTCAATTTAGAACATACTTATTTAGGAAAGTTTCGAAATTTAATGAAATTATATTGTCAATCAAAGAATAATAAGTTTTCGATTAAAAAATCACTGTGGTATTTTATATTTAGGGCAATGATAAAAATGAATGCATTCAAAATTGTTTTACATGAATAAAAGTATTAAATAAAGAAAACTCTCGGCAAAAAATGCGTTATTGATAATATTTTTGATGCGGCAGTACCGGTCTATCTAAGATTAATATTTTTAAATTTTTAAATTAACAAAATAATTTTATACATTTTATCTCTATACATAATACTCCATACTTCACACATTACTGCACTTATTTTTTTACTTTCAAACTTGCATTCATACGTCGTATTCATCCGTTGTCGTCGACGACTTATGAATAATAAGTCGTCGTTGTATTCGTCGTACGTTGTATTCATACGTCATCTTACGTGCATTAAGTTTATAACATACATACACCAGACATGTTTATACACAATAACTTACAATACATGCAATATCAATTTATATAAAATATGTACGATACATAAATTTCATGTAATAAATAAAATGTACAACATACTTACGCTAATCACAATACATAAATTAGATTCAATATATACAACAATGCTTTTTCAACAAATAAATGTAACTTTCTGCGTTCTAACCCCTATGTGTTGCATTTATTTACATTGCAGAGATCATCCGAATTCTTGAGCGAAAAATTAAAGTAATATCATTGTACATTTGCAAAAAAGTATAACATTAACTTTATAAAATATTTAATTTCACGAAAAAAAATCATATTTACAATGTAGGTTAAGCGGAAATTGTGAAAATTACATGTTGCAGGTTACGTGATTTTTGATGCAAAACTTTATTTGCTAAAATAATACTGTTCTTTTAAGATTTTGATTTCTAATTTCGGTGCTGGTGAATTACAAACAGACAGGCAGATTTTAATATAATAGATACAGATTATTTTGTCACTGACAATAAATTGTCCAATTTAATCCAGTGATCATTCGAAACACTCAAACCTGTAAAGATAAAATAATAACCTTTATAAGTGTGTTTAAATAACAAATTCGTAAGGAAATAAGAACTTCTCTTTTTTCCCCTCGCTGAACAATATAAAATTTTCTGATATATTCATTAAGTCCACATACGGTAAATGTTACAAAAGGGTCTAAATGCGACATTAGTTTAATCTTTGCTTATATTACAGATAATGATTCAATTTCTGCAAAACAAGTAAGTTCTGAATTAAAGGTGCAGCATTCAATCATTTTCTGCTTAATAAAATATTTATTTATTTAATAAAATGCCAAATATACCCTAAATTCAATAAATCTGTGGAGAATCACGTCTCATTTAGGAACAATGACCTTAATTATTATCAAAATTATCTGAAATTGTATATAACTGGTGCTCTTCAAACTGATAAATACACAAAATTTAAATAAGACGATTCTTCAAGTCAGTTATAAATATTCCTCATCGTATTGAGTCGTCTTAATCATATTAAAAACTAACTGAAACTAATTTAATAATTTATGTTTTTAAACAGGTTCATCAGGAATAGAAATAAAACTATAAGTGAAAAATAAACCAAGATATTAATTGTATGCGTAATATAGAGTTATTTAAATATTTTATAATTTCTTGCTATTTTATAATGTCTGATGAATGGACCCATAAGAAAAATTAATAGAGTATTACGTAAATCTATATGGACTGTACATTAAAGTGAAGGTGACAATAAGGAACTATGGCCACTTTTTATAAGAACGACTGCCCTATTAATAAGTTGCGCTTATTATAATTTAAAAAAAATATTTACTTTAAAATGCACTTTAATAAATAAAGTTATTGACTTAAGAATCAAAAATGTAGTTGTTGGAACATGAATTTGATCTGATATTGAAAATTTTTCCTATATACTTCTGAGCAATTTAACAAAATTTGTACACCTAAGACATTCGAAATTTTGTTTAAAACACAACGAAATACATCCTAAAATCATAAATTAAATAATAACTCTCTTTTTAAACATCATATATTTAACAATTTGGTTATCGAGCCAAATGTTTGATCCCAGTTAGTTCTAGATTACACTACACACATCATTCTAGATTACACTACAAACATTATTCTAGATGACACTACATCATATCAAGCAGGCCTATAGTGTAATCTTTGTTTAATAATTTGTGTTAGTTTTCTCAATATTTATAATATGACATGTGATTAATATCATTCTGATATTCTTACACAGCCTTAATTGAAAAATGTAAAATAATAATAATAATATTGTATGATGTTTCTGTATCATGTTTTATATTTTTCGATTTTTAATTTTCTCATTATTATTATCGTTATTAAATTCTTAAATATTTTGTCACGTATAGATTAATTATTTTCATTAATAATTTTCACAATTTTGTGTTATACATTTATACTTCTTTCATTTTCTGATTCATACATTTATAATAAATTTATTAACTTTTAAAAATATTTAGTTTAAGTATGAATTGATGCATTGGAGAATAATTGAATATAACTTTTCAAAATGTATTTAATCTCTATGTGACATCATCTACTCAAATGAACAAAACATTTTATTCGTAACACCAGTAATTTAAAAAATGATATAATAATTATCGTCTATCAAACAGTAAGTCTTTTTAATTAAGTTAGAAAATCCTTTAATTAGATTAAATAAGTTAACTTTATCGAAAAATAAAATTATTTAACTGGAAAGACTTTGAAGTTAATTAAAATTTAAATGAACCTGATAAGGTAATTAAGATGTTTTCTAAATTTTAAAATGAAGCCTATTTATTTTTATTTAATAAAATTTATATCATATAATTTTGAGTCAGTTATCAATTGATTATGCTAAAAAGTATGCTATTAAATTTAATATATGTTATTTCAATGCTATAATGAACTGAAATGAACTATTTGACGCGAAATAATTTTAAAATATATACATAAAAATAAATGGTACATTTTTATCTTTTAAAGGAATAATCATGCGAAACATTTGTGCTTATAAGAAACTTTGTATAGAAATAGAAAATAGAAATTTTGTTATCAATTAATAAAGAAGTTTTGAAATTCCTATAAAGTATCTAATAAAGTTTGGATATCATTCATTTTAATGATATTAATTTAGCCCAATACATACAAGTCTAATAAATATTGTTTATGCGATTCATGCAGGTTACAGTCTGGTTACGATTTATGAAAGTCAAAACCAACAACTTGCCATCATTTCTGGTATTGGTAGAACGGAAAAAGAACGGTAAAATAACATAGTTAGGTGATCGTAAAATATAATCTCTAGCTGGGATACTTGGAAATGATGCGAACCACAAATTTCCCAACTGAATTAAAAGTACTTAAGGGGACATGGTACCTCTGAATATTTTTTTTCAATTTCGAATAATACTGTAATACATGTGGTGTCACAATACTCAATACTAAAAATAAATTAAATAAAATAAAAAATATATAATAATTTTTTTTCGTTCTAATTCATACACTGTATACTTTTAAAACTATTTTTTTTTTCAATTTTGAATAATACTGAAATATCTGTGGTGAAATTATATTTAATACTAAAAAGTAAATACATATATTTTAAAAAATCTTGTAAAACTGCCTATTTTACTAAAATTTAATTCTTTTAACTTTTCAAAAATCCTTACTATTTTTTAAAATATGGATATGTTTGCTTCGATTTTTTTCCACATTCATTGGAAGATACTATATAAAACTGTGCATATATTTTAGATGTATGGGATATTGCATTTAATATGATTTTTTCTCTCGTGTATATTAAAAAATCAAGGAAATTCAACAAACTCACAATTTAAATTAAAAATATATGTATATATAAACTTGAATGATAAATCTATGCACAAAAATATTAAATACACTATGGAAAAGAAGTAAAAAAAATTCAAACCTCTAGCTAATCTAGTAAAAAAAAAAAAAAAAAAAAAAAAAAAAATCAGCAGTATATTTTTAAGGTATAGTTATAATTTAAGCCACTAATAAAAAAATCGATATTTTGACAAATTTCAAGGTATTGTGTCCCGTTAATTAAAATTGGGGGTTGCGTTGTATATTTTCAATGTATCCCGGCGTATGAGGATCTAGCTAATAAATAACACAATCAAACGCGCAGTAAAAATATGAACGAGGAAAATACCGTTTTTACACGTAATGAAGAGAATGCACAGGATGCATGATAATATTAGAAAAAAATTTAATATATCAAATATAGTTCATTTACTGCATAAGTATTTGCAATAAAAAATAAGAACACGTTAAATAAGGAAAGCTCTACTCTTGTAGCCGTGAAATAGATCACACGATCCAAATTATTAATCTTTAAACTAAAGGCTGTCAGCATATTTGTTATCATTGTTACTTAAACATTAAAATATTCCTTTTGCAATGTTAAGTCGCTTAATTTTTGAGTAAATATTAGGTAAGTACTGTTTCTTAGTAAAACATTATTTATTACAAATCAAAATTACTGATATAACTTGTGATATTCTGCCTCCACGAAGAGTGACATTGTCGTACTATATCAAGCTATGAATTAAATCTCTGTACAAATAATAAAAATTAAAACGAAGAAAAAAAAATCTTCAAAAATTACATAAATTGAAAAAATGATTGAACACTGCACACCATAATCTTGTCAAGTATGTACCTGAAAAAGATGGTTAAATTGCTATGCTTAGTTTTTGGTTCTATAAAAGTGAACTATACTGACCAATTTAAACATTAAGTAGCGCTGAAAACAATTCTTCGATTTAAAAATTGCTTGCTACAAAGTGTTTATCATACTTTTCTATATAAAACTACATAATTTAATATGGAATAATTTTTGCAGTATAAGCCGAGAAAGTGAAACTGTCACAATAAATTAAATTACGGCAGCAGCAACGTTAGTTACTTTTTTATTTAATATAAATAAATAAAGCTATGTAAATTTTCTAGGAAAAAGGAATTTTCAGAACGATGGATTTGCCATATTGGGTCTATATATGAGCCAGCCAGGTCACCGGACTCTGTATGACGTAACCTCTTAGATATTAAAAATACTTTTTTCTTACAAATAAAACTTTATGTATTGGTATTATATGTACAAGCAATATAACTTGAGCGACATAATGTTAAGAAGCATAACATTTGTGATATAAAATTTAATATTTAAAATCTAAAAAAAAAAATGATTCAATTAAATTTTTTGATTTCATTTTATTTATTTTCTTCCGTTTAATACAATTGATTTCATTAAAATAAAATTTTGTATAATTTTTTTTATGTAATTTATCTTAGATTAAAGTAGAATTACATTAAATCTTGCACAAATAAACAAGTGAAGCTGACTTTTTTATTCTTATTTGAGCAGGAAATTGAAATGAATTTAAAGTAAGTAACAAAACTTATAGAATTTTTACAATCGTGTTTTACAATAAAATTATGTATTAACAATTAAAATGAAAAGCAAGTTCTTTTAAGAGCATAGGATTTTACTATTTTCATTTTATTATACTGTTATTCTTTTTCTTTTTTTCATTTTAAATGTGCCTTGAGGTATTATATGAGGAAATGGAAGAAAATTATCCTACTTTTTATATTCAGTTGAAAATAATAAAAAATTAATGCAAAAGATAATTTGAAATGTAATGTTTTTTCTTATTAAGAATTGTAGAAAAACGTGTCCTCGCTAAGCTTGGACTACAAATTGGCAGTTCTGGTATCCTTGTCAATTTTTCCTTCGTTTTCCATATTTTACCTATTTTTATTTATCTTACTGAAAATGCTCCTTTGTATTAATGTAGCAAACAAATGTTTATTTCGAAGCCACACTTTTACCGAATAAAAAAAAATATATATAATTGAAGATTATTTAAAAAATCATTAAACAAATTCTGTAAATTTATTTACAGCATTCAAACAAACTTTATTTGAAAATACATTTTTTTATAGGGTAAAATTTGAAACTATACAATACTTACGAGAAAGCCAAAGTTGTCAAAGTCAAAGCGATAGAGAATGTTGCGTCATTTAAAGTTACCTTTGTGCAATGACTGACCCACATGTTTATCCTTTACACGCAGAACTACTTGCTATTACCCATGTTAATCATGAAGGCCTTACTGTAAAATAAATAACAATACAATAATATGGCGATCACAATAACGGAGCTCTGTGCATTTCCGCACATAAAGCCCTCTGAACATCTGAGGGCTTTCTGCGAATTTTGATAAAAATTTTCATAAAAATAATGTTAATTTAATTTTTTTTCACGTTTTTTTCTATAATACACTTCATATCTCTTTATGTAACATATATTTTAAAATACAATTCTGTTAAAAATATTTTTATCTACAGACAATTTAAGTTTTTTTGGGGGAAATGGAAAAATACGGGCATTGAAAGGCAGTTGTGAAAAAATGAAGTTACTTTTACACAATCATAGAAAAAAACCTTCGACTTTATAAATGAAACTGTGCATTTTCTTTGGTGCATGTGGCAGAAAAATATACGACTTCTATAACAATATGAAAAAAAAAAATCAACCAAATGGCGTAGCATTTACCGAAATACTATTTCGTATGGCATCTATATATATTAGGAAATAAAAACCCCAATTTTTCCTTGAAAAGATGTCTTACGCAAAATAACTAATAAAAAGTCAGCAATAGTTGTCTTATTCGTCTAATCTTCCCTTTTCAGGTTCATAGCCGATGTTGTCGACGACATTAAAATTGTTCTATTAACAAAAAATTATATCTAAATTATATCTAAAATACGTGTTTAACTATTTTTTAACAGATTGGTTAAGCTGTATTTTATGTTCCTACTTAAAACTACAACTGATATATGGCGGAATGACTTAAAATTTTCGACTCTCCCATTTAACCTCATTAGTGGTTGAATTTTTAAAATCGTTGAAATACGTGTTTAACTATTTTAATAGTAGATTTTTTTATGCTGCATTTTACTTTAAACTGCTGTTAAGATATGGTGAAATGCTCTAAAACTTTTGATCCCCATTTAACCCCTTAGTGGTTGAATTTCTAAAATCGCTGAAATAAACATTTAACTATTTTTTAGTAGATTTGTTAAGTTGAATTTTACGCTTCTACCAAAAAATGCTACTGAGATATGGTGAAATGCCCTAAAACTTTTGACCACCCATTTAACCCCCTTAGTGGTCGAATTTCTAAAATTACTAAAATACGTGTTTAGCTAGTTTTTTTTTTTTTTTTTTTTTTTTTTTGTAGATTTGTTGTGTTGAATTTTACGATCCTACCTTAAACCGCTTTTGGGATATGATGAAATGACCTAAAACATCCGATCCCCCATTTAATACCCTTGGTGGTTGAACTTCTAAAATCGCTGAATATGCATCTATTTTTTTAGTAGATTTTTTTTAGCTAATTTTCACGTATCTACTTAAAACTGCTACTGAGACATGGTGAAATGCTCTGAAACATTCTTCCACCCATTTAATCTCTTTAGAGGTTAAATTTCTAAAATAGCTGAAATACGTGTTTAATTTTTTTATAGATTTGTTGTGCTGAATTTTACGCTTCTAGGTTAAACTGCTGCTGATATATGACAAAAGGACTTCAAATGACTAAAACGTCCGACCCCGATGTAATCTCCTTGGTGTTGAATTTCTAAAATAGCTGAAATAGTATTTCACTATTTTTTTAGTAGATTTGATAAGCTGAATTTCACGCTTCTATCTAAAACTGCTACTCAGGTATGGTGAAATGCCCTAAAACTTTCTACCGCCCATTTAACCCCTTTAGTGGTTGAATTTCTAAAATCGCTAAAATACGTGTTTAACCATTTTATAATTTTTTGTAGATTTGTTGTGCTGAATTTTATGCTACTACCTAAAACTGCTGCTGAGATATGGAGAAATGACTTAAATTTTCGATCCCCCCCCCATTTAACCCTCTTAGCGGGTTAAATTTTCAAATAACCCTTTTTATTGCTTTGCCTTGGTTATAACAGCAATCAAATTTCGTGATCTTGACTTTAGCCGTTTGATCTCTGTGTTTATGAATCAGACAGTCTGGCAGGAGTTCTCTCTTTATTATATTATTATAGATAATATAAAATTTGCACATATATCCTATTTTTATTTATGTTAGTAAAAATGCTTCTTTATATGGCAAACAAATGTTTATTATGAAGCCACGCCTTGCCAGATAAAAGAATTCCATAATGGAAAATTATTTAAACGATCATTAAAAAAATTAGTAAATTTAGTTACAGCTTTCATACAAACTTTATTTGAAAGTACATTCTTTACTAGCTAATTAATCTTTTAAGCTCCAAATTTTTCTTTCTTTAGATACGAAAAAATGGAAGAGAACAAAAGCTAATAGTTTTAAACAGTATATTCCTACACAAACACTTATTTTACAGATAGAAAACAAAAATCTCACTTATCTTCCTATATTATCCACATTATCCAAGAGAAATGTGTCATTTGTATTGTCACAGGTATTAAACAAAATATTCCTTAGTATAAGTAGTATCTGCACTATTGAATAAAAATATGGGAATTATTCTGTAGATACTTAAACTTGTAGGTTCAAGATTAATCAAGTCTTTGGTTACTTACACGGGAAATTTGTAAAGTAGTACTCTCTTATCTTTTTTCATGTAAAAAAAATTAGGTATGGAATTTGGGCTGATATGCATTAACAAATAAATTTTATCTGATAGAATTTGTTAGCATTTTGTGGCTTTTGTATGTACTACGTACTTTTTTTTTACTCTAATAATCTCACTTTTGTTATAATGTATCAAATGACTTTGCATTGTCATTCCTTTATTAAACCTTGTTTTCATTAATGACATCTCTAAATTATTTTAGCCTGTAGAGAGTAAACGCAAAAGTAGTCGTCAGTGTATCACTGATTGACAATTCGAGAATTTGAAGCAAATAACAAGATTTTAGAGCAGTTTGCCGAGAATTTTGAAGTTTTGACAACAACTTCAATTTATTTTGAATAAAATTGATTGCAGCTTTACATTGATTTGTCGAAAAGTGCTATATATTCCGGCGTATAACACGCACTTTTCAAAGAAGAAAACTGGTTACATTTTACAGGTGCGTGTTATACACCGTGTAGAAAAATAAAAGCTTACAAATTAAGCATAAGGATTGAGATTTCTTTATTAATAAACAAGATAAGAAGACATGATTATTTGAGTTACCGATAGTACCATTCCAAACGCTTTGTGGGGAATCAAGCCCATACGCTTGGTAGTAGGGCATGTCGTCACTTCACCTTTGCTTATATTCTTTATGTTTGCACTAGTTATTATACTTTCCAATCCTCTTTATTGTACTTTCGTGCTGCATGTCTCATGAATCATTAAAATTACAGACATTACATTACACTTTCATACAACATTAAAAACATATTTAAATTGGACGTTTCGGACTTACATGAAAATCCCTCTTCAACGAACATTTTTCTAAACGTAAGTCACAGTTCAAAAATATCAACAAATAGAAAATGCCTATGTTGTTATTTGTTGATATTTTTGAACTGTGACTTACGTTAAGAAAAATGTTTGTTGAAGAGGGATTTTCATGTAAATCCGAAACGTCCAATTTAAATATGTTTTTAATGTTGTATGAAAGTGTAATGTAATGTCTGTAATTTTAATGATTGTAATATAAATATAAATATGTTCAGACGTAATATTTTTGTTTACTTCAAATGTCTAATGAAGTCTTACAGGATGATTCATAATGAATGGGCCAAAAAGAATAGCGCAGTGTGACTGCCGTAATGGATTTATTCAGCCGAAACAAATTTATTCTGCAACTACAATTATACAAGTTTTATTTGGCAACAAGGAAAAATCATCGAATGACGAACTCGCCGATAGAGGTGCTGTTAAACAAAATGTCGTCCATGCAGGAGAAAGCATACTGCGAAAGCCACGTTCCACTTATGTGGTAAAGTTAATCGCCATAATTTGCGATTTTGGGGCACGGAAAATACCCATGTAACATTTGAACATCAGCGTGATTCTCCCAAGGTGAAGGTTTTCTGCGCTTTATCAAACAGTTGTGTTTTTGGTCCATTTTTCTTTGCTAAAAAATGGACCAGATCTAACACCCTGTGATTTTTTTCTCTGGGGTTTCGTTAAAGACAAGGTGTTTGTGCCTCCACTTCCTCAGTACTTAGAGGAACTGAAGCAGCGGATAACTGCAGTGTTGAACTCCATCACAGGGGATATGCTATCACGAGTGTGGCAGGAGCTTGATTACCGTATAGACATTTGTCGTGTCACCGGAGGGGCATATATTGAACACCTGTAGAAACTTGAATAAATGTAGTTTTGAGGTAAATTTGAATTTTCTAAATATATTAATTACAACGTTCACAATCATGTTTTCTTTTTGTCCCATTCATTATGAATCACCCTGTATTTCCAATAAAGGGAGTGCGCTTAATACGACGAATTTGCCTAAAAATAGAAAAATATAGTCTCAAATCGTAAGTGAGCGTTATGCACTGATAAAAAAAAATGTTTAATTTACAGTATAATACTGGCATCACAGCTGCCAGTATTAAACTGTAAAATCAACAATTTTTTTTGCAGTGTGCACCGTATCACGTTATACACTGATAGATAGTACAATATAAAGATAAATCAGCTTTTCTTGTCAATCAACTGTAATCTTTCGATGCAACATATTAAAAATAAGCAAACTTAATTGAATTTTAGTTATTTTCAGTTGTAAAATTGACAGGTATTATATAACCGTTGACAATTTATCATTTAGGCCTTTGAGTACAGGTTTTTAAGATGGAATATGTATAATATTTGAATGTCAGAGGATGTCGGCTATTAAAACACGTTTCTCATAATATATTGTCGGTGTTGTACAGAGTGATGTTGTGATTCATAGTATTTTAAATAATAAATAATTCCATACGATATTGTCCATAGCATCCCTCTTCCGTGGGGTATAGGAAGATTGGAAAAATAATGGATGAACTCCATCATATTTTATGAATATCTGGCAAACGTATTTCTATTTTTGGTCACTGAAGAAAAGAGGATTTTTTTATTATTAATTTTGCTAAAATAAAAGATAAAAATTTGTAAAACGTGTTTGTTTCATTGTTGCCTACAAGTTTTATGATAATATTTGCTACTTTAACTTTGTTTATTCATTAGCTGTGTTTGATTTATAACCTGCCAATTACTGACTTTTTCACTTTTTGACAGTGCCAACTACATATGCAAAGAAAAGCAAAACTTAAAAAAAAATCTATTATTTTTAAATTCTGATTGAATACTATTAGACTTTTGTGTAACGCCTTGTTTAAGAAGATTCTAGTTGAAAAGTAAAAAACCAAATAGGAAATTTTACTTCTAAGAAATCAGGAAATTGTGAGCAAAATAATGTGATTGTGTACTTAAGAGCTTACATCAGTCATGCGAAAAAACGCTCAAGCTAATGTAAAGTCTATGAGAAGGTTCTAGCGCGATTTCTCGCTCGCATTTTAATATTTTTAAATGCTTTTTTTTGCATAGGATAGCTGAGGTCAATCTCCAACGTTGATAGTTTTTACTTTTTCGATTTTGGTTCCAGTTATTTTATATAAGGGTGCTTTCACTTTCAGAACCGGTTCCAACTGGTTCCAAAATTGAAAATGCCCGCATATAAAAAAACTGCAACAAAAATCGAAAAAGTAAAAACTAACAACGTTGGAGATTGACCTTAGCTATCATATGCAAAAAAAGCATTTAAAAATATTAAAATGCAAGCGAGAAATCACGTTGGAACCTTCCCATACACTTAACATTAGCTTGAGCGTTTTTTCTTGTGACTAGTGTAGGCTCTTAAGGCTGTTGGTCATTGAGATCTCAAATTTATCTCGCTTATGTGAAACATATTGACGGATAATGTATTCGTATTTTTAAAATATGTAATCAAGAAGTGAAAATCTTAACTTATTTTTTGTGTGTACTGTATTAAATATATTTTTTTTGTAGTTTTAAATATACTTCTACAATACGAGGGAAAGTCATTAAGTAAGTCACAAAAGTTAATTAAATAATAACTTACAATGATATTCACCTCAAAACTATTTTTATTTCTCAACATTCCCCACCAATATTTATGCACTTATATCACCGTTTTATCAGTGTCCCAACACCAGCTGCATAACATTCTTTGGGTTGCTGTCTCAGCCACATTAGGAATTCAAGCTGAACCTTTTTATCATCTGTGAACATCATCTTGCTTCCAAGATGGTTATTTAGTGGACTAAACAGATGAAAATCGCTTGGGGCTAAGTCGAAGCTGTATGGTGGATGTTGAAGAAGTTGCCAACCAAACTTTTGAATTGTCTCCTGTGATCAACTTGAAGACCTTAAATATCATTGTAAGTTATTAGTTAATTATATTTTGTGACTTACTTAATTACTTTCCCTTGTATATACTTAATTTATAATTGAAGATTTTAAAATCTTAGCAAAACTGAAGAGCTATGAATAAGATTTTAACGCTTCAAATAAAATTAAGTATACATTGTAGAAATATTCTGACAGCTAAAAAAAGGAGATATCTCTTAGGAAGAGTACACAGACAAAGAAGTTAAAAATAATAAAACAAATTAATATATAATAATGAGATAATAAAATAATAAACAGAAAATGGAAGTTAATAATGAAATTAATGCATTCCACGCGCATAGGTTTAACATTAAGGAGGGAATTTCGAGATTTCACTGATTAACGCCCTTAACTTGTCGAAAGTTAATGACTTTACCCTATACTCATTAAAAACTGATCAAGAATGTAAGAAGTCGGAAAGAAAAGTCTTAAAGATATTTATTACATTTAGGAATTTTAGGATCTATTGAGATACTAATTTTACTATTGCATTGTCGGTACTTGTTCATTACCTAGTAGGCAATTCTATTTAAAGCAGTCAAACCTCTACGTATGATACTAGTACAGGTTTTAAGTTTCATAGGTTTTTTTTTTTTTTGTATTTTTGTATGTGTAATCAATATGTAGACTAAAATGTTTTAGAAATGTCATTAATCAACAACAGTTTTAATGAAGGAACATAAAAGTAATGTCATTTCATACATTATAATAAAATTGAGAAGATTATTTCAATGAATAAAGCACGGCGTAACCTGTAAAATCAATAAAGTCTGAACCATTTAGTCAGCTTTAAACTCTTTTGTTCATGCTAAAGTTTCACGCGGGACATTTTACACATAGATAAAAACCTCAAATCACCAAATTCTGAAAAAGATCGAAGTGTGCGACTTTACTAAATCTCCATTTTAGAGGAAATCTCGCCATGAAATCTCCATCGTACCATTTGCAAAAGCATCGAGTTTTAGAAACTTTGAACAATCAACTTTAATTCACAAGTCTCCGAAACATTATGTAAGAGAGGCAACCAATTTTGCATAAAACTTACAATATTGATTAAAATTCGCAAATGAATAAACAAAAATAAGAGATTTATTAGACAAAATAACTATAATTTGCAAATTGAAAAATATACCTGAAATTTATACCTAGTTGGAAACTTCGTACCACCAAAGTCTGAAAAAGATTGGAATGTATGCCTTTAATAAATCTCCTTGTTAGAGGAAAGTTTGTCTTCAAATCCACATCGTAGCATTTGCATCAATCTCCAGTTTCAAAAACCTAAAAATTGGATTCACCCACTTTTATTCACGAGTCTCTCAAACTTTATGTAGGAGAGGAAACCCATTTTACATAAAACTTATAATTTTGCATAAAGCACATAAATTAATAAACAAAGATAAGAGATTTATTAGACAGAATAACCATAATTTGCAAATTGCTAAAGTAACTTAAAACAATAATTAGTTCACATTTTTTACAATTTACATAATAACCCGCATCAGTTACATTCCCAAGAAGAGTTGAAATTGAAATTAAATTAAAAAGCATCTTTTCCGATTACTTTTAAATTCGATGAAAATAATGCTCTCTAATTCCAGGAGATATCAATCGCCAAAAATGCTGGTAATTACAAACAGTTTTCACATAACATAGTGTATTATACCAAATTTTACAAATGATTTCTCTGTTTTAATATATACGGAGAATGAAATAATTATCTAGAAATTATCAGGTACAAAATGATACAGTCTCAATGACTGTGATAAAATGTAATTGCCTAAAATTGAAATAATATAAATTTGAGGGTAATTAATTCTATGGAGTCAAGTGATTAACACGAAATATTATTGTTTTGCGAATGCGTGAACATAAAATTTGGAGGAAAATCTGAAGTGAACAATGAGCTTATTTAAATAAGCTGTATAATAAAGGTTAAAAGTAGATGGGTTCAATTAAGATAATATTTCAAGTAGACATTGCATTGGTATAGATTCACATACTGTGCTTGAGGAGAAAATATATGTTCAAAATGAACAAAATCAATCACATTAATGTGGGAATGAAGGTTCATTTTAAAATCTTTTTTTGATCGGAATTTTCTTTTATTGCATACATCTAGTTTATTTAAATCTAACCTGAAACCGAAAAATCGTGTGCATAATTTTAAACTGCTTTTTCTGTTTAAATTTAAGATTCTGTTTCCAAACGCTAAAAACGTCTAAATTAACTGTGTTAACCCTATTTCAAAAAGTGCTGGAATTCTGTATAATGGAAATTTATGTGAAAAAAGAAACACATTTTTTGTTAAAACTTTTCTCCAAATATTGAAAAATTTTATAGTGATTGACTTCATCGAAATACTTTACTTAATTTAAAAGTTAAAAATAATTTAAGTATTGAATTTGTTTCTATCTGTATTGCGGAATACTTTCTGGATTTTATTAAAAATAAAATTTCGGATGCATTTAACGGCGCACAAATGACACAAGTGGAAATCTTGAAATTTGGAAAATTTGTATTACAAAGACATCCTGAATCCTTTTTAAATTTGTACGATTATATGTTTTTTAATAAAAATAATTTTACATTTCAGTTATTTGAAGAGTACTGCTGAAACATATGGAAGATGGAATAGAATTAAAATAGCTATTTTGAGAAAAGTATGGATGCTGTAAAATACATTCGGAGAATTTTTGTGTAATTCTTAAAGAACTAGAAAATCTAATTTTCTTTCAAACTGCATCATGAAAAAGATTCAATTCAGTTATTCTTTTTGTAAGCATGTTAAACGGGAATGAAATTGAGAAGAATTCAAATTCTATTTTGGGTTCAACTTTGGTTAAAATAGTAACACATTAAGTGTGGTTGATGACTCATAAAAGGAGTTTTATTTTAATTAAAATAAAAATTACGCGACAATAAATGTGTTTCCTGGGCATGAACAATTTTTGAAATGTAAATTTTATTTTAATGATATATTTGTACTAGAGATGATAAAATAAAATAGAAAGCTTAATTGAAATTAAATTAAAAGTGACACGCCATTTCACAAATCTTCATAGCTTGATTTATTTTTAAAATGTGGAGATTGCTTGTTATTTCTTTTTTAATATTCGTTGCGTTTAATATTTAGCATATTTTTGTTCCTCTAATTATTTAACTTTGTCAACTGTGTAATCTGCAAAAGAACCATTAATTTTACTGTATTTTAACTGAAAATTTGTATAATTTGTTCGGTCAACTTTTTTCTGTGCATATTTTCTTAAATCAATAGAGCGATTTATTAACGCGTGGTTAACGAAAAATATCTTTCTAGGTAGAGGATTCGTCTTACAAAAACGTGTTCTTAAAGCGCGCTCTTTTAAAAATTTTAGTAAAATCGCTAATGATACTATTTATTATTTAATATCAGATTTAAAAAAATCAGCAGCGGAATAACAATAGATAATGTTGAAAAAGTAATTGAGATCTGAAATGCCAAAAATAAGATATGTACACCATTAGGGGGGGAGTATCACGTAGTTCTACTCTTCAAATGATACACTGAACTTATTATACACTGAAAAAAAATGTTGTTTTAAATTTTTTTAATGTATATTACGTGCACACCAGCTTACAGTATTATATCGTAAAATTAACAGTAATAAGCAGTAAAATAAGCAGTAATACGCTACCGCGCAATTTTGTTTTTGCAGTGTCACTCAATTTGAAACTGATTGTTTATGTTGAACGAGTGTTTAGTTTCGCCTAGCTACTGGTATTATTTTAAATATTAAATATTATAGTAGAATCAATTTTTATTTTCTTACTGGATGAAAATACTATTAACTTTAAAATACTGTGGAGTCTCGTTAAGGCGTGTCTCCGGTAAATGAAGACAATTTTGTTTTTTCCATCATTTCCTATTTGCAGTTAAAGTTCAAGATGCCGATTAATGAGTGCTACTCATTGGATAATGCGAGCATGCGAGCAATTTTTTCACATTCTGACCGAGCAGTATCAAAACTGCTTTTGTATATTATTTTCTCAAAAGCAAGTTTCTTGTAATTTTGGTTATTCAGAGATTAAGAAATTACCAGTTACAATAATGAGAGAGAGAGACAGATTTCTATCATCGAAAACGTGAGAGGTCAAAAAATTGCTGATGGCTGTTCCCCTATGTTATCAATCAAAATTTGATATAACAGACAAAGGTTTTGAGTTTGTCGCAAAATTGGAAACTGATCTGTTAAAAAGATCATTTGTTCAAGTAACGCAGAGAAAAATGAGAGATTATTTTAATTAAAGTTAAATTAAGTTAGTACGGTAATTCTAAAAATGTTTTTTAAATCCTAAAATTTAAAAGAGAACATCGCTTTTTCTTAAACGTATATACTCATAAAAACTTTCCTTTATTTAAGAACCTACTCTAGTCACAGGAAGAAACGCTCAAGCTAATGTTAAGTCTATGGGAAGGTTCTAGTGCGATTTCTCGCTTGCATTTTAATATTTTTAAATGCTTTTTTTTGCATGAGATAGCTGAGGTCAATCTCCAAAGTTGTTAGTTTTTACTTTTTTGATTTTTGTTGCAGTTTTTTTTATAAGCGGGCATTTTCAATTTTGGAACCGGTTAAAAACGGTTCTGAAAGTGAAAGTACTCTTATATAAAATAACCGGAACCAAAATCGAAAAAGTAAAAACTAACAACGTTGGAAATTGACCTCGGCTATCCTATGTAAAAAAAGCATTTAAAAATATTAAAATGCGAGCGAGAAATCGCGCTAGAACCTTCCCATAGACTTAACATTAGCTTGAGCGTTTTTTCGCATGACTGATGTAGGCTCTTAAGTAAGGTGTCACACAAAATGTGTTTTTTTATATATGTTATATTTGTTATTTGTTTATATATGTATTTTGTGTGACACCTTACTTAAATAAAAGAAAGTTTTTATGAGTTTATACGTACGGTAATGTTTTTTGCATATTTTGTTTATCCTCAGTAATTTATTCTTTTGTATTTAACAAAATGTCATTAACTTGCTTTTTAACTGAAATTATTAAATTAAATCAAAATGTGTTTATTTTAGCATTATGTTGGTAACCCTTTTAATTTCTGCCACGAATTGAATTCCATTTATTCAAAGTAAAGAATACTACCCCATTCACAATTGACATCGTTTAAAGCGGACTTCGTGTTAGTGGTGACTAAGAATGCGGCTTTACCATGGAAATCCGTTCTAACGGGAGTTCAGTGTATCATAGACACTTTTAGTTTTAAGGTTTTGATGTTTTATATAAAAAATGAAAAACTTCTAAATTTACTTATGTTAATAGGGGTTGGAACTACATTAAACACGAGAAATGATCATGGACATTATTCAACCCACATGTTTATATACCTTATTATATTTTTTATCGCATATGTTTATATACAACACATATGGGATTAGCGAAACGACACAGAAATAAAATAAATTAAATTAAACAAAAAATACTGAAATTTTTAAGTAACATGAATATCCTCAAATATTTTAATAGGCATAAATTTTATTTTCACAGCAGAAGTTTCAAACTATTATTTAAAACAAAGTTAAAATATTTTTCTTTAACAATCATATATATTATTTCTTCAGTCAACATTCCTTTTTCTAAGAAAATACAAAACGCAGAACGACCAATGAGATACCATATGAAAGGATTTTGAACAGGCTTCTGACATAGTACAAATATATTTTCCTAAAACATGTTTTTTGATTAAAATTTGCTGATAATTAAAAATTAAATCGGCATTGTTTTCATAAATTAAATGAAACGTTCTCCTCAAATTAATGTTGCCACAAAAATAAAATACCGCATTATATCGTGCTCAGCAATAATTATAAAAAAAATTGTAAAATAAAGATTGCTGCACGAATTTATTTTATATTTATGATTAAAGAGCAAAATTTAAATTCAAACGCTCAATTTATTTTTCTTTGTCCCATGTTTTTTTCCCGAAACAGACGAACAGTTGATGTTATCTTCCAATGCAGTTAAAATACCATTGATTTTTTTTCTCCTTAGCTATCAGCGATCAGTTTTTACTGTAACTTTGATAGGATAAATGAGACGATATTCTTGTTTGACTAATGTTGTTTGCAGATATTTTTAGATTTTTAGTCCTTTTTAGGTGCGTTCGTAATTATATAAATACGTAGCACCTATTGTCGTCGCTTGGTCCGTCCGTCTGTCCGTACGTCTGTCTGTCTGTCCGTCCGTCCGCATATAACAACCCAAAAACTATCCAACCGAATGGATTGATATTTAAGATATATTATCTTTGCAGAATTTTGTCGAGACATTTCAAATTTTTTAAAAATTGAATCAAAACTTTAGGAGATATTAATAAAAACATTTATTAAGCAATTTGAATTTTTTTTTTAAATCGGTGCTTTTTTGTTAGAGGAGCTTCCGAGGTTGAATCGTCAAGCGACCGAGATACTTATTTTATTACGGAAATTGATCTGCAGACGATAGAATTCATTTCACAGAATTAAAAATCATCAAGATCTGAATATTTATATAACTAGCAGTAGTACGAACGCACCTCATTTGTCACGTTTGACGTACAATTTCCAACTTTTTTTTTATATATATATATAAATTTAAACTTGCATCTAAAAAACATTAAAATGCTGTGCGAAATCTTTGCACGGGTCCACTGGTGTTTATTTATTTTATTTGTGATCTGATAGAGATTATTTAGACATAACAAAATACCATTTCTGTACATTTCATGTATTGCAAAACAGCAATGAAAAGTAAGTTAAGGATAATTAAAATTTAAAATTTCTATATTAGATCGCTCTGCCTCTTACGAACTACGCTCCTCAGTCCTCATTCACATTCGATATGACCCGAAATACTCGGTATGAAATCATCATCGCAGCATATGCATCAGTATCATATTTAAAAATTTTGTAATTGGATCCGTCAACTTTTATTCACAAGTCTTCGAAACATTACATAAAAACGGCAATCAATTTTGCAAAAAAACTCATAATACTGAATAAATCTCATAAATGAATAAAAAAGGTTAAAATATTTATGCGACAGAATAACTATAATTTGGAAATTGGTAAATAAACCTGAAGTTTATACCAAAGTAGAAACCTTAAACACCCAAAAGTCTGAAAAAGATCGGAGTGTACGATTTTACTAAATCTCTTTATTTGGGATATCTTGTCATAATATTATCATCATCGGAGCATTTAAATCAGTATCGAATTTCAAAAACCTGGAATTTGATGTATTAACTTTTATTCACAACTCTCGGGAACTTTATGTAAGATATGTAACTAATTTTACATAAAACTCCTATTTTTTAATAAAGCTCATAAATGAGTAAAAAAAGTTAAGAGATTTAGAGACTGAGTTAAAACTGAGTAACCATAATCTGCAAATTGTTAACGTAACTTAAAACAAAAGTTCACATTTTTACAATTTACATAATAATCCACATCCATTATATTTAAAAAAAAAGAATTGAAATTTAAATTAAGCTAAGAAATATATTTTCTAATTACTTTTAAATTTGATAATGAAATAATTCTGTCCCTTTCCAGTAATTATAAATTGTCATCAGTGTTAGTAATTACAAACTGATTTCACATAACATACTGTAATATACAAAAATTTCACAAGCAATTTCCATGCTTTAATGTACACAGACTATGAGATAATTATCTAGAAATTATCAGGTACAAAATGATAAAGTTTTAACGACTGCGATAAAGTGTAATCGACTAAAATTGAAATAATTGATATGTGAAATTAATTAATTCTATGGAGTCGAGTGATAAACATTAATTGTTTTTCGAATGCGTGAACATATAAAATTTGGAAGAACATCTGCAGTAAGGAATGAGCTTATTTAAATAAGCTGTATGATAAAGGTTAATAATAGATTGGTTCAATAACGATAATATTTAAAGTAGAAATTGAATTGGTATATATTCACATAAAGTGCTTGAAGAGAAAAGTTATGATCAAAATGAACAAAATCAATCAAATTAATGGAAATGAAGATTTATATTAAAATATTTTTTTGATAGGATTATTTTTTATTGAATAAACCTGGTTTTATTTAAATTTAACCTGAAACCGAATAACCGTCTTCATAATTTTAAACTACGTTTTCTGTTTAAATTTAGTATTCTGTTTCCAAACGCTAAAAGCGTCTAGTAATTGTGTTAACATTAATTTCAAAAACTGCTGGAATTCTGTAATGGAAATTTATGTGAAAAAAGAAAAATATTTTTTGTTAAGACTTTTCTCCTAATATTGAAAAATTTTATAGTGCTTGACTTAATCAAAATACTTTATTACTTAATTTAAAAGTATGCTTTCTGAATTTTATTCAAAATACAATTCTCGATGCATTTAACTGCGCACAAATGACATAAGTGTAAATCTCGAAATTCGGAAAATTTGTATTGCAAAGACATCCCGAATCCTTTTTAAATTTGTATGATTATATGTTTCTTAATAAAAAGAATTTTACATTTCAGTTATTTGAGGAGTACTACTGAAACACATGGAAGATGGAATAGATTTAAAATAGCTATTTTGCGAAAACTACGGATGCTGTAAAATACATTCGGAGAATTTTGTTGAATTCTTAAAGAACTGGAATATCTAATATTTTTTCAAACTGCATCATGAAAAAGATTCACTCCAGTTATTTTTTTTGGAAGCATGTTAAAAGTGCATGAAATTGAGAAGAATTGAAATTTTATTTTAGGTTCAGTTTTGGTTATAATATGAACACTTTTAAGTGTGGTTGATGATTCATAAAATGAGTTTTATTTTAATTAAAATAAAAGTTACGCGACAATAAATGTATTTCATGGGCATGAACTAATTGTGAAACGTGAATTTTATTTTTAATAATATATTTTTACTAGAGATAATTTCAAATAAATTCTTTTTAAATGAGATCGATGATGTATAAAAGAATATTGAAAACTTAATTGAAATAAAAATTACACACCATTGGACAAATCTTCAAAGCTTGGTTTATTTTTTAAATGTGGAGATTGTGGTTTATTTCTTTATAACACATTGAAGGGATATTTTTTATACCATTTAATCAAGATTTGTACTATAATTTTGAAACAAAAATTTACTGCGATAACTTTAGTGGAAAAAAGCTGAAAAATTGCATTTCCTTATTGTATTTTCTTTTTTTTCGAAAATTCTCGTTAAAAATGTATAGTTAATACTAATTGTATTTAATTGTTAGCATATTTTGACTTTTAATTATTTATTTTTATGATCTGTATAATCTACAAAAGAAAAATTCTTTTTAGTGTATTTTAACTGGAAAATTGTTAAGTCAAGTTTGTTCTGTACATATTTTGCTAAACCAGCAGAGAGAGATATTTAACTTGAGTTCATAAAGAACATTTTGTTCTCAATATAGCAAAAGAAACCAGTACCTGATCTTTAAAAAAGTGTATCGAATGCCTTATTGCCTAAACATTTGACAAGATGTGTTGGAGTACTGAACGAAATCATGTCTTATTGCCCCCGGACAAACGTCCACAAGTAAATTTTAATAGACATTTTCGCCTTATTTTAATACACGGAAAACTTAATCCGATTTCCAACAATTATATCGCAAGAATCGATTCTAACACATTTATTACAGAAAAGCAAAAAGATTTAACCCATATAGGCATCGAAAATTTAAAGAAAAATTGGGGGAACACATTACAAACATGAAATTCAAACGATCGTCTACAGCATTATCAAGATTATATCAACGGCAGAATGTAATTTTAGATTTAGAACAGATTTCGAAAACTCAAAATTTATAATTATCTACAATGAACTATTATACTTTAAAAATCTGAGAATCATTAGAAAGTTTGAGTAAAGAATATAGCGTATGATGAGATAGTTTAACTTACAACATATCTTACACATCTTACAATATATCTGAGGTATGGTTACTTTTTTTTTTTGAAAATATCAAGTTTTTCAGCATCTGGACCTACGAAGTTAATATACACCCCTAAAGACTGGCCCTCGTTCCAAATTGATTTAAAACAGCACAATAAAATCCCACATAGAAAACATGGTTGAAATATTATTAGTTTAGTTCTTTAGTTAAAGTTGTAAAATAAAGTACAGTGGAACTTCCCTTTAACGAAGTCCCTATTTAACGAAGTTTTCTACTTAACGAAATTTTCTGCAGAACTTTGACTTTGAACACCATTAGCATGTATATTAATCTCCATATTACGAAAAATATATTCTATATAACGAAGTTTATTCCACTTTTGTACGTGTACAGAATTCAAACTAAGCGATTGCTGTTCGAAGGATATGCAAATTTATTTCAGCGTATTCGATTGTATGAAAATGAACACATTTAAATAATTTCCATTCTGCTTGGTGCTAAATAAAACAATTTTTTTTCACACTAAGAAAAACACTTGTTATCACTATTCTCCCACTCCAAGACTCCAGCGCTGACAGTTGGGGAAGTCAAAATCCCCTTTTTACCTTCAGTGATATAGAAGATGAGGTGTCGCAATAGCGTCAGATGCATTGAAACAAAAAATATCTATTAGAGTCAGACAGGTACCATTCTGACCTTTCATTGCTGATAGACAATTGCTTTGTACATCCAAAAGAATGTGATTCAAAATACAAATCGAAGAACATCAAAGTTATATTTGTTCCTGCCAATACAGCTAAACTTCAATCATTAGTCTAAGGAATAATAAAAAATCTTGAAGTACATTATCGAAAAAGACAGAAAAAAGCCGATGTAGTGAAAACATTAGTTTGAGATTCTGTGTATCAGAGCTGATGAAAGCTTGGGCCAAAGCTTGGGAATGTGACGTGATTTCATCGACCGTACACAACTGTTTTGTAAAAGACGGCTTCATAATTAAAACTGAAACAAATGCTTCTGAATCCAATACCTGTTTGTCATATCTCAAGAAAAAATTTCATGAATTTAATTTCTATTTAACGAATTTTCTTCATAACGAAGTTTTTAAGTGTAACGATGAGACTTCGTTAAATAGAAGTTACACTGTATATTGTTCATTTTAAAAAGAAAGTCTAAACCTTTTAATTCCTTGTAATATTAACATTGCAAGTTAAGACATGATGATTTGATCTTTTTTATAAAAATAATTTAATTATTATATCTAAAATGATAATATTGTACAAGAATAAGGGCAGATTATGTGCGCAAAGTTACATTTAATTGTGTTAGAAATTCTGGCAACCTAATAATAAAATATACAGTTTTACCCTACTTCCCCTACACATACAGGGTTGCATTTTTTTCCGTCTTCATAAGTACTATCACCCCTCTAAGTTTGTTGAAGCATTTCAGATACACCATGTATATTTAAAAATTAGATTAAAGATTTCTTAATTTGTGAAATATAATTTTATGAGATATTCATTAGAAATATCCTAGTTAAATACAAACATATACAAAATTTAATGTCTTTTGAGTTATTTTCTTGCTAAATACTTCAGTTTAAACCTAAATGACAAGAATAAAATCTATAACATTAACAAGATCTACAAGATTAACGATAAATACAATTATTTCGCTGTCTTAACTGTAATTTATAGTACAAAAGTATGTGAATATATAATTAATTTTTTTAACTTATATATGAAATTCAATTGCACCAACTTTCAGATATCAGATGTGGTATAGAACATAGTCTTGTTTAAATTAAACGAAACTCTAATTAACGTTTCTTCTTCAAAGAAAGTTTTCCTATATGTAGACATCTGCATTAGTTCTAATTGGATTTCCGCAAACTTTTAATTTATACAAGAATTTACATGTTTTTTTAACGTACTGATAATATTTCTGCGAATTTAAGATTTTAAATGCATTCATAAAATAAATTAAATTAAATTGCATTTAATATTTCGTAATTATAAATAAATTACATATTTTTGAAATGTAAATTAATGCAAATTTGTATGCTTTTTTTTGTTAAAAATATGAGATAATTAAAAAGTTGTTGACATATGATGAACAAATGTGAAAATTTAAAAAAAAATACATTGCTTTTATTTTTAGCTTTGCTTATAATTGCTTTTTCGTGTATATTATTGAAGAGAAACACGTGCACACATACATACAGTCACACACAAGTGAGCACGCTTTTACATAATATATATATATATATAGTGTATGTATAGATTATACATAATATTTAAGAAATAGTTTCATTTAAACACAGTTAATATGGTCAAATAAAAATAAAAGTAATCATACAGTTACGTGCAAAATTTGGCGAAGAATCTGCCTCAGTTCCAAAAGATAGCAAAATATTACGTATACATGTATATGCGTCGAAACTTTGGAATCATATTTCCTTACAATTACTTTTCATAAATTTTAATTTATAATTTATCTTTCATATAATCTTTCTTCTCTTCGTTTTTAATCCTTACTAGCTGATCCGTCCGGCGTTGCCCAGAAATGAGTAACTTTCTTTTCGATAAAAATAGTCATTTTCGGCGCGCATTATTTTCCAAACAAACCTTTTCCAGAACGAAACTTCGGCACTCGTCCCCGCTGCTTACAGCACTGTATAGCAGACGTGCTACGCAATGCTGCAATATCGTCGAGTTTCAAATTCCACAGCTCGGGGCGTGAAATCATTTTACTTTGTTATCTATATCATAATTAGTTCATGTTAAGTGGTATGAATCAATTCCCCTTGAAAAAGTTTCCAAACATTTTTTAGAACACTTTGGTGGAAATATGAAAATGTCTTAGGTCGGCCAATTTCAACCCCCCTATCTCCCACACCCCCACAGCTACCGACATGCAACCACCATAGTGCGCGATGGAAGACTCGATGCTACTACCACAGTTCCCACGACCCAGCACAGAACACACCAATGTTCTGTGCTGGGTCGTTGTGGCTGCGAAGTGAAATGTAGGGACGCACATGTAAAATTAAATTATTATAGACACCAAACATCTCTTGATTTTACTGTTTGAATGAATAATTGCAACAAATAATTATCTGCTGCAGTCAAATTTACATAATAATCTTAAAAGCACAACGATAAATTTAACTTAATATGAACATTCTACTTATAAAAGTAGAAAGTTGATATTAAGTTAAATGTATGTTAATTTAAATAATTTATAATAATTTATAATAAGTAAATTACTTATTTTAAATAAATTTCTGCATGTAGGTATGCATGTAATGTACTTGTTGAAAGTAATTTGTGAGAGTAATGAATGTTTTATTGCAGAAATTTTAAATTAATAATCTAGCGTATGTGGCACTAATGCATCTAAAAGTAAATAATTTAGGTTTATTTATTGATTTTGTTTAATCTGTTTTGTCAGGTCTGTTTCTTTGTTAAAGAAAGCAAGTTGATTTGATTTTTAGGGATATTCTAACAAATTACCAGTACATACTCGACAAGCTTTCACAGTTTAATAATTTTTGCAGAGGACTATTTAAGAACCAGAAAAGTAAAGGAAATTAAATATTTATGCAATGTTTCATGATATATGGATTGTTGTAAAATTACATATTTATTTCATTAAAAGGTATTTCTAATAAATTAAATTAAGAAGGCATTTTTATGAACAATATATTTACAACTGGCCACATACTCGTGGCTAGTTCTGTGGTGCGCAACTGACAAAACTGTAATTATTAATAATTTAAGCATATGTTGGAATGAAATTTATTTAATCGATTTCTACTCTTTCCACATACATCTAGTTTTAGCTGCGGTAAACATCATGAAGTCACTTCGTTCACACTTCTGAACACTTAGCCTTTAATTACACTCCAGAGATGTACGACATCACATAATGAATGCTGGTGACTGGAAGTTGGATATTCATGTTAATTTTCCATAGGTATGCATAACATTTGTTTGGAATATTAATTTGCACTATTAAGAAATTATAAGCACCATTCTGCAAAGTGTAAAATATACATTATAAATGCAGCAAATTTATGATTTTAGGCTTGAATTTTGTTATAATTTGTTTAAAACAAATCAGCTGAATAATCCCGGAGAAGTCCTGAAT
The DNA here is from genome assembly GCA_963931845.1 of Maratus michaelseni. Taxonomy (NCBI): domain Eukaryota; kingdom Metazoa; phylum Arthropoda; class Arachnida; order Araneae; family Salticidae; genus Maratus; species Maratus michaelseni. Next base: position 32,472,526 of record OZ007587.1, read on the forward strand.
TGGAGATGTTTTGAATGAAGGTTGCACATGTTTCGACATGTGGTGAATATAATTTTTGAAAAGCAATTCTTATTGTAGGTAAGTTGTGTAATATATATATTTGCTATTATTTTATTGAATGTTGCCAAATATCAACGGGCCGGTATGTTAGGGCGTCCCTTGACTTTGGCAGTCGCGCACGACTGTTGCGCATTCTATCATAATTTTGGTTTTGCCGTTTGGCAATAGCTAGTCTCTCCCGCATTATTGTTGTGATACACGTAAGATAATTGAGGGAATAATAAGCATTTCATTTAGCTATTTCATTAGCTAAGATGATCATAGGGTCATCACTGGAAATAATATTATCGCTTATTGAATTAACATAAGGGATTAGGTAGATTATGTCTTTCTTCAAGTGGTAATGTTCAAGATTTAACTTTGCTATATAGTTAGCAATTGAGTATGGTGTCAATTCTTCTTGTTCAACTTCATGTAACTGTATATAATGTATAAAGACTTGTTTAATTATTAGAGACTCATAGAATTATTTGATTCTTATCGCATTAATAATCTATAGCTATATCGTAAATATATATTTCAACGTTTTTCTGTCTATTAAAAATGCAGTTTAGCAACGTCAACATTTATGTTTCTTTCTATTCATGTAAAAAAACCTCCTTACATCATTATTAAGAAAAATTAGGACTTGATCTCATTTTGTTTTAAGTACACTTATATTATAAATAAGTGCATGACATGCTTTATAATAAGTAACTATACCTACTTAAAAATAGCTTTGTCAATAAATATAAATGCATTCCATTTTTCATAATTTAGATTTCAAGAGAAATTATTTAATAAATGTGTATGCACATTATCGAAATGTTTTGTCCGAGTAATTTCAAGAATAAAAGTTGCATAGTTCTAACCTAACAAACTATATATTATGGGGGAGGAGGTATCGAATCCGTGTGTATATCTGCGTAACGTGTTATTTATGCTCCTTATGCCAGATTGCATGCATGCATTCGTAAAAGAAAATCTATATAAAATTAAAATTATATAAATGCGAATTGTATACTCACAAAATTATGCACATGGATTTTACAAAATTAAGACGTCCATACTCTTAGTTATTGTAAGCCGATAAAATACTTAAAATATAGTATATTTTGTTTATAGTTACATGCCCATATTTAACAAAATGACCAGGATAAAAAGAAGTGAATTATTTTCCTCTATTAGAAATATCCTGAGGGAAATCTGTTAAATTTTATCAAAATATTATATATGTTTCTTCCAAACATCAACCGATCGTATACACGCTTTATGAGAGGCTTTATAAATAAGTATTTAAATTTTTTAACCTTTGATTTACTCGGATTTGAATAATATAAAATTATCGCATGAAAGAGTTTCAATTTACGCGATACTCATATTTTAGTTTATTACGACCAGGTAATAAAATATTAAATATATTTAAATTCACATTGTAAGAACAATGTGAGAATTTTACACATATGTAAAAGAAAATATTGTAAAAGTTTTGAATAATTTTCAAAAACTTTATTAAAATCATTTTAATTAACTTATTAATAAAACCATGCAAGTCTAAAGAAAATTACTTTCAGAAACACCTTTCATAACTTACATATTTAAATTAAAATTTTAAAATAGAGAATTTTCTTTCTTTTAATATGCACTTGTAATTCTTATAAATGGAAGTAGAGATTAACAATAAAGAAACTAAATCTTCTCTTTTGTCAGGTTTTGAATGGGGTTTTAATTATTGCAAAGAATCTTCATAATAAGAATGATGAATTCAGTTATAAATCAAGATAACAACGAATTTGCCCTTTTCTGAAAGATATGTATTTTGCTTTTTTATTATAGATTGTAATGGCAATTATCTTCATATACATTTGGAAAATGTAAAAAATAACTATTAAAAATATCTTTGACGTAGGGTTTTGAATTTCGGCAATGATAAGCATTTCAATAACAATAGACTTATTTTCCATTGTTACTGTTAAAGTAATTGTATAGAAATTTTGAGAGATTTTTATATAAGACTCAATACATATTTTAATACGGAACATAACCAATATACGCTTTGTACAAGCATTCCTGAATTTAATTTTCGCTTTCAATAAAATATTTATTCTACCCGGCTTTTTCATTTGAAAAGTATTGATCATTCATGATATCAAAGGAAATTATAGTTTCTTTTGGTAGTACTTAATATTTACCCTTAAATTTTGAAATTTAATTTATGGTTTTTAAAAACTATCGGTTTCATTGAAATTAATGTTTGGAAATATAAATTTCAAAGGCCTTTTAACTATTACTCCAAAGCAGAATAATGCCATTTTGACTTATGTATTTAAACATTAAATTTTAATAGATCTACCTAGTATTAGCTGCTTATGCGTAAAGCAAAAAATCAATAAATGATTTAATTGAAAAGATTTTTGAAGAACGTTATATTTAGAAAACAAATTTGACTAATAGAGTTACTGCTATATGCATTTTGTAAAATATTATTAAATAATTTTTTTGAAAATGTGCTTCATTTATCATACATTTTAAATAGCCTTTAAAAGTTTTTGTTCAGTTAATATTTATGAACAAAACAACCAACGTCTATCTGCATCAATTGATTTGAATGAGATTTAAAAAATATATATGTTAGGTAGCTTTCATTACAAAAAGTAACAAGAACGAAAAATCATGCGTCAATCATAGATTATGTAACACTTTCCAATGCTTCCAAAATAATTTTACAAATCATTACCGTTTAATAAGCTGAAAGATAACATATAGGTAAACAATTTGGAAAACGCATAACATATTTAAAAACGTAATTTCAGGAATTTCCAACATATATTTCCAACATATACAATATTCGGAAAAATATCCAAATACTTTTATTCAGCCCTGTATATGATCTATAGATTTGTATATATACTACATAGGATGCTAAATTTTAGTTTAGTTAGGAAACGCGTAGCAGAGTTTAAATTTCTCCTTCTGGAGTTTCTGTCAATAAACGGAAATGTGTTCGCGAACTTTTGTGCTGCCCTGTATATGATCTACAGAATTTATACACAGCAAGTAATAGACAAAAAGTGAGTTAAATTTAAAATCGCGTTCAGGAACTTAAAACGCACTTCCAGAAGTTATTGTTAACAGACAGTAGATAATTCTTTTGTGTGTCCGTGTAAATGAACGATGACTGCTATACACACAATATTCTGTAGTAAGCCTCTTGTAATGCACCTTAGTGATATATATAAATTTCAATGCGTTTAAAATAGTGAAACATTATTTAATTAAACCGCAAACGATTTTTCTCCATAGACGCGTAAGGTAACGGAATTCTTTTGACTGTCCCTGTAAAGTAACTCTGAGTGCTATGCACACCCTATTCCATATTAAACTTCTTGTAATGCACCTTAGTGATATATATCAATTACAATGTGTTTGAAATTGCGTAACATCATTAAAATAAGCCGCAAATGATTTTCCCCATAGACCGTAATGTAACGGAATTCTTTTGAGTGTCCCTGTAAAAAAACTATAAGTGCTACACACTTCAGTTGAAATAGGGAACATGCTATAGATAACAACAATAACATATAAAAATTGCAGGGCAATCCGATCATATTTACGGGAGTTAGAGCACGGACAGACGGCAGACGGCAGATGGTCATACGACAGACGGCCATACGGCCAGACAAACCGAAATCATAAACTCTTTTCAACTAGATTGGAAAGTGTTAAAAAGCTACCTAATACAGCCGTTATGAGCAAAGCAATTCCAGAAAATTTCGGTATATTTTCACCGATCATTACCTGCATACTTCAAAACCTCCCTGCGTCCAAATGTTGATCTTTATAATATATATATATATATATATATATATATATATATATGCGCATGGCCGTACCTCGTGCAACCTATTGTGGATGGTTTGGGTACTTACAGATGTACACTTAAGGTCGCAGGTAACTTTGGAAGTCACTTGCTTGCAGAACGGGTCGATTGTGCACGTGTGCGATCCGCTTCCTCTCCTGAATGCTCGCAGATAATCCTGTGTTAGTCCTGTGTCACACATCGCTGGATTATACTCACGCAACAGGCATCGTCCAACATGCATCCCAGTTGCCCGCATGGACAAACCAAGTTTGCGCATTTCCAGTATTTGTTTTTGTTTTCTGTCCTTTAACTGCTTGTATTCAGCAGTCGGATGTGTCCGAGACATTTTCTACGCTTATTCACGCTTCTCGCTGCTGCAATCGGTCGCTGATAGCGTATGCAGGATGAAACAAGTGCAGGCTTATATAGCCATAACTGGGTATCACGTTACTCATAGCGCACGCAAACATAACCATTTGCAATTTTTTCTTACTACTACTAGTCCTGAAATTAGCATACCGCTATGAGCATTGTTTGTTGTTGTTACAGTTTCACTTTTGATGAGTCTATTTTCAAAAAATTTATTGGTCGAGACAGTGTCGCACCATCAATTGCTTAAATATCATAAGCTTATATCATTTAAGCTTAAATATCAATTGCTTAAATATCAATTGTTTAAATAGTTTCTTGTAAGCATGACACATTTATATGTATATATTTTATTTAAACAAAATCATTTATCTATTATTAATTGAATATGTATATCCTAAGAATATGCATTTGTTATGAATATGCATTTGCTTATATTTACGAGCAGTGGAATATATGATATGCATTAATAATATTATATATGCATGAATTCGTAAACACTTCCCTGATAAATAAATCAAAGACGTTTTTTATCGACACACGTTAAAAATGCGTTTCTCCTAGTTCTATTTTTTATGCCAAGTACTATCTGAATTATTCTTATTACATAGCTGATTAAATGCTTTTCTTTTAAACCAAGGATTTGAAAAGCAAGCCACAAAAGATTCGACATAACATTTCCTTCATTGTTTCCAATAGGAATATAGATCCTGTCCTTCGATAGTCAACTTTATTCTCTTTTTCATTTAACGATCCATACCTTGTTCCTATTTATTGCGTGAGAAGAAAAGAGGAAATTTTCAATTTCGACCTTAATGGCTTTATCACAAAATAAGTTTGTCAGCTGCATTCGAATATTTCACACTTTTATGGTTTCCTGTGAAATTGTTTTCCCTTTTTATGTATCTTTATAAAATATAGAGTTTTCAAATTATGTAACTGTTATTACTTCCGCTTATTTTATTCTTTTATTTTCATTGTTTTATCTAACTCAACTTGGTTTTTGTATGTAAAGATGCAATTTTGTAATTAAATTTTTACCCACTTCTTGATAGGCTTGAATTATATAAAAAAAAAATATGTGCACCGGTGTGTTTCATCATTTTAACATTTTTAAAACTGCGGAATTATAAACTAATAAAACGGAATTATAAACTAATAATTTAATTTTAAGGCATTTTTGAGTTAGCCGGCCACGGGCGATAAACCGCCAAATATTCTTGAGGGTTACAACTGTATACGAGTTACAAAATCAATGGTGACCATTAAGCGCCAAACTATGCTCACCAAAAGAGGACAACTGGAATCGAAAATATAATATGTAGCATTAGAAAATATAATACATAGTAGAGTATATAAAACAAATTAAGAGTAATATTTTTCTAAAATACGCTTTAATCAGTTAACAGCTTAATATTAAATTATAATTACACGTCTAGAAGACAATTTAAAAATCCTGACTAGATAATTTAAATAACTTTTCTTTTTCTGTCGCCGCATGCTAAAAAAGAGAAAAACAACAATTAAAATTATTTTAAATAAATTCATTAGTTTGCGCTTTCTACCAAGTGTGACTTACAGCGGCGAATTTTTAATCGGAACCCACGCCAAATTAACAAAATTTTTGTTGAAACTACATAAATTGCAGTCATGAAATGAGATGTGATTTTTATGATAAATATTGAAGGCTTATAAAAGAGTGTATTTAAAAGAAAATTTACTTTTGTACTTATATTTATGTATGCCATTTGTTCGACCATAATTACGAAAAAAACTTTTTATTATATTTCATGCAGTCAGTTGCTACTTGAACCAACATTACTTATAATTGATTCTGTTTAAAAATTACACATTTTAGTAAATTTTCAAATAAGCAATTATAGAATTTTAATAAAATTGAATCGCGGTGTTTTCAAAAACTACATAAGTCAAAGATTAAAGATTTTTCAGAATTAAATAAAAACTGTAGTACACAAACGTTATATATTGTAACAACTTTTCTGTGGTCACTATATTTGTTAAAAAATCATTAAATATGTCTGACGGTTATCAGTTATTTATTGTATAAAAATTAAAACAAAAAAAATCTTTAAAAAAACCCCCCTTTGTGCTTATGTTGTTTTAGCAATCAATGTAACTTTGTGCCGTACAAATTATACAATATATGACATGATATAGTATTGATCAATGATATGATATAGTACTAATCATAATTGTATTAAATATTTGACAAAATATACATATATTATTTACGTCTGCATCTTAACCCTTAAATACTGATGCAAATTCATGGAGCAAAACTTCCCCTGCAGTGCATTTTTTACATTTTATATTTCTATATTTCTAGGAAAATAAATAAAAGTTTTAGAAGAGGAATTTTAAGTGAAATACAATTATCACGTAATACAATAACATAAACAATCATTTAACATAGCCATAGGTGTTAATACTTTCGAACAATGTGTATTTGTAACCTGCAATATTTCAATTTATAACATCCAATGGCGTACAAAATACACCAGCGCGAGTAATTAAGTGTTAAGGATTGACTTTATGTACATAGGTGCCAAATATTACGGATTTTGAATATCAGTATTTACAAATGGTAATTTTCACTGTAATAAATAGCAGAATTCTACGGTTAAATAATGTGAACATTACTATTCGAAAATAGTGGTGTTCAAAATCTTAATACTTGACACCTATTCATTAAGGTACTTAGTCATATTTACCATCGTGTTTGATCACCTTTTTTTACTTTCTTCTATCTATAATAGAAGAAAGTATTGTAATCGAAATTTTTTTCGACTTCCGGTTTTCGACGGATTTACACGTTTTAGAGGTAAGAGATTCCGAAAAACCTGTTTTTACAAAATGTCTGTCTGTCCGTCTGTCCGTCTGTCCGTCTGTGTGTCTTCATTGTACCATCTAAAAGTGTATGATGTTATGCTTCAAATTGAACCAATTTTTTTTTCTATGTTTTTGGCTATCAAGCAGGTTCTATCAGAATTTGGGGATATTTCGAAGAAAGGGGGCGCTGTGATCGATATTTTTGTTCCATTTTCACTATTGTACCATCTAAAAGTGTATGATATTATGCTTCAAATAGAACCAAATTTTTTTTCTACGTTTTTGGCTATGGCAAGCAGGTTCTATCAGAATTTGGGGATATTTCGACGAAAGGGGGCGCTGTTATCAATATATTTGTTCCATTTTCACTACTGTACCATCTAAAAGTGTGTGATGTTATGTTTCAAATTGAACCATTTTTTTTTTCTATGTTTTTGGCTATGTCAAGCAGGTTCTATCAGAATTTGGGGATATTTCGACGAAAGGGGGCGCTGTGATCGATCTTTTTGTTCCATTTTCATTATTGTACCATCTAAAAGTGTATGATATGCTTCAAATTGAACCAAATTTTTTTCTATGTTTTTGGCTATGGCAAGCAGGTTCTATCAGAATTTGGGAATATTTCGACGAAAGGGTGCGCTGTGATCGATATTTTTGTTCCATTTTAACTATTGTATCATCGAAAAGTGTATGAAGTTATGCTTCAAATTGAACCACATTTTTGTTCTCTGTTTTTGGCAATGGCAAGCAGGTTCTATTACAATTTGGGGATATTTCGACGAAAGGGGGCGCTGTGATCGATATTTTTGTTCCATTTTCACTATTGTACCATCTAAAAGTGTATGAAGTTATGCTTCAAATTGAACCACATTTTTTTTCTATGTTTTTGGCTATGGCAAGCAGGTTCTATTACAATTTGGGGATATTTTGACGAAAGGGGGCGCTGTGATAGCCATTTAAAGATTTAAAATTTAAAAAAAGATGTGCAAATTAAAAAAAATTAGAAATCCTAAATTTTTTTTTCTTTAAATGTTCGGCCTTGATCCGGAGAATCCGGAGCAATTTTTGTTTTGCTTCTATCTTAAAAAATGGCTGAGATAGAGCGGATTGAAATTTTAGGGTGGCTGACATTTTCAAACAAGACAGCAGAATTCATCCATAAACGGGTTTAATTTATGAGTTTCAGTTAACATGGTTTAGGCAAATTTTCTTTCATTGTTGTAACTATTAATACTATTATATGCTTATCACTATATATTTATATTCGCCAACGTCAAATTCTCGCCAAACTTGGCGACAGTTTGCGGAATATTGCCAAATTTGGCGACCAAAGTAAGTTGCCATAAATGAAGCCAACTTGGCTGTAGAGGACTAATTTGGCGATATTCTCATTCAAATTCAATGTTGACGAGAATTGGGATTGAGTCTTTTTATTTAGGTTCCACGCATTTTACCTTCGTGTTTTCCAGTAAAATTAGCTAAAATCGTAAAACCAAGGAATAGGGAGGCTATCTGTTCCTGTCGGTTCAGGGAAAAAGGACTTTTCGTAGTTTAGTATACATCGATTGTTCGCATCCCTGTAACCCGACGATTCGCAAGCAGCTGACGTACAACAGAATGACGAAAAATATTGATTTTATTGGCGACGTGATAGCGTATTTTGAAGTATTAACATGACTGAGATAGAAGAAAGTTTTGGGATTGGCACATCCGACTAGTTTTTGTTAGGCTGTTGTCCATTGGATTTTATCTCGGTCATTTATAAAATATAAACTAATGCTACAAATTAGCAAAAAAAATGACAATTTTTTGAGGTAATGGATAAATGTACCTATGTACATTTTGTATACTTAAAAAAGAAAAGCGATTTTTGAAGAAAAGTTGACTTACCGATTCAGTTATAAAGTTAATTCACACACTGAATGTATGAATTAAGAATAACATGTTTTTGATTAGAAGACCGTCATGATATTTAGAGTTAATGGAATAAAAGAAAAACTTTGGAAAAATATTTTTCATGTACATAATTATTAAATTTAGAATGCTTCTTTAAAAATTTGTCTGGTTAGTAGATTTTAGCTACGCTCCATTATGGGTAATATACTAAATAGTTTTTTAGAAAATTCTTGCATACCATAATCCTTTTTAATTCTAGGCTTAATATTTTATACTCTATATTTACTTAGTAATACATACCTTTATTTTTAAAGACATACTTAATTCCATACTCTCATGCATGAAATTTATAGCATACGCCTTACATACGCCTTACAGTAAACTATCCGAAATTACTTTTCGAAACAAACATAAATAGTAACCTGTGAAATTTTTAAAACAGAAATCAATTTCTAGACACTTTAAATATGTCAATCCAAAATGACAGCTAATTCCGCCTGGTAGTTTTTAATAAACTACTTGCACTTCAATCTGTTTCGCAACAATACAAAATGAATTTAACGTTAGGAGTTCCAGACTTTAAACCTGCATAATTATAAACTACTCGACTGAGTGAGTTCCCGTTTACTACCAGAAGGCAACGTTTATTGAAGAATCCAAATATGATGTCAAAAAGAGGTGTTAGTAATGGAAAATTTAAAGTTTGGTGCAATTTCTATGACGATCTCCTATGTATTATGTAAGTATTGCATTAATTAGTAGATGTTATTGCTTATCGATTGGTACCAGTCATATTTTTTTCGATCGTTTATAGTACAGTTATTAAGGGATGACCACTTTTTTATAAGCACTGTACATAAAGTACATTTTTTACTTTCAAAATGAATAGATTATATAGAATACTTACAAGAACATTTGCATCAGTGAATGCTTCTTCTCAGATTACACTATACGTCTCCTTGACCAATTGCAAGAGGCGTATAGTGTAATTTATTTTTCATATTTTGTGTCAGTTATCCTTAAGAGGCTACTTCACTCTCGTGAAAACACTCGTTCGCTAATGTTAATCCTATGGGATAATTAAAAAAATATATATCTCGTTCGTATTTCAGTATTTTTAAATGATTTTTTTTTTTTGCATTGGGTAGCTGAGGTCGATCTCTACGCAGACTATTTTCACTTTTTCGATTGGGTTTACACCTGTTTTCTTATGAGGATACTTTCACTTTCGGAACCGCTTTCAAAGTGAAAGTATCCTAATAATAATAAAAAAAAACCTTGCAATCAAAATCGAAAAAGTAAAATTAGGCCGGCGTAGAGATCGACCTCCGCTATTCAATGCAAAAAAAATCATTTAAAAGTATTGAAATACAAACGAAATATTTAAAACACATTCTCCCATAGGATTAACATTAGCGAGTTGGTGTTTTCCCGTGAGTGAAGTAACCTCATAATACACAAAATTTAGCCCATAATTTATACGATTTTGATAATCTTATTAACTATATTAAAAAATTAAAAGAAAAGTAACACCAGTCAACGAATCTCAGAATTATATTTCTCATTTTCTCACAGTTATATTTTTTACTTTTATTTATAAAGTAGATATGTAAATAATTTGTCATCGATATTTCTTTGATAATTTGCTCATAACTGCTTTCATTTGATGCATAATATTTGTAATAATTTTTTTTAAAAACATTCTTGAATATTTAAGAAATTAATGAAAGTATATTAAATAATAATAATTGAATAGAATTTCCAAAAATATATTTAACTCTCTCTGCAATCTTCCTCTGCAGACAAAAAAGTTTATTCACAGCACTAGTAATTACGAAAGTTATACAAAAATTATCTTTTACAAACCCATTTTGTCTGAAAAGTCACCTTAATTAAGTTGGAAAAATTCTTAACTGTGTTAAGTCAGTTAATTCTCTCTTGTGGTAAAATAAAATTATTTAACTGAAAAGGCTTTGTCGTTATTGAAAATTTAAATTACGATAATAAGAAAATTTAGACGTCTTATAATTTTTTAAACAGCGCTTATACCTTTGTCTTGATTTAAGTATATATATATATATATATTTAGTTACTTCTAAATTCATTGTGATAAAAACTCTACCTCTTAAAATTTAATGTATGTTAGTTCATGGCTGTAATGAACTGAATTGAATATTTTATGCTAGAGAAATGTTTAATATATGTATATACTAATTAAAAATATTTCAGTAAAGAAAAAAATTGTAAAAAAGTTGTATTCGTAAGAAAAAATGTATTGAAATGTGATAATTTTATTGCGAGTTACTGAACAAAGTTTACATGTATTAATGTATGCATGCATACAGTGTGACAGTTTTGTTATTTTAAAAACATACCTCTTAATGATGTTAAATTATCACAACACACAATAAAAAAAGAAAAAAGAGAAAGACTAGAAGACAAATACATTATAGCTGGATGATCTTTTGATTTTTTAAAATTGATATTATATAGTTTTAAATTCTTGTGAATTTCAGCCACCCAATTAAGCAAGTATTTTACTCCTAGCACCAATTATTATCATATATTCTAATACGAGCAAATCTTGTGGATGGTTATATATATATATATATATATATATGCAAAAATTATCTTAAAAACGGCTCTAACGATTTTGACGAAATTTCGTATCCTACCGTTTTGGGCACCAGAAAACCATTGGGCTAGGTCACATGCTCTATAAAATTCGATTAGTGGGTCATTTTGGGTCATTTTGGGTCACGGTCTAGCTAATTGTATCTAAAAAACGGTTCAAACGATTTTGACGAAATTTTGTATCCGACCATTTTCGGGCATGAGAAGTCAATTGGGCTGGGTCACATGTTCGAGAACTTTCGATTAGTGGGTCATTTTTGGGTCAACGCGGGTCAAATTAATTTTATCTAAAAAACGGCTCTAACGATTTTGATTAAATTTTGTGTCCTACGAGTTTCGAGCACGATAAAAGCATTGGGCTAGGTCGCATGTCCGAGAAAATTCGATTAGTGGATCATTTCTGTGTCATTGTGGGTCAAGATCTAAAAAGCGGCTCAATTTACACTAAATTTTGCATCCAATGGTTTCCGGGCACGAGAAGACTGTTGGGCTAGGTCACATGTTCGAGAAAATTCAATTAGTGGGTCTTTTTGGGTCATTTTGGGTCATGGTCAAGCTAATCGTATCTAAAAAACGGTGCAAACGATTTTGACGAAATTTTGTATCCGACTATTTTTGGGCACGAGAAGACTATTGGGCTGGGTCACATGTTCGAGAACTTTCGATTAGGGGGTCATTTTTGGGTCAAAGCGGGTCAAATTAATTTTATCTAAAAAACGGCTATAACGATTTTGATTAAATTTTGTATTTTACGAGTTTTGGGCACGCGAAAATCATTAGACTAGGTCACATGTTTGAGAAAATTCGATTAGTGGGTCATTTCTGGGTCATTGTGGGTCAATATCTAAAAAGCGGCTCAATTTACACTAAATTTTGCATCCTATGGTTTTCCGGCACGAGAAGACTGCTGGGCTAAGTCACATGTTCGAGAAAATTCAATTAGTGGGTCATTTTGGTCATGGGTCATGATATTTGAACTCAAATTTAATTTGGACCGAGCATAGCTCGGTCTTCCCTGCTTGTTGAACAATAAATGTATTAAAAAACCTGTTTTAAATGAAAAATTAATTTAATTGCTGGAAATTATTAATGGCTTTTGTGAATAAATAATCTGTTTTGGCGGCGATGATTGTACGGATGTTCAAATCTATATTATAAAGCAAAACTATGTCAGGGAACAACATTGACGTCATATTGACGGTGGCAACAGCTGACCATTAAATGTCGCTTTAGCTGCGAATTTTCTAATATTTAAACATCGTACAACTTCCAATTTTTACAAGTTCGAATAGGAGAGAAAATATTCTTTCAAATGCAATTTTTTGAAAATTATCTCAATTTACTGAATTTTTAAGGTTTTAAAAATAAATTCTAAGCATGATAAAAAATATCTATCTCTATCGCATGCATCTTGATTACAAAAGATATCATTGCTAGGCTTGATTTAAGTTTACTTAACTTCTATATAATTTTAGTGAACATACGGATCGTTTGAAATTTTTTTGAGCATTTTGCTCCTTTTCCTATGTGATGCTACTCTATAGTGTGCATTTCTTCTTTATTCGATATCTCAGGTTCTATGGGTCCCATCCTCACACAACTTGGACCATTAATCTTGGTGTGCTTCCTTACCACCACAACCAATTTAGTTCTGATTCTCTTCGCAAGGGTTCGGTGCAGTCCCTATATTGACTTCAGCTACAATTTTCGACGTGTTTTCTCTGGACGAAGCTTCTCTTGAGTGTTTACTACCCTCAGCTCTTTCTTGGATCCTTAAACAAGATCTCCAGTGCTTCAAGAGGTTATGTAAAGCAGTTAATTCGAAACTAGTCAACTTACACAGCGAACTAGTCTAACTCTGAAACTAGTCTTAATTGTTTTTATGACGATTCTTGATAAAAGCGGATCTGACATCGGATAGTAATAGATATTTGTTTTGATTGGAGACGTCAACAACAAAATTGGTACTATCCATAAAATCGATAAAACATATCGTTATCGCCCATCACTATTTGATACCACCTAAAAGGGGAAAAAATGTTTATTATATCTCAATTTATTTAAGTGGTGTAAATTACAGTATTTTATTTACAGTTTATAATAAATAATTTGGAAATTAAACTAGTTTTTTATAATTAAAAATGACTTCCGATAATTGAAAGAATACTTAACGTATTGATTAGGTGTATAACTGCGCCCTTTTTTGAGTAAAGAAAATATACTTGTTTTTTGTCAAAATGAACAAAAAGTTTTATTTAAAGTATTTACCATCAGAAGCCTCAAAATTCGGTTGTTTGCATGGAACATAACGAATTTTAAAATGCAAGAAGGCAATTAGGGCTCATCAAGCTGATTTTCGGTTTCTGTATAAGAAACGAACTCTCATAAAGATCTGTCTGCATGGAGCGAAACAAATCTGAGCTGAAGGATCAGCATCTGGTGAATACAGCGGGGAGGAAAACAGTTCCCAGAGAAATGCTTCTAGAGTTTAATTGACTTACATTGAAACTCATGGGAGAACATTGTCACGTTGGAAAAGAACATTACGCTGTTTTTCGAAGTTAACAATACTCGTCAGTTCATCCTCACACGTTTTATCGAACTCAGGAGGACGAGTATTTTTAAGTTCTGGAATGTTGTACAAAAACTGTGCATACGCATTGTGCGTCTCTCGTTATTGTTATGTATAGAGGCATTATACCTGTTCGATAACTTTCCAGAAACAGCGCTATCTATGAGAAATTTTTGGAAATAATTTTTTTTATTTGCTTAAACAAAATTTCAGATCATAAGAAGCATTTTTGCTCAAACTTCATTCTCGTACGCCAATTACTTGATCTTTATTTGAATTTTAAAATGTTTCAAGGACTTTTGGGACTCCCTGTATGTTGCTTGTAAAATTCACTATTGATTGTCGGACGTATGTAATTGAAACTGTTCATAGTAGACTATATACATTTGATTCCACCAGATGCACTAAAACTTACGTCCATGAATGCTCTGTTTCGATACTGACGCACCTGGTGCATCTGGACGCACCCATGCCTTCAGCCATTTGGAATTATCGTAACGAATCCATCTTCTATAAGAATTCGACACAAAAAATCTTTTGTTTATGTCTTTAAAGTAGTAGTTCACAAATGTGATTTTAAGGCCCACGACGTTTCATATTCATATGTGAGCTGCTTCCTTTGCTTATGAAAAGTATCCACTGCATGTAGGCGTTGCGAAGTTCATGGTAGGATAATAAACAAGCATTTCGAAGTTTAGCAATGATCTTCGTCAAGTGCAGAATCATGCTTCTAATGTATCAGATGTATTTAAACAGTACTATTTCATCCATAAGTACTGATTATTTAAAACAAAATATGCTTAGCTTACATACTGTTAAAGTAACTTAAATAAATCCCACTCATTTTCTTCTTGCAAAATAATCTGAATACAATAGCATTTAAAGACTCATTGAAATGTAAATTTTAATAATAAACAATTTTTGTACTTCTTTTTGCATTCAAATGAATGATGTTTCCTATTTACAATAATTCAAAATTGTTACCATTGCTAGTAATTAGACAATGTGTTCTTATAACATATAGTAATATACAGAGTTTTACAAATAGTCTCATTGTTTTAATATACTCAGACAATAAGATAATTAGAAGAAAAATATCCGGTACAAAAGGATACGACAGCAATGACTGCGATAAAATTTAATACCTTACGTTGAAATAACTGATATTTGAGAATAATTATTTCTCTAGAGTGAAGAGATGAACACGAAATTTAATAGTTTTTCGAATGAGTAAACATAAATTTGGAGGAACATCTTCAGTAATCTGCGCGCTTAATTAAATAAATTATATAAAAAAGTTAATAATGCAATGGATCAATTGCGATAGTATTTTAGATAAACTTTTATTGTGACATATTATATTGCTTTATTTAAGAAAAAATAAACAAAAATGGGCAAAAACAATCAATTTAATCAAAATGAAAACTCATCTAAAATAATATTTTGCCCGGAATTTGTTTTCTGTACTAATAAAAGAAAGTTTTTCTCTGTCTGTAAGTGACTAGCAAAATCTACCGTTTGTAGAAGTCTGAAACGCTAGGTTATAAAAGTCCAAGCCATGTCTTGATGCACCTGAGGCTCAGATTTAAAAATTTTTGAAAATTAGACGAGATAGTCATTAAAAACCACAACGAATACACATGAAAAATATGCTTTTCTGCTCAAAATGCCACGCGCCGGCATTTACGGAGTTGGCTAGCATTGAAAAACCGAAAAACGGTAAGAGGGTGTTTTTTTTTTATGTTTCGTGGTGCGCGTCAGGTCAACTATTTGAAATTAAAAAAATAATACTAATAACACTCGCGTTTAGAGGGTACTTTAAAATCTATAAAGTATCAATTTGTTAAAAAAATATTAATATTAACCCTTTGAAAAACAAATATTTCGAAAAATCGTTTCTTGTGTATTTTTTTCTTTCACTTTTTAAGCTCGCATCCTCTTGACTTTTCAGAATAAAAGAAAATAAAAAATATCCACTGAATGTGGATACATGTTGCTATACGACGGTTCTAACCACTTGAAAAAATATCAATATTATCCTTTAAAAAATGTTTTTCGGAGAGCCATTTCAGCTATATTTCTACAATATTTCAAATTATGTATCTGCACTGTAAAAAAATTCCCTGAAAAAAAAAACAGAAATTATACTGGCAGTCGAGACGCCAGTACTATTTCCGTATTTTAACGGAAAAAATTCCGTAAATTCCAGGAAATTTTCCGTGATTTCTGAAATATCCGTTTTTAAATTTCCGTTTTTTAACAGATATCTTCCGTATTTTTTAGATATTTTTATATCGGTAAATTAAATTTTATAGGACCAAAAAAAAAAAAAAAAAAATTCCCAAGGAACATATTGCAACACTTTTTTTGTTTCATTTCTGTGCGAATTTTCAGTAAATAACCAACACTTGCCACGAAGGGGATCGAACGCGGAAACTTCTGTGTAGTAAACTGGCGGGCTGTACCATTACGCTAAGACCGGACACTTCGTTCCCTCAAATGTTGTTATTTATTTTAGATGCTTTTAATGATGCAAAAACTTGAAGGTTTCATAGTTAGATGGATTTTTTCAATATTTTATTTTCATAATTTTTAATATCTTGCTTTATTATTTGATGCTTTATAACAGATAAATTTTAACTTTTTATGTATTATATGCGTAAAACATTGTATTAAGACTAATTATTGCTTCTTTTTGCAATAGTGCATATACTTTTTAAAATTATTTGTCTGTTGATCTATTTATCAATTCTAGTAAAAACAATAATTATCATAAGTAGACGTATTTATTACATGCTATTAAAGTAAATTTTCTTTATCTCTTATTTTATAAACTTATTGAATGAACAATTTTATAATAAATTAAATTATGATATTTAATCTTTGCTGAGAGCTTTTGTGTACGATTCTGTTAAACTGAATAATTTTAAAAAATCAAAACAAAAAAATAGATTTTTAGAGAAAATTTTGAAATTAATGACCTTAGGATAGGTAAGTTTAAATTTGGACTTGATAATTTAGTTTAAATTAATTTAGTTTAAATTAATTTAGTTTAATTTATAAAATTATAAACTTCATTTTTATAAAAGTAAACAAAAAGTTATTAATTATTTTTTACAAATTTAAAGAAAAAAATATAAACTTCATAAAATTATAATTTATAAAATAAATTTTAGTATAATTCACAAATTTATAAGACAAATCAGCTTAGTTTAACACCTACATACAGATAATTTGCAAAAATATTATTTTATGAAACCTTAAAAATATTTAAAAAAGAAAAATAGATTTTTAGCGAAAATTTTGAAATTAAATTACCTTGGGATAGGTATGTTTAAATTTGGATTTATTAATTTAGTCTAAATTAATTTAGTTTAATTTATAAAAATATAAACTAACTAAATATATTATAAACTTTAAAAAATTATAAACTTCATTTTTATAAAAGTAAAGAAAAGATCATTAATTATTTTTATAAATTTAAAGAAAAAAATATAAACTTTCTAAAATTATAATTTATAAAATAATAAATTTTTGTTTAATTCACAAATTTATAAGACAAATCAGTTTTGTTCAATACCAATAATTTGCAAAGATATTATTTTACGAAACCTTTAATAACCTAATATTGCCTCCCTTTAATAAAATTAAAATAAAATTATAAAATGTCAATGAAAAAATTCATAATTTGAACCACTATAAAGAAAAAAAAGTAGATTTTAAAAAATACTTTTCTGTAATTTATATAAATAATGTAAATTTCTAAAGATTTCACTAAAAAATAAAAAATATCATTATAATTTTCACAAAAAATTACTGTCCAGACACGGGCCCGGTTAGAATGAGCTCCAGGATTGGCCCGAGTCTAATGAGAGAAAATAGGCCCACGGGTAGGACCGGTCCAGGCCTGGATCCTAGAAGACTCCGGACCCTAGTAAATACAACAATCTTAATTCGCATTTCCAACAAGACGATATCTGTATGCAAACCTCTGAACGTTATTTACGGAAATGGGGCAATACGGACATTGTACTGTTTTGAAAAAAATCCATCAAATTTACGGAAAACTTTCTGCATATCTACGGATTTGAAATCTTCTTTACGGAACTAATATCATTTACGGAAATTGTACAGTTGTTTTGGAAAAATGAAACTTCTCCGTAAAATTTTACGGAAAATCTCTTGTATTTTCACGGATTTTTTTAGAGTGTGTTCTGCAACCAAATACCATAAATAAAATACATCATATTAATTAGCGTACATTGATCTTTAAAATCAAGTCTTTGGTTTAAAAAAATATTAATATTAACATTGTCAAAAAATTCTTTTCTAAAACACATTTTTCTCTCTTTGTCGGAGCCTTAACTGTTACAATTCTTCGAAACGTTTCTGGTTCTACACATGAGCTGCGAATGAGAGAGATACATTTTTCTCAGGTAAGAGGGAACGCGAAAAGGGCGGGGGTCTTTCGTTTAAAAATATATAATCAAAATAGACTGAGCGTGCGTGTGTAAGTTAATTTTAGGAATATTTAAAGTTATTATCACGGTCCTGAGGTACTCCGGTCTTACGCATAAAAATATAAAATCAGGACAGACAGGGCATGCAATGTACGCTGCCGAAGGCACTGAGGCCACCACCTCTAAGTCCGTTTGGATAAATTTTCATTTAAAAATGTTAAATCATACAAACTTGAGAGTGTACGTTGCCGAAGGCAGTGGGGCACCCAACATCAGCATCGTTTGGAAGCATTTTTGTTTAAATATATTAAATTTTTCAACTCTGATATTAGTTTGTATTTAAGGTTATTATCATTGTCTCGTGCAACGATGGGCGTGTCAGCTAGTAATAAATAATGCTGATTCAAAAGCTGATTTTAAATTAGACTGAATATAAAGCTTGACACCCATCCACGGACGTAAGCATTCCCTTGGGCATTGGGAGCCTGATCTCCAAACGAACCATTCAGCCTTGTCAGTACACAGTAAGTTAGAAAGCCCTGTGACTAGTTTTTGTACTTAATGGTATTGATTCAACACATGTTGTAGTCATTCTCAGATAATGGTAAATTTTGGTCTGAAAAATATGCAAAGTTTTATTGTTTTAATTCCTGATTTTCATTTAAAATTACTCCATGTAACAAAATAATGACAATTTTTGAAAAGGAACATTAATAAAATTTAAAAAAGTGACTGGAATTGTCATTACAGAACATTACTGTGTCGCTGAAATAATAAATACAATACTCCTTGGTAATGAACAATTTAATGACATTTTTAACGTTGAACCTATTTTAGGTCGAAACTATAATAATCAAAAGCTTATCAGATACTTATTCCCGAAAGTAGTCCCAAACATCTTTTATAATTCATTCAGCAAAATTCAATTGTTAAATATGTATTTCAGCAATAATATACTTGGTAATGACACACAATAAATACACTGATTAAAAATTTGCTACAAGAGAATCAAAATGAAAGCGCGCTTACATAGTTAATCTAAAATAGACATTACTACTAGTAAGAACATATGGAACTGTGCAAAAACTAAGAAGTTATCATATAAAACGTCATCTAGTGGAAGGCTGAATGAAAAATTATTCTGTACCGTGGTAATGACAATTAAATCTAGCAGCCTCTATTTTGTACATTTTTAACACTTTTCAACCTAGTTGAAAAGTGTTTATGACTTCGGTTTGTCTGCCGTCTGCCGTCTGGCCGTGCTCTAACTCCCGTAAATATGTTCGGATTGCCCTGCAATTTTTATATGTTATTGTCGTTATCAATAGCATGTTCCCTATTTCAACTGAAGTGTGTAGCACTTATAGTTTTTTTACAGGGACACTCAAAAGAATTCCGTTATATTACGAAAAATCGTTTGCGGTTTAATTAAATAATGTTTCACTATTTTAAACGCATTGAAATTTATATATATCACTAAGGTGCATTACAAGAGGCTTACTACAGAATAGTGTGTGTATAGCAGTTATCGTTCATTTACAGGGACACACAAAAGAATTCTCTACTGCCTGTTAAAAATAATTCCTGGAAGTGCGTTTAGTTTTAAGTTGCTGAACGCGATTTTAAATTTAACTCACTTTTTGTGTATTACTTGGTGTGTATAAATTCTGTATTTCATATACAGGGTAGCACAGAAGTTTGCGAACACATTTCCGTTTATTGACAGAAACTCCAGAAGTAGAATTTTAAACTGTGTTACGCTTAATAAAAGTATTCGGATAATTTTCCGAATATTGTATATGTTGGAAATTCCTGAAATTACGTGTTTAAATGTGTTATGCGTTTTCCAAATTGTTTATTTAGATGTTATCTTTCAGCTTATTAAACGGTAATGATTTGTAAAATAATTTTGGAAGCGTTGGAAAGTGTTACATAATCTATGCTTGACGCATGATTTTTCGTTCTTGTTTAAATTTCAAATAAAAAGTGCTTAGACATAGGGCCTCAAATGCCTTTGGCTGCGTAAAACGTGCATGCTACGCACATTCCAATCTGTTTTGATTATGTATTTTTAAACGAAAGACTGGCAAATCCCTGGCTTGAGATAATAACGTAAAACATACCTAAAATTAGTGTTGAATGAATTTGTATGTTTAAACGAAAAGCTTTCCTTACGAACCGAATAATGGGGATATCATTGCCTTTGGCAGCAAAAATGTGTTATTTAGTTGTAAAAAGCAGTGTTGTTCTTTTCATTTTCTTTACAGATATAAATCGTATGAGATTTTTTAAATTTTCAAATTTATTGTTTTACACCTAAATCTCTATATTTCTAAACCAACATTTTACTAAACCAACAGCTTAAAGGTTAGGTTAAGTTATTTAAATGTTAGAAAAATTGCGCAAAAATAAGTGATTAAACTATCATGTGATTGGGCACTCAATGACATTTTCGACAGAATATCACTGATTTACATTTGTATAACTCTTCAACAGCAGTACCCATGTTTATCTGAAAAAGAAAAAGACTATAACATTTTAAGACTTTTTGTTGCAGTCTATATGTGTGAAGAAGGCGTACACTAGTATTCCTAAAAAAATAAATATATAAACTGACTCGAACGGACTCGAGCGAGAGTAAGAATTAAGTAAACAGCATTTTCTCCAAACCTTAAGACAAACAAGAACGAAAAATCATGCGTCAAGCATAGATTATGTAACACTTTCCAACGCTTCCAAAATAATTTTACAAATCATACCGTTTAATAAGCTAAAAGATAACATCTAAGTAATCCGAATACTTTTCATCAGCCCTGTATATGATCTATAGATTTGTATATATACTACATAGGATGCTAAATTTCTGTTCAGTTAGGAAAAGCGTAGCACAGTTTAAAATTCTCCGTCTGGAGTTAAATAATACGGAAATGTGTTCGCGAACTTTTGTGCTTCCCTGTATAGGATCTACAGAATTTATACACACCACGTAATAGACAAAAAGCGAGTTAAAATTAAAATCGCGTTCAGTAACTTAAAACTCACTTCCAGGAATTATTGTTAACAGACAGTAGAGAATTCTTTTGTGTGTCCCTGTAAATGAACGATGACTGCTATACACACAATATTCTGTAGTAAGCCTCTTGTAATGCACCTTATATAAATTTCAATGCGTTTAAAATAGGGAAACATTATTTAAATAAACCGCAGACGATTTTTCTCCATAGACGTAATGTAACGGAATTCTTTTGACTGTCCCTGTAAAGTAACTATAAGTGCTATGCACACACTATTCCATATTAAGCTTCTTCTAATGCACCTTAGTGATATATATATATTTCAATGCGTTTAAAATAGTGAAACATTATTTAAATAAACCTCAAGTGATTTTTCCCCATAGACCGCAATGTAATGGAATTCTTTTGAGTGTCCCTGTAAAAAAAGTATAAGTGCTACACACTTCCGTTGAAATAGGGAACATGCTATAGATAACGACTATAACATATAAAAATTGCAGAGCAATCCGAGCATATTTGCGGGAGTTAGAGCACGGACAGACGGCAGACGGCAGACGGCAGACGGCCAGACGGCCATACGGCCAGACAAACCGAAGTCATAAACACTTTTCAACTAGGTTGGAAAGTGTTAAAAAGGAACCAGCATCAGAATTCACATTAATAGGTTTGTATCTGTCTTTATATATTTTTGTAAGAGTAAATGCTCTTTTAATAAAATATTTGAGTATTGTATGTAAACGTTTAGATTTGTTTTATTTTACTAATACATTTATTTTACCTATAAATATCACTGTCAATAAAAATGGGGGATGGTGAGTTAAATTGTAGTGAGCCACGAAAGAAAAGTACGACACTGAACCGGGCCGCCGAAAAAAATGTTTGGTTAACGCTGTTTTATACCATGAAAATTTCTCTTTCCAGCAATCTTAAATCAGTATATTTAGCAACAACGTAAAAGTGCAAGTATTTACCAATCATAAATTTGTAGCACAATAGATACTGTTTTCCTCTTGTAATCTGAAAATTGTCTCATGATTCATGGTAGGATGAATTGAAGAACAATACAACTCTTTGTAGGTCCCAAATCAATCTTAAGACAGATATCGCTTCTTGTCGCTTCTCTGTTTCTGTACTGGTTACAAATGGATCTTGAGAAGTTTCTAATTTCAAATAATTACTTTTAATATTTGTCAGCCTCTAAAGAGTCAAAATTTTCTAAAACCAATAAATTCTTATTCAACAAAGGTTTCGCAATAAATTTTTTAATTGTACTTCGTAATCTTCTTTCAGCTAAATATCTTTCTTCTTAGAGCAGTGGTTGCAGTTTGAACCAAGGTAATGATATTTCATTTTTTCCTTCATAATTAATTTTCAGGATGCGTTAAAAATGTTCATACGCAATTAAGTTGCAAAGACTAGAAAAAAACCTGGTTTAAAACTGGGAATAAACCGGGTTTTTTGGGAATAAACTTGGTTTTTTGGAAATAAACCAGGTCTTTTGGGAATAAATCAGGGAAAAAAACAGTTCTTTTGGAAATAAACCTGGGAATAAACCGGTTTTTTGCAACTCTATACGCAATATCGTGTTATTCCGTCACATTTTGACTTTCAACAGGATCAAGAATTTCTGTACGGATTAAAATCCACGTACCTGAAATATTAATCTCACTAGTGAGTTATATATTGTCGAAAGACATAATTCAGTTTCTTGAGGAAATTGTGGTATTTAACCCATGAACATCAATCTCAAATGTGCACCAACTGCAACAGTTTCACTAGGCAAATATTGAATGTTTAATAATATGAAAATTTCCTGGCACATCTGCTCCTATTAGTAGATGAATTTAAGATTCGAATGCCAGTGAGATGTGATTATCACAATCAGTAATGCTGCACTATGTTTTAATGTCCCATTTAAATAGGATATATCTTACATTTTGTTCACACAGCGAGATGGTTCGGAATTGAAAAACATTGTTGTATATTGATTTTTTTCATTCATGTCTGAAGAGACTGGTTAGTTAATAAACTTTCTGAAAAATATGTACTAACATAATCCTTTTAAACAGTATTCTTTGACAAGAAAAAATAAACAAAACCTTATCAATAAACTCAATAAATTTAAAAGAGAATAATTAGAAATGATAATACAGAATAACAAGGGAATGGGGATATTTACCCAAGACAATCAATTTTAGTAGAAGCTAATGCAATTTAAAACACATGAAAGAAATGGAAATGATCTTGTGTATAATAAATAAATATGCTAAATGGAATAATCAGAAGTATTGTCTACTGTAATATGTAATAAAGATTTCGTTAATTGTACACGTTTTAATTATCGAAAATTGAATTTTTTTGATGAATTAATTCGATAATTCTTCTTTAAATTTTAAGAAAGAAGTGATGGGTAACAGCTGGCATGGAACAAGCATGGAGTGTTTAGATGAGAAAGATTACTATTATGAATCTATGTATATTTTTTAGAAATTACATTTTTTGACCATAAAACTACCATACCTAGTTTCAAAAGCTGCATGTATATATACAGAGAGACCTAAATGGAATATACTAATTCATTAAATGTAATAAATATAACGATGAAATAAGGGGCATATTTATAAGTTATTAAATACATTTTGAAATAATTTAAATTTTCATCAACAGTTAGTCTTGTGCTGTGTCAGTGCTGTTTGGACATTCCATAAGAATGCTCAAACTAACGTCTAAAGACTTACTAATAGGATCGAAAGTTTGGAGACTGTGTTAATGTATCTGACTCGGATTGGATGGGATGTAAACTATTTTACCCTGGCGTAAAGGCGCATGTGACGTGAGATGTGATAAGAGGGATGTAAGTCCGCAGCACACTTTTTCCAGACAACACATGACAGTGAACTGTAGTCGTTCGCTGTTCTCGAAAACAGAAATGTTTTTTTAAAGAATAACGTACGAATATCAAATTCTGCATGCGTTTGGAGGAATTGTCGAAATAAAGATAGCACATTTTGCAACATATGTACGGTGAGAGAGCAATGTGTTCTGCAAAATGTCTTTAAGAGAGTTAGTTTTAAAGTGCATCTAAGGTTGAGGAAGCTGCGACGATCGCAATGAAGACCCTCTCTTTTAAAGGCTTGAAGGAATGGGCTCAGTTTTACTGTACCCGCATTAGAACTAGTGCATAGCTGATGAACGGAAGTTTTTTGAAGTTGGTTGTGTGAAACTTATTGACACCATGTGTTACACACAAATTCCTACCGCATCGATATCCGTTAGAAAAGACAGTTTTAGAACTTTTTGACTTTAGCAGTGTAGAAGATCACTCCGTTTTTATTTCTTATTCTATTAAGATGTTGAACAGTGAAAAGGGTTTGCAAATTGAAAGTTTGAAGAAAATTTGTGGATTATTACTAGTTTATACAAAGCAGCAATGATCAAAAATTGAACTTGCTTTTTAAATTTCGGCATACAATTACTATGCGGTACACTATGAAGGTTTCATTTTTTTCTCATCATGTTTATTACAGGAAATTTATAATTTCCTTTTAAATGTAAGGCATGATTTTTGTGACATCCTGCAAAAAACCTAATTATACGTCGCGGCAAAATTAACTGTTCTGTTAAATTTAAGAAGAAACTTTTCATTTTGAACCTTCATTCTCTCCTTTATGGTAAATTCTTTATTTAGAACTCAGCAGTGTGGTGTCAGAACAGTGTAAGTTGACCTTCCTTTTTCAGGTTAGGGAAAAATATAGAGTTTTCTTAGGTTTGTAATCCTTCCGTAAATTTAGGTGTTCAAAAAGGAATGTGGAATTATTAATATATTTAACTAAGGGAGAACAATGTATACCCATTTTATATTTTTTTATTAAATTAATAATTTATTGAAATCTATTATATGGAATCTATCCTCTTTTGTCCAAATTTTATTTTGCTTGAAGATTAGTTTAGTATCGTCCAACAGTATTTTTTCATCGAGCTCCAAGTACATCTACTGTAACGAATTTCTGTCCACATTTTATCGAAAGCCGTGTGAATATTAAAATTAAAAACTGTGTGGAACAAATAAAAATTTTTTGGACATTTTCTCATAATATAAAAATTATAAAACATTTGACTTTCTGAAAGTAATGTAATACTGAATTTAAGCCTGAAAAATAGTAAAGTATTTTGTTCCATCGTATTAAACTATCGGCATAAATGATACAAGTGGAAGTTGGGAAACTAGGTAATCTGTTTAAAAAAACGTTCTGAAGCATTTTTAAATTTGAGGAACTATATGCTTTATTTTAAAATTAATTTCACATTTCAACCATTCGCGGAATATTTCTAAAATATTTAGAACTGAAAAATAGTTAAGTCAAAACATTTTGTTCAATCAATATTACATAACATATTTATGATTCTATTCAAAAAAACGTTTCCCTGGTGCATTTAAATGAGCATAAATGATACAAGTGGAAGTCTCGAAACTCGGAAATCTGTTTCATAAAGACGGTCTAAGGCATTTTTAAATTTGGGAAACTATCTGGTTTTCATTAAAATGAATTTTACATTTCAATAATTCGTAAGTATTGCTATGATATCTAGAAAATGGCAAAGATATAAAATAGATATTTTAGAAAAAACTTCGAACGCTGTAAAATACGAAAGAATCGTTGTGTAATTTATAAAGTGCTAGAGAATTTAATCCTCTTCTGAACTGCATCCCGAAAAATATATTTCACTTCAATTGTTCCTTTTTGAAGCATGTTAAAAATGCATGAAATTGAAAAAAAAAAATTCTATTTTAGATCCAATTTTATTTGTAATATTTACTTCTTAAGTGCGGCTGATGACGCATAAATGGTGTTTTATGTTATATAAATAAACATTACACGTCATTAAATGCATTTTTTGGGCATGAACAAATGATCAAATGAACTAATTTTGAAATGTCGATTTTATTTTTAAAGATATATTTGTAGAAAAAATAACTTCGTATAATAAATTTTTAAAAGCAATTGATGACGCATAAAATAAGAGAAACCTTTTTTTCAGACTTTTAATCTTTTAGCATTTATCATGTATAAATTTATAATTTTGAAGTATTTCTTTATCTATCATCTTATATTGTATTGGGATATGACTACTATTCAAAACTTATTTTAAAAAGACGAAATGTATAAGGAAGAAAGAGCTGCTATTCTTTACTTACAATATATTCTAATGATAAGAAATTTATCATGATAAAATATACTTCTAAGTGATTTATGGAAAACTTTTCATTGATTTTCGAAACGAGCTGGTCTCAGCGGTATCAGTAGAGGATTCTTTTCCTTCGTATATGGAAAAATTTAATCTTGATAAATTTTCTATATTCTTTGAAAAATATAGTTGTAATTAATTTATTTAATAACTTAACTTCCTTTGAAAATAAATATAGATTTAAATATTGAAATAATATTGCCAGGGTAGAATACGTTTAATATCCTGTAATTTTAACAAACTTTCTAAGGAAAAGTAATAACAACAGTAATAATAATAATAATAACGATTAAAAAAACTGCAATATTGACAACTTTTATTTGTGTTTCAGAGTATTTATGCTTAATATATATTTTTTAATTACGTTTACGCTGAAATCTCCATGCCCTCTATATTAACTTCATATTTAATTTCACACTTTTTTTTACTTATATTCGGTCAATGATGTTATTGTATTTACTCGTGTATAAATCAAACCCTATTTTTGATAGAGGAAAGTGAAAAAAATATATATCACATGTATAATGTGTATCGTGTTATTTTAACGGCAGAAAACTTCAGTTACGGGAAAAAAATAATCATTTGTGTCGTACTACAAGTTTATTCAGAACAGCACAATCTGTTGATCAAAATTTAAACTATTGTTTTTTTTTAATTTCTGCATAAAATACCTATGAGGTACTATAGTATTTTGTTACTTTTTTTCCCATTATGTTTATTACAGATAAGATATTATTTAATTTTAAATTTCGGCATAAATGATTTTTGTGACTCCTTGCAAAAGAGCAAATTATACATTGTGGTAAGTTTTTGGTATGTTTTATTTACGAAAAAACGTTTCGTTTAGAACATTCATTGTACCTTTTATGATAAATCTTTATTTAGAAATAACTAGTGTGAATATCTGAATCGTGTATATAGAACATTTTTATAGTTTAGGATAAACATGGAGATCCCTTAGGTTTGACATGTTTCTGTAAATTCAGACTCAGAAATTAATTTAGCATTATTAAAATACAACTAGTATTAAACTATAAGGAAAACAATGTATAATCAATTTTATTTTTTTAGTAAATAACTAATTAATTGAAATATGTTATGTGTAATCTACCAATTTTATTCTAAGTTTATTGTGTGTGAAGACTGGTTAAGTATAGTCCAACAGTTTTTTTTTAAATTTAATTTTCTATCGAGCCCTAAATATCTTTACTGCATCAAAATTCTGTCCACACTGTGTAAACAAACCGTGTAAACAAATCCTGTAACTGAAAATTGTGTGGGATAAAATATTATAAAAATGATAAATTATTCGACTTCATGAAAGTACTCTAATACTGAATTTAAAACATAAAAATAATAAAAGAAAATCATTTTGTTCAATCGATATTACACAATAAATGTATGATTTTATTAAAAAAAGTTTTCCTCGTGCATTTGAATGATACAACTGGAAAACTCGAAACTCGGAAGTCTGTTTCATAAAGACGTCGTTCTAAGGCATTTTTAAATTTGAGAAACTAATGCTTTTCATTAAAATCGATTTTTACATTTCAACCATTCCAGAAGTATTGCAACAATATGTAAAAATCGGAAGTATTTAAAATGGATATATTTGAAAAACTTTATGCACTGTAAAATACATACGAAAAAAAAAACAAAAAAACATTGTGTAATTTATAAAGTGCTAAGAGAATTTAATCCTCTTCTGAACTGCATCACGAAAAATATATTTCACATCAGTTGTTTCTTTTTGTAGCATGTTAAATATGCATCAAATTGAGGGGAATTGGAAACGTCTTTAGATCAAATTTTAATTGTAGTATTCACTTCTTAAGTGCGACTGATGATGCATAAATGGAGTTTTATGCTCTATAAAAAAAATTACACGTTATTAAATGCATTTCTTGGGCATTGACTAATTTGGAAATGTTTATTTTATGTTTATGATATATTTGTTCAAGATACATTGTCGTATAATAAATGTTTAAGCACGATTGATGATGCATAACATAACAAAAATATATATTTTTTAATGCTTTTACTCTCGTGTATTCATGGTATTAATATCATGTATAAATTTATAACTTTGCAGAATTTCTTAACTTTAATCATCTATTGTATTGGAACATGACTTATATTCAAAATTTATTTTAATAATAAGAAGAAATGTATAAGTAAGAAAGAACTGCTACTCTTTATTTACAATATATTCTAATGATAAGGAATTCGTCATGATAAAATGTCCTTCAAAATGATTTATGAAAGACTTTTCATTGATTTTAGAATCGAGCTGGTCTAAGCGGCATCAGCAGAGAATTCCTTTATTTCGTATAAGGAACATTTTAATCTTGATAAATTTGTTCCATTTATATTTTCATTCTTTGAAAAATATATTTGTAATTAATTTATTTAATAATTTAACTTCTAGTGAAAATATAGATTTTAATATTGAAAAAATATTGCCAAAGTAGAATACGCTTAATTTCCTGTATTTCAACAAACTTTTGCAAGGAAAATAAATAACTACAATAATAATGCTAATAATAATGATAAAATACCTCAGCACAATATTAAGAGATTATTTTTTTGTTCTTCAGAGCGTATAATCTGAATGACTTTTTTTAATTTGCTAAATTATCCGTACCATCTATATTAATTTCATATTTACGTACATGCTTTTCTTACTTACATTCTGTCATTTATACTGCTGTAGTTACTCGTGTATAAATCGAACCCTGTTTTTGATAGAGGAAAGTGAAAAATATTATATCACATGTATAATGTGTACCATGTTATTTTAATGGCAGAATTTTTTTTAGAAAAGTTGTGTACAAATACTCACTCCCAAATTTTTCACGAAAGTCAATTATTATTTTTAATCACTTATATTTTGGATCCTCATAAAAATGCCATGAAAATAAAATTTCTGCAACATGGATTTTTCTTTCGACTTTGTTTTAAAACGTTTTTCAATACCATATTTCAACACTGCATATTTCTTCATAGTACTCAAATCAAGTGGATGTTGAGTACTTACCATATGGTCTCAAGCATGCAGAGAATTATTACAATCCCATGTCAGGGAAGCTTTCAGATTTTCCAACTGTTCATAAAATTATTATACTTCAGATTGTCAGAATAGAGTTTAACCCAACACTCGAAAACATTTTACGGCCTGTGAATACTAAGTTACAGAATTCCACTCTTATAGAGAGATAATTTGGGATAGCATGAGAAAAACGTGATTTTTTACTTTTCGCAGCAAAATGAGGAAAATATCTCACAATACTTACATTTATCGTGCATATTGCAAATATTTTACAACATGCTTAAATATTTACATACATCATACATAAAATAGATGCAACGGCCATTTTCTCAATAAAGGAATCTAATAGTGATACCTGCGTTCTCTTTTCTAATATTTTAAAGCTAAAGTTATAAAGCTACAAGCTTTGTAGTTTGTTTTACAGTTTAATATTTAGCAGTTTTTTTAGATTAAATACACGCAGAGATTAATTAGTAACATGTTTTCTTTCACAACAAGACAATGGAAGATGGTGTTGATCATCTGAACCATGATCAGGTTTCTGTTATGATGTGTGATCCGACGTTGCCTCGTCAATTGAAAGCTAAAAGCAACTTTACGCTTAGAACTGAATTGAACTTCGTATTCTGAATAAATTAAAACAATATAGAAAAAAGCTCAAATTTTAGACAATACTAAATACATTCAATAAATGACATAATGACATTTAATTTTTTTTCAGGTATCCTCATGTAAAATAGAATATTACTTTGTGATACAGTGTCTATCTCTCATTATTTTTTATCCGTGCACTAATACCAGTAAGAAGATCAGACTACTTAGATTTTAGAATATATTTTAAAAGTGATTATAGTTTTCTTCTTAGGAGATACTACACCTTTAAGAGGTCAAAATTTATAAAAGATTTAAACGTTGTTATCATAAAAAATATATAAGCCCCATGTACAAAATCTTAAAGGAATATTAAAACAACCTTACACATTTAGTGTTTGCTTCCTAAGAAAATAAATATTTTTAAATTTATACTTTTAAGTTATAAGTGGATACAGAATATGTAGCTTCCATTACAAAAAGTAAGAAGCTACATATTACAGCAATTGCGCATCGAGAGGAATACAATTCCGGAAAATTTCGGAATATTTTCACCGATGATCACCCTCTAACCCCAAAACCCACACTTCACTCAAATGTTGATGTATATATATATATATGTGTGTGTGTGTGTGTGTGTGTGTAGGGTTTCAGTTTAAACACTTCGTTTTCTTTATGATGTGCATGATCATCAAATTAACTGACGCTCTAGTACTATTATTATCCATGATTTAAATGCACGAGTTATAAATATTTTGGATCGCGAGATCTAGATTTCAACATCTTCAAAATTGGAAAAGAGCCAGTCTTCTAATTTTTATTGTGAAGCAAGCATCGAAATGAGAAATATCCAGTAAAGGCTCTGTTAGGCCTAGTTGTTTTTTTGGTAAATAAATATATTGCATATGTTTGGCGAGAAGTTTATTAGCTGAAAACAAAATGCTAGTAAAGTATTGTAGAATTATATTTCTAGGACTGTATTAAAGTTCATATTTTGTTATTCAACGTATATTTGTTCATATAATTCCAGTAAATCAACTATTTACATATCATTTTCTTACACACACACATATATATATATATATATATATATATATATATATATATATATATATATATATATATATATCCGTATATAAATATATACAAGGATTCCGGAGCATTTTTTGTTTTGCCTCGATCTTAAAACATGGCTGAGTTACAGTAGTGTCAAATTCTAGGGTGGCTGACATTTTGAAATAAAACAACAGATTAAAAATAAGGGATTCTTCTATAAACGGGTTTATTTTATAAATTTTAGTGAACCGGATTTCTGGCAAATTTCCTTTCATTTTTGTAAACATTGTTACAATCCGTACGCTTAAAACTATATTTTCATATTTGCCAGCATCAAATTTTGACCTAATTTGTCGGCACTGGTGGAATATAGCACAATTTGTCGACCAAAAATAAATCGCCTTAATGAAGCCTACTTAACTACAGCTGACAAATTTTTTTTGCAAAATTGTCATTCAAATTCAGTATTTATGTAAACTGGGATTGATTATTTTATACCCAGTTGTTCACATCTTAGCATTCGTGTTTGTGAGTAAGAATAGCTAAAATTTTAAAACCAAGAAAGAGGGAAGCTACCTTTTCCTCCTTGTATAGCCCGGAAGAACTTTTTTTAAGTGCACGCATATTATCCCCATAAATTATCCGCATAAACTGTTTTTTAATACTCACAATCAATAAACGGCACACAAATCATGTCTAATTATAATGAACTTAAATCGAAACAAAGATTACATTCTTTGAACAATATAATATAAATAAGTCAAAATGTTGAAAGTTAGGAAACATTTACAAATTATATTTTAAAACATTTACACATATTATTTTATATATATTAACGGATGCATAAACATTTTAGTTCACTTCGTTTACACACATTTTCTGTACAACATATTAAAAGTACATGCTAATATAATTACATATTTTTGCAAAATCGTGCCATGGCATTTTCTGTTTCCAGCATTCTTGAATTTCCAGCATTTGGCAAAAAAGTAAAAGTACAAATAATTTCCAGTGAATTACAAATTTGTTGTGCAAGAGCTAACATTTTGCTGTATATGAAAATTAAAATTATCTCATGATTCATGGTAGGTTGAATTGTCGAACATTACATCTCTTTGCATGTTCCACACCAGTCCTAAGACAAATATTACTTCTGGCTTCTCTTTTTCAGTAATGATTTATTTGAATCTTGTGAAGTATACAATTTTTAATAATTACTTTGTCAGTCTCTTAAGTGAAAATTTCTTAAAATAAAGAATATTATTGGAAAGCTTTTCGCATTATCGTGTATTCGTGTGTGGCATGTGGATGCGGAGAAGCGCACGTTCAAAGGTTAAAGAAATCAGCCAAGATGACGGCAAGTGATAGCCTGAAAGCCATAAATTTACGTCGGTGGTATTTATGGTTCGGACAAACAGAACCATAAAATAAAGCAGGCGATCTTTGGACATAAGGTTTCTATAAGGTTCTCACGGACATAGCATCAGTGGACACACAGTCTAGAACAAGATACAAATAAAGGGAAGCAGTAACTTAGACGGGCACTGAATATCCAATGAAAAGGAAGAAGATATGCAAATTTTAAGTAAAGGAGGGCCAAAAGGCTATGTCCAGCAAATCAGAGAAAGATGAAGACACGTCTTTTTTGGGGGGTAGTTTTGAGAGATGGGTAGTCGAGAAGAGAAGAAGAGATTCACTACTTGCTAAAAATCGAGACGATGATGTTGCTCTCTAGAAGAGGGTCTGTAATAAGATATTTAAAATAAAATCGAAGTTAAATTATTAAGCCAATATGAGAGAGTGGTTTTTCATTATGAAAAAGAAGTAATACAAACTACCAGCCAGTCCGTAGATGGTGATGGAAAAGTTCTCTACAATCAAGTGCCTCCAAAATAATCAACACGCCAGGCCTCAGATGATGAAAAATTTCTCTACAATCTAGTGCCTCCAGGTAAATGAAGGTATACTTTTAAGTCATATTCCAAGTATTCCCCCCTTACCAAATTAAGTTTTTGAAGCATAGGGTATTGCTGGTAGTAATGCCAAAATGAATTATATTATTCTTCATTTATAAGCGGAATAAATATGGTAAAAACAAGTACATGAATTTGTAATATAACATAAAAGAAAATAAGTAATTTCTATTCCTCTCTTGATTTTAATTATGACTGTACATATTGTAAATAAATTTTAATGTTAATTATTTGGAGTATTCTCATTTAAATTACCTAGTGTGTGTTTTGCTTATTTAGGTTTCAACCTTAGAAAGTCAGCTAGGGGCAAGAACGATTGTTTTCAAAAGGGTAATAGGCTACTTCGAAATAACACAATGCAATGTACGATTATATTCAAAATTTAATCTCTAAGGACTCTTTGTATTATTATATTCTTAGTAAATTAAATTATTCTATTAGCAAACCCCAGAGAAACTTTTATGTATTTCAATTTAAACTTTAAATTTTGATCTACTTGTCCCTGAAAAAGGGTTAGGTTGGAATAGGCAGCAATGAGAAGGAAAATTAAAGGATAAAATTATTAAATAATTAATCTAACTGAGCCAAGCATATTTCTCTTCAACATCTGCATTCCAACATAATGCAGTGGTGCCATGTCTCAGTTTTTTTTAAATTTTTGTGATTGGCTTAGGCCAATTTTAACGAAAAAAAATCTTTAACTGGGTTAGGAACATTAGTACTTTTACCACTTTTGGTTTATGATAGGATATATTCTCAGATAAAAAAAAATTCTTATATGTATACATATAAAAAATAAATAAATAAATAAAAATAGATAATGATGTTGCATATTATAATAAGCTAAAGATTTCTATTGAGAAGACTAATTTATTGAGAGTAAATTAAATTTCTTTTGTATTTTGGCTTACTTCCTCAATAATAATAACAATAGTAAAGGCTAAACTACCAGCAAGTGTGTGATTTAGTAAATGGCATATTCAACTAATTATAGTATATTGATGTTGTATATATAATAAATGGAAAATATATGAAAGTATTGTTAAAATGGGTATTAATATCTATACTTCAGATACAGAAGTTGTAATAGCAAGTTAAAAAAAATGATATGGATTTATGTAGCATATAAAATAGTGTATTAGTAGATTGTTAATGCATATATATTTTGATACTGTATAATTTATTGTATAATTCATTTATATTTTGATATTTTGAAAATTTGCAAATGTTTACACTCGGCTTAATAATATTTTTAAGTGTAAGAATTTCCATGCATTTTTAAAGTTAGTTTTAGAATTCAGTATCTAAATAAAATTTCAATATCAAAAAGCTGAATGCCAAAAAAGAATCGTAGAAATCATAGAAATAGCTTGAATTCGAGTTTTTCTGGCGTATTAACGCGAGGGCATATACAAAAGTTAAACAAAGAAAAGCAAACTGATACGAGTAACACTATCGCAGACCATCAGTGGACACAATAATTTCTCTAATCCCGAATTTCGATGGGAAAAAGTTAAGTGATTCCGAGTATTTTCTTAGACAATTTTAGGACTTAACTAAACAAATATTAAAAGAAGATGCGAAGCTTACAATTTTGAAAGCGAAATTGTCGGGTACTGCGAGAGAGAAAATCTCACAAAATAAATCGCTTATAGAAGAGAAAAAGTACAACGAATTCAAAAATAAATTATTAGATTTGTTTAAAATCAAGAAATCATTTACGCAGGTACAGACTGAGTTTTCCAATCTAAAACAAAACCGGGGCAAGACTTAACTAGTTTTATTATCGAATTCAAAAATGCAGCGTCTCTTTATATATAGAAAAGCCATACAGAAGTTGATCCGAACGGAAACGGGAAATTTTTGGACTTAGTAAGATTAACACGATTTTTGAATGCGATTAGACCGGATTTACGCATGGATTTAAGAAAAACATTTCCCGAAAATTTTTAGGATGCTTGCAAGACAGCAATTAAACTAGAAGAGGCATACAACAATATAGGGGCAGAACAGGTAAATAATATAATAGCTAACAACGAATCACAACTTTTTGAGAAATTATTGAAATGAAATGTAGAAACGGCGGAGCAGGTTAATAATTTATCAAAAGAAATAAATAACATAAAATTGGGATCGGTGGAAAAAAGAGTTGAAGTTGAAAAATTTTGCAATATCTGCAAGAAGGGGTCACACAATGAGGATATTTGTTGGTATAATAAAGCTAATAAAAACAACAACCAGAATTATAGGCATAGATTTGCAAACAATAGGGGTAATTACAGAGGAAATTACAAGAATTATAACCAGTATGAAAGACACGATTCTCACAATGCATTTCCGGAGGGTAATATTTACTATAATTATGTACCAAATGCTCAACCTTTCCCACCCCCACCACAACAACATTACAACACGCCGTATACTTATTATCAACCTGACTTTAATAATTATGGTGCACAGGGATATCACACTCAACAGAGAGGAAATTATAGAGGTGCAGAGAGGAATAACTATCGCAATAAATATACTGACTCTAGGGAAAACAGAGACAATCATACAAACAGTAACAGGGATACTAATCAGAGGGGTAAATTTCAGAGGAGCAATACTAATAAAAGATACAAGCAGAACAAAGATAAGGATACGGAAAACTAAATACGAGACTTGTAAATAAAGATAAAGAAGACCCGAGCAAGTCTCACGATAGCGGGCATACTTTAAGGGATAAAACTATTGCAAGTGTACAGAACGATACAAATGAACTTCCTCTAATTAAATTTAAAATTAAAGATATTATAATTAACAGCCTTTGTGACTCAGGAGCACAGGTAAGCTTGATCTCACCACTTTTGTTTGAAAATTTAAAACAAGCAAATATAAAATTTTAATATTTGGGAAATCAAATTAAGATTCAAACACTTACAAATTCACTAATTACATTCAAACAGTGCATTAGAATGTCCTTTAAATTACAGGGCACTTTTGTAAAAGGGACTTTTTATGTCACAAATAAAGATTTTGGCCGTAAATATCAATTATTACTGTGGTACGATTTCTTAAAAGAAAATCAATTGATTCTAGATTTTGAGGAGAAGTATCATAAATTCAAAGGAAGAAAATTGGCATTAAACATAAAAGAATCTGATGACACTGGGGAAGTAAATACATTAATTACAGAACAAAACACAAAGACTCAAAAACACAGAAAACCTACAAATGGGAATGTGTTCGCAAAAACGGTAGACCATAATATTATCAACCCAGGGGAGGAAAAATTTGTAAAATTAGAATGCCGCATAAAACTAAAGGAAAACCAAACATTTATCCGAATATTTAACCTATACAGCACAAGAACGAAATTATCTGTGAAAGATCCATTCATGACACCCCAAGTAACAGACAAATAAATCTTTTAATTAAAAATATTACTAATAACAAGTACATTTAGAACGAACATCGGGCAAATTTTCACTAATTTTGAATACAAACAAGATAAATCTATAGACAATATTGAGCAAGGGAGAATTTTTGAGGTCAATGCATTAAATTTAGAAGAAGTACATAAATTAAGAGAGGCAGAGATAAATGAAGAAGATTTTGATCTTAATTATTTACCATCGGATGTACAGGATTCGTTCAAACAAATTCTTTTAAAGCATGTACACGCTTTTTCGAAATCCTATCAAACTTTAGGTCAATGCTTACTGGTGACACCAAAGTTTACACTCAATCATGACTATCCCATTCAAACAAAACCCTATAAAGTACCACAAGCAGTGAAGCAATATGCAAAGAGAGAGATAAGAAAATTATTAGAAGCGAAAATTATCGCGGAATCGGACTCTAACTATGCATTCCCTGTCATTTTTGTAAAAAAAAGCTAATAACAAAGTCAATCCTAAGTTTCGAATGGCAGTCGATTACCGGCTGCTAAATCGGATTTTAGAGCCATATTCCTATCCAATTACAGATATTAAAGAAATTTTACAGAATATCAGTGGGAAGAAGTACTATATAGTACTTGTCTTACACAGTGCTTTCTTCCAAATTAATTTAAGACCAGAAGATAGCCAAAAACTATCTTTTATTACAGAAAATGATAAATTTCGGCCTCTCAGACTTGCGTTTTGAACACGCAATTCTAGCGCGTATTTTGCTGAACTGATAAACAAGGGATTGGGACATTTTGACAAGCATCAGGTAGCCTACTTTATTGACGATCTTTTAATAGGGGCGAACACTATATCAGAATTGTTAAGAATTTTGGAAGAAGTGTTACAGGCCCTAATCCAACATAATCTAACAATTGAGCCATCCAAGATGCAAATATGTAAATATAAAATAGAATTTCTTGGTTTTACAATTCACAAGGACGGTTATTCACCATCCACAAGGAATATTGATAAAATTAAAAGTTTAGTGAGACCTAAAACAAAAAAAGGGGTAAGGTCACTCTTAGGTCTGGCTAACTACTTCAGAACACTTATTCCAAAATAAGCGGAAATAGTAAACCCATTAGTTAACCTTACTAAAGATAACATTAAATTTAAATAGGATGAAAATACTGAAATGGCCTTTCAGAAAATCCAAGAAGAAATTATAAACAACCCAACATTACATCCTCCTGATTACACCAAACAATTTACTTTAATCACAGACGGCTCAAAAACTGCAATTTCAGCAGTACTTGCGCAGTAATTTGAAGGAAAATTACAACCTATTGAATTTCTCGGGAGAAAATTACGTGAACCGGAAAAGAATTACCCAAGTTTAAAATTCGAATTATTAGTGGTTCGTGAAGTGGTGTTACACTTCAGAACTATGCTGGAAGGCAGACATTTTAAGATTTTAACCGACTCAAAGGCTCTTACAGAAAATTTACATCTTCAGAACCAATCGGATATGGTGAAAAAATGGGTCATAAATTTAAATGACTTCTCTTATGAGTTCCATCACATTAAGGGTACTGCCAATCCAGCTGATTATATATCTAGAAACATTAATAATACCCGTAAGGCATGGTGACGTCACGGCGACGTCCCTGTGAAGTCACACTGTGACTTTGTGACCGTCGTCGTGACGTCAAGTGACGTCGATGTGAAGTCACTGTGACCTAAATGTGAAGTCGTTATGGCCGTTTTCAAGGCTTTCTGTGACCTCACAATGTGTCTACTTTGTGAAGTCACCGTGCAACTTCATTGTGAAAAAAGTGACGAATGTGCATCGGGTAGGGTGACCAGATTTTACCCGAATCCTATCCGGATTGTTCGGATCGACATTTTTTTATGCTACATGTTTGTGACGTTTGTGACGACACTGCACCTGGTCGGGTGACCAAATTTTACCCGAATCCAATCGAGAAAGTTCGGATCGATCTTTTTGTATTTGTTTGGCTACAGAATAGATTTGGATTAGTGGTCGGGTCTCGGGTGACCTAATTTTCGTGAATCCGAACTGACCCGAGTCGGGTATAATGTTTTTACTGTAAGTCTTGTTCGGAATAGAATCTTGCATACGACAGAGTAACCAGATTTTATCAGAAATTGTGTTACGACACAATTTCTGATGTCGGCTTAGATCTAGAGTCACGCACAAATCCAGTTATATACTTCTTGAACATGGTTGAATGTCTACTTGAGCATGAATGATGATTGACTGAAATTATATTTTGATTCAACCCATATTCTTACCCTAACCCAACAACAACAACAAAATCTGTAGGCCCACAACCCGACCGAACCTGATAAATGATTTCGTATAGATTCGGATAACAAGATTTTACCAAATCCGGATAAGATCGACGATAAGGATTGGATCGGCAATAATTTTTTTTTATGCAACTCGTATTCAAATTAAAACTTTGCATCTGATTGGGAAACCGGCTAATGTAGCCGTTAAGCAAGACAATTATAAATGTAAAAAACGCATACTAATATAAAAATAATAGATGAATCCATTAAAAATTATAATAAAAGTAAATATTTTAATAATATGAAATTCTATTGTGCAAATAACAACTTTTTAAA
Organism: Maratus michaelseni; assembly: GCA_963931845.1. Lineage (NCBI taxonomy): Eukaryota > Metazoa > Arthropoda > Arachnida > Araneae > Salticidae > Maratus > Maratus michaelseni. The sequence continues at coordinate 32,512,164 of OZ007587.1, forward strand.
TTAACTTCTACTTCTATTTGTTTTATGTAACCACGAAAAATATTGACAATAATTAAAATTATGCTATTGTGCTGTTAAGTATTGAAGTCTTTAAATGTGTATACTTTGCCATATTTCCCTTCTCTCAGTATCACGAAACTTTCTGACACATTTATGAACAAATTTTTAAACGCATAATAATCACTTTAATAATCAGGCACTTGCATGCCTGATTATTAAAGTGATTTGGAATGAATAGCGTTTTCCATTTTTTAGACGTTATTCCATTTTTAGTTCTCCTATAAATACCAAAATATGACACACACACACACACACACTTATATATATATATATATATATATATATATATATTTATACATAATCCTACCCTAGCTTTGATCGACACATTACCAAATAAAATGGAATCTGTCTGACACTCCAAACATTCATATGCATTGACTACATTCAAGAAAAAGAAAAATCATTATCATCAACCTAACCAATTTTTACTGCATTTTTCTGATTATTTGGCTATAATGTTTGATAAATTAATTAAAATTGAACAAACTGTATTGCCTGATATTTTTGATTAAATTATCTTTCCAGCGGTATAAAGCTTTTATAGTATAACTAAGAAATATTGGGCGTTATGAATCATCAAACTTAAAAAAAACATTGTTCCCAAAAGGTTTCCACAATTTTGGCCACTACTGTATATACAGCTAGATAAGAGATTCATTGGCGATTTCAGCTGTTATGTGACATGTTTTGTTATTTTAAAATCATCATATTTCTGGAAGATTCAGAATGGAAATTGAAAAAAACTATGAATTTTTTGAAGGGTCCTATGTTTTAAGGTGAAAAAATTATAAAGGATTTTTTAAAGGACTTAAGTTCTTCTTGAACTGCTTACATATCATATTTTCTATGTTAACATTTTAATGGTAGACACTGAACATGAAAATATATAAAGAAAAAAGTATCAGAATGCAGCCATTACATTTTGAATATATTATTTTATAAATTAAATTTCAATTTTTCCAATTTGGAAAAATTGAAAAATACCCTTTCGGAAAAAACGGAAAAAACCCAGTTTTTTTCCCAAAGTTTCCGTTTTTTTTCTAGTATTCCCATCTCTAATCTTATATATTTAATTAATAAAAATATCCACACAATGTATTCTCCCATATTATTCATATTCTGGGGTCCAGGTTTTAGATGATATTTTAAAAAAATAACGATACTTTTAATTTATTAAGGATGATTTTGGAAAAATATTTGATTAAAGTTGCCATTTTTGAAAGAGAAAAACAAAAATTTAACCTACAGATCAAAAGAGACTATTATTTATAATTATATTTTAACCCTTTGTGGCTCAACAACATCGATTTGAAAAATATATACTCACATGATAGAATACATCATTTTAAGCAAGTAAAAAATAATTAAAAAAAATTAAATCATAAAAATTAAAATTATTGGCTAAAAGAGTATTTTTCATATTTGTAATAAACAGGAAATTACATAGCTACTTCTCATAAATATTGTCATTTTTTAATACAAAATTCTAAAGTGTACGAACTTACCTTTGTAAAAATTCTATTATTGAACGTCTCTGGACTTTTAAATGCAACAAAATTTAGTTTACAATAACGGGGTGAAACTGTTCAAATGATAAATAAGACTTTTATATGAAAAATTAATTTAGCATTGTCGTATGTTGAGAATTCTGTGAACAATTTATATTAACTTCTGGGTTGAAAGATAACAGTAATAAATAAAATCGCCTTTTTAAGCTCACTGTAAAAAACTTTGACTTTTGGGTATGTTTACAGATATGCAACATTGTGATACAAAGGGTTAATTCATTTTGCAACAGGGTTTGAATGCAGTAATATATATTACTTAAAAACAATATTTTGGTTATTAAAAATATAATTTTATTAATTGATTGTCATATTTATAATTTTATTTATGAAATTATATATTTATATAAGTAATAGATCTTACTAGGGATTATTTTTTTAAAACACAGATCATTAATTGTTTATAATGACACAGCACCGCACCTACTCTGTTTAGCGTCTAATGTGAGTCATTTTTTAACGTTTTACTGCAGATTTTAGATGCATCGATAGTGATACATATATGTATCATATGGCGCCGATGAAGGATCTATCTGGTTTGATATTTGGTGACTGGACAATAACCACAATAATCTTCTGTAATTCTGATATCACCATCAACAGAACACGTAGATTTGACAGAATCTGAATAGACAGAATATGACAGAATATGATAATTAAAAATAACATGCCCCTGTTAATAATAAATGTTTAATAATAGTGCATAGATATTTTGAAATTTATAACTATAAAATGATTCAGGAAATGAAACAGTAACATTAATCATCTGATTAAAATCGTTGACATACTGCTATTTATTTTTAGAAAAATAAACATTCTAAATTTAATAAACTTTATTTTTATAAAAATTAAATTAATGAAATATATAGCTTTTGTAAAAAACTCATATGGAATTAACTGAAAACGTTATAATTTAATAAAAATATAACAAGTAAAATAATATTTCTTCATACCAATTTTCCTTTGTCATCATTTTCAATATTCTGTTTTGATGTAATCCATATAACGAAAGCTTTTTCGGCGAAAATAATTCGTCCAAATGTGGTACAGTATCATTGACCGGAATCAAATTTCACCGCGCCAATAAAAACTGTACCTTTTTCGAACTTAATTTTCTATCAAATATGTATATGCGAAGTTCTGTGCAGGTTTTTGTTAAATTTTAATTCCACATCCATTATACACGTCTATTGTCCAAGTACTTCATTCTTCTCCCACTTCCATCCCTACACTGTTATTTTTTACTTATTAAGAATTTCGTACTCTGACGTCGATCTGCAGACGATATTTTCAAAACATCTGCCTGCTTAGAAGGGCAGATGATTTTTGTTTCTTATTATAAAGTTTAGGTTAGAGTAGAAAGTTAAATACGGAATATTTTTTTGAGACTCTCTTCAATTAAAATTTATTATTTGAAGAAGTATTTTTTATGCATTTGATCTTTTTTTTCGATTAGTTTCACAATAATTTCAATTTAAATGATTTGTAAGTTCCTTTTTTGTAAACTGAAACAATGCTATTATAATATTTATGGCATATCAAATAAAATATTGTTTAAATTTTGGAGTATATAATAAATATTTTAATGGTCAATAATGCAAGATCGTTTAACAAAAACAGTAACATTTGTATCACGCGTAATAAATGCAAAATATGATCATAAAAAATTGAAAAGGTTATCGCGGGAGAGGGGAGGAGGCATTTTTTTCTTTTTCAACCTTTCTTTTTTTATTTATTAATATCCTGTAGAATAAAACAGCTTGTAAAATAGCAATATTTTTTTAAAAATAAATTTCTGATAAATGAAAAGGGAAAAGATAAATAATTATTTATGTCATGCGTTTTGCATACGTTTCGTATATTTCATTTTATCTTCGGAAAATGTTAAATTTATTTAAGAAGTATGAAACAAGTACCAAAATATATATTGGCAGAGGTACTTAATCTACTTAAACACTAACAGAAAAACAATTATTATTGGAAATATACAAATGTTTTTATTATAATAAATGTTTGTTTATCACAACCTACCTCCCTTCACAAAAACAAATCTTTAATTACCCCATCTGTATATTATTTTCTGCCGTAATTTACAATTGACACAAATAGGGGATCCAACCCGGGTTCCTCGGGTTATAGAATATAGCATATATATAGATATATATATTCTTAAATTGAAAATTCTAATTTTGCATTTAATACTTTTTTTTTATTTTACATTTAATACATTATTTTAGATTGTCCACTAACAACACCAAAAATAATTTTCATATGAAAAATATCAATTATGTATTTAAATAAAGCTTTAAAATTCATTAGTGATACTTTCGTATTAGTCGCATATCAGGTTTTAATTAGTCGAAGATATCGCCACCTGTATATATATATATATTTAATTTTTTTGTTTGTTTGTTTATTCTAATAGTTTTAGTGGTTTAAGCGAATAGTTTTATTTTATGTCTATTAAATTTGTGTTTTTAAAGAATATGAATTCCTATTTTTTATGAAGTTTTTAATTTCGATGTTGAATATTAGTCGGAAATAAACGCTGAATTATGGGAAATTTATTATTGTAACATTTTGTATTTAAATGAAAACGTTTTAATCTGTTTTGATTGGAATGCCCTCAATAGAGAGAATTAAAAATAAAAACATGCTTGAAAATTATTTTTAAAACCATAAAGAATAGTAAATTCAAGTACAGTTTCAAGCATATTGCATTTGAAAGAACATTTTTTTCCGACGATTAAATATCGAAATTGTGCAATGTTTCGTAGTTAAAAAAAATCACAGTAAAAGCGTTATTTAATGTTGACTTGTTGCCACCGTCAACATACCGTCATTGTTACTCTAATATATGATTTCGCTCTATAAAATAGATTGCTGTTATAATTTTCGCAGTCTAATTTTCAAGTTGTTAATTTTTCACATAATATGAAAAGCAAATGAAAATGTGTCTTAATTTTAAAAAATTGTTCATGGAGTACATGCAGAATTATGTTTGTATTATAATTTATAATTTCATATTGATTGAAATTTATCTATTTACGAAGTATTTTCCTGTAGGTCGATAAATAAATAAATAAATAAATAATTTTTTAGGGGTCATAAAATCACTCAGAATCAGACCTTTTAAGTGCATTGAGGCATTCCTGATTAATATATTTCTCCTCTTTTTCATATATATATTTCAAATTCCCATTTTGGTCAAACTGTGACTTCAAAACATAGAGGTCTTTTGACCACACAGGTGACGTAACGTTTGTGACTTGCAGTAACGTCACAGTGACGTCACAAAAATAAAAGAAAATGTCAGAAACATGTTTTTTACATTGAATATTTATTTTGTAGTGTTTTTGTAATTTTTTTAAAGTTTCTAAGCAATTCACATTTTAGTCACAGTGTGACTTCACTGAATGGTGGTATTTCAGTCACATATGTGACGTGACGTACGTGACTCACAGTGACATCACTGTGACGTCCCTGTGAACATACATGCTATACGGGTATTACGGTTGATACTAATTTACAAAATAATTTATTTCAAGTAAACCCTGCATTATCAAATGAAAATATTAAAGAACATCAATATTCGGACGAAAAATTAAGCAAAATAATTAAGAAAATAGAACAAGGTAAAGAAAACAGAAATACTAAAAGATATACATTAAATGAGGACAAGATGCTTATTTTAAAACCGGGGAATCAGAAAACAGAACTAATTATAGTGCCGGATGCTTTAAAGATTGCTTTGATGGAAGAGGTGCACAAACCACATTTTGGTTTTGACAAAACATACGATGCCATGAAAAGTAGAATATTCTGGCACGGGATGTACAGAGATATTCGAACTTATTGTGCCAATTGTGTTCCATGTAACACATCAAAGCAGCATAAGAAAATAAAGGTTCCCACACAGAAAATGGTTAAGGATGATGAAATGGGGAGTGTGTTACATGCTGATATCGTGGGAAAGCTGCCACTAACTCTGCGAACAAATAAATTTATTCTCACGATAATAGATTCGACGTCTAGATTTTGGAAGCCGTTGCTATTCGCAATGTGGAATCTCAGACCCTTCTTAATGTATTCAACAAATACTTCAGTTAGTTTGGAATCCAAAAGAGTTAAAATTAGACAACGGGCCCTATTTTAGAGGAACAGTTTTTAAAGAATATATGCGCGCATTAAATGTACAACTTCGCTTCAGTTCGGTGTACCGCGCTCAAGGGAATGGTCTGATCAAGATTTATTATAAATCTCTCAAAAGTTCGATGTCAGCGATGTCAGAAACGACATTACAATGGGATGTTCGCCTAGATTTTTTCAAATTACAGTACAATAACGCCAAGCATAGAGCTACGGGATTTTCGCCTGCTTTCCTATTTTTGGGAGGGATTTACGCACTCCATTTACTGCACACATACCAGCAGAACAAATTCATACTCAAACATATGTAAAAAACCGTATGGCACATATGAAACAGGTCTGGTTACAGGCGCTTGCCAATCAAGAGAAAAAGATGGCCGAATACATTCAAGAACATGAGCTAGGTAAAGCCGAGACACTCGATCTAGGGCAGCAAGTCTATGTTAAAAGTATCCAGCCATCAGTACTAAAAAAAAATTAGAGTGTCTTTTTAAAGTTGTTAGAAAGATAAGGAATAACAACTATATCCTCCAGGATCTTACAGGGAATATAAAGCACACAATTAAGAGACATATCGATAACTTATGGGCACCTAAACATGCGAGTAGATGCAACACAGAGGACTCAAACTCAGAGGATGAGGTGTAAGTAATACTGACAGTTTAAAAAAAAAAGAAATTCTTTCACATTTTCCAATTTTGATAAGTAATAATTTAAAAGCAAAATCGACCTAAGTTATCAAAAATAATAATAAATAAACAAATAAAATCAAATAATTAGTTGAATAAATATTTAGATAAAAACAAATAAGCAAAGTAATTAATAATAAATCCCTAGGCTAAGTTACAATGTGCAATTAAATGTGGGAATTTGTTTATCAACAAACATCCCCAGTTGCCATGTCAACAAGCAGTGCGGGCAACTTCGCGGAAGGCGGGGTGCAGTGCAAATCGCGATTACAACAAGATAACAGACTCTTTTTGGGGTGGACATTAGCAGGGAAATCACAATACAAGAAAAGATAAATTATGGTAACACTTACTCGGTTGATGTCTTCGTAGTGAAGGTGCACCTCTGTAGGTGTGTGTCTATCCTTGGGGGTAAATCCACAGCGTCCCTGACACATACCAATTTGTATATAACAAAAAAAGAGAAAGGGAAGAATTTTAAATGCACAAACACTCCAACACGATAAATCACTGTGGCTTCACACTGTTACACTACATTTTGAAGATTTTCTCGAGTCCCCATTTGGGCACTGCAAATTAGCACAGGGGCACTGACACAAAAATCGGGGGAAAGGGGACATTTTGTTTTTTTCCTTTGGCGTCCCCCAGTCATTGGCGAGGCTTTGTCTTCGATGGTTCTTGAGGTAATCCATGACGGCTAGGGAAACTTGTTGTTCTTGCACACTTCCATTTTTCATTTTATCAACCGTTTTCAAAACCAGAGGGATCACATCATGAAATAAAGAAACGAAATCAATAAATAGATAAATAAATTATGAACATTCATTTTTCTTTGTATTATTTTGTTTTAATTTTGTGTTTATTTTGGCAAATTTAGATAACGCTTATAAACTCTTAAAGAAATTTAAAAAAAATTTAGTTACTTTTTTCTTTCATAATTTAAATTAGCAATTTGGATTTAAAAAGTAATACCTCATTAGCTAATTCGTTAAGCGGAGATAAAAAAAAATTAAAACATTACGAAATAAAAATAACATTTGTTTTACATATCTTCTAAATAAAATAAGATATAGATAAATAATTTCAAAGATTTTAAAACTTTATTTAATTCAAATTATTTTCCTTAAGTACGCAGTGTGATTTAGATCTCTCTAACTCTTTTAAATGGGAGATAATCGCGGGCGAGAATCTCCTAACTGCAGTAATTATTTGAGATGGACGGGTTATGAGTCACATTGCATTGTTACTTTAATTTATTTTATTTTAAATAAATAATTTATTTTAATCTAAATAAATAAATAAATTAATTAATTTTTATTTGAATAAATAAACTATTGTTTTCCTATGCAATTTAGCCATGACAATGCTATTTCACATTTTGATTTTCGACCTCATTAAATTTTAAGATTAACGACTATATTAATAAATAACAGAAAATTTTATTTTCAAAATTTTAATTAAATATATTTTAATTATTATTAAGTAATATTTAAAGTCTCTAATAGTTTTTTTAGGAAAGTATATATTCATTTAACAGGCACGTGTAATCATTTATTTGATGTTTTAAGCCTAGTGATAACACATAGCAAAGAAAAGGAAAAGGAGAATTTCATTTCAAACCGGATTTTTGATAATTAAAAGTATTTACATTTATCTTTCAGATTAATAATGAGACTTTAAAATCTTATTCTTGGTACTCTTATTCTTGGTGTATAATATTTTTTCTCAACTGTGTGTTTGAACTTTTTCCCCCTACATTGACTGCTGCCACAGCAGTGGTTTACAGAATGTGGTCCACAAATTTTTTTCTGCAAGTTTCATAAGTCATACAGAATGTGTTACACGAACTTTTTCTGCAAGTTTCATAAGTCACACAGACTGTGCACCGAACTTTTTCGGCTATTTTCTGCGATTATACAGAATCGGTGCTACAGAAATTTTTGTTATGGCTTGTATGTTGATGGATCCTTTCCATCGTGAATATTCAAATATGATCAACTTCATTATTTATATACATGGACTCACATTTTTCAGTGACAATGAAATTTTATAATCATGTATAATGAACATTTTAGTACATCAGTGATGTGTGTACGTGGAACACTTTATTACTTCAGGGAATAGTGTAGGATGAACTTTATTACACCTGTGAATCATGTATGATGAACAGTTGACTACATCAGTGATAATGAAACTTTACAATCATGTATAATAGACATTATTACATCAGGGATACTCTAAAAGAAACCTGCGGTTTCTTTTATTTTTGGTAAGGGGGAAGAGATAATAAAAAGCTTTTCGCATTATCGTGTATTCGTGTGTGGCATGTGGATGCGGAGAAGCGCAGGTTCAAAGGTTAAAGAAATCAGCCAAGATGACGGCAAGTGATAGCCTGAAAGACAAACTTACGTCGGTGGTATTTATGGTTCGGACAAACAGAACCATAAAATAAAGCAGGTGATCTTTGGACATGAGGTTCTCACGGACATAGCATCAGTAGATACACAGTCTAGAACAAGATACAAATAAAGGGAAGCAGTAACTTAGGCGGGCACTGAATAGCCAATGAAAAGGAAGAAGATATGCAAATTTTAAGTAAAGGAGGGCCAAAAGGCTATGTCCAGCAAATCAGAGAAAGATGAAGACACGTCTTTTTTGGGGGTAGTTTTGAGAGAGGGGTAGTCGAAAAGAGATGAAGAGATTCACTACTTGCTAAAAATGGAGACGATGATGTTGCTCTCTAGAAGAGGGTCTGTAATAAGATATTTAAAATAAAATCGAAGTTAAATTATTAAGCCAATATGAGAGAGTGGTTTTTCATTATGAAAAAGAAGTAATACAAACTACCAGCCAGTCTTTAGATGGTGATGGAAAAGTTCTCTACAATCTAGTGCCTCCAAAATAATCAACACGCAAGGCCTCAGATGATGATGAGAAAGTTCTCTACAATCTAGTGCCTCCAGGAAAGTGAAGGTATACTTTTAAGTCATATTCCAAGTATTCCCCCCTTACCAAATTGAGTTTTTGAAGCATATGGTATTGCTGGTAGTAATGCCAAAAGAATTATATTATTCTTCATGTATAAGCGGATTAAGTATGGTAAAAACAAGTACATGAATTTGTAATATAACATAAAAGAAAATAAGTAATTTCTATTCCTCTCTTGATTTTAATTATGACTGTACATATTGTAAATAAATTTTAATGTTAATTATTTGGAGTCTTCTCATTTAAATTACCTAGTGTGTGTTTTGCTTATTTAGGTATCAACCTTAGAAAGTCAGCTAGGGGCAAGAACGATTGTTCTCAAAAGGGTAATGGGCTACTTCAAAATAACACAATGCAATGTACGATTATATTCTAAATTTAATCTGTAAGGACTCTTTTTATTATTATATTCTTAGTAAATTAAATTATTCTATTATCCAACCCCAGAGAAACCTTTATGTATTTCAATTTAAACTTTAAATTTTGATCTACTTGTCCCTGCAAAAGGGTCAGGTTGGAATGCGCAGCAATTAGAAGGGAAATGAAAGGATAAAAGTATTAAATAATTAATCTAACTGAGCCAAGCATATTTCTCTTCAACAAATATATTTTAATCAATAATTTCTTATTCAAAAATTATTTCGAACTCTTCAGCACTATCAAAACTACAAGGCAATTGCAGACGTAAATGGAGTCTTGTAAGACTGAAGCAATTTTCTGAAATGTGTTGTCTCAATGATGTTCAACCCTTTAAGCACGATAGTCATTTAGTGGTAGCATGCTGAATACCAGATATATTAAATTTTGAAAAAAGTAGTTTATGTCATTATTTTTATCTATCAGAGATACAAAATATACAAAACCGAAATAGAAACACTACAATTTACGAAACACAACTGAACAGAATGACCAACACATAAACAAATGAACAATGAAGAAAGAAACAAAGCAGTGGGAAAATTAACGAGGTTTTTTTTTCTATACGTAATGCCATCTATTGAGTACGAAACAAATCATTCCTACAAAACAATATTAAGTAGTGACGCGAAAAAAAATATATGCTTAGAACATTGCAGTCTGGATTTAAAATGATGACGTACGCACATACGTCCTTTTATTTCACATAGACGAGTTCATGAAGTACGTGGGTACGTCGTGGTGCTTAAGGAGTTAAAGTTAAAACGCTGAAACACATACTGAACGTTATCCCAAAGCTAACGCTACAATACCGATTACACTGGACAACAAATTTGAACTTTTGCTCTGCCCAAAACCAAAATTAGTTGTTTCTTATTCAGTTTTTTTGCGCTAATTCCGAATCTAGAATTTCTCCAGCATGTAAAGTTGCATATGCGGATTTTGCATATTTTGATTTATGCAATTTTTGGAATTTTTGTACAATTATAATCAAATTTAAGGCATAAAGCATTATCAGACTGGACTTTTTGTTTTATGTTATGATTACTGGCCAGTTTACTTTACAAAAATGTTGTGTCCGAGATTATACTGACATGTGACCGTGAAATACAGTGCTTAATTTGCATGTTTTTCATTTTTTTTCTAACGTTTCTTGATGTCCAAATATTTCTGCCACATGAGTACGTTAATATGTTTCTAAACCAGTTTTTTACGTCTATTTCAAATCTGGTGTCCGTTTTTTTCTATCATGTCCAGTTTTTGAAAAAAGTGAAATTTTATTGTTTGGTCAAGAGAAGCCAGAAAATGCTTTTTATGCTACTTTGTGATGCAATTAGGTAATTAGGATAGATTATAATACATTTTTCGATTGTTTTTCGATTATATCCATTGGTGATTATGTCCCTGATAGGACACTGTTCACCCTTTCGACAATGACGTACACATCCTTAAAAAGCATTTTATATCAAACGTGTGCCAATACAATACAAAATAGAAATTCATTTCACTCAAAATCTAGACGTGATATAAAGTACCGGATTGCAGATTCGAAATCAACATAAAAATCTAGTCTAGAAAAACATTATGTCATTTCTGTGGTAACTAGTTTAAAGTTGAAAGTAATGTAAACATTACACTATTGAAGAATACGCAAATTAGGCTTAGTAATTAACAGGTAAATGTTAAGAATATGCAGACTGCGACATTTATGTGAAGCAAATCGTCCAGTAATAATAATCTAAAAAAGACAATTCAATCTGACACTGACTGTACATAAAATTTCCATAAAATAGCACAAAAAAGGTCTAAATTTGCATAAACATAAATATGCAAATTTCTCAAAAACTGGAGGATGTAGACAAAAACGGAAAGTATATTCGACATCAGCGGAAGAAACTGATCTAGGATCAACTAATTTCAGTTCTGGGATGGAACAATTGTTGTCCAGTGTTACCTTTGCGTATATTGTTGTGGCGACATTATTTTACCTTATCTGAAAATGGAAGCTGAAACATAATTCAGTTCATTCAGCGAAGCAAAAGAGCGTTCTCCTGTTCGGCGAAAGTTTGGCGTGGTTTCGCCATTTATAGAGCCAGACGTAGAACTCGGCGAAAAACTTCGACAGTTCCTTACGGCAGTCACCGGTGAAACGTAGTCTTTGGGGAACGGCTGCAGGACAGCTGTTAAACATCATATTTCTTAATTATTTTTATTACTTTAATATGTTGAGTTTTTTAACTCTTTAGTTGACTTATTTATATATTTAGTTTAATAAAGATTTGTACACTGAAACAAGCGTTATACATAATCAGAGCGCACCCTTACATGCCTACATCGTGATCACCATCTTCCTTCGAGAGAAATTTGAGGTAGTTTCTCTCACCTTCACAGACACTAGGAATGCTTCTTGAAGAATGCTGTCAAACGATTTTTTTTCAATATCGGCTTTAAGAGTAAATTATTTTAAGGGAAATGACGTTGTAATTCCTGGAATAAGTTCTAGAATATTCGGAACATATGACATTTAAGGATGGTTAACTTTGCGTGTGTGCAGAAGTGGATAAATCATAAACTTGTCTGAAGTGTGTAGCGGCTGATTTCGTGACTGATGCTGGATTGGGCAAATCGACTGTAGGTTTTGTTAAATCATTACTTTCAATTATTCCGCCCTTCAACCAATTTTATAAGGCAGTTTGTTAATATTCAAAAATGCCAGCTGCTTTCCTTTTTTATTGTACTTCGTAATCTTCCTTTGGCTAAATATCTTCCTTCAGGGAGCAGAGGTTGCAGCTTGAACTAAGGTAATGTTATTTAATTTTTTTCTTCATAATTAATTTCAGGAGGCATTGAAAATGCGCATGCTGGAGTTCATTTCATTCTGTTACATTTTGAATTTCAACACGATCAAAATGTCCTGTAAATTTCAAATGTAAACTTCACATATTTGAAACATTAATCTCACTACTGAGTAAAATATTGTCGTATTTTATATATTTTATATAATATAAGATTCAGTTACCAGTAGAACTTGGGGGATTTTTGTCATAAATATCCATTTCAAATCTGCACCAACTGCAACAGGTCCACAAGGCATTCATTGAATTTTCCCATTTAAAATTTTTCTTGGCACATCTCCTCCTAGTAGTTGATGAATTTCAGATTCGAGTGTCAGTGAGATGTGGTTATCACAATCCATCATGCTGCGCTACGTTTTAATATCCTTTTTAAATAGCATATATCTTACATTTTGTCCACACAGCGAGATGTTCTGGAGTTAAAACACTTTATTGTATGTTGATTTTTACATTTCTTTAATCACTTCAAAGTCATGTTTGAAGTGAATGGTTAATTAACACATTTTCTGAAAAATATGTACAAACAGAATCAATTTAAACAGACACGAAAACGTAGACTAAATTCTTATCAATAAACTCAATAAATGTAAAATAGAATAAATAAAAATTATAAACTCAATAAATGTAAAATAGAATGAATAAAAATTATAATACAGAATTAAAAGGAAGTATAATTACCCAAGACAGTTAATTTTAGAAGAAGCGAATGTAACTTAAAGAAAACATGAAATGAATGGAAATTATCTTATATATATAAAAAAATAAATATGCTGAATGGAATCATCAGAAGTATTGTCTACTAGTACATGTGATAAATAATTTGTTAATAGTATATGTTTTTAATAATCGAAGAACGAAATTTTTTGCTGAATCAATGAGATGGTTCTTCTTTAAATTTTACGAACGAAGTAACAGCTGGTATGGAATAAGTATGGAGTGTTTAGATGAGAAATGTTACTATTATGAATATATGTATATTTTTTAGAAATGACGTTTTTTTAACCATAAAACTACCATATTGAGTTTGAAAAGCTGCTGCATATATACAGAGTGACCTGAATGGATGCCTTTACTTAAAATATACAATAATTCATTAACTATAATAAATATAACTATGAAGTAATGGACATATTTTAAAATAATTCAAATTTTCATCAGTAGTTAGTCTTGTGCTATCTCACGTCAGTGGCGATTGAGCACTCCACAAGAAAGTTCAAACTTGTGCTCTCGAATATACGTTTATATACGTTTAAACGTATACGAAGTTAAGCCTTTTTTCATATTATTCCTATCCAAAATCGTTACCTGTTACAATACGTTTTATACGTATTATACGTATATTCGCGAGCACTATCTCAAACTAACTTCTAAAAATGTAAAAGAATAGAAAAATTCGGGGACTGTGTTATTGTCTCTGACTCGGATTGGATGGGAAGTAAACTATTTTACTTTGGCGTAGAGGCGCATGTGACGTGAGATGTGATAAGAGGGAAGAAGGAGCACACTTTTCCAGACAACGCATATCAGTGAATTGTAGTCGTAGGCGTTCGTTGACAAGAGAATTGTTCTTTAACAAATATCGTGCGAATATGAAATTCTGCATGCGTTTGAAAATATTGCACATGTTACAGCAGATGTACGGTGAGTGAGCAATGTGTTTTGCGAAGATATCTTTAAAAGAGACCACAATGAAGGTCGTCTTTTTTAATGAGTGTATAACTGCAGGACTGAAGTTCATTGAAAGTGGTTGTGTGTACATTATTGATACCATTTGTTACACACAAATACCTTCTACAATCACACTCATTAGAAAAGACAGTCTTCGAACTTTTTCATTTTAGCAACATCAAAGATCATTCCGTTTTCACTTTTCATTCTGTTTAGTTGATGAACATAGAAAGGGTTTGCAATTTGATTGTTTGAAGCGAATTTATGCATTACTAGAAGTTTATACACAGCGTCACCATCTATTGATCAAAATTTGAACTATAGTTTTTTTTTCTACGTACAATACCTAAGCGGTATTCTATGAATTTTCTTTTTTTTTTGCAATTATGTTATTACAGGTAATGTATAATTTCATTTTATATTTACGGCATGAATTTTGTCACATCCTGCGAAAAAGTAAATTATACGTTGCGACAAGTTTAAGTGGTCTGTTAAATTTACGTAGAAACTTTCATTTTGAACATTCATGGTACCCATTGTGGCAAATCTTTATTTAGAACACTTTGATGTTGTTTTAGAACCGTGCAACAAGACGTCGTTTTTTAGTTTACGGTAAAAATGGATTTTGTTTACGTTTGATATCCTTCTGTAAATTCATTTCTATGTATTCGTAAACTAATTTAGCATTAAAATGTTGAGTTAACTTGCGAGTCTTGTCTTCAAAGTGGTAGCTCGTCTTATTTGCGCCTGAAGAAGAAATACAGATTTCTTTGGAAAGGCCTTGAGTATTTCTTAATTTAATTAATTGCTATTAAGAAGTTTATTGTCTTCATTTAATTCAGTTTTATCAATATATTTAAATATAGGAGAAACAATGAATAATCAATTTAAATTTTTAATTAAATTACTAATTAATTGAAATCTTTATATGTAATCTACAAATTTTGTCCAAAGTGTATTTTGCGGGAAAACAAATTGAGTATAGTCAAACAGTTTTTTTTAAAATTGAGATTAAATAATTTTGCTGTCTCGAAACTGTATCCACACTATATCGAAAATGTCAATGCTGTAAATGAAAATTTTGTGGAACAAAATATAAAAAGGATATAAAGTATTTGACTTTATTAAAGTGCTCTAATATTGAATTAAAAAAATAATAAAAGTAAAGCATTTTGTTCAATGGATATTACACAATAAATTTCTGATTTTATTAGAAAAAGTTTACCTGGTGCATTTAACTGAGCATAAATGATACTAGTGGAAGTCTCGAAACTCGGAAACCTGTTTTATAAAGACGGTCTAAGGCATTTTTAAATTTTAGAAACTGTTTGCCTTTCGGTAAAATGAATTTTACATTTCAACTATTAACGAAATATTGTTAAAGTTTGTAGAAAATTGCAACGATTTAAAATAGATATTTTAGAAAAGAACTTCAAACGCTGTAAAATACGAAAGAATCGTTGTGTAATTTATAAAGTGCTAGAGAATTTAATCTTCTTCTGAAATGTATCACGAAAAAGATATTTCACTTCAGTTGTTTCTTTTTGAAGCATGTTAAAAATGCATGAAATTGAGGAAAATTTAAATTTTATTTTAGATCCAATTTTAATTGTAATATTTAAATCTTAAATGCGAGTGATGACGCATAAATGGAGTTTTATTTTATATAAAAAAACATTACACGTCATTAAATGCATTTCATGGGCATGAACTAATTTTGACATGTTAATTTTATTTGTAAAGATATATTCGTATTATAAATTTTTAAACGTAATTGATGACGCATAAAATAAGAGGAAGCTACTTTTATTCTTTTACTGTTTTAGCATGTATTCCTGCTATTATGCATAAATTTTTAACTTTGTATTATTTCTTTATCTATCATCATCTATTGTATTAAGATTTGACTTCTATTCAAAACTTATTTTAATAAGAAGAAATATATAAGGAATAAAGAACTGCTATTCTTTACTTACAATATATTCTAATGATAAGAAATTTATCATGATAAAGCGTCCTTCTAAATGATTTATGAAAGACTTTTTATTGATTTTCGAAACAAGCTGGTCTCAGCGGCATCAGCAGAGGATTCTTTTCTTTTGTATAAGTAAAATTTTAATCTTGATAAATTTGTTGTATTTATATTTCTATTCTTCGAAAATATATTTGTAATTAATTTATTTAATAACTGGCCTTCCACTGAAAATAGAGATCTTAATATTACAATAATATTGCCAGGGTAGAATAAGATTAATTTTCTTTAGTTCCAACAAACATTTTTATAAAAAGAAATAACAATAATAATACTGATAATAATAACGATAAAAAAACGGCGATATTGGCAGATTTTATTTGTGTTTGAGAGTGTTTAAGCTTAATATTTTTTTAATTACATTTATGCTGAGTTTTTCATACCCTCTACATAAATTTCATATTTACATACAGTCGGAAAAAATAAAATAAAAATAAAAATAAAATAAAAAGAACGTAGTTGTTATACCTATAATTGTCAAAGAAAAGACGAAAATAGCTATTCGATTGGCAATTATGTCTTCTGTCAATTTAAGTTTGAAAAATATATGCTTAGGTGGTTGTCTTCATAGATAAATTGTACCAAATTCTGAAGTTTTCAACACAAACACCTAGTTTTGGCACCATAGTTTGATTTTCGAGAAACGCATATCTTCGGCTAGAAAACAGGAACTCATTCGGAGAAGTACTTTAAGAATTTTGCAAATTTAAACTTTGAACACCTAAGAAAAAGAAATAACAATAATAATACTTATAATAATAACGATAAAACAACTGCGATATTGGCAGATTTTATTTGTGTTTGAGAGTGTTTAAGCTTAATATTTTTTTAACTTCCTTTACGCTGAGTTTTTCATACCTTCTAAGTAAATTTCATATTTACATGATGTCGGCAAAAAAGTAAAAATCCCATAAAAAAACTTTCTGTAAAAAAAAGCGCCAAGTTCTCCTTAATGTTTCGGCCATAAAAAGTACTGATATCTGATGCTCGCCCAAGTTAAAAGTCAAACATCCGAAATCTTTCATTGAAAATAGCTTCCTGCGACTTGGCCGTTAATGCATTTTTAAAAGGTTTTTCATATTATAAAGAATGTATAATGAATGATCTACAGGTCTACTACATTTTTTTTCTCACATTTAACGCATTTGTTGCACAAAATACTGAAATATAATACACAGTTTAAAAAGCATAATTTCGAGTTCAAAGCTGTCGAGGATGGTCCACTCTGGTTCTCAACGCCTCATAAAATGTAACACAATGTAAAAAATGATGAAAAAATTATTCATTGGAATTCGTGTTAATGACAATAGACCGAATAATATAGCCATTAAACCATGGTAAAACTAAATGATTTTTAATCAAAACTAATGTTTGTTGAAACTCAATGGTATTTATCACATAGCTCACATAGTTACAACGTCTTCATACGAATTTGCCTATTTGCGTTCTGATATTACTTTTAATATTCAATTAATTTATAAATACTGTAAAAGCACTTATTTTCGCGAGCCGTAATTTTCGCGAAAATGAAGATATCGGTGATTTCGCGAGATGAAAATTTCGCGAATTTTATATGAACAAAATCGAAAGTTGAAAAATCCCGAAACTACCGAAATAGAATCCCTTTTGCATAAGGCATTTTAAGAAAGTTTATTTTGACCGAAAAGTTCGTCCCCCCCCTCTCCTCATCACTCTAAAAACAACACGCGGGCACACAACACAAACAAAATTGTTTTAACCTGAGATGTTCGTTCAGACAAACGCAAAGTTTGTGCCTACATCTGAATACACATTGGAAGAACGTGGTTCAAAACAAGTGTCCATAATTGGCATGGAAGATAAAAGAGAGATTACTCTTTTGTTAGCATGTTCCCTTTTTGGAAACCTACTTCCACCAAAATTGTTGTGCGCTGGAAAAACAACAAAGTTTCCATTTCCCACTGACTGGGATGTTGTGGCACACCGATAAGCCTTGGAGCAATACTGACACACTGATTCGATACTTCGAGAATATTCTTGCACTTTATTACGACAAGCAGAGAGAGCTTCTCGGGATAGTTCCAAAACAACCTGGTGTAGGTGTAGCATTGTTCAACATTTTTAAGGCACACCAAGATCTTCTTTTTCAGGCTGAACCAGAGAAGAGGAATATTATTCCAGTTTTTGTCCCCGTTTCCTGCACAGGAGAGCTCCAGCCTTTGGACTTAACTGTAAACGGCGAGTTCAAGCGTTTGCTCAAGAATGAGTTTATTGAGTGGTATTCTAATAAGCTTAAATTTATAGAGGAAAAAGAATCTGTGGACCTGCGAATATGAGGACTAAAACCGATTCACGCTTCTTGGCTTGTGTGCACATTTAACGGTGTTGAATCCAAACATGAGATCATTTTGAATGGCTTCAAAGAAGCTGGTATAAATATTGTATATAAGTGCAAATTGTATAAATATTGTATATAAGTGAATGAGCTGCATTCTATTAGTTGTATTATTGTTTTAATTCAACAAATAGTTGTGTAGTGTTCAAGAAATAGTTGTAAGTATTCAAGAAATTTTTGTACTTGATTTTTATTTAAGTAACTGTAATCATTAAATTTTGGATAACTGAAAAATTTCTGATTTTTTATTATTATTTGAGGCGAAAAAAAAAATATTTCGCGAGGTTTAAATTTTCGCGATTACGACGGGCTCGCGAAAATCGCGAAAATTAAAACCTCGCGAAAATAAGTGCTTTTACAGTACATAATTTTCAATCATTAATTTTGAAATGATTTATCGCCGTAATTGTTTATTTCAAATGAAAGTTATACGTTTTACATCAATCAGGGTGTACTATATATTCTAATTTATTTTTCTCAGTATTACATTCTTCTACTGTTCTTTATAGAATTTATTGAAATTTGTGTAAGAATGACAGATAAATGAAAAAAAAACCTAGAATGCATTAACGTCCAAGTCGCAGGAAGCAATTTTCAATGAAAGATTTCAGATGATTGACTTTTAACTTGGGCGAGCATCAGATATCAGTACTTTTTATGGCCGAAACATTAAGGAGAACTTGGCGCTTTTTTTTTACAGAAAGTTGTTTATGGGATATCACTACTTTTTGTAGGTTTTTTTAAATGTATTTTTCTAGAGGATGGATATAAATATAATAAATATATAAACATAAAATAATTTTAAAATTATTTTATTATACAAATCTATATTTTATTTCTAGGTTACATCAAAATACTAGCCGCCAGTTTAGTCTTCCTAAAATGTATGCTAAGCACTTCATCATATTATTTTTTGAAGTGAAAACTTCTTTAGGCGCGTTGGGCATTTTTTGAGATGGGAAAAAACCATTGAATTCGCGACACTGTTACCGACACCTCTGTATATGTTGCCAATTCATACAATGAAGCGAAAGTATCAAAAGTAAATAGTTCACGTGCAGAAAGCGAAATGATTGGTATTATGAATAAAAATAATTCAGAAAATAATTTCAAGATAAATTTAGCACGCGCGGTGAAAACAGATAAAAGTGACTCAACTCGCGAGACCAAATCGAAATATGAAAATGAAATAACAAAACACGGAAAATATTATAATTTAACGAGCACGAGAAAAATAGACGGAAGTAATATAAAAAAATGAAAATAATGAAATATTTCACGAAAGTTTTAAGAAACGTGGTTACCGATACGGAAATGAAGTGAAATCATTTTATAGAAAAGAAAAGTTTGTTGATATAAATTATAGATACCGCAAACAATACGCGCAGTATGAAGATAGAAACAAGTGGGTAAGTGTGATCGAAGATCGTACAAAGGGTTTCGTTTAATATTCCTTTCAAAACACTTTATCCTTTCTTTAATAAATTCAAATAAATATAATTTTGCAACAACAACGAAAAAAGTCATGTTTTTTATAAAGTAAAATTTTACCGGTCTGTTTGTCCGTTTTTTCGAAAATCTAAACCAGCCGGATAGCGGGCGAAACCCGCTATTATATTCTGTCATAATAATATCCGCCATACGGACTAAATGCGATATTTAAAAAATATATAATTTCAAAATTAAACATGTTGGACGCCTCCAAAATGTTAAAATATGCAAATATTTCCATAATCGGATTTTTATCATGATTCAATACATTCCTCAAACTCATATATTTACTATTCTCTATTATTCATATTGATACTCGCTTTGTATTATTCTCAAATATCTGAAAAATTCGTTAAACTTCCAATAGGACGTCAGATTTTCTTTTTAATTCTCTAATGACGTGATATTAATCTGCTTTGTGTACATCCACATACTCATACTCCTTGTATTATTGAGAAATCTTAGACATTTTCCGTTTTATTTACCACTATGATGACGTCAATCCATTTTATTTCATATTTATCTTTTTTTCAATTGGTGAAACTTTTTATTTCATTTTCATTTTTCACGTGAAAATCGTCTGATAGAAAAGTAATTATTGTAGAAAGAATTTCATTGTGGATTTTAAGTTTTTGGCATCTGCTATAACGAAAAAATGTTTAAATTTAATAGAAAAAGGCTATTAGAATTTTGGTTTTTTATCTCTATTTATTAAAATAATACGAATTTTTCAAATTTTAATATTTTCAGCTCTTCACAGCTGATATTCTGATTTATACACGAAGTTTCAACTCTGTAAGTTACATAGTTTTCGAGAATGGCTCTGTGACAGACAGACAACGAAGCGGGAGCAATAGGGTTTCGTGAGATGAACGAAACCCTAAAAAGTATAATGTTCACGAATACCGTGAACAAGACAGGCAGCAAAGAGGTCATTTTTGGAGTGATAGGAAGCGGGAACCCTATTTTGCAGATAAATGTTATTACAAAAGATATGAAACTAAATCTCATGGAAGAAATGATGAATGTATTGATAGTTGTTTAAATTGTGGATGAAAATTCATAAGTTTCATTGGTATTCATTTCAAAGAATACCAATTAATTAAATTTTATATTTCATTTATTTGTAAATTTATGTTTTAAGCAATAGATTGCAATTTTTGTATGTAAAATAATATGCATTATTTTTCATGTACAATAGCGCATTAAATGAAAATTGTAATAAAATTTTTGTAGTAGTAGTTTATAATAATGAATAAAAAAAACTCTTCATTTAAAAGTATTTCCTGCGCAATAAAACGTTTCTTGAAGATTCAAAAAATACACACGTAATTGTTCAAGTTTTCACTTTTGTCGGCACTGCCGGAGTGCCATTGTTTTTTTTTCATAATTTACTTGCTCAATCCTTCGCCAAATTAGAAGTTTCTGATAGAGAAATTAAGAATCAACTCTTTGCGATCATGGCAGCATATCTTGTATTTTCTGTTGTTATGCATTTCATCTTTATTGACAATTACCGCTTAATTTACTTAGGCATTTATGCTTCATGTCCGTTTGCATTGTTACGTTGTCTAATGAGAAGATTTTTCATCCTATTAAGTAATCTCATGTAATTGCCGCTGCCAAATGGCATATTTTACCAAACACGATTTGGTGTAAGTAAAGTGGTTCTTTTTAAACGTTTTTAAAGCTATCCACATTTACAGTAAACAGTACTGATGCTAATATATTTTTCCTTTCATTCTAACATTGGCACGATTAAGGAAGATTAGGAAATCTACGAACGTGCGGCCGTTCTTCCATTAGAAAATCTCTCGTTATTTTCATCTAATCGTTTTAGATAATATATCAATGTGTCTTGGTTTTAAGATTTTAGTTAATTTTACTCTAAAATCTGAAGCGGAAATGCAAAGAATCCCATTATAGAAGATTAAATCTATAACATACATATCGTTAAACTGGATATATGTTAGAAAATTATAATAATCATAAGGAGAACTGGCAGTTTCGATGCTTTAATTCAGAAAATTCTATTTCTATAATGAATTTTTACAGAGTAAAGACTAATAATATAGTAACAGTAAGTATAATAACAGTACAATATAATAGCAAAAGCAGAGGTCTTGTGTAGTGACGAAACGATTGAAACTTCGGTACTTCTCTATTATCCCGTCGACCACTTTTCATAACAAAAAACTATCGCCAAACTGTAAGATTAAACGCCAAAAATGCAGCCCCATTTATTTGATGTCAGAAGCATTATACGTGTTTGTTATGTCATCAAGTGGTTTTTAATTCGACATTTGCGTGTATTTTTCATTATGTTTTACTGATTTATTAGTTATTTCATTGATTAAAATAACAATTGTGTCCTTAAATTCTTATATTTCATTTATTTATTTATTTTGATATTCCAATGGCAACGGTCTCCCATTTATTTGGCGTTACAGTTTGGCGATAGTTTTCTGTTATGAAAAGTAGCCGACTGGATAATAGAGAAGTACCGAAACTTTATTAATATTGGTGCGTTATGCCATTAATTAACCACATAATGTTAATAGATGATTACTCGCCCTAAAAATTCTCAATGAAAAATAGCCCCTCTAGCGTCAAATTATCAACAAGCTTGGCGACACTTAATGAAATATCACCAAATTTGGCGACAAAAATATCCTGTTTATGTTGACTTCATGCATATGTATTATGTATTATATGTGTGATGCATATGCATATATATATATATATATATATTTCAAATAAAATCTCATGTGTGCACATATATATATATATATATATATATATACATATAAAGTTTATTAACATCATTAAAATGCACTTATAGAAATAACAACCCATAAATAGCACCGAAGTTTTGCCAGATTGACTAGAGTGCTATTGCGATTAGAATACCGAAATTTATAATAAAATTTATTTTAAGGAAGTAAAAGATAGAAAAACGGACAGATAAATTAAAAGATTTGTCTTCCCAACAT
This sequence comes from Maratus michaelseni, assembly GCA_963931845.1. Lineage (NCBI taxonomy): Eukaryota > Metazoa > Arthropoda > Arachnida > Araneae > Salticidae > Maratus > Maratus michaelseni. Next base: position 32,535,445 of record OZ007587.1, read on the forward strand.
TTTCGGAAAAGCATATAAAAAATTCATTCTGCTTGAAACCATGTAACACCTTCAAAATCAGGCTAATTTTCTGTAATCGGGCTTTGGCGTCCAACTCTGGCGTCAAATATGAGCGAGTAAATGATTGCCTACGCAACTATTATAATTATTATTATCTATATAATAAAACCGAAAGTCATGTGACTCTCATCAACAGTTCCGGGATGCCCGCTTCATTTTTCATATGCCAGGCGGACATTTTTATTCCAAAATATTTTTTCAAATAAAACTGCATAAAAGTTACATTTTTGGAAATATCGTTCAAAATAAATTAATATTTGAGAGAGGACTTACATTCAATTATGTATATATTCTGCAATAACTTCAGTAAAAATTAGGTTTGCAGTTCAAATTCTCCATCCTCGAAAGTAAACAACAACAAAAAAAGAAAAACATTCATTCGTCGTGAACGTTTAAAATACTAAACCATGGAGGTAATTTTTCGAAAAGGAAGTTCTCCGCGAATGAATTTTTGGACCGCTACCAGGTGTAAAAAAAAAATAATAATTCGCACGAATCAGGCAATCAAAGTTTACCATAATTATGTGCTATACAACTCAACTTCCTTCCGGATCTTTTCTTGCCGAAAGCTAAATGTAAACGAATACAACGTATGTAATAATATTTAATGAATCAAATTTCGAAACGATTTGTCAGTTAATTTGGTATTTTTGTGTTATGGAAAGAGAGCCAAGAAGAGAGATCTCCGAAAATTATTATTAGTCACCAATCATATTTACCATTGTTATTGACCAATCGCGTTCAAAACAGTAATTTAATAATCATTTATAAAATACATAACATCATTAAATACTTTTATGTTATTTGGGCACAAATTCCTCCAATAGCATTTTTAAAATGGAACAGCTTTCGAAGACGCATCGCGGTTGGGGCGATTTTTGTATTGCACCATTTTGGCGAGAAAACCCCTTTTCAGGTACCTGTTAGAGATTGCTAAAACAGCATGTTACTTTTATTTTACTATGAAATATTTTATTTTATATTAAAGAAAAACGAAAAATCATGCGTCAAGCATAGATTATGTAACACTTTCCAACACTTCCAAAATAATTTTACAAATCATGACCGTTTAATAAGCTAAAAGATAACATCTAAGTAAACAATTTGGAAAACGCATAACATATTTAAAAACATAATTTCAGGAATTTCCAACATATACAATAATCGGAAAAATATCTGAATACTTTTATCCAGCCCTGTATAGGATCAATAGATTTATATATATACTACATAGGATGCTAAATTTTAGTTCAGCTAGGAAACGCGTAGCACAGTTTAAAATTCTCCGGCTGGAGTTTCTGTCCATAAACGGAAATGTGTTCGCGAACTTTTGTGCTTCCCTGTATAGGATCTACATAATTTATACACACCACGTAATAGATAAAAACGCGTTAAAATTAAAATTGCGTTCAGTAACTTAAAACGCACTTCCAGGAATTATTGTTAACAGACAGTAGAGAATTCATTTGTGTGTCCCTGTAAATGAACGATGACTGCTATACATACACACACTATTCTGTAGTAAGCCTTTTGAAATGCACTTTAGTGATATATATAAATTTAAATGCGTTTAAAATAGTGAAACATTATTTAATTAAACCGCAGACGATTTTTCTCCATAGACGTAATGTAACGGAATTCTTTTGACTGTCCCTGTAAAGTAACTATAAGTGCTATGCACACCCTATTGCATAATAAGCTTCTTCTAATGCACCTTAGTGATGTATATAAATTTCTATGCGTTTAAAATAGTGAGACGTTATTTAAATAAACCGCAAATGATTTTTCCCCATAGACCGCAATGTAGCGGAATTCTTTTGAGTGTCCCTGTAAAAAAACTATAAGTGCTACACACTTCCGTTAAAATAGGGAACATCTATAGATAACGAAAATAATATATAAAAATTGCAGAGCAATCCGAACATATTTACGGGAGTTAGAGCACGGACAGACGGACAGACGGCAGACAAACCGATGTCATAAACACTTTCCAACTAGGTTGGAAAGTGTTAAAAACACACAATTTTATTATAAAACATACACAATGATCAATTTATTATTGACCGCACACAATATTTAATTTATTATAAAACATACGGAATCTGCTCTATCGGGTTGCGATACCAAGCAAAATCTACCCGAAACTGCCGGGTTGCCCACGCATAAAATGTCCATTTGGGCGCCAAAATGATACACCGAAGCGTCTGCGACAGTTGTACCCAAAATTACGTGTAATAATATGCGGCCCGATTATGGCAAATTAATCAAAACGTTTTAGATGAGAATAATGATAGATTTTCTAATCTTTAGAAATCGAGTCTACAGCCAAAGTTAGCGAGAAACAAAAAAATATATATTAGCAACAATATGGTACTTCAAAAAAACTTTCACAAAATAGACTTCATTGCATCAAATCGTATTAACTAAAATACGCCAATTAGCAATGGACCAAATTACGGAAAATTACTTACTATGTTTAAGAATCTCCGCATTAACGAATAAATTGCAACTGATAAGTAAACGGTCATGAAGCATAAATGTTTAATTGGGTTAAGCGGTTTTTGTCAAGAAAGATGAAATACACAACAACACAAAATATGCGAAATGCTACCATGATGGCAAAAGTTCTTGATTTGTCTATTAGAATCTTTCGGTTTGGCGAAGGATAAAAAAAAATAAATTATGAATAAAATTAACGTGTTACAATGCTTAACATGCATTTAAGGGAGACCAAACTGGTCGCCAGTGGCGGCTAGTTACTTAAATGTTTATCGTACAACAAAATCACAATTAATTAGTTTAATTTGCCAATTAAATGTGTTACGAACTGTATATAGCCAAATCAGCACCCCCTATTTGTAGGGTTTAAAGGAAGAAATTCTATGTTTTCAGACTTTTCTGGTGAATTGTGTGACAAAACCTACTTACGTGTTAAATTTCATTATTCTACGACTGTTAGAACTTAGTAATTTGATGATCACCAACCATAGTTATTTGATGATCCCCTGTGAGTCAGTGACAAAAAAGTCCTTTTTCGGAATTGCATATTTCGGAAAATATTAAATACATAAACTCGAAATCGCGGAACCTAGTTCAGTTTGATTATATTAAAGTGTGTTAAAAAGGAAAACTCTCTAGCTCTCCCCAAAACGTAGTTATGAGGGAGTGAAAAGTAGGCCGAAATGGTCAGGGAAAAGGTAGCTACGGCCTGTGCGAACTTGGCGGACGCACTGCCGTGCTCCCAGATAAAAAAAAATAAGAAAGAACGTACTTGTTATACCCATAAAAGTCAATCACCAGATTATCACAGAAAAGACGATAATAGCTATTCGATTGGAAATTATGCCTTCTTTCAATTTAAGTTTGAAAAATAAATGCTTAGGTGGTCGTCTTCATAGATAAATTGTACCAAATTCTGCAGTTTTCAAAACAAACACCTAGTTTTGACACCGTAGTTTGATTTTCGAGAAAAGTCTACCTTCGGCTAGCAAACAAGAGCTCATTCGGAGAAGTAATTTAAGAATTATGCAAATTTAAAACTCTGACCAGCTAAATGTTACATTCATTTTTATTTTCTTCTATTTTTACAAGAAGAAAGTGTTGGATTCGTGAAAGATTTTGACTTCTGGTATTTGACGGATTTATACGTTTCAGAAAGGTCCTGAACACGATTTGACATTTTTTAGAAAATCTCTGGCTGTGAGTCTGTCTGTCTGTGACAAAAATTTTGTGGGCGCTCTATTTCAAGAACAAATGCACGAAATTTAACAAAACTGTTGATTCAGTTAGACTTTAATATAAATTGGTGCTGATTAGGTTTTCGTGTAATTCACCGAGCAGATGGCGCTGCTATGATGCATTTTTCACGATTTCCGCAATAGTTCTATTTCGAGAACTAATGCACGGATTATCATTAAACTTCAGATTTAGTTAGTTGCTTACATAAGTTGTTGCTGATAAGGTTTTACTGTAAATCCCCCAACAGGTGGCACTGCTAAGTTGCATTTTTCCGGACTTACACTACTTTAGCGAAAGTCATATCACAAGAACTAATACGTGGAATTTCATCACACTTCATATTCTGTTAGACATTGACATAAGTTGGTGCCTATTAGGTTTTCGTGTAAATCATATAACAAGAGGCGCTGCTATGTTGTATGCTTCCCGATTTTTGCGAAAGCTACATCTTAAAAATTAATGCACGGAATTTACTCAAACTTTCATATCCTTTAACACTTTCACATAAATAGATCATTATTAGGCTTGGGTGTATACTGTCCAACAGATGTTGCTTTTACGCTCTTTGGGTTGGGAATTTTGGTTGCATCGTGTGTGGATGTCAAAATTCAATGATTTGTTTGCAAAATGCGAGCTTATATCTCCTTTTTACATGCACGCAATTCAATCTTTAGAATCTTCTTGATGGGATTTCCATTTAATTTTGGCATTGTGATAGCGAATTTTAAAATATTAACAGGTAAGAGATAGAAGAAAATTTTGTGATTGACACATCCTACTAGTTATTAATTGTGTAATAAACAGCAAATGCGTGTATTTTTACTTTCTTCTATCTATAATAGAAGAAAGTATTGTAATAAAAATTTTTTTCGACTCCCGGTTTTCGACGGATTTACACGTTTTAGGAGTCAGAGATTCCGAAAAACATGTTTTTACAAAATGTCTGTCTGCCCGTCTGTCCGTCCGTCCGTCTGTCCGTCTGTCCGTCTGTCCGTCTGTGTGGGTCTTTTTTGTACCATCGAAAAGTGTATGAAGTTATGCTTCAAATTGAACCTAATTTTTTTTTCTATGTTTTTGGCTATGGCAAGCAGATTCTATCAGAATGTGGGGATATTTTGACGAAAGGGGGCGCTGCGATCGATATTTTTGTTCCATTTTCACTATTGTACCATCTAAAAGTATATGAAGTTATGCTTCAAATTGAACCACATTTTTTTTCTATGTTTTTGGCTATGGCAAGCAGATTCTATCAGAATTTGGGGATATTTCGACGAAAGGGGGCGCTGCGATCGATATTTTTGTTCCATTTTCACTATTGTATCATCGAAAAGTGTATGAAGTTATGCTTCAATTTGGAACAGATTTTTTTTCTATGCTTTCGGCTATGGCAAGCAGGTTCTATCAGAATTTGGGGATATTTCGACGAAAGGGGGCGCTGCGATCGATATTTTTGTTCCATTTTCACTATTGTACCATCTAAGAGTGTATGAAGTTATGCTTCAAATTGAACCAGATTTTTTTTTATGTTTTTAACTATGGCAAGCAGGTTCTATCAGAATTTGGGGATATTTCGACGAAAGGGCGCGCTGCGATCGATATTTTTGTTCCATTTTCACTATTGTATCATCGAAAAGTGTATGAAGTTATGCTTCAAATTGAACCACATTTTTTTTCTATGTTTTTGGCTATGGCAAGCAGATTCTATCAGAATTTGGGGATATTTCGACGAAAGGGCGCGCTGCGATCGATATTTTTGTTCCATTTTCACTATTGTATCATCGAAAAGTGAATGAAGTTATACTTCAAATTGAACCACATTTTTTTTCTATGTTTTTGGCTATGGCAAGCAGATTCTATCAGAATTTGGGGATATTTCGACGAAAGGGCGCGCTGCGATCGATATTTTTGTTCCATTTTCACTATTGTATCATCGAAAAGTGTATGAAGTTATACTTCAAATTGAACCACATTTTTTTTCTATGTTTTTGGCTATGGCAAGCAGATTCTATCAGAATTTGGGGATATTTCGACGAAAGGGCGCGCTGCGATCGATATTTTTGTTCCATTTTCACTATTGTATCATCGAAAAGTGTATGAAGTTATACTTCAAATTGAACCACATTTTTTTTCTATGTTTTTGGCTATGGCAAGCAGGTTCTGTCAGAATTTGGGGATATTTCGACGAAAGGGCGCGCTGCGATCGATATTTTTGTTCCATTTTCACTATTGTACCATCTAAAAGTGTATGAAGTTATGCTTCAAATTGAACCACATTTTTTTTCTATGTTTTTGGCTATGGCAAGCAGGTTCTATCAGAATTTGGGGATATTTCGACGAAAGGGGGTGCTGTGATAGCCAAATTTAAAAGGTCAAAATACCAAATTCAATTTCAAATTCAAAAAGATGTGCAAAAAAATTAGAAATCCTACAATTTTTTTTCGTTAAATGTTCAGAGAATCCGGAACAATTTTTGTTTTGCCTCTATCTTCAAAAATGCCTGAGATATAGCGGTTTGAAATTTTAGGGTGGCTGACATTTTCAAACAAGACAGCAAAATTCATCCATAAACGGGTTTAACTTATGAGTTATAGTTAACATGGTTTTGGCAAATTTTCTTTCATTGTTGTAACAATTAATCCTATTATATGCTTATCACTATATATTTATATTCGCCAACGTCAAATTCTCGCCAAACTTGACGACAGTTGGCGAAATATCGCCGAATTTGGCGACCAAAATAGGTTGTCATAAATGAAGCCAACTTGGCTGTAGAGGACTAATTTGGCGATATTCTCATTCAAATTCAATGTTGACGAGAACTGGGATTGAATCTTCTTTAATTAGGTTCCACGCATTTTACCTTCGTGTTTTCCAGTAAAATTAGCTAAAATCGAAAAACCAAGAAATAGGGAGGCTATCTGTTCCTGTCGGTTCAGACCTGAAGGACTTTTCGTAGTTTAGTATTATACATCAGTTGATCGCATCCCGGTAACCCGACGATTCGAAAGCAGCTGACGTACAACGGAATAACGAAAAATATTGATTTTATTGGGGATATGATAACGAATTTTGAAGTATTAACATGACTGAGATAGAAGAAAGTTTTGGGATTGGCACATCCCACTAGTTGAAAAATATAACTCAAATGCTACTTTGAAGAGGAATGATCTGTAATTTTGGGTATTTGAAGCCTCTAGAAACTGATTTCTCTTAATACTATTGCAGATTAAAATAAATATTTTTTTCGAATATTATTTTCATATTTTATGTATTTTTTAATTAGCATTCGAAATTTTTTTTTTTACTGTAATCTATAAAATTTGTAACCGAAATCAATTGATAGAAGCTTCATACAACTGAATCCAAAATTACAGCTCATTTCGCATTGTAAATTTTCGATTATGTTTAAAAAGTAACACGCATTGTAGCTTATTTTGCAACTATTAAAAATAAATTTAACAGGGGCTCAAAACTTATTTAATAATTGTCAATATTTAATAATCATTCTTTATCAAATTTACATAACTACTTCACCGAATAACTTTTCGTTTGGTATCCTAGGGTAAAAGTTCCTGAAAATCCAAATATGAAGTTAAAATTGGGATTAGTATTGCAAATGGTGTAGTACAATTTCTTTATCAAGACAATCCGCTAACCAATTTTTTTCTAGCATAAAATGATAGACGACAAAATTTACAATCGAATGACTATTTTCGTTTTTTCTGCGGCAATTCGGTGATTAAAATGTATAAGGTGTTTTTTTTTTTTGGGCCTACTGTACATAATTTTCGTTACTTATGTCATTATTTAAACATTATTTCTGTCTTATATTATGTCATTCATACAGTATTAACTCATGCATGATGAACACCCTGTTTTTGGATAGAGTAAAGGTTAAAAACACATTACATCAAATGTATAATGTGTACCATGGTATTTTAACGGCAGAAAATCTGAATATTTTTATACAAAAATTGTGCAGAAATTCTGACTCAGAATTTTTTCAGGAAACTGAATTAACGTATTCACTGATTTATATTTCGGCCCTTTATAAAAATATTCTAAAATTAAGATTTCTGCAATGCGTAGTTTTCTTTCATTGGAAACTATGTTTTAAATATCATAGAAACTCGACAGAGTTTCTCGCCAAGCATAAGAAACAGCAATGCATTGAACCGTAAATGAAAGGAATTTCCGCCAATGGATGCCAAACGATTTTACAATTTTTTTTTTTTTAACTCTGTCTAGTTTATATTTTGCGGACGGGACAAAACGGGTTTTTGACACATCTATATCTCGCGTTCTATTTACGATAGAAACAAAATTCTTGATTCTATGGAATGGGGCGTGTCACGGAACTAAGTATTCAAAAGTAAAGCAAAATCCGACGAATAGGTTTTCAGTAAATGCGCTTTTAAAAGTGCTGTTTTTTGCCCTTTTTAAATCTTGTTCCGGCCAAAAACTGTTGACAGGGCTACAGCAATGTGTAATTATCGGATTTTTACGCAGTTTACGTTCTTTGAATCGTTTTTATGAGTGGTTCAAACCTTTGTAAGTTTCATGTAAAAATATTAATTAGTTTTTGATTTATATCAGTTTAAAGTTATTGATTCCTATACTTAACATAGAGCAAAAAACTGTTGACAGGGCTACAGCAATGTGTAATTATCGGATTTTTACGCAGTTTACGTTATTTGAATTGTTTTTATGAGTAGTTCAAACCTTTGTAAGTTTCATGTAAAAATATTAATTAGTTTTTGATTTATATTAGATTAAAGTTATTGATTCCTATACTTAACATAGAGCAAAAAAATAATAAATGACCCACCTCTTTTAGGAATGGTCGTATACACATGATATTAAGATATGTTATTACACTCGACCCAAGTAAGCTTCCTATTATAAAAAAATCGTAACATTTAAGGTTCGTTTACAGGGTCTCACAAAATATCTTTTGATATAGGGCTACAGAGTTGTGTAATTATCCAATTTTTACGCGGTTTGCAGCATTTGATTTTTTTTTATGAGTAGTTCAAATGTTTAATATTTTGTTTAAAAATATGAATTAGTTTTTTATGCATACCACTTTAAAGTGATTTATTCCTATACTTAAGATGAAGCAAAGAAATATTAAATGATCTAACACTTTTCAAAAAGAACTTATGCGCATGATGCTAAAATATATTACTACGAATGACCTTTGCTTCCTATTGTAAAACAGAATTGTAGAATTTACTGTTCGTTTACAGGACAACTCAAAAGATTTTTTAATAAGACTAAATGGTTGTGTAATTAGCGAATTTTTACGTTGAAGTACTTGATTCCTGTACTGAACACAGAGGAAAAACAATAGTAAATAGCATAACTTTTGTCAAAGTGGCTATATTCACAAGATATTCAAATATGTTACTACATCCGATTCATTTAAACTCTCTATTGTAAAGTGGCATTGAACCATATACGTTTCATTTACAGGCTCTCTTAGAAGATCTTGATTACATTACAACCAATGTATATGTTCTCACTGAGATGTATTTTAATGATTTTATACTGTTCCAATCTCTGTAAGGCTTTATTATCTTGCTTTTAAATTTAATACGAGTTCATTTTGTCCGCCTGAAAACTCGTCGATCTTAAGCTCTAAATCTATTAAAATATAGTATTTTCATCGATTAAAAAAAACTGTGTTTATCTATAAATATATAATTCTAGCGCATTAGAAATTGAATGAAACAGCGATTACAAAATTCCAACTTTACATTCATGCGCTGAATAATAGAATGTAAAAATGTTGCAACCCGAAGATTAGAAGTTTTGAGTTTAAATATTTGACGTTCATAGAATCTCCGGCTATGACGAACTTAAAATGCTCTAAAAACGGGTCTAGAGCACAATGAAAAGGAAATAACTTCTTAAATTCCACATAAAAATTAAAAATGCTAAATTTCGTAATACAATAGGTGATCGGTAACGAACTGTTCGGTTTACGAACAAATCCGTTAACGAACACTTTCGCGTGAGATTTTTATGTTCGGATAACGAACATTTCCGAGAGATTTTTATGTTCGGAGAACTAACACCTCACGAAACAAAGCCATGATGAAGCAATGCCGTGTTTCATATTTGCCGAGCTATACTTATTGCCTCTATTGTCAACTTTGAGAACATTTTAACAGTTGCATACATATGTCCTAATTAATTCATGGACTGCCGGAGATTGGGGACCTATATTTTAGGATCACCGAATTGGAATGAACAGACTATATGAACAGAAATCACTTTAATAGTTTTTATACTTTTGCAAACGTTGCGAATTTTATATATTTCAAATTCTCGAAACATTGAGTTAAAAAACTTAAACAAATAAAAAACTTCTTAGGTGCTCAGTAATTTTCAAAAATAATATATTTAATATGTTAGTATAAAAATCCCTGTAAATTTTTATACTAATAGAAATAGGTTCGTAGAAAAAAAAATGTTGATTATTCTCGATAAAGTATGCTCCATAAACTTATCGTTGTAGTTGACCGAAAAAAGTGCTTCTTATTTTTCCACATTTTTCTTGAAACTGTAGTATTTTAATAAGTTTGTAAACTACTGTAAAATTGTCTAATTTTTTGTTTTTGAATGTATATAAACGGAAGAGTGATATAAACAAAAGAAAAAGGAAAATAAATATGTCATAAATAACCTGATGAGTACAATGTAAGGAAATTAATATAAAACTTTCCCCGTTGTTATGGTAGCGACATGTACATTGGAATAAGTCACTCAATAAATTGTATAATTCTGATGTATAATTCTGTTTAGAGCATCACTATTATTTTTTTTGCCCCTTTCATCTTTTCTTTTCTGAGTAAAAATGGAATCCGTATAATTGAAATTAAGTACCTCCTTACAAAAAGGAGTGATATCTCATCAAAAACAACTCGTTGTAAATGATCCCGCCAAGCCACAAACCTAAAACGTCAGTCATAAAAAGAAGTGATATCACATAAAAAGAAGCTATATAGAAGTGCATACTCCGAGTCCCGTGTAAAAATCTATCACCACTCATAATGTTTCCAAAGGACTCGGAGTGAGGGACAGTATGTGAAAACTGCAGGCTTTTATAATATATGCAGTA